>CM038672.1:275461467-276865138 GCA_021605145.1 Aegilops bicornis
CTTCTAGGGTTTAGCCTCTACAATCTCAGTGGTAGATCAACTCTTGTAATACTCATATCATCAAGATCAATCAAGCAGGAAGTAGGGTATTACCTCCATAGAGAGGGCCCAATTCAACAGGTAAGAATACGTGTCCCCTGCCGCTACCAAGTTAACACCGGGCCTTAGACGCATACGCTTGGGACCCCTACCCGAGATCCACTGGTTTTGACACCGACACTGTGTTGTCGAGAAGTGTTCCATGACAATACCAAAATTATCATCACGGAAGTGTTCACTTCCATGACGGCTATAAATGGCGCGGGCCATGGAAGTGCTTGCCAAGGGTAACCAACATGTGACATCCACCATAACGGTCATTATGGTTACCGGGTACGGTTTTGGACCCGATAACCCGTTCATATCCCTTGACCAATGGCGATTTTCCATGTGTAAAATTCTCCTTTGGTCAAGGAAACACGCGTCGGCTCATCATTGGGCCGGATAGGCGCCTATGATATGATGTACAATTGCGACGCCCACCAATCGGCCCATTTAGCTGGTAAAGGCCGCCCATTTGACTTATTGTCAAAAGTTAAGCGGGCTAGCCCCATAGAAAAACTCAACGGTGATGTTCGCAAATAGTCCATTTTTTGGCCTGGTAACTCACGACCCGTTAGGAGCCTTCCCAAAACTCGGCCCAACAACGCCATGTAGGGCCGCCTAATATAACACCAGTTCGTTCTTAATTTTGGGCCCATGTATGGCCCACGGCGCCTTTCTACTCATATGAGGCGCTTTCGTATTCCTTTTAGCCCGGTGGCCCACTTCCGTGTCTCTAGCCCATAATGTATAGTAAATTTCTTTATACCCATTAACAGCCCATGAATTCCGGATGGGCAGCTTTCAGCCCCACTGTTAGCTTTCAGCCTACCGACGGGACATATGTTCTCGTGTCTTTCCACCTCGACATTCCGCCCACATCGGCTCGTTCGTTTCATCGGGCCAAATTCGGCCCGTGGATAGAATCGACCCGTTTGTGGCTTGTTAACCCATTGAGTTGTTTCCAGCCCGTCCTATATTCTGGCCCATTAACGACCCTTTATGCCTGTGACAGAATTAAGCTTTTGCCGTCTTCCAGCCTGTTAACGGCCCGTTATCATCAATGCCCAATACCACCACGCTCATGACGTTGCCCATGTGGACCCATTTATCCGACGGCCTGAGGCCACCGATTCTACGGTCCGTTGGAGGCTCATTTCTGTGACAACCCGTAGGAGGCCCATGGATCCTATGGCCTGTAACAGGGTCAAGGTCACCACGATCCGTATAGACCCATGGTTATTGCGGCCTCTAGGAAGCCAGGGAAACGAAACTGACGCTAGGCTATTAAGGCGATTGCACAGATTACATCCACTGGGCATCAAAGTTCGCCACAAGTGCAAATATAGGGAACACCCTACACTACACAAAAATGGCTTGGTTGCTTTTCTTCACCGGTGTTTGACGTTAAGAACAAAATTTGTATCGCAACAAAACAAATTACAACCATAAAACAAAAGGAAGGTTGGCATGAAAGTTATACCTAGCGTATAAATGCACCATGAGAAGTTCATAAGCTCAGTTCATTTGACTCGACCTGTTATGTTTTCATGTTGTATTGTCCGATGGAGCACCATAACCTTCGCCTTTCATTTCTCCTAGGCTCCTAAACAACATAGCAAATGTATGAGTAGTGTGGTTTCGTAACCATGCATATCTTGACGATTTCGAACAATGGATGTCCTTGTTTCACAAGGGGTCTCGTTAGGGAATGGACTTAGTGTCCGGAGCGTAGATATAACATTGTTTTGAGCTTGCATATCTTGATCATGAGGCAGTTTGGACGAGATTGCTTAACAACCAACCCAGTATTACACAGGAACGTGCTTTTGGCACTGTTAGTGGATAGGTACTGACCCACTACAGCAAGAGGTGACATTGTGGTTATAGTTGCTTCGTCACCTTCAGAAGGTGGCGGTTCCACTATTTTTTCCATAGCTTGCTGAAAAGTTGAGTTTTTTACATTAGTAGTACCAGAACAGAAGATATTAAGGAGGCAACAAAACCAAACAAAATAGCTTTGGTCTATACACAGAACTTATTCTGGTGAACCCATGTAAAATATTAGTTGTATTTTACTACAAAGTACATAATAAAACCAGGTTCCAAACATATGACCATGTACCATGGCTAATCTATTGTTTATTTCTTCACATTGTATTGATGGGCTAAGGATAAAGAGACAAAGTTTATAATATGGTAAGCATAGTATGACATCAATCATATCACAAAAACAACCGAGAATGTACAAACATGCAATTGTAACATTGTGGGCAAGTCCAAAGACGGAACTAGATTACAGATCAAGATCAAAGGAACATCACCTCTCTTTTAAACCTTTGTAAGACAATTGTGTATAAAATTGAAAAGAGTAATAGACATTGGCTGCAAACCATGATGTTCAATGCACTAGCCGAGTAAGTATTAGTTAAAAGGCATGAGGATTAAGACTTACAACAAACAGCTTTGATCGGTGTATTCATGCTCTTCGGCCTTGGTGTGATACCATTGAAGATTTCCACAACATATGGTTCATGTACTTTTTGGTCCTGCGGGCTTTGCTCTGCATTTGGAACAAGTCAATATAGATCTCATAATATGGTACAACAAAAGAGGAAACAACAGCCTAATTACAAGAGCCTGCGAAAGGTGTGCAGTAAATATAGCTACAAGATCACTGCTTGTTGGAATTTCACTTTCGTAAAGTTGGCATTGTTCTTTGAACAATTCACCTACAAGAAGATAGATTTTTGAGGCACATGCATAAATAGGAGTTTAACATGTGATCTGATCACATACATATAACGTACCTAATACTTTGGATCAGACTAGTGTTTAACGAGGCCTCTCCAGTCTTCATCTGATATGTTTTCCATCGAGATGTTTGGGCAAGTTCATCGTTAGCCTTGGCTTCAAAGTGAGTTTTCCTCAAGTTATACCAATACTATCGTGGAGTGCACTTGAAAACATGGGTGCAAGCTTGTCCGGTTGCATCATCTTGGCTATCCAACTTGAACCTCATTTGTTGAAAATTATGGGCGCCTCTATTATCGCAACCTAGAAAGTATGGGACAGAGCAAGACGATATTACTAGTTTCCATACATAACCATACTTACAGATAAATGGTCGAGGAAGGTGTTGAAATGGGTTTAGTCTTTGCCATTCCTGTACTGAATCCATGTTGGGAGGATACGACATGACACCTAAAGGCAACCATTGCCTCCGGATATTAACTTGGTCGACTCAGAGCATCACGTGGCCTTTTTAAACCTCGCCTCAAAACGGATCTCCATTCTTCCTCCTCTAGATTTAATTAATCTATTTAGCATTATCCCCGATGTTTGTTTCCTCTTGCGCCTAGGTGCTAGTCCAACAACGAACATAGGGAAGCGCTTAGTGTACATCAAACCGTGAGACTACATATAAAGAAGCATGCAACTGTAATTCTGACTCCAACAACTACCTTCACTACAAAAAATACACTTCCGCGGATGATACGTGTTTGTCACAAGAGGGTCACGCTTTTCTGTCATGCATTTGCATCCACGACATTTATTTTATGATAGAATCAAGATAGTCATACTGCATATCGTGAGAAGTGTCCCATGACATTACCAAAATTATCATCATGGAAGTGTCCACTTCCATGACGATAAATCGCGTGTCACATAACTGCTTTCGTCAAGGGTGACCGACATGTGGCATCCACTGTAACGGGTCGCCCTTAAGCTATCGTTCCTGCTTGATCCGGATAACCTGCTAACAGCCTGCACCAATGGGGATTTTTCACGTGTAAAATTCTCAATGGCCAGAGAGTAACCACGTGTTGGCTCACCATTGGGACAGATGTCATCCACTCATTGGACCGAAGGCGCCTATGATTCATCGACACGCGGCATGGCCCAACATAAGCCCATTCAGTTGAAAAGGCCGGCCTGCTTTGACTTGGTCAAAGCAGTAGCGCCGCCCACCTGAAAGCCCGTTAACGACCGCTCGTTCGATATAGCCCATTTACAACCCGCTAACTCATGGCCCTCTGGAATATGGCTCAAGAAGGCGTCATCCGCCATCCAATATGATACCAGCCCGTTGTAACTTCTGGCCCATGTATGGCCCATGACATCTTTCGCCCATAGGAGGCCCTTTGTAACTCTGGGCCCATTAAAGGCCCGAGGTGAAACTGGGCCATAATGACCCATTATTCTGTCAGCCGTTTCCAGCCCGTGTTAACTTTCGGCCTTCTAAGGGCCCATTTATTCTCGGGCTCATTTCTAGAATTCGGTTAGTTATAGTCCATTACTGGCCTATTCCTTTTGTGGGCCAAATTCAGCTTGTGGTTACATTCAAGCCCGTTTGTGTCCTGCTAACCCGTTGGGTTGTTTTCATAGCTGCTATCAAACGCGACCTATTAATTCTGACCGTTATGGTCCACAAATAGCACGACCCATGTTTGGTGAAATTATTATATGCCCCGTAGAAGGCCCATGGATCCTATGACCCCTAGAAGGCCAATGGATCCTATGGCCCGTAGAAGGCCCATGGATCATATGGCCCGTAGAAGGCCCATGGATCATACAGCCCGTAGAAGGCCCATGGATCATACGGCCCGTAGAAGGTCCATGGATCCTACAACTCATAGAAGGCCCATGGATCCTACATCCCGTAGAAGGCCCATGGATCCTACGGCCACAGGAGGCCCATGGTTACAAAAGTCCATGTGTTGCCATGGTTATTGTGGCCTAGTTACCAAAAATAGGTTATTGTGGCCACTATAAAAACACGGAAAAAGAACTGCAGTGACTACAAGCAAACAACTAAACAAGACAATAAGGAAATAAATAAGCAAGCAATTAATGCTAGGCTATTACGGCTATTACACATATTACATCCACTGGGCATCAAAGTTTGCCACCAAATTCAAATATAGGAACAAAGCAACATATTACATACACCGCCTGGCCTCAATTGGCTACCAAAGCAAATAAACGCTGCAGCAAAACAAGTCCATAACTAAAGCAACTTCAAGAGCTCAAGAAACATTATCCCGTGTATCCACTATACGGGCAATAAGCTTAGCAAGCTTATTAGCTTTGCCCTATTTGGCGCTAAAATCATCCAACGCTTGTTGCACCGTAAAGTATGCATCCGAATGCTCCAGGGACTCGTAGTCCTTCCACTTGTTGTTGCAACACAACCGATCAATGTCTTCACCTTGTAGTTGAGACTCAAGAAACCGAACTGATTCAGCATGGATGAGTTCGAATAGCTTGTGCCAGCCGTAGTGGCAAGAATCGAACACTAAACCAAGAAAGGACTTTGGGGTTGTCTCATTGTCTTCAAGATAGTTTTCCTTAGCTGTTTTATCAGCTTTGTTGGAGACCAACAAGGATGTCTCACTATCCTGAACCTTATCAGCATTACTTCCTTTACCATTGCTTAATAAGGCACTCTTCCCCAATATTCCGCCAGCATTCTAAAAGAAGAAACAAGCAGACACATAGCAGGTTTAGCATGTCCTAGTATATGAAACTCATTTCGGTGAACCAGTTCATTAGCAAGGTGGACAAGATTAAACTACCAAGTCTTCTATTGCCAAGTAGTACATTATAAAAGCATCAAACAAACTTATATCTATGTCCTATGGTCATTGCATTGTCTTGCCAAATCAAAATAGATAGACGGTTCAAATCATACCAGTTCAAGGGAAAGCAGCACTGAAAGAATACAAAGCGTGGGAAACTACACGGCACAACGAGATTTCAGATGGGTACCACGGGTCTACATGTACAACAACACTATTGGCTCACAGATGCTAGTAATGTGCATGATATGAGAAGTCAATCTGTGATACACAATTGAAATTGAAATCAACAGAGCTATTTATAAGAGCAAACCTATTAAAGAAACATGCTAAACATACATGTTGTGCCATTGGAGTGTCGATTGGATCCTTCAATTTAAAAATAAGTTTGTATGAGTAAATACAGTGATACAAGAGCAACACAGTATGCACGATAGCAATGGAATCTTAAATGAGAATAGTTGTTCTACAAGTTTAAGCACTTGTTCTACATGAACAGAGTACAGTAAGATGCAAGCATATAGTACTTAAAAAATGAGCTCATAGACCTTAACACATTCTTGGTTCGGGACTAAGACAGAACAAGGCGCTCCCTACCATCGTCTCGGGTAAATGCGCCTCAGAGAGCGTAAGGGAATTTGATGAGTTTCTTTGCCGCTGAAGCACGCTTTCTTCAAAGTTATTTCGACATCGCCACCAAGCATTCTTGAAGATAGCATGTATTAGCACATGTTACCTCATCTTTGACTTTCCAAATCGGTCCTTCTCTATAGAGAAAAATGGGAAAATTTGTTGTATTATAACCATCATGGAGGTAAAATGTAGGGACAAAGCAAAGTAATTGCTATGAATAACATTACTTACACATAACTCCCGGACAAACACCTCCAACCGGCATTTTCCTTCATCTTCTTCAGATAATATTTCCATGATGGAAGATACACACACATAGGATTTAACAACATCAAATGCGATAGATGCTAAAATACGAATGGCTGGTTGTGCTTCCTCCACAGGAATAGGTGTACTAACTGGTGTGGTTGGGGTTCGCCGTGCTAGTACTAGCGCTTTGGGCACTGGAGCTGCCTTACTAACTGCTCTTGTTTGGGAGCTCTATGGTGGAGATGGTGCTGTGTGATACGTGTCCAACATATCTACTTTTCCTAACGCTTTTCCTCTTGTTTTGGACTCTAATTTGCATGATTTGAATGAAACTAACCCCGGACTAACGCTGTTTTCAGCAGAACTACCATGGTGTTGTTTTTGTGCAGATATAAAAGTTCTCGGAATGGAACAAAACTTTACGAGGATTTTTTATATAATAAACAAGAATTTCTGGAGCCAAGACCCACCAGAGGGGGGCACCTGGGTGGGCACACCCCACTAGGGCGCGCCCCTCTCCTGGCTTACCCAGGTGGGTTGTCCCCAACTGGTGGCCCCGTAGACCCTGAAACCGATGCTATAAAATCCTATTTTTCTAGAAAAAAATCAGGGAAAAAGAATTATTGCGATCCACAAGACGGAGCCGCCGTCACCTCCTGTTCTTCATTTGGAGGCCAGATCTGGAGTCCGTTTGGGGCTCCGGAGAGGGGATCTTCGTCCTTCGTGCTCACCAACCCTTCTCCATCACTAATTCCATGATGTTCCCCACCGGAGTGAGTAATTCCTTTGTAGGCTCACCTGCTCGGGTGAGGAGTTGGGATGAGATTCATCATGAAATCGAGTTAGGTTTTGTTAGGGCTTGATCCCTAGTATCCACTATATTCTAAGATTGATGTTGCTATGACTTTGCCATGCTTAATGCTTGTCACTTTGGGGTTCGGTGCCATGAACTCAGACCTGAACCGCTTATGTTATCATCATTATATCCATGTTTTAGATCCGATCTTGCAAGTTATAGTCACCTACTACGTGTTATGATCTCGCAACCCCGGAGTGACTCGATAATAGTCGAGACCACTCCTCGGCGATAACCGTAGTTTGAGGAGTTCATGTATTCACTATGTGTTAATGCTTTGTTCCGTTCTCTATTAAAAGGAGGCCTTAATATCCCTTACTTTCCGATAGTACCTATTTGCTGCCACGGGAGGGTAGGACAAAAGATGTCATGCAAGTCTTTCCATAAGCACGTATGACTACTTACGGAATACATGCCTACATTATATAGATGAACTGGAGCTAGTGTTGTATCGCCCTAGGTTATAGCTGTCTCATGATGAATATCATCCAACAAGTCACCGATCCAATGCCTATGAATTTATCTTATATTGTTCTTGCTAAGTTACTATTGCTATCATCATCAAGTACACTTTGCTACAAAATTCTGCTATCACTATTACCGGTATTATTGCTGTTGTCACTACTATCAAAACTATCATATTACTTTGCTAACGATCACTTTTGCTTTAGATAATTAATCTCCGTGTGGTTGAATCTGACAACTCAAATGCTAATACCTTCGAATATTCTTTTGGCTCCTTGTGTCGAATCTATAAATTTGGGTTGAATACTCTACCCTCGAAAAATGTTGTGATCCCCTATACTTGTTCAAATTAAAGAAGAGAGTCTCCCACAAGCTTGCACTACAAAAAAATACACTTCCATGATGATACGTGTTTGTCACAGTAGGTCATGTTTAATATCATGCATGTACATCCATGAAAAATTTATGATGTAATCAAGATAGTCATACCTGCAGGTTGTCAGAGAAGTGTTCCATGACATTACCAACATTATCATCACGAAGTGTCCACTTCCATGACAATAAATCGCTTCATGGAAATGCTTTTCATTAAGGGTGACCGTGACGTGGCAGCCACCGTGAACGGGTTGCCGTTGCTATCGGGTCCATTTTTGGATCCGCTAACCTGTTAAGAACCCGGACCAATGAGGATTTTCCACATGTAAAATTGTCATTGGCCGGAGGAAACACGTGTTGGCTCACCGCTGGGATGTATGTCATCCATTCATTGGACAGGGAGGCGCCTATGATAGGTCGACATGTGGTAACGCCCAACAGAGGCCCATTCCATTGTTATTTGCTCCAAAGATTTCTTATTTATTCCATAAAAATTCCTCGTGAAGTTTCATCTTGTTTGGAGTTGTGCAGAATAGGCACTACAAAAAATACAAACTTCCGTGATGATACATGTTTGTCATAGTAGGTCATGTTTTCTGTCGTGCATGTACATCCATGATGATTTTATGACAGAATCAAGATTGTCATAATTCCGTGGTCGTCAGAGAAGTGTTCCATGACAATACCAAGATTATCATCACTAAGTGTTCACGCCCATGACGATAAATGGCGCTGGCCATGGACGTGCTTTCGCCAAGGGTAACCAACACGCGACATCCACCATAATGGGTCATCATAAGATATCGGGTCCGGTTTTGGACCCGATAACCCATTAACAGCCCGACCAATGGCGTATTTTCCATGTGTAAACTCTCATCGTCAAGGAAACACGTGTCACCGTCATTGGGTCGATAGGCGCCTATGATATGTCGACATGTGCGACGCCCACCATCGCCCATTTAGCTTCCAAAGGCCGCCCATTTGACTTGGTCAAAGGTAACGGCCGCCCATGGAAAACCTCGCTCCTATATAGCCCATTTACGGCCCACTAACTCATGGCCTGTTACGGTCTATCCGAATTAAGGCCAGTAGCTTCATCTGGGCCGTCCAATATGGTTGCATCCCATTGTAACTTCCGGCCCATGTATGGCCCATGATGTCTTTCGGCCCATATGAGGCCCTTTGTAACTCTTGGCCCATTAACGGACCCGTAGTGAATCTAGCTCGCAATGAACAAAGCAGTATCGCTTCATACCCACTAACGGCTCCATTATTCCATTGGCCCGCTTCAACCTCGTGTTCTCTTCTCGCCTTCGTGACCCATTTATTCTTGGGCTTATTTCAAAGATTTGGTTACTTACGGCCCGTGTCGTGGAATTGTTACGGCAGATGTCCTCTTGCAAGGACTTAGTCGTGAGGCCATCGCAACTAGGAAGCTTAAAGGGGTTGATCGACAAAGGACACGAGAGTTATACTAGTTCGGCCCCTTACGGTGAAGGTAAGGCCTACGTCTAGTTGGGTTGGTATTGCTTGATGTTTCGATAACTAGGGAGCGAGATACGCTATGCCCGGTTCTCGATGAGTTGTTTCTTTCCCTAAGACGCTAGCAGGTCGTCCCCTTATATACACGGGTGGACGCCTATGCGGTCTCACAGTCCCCCGCTGCTCATAAATGTTGTCCCGCTTTCGGTGACTAGTTTATTCTACCTTATGATACAAGTCATGTCCTCACTTGGCGGTCTATCACCATGGGTCTTAAGCCGCCACGGCCTTAGACCCTTTATTGAACCTCCATCTTCATGTTTGGCCTCTGGGCTTCTCTTAAGATGAGTTCTTCTTTATGTAACCCGCCCCTCTTGGGCGGCTTACTCAAATAGTTATATCCCCAACATTAGGCCCCAGATTGATTTGAGCATGTTCATGTCAATCTTAAAATACCTTTAAGAAATAAACCTTCAGCCTTCTGCTTGTGCAAAAGGTTTTTTAACCCGCCATGACGTCATCTTCTGGATCCGCGTTAACCCGCCGTGACGTCATCTTGCTTAAATTCATATTTTTCTCCGCCGTATCCTCCAACGGATCTTTGCTTTTATTGACCGTTCTGAAAACCGAGGCGTCGGGGCCGCTGGATGATAATGTATGGCCTCCTCGTTTCTCGCGCCGTCGCTCGCCAGCCCTTCCTTATAAATAAATAGGCACGACCTAAGTCTTTTTCCATTCTCCCTTCGTTCATCTTCTTCCTCTCGCCGTCCTCTCTCATTGCTCGAAAGCTTCGCCACCGCCAAGCAGATCTCCTCGTCTTCTCCACCTCAGGCCGCTGCATCAACCTGATTTGACCAGAGAAACATGACGGAACCTTGCAACAGCTCTGCATCCGTAAGTCCTTTTCCTTCCTTGCTTTTAGATCTGCATTGCAGCCTCCCGAGTTCGTCGGTGTTCATCGCCGCCCGTTGCAGACCCTTAATATTTTTCCTTTTGATCTTTTAGACACCTAGAACTACAGCGGTAGCTGTTCCGCATCCATCCCGAATAGAAACAGATCTCATTTCCCTTGTTTAAAGTCCTCCTTCGAGTGTATGAACTTCTCCGCACTAGTTTTTAGGTCTAGAAAATTTTATTTTCCGAACGACCGTTTGATCCAAAATAATAGATGTAACTTATGAAACCTGTTTGTTCCACACTTAGCCAAAAAACTGCTTCTGTTAAATATGTTTCACACTGTAGCTCAAGCAGCCGGTTTAAGAATCGTCAGACTCACCTGCTTCTGGCGACTTGAGAAAATTTAACTATCTTTGATAATCAGAACGGCTTAAATATTATTGCATAGTTACCCATATGTCATTAGTCCCCTTCTTAAGCTGCCATCTTGAATAGACTTAAAATGTTTTCCTCCGGGTGAAATTTGAACCGGAAACTCTTATTTTGTCATAGGCTTCAATTTATACAATGGCACCCAAAGCTCCCAAAGCTCCCAATGCTCCCGTGACCTACAACTAGGTCAAATCCACTGTTACGGAGAATACCTTGTCTGAATTCGTGAAGTCCGGCCATCTACCTAAGAGGGAGGTCATGTCTTATCATGCTCCTAACCCGTCAGAGGAGAAGCCTCAACCTAAGGAAGGGAGGTGGATCGTGTTTATCGATCACATGAACTGGGCTTCGCCCACCCGGTTCCAAAATTCTTCCGGACATTTTGCATTTCTTTAACCTCGCACCTCAAGACATTGGGCCCAATTCGTGTCAAATATTTGCAACTTCCAAGTCTTCCTCGAGGTGTACTGGGGAAGAGCCCAATCTGCTTTTTGTTCAGAGAACTATTCTACTTAAACCGCGTAATGAACGCGCTAACGGGCCCAGCCTAGAACTTGGTGGCATCTCGATTCAGCGGCGAGAGATTGCTTTTTCCTTATGCTGAATCGCCGCCGAGTCATCCTAACGACCGGAACTAGACGTGGTTTTACTACCAGACACTTCTCCGTTGGCGTAGAACCCTTTTGCTTGGCTTCCTTGCTCATACCGAATCAAATCACTACCGGGCGGATAAACCGATCGCCGTTCAACGCCTTCCACTTGCTCCCACCATTAGTAAAATTAAAGCTCTTCGGGAAACGGCTTAAACGGCGACACGACTGTCCGGGTTCAGGGTCGCCATGGTGATTCCGCTAAGCCGCTGCCCGCTTAATGTGCAATTTACCAAAGTAGAAGAATGACCCACTGCGTCATAGTCCCGATGACTTACCAGATGATGTGGTGGAGGCTACGACCCAGTCATTGTTGAAAGAGGGCACGATGACTAGTAATGCCTTTGGCTTCCTTCCCTTCTGCAAGAAGAACCCGTCCCCCGCAGTGAGTCATCAACTTCAATGAATACTCTTTACTATACTGAACCTTGATTTTACTCATAATCCTTTATCATTTTCATAGGCCGATGACAACTTCGGAAGGTCAAGTACGCACCATGAGGCGGCCAAACAAGCCGCAAAGCGGCAAAAAGAACCGAAAGGAAAGCCGCCAAGATCGAACTTCAAGGAAAAGGAAGCCAAGCGCTTCAGATTTACTTAAATTGGATGACACTTCTAACAATGAAGAAGAGGTAACTTTTAACTCCCTTGACTCTTTATCATCAGCTTACTGACCTTAAATCTTTTCAGGAAGACACGGGGAACAACCAAGCCATCGAGGAAGAGGTAACTATAATCTCCTCCGACCGAGCCCTCGCTGTCCGAAAATTCAAGAGTAACTTGGAAAGTAAGATTTTCACATCCTTTGGCTTACCAAGATCCTCAATTTCTTTTTGAAGCAACAACAATTTGAAAGCCGGAGGCGCATCTGACCAGCAAGGATGTTGAGCTCTCCTCCGGCTTACCCGACGAATAACCGGAAGCGCCGGACCGAGGTTATCTCCGATTTACGCTCTGTTTACCCTTTGGCGGCTTTACTTTGTCAACCTCTCAATTCATCTGACTCCAATTATCAGGATACCTCTCCTTCCTCCGGCGAGTCTATGCAATCTAACATGCCGGCTTTCAAAACTGCCTTACCTTATGCTTTACCTTACTCATGCTTTTGTACTCATCCTTTCTGCCTTGTCCACAGTGTGCAAGTGAAGACCAGAAAAAGGGCAAAAAAGAATAAGCCGTCTCAAGACCCGGTGGCGACTGAGCCGGAGCTTGGCACGATCGCTCTCGACAGCTTCTACCCATCGCCAATCTTCGAACCAAATTTTATGACATTCCAAAGACCAGCCTTCCGATCCACCTTTTACCAAGATACTCTCAACAGCTCCGATAACCCGGAAGCTCCTAGCCCGGCCAAGACAATTGACCCGAAGTTGAGATTCAAGACTCAATTTGTTGAACCGGGCGGCCCATTGCCCTTGCTAAGTGCTCGCCAAGGAAGAGCTTCGAACGCCGAAAAGGCGGTTAGACATTGCCGACTATACTCATTTGATCATTGGAGATTTAGTGTCTGGGTATATCAATCGAGTGCATATCAGCCGTGGACTCGAAATTGACATGGTGAAGCATATACAAAGAAAATCTGAGGTATATCTTATGCTACTTTTCTTAATCATACCTACTGTACCAGCCCCCAAGTCTATTGCTTATGAATAAATATGTTGTAGACTTAGAAAACTTCTAAGTCCGGTTTAACAAAAATATATTTAACCCGGTTGTAACATGATACCTTGAACTTCATGTATATACATTAGCCCCCAAGTGTCAAGTATCTTTGCTTGTAAAGTGCTTGGGACTTAATTTCCATGAACCGCATTGTAATTTAAAATTCTTCAAAGATACATTAGCCCTCAAGTGTCAAGTATCTTTTGCTTGCAAAGTGCTTGGGACTTAATGTTGTCTTACCATGATTCTGATTATAAACCGGCATCAATGCAGGCCACCACAAGTCAATTTGAGTCAGAGATTGCTGACCTGAAGAGCCGCCTGGCCACTCAAGAACTCGAACTTCAAAAGGCCAACTCCAGATTTGAGTTTAGCGTCTCTGAACAAGAGAAGTTGAAGAAGAATTTTGAGGCGGAGAAGAAGATTTGGGCTGATGAGAAGGCCTCACTAGTGACCCGGCCGAAATAAACAGAAGGCCACTTGCGTATAAATAAATGAGCTGTCCGGCTTAAAGCGCCAGATATCTCAATGGTCTCAAATCTTCGTAAGTTACTATATATAACCTCAAATTCGCAATCCTTCCTTTGATGACTATTTTAATTGTTATCTCCGCTCACCTTATGTTTATGAACGCAGCTCAAGGAGCACAAACCTCAAGCAGAACATGCTGATCAAACTGAAAGCGGTTTATACTCTGTTGGAGCAACTGTACACCGGGTCACAACGTGCTTTGGCCATTGTAGCTTTATCAAATGATGTTCCCCATCTCCTGCAAGATGTGCTAAAGTGGCTTACCGTGCTACCTCAAATGATCCAGGAGCTAAGACGGCATATGCCGAATCGGGCTATAGCTGCCTTTGGGCCGGGCCAAGGCGTTGCTTCCAGAAGTTAGACCGGCAGACGTTGTTTCTCGGATATCCCAGCTTGAAGGAAGATGGCTCAGATTCGATTTAAACAGTACTTTACCTCCTCGTGTGAGAGTCAGACGTCCCTATGGCTACCATCATTGGGAATGATATTGATATTACCAAGTATCACCGGCTATGATAGCGAGAACCGGAGAATTCCAACACCTCACTATGATGACGCCACCGATCCCTCCAACTCAGAAGCACACCTTTGCCCTCAAGTTGACTCCAGCTGGTTTAATAGATGATGAAGCTGAGTTTGAAGCTTTGAGCAGCATTGACTGGGCCTCGTCAACCTTCCAGGACAGGGTAACCGACGGAGAGGCGAAGAAGGATAACCCGGATCTTCAAGCCCACCAAAGGAGTGAACTGCCAAGCGGTTATGACTTGCAAAACAATGCTTCATTATTCAGACTCGGGGAGTCTTGTAATAGGGTAGAGAAAACCTCTTAATTTTGTCATGCCTTCGCGCATGTTTATGGCGCTTAATACTTTCGTAAGCCGCCATCAATATATACTTCAAATTTTATGTTGATCTTTCCTTGATGTTAAAATTTTCTTGCCTTATCCTACATATAAAACAAGTAAAATTCCCTTGGCTTACTTATCGCATCGGGGTCACATAAAATATTGATAACCCGGAATGCTAACCCAAGCACTATATAGAGGTCAGCCTATGATTATTTTTGTTAAAAATAATCACAATAGCATACCTGCAATCCTTTTGGTAATCTCGCCGGTTTATATGACCTAAATCATGAGGGTAATTTGAACTCCTGAAAATTGGCACATATGATGTTCACCGGCACTTAACAACTGGGTGATCAACATTAAGCTTTAAGAACAAAATCCATCTCATAGTATTTTTTCACAAAGGTCTCAAGATAGTCAAACATTTACACTTACAAAGTATGATGAATAATAAACAAAATTTAAAGTCCTCTGATTCGAATACGATCAGTGAACCGTTCCAAAGGGGTTAAGCTAAGATTCAGATACGATCATATGGCCCCTAGCGGCTTTGGCGATGCCGATCAAGTGGGTATCGACAGCTATGTTCTCTTTGGTTCGAATACGACCTATGTTTGAACAGGAAGCCCCCAAGTGACCATAAGAGTTGTTTAATGACGATGATTCAATACAATCCATGTCGCACTCCAAAGAGGTTAAGCTATGGTTCAAATATGATCAAGAAGCCCTCAAGTGGGTTTGGCAAGATGTCGATCAAGCGGTACCGACAGCTATGTTCTCTTTGGTTCTAATACGACCTATGTTTGAACAGAAGCCCCAAGTGATCATGGCTAGATTCAGATATGATCATAAGTCGGACCAAAGGGAAAGCCGGATTCAGATATGATCCGCCTCCGCGTTGGTTGTTTCCACCACCTAATAAAGAAGACATGTAAACCTTTGAGGGTGAAAAGAACAGAGGTCATGTTTTATTGCTTTATATAATATATACATGGTCACAAAATATATACAACTTAAGAGCCGACGGCTCAAGTATAGTAAGGTCAAGATGGGCGAGTATTCCACGGCGGCAAGGGTCTCCTCGCCCGACTTACGTGAGTCTTTGTGCTCTTGAACATCGATAAGGTAGTATGACCTGTTGTTCAGATTCTTACTGACCACAAAGGGTCCTTCCCAAGGAGGGGATAGCTTGTGCATATCAAACTGATCCTGGATGAGCCGGAGCACTAAGTCGCCTTCCCGAAGGTTCTGCTTCTAACCCGGCGGCTGTGATAGCGGTGCAGGTCTTGCTGGTAAATCGCCGAGCGGGTTATTGCCAAGTCTCGCTCCTCATCCAACAAATCAAGTGCATCCTGACGAGCTTTTTCGTTATCGGCCTCAACGTAAGCCGCCACGCGGGGTGAGTCGTGCCGGATGTCACTTGGCAGGACTGCTTCTGCTCCGTACACCATAAAGAAAGGTGTATAACCTATAGATCTGTTGGGCATAGTGTTGATGCTCCACAGTACAGAAGATAGCTCCTCCACCCAATAACCCGGAGTTCGCTGTAAGGGGACCAAGAGCCGGGGTTTGATACCCTTCAAGATCTCTTGATTAGCTCTCTCTGCTTGGACCATTAGATTGAGGGTGAGCAACAGCCGAAACATCAAGCCGGATATGTTCTCGTTGACAGAACTCTTCCATGGCACCCTTGGAGAGATTAGTACCATTATCCATTATGATGTTGTGTGGAAAACCAAAACGAAAGATCACATTTTTCATGAACTGAACCGCCGTGGCTGCATCACACTTACTGACCGGCTCTGCCTCAACCCACTTTGTGAATTTATCCACCGCCACCAAGAGGTGTGTCTTTTATCCTTAGACCTCTTGAAAGGTCCAACCATGTCAAGCCCCCTGCATCGCAAAACGGCCAAGTAATTGGAATCATCCTCAACTCTTGAGCCGCACATGAGCTCATCGTGAGAATTTTTGACATCCGTCACATTTATCGACTCAGATCCTCCAGACAAGATGAGCCCTCACCAATAGAAACCATGACGGAAAAGCCTTGGCCACAAGAGATTTTGAGCCGCATGATGACCACAATCGCCTTTCATGGATCTCAATGGCATATCTCCCGACCCTCCGCAGCGACACACAACGTTGAAACGCCTGACACTGGCGGTGATGTAACTCGCCATGAACAATCGTCATAGATTTGGACCGCCTGATGATTTGTCTCGCCAAGGTCTCATCCTCAGGCAACTCTCCCCGGGTCATATAGGCCAAATATGGGACTGTCCAATCCGGGATAGCGTGAAGAGCTCCCACCAGCTGTGCCTCTGGGTCCGCATCGCTTAGTTCTTCCTCCGTAGGCACTTTGGATGTATGATTATGCAAAACGTCAAGAAAGGTGTTAGGCGGCACCGGCTTACGCTGAGATCCCAGCCGGCTTAAAGCATCAGCTGCCTCGTTCTTCCTCCGATCAATATGCTCCACTTGATAACCTTTGAAGTGCCCAGCCACATCATCAACATCACGACGGTAAGTCGCCATAAGGGGATCCTTGGAGTCCCACGTGCCTGACACCTGTTGAGCTACGAGATCTGAGTCGCCCAAGCATCTTACCCGGCTCAAATTCATCTCTTTGGCCATCCGGAGACCATGGAGTAGGGCCTCGTACTCAGCTGCATTGTTAGTACAAGGAAACATAAGCCAGAGCACATAACAAAATTTGTCACCTCGAGGGGAAGTTAAAACAACTCCAGCCCCCGAGTCTTCCAACTGCCTGGACCCATCAAAGTGAATAGTCCAATATGTGTTATCTGGCTTCTCCTCGTGTGCCTCGCAACTCTGTCCAATCATTGATAAAATCCACTGTGGCTTGACACTTGATAGCAGTCCGAGGCATGTATTTCAAACCATGAGGCCCAAGCTCAATGGCCCACTTGGCGACTCGCCCCGTGGCCTCTCTATTCTCAGATGATGTCTCCTATAAGGGGCAGAGCTACTACGATAATAGGATGACCTTGAAGCATCAAGTCAGCTTCCGCTTGCCATAAACACTCCGTAAACAAGTTTCGCCAATGTGGATACCTTTGCTTAGACTCATTGAGCACCTCATCGATGTAGTAAACCGGCCGCTGAGCCGGATGCTCCTTGCCAACCTCCTTGCGCCTCCACCACGATGGCAACATTGACGGCTCGGGCGTTAATAGCCACATATAACAAGAATGGCTATCTATGAATGGGAGCCGCGAGACCGGCGGCTCAGATAATCGCATCTTTAAATCTTCAAAGGCAGTGTTAGCAAGATCACCCGTAAAAAGTGTCTGCTTTCTTCATCATCCGACATAAATGGTAAGTCCTTCTCACCTAACCGGCTTATGAACCGGCTTAAAGCGGCAACACGACCCGCCAGTCGCTGAACATCGTTGATGCACGCCGGTTTAGCCAAAGAGGTGATTGCCTTGATCTTCTCCGGGTTAGCTTCAATGCCTTTGTTTGAGACCGTAAAGCCCGTAAGCTTGCCCGCAGTACACCAAACACACACTTGGCGGGTTAAGCATCATCTTATAAACCCGGAGATTATCAAAGGTCTCTCTAAATCAGATATCAAAGTTTCTTCTCCTGGATTTCACCATGATGTCATCCACATAAGCGTGAAGATTGCGCCCAATTTGACTGTGGAGACAGTTTTGTACACATCTCTGATAAGTCGCCTAGGCACTCTTGAGCCCAAATGGCATAGATACATAACAGAAGGCTCCAAACGGAGTGATGAAAGCCGCCTTCTCTTGGTCCTTAATCGCCATTTTGATCTGATGATAGCCAGAGTAAGCATCCAAAAGCTCAATCGCCGCAACCCGCCGTAGCATCAATGATTTGATCAATATGGGGAGGGCAAAGGGATCAGCCGGACAAGCCTTATTTAAGTCCGTGTAATCCACACACATCCGCCAGGTGCCATTCTTCTTGAGCACGAGCACCGGGTTAGCCAACCACTCCGGGTGAAAAACTTCAACAATGAACCCAGCCGCTAAGAGCCAGGCGGCCTCCTCTCCAATAGCTTTCCGTCTTTCCTCATTGAACCGTCAAGAAATTGCCTCGACCGCTTATACTTTGGATCAATATTAAGATTGTGCTCAGCGAGTTCTCTTGGGACACCGGCATGTCAGAAGGTTTCCATGCAAAGATGTCTCGGTTCTCATGGATGAACTCGATGAGCGCGCTTTCCTATTTAGGATCCAAGTTGGCACTGATGTCGAATCGCTTTAGAGGAGTTGCCCGAGTAAAGTCAACAAGCTTTGTCTCAAAGAGCCGATTTAAACTTCAACGCCGGATCATGCTCGTGGTTGGCTTCTTCAGAGAGGTCATATCTGCCGGGTCAACATTATTTTGATAAAACTTTAGCTCTTCGCTGCACAAACAGACTCAAAGATAAGCCACGCCGCCTCTTCACACTCCAAAGCTACCTTTCGACTCTCATGCATAGTGATGGTGCCTTGTAACCCCAAGCATTTTGAGCTGTAGATAAACATAACACGGCTGTGCCATGAACTTGGCATAAGCCGTCCGCCCAAACAAGGCATGATATGGACTTTTGATTTTGACCACCTCAAACGTCAATTTCTCAGCCCTGGAATCATATTCATCTCCAAAAGTCACCTCCATTTCCATCTTCCCGATCGGGTATGCCGACTTACCAGGCACCACCCCATGAAAAACAGTGTTGGATGTCCTTAAATTTTTATCAGTCAAACCCATGCGTCGAAAGGTCTCATAATAAAGGATGTTAATATCGCTACCTCCGTCCCATGAGTACCTTTGGTAAATTTATATCCACCGACCGAGGCGCCACCATCAAGGCTAATCGACCCGGATTATCAACTCCGGGCGGTGATCTTCCCGCCCATACAATAGGCTGCTCACCACCTTAAATAATGTGGAACTACCGGCTCAATGTAATTCACGGCTCTCTTCCTAACCTTTCCGGTCACGCTTTGCACAAGCTAGTGGTGAACACATGATATCGCCCACTATTCAGCTACTTTGATGACTTTGATAACCCGATCGGCCGTTGCCGTTGTCCCTCGACCGGTCAGCCGTTGATTATAGCCGCTTTGATTTCCTTGAAAGTCGAACTTGAACCGGCCGCCGACCATGCGAAAGTCACGGCCTCGAGCCGCCTCCGATCCATGACCGCCATCAAACATGTTGGAATTCTTGAAAGCCTTCATGATCGAATAATCTTTCCATAAGTGGGTGGCGGGTTGTTCCTGCACCGTGTTTTGGGCAAGGCTCATTGAGTACCTGCTCAAGAGATGGGCATGACCTGCCAGATCGAGGGGGGCGGTTTTCCCTTACGCCTCGATTGTTACCCTACACATTGGCATTGATACAAACTCCGGGTTACCCTCAGCCTTACGCTTTGTTGCCTCCTTGATTCGCCGGGTTATGCCATCGATCCTTCCATTGCCGTTCTTATTTCCCTTCCTATCCTTTCCTCATCGACGCGGGATCCTTGGTACTATCGTAGTCGGCGATTTGACTAAAGCTACCATCAGTCCCCATATCATTGCAATCACGCCATAAGGCGCCCAGCTTCGCCTTAGCGCCTCAAAGCGGCAATTTTCCAACATGAGGATCAGATAGCCAGATCCATCTTATCGCAAATGTATTATCTCCTTGACCTTGGCGCACTCCAATGAGTGGTGGATTCACCCTCCTCCCCGCCTACAATTTGTCAAGTCCACAATCGAGATAGATTGCTTGCAAGTGTCTTTGAAGTTCTAGATGAATCGGGCCTTTAGCTCTGCCCATGAACTAATGGAATTGGGAGGTTCCATCCAGTGTAATTTGTACATCACCATTTTAATACAAGCATAACAGTGGGAGGTTCTCCCATCGCTCACAGATTCAAAAAAGATGGAATTGGCGGCAGGCCCTTTAACCAAGACCGGCCGCTCCATCCAACATCATGGTAAAGCACTTAGCCATTGCCGCATCGCCGACCTCCAACAGCCCATGGCCATCTCATAACTTTCGATCCACGCTCTGGGCTGTAAGTCGGCTGTGTAGTTCAGCACCTTTCGAGGCCCCTTGAAGTCCTTGGGTAGACGTACATCCCGCAGAGACGGCACCAAACAGGGAACACCACCGGTTCTAGTAGCCACTCCCGTCTCAACGGAAGTCGTCGGATATACCGGGAGATCTTGATGAGCCGTCTGTTGAGCCGCTAGCTGAGCCGCTCGCCGCCCCTCCCCGACGTATTCGGTCTTGTATCGGGTTATAACCACCGGCTGGTTACGGCGCAAGGGCGTTGCTTGACAAAGCTTCGACTCCATGTGCCTCGCTGTAACTTGACTCCTGCTCGACGAGGCGGTGCTAGCCAAGGCGAGGAGTCGAGTGGATCCTGTCCCGCTTATAAGAATAAGTCTCTTTGTCGAGCTGTGGCCGCTCGACAAGTTCTCTCGATCCTCCGTGTCTCCACCGCTATCGGATCATCACCGGCCCACCGGGAGAGCTGCCAAACGCTACCGATGCTGCGATTAAGTTCTCCATGGGGTTGGAAAAGTGACCCGGTGGTATTGGTACATAGCGGGCGGGCCGTGCTCCCATGAAGAGGCGCCATCTCTCGAGGCTGAGCCGCTCCTCCCGCCTCCGGCTGTCATGAACTGATTTGCTTTTAGCGGGTTGCTAGGGCCCGGCACCGGTGTAGCGAAAAGGTTCCTGGGGTCAGAATCGGAGGCAAACGGGATTGAGTTTTCTGGTGCCTCCTTCTCATCACCTCATTAGATGCTGCTCAGGCTCATATTGTCGAAAGCCTCCGACTAGAGCTGATGTGCCCGCGCATCCAAAGCCGCCCATTCTCAGTGGCTAACTCAAGGCCCTCAGATGCTAAGGCCTCCTTGGCCCGAAGTTATTTCCTCACACCCGTGCCACCTCCGGCCATGCTCATCTTTATTTGCCGGAATAACCGCGGGCGGTTAATGTGGTCGTAAGCTTATCCATGAGATCTATCAAGACCGAGCCGGTGGAATGATAGGGCCTCCGCCTGCCGCCACTCCCGACTCCGGACGTTATTGCAGCAGCGGTCAGTAGAATTTTGGCCGGTTGAGTCGCAGCCATGAAGACTCCTGCCAGCTTGGCGGCTCATAGGGGTCCTAACACTAGAGCCATCTAACAGCACCCTCAAGCACGCCATCTTGCACTTGATACAGCAAATCTGTTGAACAGGCGGACGAATCACCGTCGGAGAGGACGGCCGTCTCACCACGATCTTCAGATCCTTCAGAAAGTTCTTCTCCGTGGACGCAACCCACGAAGACATGCTTCATGCCGGGTCAAACTTCAAGTGGTCTCAAGACGCCGAGTCATTCCGGACGAGGTCGGTGCGCTTGTCCGCCAGTGGCCTTACCACCAATCCGCATGATGAAGACGTGGATTTGGCCAAGGGGACCCAGATCCGTGACCAATTGAGTCGGCGGCCGGGGCCCCAGCTTTCGCCATCGATGTAGATCTTGCCGCTGACGACTCTTGGTCATCCGCCCATCGTGTATCCCTTGAGCCCTTTGAAGTTGCTTCTTCAAGAACTCAAATCCTCCGCAATCCGCCCCATGGTGGGCGCCAATCGTCGTGGAATTGTCACGGGCAGATGTCCTCTTGCAAGGACTTAGTCGTGAGGCCATCGCAACTAGGAAGCTTAAAGGGGTTGATCGACAAAGGACACGTAGAGTTATACTTAGTTCGGCCCCTTACGGTGAAGGTAAGGCCTCACGCCTAGTTGGGTTGGTATTGCTTGATGTTTCGATAACCAGGGAGCCAGATACGCTTATGCCCGTTCTCAAATGAGTTGTTTCTGTCCTAAGCCGCCAGCGGTCGCCCCTTTATATACACGGTGGACGCCTGGCGGTTCATTTGAGGAGTCCCCGCCGCTCATAAACAGTGTCCGCTCGGTGACTAGTTAATTCTACCTTATGATATAAGTCATGTCCTCACGGGCGTTCTATCACCATGGGCCTTAAGCCGCCTACGGGCCTTAGACCCTTTATTGAACCGCCATCTTCATGCTTGGCCTCCGGCTTCTCTTAAGATGAGTCTTCTTTGCGTAACCCAGCCCCTCCTGGGCGGCTTACTCAAATAGTTATATCCCCAACAGCCCATTACTGGCCTTTTCTGCTTGTGGGCCAAATTCAGCCCGTGGTTACAATCGGCCCGTTTACGGCCCGTTAATCCATTGGGCCGTTTCCATAGCGTCATCAAATACGGCCGATTAATGACGGCCCATTATTGTTGGCCCATGAACATACAATTCCAAATCTAGCCCATTTATGGCCCATAATGTGGTCTGTTATTGGCTCATGTTTGGCCGATCGATCATACGGCCTGTATAAGGCCCATTGATGCTACGGCCCGTATAAGGCCCATTGATGCTATGACCCATAGAAGGCCCATTGTTTCTACGGCCCTTACAAGGCCCATTGTTTCTACGGCCCGTAGGAGGCCCATGGTAACTATAGTAAATATGTAGCCCATGGTTATTGTGGCCTAGTTTTTTAAAAATAGGTTATTGCGGCCAAACCGCAGAAAAAGAACTACACTGACTACAAGCAAACAGATAAACAAGACAACAAGGAAATAAATAAGCAAGCAACTTACGCTAGGCTATCACGGCTATTACACATATTACATCCACTAGGCATCAAAGTTCGCCACCAAAGGCAAATATAGGGAACGGCGTAGCATATCATATACATCGGTTGTCAAAGTTGGCTACTCAAAGGCAAATAAACGCCACAAGAAAACAAGTCCAGAAGCTGAAACCACTTCGTAAGATCTCAAGAAACAATATCCCGGGTACCTATAATGTCGGCAAGATGCTTAGCAAGCTTTATTAACTTTCTCTTGTTTGGCGCTTAAATCCTCCAAATCATTGTTGTTGCACCGTAGTATGCATCTTGTCGCTGCACCGTAAAGTATGCATCCAATTCCGGGCAGGACTTGCTCGGTCCTTCAGCTTCCTATCGCAAAGACATCTCGACGATGTCTTTCAACTTGAAGTTGAGACTCAATAAGACGAACTGATTCAGTGAGTTCAAGAGCTTGTGCCAGCAGAGTGGCTAGTAACTCAACACTACATCAAGACATGACTTTTGGGTTCTCCCACGCATCGCCAAGATAGTTTTATCACCTTTCTTGGAGACCAACAGGATGTCTCTACTATCTTGAACCTTATCTCATTACTTCCTTTACCATTGCATAACAGGGTACTGTTCTCCAATATTTTGTCCGCAGATTCTAAAAGAGAAACAAGGACACATCACAGGTTCACTATGTTGTATATGAAACTCATTTTTGGTAAATTAGTTCAAGAAAGAAGTGGACGAGAATAACAACATGAAACAAACATATAGCTATGTACCATGGTCACTTTATGGTCTATATCATTCTAGTTTTTGTTGCCAAATCAAGATAGAGACACAATTCAAATAATATTTGTTCAAGACAAAGCAGAATAGATGTAATATTAGTGTGGGAAACTATAGAGCAATAACAACACTTGTAATGTGCATGACATGAGAACATAACTATTTATTCAATTGAAACTGAAATCAACATAGAGCAAGTTACAACAGCAAACTAGTTAAAGAAACAGGTTTAAAACATACCTATTGCGCCATTGGAGTTTCAATTCCATCCTTCAAATTTGGAAATAGTTGGTATGAGTAAATACAGTGATGCAAGAGCAAAGGATTATGAACCATAGCTACAAAACCTGACCTCAGAACATTCTTCTTCTCCTTTAAGCGTTGAGTTAGGATTCAGAGTGGTGGTCCTCGTGCTTTGGGCACTGCAGTTCCCTTACTAAGTTTGGGTGCTCTGTGGTGGAGACGGTGTTGTGTCAAGTGGAACTGGGTTACTATCTAATGGGGTTGGGGTTTGAAGGGGAGTAGCCGGTTCTCTATCCAACCGGTAGGGGTCAAATCATGAGAGTCCGGGTTATGTGTGGTGGGCCTGGTTCTTGGGAAAGTACAACCATGGTTCTATCTGCATCAACTGGTAGCACTATCTTTTCTGAAGACCGTGTTGTTACCCCCTTAGATACTACCATCACCCTCTCCAATTCAAATGGCTGATAAACAAGAAAAGTAATTGAATGTACAGACATTGTATGAGAAGACAGGTGCAATGGATAGTGGGGAATAAAAGAGGGCATGAAATAATTCACATTTATGTTCTCTAACCAAACATGATAGCATGACACAATTTCACATATATGATGGCTAACTAAACATGATAGCATGACACAAATTCACATTATGATGGCTAACCAAAAAAGATGGAAAGACATAGTTCAAAATATGATGACTATGTAAACAGGATGACATGATATAACTATATAATGTGTTTATTAAATAGGTTGGCACGCCATAATTCACATATATGCCGCCTATGGAAACATAATATCATGATATAATTCACGGATAGAATGACATAATTCAAAATATGATGACTGTAAACACTAAACATGATGAGATGATATAACTATATGATGTCTTTATTAAATGGATTGCCATGCCATAATTCAGATACATGCTGTGTATGTAAACATGATGGCATGATATAATTCAAGTATACGATTTATATAGTAAGCAAGTAAGGAGATCGCAATCCATATATGATGTAAAAACTAAGCAATGCAAGACAACATGCATGACATGGGTAATATAACCCTGCCAAGTTTGAGCATAGACCTCGGGGGAAATAGGATCGTCATCGGCCTCTCGAATCCTCCTCGAGGAGCTCTTCAGAATTCAAAGAAGATGTCTGCTTCAAAGAGTAGCATTGTCTCGCTATGAATACCTTTGTTTTCACCTGTGTACTTCCATGACCGCTTCAAATGGCTGACTCACAGGAAGAGTAGTCGAATATACAAATGTTGTCGACAAATGGAACACGTAATACAAAAAAATGATAGCTTGATATAATTAACATACATGATGATTGGCTAAACAGCATGGCATTGGATAATTCACATATATAATGCCTTTGCAACAAGATAGCATTGCATAATTCACATATATAATGTCTTGTAACAAGATGGCAACGCATAAATCATATATATGCTAATTAGACACTAAACATGTGGCATTCACACAAAGCATGTCTAAACTAATCAAATGACATAGCAACGCAAGACACCATACGCACGATATGAGCAACATAACCCTGCCAAGTTAGAGCATAAACCATGGGGGAAAATAGGACTGGTCATCTATCTTTGAAACCTCCTCTGAGGAGCTATCCGTAACCAGCGAGATATGCGCTTCGTCAGATAGCATAGTCTGCTCTGAAGATCTTGTTTTCACTCCAGAATTTTCCATCACCGTGTCAAATGGCTGATGCACACGAAGAGTAGTTGAATGTACCAACATTATTGACAAATGTAATACGTAACAAAAAAAAAGGATGCCTGATATAATTCACATATAAGATGACTGGATAAGCAGGATGGCATTGCAAAATTCACATATATGATGCCTGGCTAAACAAGATGGCATTGCATAATCCACATAAACAATGAATAAACTAAACATATGGCATTCACACAAAGCATGTCTAAACTAAGCAGATGACATATTTGATGTATAAAGTAAGCAATGCAAGGCACCATATGCATGATATAACCAACATCAAGATGCCAAGTTAGAGCAAAGACCTCGGGGGTAAATAGGAGTGGTCTTCCTTTCCTAATCCACCTCGAGCAGTATATCTTCCTCTCGATTACAATCCGAAATGGGTGGAGGGGGCTGCCTTTGCGCCTACCATGGAGGGATGTCTGCATGAAATTTTATTGCACGCCAAGGCTCGTCTCTTTTGCTCTACATGTTCAATTCCATTGTGATAACTAACATGCATAGGAATAAAACATAATGAGATTATGTAAGGAGTGCATGCAGAAATCCAGAGTGATGGTAGCAACCTGTGGATAGACCCAAAACCAATGATAGCAGGCAGATAATGGCTTCAGTTAAAAAATACAGATAATGGCTTCTTTACTATTTGTTTCCCACCCAACGTGAAACTCATACAAGACACCAGAGATTAACCAGATAGTAGATAGATACTATTGATTGCGGCCCCGATATGTACCCCACAACCATTTAAAAACTCAAGTTTGACCATTAGTTTGGAGCTGACTCAGAGTCTAATCGGTGAACATGACGATAAAGTAGCATGTAATATTAAGTGATGCATAACGTAAGCAGACACGAAAGAGTGCGACCTCTCTTGTGGACCCGTGTAGTCCTCGAGATCATCTGCTCGGTTGATGATGGTAATGCAATTGTCAGCAGCAGCTGGCCAAGGGGAAGAGGATCCGAGGTGGCAAACAGTCTGGAGGCCAGATCCCCTCACTGTACTGGACCCTTCATCATTGGAGAAGCTGAGCTGGGGTGGACGGCTTTACATAAAGGTGAGCCGGGACAAACCACACAAGGTTTTCTTTGACAACTATCTTTAAGAGAAGTAATTTCTAAGGGCTCATTTGAATTGGAGGATTCTAACAACGCAGGATAGGAAATACACAGTAATAGGATACTTAATGCACGTGCAAAACAGTAGAATTTAAAAACACATGATTTCCGCCAACTGGGTGTTTGTCTACTGTGAATTGGAAGATCACAGGATGCAAAGAAGCATGGTGAGATTAAGTCAAACCACAAGAAAATGTACGGTTATAATGCTATTATACTACTATCTCTTAGTCTTGTGCTACATGAATAGGAATTTGAAAAGGAGGACAAGTGGATATTAAAATTCCTAGAGTTTTTCTTTCAAGGAGACACCAAAGGAACAAATCCTACAGTTTTCCTTTGCTTGATTCCTTTGAACCAAATGCATTAATAGTAGTAGCATAGGAAACTTTCCAATTACTATGATATTCCTTCACTTTTCCTTTCAAGCACTGGCGATTCTATCAGGCAACTTGAGCAAGGAAAATCCTACACTAAAAAATTGTTTTGTGCTACTTCAACTACTTTGGGACCTGTGTCATCGCCTCTACTAGCGCAACTCCCAGGCCCATCGACAAATGCACATCTCAAACACGCAGAGATAAATAATGATGGCATTCAAGAGAGTCCATCACGGATAGCTATAAGTTGCCTGGTACCTCACTGCTTCTCATATAGTAGGAGAAACTAATCAGATTTCACGAATCGCGGTGCTCAAAGTGGACAATATATATAACATGTAGAGTAAAAAGAGATGCAACCAAAGGTATAACCTCTTTGGCGAAGCCATGTCGATCTCAGCGTGATTGGGTTGGTCGGTGAGGAATGATCTGTCTGACTTGGCTGTCGAAGGAGGGGAAGAAGATCTTAGGCATCTTGAGATGGAGCCCGGTGTACTGCTCCGCTGTTATGGAGGCTTTCGTCGTTGGAGCAACTCTGCTGAGTTGTATGATGCCAAGGATGAAGCAGGACAGGAGAGACAACGTTAACTCCGAGTGAATTCTAATAGCATCTCCAATAGATGACATAAAATACATAACCACAAAGTGCTATATGTAAAATACATCAGCCGCTCATTTCTGAACTTAACTGTCAAAACTGAATTTAACTGTCGAAACTGAACTTAACTGTCGAAACTAAATTTTGTTGTCGAAACTGAACGCACTAGTAGTAGAAAAGCAAAGAGAGTAAGAGGGCAACAAAGTAGCCAAGATGCAAGAGTCAAGGCTGGGTCGTAGCAAAGATCGTGAGGCTATACATCACCGATCGACTTATTCATCTCTCGTCACCAATTTTTCTAACCGTTGGATATGAAATCATGGGCCGCAGGTCATCTTTCAACCTCCACCCCTCGAGCCGCCACCACCACCGGCCAAACAGCCGCCTCGCCGCCCAGCGGCCGGTGGTGTGCCGCCCGCCCGCCTGGAACCACTCCCCACTGCCGTCCGCCGCCTCGGCCATCCCTCTAGGCCCCCGAGGGAGTCCTAGATTAGGGGGATCCCGGACAGCCGGACTATATACTTTGGCCGACTGCTGGACCGTGGAAGGTACAAGACTCAAGACTTCGCCCCGTGTCCGTATGGGACTCTCCTTTTGCGTGGAAGACAAGCTTTCATGATCCGGATATTAGATCTCCTTCTTTGTAACCGACTCTGTGTAAACCCTAGCCCCCTCCGGTGTCTATATAAACCGGAGGGTTTGGTCCATACAGGGACAATCATAATCATCATAGGCTAGCTCCTAGGGTTTAGCCTCTACGATCTCATGGTAGATCAAGTCTTGTAATACTCATATCATCAAGATCAATCAAGCAGGAAGTAGGGTTTTACCTCCATCGAGAGGGCCCGAACCTGGGTAAAACATCGTGTCCCTTGCCTCCTGTTGCCATTAGCCTTAGACGCACAGATCGGGACCCCCTACCCGAGATCCGCCGGTTTTGACACCGACATTGGTGCTTTCATTGGGAGTTCCTCTGTGTCGTCGCTGCAAGGCTCGGTGGCTCCTTCAATTATCAACAACAACGCGGCCCAGGGTGAGACCTTTCTCCCCAGACAGATCTTCGTGGTTCGGGCGGCTTCAGACCGCGGCCAATTCGCCGGCCATCCGGAGCAGATCGACAGCCACGCCCGCCATCGTGTCAGGTTCGGAACTTGAACTACACGGCCGATATCCGCGGAAACTTGATCTTCGACGGATTCGGCTCGCGCCAGAGCGCATTTAATAATAGTCACGACGAGCACGGCTTAGACCTGTTGTCGGACAATACTCGGGATATCGCACCTGCAGGAGCCCCAGACCTAAATCCGGGGCAGACCGCGTCGTCCGAGGATGGGTGGATGGACCCCGCCCAGGAGGCCGCACACTCATCGGCGGTAGAGCTGAGCACATACTTAACCCCCAAGGAAGCTTGTGCCTCCGGACCCCGGACTTGTGTCCGCTGTATGTTCCCTCACAGCATCCCCGAGCCCGGCCAGATCCTGGTTGGGCTCCGGTAATGGAGTTCACCACTGCGGATATCTTCCAGCACTCACCCTTTGGTGACATGCTGAACTCGTTAAAATCTCTCTCTTTGTCAGGAGACTCTTGGCAGAACTATGTCCGACCCGAGTGGGAAGCAGGAGACGAGGGAATTCGTTGCCCACCCACCACCCACTTCATTGCCACGATCGATGATTTGACCGACACGCTTGACTTCGACTCTGAAGACATCGACGGTGTGGACGACGATGTAGGAGAAGAACAGGAACCACCGCCCACAGGGCGCTGGAGAGCCACATCCTCATATGATATATATATATATATATATATATGGTGGACACTCCAATAAACCAATGGCGATGAGGCACTGGAGGATAACCCCTCAAGGAAGAAGGCAAAGTATGAACGTCAACAGCGCCGCCCCAAGCCCCGCCACAACAATACCGACACAGGAGTCAAAAACAATCCGGATGATGCCGAAGATGAATACAATCCCGATCAGCCTGCCTTCGAGCAGGCCGGACAGGCGACAGACGGATACTTGGAGGAGGACAACTACATGCCCTCCAAAGACGGCAGGGCGATCCTCGACGATTTATGAATTCGAGTGCTCGAGGATCCCATGAAACAAGTTCGCTTAAGCTGGCTTATGGCCACGGATAAAAGCCTGCAAAGAAGCAACAACAGCTCAAAGCTACGTACTCAAGATTTGCTCACACACAGATGGACCAAGGTCCTAGCAATCGAGGAATACAGACTCGACCGTCCCTCCAAAAGGTACACAAAGCACAATTCGCTACCTCAACCCAAGAAGGAGGACCTAAATCCCACACCCCGACGCCAATATACCACGGTCCGGGGCAATACGCAAGAAACGCGAGGCAGCAACCATAAACCTCGATGAAACAGACATGAGCGCCCGCGAAATAATGACGACGATCAAGACAAGGTAGTTGGTGCGAATTTCATGACCCCGGTCGGTCGTGAAATAGAACAGCTCAGCCCATCCGCCCGAGCAGCATACTCGACCAACCATGTCAAATTCATGGTACCCTAGAGTGGAGGCCAAGCATACCAATAGAGAATGCCGGATCCTCAAAAAAAAACGGCCGGTCGGGTGCCGAAAACAATGGAAGGAGATCTCAAACAACGAGAAACCCAGACCACCAAACATGGCGAGGTCAAAGGAAGATCCCCCGAAGTACAAAAATATGGCCGACCATCTTCGATCACATCGACCGTCCGGACAATGCCAACCATAACAATTTAATCGCACTTACTATCAACCGAATAGTTTGTGGGTTCCATCCCACACGAGCCCGTACGGGAATAAACGGCAGCCCAAACTCGCTGCGCCAGGATAAAACTTGCCAGATAGGTATTGACCGCTCGAGGATCAAACCCAATAACAACATCTTCTAAAAGATGCCTTCCCAGGTGCAAAGGCCAAATTTTACAGGCCCATCACCCTGGAGGTTGTCTTCGGATCACCAAACAAATACCATGCCGAAGAGTAAGTCTTCGGCATTGTCCCCTTATACAGTAACTACGATATACTATCAGGACGAACCGCGTTGGCTAGACTCAACGCGGTACAATGTCAGGCCAAATCCATGTGGCATGGTCACAATTATGGGCAAGGCCGCACTCCACCCTAAGAGTGGAAATCACACCGCCGCTGATATAGCGAGTTGTGCCCGTTTATCGAACTTCGATTCGGCAGCCAACCAACCCGGACACCAACCGAGGAGTCCGAGCTACTTTACGGCATTATAACCTGGCTCGACCAGGCCCCGATCAGGCACCCGCGGTTTAACCACCACATGGCATGCAACTGCCTCTAAGCATTTGTCTTTACAGACTGACTTTTGCGCAGAACATGACTGGCGACGCGGAATCAGCTCGGACGCACAAGGCGGGAACACATAAGTACCCCCCCCCCTAAGGAGGTAGTCCAGATACCGTGCGGATCCACACACAACCTCCTCCAGTCCAGCCAATGGCATGTGTTCCGCCAACACACCTCTTTTCATAAGCATAAACCGTACTCATATGCATAGACATGTCATTCTACTACAATATGTAGACTTAAATAACACTTACCGCCGTCATTGCTCCTCATTGATGCCTTTTTTTCGTCATGAACGGCACCAGACATCGTGGTTATGCCCCACTATGCCGGGGCTTCATAGTACTCATAATATGGCAACAAAGTCCGCCACCTTTTCTGGTCGCCGGCACCCCGAACTTATAGCACTTATATGCATCAGCTCAAACATGTCTTGGGTCATTAGTTGGGTTTGCTCGGCTCCCATGTTTTGGTACCTTACGTTCCGCTCTATCGGCTAAGGTAGCGCTGGGAGACCTACTACGAGTGTGTCCCGGTTCTTCCGGACGAGCACCTCAGTAGAGAAAGCCGAAAACTGACTGTCATGATACAGCGAGAGCTGGTCAGCTGTTCGAGAGGTTGTAAAATCTTTAAAGATTTATTTCGCACAATTTCATAATAAATGCAGAGTGTGACGGATCGGTTTTCTGATCAGGCGCCGTTAGAGCCCCTCGTACGGTCTTCCGAACACCAGGGGCTGCGCCTACCATACTCGAATTCCTATGGCTAAATGAGAGTGATAAAGCCCTATAGTCTGATTGCCTGGTTCGTGGTGATGAACACCTCTTTAAAGGACCCAACAATGGGATAAAGAGTGTTCAGGTATGTCCCGAACACCCCTGTACTTTTTACGTAAAGGTGGCGACCTAATCGCCAACTCTCGTGATTTACATACACTAAACAGCCGCACAACAAGAAAAAACGCTCATATAATAGGCAATAAATAATAACAAAGGCTATTATCCCGACATTACAAAGAGCGACATGATCGCCTTCAGGAAATATAGTGTCTTTGGTACACTGTTCCGCCACAAGGCGAGCTCATCTCAGGACACCCTCATAATACAACTCGGGCTTGCGATGCTCCTTACCCTCCGGTGGTCCCTCAGTCATTAGCTTTTCAGCATTAAGCTTCCCCCAGTGCACCTTCGCACGGGCAAATGCCATGCGTGCACCTTCTATACAAATCGACCGCTTAATGACTTCGAGCCGAGGGCAAGCACCAACAATCCACTTCACGAGTCCGAAGTAACTGCTTGGAATCGGCTCAATGGCCACAACTGCATAACTAAGTCCTTCATGGCTAGTTCGGCCGCCTGGTGCAGTTCGACCAGCTGCTTCAGCTGATCGATAAAGGGCACCGGATAATTCGGCGCCAAATATTGTGACCAAAAATGCTTCTCCGCAGACTTCTTCTCTTCAGTCTGGTAGAATTGGGCAGCATCCGATATGTTGCGCGGCAGGTCCGCAAACGCCCCTGGAAAAACAAGAATTCAGTTTGTTGCTTAGAGCTCCTCCTATTACTATGCCAACAAATGCTTTGAGTACCAAAAGCCTTAGCAGCCGCAACCCTCCGTGCCTCCTGAATGTCCTTCAAAGCACCTCGGGCTTCTTCCCGAGCATCATCTGCAGCTTGGAGAGCTTGGGCGAGTCTGGACTATTTCCCTGCTAGACTCTGCTCTAAGGCCTCGCTCTTCTTCACGGCCTCCTGGAGCTCACGCTCAGCTTCAATGACCCTGGCCTCGTGCTTCCCGCGAAGAGCCTGCTCCGCGGCAGCCTTCTTGTCGGCTTTGGCCACAGCCTTCTTCAATGCCTCAATTACGGCACTAGCTCCTAAAGCATACAATACAAATATTTTCATCAGGCACAACTACTCATTCGTGCTAAACTTAGGACAAGGTTTCGACATACCTTACTTGTCCTCCAACTGCTTCTTCACGCGACCAAGTTCTTCTTTGGCCCATTCCATACTCTGCTTTAGTCCGGACACCTCTGCATTATGAGTGGCGGTCGTCGCAGATGCCTATTTTCAAACAAAGGGATATATGTCATTTACTGAGTCTCCTGCGAAGCGGAAATTTGATCCCTTGTCCGGCTCTCTCTCTTTCACGGACAAAGGCATCGTGGGCTACTACTCATACTATGACAATCTTCAAAGATTTCTAAAAACATACCTCAAAGCCTTTTATAAGGCTAAGGCAGGATTCATTCAGTCCGCTCTCAGCGGACTGAATCTTTTCAATCACCGCACCCATGAGGGCGCGATGTCCATCGACGATGGACGCACTCTTTAGCGCTGTCGATAGGCTGCCCGACAACTCTGCTTGGACAGAGGTTGCTAGAGGAGCGGGCGGGCCTCCCCCCGTCAAAGGTGGCTACTCGTCCGATCCTGGAGCTTTAAAGGTCTCCAGGACCATGTCCGGCTGCGGGCTGAATCTAAGATCGGCCCCGCCGTCGACAAGAATCGGAACTGCTGCTCCCGTGTATCCGGGCCCAGAGATGTGCCCTCCCTAGTCCGGATGAGACGACACCTCGGTGTCGCGCCTAGGCTTCGGGGAAGGGGCCTCTGGAGGCGTCTCGCTCTCCAGGGTCTGAGCTCAGCGAATCCTCCAATGAGGACTGTCCGGCGTGGGACCTCGCCGGGCTGCACAAAGTATGGCGACAGTTAAACTACTACATCCTAATGACCTCGGGAACGTAGGCGTGTTGGATTTCGTGTACTCACACGACTTTTTACCGTGGCTGGGCCACAGGATCCCACTCCGAGCTTCTTTGGGCAGCCGTGGTGGACGCCTCCAGGAGGGAACCATTCCCCCTCTTTGGCGATTCGGCCTCCAGGGACGAGGAAGCCGTCCTTTTCTTCCCTCCCCTGTGGAGGACTTGTCTTCTTCCTCCTCCTCTTCGTCTTCGGAGGAGGGACGGTCACTGGAGTCTTCAGATTTTGTGTCCGAAGCATCGCGGTAATGGAGGCCGCTCCGGGTCCTCTTGACCTTCTTGGAGGCCTCTTTCTTCGGCGCCTCATAAGGCGCTGGGACGAGCATCTTCATCAGAAGAGATCCTGCCAGTTCCTCCGACAGCGGGGCCGGACAGTGTATCCGCCCCACCTTTTTCTTCCATTCCTAGGATTATTGTAGAAAGCATGATAAAAGCGTCTCCCTCGGGACATTCCAGCTAAAACATGCATGGATAGGGCATAGCAATGACTTCTGGGACTTGCAGAGGCGGGATAGTTGATACCCGCGGTCCTCGGCGGAGCCCGAGCATGGTTTGCCGGACTTGAAGAGCACCTTCCAGATGTCCTTGTGGGAGGAGCCGTAGAGCTCCCGTAGGGTCTGGTGCTCGGCTGGATCATATTCCCACAAATTGCAGGCTCGACGCTGGCAAGGGAGAACCAGGCGAACTAACATCACCTGGACTATGTTGACGAGTTTGACATCCTTATCGACCACGCTCTGGACGCGTGTTTGGAGCACTGACAGCTCGTCGGATGAGGACCAGTTCAGGCCCTTCTCAGTCTAGGACGTGAGCTGCAGTAGGGCTCCGGATCTGAATTCAGGAGCAGCGGCCCACTTTTTACCGCGCGGTTCGGTGATATAGAACCACTGCTGCTGCCACTCCTTGACGGAATCATTGAAGTCGCTTCACGCCCATGTGACCTTGGGCATCTTGCTCACCATGGCGCCAGCGGCACTTCGTGTTCTCGCCATTCACCACCTTGGGCTTCACGTTGAAGATCTTCAGCCATGTCAAGTGGGGGGCGTAAATCTGGAGAAAAGCCTCACACACGACGATGAACGTCGAGATGTTAAAGAAAGAATTGGGGGACAGATCATGAAAATCAATCCTATAATAATACATGATACCGCGAACAAATGGGTGAAGGGGAAACCCGAGCCCGCGGACAAAACAAGGAAGAAACACGACCCTCTCATGGGGCTCCGGAGTGGGGACGATCTGTCCCGTCGGCGGAAGACGATGGCCGATTTTCTTGGCCAGGTACCCGGCCTCTCGGATCTTTTTGATATCCCTCTCCCGAACGGTAGAGGCCATCCATTTGCCTCCTGCTCCGGATCCTGACATCTTCGGAGAACCTCTCTTCGGTGGCGAAGAAGAGTTCTTGGGCGCTAGGGCTCGAGCAAAGGGGAATGGACTACTGGAAGGGAAAGGCGTGGGTAAAGAGGAAGAGACCTTATCTCTTTATAGAGGAAGTAAAAGCTTTTTGCGCCTCCCCACTTGCCTAGTGGAACCCGCTCGTTCCCCACTCACCGCGATTAGCGGTGCAGTTGGGCTACCCGTGCTCGTATTAATGAAAGCTCCGCGATAAGGGGAACACGATCTCTGCTTCGACGAGACCACCTCGCAACATGTGCGTGATTGGTAGTAGAGAGACGGTTCAATAATGACCCGACCATGGTGCTATGTCAAGTTATCCAAAGATGTCAGCAGGTTATGGAATATTGCTCTCCCCATGATGGCATGTGAAGATCACCTTGCAGATCCGGACACGATTTAAGTGTTCGGTAATTACTTTGGAGTATTCGGAGATGGAACCCGCCTTGCAATGCCGAAGACAATCTACGCGCCGGACTCATCGTCATTGAAGCCTGGTTCAGGGGCTACTGAGGGAGTCCTGGATTAGGAGGGATCCGGACAGCCAGACTATATACTTTGGCCGGACTGTTGGACCGTGAAGGTACAAGACTCAAGACTTCGTCCCGTGTCCGGATGGGACTCTCCTTTTGCGTGGAAGACAAGCTTGGCGATACGGATCTCCTTCTTTGTAACCGACTCTGTGTAAACCCTAGCCCCCTCCGGTGTCTATATAACCAGAGGATTTGGTCCATATAGGGACAATCATAATCATCATAGGCTAGCTCCTAGGGTTTAGCCTCTACGATCTTGTGGTAGATCAACTCTTGTAATACTCATATCATCAAGATCAATCAAGCAGGAAGTAGGGTTTTACCTCCATCGAGAAGGCCCGAACCTAGGTAAAACATCGTGTCCCTTGCCTCATGTTACCATTAGCCTTAGACGCATAGATCGGGACCCCCTACCCGAGATCCGCCGGTTTTGACACCGACACCCCCCCCCCCCCCGTGCCGAGCTTTTTTTGCGGCGATCCCCACGCCATCGCCCCACCACCACCGGCGACCACCGCCCCCACCCTGAACCCTAAGATAGATAGTGGGGTACCTCTCTGGCGAGCCCCCCCTCCCCGCTGCGGTTGGTTCTTCCTTAACTCCGGCGAGCCCCCCACCCCTGAAAATCGACTGACCCGAAAGTTGATTCAGTCGACTAAAGTGTAGCTAAATCGGAGCAACATCGCAAGCAAGAGGAAGAGCGAGTGCAGCAGCGTGAGCAAGAGAAATAACAAGAGCAGACCAAGTAGGGGACCAAGAGTAAGAGCAGAGCAGCAGCGCAAGCGAGAGCTAAAGCAGCATCAGCTCCTACTGATGTGGACGTCGCCGCCGAGGGAGCGACGCCATGGAGGAAGTGGCCGGCGACACCGCCATGGATGGAGCCGCGCTGTGTCGGCTCGGGACTGAGCACCGATAGCACGTTGAGATCGAATCAAGAAGAAAATGCGGCGATTAGTGTACAACCTCTTTTGTGGCGCCGATTAGGCCTCAACTTAATCCGAGGAAACAGTGATGATGATGCTCTTCCGGTGGTGCAGGTGAACATAGCGGTCTGGGAATGGAGGTGGCGCGAAAGACGAGGGGAACATCGGGGCAGCTCCTTGGAGGTGGAGGACAGGGTGGCTGAACCGGCAGGACAACGAGATCGACGACGGATCCTCATCCAAAGAGTGGTGGATGAGGGACGCCGAGGTGTTCTTGTGACGATGTCGTCGGGGAAGAGGCTCCTACTGGGTGGCGGACGGAGGAGGGTGTGGGGTCATGCTGGTTTTTGGCGGCCTCAGTGTACGAATGGGTGGGCGGATGGGATGGGAGTGGGGAACAATGGCTTAGGGACAGGCTTGTCCGAAATGTGGGGTAAGTTACGAAAGTACCCCCACCGATTTGACCTAGGCGGTTCTTTCGGTTCAGGGGTATCATGGGCATTTCGCGTGTCAGGATTTCACAGGAGGTGGGAGTTTTCACGCGCGTTGTAATTTTGGAATAGCAAGGCGCGGGTTGAGATGGAGGGAGTTGTCGGAGCACAACAAGACAAAGATATATCTTAAATATTTCGGGGTAACAAGGCGCGGGTTGAAATTTCCGGACAAGCCTAACGTGTACTATACCAAATCAATTCGTACTTCCATCGACGAACAAGCAAAAAGAAATCAATTCGCAGCACACAAGAGAGTCTAGTCCCGTGTACTCTACCAAATCAATTCGCACTACAAATGTCATTCAAAACTTTGAATTCATGTTATGTTCAATTAAAATATTTCGCTACGTGTATAATGCATGCAACCTGTTACTCAAATGAACGTTTTAGTGCATTCCAAACGTATATACTGCCGCTTCAATATGAACTAAATTTGAATTTGTTTCTCTATTTGAATAAGATCTACAATAATGATTGTTGTGAAGTCAAACCATTTGAATTCGTTTCTCTATTTTAGTACGACTACAATCATCATTATTGTCAAGGTAAACCATCGTTTGTGTATTATCTTCACAGCACACCACATGATTACTCTCGAGTTAGATATGAACTATGTGTACTATATGAACTCGAAATTGATTTTTTGAATCCACTTTATGTTGTTTTCAAATCACAGTACATTTCAAGATCTAGCTAGATCTTCACTATCTAAACCTTGTCTCATATGTATAATGTGTTTATCACATAATGTATGGTGCCCTTCCCCTCACGCCTACAAGTATTTAGATGTGAGTTGCAAACACCACACATTACCACAAATTCAAATAAAATGTGAGATTTTTTGATATATAGTATTGTTTATATTGTTCGATATTTAGGTGTAAGCTGCAAACGCCACACATTATCACAAATTCAAATAAAATGTGAGATTGTTCGATGTATAGTATGGTTTAGATTGTTCGACATTTAGCTGTGAGTTGCAAACGCCATGAGTTATCACATTATGGTATAACATGTGCAAAACCACATCAACCGTATCACCGCTATATTCATGCATGCATATGTTTATAACACTATGATCTCCTATTCAAATATATGAATCCACTTTCATATCAAATTGTGATCTTTGTTAGTCTCTTACACCCACGTAATCCTCTAACCTTTGTAGCTAGCACTAACTTTCTCTCATGCACGCACACCAAAGACACACCCTCCTCGCCCTCCCCTCCCCCAAAGATTCTATCCATCACAAGACATTCATTTTATTCTTTAGGTCGTCCTCCCACAGTTTCCACAACTCCTATCCGACACACACTGATCGATAAACCTTTCTAGCGATGTCTGCCTACAACATACACACACACCTTCCATCTCCTCCTTTCTGTGTCCATGCCTCGCGTCTCTTGATACGTCTCCAACATATCTATAATTTATGAAGCATTCATGCTATTTTATTATCTGTTTTGAATGATTACGGGTGAGGGACTCCTGGACTAGGGGGTGTCCAGATAGCCGAACTATCATCTTTGGCCGGACTCCTAGACTATGAAGATACAAGATTGAAGACTTTGTCCCGTGTGCGGATGGTACTTTCCTTGGCGTGGAAGGCAAGCTTGGCGATCTGGATATGTAGATCTCCTACCATTGTAACCAACTCTGGTAACCCTAACCCTATTCGGTGTCTATATAAACCGAAGGGTTTTAGTCCGTAGGGACTAACAACAATCATACCATAGGCTAGCTTCTAGGGTTTAGCCTCTCGATCTCGTGGAAGATCTACTCTTGTACTACCCATATCATCAATATTAATCAAGCAGGAGTAGGGTTTTACCTCCATCGAGAGGGCCCGAACCTAGGTAAAAACATCGTGTCCCTTGTCTCCTGTTAGCATCCGCCTAGACGCACAGTTCTGGACCCCTACCCGAGATCCGCCGGTTTTGACACCGACATTGGTGCTTTCATTGAGAGTTCCTCTGTGTCGTCACCTTTTAGGCCTGATGGCTCCTTCAATCATCAACAACGACGCGGTCCAGGGTGAGACTTTTCTCCCCAGACAGATCTTCGTATTCGGCGGCTTTGCAATGCGGGCCAATTCGCTTAGGCCATCCGGAGCAGATCGAAGCTACGCCCGCCATCGGTCAGACGGTAGTTTGAACTACACGGCGATATCCGCGGAGACTTGATCTTCGACGGATTCGAGACACAGCCAAGCGCGTCGCACTGTCTCGATGGGTACAATCTAGCTCTGCCGCCGAACAGTGCTCTGGAGGCCGCACCAGTGTCCGCTCCGACCCTTAGTTCGGAGCCGACCTCGCCGATCGAGGATGGGTGGCTAGCCACCACCTCGGGGGCTGAGATCTCTACGGCGATTGAGCCAAACACCATCCCTGTCCTTTGCAAAGCTCGTGACTCCAAGGCGCCGGACTCCTCTTCAGACTCCGAACCTTCCGCGCCCCTGCCAGTTGAATCCGATTGGGCGCCGGTTATGGAGTTCACCGCCGCGGACATCTTTCAGCACTCGCCCTTCGGCGATATCCTGAACTCACTAAAGTCTCTCTCTTTATCAGGAGAGCCCTGGCCGAACTATGGTCAGGAAGGTTGGGATTCGGACGACGAAGAAATTCAACGCCCACCCACCGCCCACTTCGTAGCTACTGTCGATGATTTAACCGACATGCTCGACTTTGACTCCGAAGACATCGACGGTATGGACGACGATGCCGGAGACAATCAAGATCCAGCGCCTACAGGGCACTGGAAGGCCACCTCATCATACGACATATACATGGTGGACATCCCAAAAGATGGGAATGGCGATGGAACAGCGGAGGATGACCCCTCCAAGAAACAGCCTAAGCACCGGCGTCAGCGGCGCCGCTCTAAATCCCGCCACAGCAAAAACGGTGATTCCGGCACGGGAGATAATAACACCCCGGATAGTGCCGAAGACGACCCCCTCCAGCAGGATTCAGCATAGGAGGAGGAAGAAGCCAGCCCGCACGATAGTGCGACTGTCAGGACCCCGATTCCCAGTCACATAGATCTAGCCGGTAAGATCTCATATCACTTTGCGGCCTCACGCACGGTATTCCCACGGGTGTCGCCTTACCATGGCCCGGGACCGTTTGCGCCTTTTGGCTCACGTATATGATAGTGTCGCTAGCATCCATATGACAGAGAACCGGGCCGACATGGCTAGTCGTGAACCCAAAGCGGCACTAACCCATGGGGACAGGCATACATGAATCACATCGAGCATGTCGGTCGCCAGCGTGTGAATCCGGCTGCATGTACAGGGGCTAACAGGACTTCCGGATGTCACCGCGTGACATTTCCCCGGCGACAGACACATGAACGAAGTGAATCACATGTCGGCCAGTCAAGTGTCGAGCGGTAGTGCTTTGGGCTAAGGACTCCGGTGAACCGGGCTATAGCGGACTACTATCGCCAGGAAGCACTAGACTACATTTCCCCATAAGAGAGAGACCTGCCAAGGATAAACAACTAGATTGTCGGATCCCACACATACAAAGCATTTCAAACATACACACAATATGCTCAATATGTGTAAATACAACATGGCATCACAACATAACTCTACGACTCAAAGTATTTATTCAATAGGCTCCGAGGAGCAAGATATTACAAACATGGGTCTCATGACCCAAATGCATGAAACATACAAATCAAGCACACGCGGAAGCTTAACATGTCTGAGTACAGACATCTACAAATGAGAAAGGCTTAGAAGCGACTATCTACCGAGATCTCCGCCGAGGGGCACAAGATCGTAGGCGAGGTATCAAGCTAAACGTCAAGTCCACGCTGAACTACTAAGCGAGACCGACGTCTCTCGCAAAACATAAAATAAGCAAGCGTGAGTACAAATGTACTCAGCAAGACTTACATCAGAACTAACTACATATGCATCGGTATCAACAAAGGGGTGGTGGAGTTTTTAACAGCAAAGAAGCCAGCTTTGACTCGGTGGCTATCCCGAATCATTTAACGACGTAACTCTTTTGAGGTGGCGCACACGAATCCACATATTCACCATATCAATACACCACTATGGATTCGATCCCTCCTTCCTGCGAGAACGCCATCCATAGCACTCACGCTTATCTTGCGCATTTTAGGGTATCCACTTTCACTTGTCTATGAACTGTAATAGGCAACCCAGAAGTCCTTTTCCGTGGACACGGCTATTCGAATAGATCATATTAACCCTGCAGTGGTGTACTTCTTCACACACGCTCTCGCCACTTACCACCATGTACACGTCGTGTATCTCGGCAACCTTCAAGCGGAAGCTTTGGCGAGGAGTCGGCCACGACCGACTAACCACACAAGTCTCTAGTCCAGGTTTATCGCCTATTCGGGTTCCATCCGCGAGGAGATCCGGCGAGTTTCGGCTCCACAGCCCCAAACGATGTGGTGCAGGTGGTTCCCGAGACACCAAGCAGGCGCTCGGTACACCGTGCCACGGTGTATCTACCGCATCATAGCTCACCCTAGGGTCCGGTGCATATGCACGGCCTCCAACACATATCCTACAAACACCGTAAACTAGATTTGCAACTCCCGGACAGAGGACAAGGCCAATTAATAAGTCGAGAGAGTCAATTAAGCATCCCAATGTGTGGTAGTAGCTGTTCATGGATCACAAACACGTAACTCAGTTCTCGAGGGCGGCTTCAATGAGACAACCCACCATGTACTCCTACATGGCCTCTCACCACTACCTTTACCAAATCGTGTTCACACACTTAGTTCACACGCTAGTGATGGGACATGTTTACACACCTCCGATTCATCCCGATGAATCGGACCTGACTCAACTCTAAGCAGTAGCAGGCATGGCAACAAGCATGAATGAGTAGGCACAACATGGCTCAAACAACTCCTACTCATGCTAGTGGGTTTCATCTATTTATCGTGGAATGACAGGTCATGCGAGAGGATAAAGGGGTTCAGCTACATGACAAAGTAACAGATGAATCGTTGTTGTCCTAATGCAGTAAAAAGAGAGCAGGAAGCGAGAGAGTGGGATTGTATCAGAATGAACAAGGGGTTTTGCTTGCACAGCACTTCTGAAGATAATATATTTCTTCATCGGTGTCATCGAACTCATCGTCGGAGGCACGTCTATCGAGAGGGGACAAATACCGGCAACAGAGAAAGAAAACACAATCAATGCAATGCAACAATATGATGCATGAGTGTGACATGGCAATATGCTGTGGTTTGAGCTAATGCAACTAGCAACCAGATTAAATGAAGTTGGTTTGAATCAAAGATTCAAATTCAAACTCCATATGTGATTTCTTAAATGCCATTTAATTGAATTGTCCTAAACAGTAGTCATAAATTGTTCTAACATGCATGAAAATGGTACATATGGATAGATTGGATTTTTCTGATCATTTTTCATATATAAATTATTTCATTTGGAGTTACGGTTGAATTTCTATGATTTTTAGAAGTTTTGGCTATTTCTGGAATTTCCTGAATTAAATTAAATCCAGGAAATGGATAACTGCGTCAACATGACGTCATCCCTGCGTCAGCGGTCAACGGTGCTGACCAGGTCAAATCTGACGACCGGTCCCACATGTCATTGACTCACTGCTAACTGGGAGTTAATCCCTGTTGATCGGGATTTGACTCACGCGCGCTTTAATCGCCGCGGGTCAAGGGCGGCTAATTAGTAGGATTAGGCCCTAATGGTTGCAAGCACGCCGCATTGCAGCGGTTACGCCGGGCGATGACCGGACGCTGGCGACGATCGCTGCCGGCCGCTTATGGCCACGGCTGGTCGCGTAGTTGGGCGTTAGCGAAGGCGCAACGAGGCGCTGCTGGTTGGTGGCTGGGCAGTCCTGGGTGGCTGGATGTGTCGCCGGCGCCGAGGTTTAGCGGGCGGGCGTAAGCTCGCTCGAAAGCGGTGCGGGGTTTTCGCGCATGAAGCTAGAGCAAAAAGGCGCGCTGCTTCGCTTCCGGAGACACGGTGAGCATGTTTGTGGTGATGGGGCGAGCAGGAGAGCGCAGGAGCATGGAGTTCGGCTTACCATGGCAGCGGCCGGAGTTTCCTGAGCTCATGGTGAGGGTGCTACTGCACGAAGCAAGCAAAATCAAGGAGGGGGAGCGGCAGGAGCTCACGATGGTTGTAGCAAAGGCGGACGGAGAGCTCTCGAGGAGGTCCGGGCGAAAGGGCGGCGGAGGCGATCTCGGCGACCCGAGGAAGAAGAAGGCGCCGGGCGGTGTTGCGGCGCGTCCGGGCCTCGTGGCTTAAGTGAGAGGCGTAGGCGGGGTGGCGGAGCTTGGGCATGTAGGGAAAGGCGAGGGGAGGCCGTGGTCATGTGGTGGCGAACGGCGGCGGCGAATCTGCCTGGTGGGTGAGAGAGAGAGAGGTCCAGGGGAGGTGCGAGCGCTCGGGGAAGTGAGAGGTGCAGGGGGGCGCGTTGCATTGCGGGGGAAGTCCAGGGCGACGAGGAAGCGCGCAGGCAGGGAGGAGGTGGCTCACAAGGCCAAGAAGGGCGAAGAGACGCCTCCGCCCTTCTGTCCAAGGAGGAAGACGACAGGGCAGCGGTGGTGGGCTGGGCCAGCTCTGGGCCGGCTGCGATCTTTGGGCCGTCAAGACAGGTAAGCCACGTAACCTACGGTGTAAGTTTACGCTCTTTTATTGTTTTCTGCTTTTTTATTTATTTAATCTTTGGCCCTTTGCTCAATTCAAAACAATTCAAACAATGCCAAAAACTCCTCTGAATATTTTTGTTTTGCTAGATGGACTTTTCCAAAAGCTCATAAAATATCTCTGAGATATTTGAAATTAGATTCTATTTATATGAATATAATTAAAATTCAAATAGCAAATGATTTAAATTCAAAGTCCCAAAATTGAGTTCTTAAAAATGTTCAATATTTTTGGTTTGGACCAGAACCCTTGCCAAAAGGATCAAACATTTAAGAAGAGGAAACAATGAATGAGATTTTAGGGTTTTTGCCCTTCTTTTATTTAAATGTTTTGAGGCTTTCAAATTTCCTCAGTTCAACTTTCAGAAAATGGACAAGATGCATGGATGCAATGCCACTAACTACAAACATTAATCTAGGGCTGTGACAGCTCACCCCCACTAAACAAGAATCTCATTCCCGAGATTCAAGACGTGAGGTAAGAAGACAGAGGGGACACTAGCTAACACGAACTTGCCGATCCAATTGCCCTTCCCGAAGATGTTGGCTCATTGCTCCAATTGAACTTGACATCCTTGCTTTTGAGATCTTCATCCAACACGATGGCGACAAAAAGAATACTCTATAGGAAACGATCTCCTCGAAGATCGAGCACTCAAGATCAACTCGTGGAATGAGATGTTGAAACATCTCGAGTTGAGACACAAAACACATCGAGAGGGATGGAAGAACACACGACGGGGTTGATTGGTGGGCAACAATTCCACGCTTAGAAAGATGGTGGACGGTGTCAAGGTGGCGAGGAAATAATTGCCAGGATTCCATAACGGGGCACCTTGGGAAAAGTGACTCGTTGAGCTGTTCCCTTAAGTGGCAAAAAGAATTAATTTTGATCCATAGATCATTGGAACTCTTCATACCATCTTAAGGCAATTTACAATTGATTGATTGAAAGAGCTCGAAGAAATGGCATACTCGGACTAGAATGGATGATGTGGACTACCTTGTTGAAGACAACGCAATGGATGACTTTTGCTTATCACCGAAAATGGATGGGACCCATGGTAAGTCCACTTTTGAAGATGATATTGGGCAGCAACTACCGAGAAGGCAGCCCATGGAAAAATGGCACGATGAGGTGCAAGCTGGGAACAAATGCAAATGCTGGGAATGACCCAACCATCATATCTGCCTGAGATTCAGATCCGATTGGTGATAGGATACTTCAGACTCAGCATGTCCGAAAAAGAAGGTTGCAACACAAGTCGACGAGATGACGTTGCGAGATTCTCGAGGAATGAACTGAGATAGCAAGCTCCAAAACATGAGCTGGTTCTGCTACAAACCCGTGAACACGCTGTCCAAGACAAGCATGACCATGTAGTAGTGTTATGATAAAACACTACCGAGGTCAGGTGGGGAACCATCATCGAGGATATCGAAGTCCTCACGTAAGTCTAGCTCTTAAGAAGAAACTTCTTCTCCTTGAACAAATCAACCAGTGCCTTGGTGTGCTAGGAATACATATAGAATGAAGGTTGCAAGTCTCCACACCACAGAATACTTCGCACATATGCATGACTGACTTGGGATGATTCCAGAGGAAGAAAAACAAATCTTTCTCAAATTCATGGCGGCAACTTTCACCAAATGCACATGAATTCGAGGAAGTCACTTCTTCCATCCAAGCATAGGCTTCATCAACGAAACACGAAGAAATGCTTACAAAGTTTCCAACACTAGATTGATGTTCAACATGAATCATGGGGGAGACAAAATGCTGCTGATGGGCTCAACAACAACTCATCGGAATTTCCATATCACTGGACTTCCACCATCACGTGAACACGGTGATAGCATTGGTCAGACCAAAAGATGCAATGGTGTATGCTCGAGGGATCGACCACGAGTAAGACAACATTACGAGCATCGCTGATTCTGATTTGGCTTGACGATAGCCCATACTCAAGTCAAATTTTGATAAGACAATAGGTTCAACAAGCGATCACGAGGACCACCATTGGTGAAGATATCATCTTTCTTCAACACACACTCAAAAGGATATCCCTTAAGATGAACTAAGTCGGACAAGCTTTCATCTTCCAACTCTCCAAGTTGTTGTCTGGCTTAACCGACTAGCTCTGTGGGGTATCCCACATGCATTCTTGGAGAATGGCTGGTTTAGAGAATAACCAACTTGATCACGAACTCAACATAGCGGTCAGGTGACAACCTGGTGATACTTCCGAGAAGATATTCGGAAAATCACGAACCACCGGTATGTTACTAGGCTCGAGAGCAATCTTGCTTTTCCAGGCAAGACGATATGATCAATAAGCAAGGGATTGATTAATCCTAACTCATTGATCGAAGAGTGCACCAACAAAAATGGACTAGGTAGCACGATCAGCCCTAGGATGGTGATTCAATAACCAACACGCTAAGAATAAAATTATCGTCCATTAACCACCAAGCAACGGGGTTGCTAGGAGTATTGATTTCACACATCACGGTTCAATTGTCGGCACTCTGGTTGCAACAACACGGTACCGAGAAGTGAACAATGATAGCAAGAAGTATCACTGCATCAAGAGTTCATAGAATGGTGTGCAATTCCCATGATAATCTTAACATAAAGATGGTAACACTCCAAGGTAGAGAAGAACAAAGGTTAGTTTAGCAACTTGATCTCATGGAGTAATGCATTGCTTTGACCCGATCCTCGAAATGGATAAGTCTTTGGAGTTTGTTTCTCCAAGTCATTCCGGATAGAATGGCTTGACGGACCACAAGAATAATAAGCATCGATGACACGAATGCACAATTACTCCTGACTATTAAGTGATAGACGAAGGTCGGAATACGACTGAAGAGGGACAACTCAAAGGAAGATATATCTCCCTGAGTTGTGGATGCATAGATTAGTATGTCGAGCGAAGCTCAACATTTCTTCCGGATAACCCATGCGGAAAAGTAGAACTGGCAGATTCACAATTATGAATGGAGAACTCCTCAAGAGTACTCTGATAGTGATCCTTCGGTTCAGCGAGGAACTTTTGCCATAAGCGGTTCATAGTATTTGGAAGAAGGAAATACCACAGACCTCGAGGACTATCGCAAAAGTTACTAATATCCTAAAGGAACTAGCAAACACTATCAACAGGAGGTTGGTAGGGTGAACCTCGGGTTCAAACACCCAGGAATAGAATACCTACTACTAACTGGCATCACATGATACTTTCGAGAATAATGGCCAGAATCATCACCTTGAAGACACAAAAGCATTGCTAAATTACTAGGTGACTCCTAAAAACACCTAGGTTCATAATAATAGCTCCAACATATATGCCGGGGCAATGGAGTACCTCAACACACTAATTTGTGTGATTAATCGGCCCAAAAGGACATCGAGGAGCGAAAAGAAAAGGATTTGCAAATGCATCCAGATTGTTTAGAGACACAGGATGACTCGGACGACAAGATGCTTGCTGTAAATGCTCAGAAAAAGATTTGAGACATTCACAAGGATTTGCATAGTCACTTAACAACATGATAACAAGGTTCTGAGACCAGCTATGAACATACGGAAGTAGTAAAAACTGAACTGGGGCTTAAAACCAACAATCTTAAAAGTCTATGGATTAGTAACACATCATCCTGATAGATAGATGAGAAGGCCTAGTTCTTAATCCTCAGAGAAGAGAAGAGGATGACTCAGATCGAGGAAGGCCATGAGGTATAAGGAGTAAAAAGAGCCTTACGTTCCTTCCACAATCAATTCCCTTACATAACTAAAGCATTTCTAGACTCAACTTCGACCAGCTTTGGCTTGGTAATCCTCTGACGGTCGGGCTCGATACCAACGCTGTCGGGACCCCGATTCCAAGTCACATCGATCTAGCCGGTGAAGACCTCATATCACTTTGCGGCCTCACGCACGGTATTCTACAGGTGTCGCCTTACCATGGCTCGGGACCGTTTAAGCGCTTTTGGCTCACGTATATGATAGTGTCGCTAGCATCCATATGAGCGAGAACCCGGGCCGACATGGCTAGTCGTGAACCCAAAGCGGCACTAACCCATGGGGAATGAGGCATACATGAATCACATCGAGCATGTCGGTCGTGACATGTGAATCCGGGCTGTAGCACTTTGGCTAACAGGGACTCCGGATGTCACCATGCGTGACATTTCCCGAAGGACAGAACCACAGGCGAAGTGAATCACATACCCGGCTTGATCAAGTGTCCAGAAAGTAGTGCTTTGGGCTAGCAGGGACTCAGTGAACCGGCCATGTAGCGGACTACTATCGCTCAGGAAGCACTAGACTACATTTCCCCATAAGAGAGACTGCCAAGGATAAACAACTAGATTTTCGGATCCCACACATACCAAGCATTTCAAACATACATACAATATGCTCAATATGTGTAAATACAACACGGCATCACAACATAACTCTACCACTCAAAGTATTTATTCAATAGGCTCCGAGGAGCAAGATATTACAAACATGGGTCTCATGACCCAACATACAGAGCATACAAATCAAGCACACGCAGAAGCTTAACATGTCCGAAAGTACAGACATCTACAAATGAAAAGGCATAGAAGCCCCGACTATCTACTGAGATCTTGCCGAGGGCACAAGATCGTAGCTGAGGTATCAAGCTAAACGTCGAAGTCCACGCGGAACTACTAGCGAGACTGACGTCTCTCTACAAAACATAAAATAAGCAAACGTGAGTACAAATGTACTCAGCAAGACTTACATCAGAACTAACTACATATGCATCGGTATCAACAAAAGGGGTGGTGGAGTTTTTTTAACAGCAGCAAGCCAGCTTTTACTCGGTGGCTATCCTGAACTACGACTGCATGTAACTCTTTTGAGGTGGCGCACACGCATCCACATATTCACCATATCAATACACCACTATGGATTCGATCCCGCCTTCCTGCGAGAACGCCATCCATAGCACTCACGCTTATCTTGCGCATTTTAGGGTATCCACTTTCACTTGTCTATGAACTGTTATAGGCAACCCAGAAGTCCTTTACCGCGGACACGGCTATTCGAATAGATCATATTAACCTGCGGTGTACTTCTTCACACGCCTCGCCACTTACCACCATGTACACGTCGTGTATCTCGGCAACCTTCAAGCGGAAGCTTTGGCGAGGAGTCGGCCACGACCTCGACTAACCACACAAGTCTCTAGTCCAGGTTTATCGCCTATTCGGGTTCCATCCATGAGGAGATCCGGCCGGAGTTTCGCTCCAGCCCCAAAGCGATGTGCGAGGGTTCCCGAGACACCAAGCGGGTGCCGGTACACCGTGCCACGGTGTATCTACCGTGATCATAGCCCACCCCTAGGGTCAGCGCTACGCATACGGCCTCCAACACATATCCTACAAACACCATAAACTAGTTGCAACTCCCCGGACAGAGGACAAGGGCGATTAATAAGTCGAGAGAGTCAATTAAGGATCCCAATGTGTGGTAGTAGCTGTTCATGGATCACAAACACGTAACTTCAGTTCTGTTGGGGATATTACTCTTTGGGTGTAAACCGCCTATTCCGGGCAGGTTAACTTCATCGATGAGATCAACGATGTAGAAGCCCAAGAGGCATGAAAGTAAGGGCCCAAGGCACGTAGTCGGTTTAGCACCGTAGCTATAAACCGGCCCGATATGTAAACTTGTATCATAAGTTAGGAATAGAGAGAGACCAACCGGATGTGTATGAACCGGAGATTGGGACTCTCTACGAACCGACGGGCGTCACCCATGTATATAAGGGGCGACGGGGCCGGATTCAAGGACAACAACTTCGAGGCCTAGGAGAAGCTTATTTGCTCCCTAGTCATCGAAACCATATCAATCCCATCACAACTAGGCGAGGCTTTTACCTTCATCGAAGGGGCGAACTAGTATAACTCTTGTGTCTTTGGCGTCCGCTTTAACCCCTTCAAGTTAAACCGTGGCGATGGCTCCCACGACTAAGTCCTTTCATGAGGACATCTGCCGTGACAAAACCACGACAGTTAGGCGCCCACCGTGGGGCTATCGCACGATTGTTTGATGATCTTGGAGGGCAAGTTCGAAGGACTCGAAGGCTATGCTGTGGGCCGGATGACCAAGAGTCGTCGCAGCAAGCTCTACATCGACGACACAGGATGGGGCCCCCGAGACCGGTTCAATTGAGTACGGATACCGGGTCCCCTTTGGTGGCATCTACGTTTTCATCGGCAAGATCGGGGAACAGGGCCTGAGCCGGACATCTGCACCGACCTCGTCGAGACGGCTCAGCGTACGAGATCTGCCCAAGCTAAACCGGCCGTGAAGCGTGCCTTTGTGGGAGTCATCCACGGAGGAAGTTATGAGGACGGATCGGAATCTGGTGGCGAAACCGTCGTCTACTCCGACGACGTAGTAAATCAACCGGAGAAACGAATCTCTATATCGGTTACAAGATGGCGGATTGGGGGCTGTTCCGATGGTGACGGTATTCGGACCCTCCGATCTACCCAACCGGGTTGGAATATTCATGGCGGTACACAAGCGGTGCTTCACTCTTGACCGCTGCAGCAATGATGGCCGGTTCAACAGCGGCGGCGGCTGCCGGGCGAGAGGCCTGTCATGCCCACCGGCTCAAGTTTTATCGAATCTGTTCGACGCGTTGGCTGCGCTCATAACGCAGGCTAATCCGGCGGATCAGGATGCTCATGGCGGAAATTGCGAAGGTGAAGGAACAAATTGCTCGGGCTAAAGAGGATCTAGCAGCTGCGGCCTTGAGGATAGCGGTGAAGCGGGCCGCTTTAGACGCAGCGCAGGCTTATAGGCTCATGATGGATCAGAGCGAGACTCGTGAAGTCATGAAGAGGAAATATAGATCCGTTTTCCTTGAGTTTCGGAGGAAGAGACCTTTTCAACACCCCCGAGGGGAAACCGATAATCCTTGGCCAAGCAGAACCGGACGGAAGCGCTCGGGATGGCTGCGCTGGTTCAACCCCGTTTGATAGATCTCGCCTCGTCATAACGCCAGCAGTGTGCCTCGGGCTGTGCAAACACCTCAGGGCCACTACTCAATCCGATGGATAACCTTGTTGCAGCTAGCGGGCGCGGCTGGAAGCTATTCCATTGAAGGTGATTCACCACAGGCGGTAGAGACGCCACGGGTTAAGGAGCTCCTTAGAACAGCCTTAGTTCAAAGACCTGACATATTCATACTGGCCGATCGGATCCACTTTCTACCCCGCCCAGCCGGAGCTATAGCGAGCACGTGGATGAACCGGCCGTATCAAGTAATGAGCGGCGTAGATGCGCCCGTGGCAACCACCCGATGTGGTGTCGAGTAACGCCAGGAGGTAGTAGACCGGGCCCGAGCACGCAGGGAGGCGAATTAGCAACCTGACATCAAGCATATCATCAGCTTCACGCCGGTTCGTCCAACGGTGTCGATCGAGCCTGGGCTTTCCTCTAGCTCTTTGGGGCTACCTTGCCTTGCCCCCGCTTTACGCAATGTACACTTGCCCAAAGACATCAAGGGTCCGCGCAAGGTGCCGAATTACACTACCGATTTAGCTCCAGAAGCATGGATAGAAAGTTATGAAATGGCCATGGAGATGCTGGATGTGGATGAGGCCGCATGTGCAAAGTACTTCACCATGATGCTCGAACTTGGTTGAAGAGCTTGCCACCCAATTCTATCAGTTCATGGTCCCAACTACGGACCCGGTTTATCGAAATTTCAAAGATACATGTAAACAGCCCTTGTCCGTAGTGGACTTGGCGGCCTGTGTCCGGGGGGGCGGGAGTCAACGATCCGCTGGAGTACGCCAAGCGTTTGAAATACTGCATTCATCGGCCGGATCAACGCTGATTCTGCGATCATAACCACGGAGGGTAATTGCGGTTTACACCCTTAAAGTTGAAGTTGGGGCGCATGAAGCGGTTACGTAATGACATGGGCACTTTAGTGAAGTATGCTGATTACGATAGTACCAAGGATCCAAAGTCGCGATGACGCGAGACAGAGGAAGGGAAAGAAGAACAGCAGCTCCAAGGGCCAGCAACATCATTCGGCAGGTAATGGTGGAGGCAAGCGAAAAGCGAATGGAAATACGGACTTCGTAGCCAACACCAACGCGCAGGACAAGGGCCAGCGGCGCAAGGGTAAATGGCCGAATCGAAGCGGAGCGCCTAATCCCAATCCAGACCGCTTGAACTATCATTGAATCAGCCATGTCCGGCTAACGGACGATTTGAGACGCCAGACAAACCACCTCTGGAAGGATTGCTACATTATGCAGGAGTTCAAGAATTCCAACGCTTTCTCCGGTATGATCAAAGTTACGGCGGTTCAGGATCCATGCCGAAGTTTCGGTGGATGAAATTCCGGTTCAGTATTTAATGTTACTTCAAGCGGACATAGTAATCAGAATAATCAGAAGAATAACCAAGGAGGTTACAACGACAGCATGACCTTGATCGGGTTATCGAGCCACCCAAAGGCGGTTGAATAGTGGGCAGTACCATGTCTTCACCACCAGCTTAGACAAGCGAGACCGGAAGCTTCAGAAGCGGGCAGTCAACATTGTTGAACCAGTCATGCCTCACTACCTACGCTGGTCAGAGCAGCCCATTGTATGGAGTAGAGAGGATCATCCTCCCCGAGTGGACAATTCGGGTCAGCTAGCCCTGGTAGTGGCACCTCAGGTGGGAGGTTATAAGTTCACCAAGGTACTCATGGGCCGAAGGGAGCGAAGATTAACATCCCGTACTATGAGACTTTCCGTCGTTTGGGGTTAACAGATAAACATCTCAAACCGTCCAATACAAAGTTGTTCCACGGGTGGTGCACAGCAAGTCAGCATATCCGGTTGGTAAGATAGCTCTGGAAGTGGCCTTGGAGATGAATATGATTCTAGATCGGAGACATTGACGTTTGAAGTGGTAAAAATACAAAGTACATATCACGCCCTATTTGGGCGGCCGGCTTATACCAAATTCATGGCACGGCCTTGTTATATTTATCTGCAGCTCAAGATGCCGGGTCACAAGGGGACAATAACGGTTCATGGGAGCCGCAAGCTCGCTTTGGAATGTGAGGAAGGTGGCGCAGCTTATGCAGAGTCGGTTTGTGCCACCGAGGAGCTGAAGTATTATAAGGACAATGTTGATCCGACGGACATGACTCCATTGAAGAAGCCAACCACAGAGCATGATCCGGCCCTGAAATTCAAATCGGTAGGTGAAACTAAGCTTGTTGACTTCATGCCTGGCGATTCATCCAAACAGTTCAGCATTAGTGCCAACCTGGATCCGAAATAGGAAAGCGCGCTCATCGAGTTCATCCGTGAGAATCGGGACATTTTGCTCGGAAACCTTCGACATGCGGTGTACCGAGGAACTCATTGAGCACACTCTTAATGTTGATCCCAAGTACAAACCGGTGAAGCAGGTTTCTACGCGGTTTAACGAAGAAAGGCGCAAGGCCATCGGAGAGGAGGTGGCCGTGCTCTTAGCAGCCGGTTTCATCGTTGAAGTTTTCCATCCGAATGGCTTGCTAATCCGGTCTGGTTCTTAAGAAAAGCGGCACTTGGCGCATGTGTGTGGATTACACAGATCTTAACAAGGCTTGTCCGCAGATCCTTTTGCCCTCCCGGCATTGACCAGATTATTATTGATGCCATCGCTGCGGGTTGTGAGCGTTTGAGCTTTTTGGATGCAAATTCTGTGTATCATCAGATAAAGATGGCACTAAAGGACCAGGAGAAAACGACGTTTATCACCCCTTTGAGCCTTATGCTATGTGTCTATGCCTTTTGGGCTCAAGAGTGCCCAAGCAACTTATCAGCATTGTGTACAAAATTGCTTGCATAAACAGATCGGCCGTAATGTGCACGCCTATGTGGATGATATTGTGGTCAAGTCAAGGGAAAAGGAGACACTGATTGGCGATTTGAAGGAAACCTTTGACAACCTGCGGGTTTACAAGATGATGCTCAACCCGGCCAAATGTGTTTTTGGTGTTCCGGCAGGCAAGTTATTGGGTTTTCTCGTGTCCAACAGGGGAATTGAAGCTAATCCGGAGAAGATTACGACTATTACTTCCCTGGCTAAACCGAAGTGCATTAACGACGTCCAGCGTTTGGCAGGCCGGATTGCCGCACTAAGCCGGTTTATCAGCCGCCTCGGAGAGAAGGCCATCCTTTGTACCAGATCTTTGAAGAAGACAGATCAGTTTGTCTAGAGTCCAAATTTCTTGATGAAGCGTTGAGGACTTAAAGCGGCAATTGGCCAACAACCCGCTTTGTGCTCGCCGCTCCCATTGACAAGGAGCCGCTTCGCTATATGTATTGCTAATGCCAGGCGATTAGCGTGGCCATTGTGGTAGAAACGGAAGGAGGCGAGGAAGGAGCATCCGGTTCAACGTCCGGTTTATTATATCAGCGAAGTACTTATTGAATCTAAGCAAAGGTATCCGCATTGGCGTAAGCTGGTGTATGGGGTTTTATGGCTAGCCGGAAGCTGAAGCAATATTTCCAAGGGCACCCCATCACGGTGGTGAGTTCTGCTCCTTTAGGTGATATCATACACAATCGGGAAGCGACTGGCCGGATTGCTAAGTGGGCTATAGAGCTTGGGCGCCGCGGTGCAAGTGCGATGCCTCGGATGGTAAAGTCTCAAGCACTTGTGGATTTCATTAATGATTGGACAGAGTTGCAAGTACCTGAAGAAAAGCCGGATCACACATATTGGACCATCCACTTTGATGGATCCAGGCAATTGGAGGGCTCGGGGGCTGGAGTCGTGCTAACTTCCCCACGAGGTGACAAGTTTTATTACGTTTCTTCGCTTAATGTTCCTTTGTACTAACAATGCAGCTGAGTATGAAGCCTTGCTCCATGGTCTCCGGATGGCTAAGGAGATGAATTTAAGCGGGTTAAGTGTTTCGTGACTCGGACTCTAGTGGCTCAACAAGTGTCCGGCACTTGGGATTCCAAGGACCCGCTCATGGCTGCATATCGTGCATTGAGGTGGATATCGTCATGGGTCATTTCAAGGGCTATCGAATTGGACCACGTGGACCCGTCGGAAGAATGAAGCGGCGGACGCTTTAAGCGGTTGGGCTCTCAACGTAAACCGGTCCGCCCAATGTTTTTACGGGCGCTATATAACCCATCGGTCAAGCTCCTGGTGAAGCGGATTTGGCTATTCCTGATCCGGAGGCTCAATTGGTGGCAGCCCTTCACGTCATTCCGGATTGGGCGCTCCCTTATCTTGCATTACATGAACCGGGGCGAGTTACGGAAGATGAGGCGTTGGCTCCTCGGCAGATAGTCCGCGATCTAAGTCTATGACTATTATTAATGATGAATTGCATCCTTGCGGTAACAGATCCGGGGCGTTTCAATGCTGTGTGTCCCCTGAGGAAGGCTATGAAATATTGCGTGAGATCCACGAAGGAGATTGTGGTCACCACGCCGGTTCAAAATCCTTGGTGGCTAAAGCATTTCGCCACGGTTTCTATTGGTTGACTGCTCATGCTGATGCGGAAGATCTGGTCAGACGATGTGATTGTTGCCAAAAGTTTTCAAGACGTGCTCATGTACCGGAACTGAGGACGATTCCGATTACTTGGCCATTTGCAACTTGGGGGCTGGATATGGTTGGACCTTTTAAAATGTCCAAGGACAAAAAGACCCACCTCTTGGTAGCGGTTGACAAATTCACAAAGTGGGTGGAGGCGAGAACCTGTTAGCAAGTGTGATGCAGCTACGGTGTTCATTTCATCAAAAAGGTGATTTTTGCGGTTTGGCTTTCCACACGGTATCATCACAGATAATGGTACCAACTTGTCCAAAGGTGCCATGAAAGAGTTCTGTGACGTGAGCACATCCGGCTAGATGTTTCTTGATAGCACACCCACAGTCCAATGGTCAAGCGGAAAGAGCTAATCAAGAGATCTTAAGAGGCATCAACCCCGGCTTATGGTCCCTTTGCAGAGGACACCGGGTTGTTGGGTAGAAGAGTTACCGTCTGTGTTATGGAGTATCAATACTACGCCTAACAGGTCCACAGGATACACACTGTTCTTTATGGTTTATGGAGCGGAGGCGGTTCTCCCCAGTGACATCCGTCATGATTCACCTCGTGTGGCTGCTTATGTTGAAGCGGACCACAAGACGACACGATAGGACGCTTTGGATCGGTTGGATGAGGAGCGTGACATAGCAGCTGCCCGCTCGGCAATTTACCAACAGGATCTTCATTGTTATCATAGTCGCTGGTTGAACCAGTAACTTTTCAAGAAGGAGATTTGGTGCTTGGCTCATCCAAGACCAGACGGATATGCACAAGTTATCCCGCCTTGGGAAGGACCTTTCGTGCTCAGCAAGAATCTGCACAACGGGTCATACTATCCGATCGATATTCGAGAGCATAAAGACTCACGCCGCGTCGGAGGAGGAGACCAGCAGGCCGTGGAACATAGCTCATCTTGACCTTATTATACCGAGCCATCGGCTCTACTTATGTACATATTATAACAGTGTTTATGATATAAATAAAGTAATAAACCGGAACCTCAGCTAAAGCGGGTACCTGTTACATTACATCATGTGTGGTTACGGAGTTGCTATATTTTGAAACGACCTCCGGTTTACCCTGAATTTGCTTTTAAGAGCTTTGTAATATCACTTGGGGGCTTGATCGTGTCGAACCAATGCAACACCTTTTGATAGGCGAAAGCCACCAGATCACTTGGGGACATGGTCAAGTCTGAACCGATCACGCCTCTTGATCGGCCTAAGGCCATAGAGTCGGTTGGGGGCTTGGTCGAACCCGAACCATTGCCACGCCACTTGATAGGCATAATGCCACGGGTTCCGTTGGGGAACTGGCTGACTTGAATCATAGCTACACCTTATAGGGAGCTTGATAGGTATAAAACCATGGTAACACCATCTGATCGGCTCAGTACAGCCTTCTTTTTTGCAAACGGTTTATCATTGCCTTTGCTTCCATGATTTTCTTGCTTATTGTTGTGTTTCTTAAACCGACAACATTTTTAAGCCGGTTCAAACTGTCAATTGACGAAATTCGGTCCATTTTTATCTGGAGATAGTTTCACCGGTTTGGTTTATTCAGTTAACATCCCATTATGGAGTAACTGGGGGCTCGTCATGACCCGGCACGGTTTACATCGTGAAACCGTCATCATATATACATGAGCTGTTTTCTCCTTTGACGGTAAGGGTTTATACAACCTCCGCTTCAAGATTGGTTAAACCAACTTTATGCCCAGCGATGGCAGGTATTTTGTATCACAATTTTTGATTGTATACCTCCATATTTCATTTCATATATATATGAACATCACAAGTCAACTGGCGGTACAAACCGCATGCCGTGGCGATTTACGATTTTGTATTTGCAGGCAATATAGATTGAAAATTTCGATCATTCGCATAAATGTATCGATTACCTATGCGAAGGCATATTCAAGATAAGAGTATTGGCTATCCTATTACAAGGCAACATGGTGCCCAAATAAGATCATTGTTTTTGGCGGAAAATAATAAAGCGACTATTTAAACCGGCTTCCGGTTCACACTTGCTCGCCGCCCACCGAAGTCAACGATGGTCGCCCTGTACGCCAGCTTTCTTCATTTCTACCCACCGCTGGAAGTCAACAGTGGTCGGTCGATTCCTATTAAAGCTTGAAAGACAGCCTCTTCATGGATCAGGGAAGATGGTTCAATATCGGGAGGCGTAAGTGTGCTTATGGTTTGTGGGATTCAGGTTCTCCGCTTCAGGAACAGGTGCAGCCACTCGCTTGTTCTGATCGTCATATTGAGCTTGATAATGTGACAAATTTGCCTCTTCGACTAGTTGGCAAGCCAGAGGGCGCACCGCCCGGTTTATTGCTCTCAGATCATTCTCATTGAACTCTGAACCGTCTTCCTTCAAACTGGGATAGCCCTGAGCTGCCTCCACAGGATCGAAGTCCGGCACCCATGCTTTGGCCCGGATTAAAGCATTAATGGCGCCCGGTTCGAGCAGCAGATTTTTCAGCTCTTCAATCCGGGAGGGAGCATGGACAGCCTCTTAAGAGTGTCTTGGATCAAGGAGGTGCCGGATTGTTGTGTGATGCAGTGGAGATGATTCGCTGCCCGGTGTACAAATCGCTCTACTAGGGTATAGACAGCTTTCAATTTCATCCGCACATCTGATCCCAAGTGACCAATACGTGTGCCTATGACAATACAAGAATAATCACAAACCGGATTTATCATAATCCGGGCCAAGTTATTCTGAAGTCAAGAAAAGCTTACCAAAGATAGCAGCAGGTCATGGCGTGCACTTGTCGCTTCACGCTGGTCAGCTCCTCCACTGCCGGTTTAAGGGCAGCTTGACGTTTTCAGCCCTTTTTGTTAAAGCGGCCTTTTCAAGTATCCCGTACCGGCCCGCTCGAGACTTGAACCACTCCTTGAGTTGCTCCATTGTGGTCAAGGCAGTTTTCAGTTCATCTTTGGCTTTGGAGGTTTCTGCTTGCTGAGTCTTCAGATTTTCTTGAAGGTCATTTATTTGTATGCCCTGTTGGCATATCTCGCTCTGCAACAAAACAAGAGCACGTTCAATGTCTTCATTACAAGTCCCGAGTGCATAACCAGTTATACACTTGGCACTTGGGGGCTAATGCATATTTGATCATCATCTACAAACGGAATCACAAAGTCCCAAGCTTAATACAAGTATTCAACTTGGCACTTGGGGGCTAATGGCTATTTGCTCGAACATGTTACGATGCACGGTGATATGAGATTCTGATCCGGTTTAACTATATTACAGTTAAACCCGGCCCTTGGGGCTAGGAGAGCTAACAACAATTGAAACATTCTAGTAGAAGGAAACATGGAGATTACCTCAAATTTTTCTTTCATCATCTTCACCAAGCCAGACTTCGTAATCACGGCTAGTATACAGCGGTTCAAATAACCGCATGAAGGTCTTGGGGGCTCAGAGCGGCGTAAGTTGCCAGATCAACATCCCACTTGCCCTTGCTCATGGTGGCAGATTCTTCCTTGGCAGAATGCTTGGCTAAAGCAACCGGATTACCCGGTTCACTGTGGCCAAAACCAGTAATTACAACATCATCGTCCTTGCTAATGCCGGTTGGACCAGGAACGGTCGTTTTGTCGGCAGGACGGATTCGACTGGTGGGTTTCTCAATCCGGGTCGGGCTTGTGGGCTGGTCAGCAAGAAGGGAGGAATCAATAGGCCTGTCTTCAGCAACAAGACCGTCATCATGCAATGGCGGATCATTGGGCGTGTCTTCACAAATAGCCGCTTCAGGATTTGGGGCGCTATCCGGTTCGGGGGCAGCCTCTTCGGTAATCCCGTTTTATCGACGAGCCTTTTACTTGGCCTTGGTTTAGCATGGAAAGGCACAATATGATTAAATACAGCGTATGTTATGCAATGATACGCTAGAAATAATATGAAGTGTATGGCTTAGCCAAGCACCGTTTAAGCGGTGGCGGTGAGTGGTGATGACTCGCCAGATGAAGAGTGGAAGTGACCTGATAATCGGAGTCGGATGGATTAAGGGGTTGTGAACACAGCCCGCTTTAGGGTAAGTAATCGACAAGCAAATTAGAGACCTCGAGCAGCGTTTCCGAACCGGACTGTTTTGGTAAACCGCAGAGGTAACTACACAACTTGTCTTAGAGAGTTGTGCGGCGAGACTCATGTTGTTGAGTCTTCATAAGAAATTTGGGATCCAAGTAAGCAAGGGGATGAGAAAATTTAATTTTCCGGGTTTGCCCAACGGATTTTTAATGAAGGCGAAGGACTTGAGTCGAGGAGAGAATAATTACCTCTACATCATCGCCAATCACGGCTTCAAAGATCATCTCGACAAATATCATTGTTAATTAGGCGTGTGAAAAGTAAGCCAAGTGAATCAAGTTCTACCTCAAGGTCCGGATTACCCACATCATCATCCATGGCCGGATCGAGAAGATGCGATGTTTCTTCTTTATAAGCAGTTCTCTTGACAGCTTTGGTCTTTTGCGGATTGGTTTTTCGGTTTGTCGGGCTTCTCTGGTTTCTCTTGTGGACGTTTCTTGCTCCAGAATGGGTCATCACCCTGATTGAGCAGCAGTTGAGGTTAAAAATGATGTCCAAAACAACAGTAATATATTCAGCAAAGATTAGTCAGAAGTCTTACAGAGGGTGGTTTGTTGATAGCACAGAACGGGAGCAGACCGGTTCGGGCACAGAGATGTTACGGTTCATTCAACATTTTCTTCACCGCCTCAGTGACCTCATCATCGGTGAGCTGAATATTAATGTGTCGGAGGGGGTCATTGACACTACCAAAGTATTCGCACATTAAACCAGAGCGCTGGGAGAGGAGCAGTATGCTCCATGATATCCAACAGCATGCGAGATCAATTCCGGTCAGACCATTGGCCATGAAGGCTCTGAGCTTGGAGAGTTGAGGAGCGTGTTACTTCTCTCATTAGTGGTTAGCCTTTGCGGAAGGGGATGTGCATTCTTGAGCCGCTTTCGGGGCGGAGAAACCGGGCAAAGGGTTCTCATTGGCAGGTGAGGTGTCTCTGCAATAAAACCATGTTTGATTCCATTCCTTGGGGTGGCTGTGCAGCTTGACATGAGGATAAGTGACCTCCTTCCTCTTTTGAATCGCCACACCACCTAGTTCTGTGTTGGGCCCGTCGGTGAATTCTGTGTGGCGGTTTAGATGAAAGCAGTCCCTAAACAATTCAACCGTGGGTTCTTCTTGAAAGTATGCTTCACAGAGCACTTGGAAGTGACAAATATTGGTAATAGAATTGGGGCCTCAGATTCTTGCGAATGAGTTGAAAATTGGCTAGCACATCCGGTAAAATTTTGAACCGGTGGATTAAAGCCCCGGGCTAAGTGATCTGCTTGAATACTACAATTTCTCCCTCCTGAGGTGTGGGTGGACATTCGTTACTGTGAACCCTCCAATGGATAACGTTTTTTGCTGCTTAAAGCGCCAACAAGACAAGATTGTTTAGCTGAGTTTGGTGACACGGGAAGGCGCCCATTTGCATTCATACACTTGTTTGGCCATCTACAAAAAAAATATGAATCCGGTTCAAGGAATGTGTTGGGACAAAGAGAGAACCGTGTACCATGCTAAATCGGAGGCAAGTACATCTAAACCGGAGTTCTCTGAGCGGCGATGTCGATTAAGGAGTTACGGCGGTTCAACCAGGGGACTAATGGTGTATACCGGTTTGCTTAAATTTTTCTATGTCAAGTTAAACCGCCTGGTCTAAACATTGAAAGCAACTAAGGTTGCAAATGGCTAAGTATCACGAGAAACAGGTTTCACAAGATTTCTTTACAATGAAGGATCTGGAGCCAGATCAGAAAAGAAGGAATAAAACAGAACAATTTTTCATGCCATGAACAGGAGATAATATGTAAGATCTATAGGCGTAGGCATAAGGCTCTGACGAATACTAAAAGCTATCGCTAATCGAGCAAGCTGTCACAAAGAACTAGCCAGAGTCCGGCATGAACATGAGCAGTTCATGGAGCACGGCAAGAACAGGAAACCCTAGAACGGATCTAGGTCGAGGGGAGCTAAAGGCTTACCTGAGTCGAGGAGATGCGGAGGAAGTGCTGCGTCTCTCTGGTGCGTTCAGGTTGATGCAGCGGCCCGAGACGAGGCAGAGGTCGGCCATGGCGGAGCTCGAGGCGAGTGGACGCGAGGAAGACGAAGAAAGAGGATGAAGGGGAGAAAGGGAATGACCTTTCGGTCCTATTTATAAGGCGAGACACCTGCCGTAGCGGCGTGAATCAAGGAACCGCGAATCTGGGAAGCGGAGCTGTCGCCTCGATTATTGCGGATCTGTTAAATAAAGAAGACATCATGAGTGCTATCTTTAACGAAGACGTCATGCCGGTTTACAGCAGCTGGAGAAGGTGACGTCACGGTGGTTCAACAATTTCAAAAAAGTATTTGCAGATGAAGATTTTTAGCAAGGATTGACATGAACTTGTTCAAATCAATCTGGGGCCTAATGTTGGGGATATTGCTACTGGGCGTAAACCGGCCTATCTGGGCCGGGATAACTTCATCGATGAGATCAACGGTGTAGAAGCCCAAGAGGCATGAAAGTAAGGGCCCAAGGCACATAGAGTCGGTTTAGCACCGTAGCTATAAACCGCCCGATATGTAAACTTGTATCATAAGTAGGAATAGAGAGAGACCAACCGGATGTGTATGAACCGTAGATTGGGACTCTACCGACCAAGGCGTCACCCATGTATATAAGGGGCGACCCGGGGGATTCAAGGACAACAACCCGAGGCCTAGGAGAAGCTTATTTGCTCCTAGTCATCGAAACCATATCAATCCCATCACAACTAGACGAGGCTTTTACCTTCATCGAAGGGGCCGAACTAGTATAACTCTTGTGTCTTTGCGTCCGCTTTAACCCCTTCAAGTTAAACCGTAGCGATGGCTCCATGACTAAGTCCTTTCATGAGGACATCTGCCGTGACAAAACCACGGCAGGCCTCGAGGACGGCTTCAATGAGACAACCCACCATGTACTCCTACATGGCCTCTCACCACTACCTTTACCAAATCGTGTTCACACTTAGCTCACACGCAGATGGGACATGTTTACACACCTCACGATTCATCCCCGATGAATCAGACCTGACTCAACTCTAAGCGATGGCAGAGCATGACAACAAGCATGCATGAGTAGGCACAACAGGGCTCAAACAACTCCTACTCATGCTAGTGGGTTTCATCTATTCTTTGTGGAATGACGAGGTCATCACGAGAGGATAAAGGGGTTGACTACCACAGCAAGTAACAGATGAATCGTTGTTGTCCTAATGCAGTAAAAGAGAGCAGGAGCGAGAGAGTGGGATTGTATCGGAATGAACAAGGGGGTTTTGCTTGCCTGGCACTTCTGAAGATAATATAGTTCTTCATCGGTGTCATCGAACTCATCGTCGGAGGCACGTCTATCGAGAGGGGACAAATACCGGCAACAGAGAAAGAGAACACAATCAATGCAATGCAACAATATGATGCATGAGTGTGACATGGCAATATGCTGTGGTTTGAGCTAATGCAACTAGCAACCAGATTAAATGAAGTTGGTTTGAATCAAAGATTCAAATTCAAACTCCATATGTGATTTCTTAAATGCCATTTAATTGAATTGTCCTAAACAGTAGTCATAAATTGTTCTAACATCCATGAAAATGGTACAGATGGATAGATTGGATTTTTCTGATCATTTTTCATATATAAATTATTTCATTTGGAGTTACGGTTGAATTTCTATGATTTTTAGAAGTTTTGGCTATTTCTGGAATTTCCTGAATTAAATTAAATCCAGGAAATGGATAACTGCGTCAGCATGACGTCATCCCTGCGTCAGCGGTCAACGGTGCTGACCAGGTCAAATTTGACGACCGGTCCCACATGTCATTGACTCACTGCTAATTGGGAGTTAATCCCGTGTTGACTGGGATTTGACTCATTGCGGGGCCACCGTCGATGGTGAAGGCGGCTAATCGGTAGGATTAGCCCTAATGCCGTGCCACGTCGGTGAATTACGCCGGCGATGAGCCGACGAGCAATGGCGATCATGACGGGCCCGGCCGTTCCGACCCACGGTCGCCTTGCGCTAAGTAGCGAAGCGCAACTGACGAGTAGCGTTGGTTGGTGGCCAGGCGATCTGGGGTGGCGGATGTATCGCCAGCGTCGAGGTTTAAGCGGTGGCGTGGCTTCGGGGCTCGAGCGGAGTGCGGGGGTTTTCTGCGTGAGCTAGAGCAAAAGGTGCGGCGCGTTCGCTTCCCGGGACACGGTGAGCATGTTTGTGGTGATGGGGCGAGCGGGAGAGCGCAGGAGGATGGAGTTAAATCGGCCATGGCGTGGCGGAGCTTGAGCTCATGGGTGAGGTGCTACGGCACGGAAGCAAGCAAAAGCGAAGGAGGGGGCAGGCAGGAGCTCACGGTGGTTGTAGCAGTGCGGACGGAGAGCTTCCTGAGGAGGTCTGAAGCGAGCGGGCGGGCGGGAGGCGATCTCGGCGACCGAGGAAGAAGAAGGCGTCGAGGCGGTGTTGCATGGCGCCGTCCGGGGCCTCGTGGCTTGGCGGAGAGGCGAGGCGGGGTGGCGGAGCTTGGGCATGTAGGAAAGGTGAGGGGGGAGGCGGTGGCGCGGTGGTGGCGAACGGCGGCGGCGAACCCGATTGGTGGAGTGAGAGAGAGGTCCGGGGAGGAGAGCGCTCGGGGAAGTGAGAGATGCAGGGGGGCACGTGGCGGGGCGGGGGACGTCCAGGGCGACGAGGAAGCGCGCATGCAGGGAGGAGGTGGCTCAGCGTGGCCAGGCCGGGCGGGCACGCGCCGCCCCTCTTCTGGCCCAGGAGGAAGGCAGCAGAGAAGCGGTGGTGGGCTAGGCCAGCTCACAGGCTGGCCCGAGCTGATCTTGGAGCGCCTGACAGTAAGCCACATAACCTACAAGTAAGTTTCTGCTCTTTAATTGTTTTCTGTTTTTTTTTAATCTTTGGCCACTGTTCTGAATTCAAAACAATTCAAACAATGCCAAAAACTCCTCTAGATATTTTTGTTTTGCTAGATGGACTTTTCCAAAAGCTCATAAAATATCTCAGAGATATTTGAAATTATATTCTAATTATATGAATATAACTCAAATTCAAATAGCTAATGATTTAAATTCAAAGTCCCTCAATTGAGTTCTTAAAAATGTTCAATATTTTTGGTTTGGACGAGAACCCTTGCCAAAAGTATCAAACATTTAAGAAGAGCATTTTGGAAACAATGAATGAGATTTTAGGGTTTTTGCCCTTCTTTTATTTAAATGTTTTGAGGCTTTCAAATTTCCTCAGTTCAACTTTCAGAAAATGGACAAGATGCATGGATGCAATGCCACTAACTACAAACATTAATCTAGGGCTGTGACAGCGGCAGAAAGAGAGGTAGAGGACAATAATCATGCACCTCCCTCCGAAGACGAGGCAAGCCTCGGCTTGACAGCCAATTAAATCGTACCGAGAGGATCCTGTCGAGCAAGAGCTGCTTTCAAACGCAGGCTTATGGCCACGGCAAGCAGCCTCAATAAAAGCGAATGACTTAGAGCTGACCAAGACCTGCTAGCAGAGATGGACTGAACTCCTTGCAGCGAAGAAGAGTATGAACTCGAACGCCCCTCAAAAGCTACCCCAAGCGGGGCCGCTGCCTCGATCGAGGAGGAAGCACCCACATCACCGCGCAGACGATATGGCAGACCGGCCACCTCGTGGAGCGACAGAAGGCCTTAGGCCCTCCACTCAAAGCCACACCCGGTACGTCGCTCAAAAGTACTAGGCACGGAAAATGCTTTGAGCTGCGAGACATATTGGACAACAAGGCAAGGCAAACAAGATCGATCTTCGGATTGCGTGGGCGCCCCACGACGCGGGATGATTACCGTCACGCCGGATACAGCAACCCCGGCCGGGCCGAACACAGTAGACAAAGCTCATATGAGCTACGTCGTGATATAGCCCAATACAGAGGCGCCGCACACCCACTATCCTTCACAGACGAAGTGATGGATCATCAAATCCCTGAGGGTTTCAAACCCGTCAACATTGAATCATACGATTGCACCACAGATCCTGTGGTTTGGATCGAAGACTATCTCCTTCATATCCACATGGCCCGCGGTGATGATCTACATGCCATCAAGTACCTCCCACTCAAGCTTAAAGACCAGCTCGACATTGGCTCAACAACTTGCCAGCAGAGTCAATCGGTTGTTGGGAAGACCTGGAAGCCGCATTCCTCGATAACTTCCAGGGCACATATGTGCGACCACCAGACGCCCGATGACCTTAGCCATATAATTCAGCAGCGGAAGAATCGGCGGAACAATTACGGACACGGTTCCTAACAAAGAAAAATCAAATCGTCGATCGTCCGGATGCAAGAGGCACTAGCAGCCTTCAAACACAACATATCCATGACGAGTGGCTAGCCCGGCACCTAGGACAGGAAAAGCCAAAATCCATGGCAGCACTCACCACACTCATGACCCGCTTTTGCGCGGGAGAGGACAGCTGGCTAGCTCGAAGTAACAACTTGACCAAAAACCCTAGTAGTTCGGATACCAAGGACAGCAATGGCAGGTCGCGTCACAACAAGCATAAACGCCGTATTAACGGTGATAATGCTGAAGATACGACAGTAAACGCCATATACAGAGGCTCTAAACCCGGTCCGTGAATAAAGCCATTCAAGAGAAATACCCAGGGCCCGTCCAACTTGGACCGAATACTCGATCGCTCGTGCCAGATACACGGCACTCCCGAAAAACCAGCCAACCACACCAACAGGGATTGGTGGGTGTCCAAGCAGCGAGTGCAAGTTAAGCGCCGAAAACAATGACAAGGGGCTGCATAAGCGATGGCGAGGAAGAGCCCGGCCGCCCGAACAACGAGAGGGCGAAGGGCTTCCCCCCACTAGTGTGGACGGTGAACATGATATACGCAACCCACATACCCAAGCGGGAGTGGAAGCGTGCACTAAGGGCCGTATATGCGATGGATCCAGTCGCCCCAAAGTTCAACCCGTGGTCTTCCTGCCCGATTACTTTTGATCGAAGGGACCACCCCACTAGCATCCATCACGGCGGTTTCGCCGCATTGGTTCTTGACCCAATCATCGACGGATTTCACCTCACCGGAGTCCTAATGGACGGCGGCGAGCCTGAACTCGCTTTATCGGGATCTGACGCATAAAATGGGCATAGACCACTCAAGGATTAAACCCACGAAGGCGACCTTTAAAGGCGTCATACCAGGTGTAGAGGCCAGTATGCAGGCTCAGTTACACTTGAAGTGGTCTTCGGATCCACGGATAATTTCGGAGCGAGGAGTTAATCTTTGACATAGTCCTGCCTACGCTGGCTATCACGCATCGCTTTCCGGACGAACCGCGATCGCAGAAAGTTCAATGCGGTGCCGCACTTTCTGGCGTACCTCAAGCTCAAGATGCCAGGCCCTCGAGGAGTAATCATGGTTAATGGAAACACCGAACGCTCTCTCCGAACGGAGGAGCATACGCCGGCCCTTGCGGCAGAAGTGCAAAGCAACCTCTCAAGGAACTGTCCAGTCCGGCCAATAAACAACCGGACACCGTCAAGCGCGCCCGGAGTAACCTACAACAAGACCGCTTTGCACGCATTACGAACACATGTAGCAATGCGGCTAACCCCAACCTCACGAAATTGCGAAACCAGTAATCTGGCATTACATAACTACGCCCGGAAATACCATGGGCATAGGGAAGGGAGCACGACCACGACCTTTATTGGAAATATGCCCTAGAGGCAATAATAAAAGCATTATTATTATATTTCCTTGTTCATGATAATTGTCTTTTATTCATGCTATAATTGTATTATCCGGAAATCATAATACATGTGTGAATACATAGACTACAATACGTCCCTAGTAGGCCTCTAGTTGACTAGCTCGTTGGTCAATGACGGATAGTCATGCTTTCGACTATGGACATCGGATGTCATTGACAGCGGGATCACGTCATTAGGAGAATGGCGTGATGGACAAGACCCAATCCTAAGCATGGCACAAGATCGTGTAGTTCGTTTTGCTAGAGCTTTTCCAATGTCAAGTATCTCTTCCTTAGACCATGAGATCGTGTAACTCCGGATACCGTAGGAGTGCTTTGGGTGTACCAAGCGTCACAACGTAACTGGGTGACTATAAAGGTGCACTACGGGCATCTCCGAAAGTATCTGTTGGGTTGACACGGATCGAGATCGGATTTGTCACTCCGTGTTACGGAGAGGTATCACCGGGCCCACTTTCGGTAGTGCATCATCATAATGAGCTCAAAGTGACCAAGTGTATGCAGGTCACGGGATCATGCATTACTGATGCGAGTAAAGTGACTTGCCAAGAACGAGACTGAACGAGGTATTGGGATACTGCGACGATCGAAGTCTCGGGCAAGTAACATACCGTCTGACAAAGCGAATAGTATACGGGGTTGCTTGAACCCTTAACATCGTGGTTCATCCGATGACAACATCGAGGAGCATGTGGGAGCCAACATGGGTATCCAGATCCCGCTGTTGGTTATTGACACAGAGCGTCTCGGTCATGTTCAAGATGTCTCCCGAACCCGTAGGGTCTACACTTAAGGTTCGGTGGCGCTAGGGTTATTAGGAAGACTTGTATGTGATTACTGAATGTTGTTCGAGTCCCGGATGAGATCCCGGACGTCATGAGGAGTTCGGAATGGTCCGGAGGTAAAGATTTATATATGGAAAGTTGTTAGCGGACACCGGAAAGTTTGAGGGGCATACCGGTATTGTCTGGGGCCACGGAAGGGTTCCGGGAGGTCCACGGAGGGAGCCACCCCTCCCGAGAGAGGCACTGGGCTGCGTGGGAGAGGGAGCCAGCCCCTAGTGGGCTGGGCGCGCCTCCCCACCTAGGCCCATCTTGGCTAGGGTTTTGGGAGGGAAACCCTAAAGGGGCGCCCCCCTGGCTTGGGGGCAAGCCACCCCTCTTTCCCCTCTCCCTTGGCCGCCGCCCCCTCTAGGGTTTCCCTCTAGAGGGCCGGCCCCCCTTTCCCTTTCCCCTATATATAGAGGGGTGAGGGGAGGGCTGCAACATACAATCCAAGGCGCAGCCCCTCCCCTCCCCAACACCTCTCCTCTTCCGTACGAGTTTGGCGGCTCACTGGAGTATCTGCTGCACCAATTTCACTGCCCGTTGTGCTGCCATTGGAGCCGTCTTCCTCAACCTCTCCTTCCTCCTTGCTGGATCAAGGCGGAGGAGACGTCGATCGTCCCGTCGTGTGTTGAACGCGGAGGTGCTGTCCATTCGGCACTTGGTCGCCGGTGATCCGAATCACGGCGAGTACGACTCCTCATCACCATCCCTTGATAGCTTCCGCACTCAATCTACAAGTGGTATGTAGATGCAAACTCACTCCCTTGACTCGTTGCTTAGATGAACTCATAGATGGATCTTGGTGAGACCGTAGGAAAAATTTTAATTTTTCTCGCAACGTTCCCCAACGATGGCATCGTGAGCTAGGTCTATGCGTAGTTCTCTTTTGCACGAGTAGAACACAATTTTGTTGTGGGCGTGGATCTTGTCAACTTGCTTGCCGCTACTAGTCTTATCTTGCTTCAGCGGTATTGTGGGGATGAAGCGGCCGGACCAACCTTACGTGCGGCTTACGTGAGACCGGTTCCACCGACAGACATGCACTAGTTGCATAAGGTGGCTGGTGGGTGTCTGTCTCTCCCACTTTAGTTGGAGCGGATTGGCTGAAAAGGGTCCTTTTGAAGGGTAAATAGAAGTTGACAAAATCACGTTGTAGTTATTCGTAGGTAAGAAAACGTTCTTGCTAGAACCCAATTGCAGCCACGTAAAAGATGCAACAACAATTAGAGGACGTCTAACTTGTTTTTGCGGCAATTGTCATGTGATGTGATATGGCCAAAGTTGTGATGAATGATATATGTGATGTATGAGATCATGTTCTTGTAATAAGAATCACGACTTGCATGTCGATGAGTATGACAACCGGCAGGAGCCATAGGAGTTGTCTTTATTTTGTATGACATGCGTGTGTCATTGAAGAACGCCATGTAAATTACTTTACTTTATTGCTAAATGCGTTAGCCATAGAAGTAGAAGTAGTCGTTGCGTGACAACTTCATGAAGACACGATGATGGAGATCATGATGATGGAGATCATGGTGTCATCTTTGGTGACAGGGATGAACATGGAGCCAGAAGATGAAGATCAAAGGAGCTATATGATATTGGCCATATCATGTCACTACTATATAATTGCATGTGATGTTTATTATGTTTATGCATCTTGATTACTTAGAGCGACGGTAGTAAATAAGATGATCCCTTACAACAATTTCAAGAAGTGTTCTCCCTAAGCGTGCACCGTTGCTAAAGTTAAATGGCTTCCTAAGCACCACGTGATGATCGGGTGTGATGGATTCTTACGTTCACATACAACGGGTGTAAGACAGATTTACACACGCAAAACACTTAGGGTTAACTTGACGAGCCTAGCATGTACAGACATGGCCTCGGAACATGGAGACCGAAAGGTCGAACACGAGTCGTATGGAAGATACGATCAACATGAGAATGTTCACCGACGATGACTAGTCCGTCTCACGTGATGATCGGACACGGCCTAGTCGACTCGGATCGTGTAACACTTAGATGACTAGAGGGATGTCTAATCTGAGTGGGAGTTCATTTTAATTTGATTAGATGAACTTAATTATCATGAACTTAGTCTAAAACTTTTGCATAATATGTCTTGTAGATCAAATGGCCAACGCTCATGTCACCATGAACTTCAACGCGTTCCTAGAGAAAAACCAAGTTTGAAAGATGATGGCAGCAACTATACTGGAATTCGGGTCCGGAACCTGAGGATCATCCTCATAGCTGCCAAGAAACAATATGTCCTAGAAGCACCGCTGGGTGAAGCACCCATCCCAGAGAACCAAGACGTTATGAACGCTTGGCAGTCTCGTGTTGATGATTACTCCCTCGTTCAGTGCGGCATGCTTTACAGCTTAGAACCGGGGCTCCAAAAAGCGTTTTGAGCAACACGGAGCATATGAGATGTTCGAGGAGCTGAAACTAGTTTTCCAAGCTCATGCCCGGGTCGAGAGATATGAAGTCTCCGACAAGTTCTATAGTTGTAAGATGGAGGAAAACAGTTACATCGGTGAGCACATACTCAAAATATGCAGGTTGCATCCCCTTTGTCCCAAATGGACATAAACCTCTCGGACGAGGCGGTCATTGACAAAATCCTTGATCGCTCCCACCAAGCTACAAGAGCTTTGTGATGAACTACAATATGCAGGGGATGGTGAAGACCATTCCGAAGTATTCTCAATGCTCGAAGTCGTGAGAGGTTGAAATCAAGAAAGAACATCAAGTGTTGATGGTCAATAAGACCACTAAGTTCAAGAAGGGCAAGGGTAAGAAGAACTTCAAGAAGGACGGCAAGGATGTTGCCGCGCCGATAAGCCGATTCTTAGGGAAGAAGTCAAAGAATGGACCCAAGCCTGAGACAGAGTGCTTTTATTGCAAAGGGAAGGGCCATCGAAGCGGAACTGCCCCAAATACTTAGCGGACAAGAAGGCCGGCAACACTAAAGGTATATTTGATATACATGTAATTGATGTGTACCTTACCCGAATCGTAGTAACTCCACGGGTATTTGATACCGGTGCCGTTGCTCATATTTGTAACTCACAGCAGGAGCTGCGGAATAAACGGAGGCTGGCGAAGACGAGGTGACGATACGCGCGTCGGTAATGGTTCCAGGGTCGATGTGATCGCTTGCCGTCGGCACGCTACCTCTACATTTACCTACGGGATTAGTTATAAACCTTAATAATTGTTATTTAGTGCCGAGTTTGAGCATGAACATTGTATCAGGATCTCGTTTAATACGAGATGGCTAGTCATTTAAATCCGAGAATAATGGTTGTTCTATTTATATGAGAGAAATGTTTCATGGTCATGCTCCGATGGTCAATGGTTTATTCTTAATGAATCTCGAACGTAATGTTACACATATTCATAGTGTGAATACCAAAAGATGTAAAGTTGATAACGATAGTCCCACATACTTGTGGCACTGCCGCCTTTGGTCACATTGGTGTCAAGCGCATGAAGAAGCTCCATGTCGATGGACTTTTAGAGTCTCTCGATTATGAATCATTCGACACATGCGAACCATGCCTCATGGGCAAGATGACCAAGACTCCGCTTCTCCGAACAATGGAGCGTAAAGCAACCAACTTATTGGACATCATACATACCGATGTAAAATGCGGGTCCAATGAGTGTTGAGGCTCATGGAGGATATCGTTATGTTCTCACTCTCACCGATGACTTGAGTAGATATGGGTATGTCTACTTGATGAAACACAAGTCTGAGACCTTTGAAAAGTTCAAAGAATTTCATAATGAAGTAGAGAATCAACGTGACCGAAAGATAAAATTCTTACGATCAGATCGTGGAGGAGAATATTTAAGTCATGAATTTGGTACACACTTAAGAAAATGTGGAATCGTTTCACAACTCACGCCTCGAACACCTCAAACAGAACGGTGTGTCCGAACGTCGTAATCGCACTCTATAGGATATGGTGCGATCTATGATGTCTCTTATCGATTTACCGCTATCATTTTGGGGATACACTCTAGAGACAGCTACATTCACTTTAAATAGGGCACCGTCTAAATCTGTTGAAACGACACCGTATGAATTATGGTTTGGAAAGAAACCTAAGATGTCGTTTCTAAAAGTTTGGGGATGCGATGCTTATGTCAAGAAAGTTCAACCTGAAAAGCTCGAACCCAAGTCGGAAAAATGCGTCTTCATAGGATACCCTAAGGAAACCATTGGGTATACCTTCTACCTTAGATCCGAAGGCAAGATCTTTGTTTCCAAGAACGGATCCTTTCGAAAAGAGTTTCTCTCGAAAGGAGTAAGTGGGAGGAAAAGTAGAACTTCGATTAAGTACTACCTCTTGAACTGGAAAGTAGTGCAGCTCAGGAAAATGTTCCTATGGTGCCTACAACGAATCGGAGAGGAAATTAATGATGATGATCAAGGTACTTGCCGGATCAAGTTCTTCCGAACTTCAGAGGTCCACTAGGACACGTTCCGCACTGCAGTGGTACGCAAGCAACCCTGTCCTGGAAATCATGTTGTTAGACAACGGTGAACCTTGAACTATGAAGAAGCGATGGCGGCCCGGATTCCAATAAATGGCTCAAGCCATGAAATCCGAGATAGGATCCATGTATGAAAACAAAGTATGGACTTTGGCGAGACTTACTTTCGATGATCGGCGAGCGATAGAAAACAAATGGATCTTTGAGAAGAAGACGGACGCGGATGGTAATGTTAGCATCTATAAAGCTCGACTTGTCGCTAAGGGTTATCGACAAGTTCAAGGGATTGACTACGATGAGACTTTCTCTCCCGTAGCGAAGCTTAAGTCCGTCCGAATCATGTTAGCAATTGCCGCATACTATGATTGTGAGATATGGCAGATGGACGTCAAAACAGCGTTCCTTTCTCGGTTATCTTAAGGAAGAGCTGTATATGATGCAGCCAGAAGGTTTTGTCGATCCTAAAAATGCTAACATAGTATGCAAGCTCCAGCGATCGATTTATGGGCTGGTGCAAGCATCTCGGAGTTGGTACTTTCGCTTTGATGAGTTGATCTTTGCGTTTGGGTTTATCGAGACTTATGGAGAAGCCTGCGTTTACAAGAAAGTGAGTGGGAGCTCTGTAGCATTTCTCATATTATATGTAGATGACATACTTTTGATGGGAAATGATATAGAACTCTTGGACAGTATTAAGGCCTACTTGAATAAAAGTTTTTCAATGAAGGACCTTGGAGAAGCTGCTTATATATTAGGCATCAAGATCCATAGAGATAGATCGAGACGCCTCATAGGTCTTTAACAAAGCACATACCTTGATAAGATTTTGAAGAAGTTCAAAATGGATCAGTCAAGAAAGGGTTCTTGTCACATCTGCAAGGTGTGAGATTGAGCTCAGCTCTCAATGCCCCACCACGGCAAAAGATAAAGAAGAGATGAGTGTCATCCCCTATGCCTCAGCCATAGGATCTATTATGTATGCCATGTCAGGCACTGCACCTGATGTAAACCTTGCCGTAAGTTTGGTAGGAAGGTACCAAAGTAATCCCAGCAAGGAACACTGGACAGCGATCAAGAATATCCTAAAGTACCTGAAAAGGACAAAGGACATGTTTCTCGTTTATGGAGGTGACGAAGAGCTCGTCGTAAAGGGTTACGTCGATGCTAGCTTCGACACGGAATCTGATGACTCTAAGTCACAAACTGGATACGATGTATATGTTGAATGGTGGAAGCGATAGCTGGTGCAGCTGCAAGCAGGAAAGCGTCGTGGCGGGATCTACATGTGAAGCGGAGTACATGGCAGCCTCGGAGGCAGCGCATGAAGCAATTTGGGTGAAGGAGTTCATCACCGATCTAGGAGTCATACCCAACGCGGGGGCCGATCAAACTCTTCGTGACAACACCGGAGCTATTGCACTTGCCAAGGAGCCTGTGTTTCACAAGAAGACCAGAGCACATCAAGCGTCGCTTCAACTCCATCCGTGAAAATGTTCAAGAAGGAGACATAGAAATTTGTAAAGTGCATACGGATCTGAATGTCGTAGATCCGATGACTAAACCTCTCTCGCGAGCAAAACATGATCAACACCATAACTCTATGGGTGTTCGATTCATCACAATGTAACTAGATTATTGACTCTAGTGCAAGTGGGAGACTGTTGGAAATATGCCCTAGAGGCAATAATAAAAGCATTATTATTATATTTCCTTGTTCATGATAATTGTCTTTTATTCATGCTATAATTGTATTATCAAAATCATAATACATGTGTGAATACATAGACTACAATACGTCCCTAGTAGGCCTCTAGTTGACTAGCTCGTTGGTCAGCAGATAGTCATGGTTTCTCGACTATGGACATCGATGTCATTGACAACGGGATCACGTCATTAGGCGAATGACGTGATGGACAAGACCCAATCCTAAGCATGGCACAAGATCGTGTAGTTCGTTTTGCTAGAGCTTTTCCAATGTCAAGTATCTCTTCCTTAGACCATGAGATCGTGTAACTCCCGGATACAGTAGGAGTGCTTTGGTGTACCAAGCGTCACAACGTAATCGGGTGACTATAAAGGTGCACTACAGAGCATCTCCGAAAGTATCTGTTGGGTTGACACGGATCGAGATCGGATTTGTCACTCCGTGTTACGGAGAGGTATCACTGGCCCACTCGGTAGTGCATCATCATAATGAGCTCAAAGTGACCAAGTGTCCGGTCACGGATCATGCATTACGTGCATGAGTAAAGTGACTTGCCGGTAATGCAGACGTAACGAGGTATTGGGATACCGACGATCGAGTCTCGGGCAAGTAACATACCGTTTGACAAAGGGAATAGTATACGGGGTTGCTTGAACCCTTGACATCGTGGTTCATCCGATGACAACATCGAGGAGCATGTGGGAGCCAACATGGGTATCCAGATCCCGCTATTGGTTATTGACCGAGAGGCGTCTCGGTCATGTTCGCATGTCTCCGAACCCGTAGGGTCTACACACTTAAGGTTCGGTGACGCTTAGGGTTATTAGGAAGACTTGTATGTGTCTACGAATGTTGTCTCGAGTCCTGATGAGATCTCGGACGTCACGAGGAGTTCCTAATGGTCCGGAGGTAAAGATTTATATATGGAAAGTTGTTAAGCGGACACCGGAAAGTTTGAGGCATACCAAGGTATTGTACTGGGCCACCGGAAGGGTTCCGGAGGTCCACCGGGAGGGGCCACCCTTCCGGGGGCACACTGGCTGCGTGGGAGGGAGGAGCCAGCCCCTCAGTCGGCTGGGGCGCCTCCGCCCTAGGCCCATGCGGTTAGGGTTTTGGGAGGAAACCCTAAAGGGCGCCCCCCTAGCTTGGGGGCAAGCCACCCCTCTTTCCCCTCTCCTTGGCCGCCGCCTCTAGGGTTTCCCTCTAGAGGCGGCCCCTCATTGCCCTTTCCCCTATATAGAGGGGGTGAGGGAGGCTGCAACATACAATCCAAGGCGCAGCCCCTCCCCTCCCCAACACCTCTCCTCTTCCGTACGAGTTTGGCGAAGCTCTGTCGGAGTACTACTGCACCTATTGCACCATGCCGTCGTGCTGCCATTGGAGCCGTCTTCCTCAACCTCTCCTTCCTCCTTGCTGGATCAAGACGGAGGAGACGTCGATCGTCCCGTACGTGTGTTGAACATGGAGGTGCTGTCCGTTCAGCACTTGGTCGTCGGTGATCCGAATCACGGCGAGTACGACTCCCTCATCACCATCCCCTTGAAAGCTTCCGCACTCAATCTACAAGTGGTATGTAGATGCAAACTCACTCCCTTGACTCGTTGCTTAGATGAACTCATAGTAGGAAAAATTTTAATTTTCTGCAACGTTCCCCAACAGGCACGCCCAGTATGCGGCTTGACCGCACTAGGGGCTCCCGCTTGTGTCATTCCTTTTTCTTTTTCTTTTTACTTTCAGGACTCTATTCTCCAGAAGCCCTGTCCGGCATTAGAAGCGCCGAACACACGATGCAACAGCCAGGGAAGCAAAGAAGTTACGCCGAAAGTGTCCGGTGGTCTCTATTACTTAGCGATATACATTTTACATAAAATCCCGCAAGCTTACCCTGAAGGGGACATGTCAAAAGTCCCGTTCCTTGCTTATCGCACTATTTGTATCGCTTCTGCTTTCATTGCGGTCTTTTGAATAAACAATATATAGCTTTCGCCTATTATTGCATTTCTTTTTATTATATATGTTCAGTTATGACATTGCGCAACCGTACGCTTTGGTACGGCCAATACACCAGGGGCTTCCGTACCCCAACATATGGTGTGATAAGTCCGAACACTTTCACAAGTGCGGCACCCCGAACTTATAGCATTATATGCATCGGCTCCGAATCATTTCTTGGGTCAATAGTTGGGTTTGCCCGGCCCCATGTTTTGGTACCTTACGCCCGTTATATCGGCTAAGGTAAAGGCTGGGAGAACCACTGCGATTGTGCCCTGGTTGAGCTGGGTCGAGCACCTCAGTGGAGAAAGCTAAAACTGACCGTCATGATAAGGCGAGAGCTGGTCGCTGTTCGAGAGGTTTTTTCGAGTCCCTAAAGACTTATGCCGCTTAGAGCGAGGAGTCGGCATTGCCTAGCCAAGGTGTGGATAGCGCCCCGAACTCGGTCTTCCGAATACTAGGGGCTTCGCCAAAATTTAAAAATTATAGAATTCTATGGCTAAGTGAGAGTGTTCAAGCACTATAGTCCGGTTGCCTGGTTCGTTGCATTGAGCGCCTCCTCAAGGACCCAAGAATGGGAACAAGAGCACTCAAGTTTATCCCGAACACCCCAAAGACTCGTGGCATGGGGGCTGAAATTAACGACTCGCCATCTCTCAAATTTGATAAACGGCACTTACAGGAAGGTAATATTTTAAATGCAAAAGCGTTGCTTAGCGATATGAACAAGTTTTCAGCCAGACAGATAACAAAGGCGAGTCTACTCAAATATTACATCTTTGGAGCATTCACTGCTATAAGGCAGGCACCCTTCAGACGCCTCATAATACATCTCGGGCTTGCGATAATCCTTGCTGGCGGTGGTCCGTCTGTCACAAGCTTCTCGTCATTCAGCTTGCCCAGTGCACCTGAGTGCGGGCAAGGGCCCTACGGGCACCTTCAATGCAGACGGAGCGCTTGATGACTTCGATCCATGAACAGGCGTCAACCAGCCGCCGCACTAGCCCGAAGTAGCTCCCAGGCATGGCTTCCTTTGGCCACAGCCGAGCTACAAGGCCCTTCATGGCCTGTTGGCGACCTTGTGGAGCTCAACCAGCTGTTTAGCTGGTCGCTCAAGCACCGGGTGTCCGCCTCGTGATACTAAGACTGTAACACTTTCTCCGTCGAGCTCCTTCTTTGGCTCGACAGAAAGCGGCGACATCGGACACATCGCTGGGTAGATCCGCGAACACCCCGGGAGCTTCAGATTCGGGTAAGTAACAGATAATTGACTTTCACGTGCTTGCTTTGCATAAAGAATGGCTTACCAGCCGCTATCTTACTCATAGCCTCAATCTCCTGGAGGGCTTTTTGGGCTTCGGCCTTAGCGGCTTTGGCACTCTCAAGAGCCGAGGCAAGCTCGGACTCTCGAGTCTTCTAGTCACGCTCCAAACTCTCGTGTTTTTCGACGAGAGCCTGGAGCTCTTGCCGCACCTCCGCCACCCGCGCCTCCTGCTTCTCGCGCTCGATGCGCTCATGGCCCGCTTTGTTTTCGGCCGCTTGAAACCGCTTCCTTCGTGGTCGCCACCTCGCTCGTGGGCCCCCGCAGCACTCCACGTTATTCCTGTTATTTTTTGCAACCACATTTTCTATATATAATCCCATAAGGTATTACTTAGCTTCCTTGTCCTCGAGCTGCTTCTTGGCAAGGCCGAGCTCGTTCTCGGACCGCTCGAGGCTTTCTTTCAACACATTGACCTCCGCAGTCAGTGCGGCAGAGGTCAAGGCCAAGCATTCTGCATTCCCATATTGACATCATTATGTTAGACTCTCACAGATATCTTTTTAGATCCTCGCCCTAAACTTTTCTTTCCTAACACCGAACTAAGCATCAGGGGCTACTGTCTATGCGGTAATCTTCTTACATATCTTAAAAACTTACCTCAAAGCTGGTTAGAAGGCTGTTGCAGGCTTCAGTCAGTCCGCTCTTGGCAGACTGAACTTTTTGGATCACCACACTCATAACCGGGTGGTGTTCCTCCTTGATGGAGGCGCTGTTAAGCGCCTCCAGCAAGCTATCCGGTCTCTCCGGTTGGATGGAGGTCACCGGCATCTTACCCTTCTTACGAAGGGGCCGTCACGGACTTGAACCATCAAGGTTCCGCACGAGTCCTAACAGGGTGCGAAAGTGCGTTATATCGACTAGAGGGGGTGACTAGGGCGATTTTTATGAATTCTTCATCGAGGAATTTGCGGTGAAGAAATTCCTTAGCGAAGAACTAGTTGCAAAGAATAAGTACTTAGAAGTAAGCATAACAGAATACGAGTGCATGGTCATCATGATGAAATGAAGACAAGCACAGGTAGTAGTAAAGCGTAATCACGAGGATAACACAAGATGAAGACAAACAGATCAAGAAATTGAACTGAGGAAATTGAGAAAGTCTTCTACCAAAGTCTTCAAACACAGATATGAACAAACACTCAACACGGTAATGTGGAAATGAATGGGTTGAGGAAATAGAACCAGATAAGGTTGGTGAAGACAATGATTTGGTAGACCAGTTCCAACTCGTTGTCTCAGCTTGTACGTCTGTTGGAGCGGCCGAGTATTTAAACTCGAGGACACACAGCCCCGGGACACCCGGTCGGCCGAGCACGCAGCTCAGACACCAAGTCCTCACCGTATTCTCCTTGAACTAAGGTCACATAGACCTCGTCCAATCACTCGTGGTAAGTCTTCAGCGACTTCCAAACCTTCACAGACTTCGGCCACTCGGCGATCCACAATTCCTCTTGGATGCTCTAGACCATGACGCCTAACCGTACGGAAGAAGCACAGTCTTCAAAGGTAACATGCGTCGGATCCACGCAGGATCAATCTCTTCAGTGATGCTCAATCACTTTGGGTTTGTAGGGGTTTGGTTTTGGGTTTTTCCTCACTCGATGATTTCTGCTCAAAGTCCTCGGAGGATGGGATGCTCTCAATTGACAAGTGTCAGTTTCTCGCGGAGCAGCCAACTAGCTAGTGGTTGTAGGGGACGGCTATTTATAGCCTAGGGAGCAGCCCGACATGATAAGACATAAATGCCCTTCAATGATATGACCGTTAGGTGGATAAGACATAAATTACCCCACGCCAGGCCTGTCTCCTTCCAAGAAGTGAGCCGCGTGGGAAAACCAGACCGAAATTCAGGGGCCGCCGCCCATTTAGGGTCGCGCGGCTCGATGATGTAGAACCACCCTGATTGCCACCCCTTCACGGTCTCCACAAAGGAGCCATCGAGCCATAGGACGTTGGCCATCTTGCCAACCATGGCGCCTCTGCACTCCGCTTGGCGGCCGCCCACTACCTTCGGCTTGACATTGAAGGTCTTCGGCCATAAGCCGAAGTGGGGCTGGATGCAGAGGAAGGCCACGCACACGACGATGAACGCCGACATGTTGAGGATGAAATTCGGGGCCAGATCATGGAAATCTAGGCCATAGTAGAACATGAGTGTTGGAAATATGCCCTAGAGGCAATAATAAATTAGTTATTATTATATTTCCTTGTTCATGATAATTGTTTATTATCCATGCTATAATTGTATTGATAGGAAACTCAGATACATGTGTGGGTACATAGACAACACCATGTCCCTAGTAAGCCTCTAGTTGACTAGCTCGTTAATCAATAGGCGGTTCACGGTTTCTTGACCATGGACATTGGATGTCATTGATAACGGGATCACATCATTAGGAGAATGATGTGATGGACAAGACCCAATCCTAAGCCTAGCACGCATCGTGTAGTTCGTATGCTAAAGCTTTTCTAAATGTCAAGTATCATTTCCTTAGACCATGAGATTGTGCAACTCCGGATACCGTAGGAATTGTTTGGGTGTACCAAGCGTCCACAACGAATCGGGTGGCTATAAAGGTGCATTACAGGTATCTCCGAAAGTGTATGCATTGGGTTGTACGCGAATCGAGACGAGGATTTGTCACTCCGTGTGACGGAGAGGTATCTCTGGGCCCACTCGGTAGGACATCATCATAATGTGCACAATGTGACCAAGGGGTTGATCACGGATGATGTGTTACGGAATGAGTAAAAGAGACTTGCCCGGTAACGAGATTGAACAAGGTATCGGGATACCGACGATCGAATCTCGGCAAGTACAATGCCGCTTAGACAAAGGGAATTGTATACGGGATCGATTGAGTCCTTGACATCGTGGTTCATCCGATGAGATCATCGTGGAACATGTGGAGTCAACATGGGTATCCAGATCCCGGCTGTTGGTTATTGACCGGAGAACGTCTCGGTCATGTTCAAGATGGTTGCCGAACCCGTAGGGTCTACACACTTAAGGTTTGATGACGCTTAGGGTTATAAAGGAAGTTTGTATGTGGTTGCCGAATGTTGTTCGGAGTCCTGATGAGATCCCTGACGTCACGAGGAGTTCGGAATGGTCCAGAGGTAAAGATTTATATATAGGAAGTCTTATTTTGGTCGCTGGAAAAGTTTCGCACATTATCGGTATTGACCGGAGTGCCGAAAGGTGTCCTGGGGTCCACTGGGGTCCACCTGCCTGGGGGCCACATGGGCTGGGGGTGCGCCTTGGCCCATATGGGCCAAGGGCACCAGCCCCAAGAGGCCCATGCGCCAAGGAGACTTGGGGAGGGAAGAGTCCAAAGGGAAGGTACCTCCGAGGTGCCTTGGGGAGGATGGACTCCTCCCCCCTCTTGGCCGCACCCCTTCCTTGGAGGAAGGGGCAAGGCTGCGCCCTCCCCCCTCTCTTGCTCCTATATAAAGGGAGGGGAGGGAGGGGAAGCCACACCTGAGTCCCTGGCACCTCCCTCCCTCCCGTGACACCTCCTCCTCTCCCGCAGTGCTTAGCGAAGCCACAGCAGGATTGCCACGCTCCTCCACCACCACCACGCCCGTTGCCGCTGCTGGATGGAGTCTTCCTCAACCTCTCCCTCTCTCCTTGCTGGATCAAGGCATGGGAGGCGCCACCGGAGCTGTACGTGTGTTGAACGCGGAGGTGCCGTCCGTTCGGCACTAGGATCATCGGTGATTTGAATCACGGCAAGTGCACGACTCCATCAACCCCATTCACTTCAACGCTTCTGCTTAGCGATCTACAAGGGTATGTAGATGCACTCTCCTTCCCCTCGTTGCTGGTTTCTCCATAGATAGATCTTGGTGACACGTAGGAAAATTTTGAATTTCTGCTTTCGTTCCCCAACCGTGTGGCATCATGAGCTAGGTCTATTGCGCAGATTCTTTGCACGAGTAGAACACAAAAGTAGTTGTGGGCGTTGATTTTGTTCAATATGCTTACCGTTACTAGTCCAATCTTGTTTTGACGATATTGTGGGATGAAGCGGCCCGACTGCCTTACACGCACACTTACGTGAGACAGGTTCCACCGATTGACATGCACTTGGTGCATAAGGTGGCTAGCGGCCAGCCTCTCCCACTTTAGTCGGAACGATTCGATGAAAAGGGTCCTTATGAAGGGTAAATAGCAATTGGCATATCACGTTGTGGTTTTAGCGAGGTAAGAAACGTTCTTGCTAGAAACCCATAGCAGTATCAGAAACATGCAAACAACAATTAGAGGACGTCTAACTTGTTTTTGCAGGGTATGCTATGTGATGTGATATGGCCAAGAAGAATGTGATGAATGATATGTGATGTATGAGATTGATCATGTTCTTGTAATAGGAATCACGACTTGCATGTCGATGAGTATGACAACCGCAGGAGCCATAGGAGTTGTCTTTATTTATTGTATGACTGCGTGTCATTAAACAACGCCATGTAATTACTTTACTTTATTGCTAACCGTAGCCATAGTAGTAGAAGTAATAGTTGGCGAGACAACTTCATGGAGACACGATGATGGAGATCATGATGATGGAGATCATGGTGTCATGCGGTGACGATGATGATCATGGAGCCCCAAGATGGAGATCAAAGGAGCAAAATGATATTGGCCATATCATGTCACTATTTGATTGCATGTGATGTTTATCATGTTTATGCATCTTATTTGCTTAGAACGACGGTAGTAAATAAGATGATCCCTCATTAAAATTTCAAGAAGGTGTTCCCCTAAGCGTGCACCGTGCTACGTTAAAGTTCGGCTGCTTGGAAGCACCACGTGATGATCGGGTATGATAGATTCTTACGTTCACATACAACGGGTGTAAGCCAGATTTACACACGCAGAACACTTAGGTTAGCTTGACGAGCCTGGCATGTATAGACATGGCCTCGGAACACAAGAGACCGAATGGTCGAGCATGAGTCGTATAGTAGATACGATCAACATGAAGATGTTCACCGATGATGACTAGTCCGTCTCACGTGATGATCGGACACGGCCTAGTTGACTCGGATCATGTAATCACTTAGATGACTAGAGGGATGTCTATATGAGTGGGAGTTCATGAGATGAACTTAATTATCCTGAACATAGTCAAAAGATCTTTGCAAATTATGTCTTAAGCTCGCGCTTTAGTTCCACTGCTTAGATATGTTCCTAGAAAATATAGTTGAAAGTTGATGATGAGCGATTATGCGGACAAGAGAAAGCTTATGTCCTTAATGCACCGCCACAGTGCCGAACCCCAAACGTCGCTTGTGGATGTTACGAACATCGGACATACACATTTTGATAACTACGTGATAGTTCGGTTAAACGGTTTAGAGTTGAGGCACCAAAGACGTCAAACGTCATGGAACATATGAGATGTTTCGAGGGCTGAAATTGGGATTTCAGCTCGTGCCCACGCCAAGAGGTATAAGACCTCCGACAATTTTCTTAGCCTGCAAACTAAGGGAGAAAAGCTCAATCATTGAGCTTGTGCTCAGATTGTCTGAGTGCAACAATCACTGGAATCGAGTGGGAGTTGATCTTCCAGATGAGATAGTGATGTTTCTCCAATGTCATTGCCACCAAGCTGCTAGAGCTTCGTGATGAACTATAACATGTCAGGGATAGATATGATGATCCTTGAGGTATTCACGATGTTTGACACCGCGAAAGTAGAAATCAAGAAGGAGCATCAATTGTTGATGGTTGGTGAAACCACTAGTTTCAAGAAAGGCAAGGGCAAGATGGGACACTTCATGAAACGGCAAATCCGCTTGTCGCCCAGTGAAGAAACCCAAGGTTGAACCCAAACCCGAGACTAAGTGCTTCGAATAAGGGGAACAGCCACCGAGCAGAATTACCCTAGATACTTGGTAGATAAGAAGGTCGGCAAGGTCGATAGAAGTATATTGATATACATTATGTTAATGTGTACTTTACTAGTACTCCTCGTAGCACTGTGGTATTAGATACGGTTCGGGTTGCTAAGAGTTAGTAACTCAAACAAAAGCTACGGAATAAACGGAGACTAACTAAAGGTGAGCCGACGGTACGTGTTGGAAGTGTTTCCAAGGTTGATATGATCAAGCATCGCACGCTCCCTCTACCATCGAGATTGGTGTTAAACCTAAATACTTGTTATTTGGTGTTTGCGCTGAGCATAGACATGATTGGATTATGTCCGTCGTAATACGCTTATTCATTTAAGGAGAATAATGGTTACTCGTTAATTTGAATAATACCTTCAATGGTCTAGCACCTAAAAGGAATGGTTTATTGAATCTCGATCGTAGTGATACACATTTTCATGCCAAAAGATATAAGATAGTAATGATAGTACCACGCACTTGTGGCACCGCCATGTAAGTCATATTGGTATAAAACGCATGAAGAAGCTCCATGTTGATGGATCTTTGGACTCACTCGCTTTTGAAAAGTTTGAGACATGCAAACCATGTCTATTGGTGTATACGCACGTAAGAAACTCCATGCAGATGGATCGTTTGGACTCACTTGATTTTGAATCACTTGAGATATGCAAATCATACCACATGGGCAAGATGACCGAAAAGCCTCAGTTTCAAAGAAGATGGAACAAGGTAGCAACCTGTTGGAAGTAACACATTTTGATGTGTGCAGTCCAATGAGTGCTGAGGCATGCAGTGAATATCGTAATGTTCTGACTTCACAGATGATTCGAGTAGATGTTGAGTATATTTACTTGATGAAACACAAAGTCTGAATTATTGAATGGTTCAAGTAATTTCATAGTGAAGTTAAAGATCATTGTGACAAGAGGATAAAATGTCTATGATATGATCAGAGAGATGAGTATCTCGAGTTACGAGCTTTGGCACGCAATTAAGACACCGTGGAAATTGTTTCACAATTAATAATTACCGGAACACCATAGTGTGATGGTGTGTCCGAACATCGTAGTTGCACCCTATTGGATATGGTGCGTACCATGATGTCTCTTATCGAATTACCACTATCATTCATGGGTTAGGCATTAGAGGCAACCGCACTCACTTTAATAGGGCACCACGTAATTCCGTTGAGACGACACCGTTTGAACTATGGTTTGGAGAAACCTAAGTTGTCGTTTCTTAAAGGTTTGGGGCTGCGACGCTTATGTGAAAAAGTTTTAGGTTGATAAGCTCAACCCAAAGCGGATAAAATGCATCTTCATAGGACACCCAAAACGGTTGGGTATACCTCCTAATTCAGATCCGAAAGCAATAGGGATTGTTTCTAGAACGGGTCCTTTCTCGAGGAAAAGTTTCTCTAAAGAATTGAGTGGGAGGATGGTGGAGACTTGATGAGGTTATTGAACCATCACTTCAACCAGCAGTGTAGCAGGGCACAGGAAGTTCTGTGGCACCTACATCAATTGAAGTAGAAGCTTATGATAGTGATCATGAAGCTTCAGATCAAGTCACTACCGAACCTCAGAGGAGACGACAAGGACGCCAGCATCGCTGCCGGAGTGGTACGGTGATCCTGTCTTGAATGTCATGTTGCTAGACAACAATGAACCTCGCGAGCTATGGAGAAGCAATGGTGGGCCCATATTCCAACAAATGGTTAGAAGCCATGAAATGCGAGATAGGATCCATGTATCGTAACAAAGCATGGACTTTGGTGGACTTGCCCGCTGATTAGCAAGCCATTGAGATAAATGGATCTTTAAGATGAAGACAGACGTGGACGGTAATGTCACCGTCTATGAAGCTCGACTTGTGGCGAAGAGTTTTTCACAAGTTCAAGGAGGTGACTACGATGAGATTTTCTCATCCGTAGCGATGCTTAAGTCCGTCGGAATCATGTTAGCATTAGCTGCATTTATGAAATCTGGCAGATGGATGTCAAACGAGTTTCCTTACCGCTTTTGTAAGGAAAGGTTGTATGTGATACAATCAGAAAGTTTTTGTCGATCCTAAGGATGCTAAAAGGTATGCTGGCTCCAAATGATCCTTCTAAGGACCGGAGTAAGCATCTCGAAGTTGGAATATACGCTTTGATAAAATGATCAAAGATTTTGGGTTTATACAAAGTTTGTGAGAAACTTGTATTTCCAAAGAAGTGAGTGGGGAGCACTATAGAATTTCTGATTAGTATATGTCGCTTACATATTGATGATCGTAAATGATGAAGAATTTTCTAAAGCATATAGGGTTATTTGAAAAGTGTTTTTCAAGTGAAAACCTGGATTAAGCTGCTTAAACATTGAGCATCAAGATCTATGAGAACGGATCGAAAACGCTAAATGATACTTTCAAATGAGCACATACCTTGACATGATCTTGAAGGTGTTCAAGATGGATCGATCAAAGAAGGAGTTCTTGCCTCGAGATGTAAGGTATGAAGTTAAGACTTAAAGCTTCGACCACGGCAGAAAAGAGAGAAAGGACGAAGGTCGCCCCCTATGCTTTAGACGTAGGCTCTATAGTATGCTATGCTTGTGTACCGCATCGGAAGTGTGCCTTGCCATGAGTCACTAAGGGTACAAGAATGATCTAGGAATGGGGATCATTGGACAGCGGTCAATATTGTCCTTGGAGTAAATAAGGACATGTTTCTCGATTATGGAGTGATAAAGAGTTCGGGCGAAAGGGTTACGCCGATGTAAGCTTTGACACCTATCCGAATGACTCTGAATAGCAAACCGGATACGTATAGTGGAGCAACCATTTGGAATAGTTTCAAAGGGAGCGTGGAAGCAGCATTTATAATATGACCTAGAAATTTGCAAAGCACACACGGATCTCGAAAGGTTCAGATCCGTTGACTAAACCTCTCTCACAAGCAAAACATGATCAAACCCCGTAACTCATTGAGTCTTAATCACATGATGATGTGAACTAGTAAACTCTTTGGATGTTGGTCACATGGCGATGTGACCTGTGAGTGTTAATCACATGGCGATGTCAACTAGATTATTGACTCTAGTGCAAGTGGGAGACTGTTGGAAATATGCCCTAGAGGCAATAATAAATTAGTTATTATTATATTTCCTTGTTCATGATAATCGTTTATTATCCATGCTATAATTGTATTGATAGGAAACTTCGAGATACATGTGTGGGTACATAGACAACACCATGTCCCTAGTAAGCCTCTAGTTGACTAGCTCGTTAATCAATAGATGGTTACGGTTTCACGACCATGGACATTGGATGTCATTGATAACGGGATCACATCATTAGGAGAATGATGTGATGGACAAGACCCAATCCTAAGCCTAGCACGGATCGTGTAGTTCAGGTATGCTAAAGCTTTTCTAAATGTCAAGTATCATTTCCTTAGACCATGAGATTATGCAACTCCCGGATACGTAGGGAATGCTTTGGGTGTACCAAACGCGTCACAACGTAACTGGGTGGCTATAAAGGTGCATTATGGTATCTCCGAAAGTGTGCATTGGGTTGTACACGAATCGAGACAGGGGATTTGTCACTCCGTGTGACGGAGAGGTATCTCTGGGCCCACTCGGTAGGACATCATCATAATGTGCACAATGTGACCAAGGGGTTGATCACGGGATGATGTGTTACGGGGCAGTAAAGAGACTTGCGGTAACGAGATTGAACAAGGTATCGGGACACCGACGATCGAATCTCGGGCAAGTACAATGCCGCTAGACAAAGGGAATTGTATACGGGATCGATTGAGTCCTTGACATCGTGGTTCATCCGATGAGATCATCGTGGAACATGTGGGAGTCAACATGGGTATCGAGATCCCGCTGTTGGTTATTGACGGAGAACGTCTCGGTCATATGCGCATGGTTCCCGAACCGTAGGGTCTACACACTTAAGGTTCGATGACGCTTAGGGTTATAAAGGAAGTTTGTATGTGGTTACCGAATGTTGTTCGGAGTCCCGGATGAGATCCGGACGTCACGAGGAGTTCGGAATGGTCGGAGGTAAAGATTTATATATAGGAAGTCTTATTTTGGTCGTAGGAAAAGTTTAGCACATTATCGGTATTGTACGGGAGTGCCGAAGGGGTCCGGGGTCCACCTGGGGTCCACCTGCTCGGGGGCCACATGGGCTGTAGGGGTGCGCCTTGGCCCATATGGGCCAAGGGCACCAGCCCCAAGAGGCCCATGCGCCAAGGAGACTTGGGGAGGAAGAGTCGAAGGGGAAGGCACCTCAGAGGTGCCTTGGGAAGATGGACTCCTCCCTCTTGGCCGCACCCCTTCCTTGGAGGAAGGGGCAGGCTGCCCTCCCCTCTCTTGCACCTATATAAGGGAGGGAGGGAGGAAGCCACACCGAGTCCCCTGGCACCTCCTCCCTCCCATGACACCTCCTCCTCTCCCCAGGTGCTTGGCGGCTCCTGCAGGATTGCCACGCTCCTCCACCACCACCACGCCGTTGTGCTGCTGCTGGATGGAGTCTTCCTCAACCTCTCCCTCTCTCCTTGCTGGATCAAGGAGTGGGAGACGTCACCAGGCTGTACGTGTGTTGAACGTAGACGTGCCGTCCGTTCGGCACTAGGATCATCGGTGATTTGAATCACGGCAATACGACTCCATCAACCCCGTTCACTTCAACGCTTCCTCTTAGTGGTCTACAAGGGTATGTAGATGCACTCTCCTTCCCCTCGTTGCTGGTTTCTCCATAGATAGATCTTGGTGACACGTAGGAAAATTTTGAATTTCTGCTATGTTCCCCAACAATGAGTGAAGTGGAAAACCTAGTCCGCGGAGGAAGTGGGCGAGAAACACGACCCTCTCATGGGGCCAAGGGGTGGGGTTGAGCTGCCCCACGTCGGGCAGCCGATGCGCGATGTTGCCGGACGAGTATCCGGCCTTCCGCAGCCTTTTTACTTGACCCTCTGTGACGGAGGATATCATCCACTTGCCTCCCACTCCGGACATGGCTGGAGAAGGTTGAGGAGGGATGTGCGGACGTGGGCGCTGGAGCTCGAGTGCGCGAAAATGGATAAGCAAAGGAGGAAGAAGGCGTAGGTGAAAAGGTGGATCATTATCCCCTTATATGGAAGGACAAAGCTATGCATCCCCCACCAGCCTGGTAAAACTCGCTTACTTCCCAAGCGCCGTAATCAATGGCGCGGTTGGGTTACCCACGCCCGTATTGATGAGAATCCCGGAATAAGGGGCACGATCTCCGCTTTGATAAGACGTGCCAGGAAACCGCCGCTAAACGCGCTGAGGTGGAACAGTAAAGAAGAACGGTTCGAATAATAAAGACCTGGCCGTGGTATGATGTCACGCCATGAACACGCCGCCAGATCTGTGGTAAAAATTATTCTCTACGGTGGTATGTGGAACTTGTTTTGCAGAGCCGGACACTATCCTTGTGTTCAAAACCTTCTATGAAGTATTCGGAGGAGGAACCCGCCTTGCAATGTCGAAGACAATATGCGCGCCGGACTCATCGTCATTGAAGCCTGGTTCAGGGGCTACTGAGGGAGTCCTGGACTAGGGGGTGTCCGGATAGCCGAACTATCATCTTTGGCCGGACTCCTAGACTACGAAGATACAAGATTGAAGACTTCGTCCGTGTCCTGGATGGGACTTTCCTTGGCGTGGAAGGCAAGTCGATCACGGATATGTAGATCTCCTACCATTGTAACCGACTCAGGTAACCCTAACCCTATTCGGTGTCTATATAAACCGAAGGGTTTTAGTCTGTAGGACGAACAACAATCATACCATAGGCTAGCTTCTAGGGTTTAGCCTATCTGATCTCGTGGTAGATCTACTCTTGTACTGCCCATATCATCAATATTAATCAAGAAGGAGTAGGGTTTTACCTCCATCGAGAGGGCCCGAACCTGGGTAAAAACATCGTGTCCCTTGTCTCATGTTACCATCCGCCTAGACGCACAGTTCGGGACCCCCTACCCGAGATCCGCCGGTTTTGACACCGACAACGGGCTTTATTATACACTTTTATATTACTTTTGGGACTAACCTATTAACCGGAGGCCCAACCCGTATTGCCGCTTTTATAGCTTGTTTCAAAGATTTGAAGAAAAGGAATATCAAGCGAGTCCAAACGGAATGAAACCTTCGGGGGCGTGATTTTGGAACTAACATGATCCGGGAGACTTGGAGTACAAGCCAGGGAAGCTTCGAGGAGGCCAGGAGATAGGAGGGTGCGCCCACCCCCTGGGCGCGCCCCCTGTCTCGTGGGCCCCTCGTGGCTCCCCTGGCCGACTTCTTTCGCCTATATATTCCCATATACCCAAAAACCATCGAATACGAAGATAGATCGGGAGTTCCACCGCCAAGCCTCTCAGAGCCACCAAAAACCTCTCTGGGAGCCGTTGCGGCACCTCGCCGAGGGGGGGATCCCTCACCGTGGCCATATTCATCATCCGGCACTCTCCATGACGAGGAGGAAATAGTTCACCCTCGGGGCTGAGGGTATGTACCAAGTAGCTATGTGTTTGATCTCTCTCTCTCTCGTGTTCTCTCTATGGCAAGATCTTGATGTATCGCTTGAGCTTTGCTATTATAGTTTTATCTTATGATGTTTCTCCCCTCTACTCTCTTGTGATGAATTGAGTTTTCCTTTGAAGTTATCTTATCGGATTGAGTCTTTAAGGATTTGAGAACACTTTATGTATGTCTTGCCGTGTTTATCTGTGGTGATAATGGGATATCACGTGATTCACTTGATGTATGTTTTGGTGATCAACTTGCGGGTTCCGCCCATGAACCTATGCATAAGGGTTGGCACACATTTTCGTCTTGACTCTCCGGTAGAAACTTTGGTGGCACTCTTTGAAGTACTTTGTGTTGGTTGAATAGATGAATCTGAGATTGTGTGATGCATATCGTATAATCATGCCCACGGATACTTGAGGTGACAATGGAGTACCTAGTTGACATTAGGGTTTTGGTTGATTTGTGTCTTAAGGTGTTATTCTAGTATGAACTCTATGATAGATTGAACGGAAATAATAGCTTCACGTTATTTTACTACGGACTCTTGAATAGATAGAACAGAAAGGATAGCTTTGAGGTGGTTTCGTACCCTACCATAATCTCTCTTCGTTTGTTCTCCGCTATTAGTGGCTTTGGAGTGACTCTTTGTTGCTTGTTGAGGGATTGTTATATGATCTATCTATGTTATTATTGTTGAGAGAACTTAGACTAGTGAAAGTATGAACCCTAGGCCTTGTTTCCTACCATTGCAATACCATTTACGCTCACTTTTATCATTAGTTACCTTGCTGTTTTTATTATTTTAGATTACAAAAACCTATATCTACCATCCATATTGCACTTGTATCACCATCTATTCGCCGAACTAGTGCACCTATACAATTTGCCATTGTATTGGGTGTGTTGGGGGCACAAGAGACTCTTTGTTATTTGGTTGCAGGGTTGCTTGAGAGAGACCATCTTCATCCTATGCCTCCCACGGATTGATAAACCTTAGGTCATCCACTTGAGAGAAATTTGTAATCGTCCTACAAACCTCTGCACTTGGAGGCCCAACAACGTCTACAAGAAGAAGGTTGTGTAGTAGACATCAAGCTCTTTTAAAGGCGCCATTGCCGGGGAGGCGAGTGCTTGAAGGTATATCTTTAGATCTTGCAATCGAATCTTTTTGTTTCTTGTTTTATCACTAGTTTAGTTTATAAAAGAAAACTACAAAAAAATGGAATTGAGTTTGTCTCATACGCTTCGTCTTTTTAATATCTTTTGTGAGTATGATGAAAAGGAAAATTGTGCTCAAGTGCTAGAAGAAGAATGCATTAAAATGCTTGGTACTAAATCTTTGAATGATGAGCATGATTGCAATGTTGTTAGTATGAACTCTTTGAATATCCATAGTACTAATGATGATTGCACTAGTTATGATGAAAATATCACTTATAAGCATGTCGATTTTTGTGGAGTAGATTGGGTTTGCAAGTATACACCAAATAGGGAAAATAGATATTGCAAGAGGCATAAGTATTTAGAAACTAAAGGGTTGCAAGAAAGTTTTGATGTTTGTGCTGAAAAATTCAATATTTTTTGCGCTCCTTGTGAACTTTGCAATGAATGTGGTCATTTAAATCTCTAATGCAAATTGTTTCATGACCGAATCATGTCCAAAAATTGTGATAAATTGATTAACCTTGAGCATCATATAGAGCTTAGTCTTGTTTTGGGGTATGAAGAAATGAAATGTATAACTGAAGGTATTCCAAAATTTAATCTTGATAGATATCTTGATTTTGATCTAGAGAAGATTTATTTGTATTGTGCGGTGAATTGCATTGAAAATCCTTTGCCAATTACCTAAAGAAAAGAAAGCAATTAGAACATGAAGAGAATACTAATGAAAGGGAAGAGAATTCCCAATCTCCTCCTATTATTTCTTATGCTGAATCAGGTAACGAGGAGGAGCTTTCTATTCAACCAATCTCATCAATAAGGAGCTCAAGGAAGAAGGTTGAACCCACACATAATGTGAAGAAAAAAAAAGAAGGAGCAAAAAAGGTAAAAAGGTATCTCTCTCAAATGAAGTTGCTCCTACTACTCATTGTGATGATGATAATTGCTATACTATTGGTGCTATCCATATTTTTAATGATGAGATTGATTATGCTTATGATATGAAAAGGCCCAAGCTTGGGGAAGCTACGTTTGATGAGGATGAAATATTTGAGAATATATTTGCTGAAATTAATGTTTGTCCCAAGCTTGGGGATGCTACATTTAATGAAGATGATATTTTTAGCATCCCTAGTTTTGATATGCAAAGTTGATATGATGATAGCATGCCTCTTACTTATGATTATTATATTGATGAAAGTGGGTTTGGAAGAGTGTGAACTTTAGGTAGTAGTGATCCCACTGTTTTGGAGGATGTTGAATCTTATTGCGATGAATATGAAAGTGGATTTGGAAGAGTGTCAACTTTATTTAGAGATGATTCCACTATCTTGGAAGAGGTTTCAATCGATTATGATGAGAACAAAGTTGCTACTTATGATGATTATTGTGATGAAACTTATGCTATAAGAAGTAGTGATGATTATATTTATAAAACTTGTCATGATTATGATTACCCTTTTTCTGAACATTACTCTTTTAATGTGGAAACAATCTATCGTATTCAAGTCTCTTATGATACTCCCACTATTCCGAATGAGAAGAATTTTGCTTATGTGGAGAGTAGTAAATTTTCTATGCTTGTAGATCATGAAAAGAATGCTTTAGGTGCTGGTTATATTGTTGAATTCATTCATGATCCTACTGAAAATTATTATGAGGGAGGAACATATGCTTGTAGGAATTGCAATAATATCAAGTTTCCTCTCTATGTGTTGAAAATCTTGAAGCTATGCTTGTTTTACCTTCCTATGCTAGTTGATTATTGTTCCCATAAGTTGTTTGCTAACAAAATCCCTATCCATAGGAAGTGGGTTAGCCTTAAATGTGCTAGTCATATGGTTCATGATGCTCCCGTTATGTTTCAATTCTTATCTTTTATGTGAGCATCATTGTCATCATCATGCCTAGCTTGAAAGGCATTCAAGAAAATCGCTTGTTGGGAGACAACCCAATATTTACCTTTTACTTGTTTTGTGCGTTCACATGATTATGCTACTGTAGTAATAACATTTTATATCTTTGTTTTCAATAAAGTGCCAAGTAAGACCTTTAGGATAGCTTACGGTGATAGTTGTGTTGATCCTGCTGAAAATCAGAAACTTTTTCACCCAGTAAATTAGTTTTGTTAATTCACAGAAAAGTGATTTTGATCTGATTCTTTTTGCTCTGGATGGGTACACAAATTTCTCAGGTCTTCCTAATTTTGTAGGATTTTTGGAGTTCCATAATTATACGTTTGATACATATTACTACTGCATCGTTACATTTTTGACAGATTCTGTTTTCTATGTGCCGCTTGCTTATTTTGATGAATCTATGAGTAGTATCGGAGGGTATGAACCATAGATAAGTTGGAGTACAGTAGATATTACACCAGTATGAATTTAAAATGAGTTAACTACAGTACCTAAGAGGTGGTTTTATTTTCTTATACTAACGGAGCTTACGAGTTTTCTGTTGAGTTTTCTGTTGTGGAGTTTTCAAGTTTTGGGTAAAGATTCGATGGACTATAGAATAAGTGTTGGGGAACGTAATTTCAAAAAATTTCCTACGCACACGCAAGGATCATGGTGATGAATAGCAACGAGAGGGAAGAGTGTTGTCCACGTACCCTCGTAGACCGAAAGCGGAAGCGTTAGAACAACGCGGTTGATGTAGTCGTACGTCTTCACGATCCGACCGATCCAAGTACCGAACGTACGACACCTCCGAGTTCAGCACACGTTCAGCTCGATGACGATCCCCGGACTCCGATCCAGCAGGGTGTCGGGGAAGAGTTCCGTCAGCACGACGGCATGGTGACGGTGATGATGTTCTACCGACGCAGGGCTTCGCCTAAGCACCGCTACGATATGACCGAGGTGGAATATGGTGGAGGGGGGCACCTCACACGGCTAAGGAACGATCACGAAGATCAACTTGTGTGTGTCATGGGGTGCCCTGCCCTCAGATATAAAGGAGGGAGGGGAGGTGCGGCGGCCCTAGGGGAGGAGGCCCATTAACCCCGGGGTTTGGTAACCCCCTAAGATTCTAAGAAAATCCTCGATTTCACGGGAACGATTCCGATATCCAAATATAGGCTTCCAATATATCAATCTTTATTTCTCGATCATTTCGAGACTCCTCGTCATGTCCGTGATCACATCCGGGACTCCGAACAACATTCGGTACATCAAAAACTATAAACTCATAATATATCTGTCATCGTAACGTTAAGCGTGCGGACCCTATGGGTTTGAGAACTATGTAGACATGACCTAGAACTGTTTCTGGTCAATAACCAATAGTGGAACCTGGATGCTCATATTGGCTCCTACATATTCTACGAAGATCTTTATCGGTCAAACCTCATAACAACATATGTTGTTCCCTTTGTCATCGGTATGTTACTTGCCCGAGATTCGATCGTCGGTATCTCAATACCTAGTTCAATCTCATTACCGGCAAGTCTCTTTCCTCGTTACGTAATGCATCATTTTGTAACTAACTCATTAGTTACATTGCTTGCAAGGCTTATAGTGATGTGCATTACCGAGAGGGCCCAGAGATACCTCTCCGACAATCGGAGTGACAAAACCTAATCTCGAAATACGCCAACTCAACATGTGCCTTTCGAGACACCTGTAGAGCTCCTTTATAATCACCCGATTACGTTGTGGACGCTTTGGTAGCACACAAAGTGTTCCTCCGTAAACGGAGTTGCATAATCTCATAGTTATTGGAACTTTGTATAAGTCATGAAGAAAGCAATAGCAACATACTAAACGATCAAGTGCTAAGCTAACGGAATGGGTCAGGTCAATCACACCATTCTCCTAATGATATGATCCCGTTAATCAAATGACAACACATGTCTTTGGTTAGGAAACATAACGATCTTTGATTAATGAGCTAGTCAAGTAGAGGAAAACTAGTGACATTAAGTTTGTCTATGTATTCACACATGTATCATGTTTCCTGTTAATACAATTCTAGCATGAATAATAAACATTTATCATGATATGAGGAAATAAATAATAACTTCATTATTGCCTCTAGGGCATATTTCCTTCAGTCTCCCACTTGCACTAGAGTCAATAATCTAGATTACACAGTAATGATTCTAACACCCATGGAGTCTTGGTGCTGATCATGTTTTGCTCGTGGAAGAGGCTTAGTCAACTGGTCTGCAACATTCAGATCCGTATGTATCTTGCAAATCTATATGTCTCTGTGACACTCCAAAAAAATTTTTGGTTTTCAGCAAATTCTTTATTTGGTTTGAAGGAGGCTATTCAAAATCTTTTAAAAATACTCTCCTTCTCAAACATTTTCTCTTATGTCAAAATCTTTATTTTTGGGTTATCCTCAACCTTGAGGTTTGACTTTTAAGGCTTTTCATTGGTGTGACTTATCACAATTTATTTTTAAAATTTTTTCATTTAAAAGGAAATCCTTAGGGTTTTGCATTTATTCCTTTTGTTCCAACCATCCTCTTTCACCATGCCTAAAATTTTCTTCCAAACCACCTCCCCCCACTTTGGGCCAAGTCAAGTAGCCAATCCTAGCAAGCTCAACCCATTTTGGATTTTTATTCCATTTATTTTAACCCTAAAACTATTTCTGGGTGTTATTTTGGACTTTGGTGATTTTCAAAGGAAGTACCAAATCCCTTTTGAGTTTTGATCGCAAAACAACTCCTCTGACTAGTCCTTAGCACCCCCAACCTAGAACCATCAAGATCCACTCTTCCACAGTTCAAAATTTTCAAGTTTTGCTCACTGCAAGTTTGGACCAGATTCATCATTTTTGGTGAAATTCATATTTCTCCTTTTCCAAAAATTCTGACAAAAATCAAGCAGCCCCTGTGTGTATTGAGAGGCCACCTCACCAAAGATCAGCTCGAGATAAATTTCCCACATGCAAAAACATTTCATCGAAAGCACTGGCGTGCCTTAATTTACATCAGCGATTCAGAAAATTCAGACTACGCTTCGGATGATGCCTCGTTTAAGCGTAACATGGCGTCCATCTCTCCAAAGGCGCTGGCGTCTTGCTCCTGTTCCTCCTCCTTATCCAGAGTGCCGCTTCGTTAAGCAGCGGCGCGCAGGCGTCCGGTGGCGGCGTGGCTTCGCCAGGCTCCGGCATCTTCTGCGGTTGCGAGAGCCACCGTGGCGACCAACAATGGCGGCTGACTCGAAAGCTTCGGTGCCTGGCCAGGCGCCGCCGAACCACTCGAGGCCTCCGCGTGGCCTTCTCCTCCTCTCAGGCATCGCCATGGCACCGTGGCGTGCTCGACGAGCAGTTGCGCGCCTGGGCCGCAGACCCGGGCGAGGCGCCTGCTCCATCGAAACCACAGGCGAGCCTAATCCGGCCCGAGGTTAGCGTTTGAACGTAACCAGTGCACCCTCTCATTGATGCCCAGCCTCCTAAACCAACCGTCCGGCCACTGCCTCGCCGTAATCGTCGCCAGAGTTTACTCCGTTCTCGGAACCACCTCGGGCCGGCTATAAATAGCCACCCCGAGCTCGCTTTCGACCAGCACCACTCACTCCACCTCACCAAAGCCCCGCCAAGCCACCGGGAGGACCCCGAGGAGGTCTCCTTCCTCGACTTCGGCCGCCCCGATCCGCCTCGGTCTCCGGCTCGATCCACTTAGGTGAGGCCACCCCCGCCTCCCAAACCGCGTCAGCAGCCCTCTGGTGCACCCAGTACTCTGACCCGAGCTGCAATTCAGCCTTCGCAGCCCTCCCCGACGAGATCCACCAACGCCCGAATCACCGTCCGCCGGAGTTGAGGCCGGCTGCCGACGTGTGTTGCTCGCCAGAGACCGACTCCACCACCCATAGGTGCGGAAGGACCCAAGGAACCCGTGGGTACCTTCCACTCCTCCTAACTTCGCTGTGGATCGTCACGGCCACTACCACCACAAGCGCCGGTGACTCTGTTGAAAATTCAAACTGACGGGTGGGACCCTCGTTAGCTTTTTTTCCCTTTTTACCGAACCGTTTTCTGAAAACGCCTTCGGGCAGAATACGCTTTCCCTTATAGTTGACGGATTTTTAATCGAATCGTTTTCTGTTTTTATAAGCTAGCCCCTAGAAACTTTATGTTTCATTACAAACAAGTCCCTGGGCTAAATATTTAATAACTTTTAAGCAGAAAATGATTTTTGATTGATTCTTTTTCTGTCATCTTTATTTTTCTGTCTAGTTTTTTATCATATTTATTTGAAAAATATTTGGAGCACTTTTTGTGCACACACGGTATTTACGTTAGTACGTATTTTTCTTTATGCCGTACATACCGGAGGAGGTGACGGAACCGCGAACTTCACCGAGCTAGACTCCAACTACTCCGAACCAGGCAAGCATGTTTGAACCTTTGATATGATGAGTGTTTTGAATGTTTGCTTAAGTAGTTACTTCATGGCATGTCTATATGAAAAACCGCAAGTGTTATGTTGCATGCGAAGCGATGGCGCAGTGAGCTTCAAACTCATTGTGGTTGTTTTCATGATCATGTGGTGACATGATAGGTGGTAAGATGGTATTGTTGTAGCATGCCAGTCTTTAGCCAAACCATTTAACCCCAGTGTCAACGTGAGTCAAGTCACGTTACCATCCGTTTCCTTTCATGTACTACCATATGTTTTCCGCAAGGAATATGGCTTAGTAAGTTGCAAACCTCTTTCCTGGTACACACCAAGCAGAGGGGCCGGGATGAGGGTTCCATGGCCCTGGATTAAAGCCAGTCATCCGGTCAGGGGGCATGGGTGTTTCCGGTTGGGACCGAGAGGGGGGCACCCCTTAGAGCGCGCGATATAAATTTGATCCCATGCTATTCGTGGTTGTGACCTCCCCGTCTTAGAGTTTTTGTTGAACGTTGCCTAGGGTGATTCCTGGCAGCGGAATGTGGAAATTGTGTCTTGGTTAGATGTGTTTCTTCTAAAAATCCAGAACGGAACTAGTCCTTCGTGACTACGAAATCCGTTGGCTGTGGTTAATTAGTACAAACTCGCAGAGTCGTAAATCATTGAATAATCCTATCCATGGTCAAGTACTATGTTCAACTTGTCTTTGTCGGGCCTTAGTGTCAATCCTCGTGATGATCTCCGGTGAACAAACATGAGTGGTAAACCCAGCTGAATGATTACTCCTGTGGATGGACTAACCCGTTTGTTATTATGTACTGAGTATCTTCCTTGGAATGGTCTATACTGCTTGAATACGACAATGAAATATAAGCCCTTTATGTGATGTCGCTCAGACGTCCAACTGTGGCACTCTTGTTATTTACTTTCGATATAAGCCCTTTATGTGATGTCGCTCAGACGTCCGACTGTGGCACTCTTGTTATTTACTTTCGATATAAGCCCTTTATGTGATTTCGCTCAGACGTCCGACTGTGGCATTTATGTTATTTACTTTCGATATAAGCCCTTTATGTGATGTCGCTGAGACGTCCGACTGTGGCACTCTTGTTATTTATTTTTCTATATAAGCCCTTTATGGGATGTCGCATCAGATGTCCGACTGTGGCACGCACTGTCTTTTACCTTTCAATATATGCCCTTTATGTGGTGTCGCTTAGACGCCTCGATCATGACATGTTAATTCATTTGTTCACCTTCGAGGCGCCGCTTAGGACACCGATCGGTTTTCAGTTATTTTGTTGGGATTTCGGGAGGACTACCACCTAACTTCCTTTTTATTTAATATTGTCGTGCAAGTTCATCATTTGAGTGTGCTTTGCTATTTGCTCATGACGCATCATGCTTGCATTTGTTATATCTTATGTCCGAACTGTCTTGCGAGTACATTCAAAGTACTCCACCGGCTTGTTGATTTGGCCGCTTGTTGACGTAAGGCGATCTCATGGATGAAGAGTTCGATAGCGAGTCCGACGCCTAGAGGAGTCCCGGTCGATCCGTGCGAATCACGGAAATTTGGGCACTTGTATCATACACGCTTACGCTACCCAAATAAAATCATCGAGCCTCACATCGACGCTCGATGAGCTGTGAGAGTAGGAGTTATGTCATCCACTTCACTGTGACATATCCACCACCACTTTTTTCGAGTCAAGAGGTATGCCAAAGACACCATTGTGTCATATCCGCCCTTATGTATAATTATTGGCGTACTTGTAATAAATTGTTGAGCAACCTTAGCTCAACCTTGTAATATATTTAGTACTTCTGGACTTCTGTATCAAGATTTTGTCTACCAGTAAGGAGGATTTCCCTCATACTGGAAATAAAATGGTCGGTTTCTCAATAAGTATTTTATTGAAAAACCGGTCGTGACAAACTTGGTACCAGAGCCAGGCTGACTGTAGGAAGCCACTAGGTGCGATCGCTAATCGGTTATTAGCATCTTAGTGCGATTTTAGCATTTTTGCAAAATGTAGCAATTTTCTGTTAGTCATCATAAATTTATGATCTGACTATTCGGAATTTTTGTCTACTTTTGTAGATGGCTAGCAGCGACTATGAGTCTCAGGTGTTCGCCAATGTACCAGAGGGGTTTATCAAGCTCCTCTCCTTCATCGTCAAGATCGCGATTGGGCCATAGGTTCGCCCAGTGTTCACACTCTACCAACACAAGATCAGCGACAGTCTGTCCATGCACCAGGCCGAGGTGCAGTTCAAGGGAGGGCGTTCGAAGTCACGTCACCTCCGATTTGTGGGTAGAGCCATGCCTACAGAGAGGCATGCCATGCAGATGGCTGCCCGGGAGGCGATAGCTCGCCTCCGAGATGTTCTTCCTTCGATGAAGACCCGTCGCCATGTTACCTCCCATGCCACGTGCCATACACCTGTCACTATGCATTCGCTTGCCCTAGGGGAGAGCTAGATGAGGCTATTGAGATGCTTGTTGAGTATCTCCAAGCTCTTGAGGCAGCTTTTGATAACCTTGTGGACGACCTTGTGGCTGCTCAGATGGACTCGGTTCATGGCTGTTCCGCCAACAGAGGGAGCTCCTCCACACATCACCACCACCGACTTTTGTCTCGTCCCTCAAAGATCCTATTCACCTACCATCCTCACCACCGCCGTCGCCTACCACCGAGGAGTTTGACCAAGTCATTGCACCCACTCCACCAGGTTGCACCACCTATGGCGCCCACTCCAAATTGCAGGCTGCACCACCTATGGCGCCCACTCCCTCCGTGCTGCACCACCTATGGCTCCCACTCCAGTCCGTGCTGCACCAGCTATGGCGCCCACTCCAGCCCGTGTTGCACCACCTATTGCACCCACTCCAGTCCGTGCTGCACTTCCTTTCGCGCCCGCTCCAGCTCCTTAGCGCAGCACTTCACGTCTGGAGCCTATTAGCAAGGAGGAGGTTGAGTCCCAGCCTCACTGGGCCTCACCTCGGCAGGCCAAGGGAAATCCTTACCATCTCTCGATTAAGTGCCTGGCACGCCTGCGTTGTGCCAAGCATGTATGATATGTTTATATGTATATAGGTTGTGAGAAGTAGTTTGTATGTGCATCATGTAGAACCGGGAGAAGTGCACTAGCCTAAATAACATGTAAGGAATGTGTACGCACATCCTGAGTGATGTGTTGTATAATTACTACTTGCGTGTAAGATATGTACTAGGCAGTCCTTCTCCATGCGCAAACAATTATTCTCTTGAAAAAATCTTGGAGCGTTTAAAATTTTTCCGCCATTACAAATTTATTTATTTTTGCGACTCAATTTCCGTTTCTTATGAGTTTTGCAAAATATATACCCAGAGTGGAAAATGTCTCGTCCTTGGACTCGTTCCATGCCAAATCCGCCAGAGGAAAATTATGGCACCCAAACAAGCAACAATTTCACACAAGGGCAGTCAAGTCAACAGGGCAGTGAAGCAGCATTTTCCCAAGTATGCCGCCTTTATGAGAAAAGCCAGCAATAGCACCAAGAAATGATGAACCATGTCATCAATATGGGAAATCACCGTGGACCGTATCAGCAGCAATCCAAATTGTCAGAACTACAAAAGACGCGTCCCCCAATTTTCTCGCACACTGACAAACCTCTTGAGGCCAACGATTGGCTTCGAGACATCGAAAGGAAATTGATTATTGCACAATGTTCAGACCACGAGAAGGTACTATATGCACCTCACTACCTCACAGGAGCAACTGCATCATGGTGGGAAAATTTCCTACACATGCACCCCAATGAGAATAATATCACCTGGGAAGAATTTAAAGAAGGTTTTCGTGGGGCGCATATCCCCAGAAGCGTTATGAAGATAAAGAGAAGGGAGTTTGATGACCTCAAGCAGAGAGGCATGATGGTGACTGAGTACAACAGTCAGTTTACTCAATTATCTCGTTATGCCAACGAAGAGCACATGACTGAGAATAAAAAGATGGAAAAATTTCTGGATGGTCTTGCACCAGCGCTTAAATGCCAGCTGGTCGTACACACCTTTCCAGATTTCAAAACACTTGTGGACAAAGCCATTACCTTGGAGAATGAGCGCCGCAGCTTGGAAGATTTTCGCAAGCGCAAGAGGGACCAAACAGCTCAAGCTCGCAACAACCGAAACAAGACTGACTTACAGAAAAGTGGAGCAAACAAGTCCACAACCAATGTCCCACGCTCGGTCAAAATTTTTCATGCGAGGGACAAGGACTTTACATACCGCCCAGGTGTTACTTGCTACGATTGTGGAGAGGAAGGGCACTATGCCAAACCGTGCCCAAAGCCAAGAAACTCGGCTCCCAAGCCGAACAACGGTGGGAGTAATTCAGCACCTAAGCGCAACAACTTCAACCCCAATAACAATCACAAGAAGGGTCACTTGAACCATGTGACCAAGGAGGAAGCACAAAATGCCCCGGATATCGGTACTAGACGTTCCTGTCAACACAATACCGCCACGGTTTTGTTTGATTCGGAGCTTCTCCTGCTCATTTCAAAGAAATTTGCTTCGCAAAATGATTTTTCAATGCTTCCCTTGGAAAAATCCATGATCATCAAGTCCCCCAGGATTAAGCAAGTCACTCAGAGTTACTGCCAAGGTGTGGTTATTGAGTTTGAGGGATTAACGTTTCATGCAAACCTCATTGTATTGGAAAATAAGGGACTGGATGTTATCCTCTGAATGGACTGGTTAATCACCAACAAAGGATTTATTGACTGCTTCAACCGGACAGTAATTCTTACTCACCACCACGGGAAGACAATAAAAGTTTCAGCTCAAGAAAGACAAATATCACGGCGACCTAGGTTGAACAAGGTGGACGTTTCAGAGTTGAACAAAGTCCCAGTGGTGTGTGAGTTTCGAACGATTTCGAAGAACTACCGGGCATGCCACGGACCGGGAAATAGAATTCTGCATTGAACTAGCACCCGGAACCACCCCCATTTACAAGAAACCATATAGAATGGCACCATCCGAGTTGGTAGAATTAAAGAAGCAAATAAAAGAATTACTGGACAAATGATTTATATGAGCTAGCTCCTCACCTTGGGGTTCACCAGTTTTATTTGCCAAGAAAAAGGATGGGACACTGAGATTGTGTATAGACTATCGAGCACTCAACATGGTCACAATCAAGAACAAATACCCGATGCCACGGATAAATGATTTATTTGACCAGCTCGCTCAAGCCAAGGTTTTCTCAAAAATTGACTTAAGGTCAGGATACCATCAATTAAAAGTACGGACGGAAGATATCCCCAAGACGGCATTCACCTCCAGATACGAACTATATGAATTTACAGTAATGCCGTTTGGATTAACAAACACCCCCGCATATTTTGTCCACCTCATGAACAAGGTGTTTATGAAATTTATGGACAATTTTTTTATGGTGTTCATTGATGATATTCTGGTATACTCCAAGACACCAGGAAAGCATGCTGAACATCTCCGAATTTTACTGGGAGAATTAAGGAAGCATCAATTATACGCCAAGTTCAGCAAATGTGAATTTTGGTTAAGACAAGTTGGTTTTCTAGTCCATGTATTAACACAAGAAGGTGTTGCAGTAGACCCAAAAAAATTCAAGGCCGTACTTGGCTGGAAACCACCAGCCCGTGAGCAGACGTCTGAAGTTTCTTAGGAATGGCGAGGATATTACCGAAGGTTCATTGAAGGATTCTCCACCATAGCAAATCCAATGACGCAGCTTACTCAAGAAGGATAAGAAGTTTGAATGGAAGCTTGCGAGAAAAGTTTCCAAGAACTCAAAAGAAAATTAACAACAAGACCAAGATTGGTTGTGCTGCATATACACAAAAGTTTTGAGGTGTATTGCACGCATCCAGGAAGGGCCTCGGATGCGTATTAATGCAAGAAGGCAAGGTAGTCGGCGTATGCTTCCGTGCAACTTCGCAAGCATGAAGAAAATTATCCTACTCATGACACGGAGTTGGCAACAGTCATTCATGCACTCAAAATGGAGGCACTTTTTACTTGAAATCGCTAGAAATATACACGGACCATAAAAGCCTCAAGTATATTTTCACACACAACCGAACTCAATTTACTTAACGACGCTGGTTGGAATTAGTGAAAGATTATGATGTTGGTATTCACTACCATCCAGGAAAGGCGAATGTACTGGCAGATGCTCTTAGTCGAAATCCCAGTTCAGGCAACGACGGACTGCCAAATTTGAGACCTGAATTTCAGCAGGAATTCACCAAACTCAACATGATGATGGTCGCTGAGGGCGATGTGTCAAATTTAGAAATACATCCTACCCTAATGGAACAAATTAAGGAGGCTTAGCATGGGCACCCCAGCATCGAAGGCATAAAAAGAAAGGTGAGTTTGGGCAAGGCCTCAGAATTTGTCATAGACGATAAGGGAATACTATGGTACGGAGATAGACTTTGCGTACCAAATATAAAAGAGCTCAAACAGCAAATTCTAGCCGAAGGCCACACCGCCCCGTACTCAATCCACCCGGGAGGAACCAAAATGTATAAAGACATCCAGGAAAGATTTTGGTGGCGCAGTATGAAGAGGGATATAGCCACCTTCATTGCATGCTGTGATTCGTGTCAGCGCATTAAGGCCGAGCATCAAAAACCAAAGAGGGTTATTACAGCAAAGCAGGATACCGAGTGGAATTGGGATGGACTTTATTGTTGGACTACCTCGGTCACAACACGGAAATGATGCCATATGGGTCATCACTGATAGATTAACCAAGGTGGCACATTCATTCCCGTAAAGACAACTTACACCACTCAAGCTTGCTGTGCTTTACCTCTCCGTGTAAATGCATGCTGCATGTAGTTCCAAAGACTATAATATCCGGATGCAGGCACCCAATTCGTCTCTAGGTTTTGGGATCACTTACAACAGGCTCTGGGAACTCAACTAGCATTCAGTACAGCATACCACCCCCAGACGGATGGACAAACTGAACGGGTAAACCAAATTCTAGAAGACATGCTGAGGGCATGTGTCCTCACCTATGGGACCAGTTGGGAAGAAAGCTTGCCATATGCAGAGTTCGCATACAACAATAGTTACCAAGCCAGCCTACTTGGCACCCTTTGAAGCCTTGTACGGGCGGAGATGTCGTACCCCGCTAAATTGGTCAGAGACAGGAGACAGCCGTATCTTCGGCCCAGATATGCTCAAGGAAGCTGAGGAGAAAGTTAAGCTAATCAGGGACCGACTCAAGACAGCTCAAAGCCGACAGAAGAGTTATTACGATCGAAAACATCGGGAGTCGATTTTGAACCGGTGAGTATGTGTACCTACGAGTATCCCCTATGAGGGGCCATAACGATTCAAAGTTAAGGAAAGCTAGCACCAAGATTTATCGGACCTACGTAGAAGTTGCACGAAGAGGCACGGTAGCCTACCAGCTAGACCTACCCAAAGAACTGTCAGACGTCCACGACGTATTCCACGTCTCACAGATGAGGAAATGTGTGAGCAACCCCGAAAAGAAGGTATCTCATGAGGACATTGACATACAACCAGACCTCACCTATAGGGAATGCCCAATAAAAATATTGGAGGAGTCTGAAAGGAGGACCAGTCAGAAAACAATTAGGTTTTTCAAAGTCCAGTGGAGCAATCACACCGAAAATGAGGCAACATGGGAAAGAGAGGATTTTCTTCGGGCAGAACACCCACACCTATTTGAGGATCAGCTGAAATCTCGGGGACGAGATTTTTCCTAAGGGGGTAGGTGTTGTGACACTCCAAATTTTTTTTTGGTTTTCAAAGAAATTCTTTATTTGGTTTGAAGGAGGCTATTCAAAATCTTTTAAAAGACTCTCCTTCTCAAACATTTTCTCTTATGTCAAAATCTTTATTTTTGGGTTATCCTCAACCTTGAGGTTTGACTTTTAAGGCTTTTCATTGGTGTGACTTATCACAATTTATTTTTAAAAGTTTTTCATTTAAAAGGAAATCCTTAGGGTTTTGGATTTATTCCTTTTGTTCCAACCATCCTCTTTCACCATGCCTCATGTTAAAATTTTCTTCCCAAACACCTCCCCCCACTTTGGGTCAAGTCAAGTAGCCAATCCTAGCAAGTTCAACCCGTTTTGGATTTTTATTCCATTTATTTTAACCCTAAAACTATTTCTGCCTTTTATTTTGGACTTAGGTGATTTTCAAAGGAAGTACCAAATCCCTTTTGAGTTTTGATCACAAACCAACTCCTCTGACTAGTCCTTAGAACCCCCAACCTAGAACCATCAAGATCCACTCTTCCACAGTTCAAAATTTTCAAGTTTTGCTCACTGCAAGTTTGGACCAGATTCATCATTTTTGGTGAAATTCATATTTCTCCTTTTCCAAAAATTCGACAAAAATCAAGCAGCCCCAGTACATTGAGAGGCCACCTCACCAAAGATCAGCTCAGATAAATTTCCCACATGCCAAAAACATTTCATCGAAAGCACTGGCGTAACTGCTTCGCCATCGATCTGAAAATTCAGACTACTGATTCGCAAGTTGTCGCTTCTGCAGAATCTGGCGGCCCATCTCGCCAAAGGCGATCCGCGGCGCCTCTTGCTCCCTGCTCCCCCTCCTTATCCAGAGCGCCAGACGCTCGCTTGGTCGGGCGCGGCGTCCGGTGGCGGCGTGGCTCGCCGGCTCGGCATCTTCTGCGGTGGCAGAGCCACCGTGGCGACTAACAATGGCCGACTTCGGCTTTGCCGGCCAGCGCCGCCCGAACCACTCGAGGCCTCCGCGTGGCCTTCTCCTCCTCTGTGCACACTACAGCACCGTCGCCATGGCCTGACGAGCACAGGGCGCGCCTCTGCCACCGACGGGCCCGCGAGGCGCCGTTTAGTCGAAACCTCAGAGCAGGCCTAATCCAGCCGAGGTTAGCGTTTGAACGTAACCAGTGCACCCTCTCGTTGATGCCCAGCCTCCTAAACCAACCGTCCGGCCACTACCTCGCCGTAATCGCCGCCGGAGTTTACTCCGTTCTTGGAACCGCCTCGGGCCGGCTATAAATAGCCACCTCGAGCTCGCCTTCGACTAGCACCACTCACTCCACCTCACCAGAGCCCCGCCAAGCCAACAGGAGGACCCCGAGGAGGTCTCCTTCCTCGACTCCGGCCGCCCCGATCCGCCTCGGGCTCCGGCCTGATCCACTTAGGTGAGGCCACCCCCGCCTCCCAAACCGCGTCAGCAGCCCTCTGGTGCACCCAAGACTGGATCGAGCTCCAATTCAACCTTCGCAGCCTCCCGACGAGATCCACTAACGCCCGAACCGCCGTCCGCCGGAGTTGAGGCCGCCGTCGACGTGGTGCTTGCCGTGAGACATGACTCCACCACCCACAAAGCGGAAGGACCCAAGGAACCGTGAGGTACCTTCCACTCCTCCTAACTCGCCGTGGATCGCCGGCGACCACCGCAGCCTTTCGCCGGGCGGTGACTCGCTTTGAAAATTCAAACCCGACGGTGGAACCCCTCGCCGCTTTTTTTCCTTTTTACCAACCGCTTTTCTGAAACGCCAGCAGAAATGCGCTTGCCCTTAGAGTTGACGGATTTTAATCGAATCGTTGCTGTTTTATAAGCTAGCCCTCGAAACTTTACATTTCATTACTGTGTAAGTCCACAGGCTAAATCTTTAATAACTTTTCAACAGAAAATGATTTTTGATTGATTCTTTTTCTGTCATCTTTCTTTCTCGGTCTAGTTTTTTATCACATTTATTTGAAAAATATTTGGAGCACCTTTTGTGCACACACGGTATTTACGTTAGTATGTATTTTTCTTTATGCCGTAGATACCGGAGGAGGTGACGGAACCGCGAACTTCACCGAGCTAGACTCCGACTACTCCGAACCAGGCAAGCATGTTTCAACCTTTGATATGATGAGTGTTTTGCATGTTTGCTTAAGTAGTTACTTCATGGCATGTCTATATGAAAACCGCAAGTGTTATGTTGCACGCCAAGCGATGGCGAGTGAGCTTCAAACTTCGATGTGTTGTTTTCATGATCATGTGGTGACATGATAGGTGGTAAGATGGTATTGTTGTAGCATGCCGTCTTATGCCAAACCATTTAACCTGATGTCAGCGTGAGTCAAGTCACGTTACCATCCATTTCATTTCTGTACTACCATATGTTTTCCGCAAGGAATATGGCTTAGTAAGTTGCAAACCTCTTTCTGGTACACACCAAGCGAGGGGCGGGATGAGGGTTCCATGGCCCTGGATTAAAGCCAGGTCATCCGGTCGGGGGCATGGGTGTTTCCATTTGGGATCGAGAAGGGGCACCCTTAGAGCGCGATATAAATTTGATCCCATGCTATTCGAGGTTGTGACCTCCTCGTCGTAGAGTTTTTGTTGAACGTTGCCTAGGGTGATTCCTGGCAGCGGAATGTGGAAATTGTGTGTACTAGTTAGATGTGTTTCTTCTAAAAATCCGTAAACGGAACTAGTCCTTCGTGACTACGGAAATCCGTTGGCTGTGGTTAATTAGTACAAACTCTGCAGAGTCAGAAATCATTCGAATAATCCTATCCATGGTCAAGTACTATGTTCAACTTGTCTTTGTCAGTCTTAGTGTCAATCCTCGTGATGATCTCCGGTGAACAAACATGAGTGGTAAACCCAGCTGAATGATTACTCCTGTGGATGGACTAACCCGTTTGTTATTATGTACTGAGTATCTTCCTTGGAATGGTCTATACCGCTTGAATACGATAATGAAATATAAGCCCTTTATGTCTTTGTCGCTCAGACGTCAAGCTGTGGCACTCTTGTTATTTACTTCGATATAAGCCCTTTATGTGATGTCGCCAGACGTCCGATCGTGGCACTCTTGTTATTTACTTTTGATATAAGCCCTTTATGTGATTTCGCTCAGACGTCCGACTGTGGCATTTATTGTTGGAAATATGCCCTAGAGGCAATAATAAAAGCATTATTATTATATTTCCTTGTTCATGATAATTGTCTTTTGTTCATGCTATAACTGTATTATCCGGAAATCGTAATACACGTGTGAATACATAGACTACAATACGTCCTAGTAAGCCTCTAGTTGACTAGCTCGTTAATTGACAGATAGTCATGGTTTCACGACTATGGACATCGGATGTCCTTGATGACGGGATCACGTCATTAGGAGAATGACGTGATGGACAAGAACCCAATCCTAAGCATAGCACAAGATCGTGTAGTTCGTTTTGCTAGAGCTTTTCCAATGTCAAGTATCTCTTCCTTAGACCATGAGATCGTGTAACTCCCGGATACCGTAGGAGTGCTTTGGGTGTATCAAGCGTCACAACGAATCGGGTGACTATAAAGGTGCACTACAGGTATCTCCGAAAGTGTCCATTGGGTTGACACGGATCGAGGCTGGGATTTGTCACTCCGTATTACGGAGAGGTATCCTTGGGCCCACTCGGTAATGCATCATCATAATGAGCTCAAAGTGATCAAGTGTGCAGTCACGGGATCATGCATTATGCATTTAGTAAAGTGACTTGCTTGGGTAACGAGACTAAGCGAGGTATTGGGATACCGACGATCGAGTCTCGGGCAAGTAAATATACCGTCGACAAAGGGAATAGAATACGGGGTTGCTTGAACCCTTGACATCGTGGTTCATCCGATGACAACATCGAGGAGCATGTGGGAGCCAACATGGGTATACAGATCCAGCTGTTGGTTATTGTCTTGAGGTATTCTCGTTCATGTCTGCTTGTATCACGAACACGTAGGGTCTTCACACTTATTGTTAGTTGACGCTAGGGTTATTAGGAAGTCAAGTATGTGATTACGAATGTTGTTGAGTCCGGATGAGATCCCGGACGTCACGAGGAGTTCCGAATGGTCGGGAGGTAAAGATTTATATATGGAAAGTGGTTAAGCGGACTCAGGAAAGTTTGAGGGCATGCTTGGGTAAAATGGGGCCACCGAGAGGTTTCAGGAGGTCCACCGGAGGGGCCACCCCTCGGGGGGCCACATGGGCTAAGTGGGAGAGGAGCCAGCCTGGTGGGCTGGGCGCCTCCCACCTAGGCCCATGCTTGGCTAGGGCAAGGGAGAAACCCTAAGGGGAAAAAAAGGGGGCCCTTGGCTTGGGGGCAAGCCACCCCTTTCCTCCTCTCCCTTGGCCGCGCCCCTAGGGTTTTCCCTAGAGGGCCGCCCCCTGCCCCCTCTCTCCTATATATAGGGGGTGAGGGAGGGTGCAACACACAATTGAAGGCGCAGCCCCTCCCTCCCAAACTCCTCTCTTTCTCCGCACGAGCTTGGCGAAGCCTGCCTGGAGAACTGTTGTACCAGTTGCACCACGCTGTCGTGCTGCCATTGGAGTTGTCTTCCTCAACCTCTCCTTCTCCCTTGTTGGATCAAGACGGAGGAGACGCCATCGTCCCATACGTGTGTTGAACGCGGAGGTGCTGTCCTTTCAGCACTTTGGTCATCGGTGATCGGAATCACGTTGGGAACGTCTTCATCATCACCACTCCCTCGAACTCTTCCGTACTCGATCTACAAGTGGTATGTAGATGCAAACTCTCTCTCTTGACTCGTTGCTTAGATGAACTCATAGATAGATCTTGGTGAAACCGTAGGAAAATTTTAATTTTCTCGCAGCGTTCCGCAACAGTGGCATCATGAGCTAGGTCTATGCGTAGTTCTCTTTGCACGAGTAGAACACAATTTTGTTGTGGGCGTGGATCTTGTCGACTTACTTGCCGTTACTAGTCGTATCTTGCTTCCGCGGTATTGTGGGATGAAGTGGCCGGACCAACCTTACACGTACTCTTCACGTGAGACCGGTTCCACCGACTAACATGCACTAGTTGCATAAGGTGGTTGGCGGTGTCTGTCTCTCCCACTTTAGTTGGAGCGGATTCGATGAACAGGGTCCTTATGAAGGGTAAATAGAAGTTGACAAGATCACGTTGTGGTTATTCGTAGGTAAGAAAACGTTCTTGCTAGAACCCAATTGCAGCCACGTAAAAGATGTAACAACAATTAGAGGACGTCTAACTTGTTTTTGCAGCAATTGTCATGTGATGTGATATGGCCAAGTTGTGATGAATGATGATATATTGTGATGTATGAGATCATGTTCTTGTAATAGGAATCACGACTTGCATGTCGATGAGTATGACAACCGGCAGAGCCATAGGAGTTGTCTTTATTTTGTATGACCTGCGTGTGTCATTGAAATGCGCCATGTAACTTACTTTACTTTATTGCTAAACGCGTTAGCCATAGAAGTAGAAGTAGTCGTTGGCGTGACAACTTCATGAAGACACGATGATGGAGATCATGATGATGGAGATCATGGTGTCATGCCGATGACAGGATGATCATGGAGCCCGAAGATGAAGATCAAGGAGCTATATGATATTGGCCATATCATGTCACTACTATATAATTGCATGTGATGTTTATTATGTTTATGCATCTTGTTTACTTAGAACGACGGTAGTAAATAAGATGATCCCTTAAAACAATTTCAAGAAGTGTTCTCCCCTAACTGCACCGTTACTGCTGATTAAGTCAGCTTCTAAGCACCACGTGTTGATCGGGTGTGATGGATTCTTACGTTCACATACAACGAATTGTAAGACAGCTTTACACGCGAAACACTTAGGGTTAACAGCGAGCCTAGCGTATGCGACATGGCCTCGGAACACGGAGACCGAAAGGTCGAACCACGAGTCGTATGGAAGATACGATCAACATGAGAATGTTCACCGACGATGACTAGTCCGTCTCACGTGATGATCGGACACGGCCTAGTCGACTCGGATCGTGTAACACTTAGATGACTAAAGGGATGTCTTATCTGAGTGGGAGTTCATTTTAATTTGATTAGATGAACTTAATTATCATGAACTTAGTCTAAAACTTTTACATAATATGTCTTGTAGATCAAATGGCCAACGCTCATGTCACCATGAACTTCAGCAGCGTTCCTAGAGAAAACCAAGCTGAAAGATGATGGCAGCAACTATACGGATTTGGGTCCGGAACACGAGATCATCCTCATAGCTGCCAAGAAACAATATGTCCTAGAAGGACCGCTAGGTGAAGCACCCATCCCGAGAGAACCAAGGCGTTATGAGCGGCTTGGCGGTCTCGTCTTGATGATTACTCCCTCGTTCGGTGCGGCATGCTTTACAGCCTAGAACCGGGGCTCCAAAAGCGTTTTGAGCAACACGGAGCATATGAGATGTTCGAGGAGCTGAAACTGGTTTTCAAGCTCATGCGGGTCGAGAGATATGAAGTCTCCGACAAGTTCTATAGTTGTAAGATGGAGGAAAACAGTTACGTCGGTGAGCACATACTCAAAATATACAGGTTGCATCACCGCTTTGTCCCACTGGACATAAACCTCCCAGACGAGGCGGTCATTGACAGAATCCTTGATCGCTCCCACCAAGCTACAAGAGCTTTGTGATGAACTACAATATGCAGGGGATGGAGAAGACCATTCCGAAGTATTCTCAATGCTGAAGTCGTGAGAGGTTGAAATCAAGAAAGAACATCAAGTGTTGATGGTCAATAAGACCACTAAGTTCAAGAAGGGCAAGGGCGGAAGAACTTCAAGAAGGATGACAAAGAGGTTGCAGCGCCCGATAAGCAAGTTGCCGGGAAGAAGAAGAAGTCAAAGAATGGACCCAAGCACGAGATCGAGTGCTTTTATTGCAAGGGAAGGAGTCCTTTGGAAGCGGAACTGCCCCAAATACTTAGCGGACAAGAAGGCCGGCAACACTAAAGGTATATTTGATATACATGTAATTGATGTGTACCTTACCGATTACTCGTAGTAACTCACGGGTATTTTATACGGTGCCGTTGCTCATATTTGTAACTCACAGCAGGAGCTGCGGAATAAGCGGAGGCTGGCGAAGGGCGAGGTGACGATGCTGGCGTCGGGAATGGTTCGAGTCGATGTGATCGCCGTCGACACGCTGCCTCTACATTTACCTACGGGATTAGTTATAAACCTTAATAATTGCTATTTGGTGCCAAGTTTGAGCATGAACATTGTATCCGGATCTCGTTTAATTGAGATGGCTACTCATTTAAATCCGAGAATAATGGTTGTTCTATTTATATGAGAGAAATGTTTTATGGTCATGCTCCAGATAGTCAATGGTTTATTCATAATGAATCACTGACGTAATGTTACACATGTTCATAGTGTGAATACCAAAAGATGTAAAGTTGATAACGATAGTCCCACATACTTGTGTACTTTGCCGCCTTGGTCACATTGGTGTCAAGCGCATGAAGAAGCTCCATCTTGATGGACTTACGAGTCTCCGGATTATGAATCATTTGACACATGCGAACCATGCCTCATGGGCAAGATGACCAAGACTCCGTTCTCCGGAACAATGGGCGAGCAACCAACTTATTGGAAATCATACATACCGATGTATGCGGTCCAATGAGTGTTGAGGCTGTGATGGAGGATATCGTTATATTCTCACTCTCACAGATGACTTGAGTAGATATGGGTATGTCTACTTGATGAAACACAAGTCCGAGACCTTTGAAAAGTTCAAGGAATTTCAGAATGAGGTAGAGAATCAACGTGACCGAAAGATAAAATTCTTCTGATCGAGATCGTGGAGGAGAATATTTAAGTCACGAATTTGGCACACACTTAAGAAAATGTGGAATCGTTTCACAGCTCACGCCGCTGGAACACCTCGATGTAACGGTGTGTGTCCGAACGTCGTGTCGCACTCTATTGGATATGGTACGATCTATGATGTCTCTTACCGATTTACCGCTATCTTTTTGGGGATACGCTCTAGAGACAGCTACATTCACTTTAAATAGGGCACCGTCTAAATCCGTTGAGGCGACACCGTATGAATTATGGTTTGGGAAGAAACCTAAGCTGTCGTTTCTAAAAGTTTGGGGATCACGATGCTTATGTCAAGAAACTTCAACCTGAAAAGCTTCGAACCCAAGTCGGGAAAAAATGCGTCTTCATAGGATACCCTAAGGGAACCCTTGGGTATACCTTCTACCTTAGATCCGAAGGCAAGATCTTTGTTGCCGAGGAGCGGAACCTTTACGGAAAAGAGTTTCTCTCGAAAGGAGTAAGTGGGAGGAAAGTGGAACTTCGATGAAGTACTACCTCTTGAGCGGGATAGTGATGCAGCTCGGGAATATGTCCCCGTGATGCCCACACCAAGTGAAGAGGGAATTAATGATGATGATCAAGGTACTTGGATCAAGTTGCTCTTGAACCCGTGGGTCCAAGAGGACACGTTCCGCACTGCAGTGGTACGGCAACCCTGTCACGGAAATCATGTTGTTAGACAAGCTGTGAACCTTCGAACTATGAAGAAGCGATGGCGGGCCGGATTCCAATAAATGGCTCAAGCCATGAAATCCGAGATAGGATCCATGTATGAAAACAAAGTATGGACTTTGACAGACTTGCCCGATGATCGTGACGATAGAAAATAAATGGATCTTTAAGAGGAAGGCGGACGCGGATGGTAATGTCACCATCTATAAAGCTCGACTTGTCGCTAAGGGTTATCGGCAAGTTCAAGGGATTGACTACGATGAGACTTTCTCACCCGTGGCGAAGCTTAAGTCCGTCCGAATCATGTTAGCAATTGCCGCATACTATGATTATGAGATATGGCGGATGGACGTCAAAACAGCGTTCCTTAACGGATATCTTAAGGAAGAGTTGTATATGATGCAGCTGAAGGTTTTGTCGATCCTAAGAATCTTGACAAAGTATGCAAGCTCCGGCGTTCAATTTATGGGCTGGTGCAAGCATCTCGGAGTTGGAACATTCGCTTTGATGAGATGATCAAAGCGTTTGGGTTTATCTTGAGACTTATGGAGAAGCCTGTGTTTACAAGAAAGTGAGTGGGAGCTCTGTAGCATTTCTCATATTATATGTAGATGACATACTTTTGATGGGAAATGATATAGAACTCTTGGACGACATTAAGGCCTACTTGAATAAAAAGTTTTTCAATGAAGGATCTTGGAGAAGCTGCTTATATATTAGGCATCAAGATCTATAGAGATAGATCGAGACGCCTCATAGGTCTTTCACAAAGCACATACCTTGATAAGATTTTGAAGAAGTTCAAAATGGATCAGTCCAAGAAAGGGTTCTTGCCTGTATTGCAAGGTGTGAGATTGAGCTCAGCTCAATGCCCGACCACGGCAAAAGATAAAGAAGAGATGAGTGTCATCCCCTATGCTTCAGCCATAGGATCTATTATGTATGCCATGTTGTGTACAAGACCTGATGTAAACCTTGCAGTAAGTTTGGTAGGAAGGTACCAAAGTAATCCCTGCAATGAACACTGGACAGCGGTCAAGAAAATCCTAAAGTACACGAAAAGGACAAAGGACATGTTTCTCGTTTATGGAGGTGACGAAGAGCTCGTCGTAAAGGGTTACGTCGACGCTTAGCTTCGACTGAATCCGGATGACTCAAAGTCACAAACCGGATCGTGTATATGTTGAATGGTGGAAGCGATAAGCTGGTGCATTTGCAAGCATGAGCGTCGTGGCGGGATCTACATGTGAAGCGGAGTACATGGCAGCCTCGGAGGCAGCGCATGAAGCAATTTGGGTGAAGGAGTTCATCACCGACCTAGGAGTCATACCCAATGCGTCGGGGCCGATCAAACTCTTCCGTGACAACACTGGAGCTATTGCCCTTGCCAAGGAGCCCAGGTTTCACAAGAAGACCAGGCACATCAAGCGTCGCTTCAACTCCATCCGTGAAAATGTTCAAGATGGAGACATAGAAATTTGTAAAGTGCATCACGGATCGAATATGTCGAATCAGTTGACTAAACCTCTCTCGCGGGCAAAACATGATCAACACGAGGAACTCTATGGGTGTTCGATTCATCACAATGTAACTAGATTATTGACTCTAGTGCAAGTGGGAGACTGTTGGAAATATGCCCTAGAGGCAATAATAAAAGCATTATTATTATATTTCCTTGTTCATGATAATTGTCTTTTGTTCATGCTATAACTGTATTATCCGGAAATCGTAATACACGTGTGAATACATAGACTACAATACGTCCCTAGTAAGCCTCTAGTTGACTAGCTCGTTGGTCAATAGATATTCATGGTTTCCTGACTATGGACATCGGATGTCATTGACGACGGGATCACGTCATTAGGAGAATGACGTGATGGACAAGACCCAATCCTAAGCATAGCACAAGATCGTGTAGTTCGTTTTGCTAGAGCTTTTCCAATGTCAAGTATCTCTTCCTTAGACCATGAGATCGTGTAACTCCCGGATACCGTAGGAGTGCTTTGGGTGTATCAAGCGTCCTGGCAACGAATCGGGTGACTATAAAGGTGCACTACGGTATCTCCGAAAGTGTCCATTGGGTTGACACGGATCGAGATAGGATTTGTCACTCCGTATTACGGAGAGGTATCACTGGGCCCACTTTCGGTAATGCATCATCATAATGAGCTCAAAGTGATCAAGTGTCTGGTCACGGGATCATGCATTCTTGATGCGAGTAAAGTGACTTGCCGATAACGAGACTAAGCGAGGTATTGGGATACAAGCGATCGAGTCTCGGGCAAGTAACATACCGTCTGACAAAGGGAATAGAATACGGGGTTGCTTGAACCCTTGATATCGTGGATCATCCGATGACAACATCGAGGAGCATGTGGGAGCCAACATGGGTATCCAGATCCCGCTGTTGGTTATTGACTTGAGGTAGTCTCGGTCATGTCTGCATGTCTACCGAACCCGTAGTGTCTACACACTTAATGTTCGGTTACGCTAGGGATAATATGAAGACAAGAATGTGATTACGAATGTTGTTCGAGTCCGGATGAGATCCCGGACGTCACGAGGAGTTCCGGAATGGTCCGGAGGTAAAGATTTATATATGGAAAGTGGTTAAGCGGACTCGGAAAGTTTGGGGGCATGCCGGTCAAAAATGCAGGGGCCACGGGAGGTTTCCGGAGGTCCACGGGAGGGCCACCCCTCGGGGGGCCACATGGGCTAAGTGGGAGGGAGCCAGCCTGGTGGGCTGGGCGCGCCTCCACCTAGCCCATGGCTAGGGCAAGGGAGGGAAACCCTAAGGGAAAAAAAGGGGGCGCCCCCCTTGGCTTGGGGGGCAAGCCACCCCTTTCCTCCTCTCCCTTGGCCGCCGCCCCCCCCCCTAGGGTTTTCCCTAGAGGGCCGGCCCCCCTTGCCCCCTCTCTCCTATATATATAGAGGGGTGAGGGAGGTGCAACACACAATTCAAGGCGCAGCCCCTCCCTCCCAAACTCCTCTCTTTCTCACTTACGAGCTTGGCGAAGCCACAGCCGGAGAACCTGTTGTACCAGTTGCACCACGCCGTCGTGCTGCCATTGAGTTGTCTTCCTCAACCTCTCCTTCTCCCTTGCTGGATCAAGACGGAGGAGACGCCATCATCCCGTACGTCGTGTGTTGAACGCGGAGAGTGCTGTCCTTTCAGCGCTTTGGTCATCGGTGATCGGAATCACGTTGGGAGCGTCTTCATCATCACCACTCCCTCGAACGCTTTTCGATCTACAAGTGGTATGTAGATGCAAACTCTCTCTCCTGACTCGTTGCTTAGATGAACTCATAGATAGATCTTGGTGAAACCGTAGGAAAATTTTAATTTTCTGCAACGTTCCGCAACATTTATGTTATTTACTTTCGATATAAGCCCTTTATGTGATGTCGCTCAGACGTCCGACTGTGGCACTCTTGTTATTTACTATTCTATATAAGCCATTTATGTGATGTCGCATCAGACGTCCGACTGTGGCACACACTGTCTTTTACCTTTCAATATAAGCCCTTTATGTGGTGTCGGCAGACGCCCATCGACTGCATGTTAATTCATTTGTTCACCTTTCGAGGCGTCGCTTCAGACCCCCGATCGGTTTTCAGTTATTTTGTTGAGATTTCGGGTGGACTACCGCCTGACTTCATTTTTATTTAATATTGTCGTGCAAGTTCATCATTTGAGTGTGCTTTGCTATTTGCTCATGACGCATCATGCTTGCATTTGTTATATCTTATGTCCGAACTGTCTTGCGAGTACATTCAAAGTACTAACCTGGCTTGTTGATTTGGCGGATGTTGTGAAAGCGATCTCATGGATGAAGAGTTCGATGGCGAGTCCGACGCCTAGAGGAGTCCCAGTCAGTCCGTCGAATCCTGGAAATTTGGGCACTTGTATCATACACGCTTCCGCTACCCAAATAAAATCATCGAGCCTCACATCGACGCTCGATGAGGTGCGACGATGGGGAGTTATGTCATCCACTTCACTGTTACATATCCACCACCATTTTTTTGCGAGTCAGTAGTATGCCACCACACCCTTGTGTCATATCCGCCCTTATGTATAATTATTGGCGTACTTGTAATAAATTGTTGAGCAACCTTAGCTCAACCTTGTAATATATTTAGTACTTCTGGACTTCTGTATCAAGATTTTGTCTACCAGTAAGGAGGATTTCCCTCATACTGGAAATAAAATGGTCGGTTTCTCAATAAGTATTTTATTGAAAAACCGGTCGTGACAGTCTCCCACCTGGACTTGGTCCCGGATGGAATTGAAGCGTCTCTTGATATGCTTGGTCCTCTTGTGAAATCTGGATTCCTTTCCCAAGGCAATTGCACCAGTATTGTCACAGAAGATCTTCATTGGTCCCGATGTACTCCGCTTCGCATGTAGATCCTGTCAGGACCCCGATTCTAGGTCACACATATCTAGCCTGTAACACCTCATATCACTTTGCGGCCTCACGCACGGTATTCCCACCGGTGTCGCCTTACCATGGCACAGGACCCGTTTAGCGCCTTTTGGCTCACGTATATGATAGTGTCGCTAGCATCCATATGACAGAGAACCGGGCCGACATGACTAGTCGTGAACCCAAAGTGGCACTAACTTACGGGGACAGGCATACATGAATCAACATCGAGCATGTCGATTGACGTGCGTCTTGAATCCGGCTGTAACCTTTGGGCTAACGAGACTCAGGAACCCGAGTTGTAGCAGGCTAAGCGGGACTCTGGATGTCAACATGCGTGACATTTCCCGAAGGACAGAACCTGAGAGCGAAGTGAATCACATGCCGGCCCGATCAAGTGTTAGGAGCAGTAGTCTTTGGGCTAGCGAGGACTCCGGTGAACCGGTATGTCGGACTACTATGGCTCATGGAAGCACAAGACTACATTTCCCCATAAGAAAGGCTACCAAGGATAAACAACTAGGTTGTTGGATCCCACACATACCAAGCATTTCAATCATACACGCAATATGCTCGATATGTGTAAATACAACATGGCTTCACAACATAACTCTACGACTCAAGTATTTATTCATTAGGCTCCGAGGAGCCAAGTATTACAATCATGGTCTAATGACCCAACATACAGAGCATACAAGCATCGAGTGGAAGCATAAACATGTCTGAGTAGAGACAACTACAAACGAAAAAGGCTTAGAAGCCTGACTATCTACAAGACCCTGCCTAGGGCACAAGATCGCACTACTAGGAAAAGGGTTATAGATGGAATTGACACTAACGGCGCACCAGACATGTGGTGCGCCATTACTATATACTAATGGCGCACCATGTGTTCGTACGCCATTAGTGTCCAAATACTAATGGCGCACCACATCCACGGTGCGCCATTAGTAAAAAAAAATTTTTTTTCAAAACTACTAATGGCGCACCATGGGAGTGGTGCGCCATAAATAGTTGAACTAGTAATGGCGCACCACACCCATGGTGCGCCATTAGAAGTTTTTAAAAAAAGTTTAAAAAAAATTTGTTACTAATGGCGCACCTGTGGAAAGTGCGCCATTACTAGTTTTAACTAGTAATGGCGCATTGTCCACAGGTGCGCCATTACTAAGTTTTTTTCAAAAAAATTCAAATTTTTTTATATTTTTTTTTCAGAACTAGTAATGGTGCGCCATTACTAGTTTAACTACAAATGGCGCACCACCCCACGGTGCGCCATTACTAATTCTTGACTTCCACGAATGCACCCCCGTGGACCGCCTTTTTAGTTTTAAAAAAATATTAAAAAATGATAAAAATGTCAAAAAAATAAAAGAAATAAGTTTCCCATGTGATATGTGGTCTAGTTGTTGGGACAATTACAAATATAAATTTCGACTTTATTTGCAAAATCTCTCTGGAAATTTGTAAAATGGGCATAACTTTTGCATACGAACTCGGATTAAAAAGTTCTATATATGAAAAATCATCTACTCGAAAAGTTACATACGAATTTAATGGGGGGAACCCCATTAAACATTTTCAAAATCCCCGAAAACCTAACACAAAAAAGGTTACGGGGCTTTCAAGATCTAGAGGCAAAAAAATTCAAAAAAAACGGTTTTGAAAAAATAATTTTGAATTTTTTTTTCAAAAAATGATACGTAATATGACCAGGAAGTTTGAAATATTTTTCAAAATTTCATCATAGTCATGAACATGAACAAATTCCTAGACATCAACAAGGTATAATAGGATTGATATGCTAGATATATCAACAAGTGCACGTGAAGTGAGCTATTCTTTGGGGTTGGATAGAACTACGAAGTTAAGCGTGCTTGAAATGGAGTAGTGTGAGGATGGGTGACCTTTCAGGAAGTTTGACCATGGAGTGCGATTTGACCTGAGATTAAGCATATTGACCCGAGATTAATCCATAGTGACCTGAGATTAAAAAAACGAAAAAAAAATTGAAAAAAATTGAAAAAAAATTACGAAAAAAATTGTTGCTAATGGCGCACTTCTATGTGGTGCGCCATTAGTACTCTGAATTCTAATGGCGCACCACATATGCGCCATTAGAAAAAATTCTAATGGCGTGATGCTAGCTGCGCACCGATGAGTGCGCCATTAGAAACAAAAGCTGGTGCGCCACTAGCATGCCTTTTTCCTAGTAGTGTCGTTCTTTGAGGTAACAAGCTAAATATCGAAGTCCACGTGGTACTACTAGCGAGACTGACGTCTCTCTGCAAAAACATAAATTAGGCAAACGTGAGTACAAATGTACCCAGCAAGACTTACATCAGAACTAACTACATATGCATCAGTATTAACAAAAGGGGGTGGTGGAGTTTGACTACAGCAAGCCAGCTTTGACTCAGTGGCTATCCTGAACTACGACTGCAAGTAACTCTTTTGAGGTGGCGCACACGAGTCCATATATTCACCAATCAATACACCACCGTGGATCCGCTCCCGTCACCCTACGAGAAGGCCATCCATAGCACTCACGCTTATCTTGCGAGTTTTAGAGTATCCACTTTCACTTGTCTATGAACTGTTATAGGCAACCCAGAAGTCCTTTACCGCGGACACGGCTATTGAATAGATGATGTTAACCCTGCGGTGTACTTCTTCACACTGCGCTCGCCACTTACCACCATGTACACGTCGTGTATCTCGGCAACCTTCAAGCGGAAGCTTTGGCGAGGAGTCGGCCACGACACGACTAACCACACAAGTCTCTAGTCCGGGTTTATCGCCTATTCAGGGTTCCATCCATGAGGAGATCCGGCCGGAGTTTCGCTCATAGCCCCAAACGATGTGTGCAGGGTTCCCGAGACACCAAACGGGCGCCCGGTACACCGTGCCATGGTGTACCTACCGCAGCATAGCCCACCCCTAGGGTCAGCGCTACGCACGGCGTCCAACACATATCCTACAAACACCAGAAACTATTTGCAACTCCTGGACAGAGGGCAAGGGCACTTAATAAGTCGAGAGGGTCCATTGGTTTCGGGCTCAGTGCGTGGTAGTAGCTGTTCATGGATCACAAACACAGAACTCAGTTCCTGAGGACGGTTTCAATGAGACAACCCACCATGTACTCCTACATGGCCTCTCACCGCTACCTTTACCAAATCATGTTCACACACTTAGCACACACACAGTAGGACATGTTCATCACCTTTCCAATTCATTCCCGATGAATCAGACCTGACTCAACTCTAAGTAGCAGTAGGCATGACAAACAAGCATGAATGAGTAGGCACATCAGGGCTCAAACAACTCCTACTCATGCTAGTGGGTTTCATCTATTTACTGTGGCAATGCCAGGTCATGCAGAGGAAAAGGGGTTCAGCTACCGCAGCATGTAACAGTTGACTCGATGTTGTCCTAATGTAGTAAAAGAGAGCAGGAGCGAGAGAGTGGGATTTTATCGGATTGAACAAGGGGGTTTTGCTTGCCTGGCACTTCTGAAGATAAAATAGTTCTTCAACGGTGTCAACGATCACAGCATCGGGACAACGTCTACCGAGGGGAACAACATCGGCAAATAGAGAAGAAATACGATCAATGCAATGCACAATATGATGCAAGCTATTACATGGCATTATGAATGTGTTTTGGGCTAATGCAAGCTAGATCAGATTGAGATGAGTCCATTTGAACCAAAGATTCAAATGCAAACCCATTTTATGAAGTCATAAAGGTGCATTAACTTGTTTCATCTAAACAGCAAGGTTAGGTTGCTCTAACATGTATGATAACAGTACAGACGGATAGATTGGATTTTTCTGATCATTTTTCATATATAAATTATTTCATTCCGAGCTACGGTTGATTTTCTATGATTTTTAGAAGTTTTGGCTATTTTTTGGAATTTCCTGTAAAAGAATAAATCCAGAAAAAGAGTTACTACGTCGACCAACTGCGTCCTTTGTGTCCGAGGTCAACGGGGCGGTCCAGGTCAAAGCTGACCAGTGGGTCCCAGCGTGTCGAGTAATTAGCCTAGCTAATTTTAGTTAGCACTAAAACTAATTTAGTTAGCGTACGGGCCCCACCTATCATGGACTCGGGGAAGTCAACACAGGCCACACGGAGTCAACTTTGGGTCAGCGCGGTCAAACTACGCTGCGTCAAGCCGCCAGTGAGGCGAGACAAGGCGGTAGGAGTGCGGACTCGACGACCAAAGCGACGGCGAACACGTCCTACGCGATCTTGAGGGAGCGAGCCGCGTCGTTTGGTGGTAGTGGTGGAGCTCGGGGTGGCCGGGAACGTCGCTGGCGACGGGTTTGGCGGTCGGCGGAGTCTGGTGAGGTCGAGCTTTTCGTTAGGGGGCACGGCGAGGCGCGTGGAGTGGTGCTATGGACTCCTCGCGATGCAGTGAGTGTGTTGGACACGGTGGTGTGGCAGGTGGGTGGCGAGTCACGTCGGTGGCGAGCTTCGGCGGCGTGCGGTGATGCTTCGATGCGATCGCTAGGGTGCTCGAGAGAGAAACGGAGAGGATGGGGAGGTGCAGCAGCTCACGGCGATCACGTCGAGGCGACGGCCTGTGATCGAGGGCTGTGACACTCCAAAATTTTCGTTTTGTTTTCTTCAAAACTTTGTTGGATTTGAAGAAGGTCATTTAATCCCTTCCAAAAAACTTCCTCTCAAAAACTTTGGTTACAATATTTTGGCATCTTCTTCAACTCTGGTGTTTGGTTATTTAAAAACCTTTCTTCTGTTTACCCTCTTCTCACATTCAAAATTTTTGGGTTTTATTTTCTTAAAAAAAAAGAAAACCCTAGGAGTTTTGTGTCTTCTCCTATATTGTAACCACTCATGATTTTACCATGCCCCACATGGTAAAACCTCCCATACACCCTCTTTCCACTTTGGGACAATCCAAATGTTCTGTCCCATCAAGTTCAACCCATTTCTGAATTTTATTTCATTTATTTCCTTCCCCAAATCTTTTCTGTCCATTATTTTGAGCCTAGGTGATTTGCAAAGCAAGTACCTAAATGCAATTGAGTTTTGACCTCAAAGCAACTCCCCTGGATAGTCCTTGGTAAACACAACCTAGAACAATCAAGATCCACTCTTCTTCTTTTCAAAAATTTCAAATTTCAGTCTCTGCAAGTTTGGACCAGATTTGTCAAATTTGGTGAAATTCATATCTCCACTACTCCAAAAATTCCACCAAAATTCAGGCAACCCCGGATGCAATGAGAGGCCACTCCACCAAAAATCAGCTCAAGGAGAAACTCCCACATACCAAAATCATTCTGTCAAACACTTGGCCAAGCCTTTGTTTCTTTGCATTTTCAGAAATGTTCAGAGTTTGAGTTGATGTCGTTTCCCTTTGTCGAGTTCGATCACGCATCGACAGTGCGCTGGCGCGTGCGCACAGCCCTCCTCTCCTGTCCGGGCGCCCGCCGCACGCTTGGCCGGTTCCTGGCGTCGGTGGCACCCTGGCCCGCCCTCGCCGGCGTCTTCTGCGGCGTCGGGACCTCCCGTGGCGGCCGACAGAAGGCACCCTACGGCACAACACCGTTCGGCGCCGCCCAAGCCACCTGGGAGCTCCGCGTGGCCGTCTCCCTTGCCAGCGCACGCATGCAGCACCGTCGCCGTGGCCTGGCACGCCTGCGCGCTCCACGCCGCCGATGTGCCCGCGGCCGTTCTGCTGAGATCAGGCCGTAACCTCCCCACCTTGCTGAGTTGGGCACGGGATGGGCTCGTTCTGACGTCTAGTCGATGCTCAAGCCCCTAAACCAAGCTGCCCAGCCAGCGCCGCCCGTAATCACTCACGGACTTATCCCGTTCACGGCAACCGCCTCGGGCGGCTATTTATAAGCGCCTCCGAGCTCGCTCTCACCCCCGCACACCTCCACCACCTCACCAGACCCCGCCCAGCCACTGGAAGAGCCTCGAGGAGCCCTTCTTCCTCGACTCCGGCCAACTCCGTCCGCTTCGGGCTCCGGCAACGTTCTCGCTGGTGAGAGCTTCTCCACCGCCCTGGACTTGCCCGTAGCCTCATGGCACCTATAGAAGGCTAACCCCCACTCCAATTTGACCCCAGCAGCTCTCTCCGACGAGGCCCACGACCACCCGAACCACCGTCCGCCGGAGCAAGGGCCGCCGTTGATGTGGTGCTCGCCGGCGACCTCTACCACCACCCACCGACGCGGAATGATGCACTGAACACGGAGGTACCTTCCGATCACCCTGCCTCGCCGTGGATCGCCGCCGGCGACCACCGCAGCTCTCGGGCACCATCGAGCTCTGCCGCCTCTTTTGAATATTCAAACCTGACGGGTGGGACCGTGAACTTTACCGAGCTAGGCTCCGACTACTCCGAACCAGGCAAGCATGTTTGAACTCTTAATATGATGAGTGTCTTGGCATGTTTGCATTAAGTAGTTTCATGGCATGTTCATGAGCATCTCGAAAAAATTTGTCACGTGAAAAATTGAGGCAAGTGAGTTTCGGAAATCCATGAGTTGATGGAAATGAGTTTGCATGGCCGCGTGATGGCATGAAAATGGGTAAGATGGTAGTGTTGTAGCATGCTAGTCTTATGCAGATTATTTTGACTCGATATCAACTCCCGTTTATTTCCTTTCCCGTCTTTGCCACATGTTTCCCGCAAGGGAATATGGCTTAGTAAGTTGTAAACCACTTTCTGGTACACACCAAATCGAGAGGCGGGATGAGGGTTCCATGGCCTGGATTAAAGCCTATCATCCGGTCGGGGGCATGGGTGTTTCTGTTGGGACGAGAGGGGGCACCTTAAATGGCGTATATAAATTTGATCCCATGCTATTCGAGATTATGATCTCCCTTCTCAAAGTTTTTCTTGAGCAGCTGTCTAGGGTGATTCCTGGCAACGTGAGGTGGGATGGGTGTGTACTGGTTGGTTGTGTTTTCCTCCGAAATACCATAAGCGGAACTAGTCCCTCGTGACTACGGAAATCCATTGGCTGTGGGCATTTTAGTACAAGCTCTGCAGAGTCAAAATTCCATTGCATCATATTATTTATGTCCAAGTTCTGTGTCCTTATTATCTTGTCAAGTATCAGTCTTGGTGACAGAAACCCGGTAAGCCAAATGAGTGTTAAGTCCGGTTAATGTTTATTCTAGTGATGGACTAACCCGTTAATATCATGTGTTGAATATTTTTCCTGTAAGCATTAACTCTTGCACGTTATGAACTATGAACTATAAGCCCTTTCTGTGACGTCGCTCAGACGTCCGACTGTGGCATTGTTGTTATTTAATTTTGATATAAGCCCTTTCTATGGCGTCGCTCAGACGTCCGACTGTGGCATTGTTATCATTTACTTTTGATATAAGCCCTTTCTGCGATGTCTCCCTGACGTCCGACTGTGGCTTTATTGTTATTTACTTTTGATATGAGCCCTTTCTGCGATGTCGCCCCGACGTCCGACTGTGGCACTCATGTCTTTTACTTTCAGTACAAGCCCTTTATGTGGTGTCGCTTAGGCATGCTATGACATGATTTATTTATTTATTTTCCTTTCGAGGCGTCGCTTGGACACCGATCGGTTCTTTATTTTATTTTGTTGGGTTTTCGGTGGACTACCGCCGACTCCCTTTTACTTACCTTGTTTCTTGACTCAAATGTGCATTATTCATGACACAATCATATGCATGCATTTATTATATCTATTGTCCGATCATCTTGCAGTACTTTCAAAGTACTCACGGCTTATTGATTTGGCGGAATCTTGTGAAAGGCGATCTCATGGATGAAGATTTCGATAAGCGAGTCCAACGCCTAGAGGAGTCGGTCGGTCTCGTGTGACCCTGGTTTTGGTCACTGTATTATATCCGCTTCCGCTACCCAAATAAATTCATCGAGCCTCACCTTGACACTCGGTGAGCCGCCAGATTAGTGGTCATATTATCCACCCCACTGTGTTATTCCACCACCACTTTTACCGCGAGTCAGTAGTAAGCCACCCCATTGTGTCATATCCGCCACTATGTATAATTATTGGCGTGCTTGTAATAATTTGTTGAGCAACCTCAGCTCGACCTGTAATATATAAATGCTCTTGGCTTATTGTATCAAGGTTTTGTCTACCCGATGAGGAGGATTTTCCTCATCTTTGGAATCTAAAAATCAGTTTCTCAATAAATATTTTACTTTGGAAAACCGGTCGTGACAAGCTTGGTACGAGCCGGGCTGTTGTAGGAAGCCACTAGGTGCGATCGCTAATCGGTTATTAGCAAAATAGAGCTAATTCTTATTTTTGCAAATGTAGTCATTTTCTGACTGTCAGCATAAATTTATGACCTGACCATTCAGAATTTTTTCCTACTTTTGTAGATGGCCGACAACAAGCATGCGAGTCTCGAGATGTTACGTGAGCCCGATGGGTTCGTCAAGCTCCTCTCCTTCATCGTCCGGTGGCGATGGGGCCATCTATCGCCCAGCCTTCACGCTCCATCGGCACAAGGTCAGCGGCCGTCGACCATGCACCAGGCCGCGGTGCAATTCAAGGGAGGGCGTGTTGAGTTACGCCGCTTCCGGTTCTTGGGGAGAGCCATGCCTACGGAGAAGCATGCTATGCAGATGGCAGCCCATGAGGCGATAGCTCGTCTCAAGGATGTCCTTCCTTCGATGCAGTCTCGCCGCTACCGCTACCTTCCATGCCACGTGCCATACGCCTGCCACTACTCATACTCTTGCCCCAGAGGAGAGCGACACGAAGCTTTTGAGATGCTTGTCGGGTATCTCCGGGCTCTGGAGGCAGCCTTCGACAGCCTGGTGGACGGCCTCGTGGCTGCCCGCATGGACTCAGTCCATGGCTGTGCCGCCAACAGGAGGGAGCTCCTGCCCACCGCACCGCCACTGACTTTCGTCTCGTCCTCAGCATCTTATGCACCTGCCGCTCTCGCCACCGCTCGTCGCCTGCCTTCCACCGAGGAATTCAACCAAGTCATTGCACCCACTCCAGTCCGATCTGCACCACCCACGGCGCCCACACCTGTTCGTGTTGCTCCATATAGGGCACCCGCTCCATCTAGTCAGCGCAGCACTACACGTCTGGAGCCTATTAGCAAGGAGGAAGTTGAGTCCCCGGCCTCTCTGCGCCTCACCCTCGGCAGGGCAAAGGAGATCCTCACCATCTCCTCCGACTGAGTACGTTTAGCCGCCATGCGATGTACCGGGTTCTGATATGTTTATATGTACATAGGTTGTGAGAAGTAACTTGTTTGCGCATCATGTAGGAACTGGGAGAAGTGCACTAGCCTAAATAACATGTCATGAATATGTACGCATATCCTGAGTGATGTATTGTATAATTACTGCCTGCGTGTAAGATATGTACGAGCAGTCCTTCTTCGTGCGCAATCGATTTCTATTTTAAAAATCATGGAGTTTCTTTTTAGTTTTTACCTGTCCTAGTGCATTTATTGATTTTTGCGACTCAGTTTCTTTTCTTATGAGTGTTGCAAAATGTATCCCCAGAGTGAAAAATGTCTCGTCCTTGGACGCGCTCCATGCCAACTCCGCCAGAGGAAAATTATGACACGCAACCCAACAACAATTTCACACGAGGGACGGTCGAGCCAGCGAGGCGGTGAAAGCGGCACTTTCACAAATGTGCCGCCTTTATGAGCAAAGTCAGCAACAACATCAGGAAATAATGAACCAAGTCATCAATATGGGAAATCGCCATGGACAATATCAGCAGCAATCCAAGTTGTCTGAGCTACAGAAGACGTGTCCCCAAACATTTTCTCATACAGACAAACCTCTTGAGGCCGAGGACTGGCTTCGGGACATGGAAAGAAAATTAATTATTTGAAAGTGTTCAGACCTTGAAAAAGTGCTATATGCACCACACTATCTCACTGGAGCAGCTGCATCATGGTGGGAGAATTTCCTACACATGCACCCCGACGAGAATAATATAACTTGGAAGGATTTCAAGGAAGGTTTTTAGGTAGCATATTCCTAAAGCCTTATGAAAATCAAGAAGAGAGAATTTGATGACCTCAAACAAAGGACCATGGCGGTGTCGAATACAGCAGTCGGTTTACTCTGTTGTCTCGCTTCACGCCAATGAAGAGCATATATTTGAAAGCAAGAAGATGGAAAAGTTCCTAGGCGATGCAGGCGCCCGGCTTAAATGCCCGACTAGTTGTGCACACTTTTCCGGACTTCAAAACTCTTGGTAGATAAGGCCATTACCACGGAAAATGAGAGGCGCAGCTTGGAAGATTTCATAAGCGGAAAAGGACCAGACTAATCTCGCTCGCAACCACCGAGGCAAGATGGATTTTCAGAAAGGTGGGACACACAAACCCACGACAAATGCCTCACGCCCCGTCAAGAATTTCCATGCAAGGGACAAGGAGTTCACATATCGCCCAGGCGTCACCTGCTACGCTTGTGGAGAAGAAGGGCACTATGCCAAGCAGTGCCCAAAGCCAAGGAACTCGACCCCGAAGCCAAACAACGGTGGCAATAATTCGGCACCCAAGCACAACAATTTCAACCCCAACAATAACCACAGGAAGGGTCATCTGAATCACGTAACCAGAGAGGAAGCACAGAATGCCCCAGATATCGTACTCGGTACGTTCCCTGTCAATACAATACCTGCCATGGTTTTGTTTGATTCTGGAGCTTCGCACTCATTCGTTTCGAAAAGTTTTGCTTTATAAAATAATTTTTCGATGCTTCCCATGGAAAAATCAATGATCATCAAGTCCCCTGGAATTAAGCAAGTTACCCAGAGTTACTGCCAAGGTGTGATTATTGAATTTGAAGGATTGAAATTTCACGCCAACCTTATTGTGTTGGAAAACAAAGGACTGGATGTCATCTTAGGGATGGATTGGTTAACCACCAACAAAGGTTTTATTGACTGTTTCGACAGGACCGTAATTCTCACCCACCACCACGGGAAGACAATAAAAGTTTCAGCCAAAGAGAGAAAAATATCCGGGCAACCGAGATTGAACAAGGTGGATATTTCTGATTTAAGCAAGGTTCCAGTAGTGTGTGAATTTCTAGACATATTTCCAGAAGAACTACCAGGCATGCCACCAGACCGAGAAATAGAATTCAGCATTGAGCTAGCACCCGGAACCGCTCCCATATACAAGAAACCATACAGAATGGCACCATCCGAATTGGTGGAATTGAAGAAGCAAATAAAGGAATTATTAGAAAAAGGATATATACGAGCCAGCTCCTCACCTTGGGGTTCACCAATTTTATTTGCCAAAAGAAGGATGGCACCACGAGATTGTGTATCGACTATCGGCGCTTAACATGGTCACAATCAAGAACAAATATCCAATGCCACGAATAAATGATTTATTTGATCAGCTCGCTCGAGGCCAAGGTATTCTCAAAAATTGACTTGAGATCGGGATACCATCAATTAAAAGTACGAACGGAAGATATTCCCAAGACAGCCTTCACCTCCAGATATGGACTGTATGAGTTCACAGTAATGCCATTCGGGCTAACGAGCGCCCCCGCATATTTTGTTCACCTCATGAACAAAGTATTTATGAAATTCATGGACAAGTTTGTTGTGATATTCATCGGCGATATCTGGTATACTCCAAGACACGGAAGAACACGTTGAACATCTCCGAAGTGTCTTTGGGAGAACTTCGAAAACATCAATTTATGCGCCAAATTCAACAAGTGTGAATTTTGGCTAAGACAAATGAGGTTTTACTGGGCCATGTATTAACCCAAGAAGGTATTGCCGTAGACCCGGAAAAAAGTCAAGGCCGTGCTTGGCTGGAAACCACCGGTGACGTAACAGGGCGTCACGGAGTTTCACAGGAATGGCGGATACTACCGAAGGTTTATTGAAGGATTCTCCACTATAGCAAAGCCAATGACGCAGCTTCTCAAGAAAGACAAGAAGTTTGAATGGACGGAAGCCTGCGAGAAAAGTTTCCAAGAACTAAAAAGGAAACTAACAACAGCGCTAGTATTAATTGTGCCAGACATACACAAGAATTTTGAGGTGTATTGTGACGCATCCCAGAAGGGCCCCGGGTGCGTATTGATGCAAGAAGGCAAGGTAGTCGCGTATGTTTCCAGACAACTTCGCAAGCATGAGGAAAATTATCCTACTCATGACCTGGAATTAGCAGCAGTTATTCATGCGCTCAAGGAATGGAGACACTTTTTACTCGGAAATCGTTGTGAAATATACACGGACCATAAGAGCCTCAAGTATATTTTCACACAACCGGAACTAAATTTACGGCAAAGACGCTGGTTGGAATTAGTAAAGGATTATGATGTTGGGATCCATTACCATCCAGGCAAAGCAAATGTAATGTGAGACGCTCTAAGTCGGAACCCCAGTCCGAACAACGACGGCTTGCCAAATTTGAGACCTGAATTTCGTCAAGAGTTTGCTAAGCTCAACCTGATAGTGGTCACCGAAGGCAGTGTGTCAAATTTGGAGATACAACCTACCCTGATTGAAAAAGTTAAAGAAGCTCGGCATATACGCTGACATTGAAGGCATAAAACGGAAGATGGAATTGGGCAAGGCCTCAGAATTCGTTACCGATGAGCAAGGAATATTGTGGTACAGAAATAGACTTTGCGTACCAAATATCCATGACCTTAAACAGCAAATCTTGGCTGAAGGCCACCGCCCCTATTCAATCCATCACGGAGGAACAAAAATGTACAAGGATCTTGAGGAAACATTTTGGTGTACGGTATAAAAAGGGACATAGCCACGTTTATTGCATGTTGTGACTCATGTCAACGCATCAAGGCCGTCTACGAAACCGGCGGGACTATTGCAACCAAATAAGATACCCGAGTGGAAATGGGGCCGAGATTGGAATGGATTTTATTGTTGGGCTACCTCGGTCACGACAGCGGACATGATGCCATATGGGTCATCAGCGATGGTAGCGAAAGTAGCACACTTCATCCCGTGAAGACAACCCACACCACTCGAAGCTTGCCAGGCTTTATCTCTCCCGCATCATCTGCTTACATGGAGTTCCGAAGACTATAATATCTGACAGAGGCACACAATTCATCTCCAGATTTTGGGATCACCTGCAACAGGCTCTGGGAACCCAACTAGCTTTCAGTACAGCATACCATCCCCAGACCGATGGACAAACTGAACGCGTAAATCGAATTCTAGAGGACATGCTGAGAGCATGTGTCCTCACTTATGGAACCAGTTGGGAGGAAAGCCTGCCGTACGCAGAATTCGCATACAACAAGCAGTTACCGAGCCCGACTGCAAATGGCACCCTTTGAAGCCTTATGCAGGCGGAGATGTCGTACCCGCTAAATTGGTCGAAGCAGGGGACAGCGTGTCTTCGGCCCGGACATGCTCAAAGAAGCCGAGGAAAAGGTAAAGCTAGTCGAGGACCGACTCGAGACAGCTCGAGCCCGGCGGAAGAGTTATTATGATCAGAAACATCGTGGAGTCAATTTTGAACCCAGTGAGTCCGTATACCTACGAGTATCTCCTATGAGGGGACTACAACGATTCAAGATTAAGGGGAAGCTAGCACCAAGATTCATCGGACCATTCTGCATAGTGGCGCGAAGAGGCACGGTAGCCTACCAGCTAGACTTACCCGGGGAATTATCCGATATCCACGACGTGTTCCACGTCTCCCAATTAAGGAAGTGAGTAAGCAACCCAGAGAAGCAAGTATCCCATGAGAACATTGACGTGCAGCCAGACCTCACCTATCGGGAACATCCAGTGAAAATATTGGAGGAATCTGAAAGGAGGACCAGACAGAAAACCATCAAATTTTTCAAAGTTCAGTCGACCAATCACACCGAGAGTGAAGCCACTTGGGAAAGAGAGGACTTTCTTCGGACAGAGCATCCACACTTATTTGAGAATCAGCTGAAATCTCGGGGACGAGATTTTTCCTAAGGGGGTAGGTGTTGTGACACTCCAAAATTTTTCTTTTGGTTTTCTTCAAAACTTTGTTGGATTTGAAGAAGGTCATTTAATCCCTTCCAATAATCTTCCTCTCAAAAACTTTTTCCCTTTGGCAAGGTTTTTATTTTGGCATCTTCTTCAACTCTGGTGTTTGGTTATTTAAAAACCTTTCTTCTGTTTACCCTCTTCTCAAATTCAAAATTTTTGGGTTTTATTTTCTTTTTAAAAAAAAGAAAACCCTAGGAGTTTTGTGTCTTCTCCTATATTGTAACCACTCATGATTTTACCATGCCCCACATGGTAAAACCTCCCAAACACCATCTTTCCACTTTGGGGCAATCCAAATGTTCTATCCCATCAAGTTCAACCCATTTCTGAATTTTATTTCATTTATTTCCTTCCCCAAATCTTTTCTGTCCATTATTTTGAGCCTAGGTGATTTGCAAAGCAAGTACCTAAATGCAATTGAGTTTTGACCTCAAACCAACTCCCCTGGATAGTCCTTGGTAACCACAACCTAGAACAATCAAGATCCACTCTTCTTCTTTTCAAAAATTTCAAATTTCAATATCTGCAAGTTGGGACCAGATTTGTCAAATTTGGTGAAATTCATATCTCCACTGCTCCAAAAATTCCACCAAAATTCAGGCAACCCCCAGATGCAATGAGAGGCCACTCCACCAAAAATCAGCTCAAGGAGAAACTCCCACATTCCAAAATCATTACAGCCGAACACTTGGTGGCCTTTGTTTCTTTGCATTTTGAAATGTTCGAGTTTGAGAGTTCGAGTGTCGTTTCCCTTTGTCGGGAGTTCAGATCACGCAGCGTCGTGCGGTCTTTGGCGCGTTGCGCACAGCCCTCCTCCTGTCCAGGCGCGCCGCGCACTTGGCTGGTTCTGGCGTCGGTGGCACCTGGCGCGCCCTTCTTGCAGCGTCTTCTGCTGGCGTCGGGACCTCCGTGGCGGCCGACGAAGGCACCCTCTGACTGCGCCGTTCGGCGCCGCCCAAGCCACCTGGGAGCTCCAGCGTGGCCGTCTCCCTTGCCGGTATGCGCATGCGGCACCGTCGTCGTGGCTTTGCACGCGCTGCGAAGCGCTCCCTGCCGCCGACGTGCCGCACGGTCGTTCTGCTGAGATCAGGCCGTAACCTCCCCACCTTGCTGAGTTGGGCACCGGGATGGGCTCGTTACGACGTCTAGTCGATGCTCAAGCCCCTAAACCAACTGCCCAGCCACAGCGCCGTCGTAATCACTCACCGGACTTATCCCGTTCATGGCAACCGCCTCGGGCCGGCTATTTATAGTGCCTCCAAGCTCGCTCTCGCCCCCGCACACCTCCACCACCTCACGGACCCGCCCGACCAGCTGGAAGAGCCTCGAGGGGCCCTTCTTCCTCGACTCCGGCCAGCTCTGTCCGCTTCGGGCTCCGGCAACGTTCTCGCTGGTGAGAGCTTCTCCACCGCCCTAGACTTGCCCGTAGTCTCATGGCACCTATAGAAGGCTAACCCCCACTCCAATTTGACCCCAGCAGGTCTCTCCGACGAGGCCCACGACCACCCGAACCACCGTCGCGGAGCAAGGGTCATTGTCGGCGTGGTGCTCGCGGCGACCTCTACCACCACCCACCGACGCGGAATGATGCACTGAACACGGAGGTACCTTCCGATCACCCTGCCTCGCCGTGGATCGCCGCCGGCGACCACCGCGGCTCTCGAGCACCGTCGACCTCTGCCGCCTCTTTTGAATATTCAAACCTAACGGGTGGGACCCGCCCGTTAGCCTCTCTGTTGTTTTTTTTCGAACCGTTTTCTGAAAGCGTACCCTGGCTAATACGCTTTCTAATCTGAACCGTTTTTCTGCACTTTCTGCTTAGGCCCCTGAGAGTTTTCTGTTTCATTACAGAAAGGTCCTTGGACCAAGACTCTTATAACTTTTAAACAGAAAGGGATTTTTGAGTGATTCTTTTTCTGTCCTCTTCAAAATTTTGTCTAGTTTTTTATCAGACTTATTTGAAAAATATTTGGATTATTTTTCTGTACTCCACGGTATTTACGTTAGCGCGTGTGTTTTGTGTGCCGTAGATACCGACGGAGGTGACGGAACCGCGAACTTCACCGAGCTATGCTCCGACTACTCCGAACCAGGCAAGCATGTTTGAACTCTTGATATGATGAGTGTCTTGGCATGTTTGCATTAAGTAGTTTCATGGCATGTTCATGAGCATCTCGAAAAAATTTGTCACGTGAAAAATTGAGGCAAGTGAGTTTCGGAAATCCATGAGTTGATGGAAATGAGTTTGCATGGCCACGTGATGGCATGAAAATGGGTAATATGGCAGTGTTGTAGCATGCTAGTCTTATGCCAGATTATTTTGACTCGGTATCAACTCCCGTTTATTTCCTTTCCCGTCTTGCCACATGTTTCCCGCATAAAGGGATATGGCTTAGTAAGTTGCAAACCACTTTCTGGTACACACCAAATCGAGAGGCGGGATGAGGGTTCCATGGCCTGGATTAAAGCCTATCATCCGGTCAGGGGCATGGGTGTTTCCGGTTGGCACCGAGAGGGGGCACCCTTAGAGCGTAGCGTATATAAATTTGATCCCATGCTATTCGAGGCTGTGATCTCCCGTCTCAAAGTTTTTCTTGAACGCTGTCTAGGGTGATTCCTGGCAACGTGAGGTGGGATGGGTGTGTACTGGTTGGTTGTGTTTTCCTCCGAAATACCATAAGCGGAACTAGTCCCTCGTGACTACGGAAATCCGTTGGTTGTGGGCATTTTAGTACAAGCTCTGCAGAGTCAAAATTCCATTGCATCATCTTATCTATGTCCAAGTTCCGTGTCCTTATTATCTTGTCAAGTATCAGTCTTGGTGACAGAAACCCCGGTAAGCCAAATGAGTGTTAAGTCCGGTTAATGTTTATTCTAGTGACGGACTAACCCGTTAATATCATGTGTTGAATATTTTTCTGTAAGCATTAACTCTTGCACGTTATGAACAATGAACTATAAGCCCTTTACGTGGCGTCGCTCGGGACGTCCGACTGTTAACATTGTTGTTATTTACTTTTGATATAAGCCCTTTACGTGGCGTCGCTTAGGCGTCCATTGTCAACATTGTTATCATTTACTTTTTATATAAGCCCTTTCTGCGATGTCGCCCCGACGTCCGACTGTGGCATTATTGTTATTTACTTTTGATATGAGCCCTTTCTGCGATGTCGCCCCAACGTCCGACTGTGGTACTCATGTCTTTTACTTTCAGTACAAGCCCTTTATGTGGTGTCGCTTAGGCGCAGGCTATGACATGATTTATTTATTTATTTTCCTTTCGGCGATAAACCCGGACACCCGATCGGTTTACTGTTTATTATGTTGGGTTTTCGAGCGGACTACCGCCGACTCCCTTTTACTTACCTTGTTTTACTGACTCAAATGTGCATTATTCATGATGCAATCATGCATGCATTTATTATATCTATTGTCCGAACTGTCTTGTGAGTACTTTCGAAGTACTCAACTGGCTTGTTAATTTGGCCAGATGCTGACGAAGGCGATCTCATGGATGAAGAGTTCGATAGCGAGTCCGACGCCTAGAGGAGTCCCAGTCAGTCTCGTGCGACCCTGGTTTTGGTCACTGTATTATATCCGCTTCCGCTACCCAAATAAATTCATCGAGCCTCACCTTGACGCTCGGTGAGCCGCCAGTTTAGTGGTCATATTATCCACCCCACTGTGTTATTCCACCACCACTTTTACCGCAAGTCAAGAGGTTAGTAAGCCACCCCATTGTGTCATATCCGCCACTATGTATAATTATTGGCGTGCTTGTAATAATTTTTCAGCAACCTCGGCTCGACCACGTAATATATAAGCGCTCTTGGCTTGTTGTATCAAGGTTTTGTCTACCGATGAGAGGATTTTTCCTCACAGAATTTAAAACATCAGTTTCTCAATAAATATTTTTATTGGAAAACCGGTCTGACGAGGACGAACTATTCTTGGCGGTGATGGCGAAGGGGATGCGTGGCGGTGCTTTCGGTGAAGTCGAGCTTTCGAAGAGAAGCGAGAACGTGGCGCTTCGAGGCTCGGGGCTGATCGGCGGAGACGGCAGCGGCGAAGCTATTGGACCGCGATAGGCACGCGAGACGACGGCGGACACGGTTTCATGGTGGCACGGGCTCGGCAGCGTCGGCCATGGTGCGGAAGAGCGAGGGGGAGAGGCAGGGGGCGTGTGAGGTGTCCGCAGAGTCAGGGCGGCGACGTGGAGCCTGCCTAGGTGTCGAGCGGCAGGCTGACAAGCATTGGCCGCCGTGGCGACTCGTGCTTCGCGGCGTCCTCTGTGCTACTGGCGGGGATGAAGCCATTTGGCTGGCATGGTGAGCCTGACTGGCTGCCAGTGGGCGGTGGTGGGCTGCGGCCAGGTAAGTTCCCTCCCTCTCTTTTAATTTCTGTTTTCCTATTTTTCTGTAAGTTTGTGGCTTTATTAAAAATAGTTAGACACTTACAAAAATCCTGGAAATAATCATAGGCTCTGTTTAGATTATTTCCAACAGCCCACACTTATTTCCAGAATTATTTGAGCATTTAAAATATTTTATAGCATTTAAATACCCGAATGCAAATAGGTAATGGTTTAATCCAATGACCTTATGTGTCCTAGAAAAATGTGAACCAATTTTGGCAAAGGTTCTAACCCAAGGCAAAACTGATGAACATTTTAGAAGGGCATCTCAGGTTCATTGAAAATGATTTTATGTTGGACCTATTTGATTTGATCTGGTGCTAGGGTTTGATCAATTCCTATTTCAAATTCAAAAGAATTTAAACATGATGCATCACTCTAATGCAAGCACTAATCATTACCAGAACTAGGGATGTGACAACTCACCCCCACTAAACAAGAATCTCGTCCCGAGATTCAAGGTGTGAGGTAAGAAAGCGAGAGGGACAGGCCAGGCCACGGTCTTCATGATGCATTGCATTTCTCGAAGATGTTGATTCATTGCTTCAAATTGATCTTGACGTCTTGCTTTGAGAACTACATCCAACATGACAACGAGTAGAAGGAAGAATTTTAGAAGATTCGATTTTCCTGAGGTTCGAGCAACTTAGTATCATCTTAATGATCACAAGATCAACTCATGGAATGAGACATAAAAACATCTCTGGAGCTGAGAGGCAAAACATGCATCAGGAGGACGGAAGAAACAATTTTATGAGGGTTTCAAAGTAGCGAGGGAAATTGTCATGATTCCAAAACGGGGCATCTCAGGGAAGGTGACTCTAAGAACTATTCCCTTAAGTGGCAAAAAGAATTACTTTTGATACAAAGATCATTGAAACTCTTTATACTAGCTTAGGGCAAATCATCATCGATCATTTGAAGGAGTTCGGATGAATGACATTCCCGGACTAGAATGGATGATGTGGACTAACTTGTTGAAGACAACGCGATGGATGATTTGCTTATCATCGGAAATGGACAGGACTCATGGTAGGACCACTGTTGAAGGTGATCCTGACAAGAAATTACCGAGAAGGGTAGTCCATGGTTGAATGGCACAATGGCGGTGCAAGCTAGGAACAAAGTGCTAATGCTGGGAATTGTTCTAGTGGCGGAGAAAACTCAACAGTAGAGAGTGATTCCATTGTTAGAAAGGTTATGGCATAACCGAGGAAACTGAGAGCGGATCCCATTTAATGCCGACGATAGATCCTAGTGATTGCGCGTGCTCTCAAGAACTTGAGCATTTCCATATTCATCAAGTTTTAGCAATATCCGTGTCAAGGATCCTGGCAACACATCATACTACCATGATGAATAGTCATGGACGATGCGGATGCAACGGGAGATAACACCTTCTCAGATTTCTCCTTAGTGAGGCCAAGGAAACAAAATCTGATAATCGACCAAGAGACATTTAGCACTCCGCTTCTAATGTTCTCCTTGATGTACCGACAACCCAATACCGGTCGGTATCTAGAACATCAAGTAAAGGTCGACTTGGGAAAACAAAGGATCCATAAGGAACAACTTCTAAAATAAGTCGCACGACATCCTTATGGAGAGGATGGTCGACTTGCTTCGATTAAGATGCTACAAAATAGATCTTGACTGGGTGTGTCGGCCAACATCAACCTTGTCGGGACCTACATCATAGATCTTGGAATAGTTTCAACCATCATATCTTTTGAGATTCAGATCTGCAGTCGAGTAGCAGGACATTTCGGACATCATATGCGGAAAAGAAATTTTGCAACACAAATCGAAAAGACGATGTTGCGAGATTCTCAAGAAATGAACTACAATAGCAAGCTCCAAAACATGAGCTGGTTCTGCTACACACATGTGAACACGCTGTCCTAGACAAGCATGACCACATAGTAGTCTTACAATAGAATGCTACCGAGTTCAGATGGGGAACCATCATTGGGGATATCGAAGTCCTTGTATAAGCCCGGGTCTTAAGAAGGAACTTCTTTTCCTTGAACAAATCAATCAGTGGCTTGGTGTGCTAGGGAACACATATGGATTGGAGGCGGCCAACCTATCAAACCATAGAGTACTTCGCACATAGACATGACTAACTTGGGATGATTCCGGAAACAAAACAAACCTTTCTCGAACTCACTGACAACTTGCACCAAATGCATGTGAATCGGAGAAAGTCACTTCTTACATCCAAAGCATATGCTTCATGAGCGGGACATGAAGATAATGCTTTTTAGAAGTTTCAACACTAGTGGATGTTCAACATGAATCATGGAGATGATGAAAATGTTGTCAATGGGCTCAACAACAATTTATCAAGATTTCCATATAGATGGAATTCCATAACTATGTGAACAAGGTAATAGCATGGGTCCGACCCAAAGGATATAATGGTGTATGCTCGACAACCGTGAGTAAGACAACATTACGAACATCGTTGGTTCTGATTTGATTTGACGATAGCCCACACTCAAATCAAGTTTTGACAAGGCAATAAATCCAACGACTGATCACGAGGATCAGTCGATGAAGATATCATCTTTCTTCAACAAACACACAAACACAAGGATATCTCTTCAAAATGAACTAAGTGGGACTAGCTTTCATCTTCCAACTCTCCAACTTGTTGTTTAGCTCAACCAACTAGCCTAGGGGTATCCAACACAGATTCTTGGAGAAAGGGTGGTTTGCAAGAAACCATCTTGATCATGAGCTCAACATAACGGTCAGGGGAAAACCTGGTGATACTTCCGAGAGGATATTTAGAAAATCACGAACCACCGACATGTTATTAAGCTCGGAAATAATCCTACTTTTCAGGGCAAGACGGTATGATCAAATAAGCGAGGGATTGGCACAATCCTAACTCATTGATCAAAGTGTGCACCAGAAATATGGACTAGGTAGCGCGATCAATCTTAGGATGATGATTCAATAACCAGCACGCTAAGAATGAGATTATTATCCATTAATTACCAAGCAACGAGGTTGCTAGGAGTATTGACTTCGCACATCATAGTTCACTTGTCGGCATTCCGGTTGCAACAACACGGAACCGAGGAATGAATAGTGATGGCGAGAAGTATCACTGCATCAGGAATTCATAAGAGATGGTGCAATTCTCATGACATTCTGACATAAAGAGGGCAACACTCAAGGTAGAAACGAACAAAATCTGGATTGGCATTTTGATATCGCGGATACAACTACTTTGACCCAATCCTAGAAATGGATGAGGTCTTTGAGTTTGTTTCTCCTAGTCATTCCGGAATAGAATGGCTTGACCGGACCATAGGAGCAAAAGGCATCGATGAACACGAATGCACAACTACTTCTCGACTATTAACTAATAGGCGGGGGTGAATATAGTTGAGGAGGAACAACTCAAAGGAACATATATCTTTACGAGTTGTGAGTGCATAGATTAGCATGTCGAACGAGTTCAACATATTTCTTCCGGATAACCCATGCAGAACGGTAGAACTGGAAGATTCACAATATGAATGGAGAACTCCTCAAGAGTACTTTGATTGTGATCTTTTGGTTCAAAGAATTTCTGCCTTAATGGTTCATGGTATTTGGAAGAAGGAAATACCACGGACCTCGAGGATTGTCACAAGGTTACTAATATCCTAAAGGAACTAGCAAACACTATCAACATGAAGTAAGTAGGGTGAATCTCAGGTTCAAGAACCCAGAAATAGAAGGCCTACTAACTAAATGGCACCACGGGATGCTTTCGAGAATGATGGCCAAAATCATCACACTGGGAACACAAAGCATGGCTGGATTACTAGGTGATCCTCTAAGACACCTACGGTCATAATAATAACCCCAACATATATGTCGAGGCAATAGAGTACCTCAACTCACGGATTAGTGTGCTTAATCTGGCCCAAAAGGACATCAGGAACGGGAGGAAGGGATTTGCAAATGCATCGATCATTTAGAAACACAGGATGACTCGAGACTGACATAACGGCTGTAAATGGTCAAAAACATTTGAGACAGCACTGCAAAAGGGTGGCATAACCACTCAACATCACAATATCAAGGCTCGAGATCAGCTGTCAACACACGTAAGTAGTAGGAACTGAGGCGGGGCCTAGAACCAACAATCCTATAAGTCTCTATCATAGTAACTCGTCATCCTAATAGATAGATGAGAAGGTCTAGTTCTTAATCCCGTAGAAAAGAAGAGGGTGGCCTTGAATCGAGAAGGGCATAAGGTATAAGGAGTAAAAGAGCCTTACGTTCCTTCCACAATCAATTCCCTTATATAACTAAAGCATTTCTAGACTCAACTTTGACCAGTTTGGCTTGGTAATCCTACAGGCAGTCAGGCTCTGATACCAAAGCTGTCAGGACCCTGATTCTAGGTCACACAGATCTAGCCTGTAATACCTCATATCACTTTGCGGCCTCACGCACGGTATTCCCACGGGTGTCGCCTTACCATGGCCCGGGACCGTTTGCGCCTTTTGGCTCACATATATGATAGTGTCTCTAGCATCCATATGACAGAGAACCCGGGCCGACATGACTAGTCGTGAACCCAAAGTAGCACTGACTTACGGGGGCAGGCATACATGAATCAACATCGAGCATGCGGTCGTGACGTCGCGAATCGAGGCTGTAGCCTTTGGGCTAACAGGACTCAGGGAACTCGGGCTATAGCGGGCTAGGCGGGACTCGGATGTCACCGCGTGACATTTCCCGAAGGGGAACCACGAGGCAAGTGAATCACATGCCGTCCGATCAAGTGTTTACGGCGGTAGTCTTTGGGCTAGCGAGGACTCCGGTGAACCGGGCTGTAGCGGACTACTATAGCTCATGGAAGCACAAGACTACATTTCCCCATAAGAAAGGCTACCAAGGATAAACAACTAGGTTGTCGGATCCCATACATACCAAGCATTTCAATCATACACACAATATGCTCGATATGTGTAAATACAACATGGCATCACAACATAACTCTACGACTCAAGTATTTATTCATTACGCTCCGAGGAGCCAAGTATTACAATCATGGTCTCATGACCCAACATACAGAGCATACAAGCATCGAGCGGAAGCATAAACATGTCTGAGTACAGACAACTACAAATGAAAAAGGCTGAGAAGCCTGAGTATCTACAAGACCCTGCCGAGGGCACAAGATCGTAGCTGAGGTAACAAGCTAAACGTCGAAGTCCACGCGGAACTACTAGCGAGACTGACGTCTCTCTGCAAAAACATAAATTAGGCAAACGTGAGTACAAATGTACCCAGCAAGACTTACATCAGAACTAACTACATATGCATCAGTATTAACAAAAGGGGGTGGTGGAGTTTGACTCTGACCAAGCCCGGCTTTGACTCGATGGCTATCTGAACTACATTTGCAAGTAACTCTTTTGAGGTGGCGCACACGAGTCCACATATTCACCAATAAATAAACCACCATGGATCCGCTCCCGTCACCCTACGAGAAGGCCATCCATAGCACTCACGCTTATCTTGCGAGTTTTAGAGTATCCACTTTCACTTGTCTATGAACTTTTATAGGCAACCCAGAAGTCCTTTACCGCGGACACGGCTATTTGAATAGATGATGTTAACCTGCGGGGTGTACTTCTTCACACACGCTCTCGCCACTTACCACCATGTACACGTCGTGTATCTCGGCAACCTTCAAGCGGAAGCTTTGGCGAAGTCGGCCATGACCTGACTAACCACACAAGTCTCTAGTCGGGTTTATCGCCTATTTGGGTTCCATCCATGAGGAGATCCGGTCGGAGTTTCGCTCACAGCCCCAAGCGATGTGTCTTTGGGTTCCCGAGACACCAACCAGCGCCGGTACACCGTGCCACGGCGTATCTACCGCATCATAGCCCACCCCTATGGTCGGCGCTTCATACGGCCTCCAACACATATCCTACAAACACGAGAAACTAGTTGCAACTCACAGACGAGGAGGGCAAGGGTAGTTAATAAGTCGAGAGGGTCCATTGGTTTCGGGCCCAATGTGTAGTAGTAGTTGTTCATGGATCACAAACCACAGAACTTCAGTTCTGAGGACGGTTTCAATGAGACAACCCACCATGTACTCCTACATGGCCTCTCACCGCTACCTTTACCAAATCGTGTTCACACACTTAGCTCACACACAGTAGGACATGTTCATCACCATTCCAATTCATCCCTGATGAATCAGACCTGACTCAACTCTAAGCAGTAGCAGGCATGACAAACAAGCATGAATTAGTAGGCACATCAGGGCTCAAACAACTCCTACTCATGCTAGTGGGTTTCATCTATTTACTGTGGCAATGACAGGTCATGCAGAGGAAAAGGGGTTCAGCTACAATGACATGTAACGATTGAATCGATGTTGTCCTAATGCGGTAAAAGAGAAGCAGGAGCGAGAGAGTGAGATTTTATCGGAATGAACAAGGGGTTTTGCTTGCACAGCACTTACGAAGATAAAATAGTTCTTCATCGGTGTCAACGATCACAGCGTCGGGACAACGTCTACCGAGGGGGAACAACACTGGCAAACAGAGAAGAAATACGATCAATGGAATGCACAATATTATGCATGCTATGACATGGCATTATGAATGTGTTTTGGGCTAATGCAAGCTAGATCAGATTGAGGTGAGTCCATTTGAACCAAAGATTCAAATGCAAACCCATTTTATGAAGTCATAAAGGTGCATTAACTTGTTTCATCTAAACAGCAAATCTAGGTTGCTCTAACATGCATGAAACTAGTACAGATGGATAGATTGGATTTTTCTGATCATTTTTCATATATAAATTATTTCATTCTGAGCTACGGTTGATTTTCTATGATTTTTAGAATTTTGGCTATTTTACGGAATTTCTGTAAAAGAATAAATCCGAGAAAAAGTATTCTTTAATCGTGACCTTTGCATCCTTGTGGCGTCGGCGAGGTCCGCAGGCGGTCAGGTCAAACTGACCCGGTGGTTCCAGCGATGTCGAGGGTAATTAGCCTAGCTAATTTTAGATAGCACTAAAACTAATTTAGTTAGCAGACGGGCCCCACCTGTCATGGACTTAGGGGGAAGTCAACCTGGGCCCACACGGAGTCAACCTGGGTCAAGCGTGGTCAAACTTCGCGGCGTCTAGCCGCCTTGGCCCGAGCAACGCTGTGGCGGTGGGAGTGCTTGATTTCGGGCTCCAACGACCAAAACGCAGCGGATGAACACGTCTACGCGATCTTGAGGCGAGCCGCATCGTTTAGTGGCGATGGTGGAGCTTCGGGGTGGCCGGAACGTCGCCCGGCGGCAGGTATGGCGGTCGCCGAGTCGGGTGAGTCAAGCTCATCGTTAGGGGAGCACGCAGCGGCGTGTGGAGTGGTGCTACGGACTCCTCGCGATGCGGTGAGTGTGTTGAACACGGTGGTGTGGCGGTGGGTGGCCGAGTCACGTCGGCGGCGAGCTTGGCGGCGGCAGCGTGCGGTGATGCCGTGCGATCGCTAGGGTGCTCGAGAGAGAGAACGGAGAGGATGGGGAGGTGCAGCAGCTCACGTCGATCACGTAGGAGCAGACGGCGCAGTCGGGGACGAACTGTTGCGGCGGTGATGGCGAAGGGGATCTGCGGCAGTGCTCGGTGAAGTTGAGCTCGAAGAGGACGAAGCAGGGCGCGTGAGCACTCGGGGCTCGGGCTGATCGACGGAGACGACGACGGCGAAGCTGTTGGACAAGGTAGCGCGGCATGGGGACGACGACGGACGCGGGTTTCACGGTGGCGCGGGCGCGGCAGCGTCGGCCATGGTGCGGGAGAGCGAGGGGGAGAAGCAGGGGGCGTGTGAGGTGTCCGCGGAGTTGGGGCAGCGACGTGGAGCCTGCCAGTGTCGGTGGCAGGCGGCAAGCGGTGACGCCGTGGCGACTGGTGCTTCGCCGGCGTCACCTCAATACGCACTGGCGGGGGCGAAGCAGTGGTAGGCATGGCGGCCTGTTGACTGGGCTGCCCAGTGGGCGGCTCTTTGAAATTTTGTCGAGGTAAGTTCCCTCCTCTCTTTTAATTTCTGTTTTCCTATTTTTACGTAAGTTTGTGGCTTTATTAAAAATAGTTAGACACTTACAAAAATCACGGAAATAATCATAGGCTCTGTTTAGATTATTTCCAACAGCCCACACTTATTTCCAGAATTATTTGAGCATTTAAAATATTTTATAGCATTTAAATGCCCAAATGCAAATAGGTAATGATTTAATCCAATGACCTTATGTGTCCTAGAAAAATGGGAACCAATTTTGGCAAAGGTTCTAACCCAAGGCAAAACTGATGAACATTTTAGAAGGGCATCTCAGGTTCATTGAAAATGATTTTATGTTGAACCTATTTGATTTGATCTGGTGCTTGGGTTTGATCAATCCCCATTTCAAATTCAAAAGAATTTAAACATGATGCATCACTCTAATGCAAGCACTAACAATTACCAGAACTAGGGATGTGACAGATCCCGCCAAGACGCTTTGTTTAGAACAGCACCAACTTACAGCTCCACCGTTCAATATAAACACATATCCGGTTTGCGATTTAGAATCCTCCGGATCAGTGTCAAAACTTGCATCGACGTAACCATTTACGACTAGCTCTTTGTCACCTCCATAAACGAGAAACATATCCTTAGTCCTTTTCAAGTATTTCAGGATATTCTTGACCGTTGTCCGATGATCCACTCTGGATTACTTTGGTACCTCCTGCTAAACTTATTGCTAAGCATACATCAGTGCGGTACACAGCATTGCATACATGATAGAGCCTATGGCTGAAGCATAGGAACATCTTTCATTTTCTCTCTATCTTCTGTATTGTGGTCGGGCATTGAGTCGACTCAACTTCACACCTTATGTCTGAGGCAAGAACCCTTTCTTTGCACGATCCATTTTGAACTTTTCAAAACTTTATCAAGGTATGTGCTTTGTGAAAGTCAATTAAGCGTATTGATCTATCCCTATAGATCTTAACGCCCAACATGTAAGCAGCTTCACCGAGGTCTTTCATTGAAAAACTTTTATTCAAGTATCCCTTTATGCTATCCAGAAATTCTATATCATTTCCAATTAACAATATGTCATCTACATATAATATCGGAAATGCTCTGAGCTCCCACTCACTTTCTTGTAAATACTGAGGCTTCTCAAAGGTGCGTATAAAACCATATGCTTTGATCACACTATCAAAGTGTTTATTCCAACTCCGAGATGCTTGCACGGTCCATAAATGGATAGCTGGAGCTTGCACACTTTGTTAGCACCTTTTGGATCGACAAAACCTTCCGGTTGCATCATATACAACTCTTCTTCCGTAAATCCATTCAGGAATGCAGTTTTGACATCCATTTGCCAAATTTCATAATCATAAAATGCGGCAATTGCTAACATGATTGAGACAGACTTAAGCATCGCTTCTGGTGAGAAAGTCTCATCGTAGTCAGCCCCTTGAACTTGTCGAAAACCTTTCACAACAAGTCGAGCTTTGTAAGCAGATTACATTACCATCGGCGTCGGTCTTCTTCTTGAAGATCCATTTATTCTCGATGGCGTGTCGATCATCGGGCAAGTCAACCAAAGTCCATACTTTGTTCTCATACATGGATCCCATCTCAGATTTCATGGCTTCAAGCCATTTTGCGGAATCTGGGCTCATCATCGCTTCCTCATAGTTCGTAGGTTCGCCATGGTCAAGTAACATGACTTCTAGAATAGTATTACTGTACCACTCTGGTGCGGATCTTACTCTGGTAGACCTACGAGGTTCAGTAGCAACTTGATCTGAAGTTTCATGATCAATATCATTAGCTTCCTCACTGATTGGTGTAGTTGTCACAGGAACCGGTTCTTGTGATGAAGTACTTTCCAACAAGGGAGCAGGTATAGTTACCTCATCAAATTCTACTTTCCTCCCACTCACTTCTTTCGAGAGAAACTCCTTCTCTAGAAAGGATCCAAATTTAACAACGAAAATCTTGCCTTGAGACACTGTGATAGAAGGTGTACCCAATAGTCTATTTTGGGTATCCTATGAAGACACATTTCTCCGATTTGGGTTCGAGCTTATCTGGTTGAAGTTTCTTCACATAAGCATCGCATGACCCCAAACTTTAAGAAACGACAACTTTGGTTTCTTGCCAAACCATAGTTCATAAGGCGTCGTCTCAGCGGATTTTGATGGTGCCCTATTTAACGTGAATGCGGCCGTCTCTAAAGCATAACCCCAAAAGCGATAGCGGTAAATTAGTAAGAGACATCATAGATCGCACCATATCTACTAAAGTATGATTCTGACGTTCGGACACACCATTTCGTTGTGGTGTTAAAGATTGGCGTGAGATTCTTGAAACTATTCCGCATTGTTTCCAATGTAAACCAAACTCGTAACTCAAATATTCTCCTCCACGATCAGATCGTAGAAATTTTATTTTCTTGTTACGATGATTTTCCACTTCACTCTGAAATTCTTTGAACTTTTCAAATGTTTAGGACTTGTGTTTCATCAAGTAGATATACCCATATCTGCTCAAATCATCAATGAAGGTGAGAAAATAACTTGATACCCACATGAAGCTTCAATATTCATTGGACCACATACATCAGTATGTATGATTTCCAATAAATCAATTGCTCGCTCCATAGTTCTGGAGAATGGCGTTTTAGTCATCTTGCCCATGAGGCACGGTTCGCAAGTACCAAGTGATTCATAATCAAGTGATTCCAGAAGTCCATCGATCTGGAGTTTCTTCATCGCTTTACCGATATGACCTAAATGGCAGTGCCACAAATAAGTTGCACTATCATTATCAACTCTGCATCTTTTGGCTTCAACATTATGAATATGCGTATCACTACTATCGAGATCCAATAAAAATATACCACTCATCAAGGGTGCATGACCATAAAGATATTACTCATATAAATAGAACAACCATTATTCTCTGATTTAAATGAATAAGCATCTCGCATCAAACAAGATCCGGATATAATGTTCATGCGTATGGCGGCACCAAATAACAATTATTTAGGTCTAAAACTAATCCCGATGGTAGATGTAGAGGTAGCGTGCCGACCGCGATCACATCGACTTTGGAACCATTCCCCACGCGCATCGTCACCTCGTCCTTAGCCAATCTTCGCTTAATCCGTAGTCCCTGTTTCGAGTTGCAAATATTAGCAACAGAACCAGTATCAAATACCCAGGTGCTATTGCGAGCATTAGTAAGGTACACATCAATAATATGTATATCACATATACCTTTGTTCACTTTGCCATCCTTCTTATCTGCCAAATACTTGGGGCAGTTCCGCTTCAGTGTCACATGCGCTGCGGTAGAAGCACTCGATCTCGAGCTTAGGTCCAGATTTGGGTTTCTTCTCTTGAGCGGCAACTTGCTTCTTGTTCTTTTTGAAGTTCCCCTTCTTCTTCCCTTTACCCTTTTTCTTGGCGGGTGGTCTTATTGACCATCAACACTTGATGTTCATTCTTGATTTCTACCTCCACAGCTTTTAGCATTGTGAAGAGCTCGGGAATAGTCTTGTCCATCCCTTGCATATTATAGTTCATCACGAACGTCTTGTAGCTTGGTGGCAGTGATTGGAGAATTCTGTCAATGACACTATCATCAGGAAGATTAACTCCCAGTTGAATCAAGTGATTATTATACCCAGACATTTTGAGTATATGTTCACTGATAGAACTATTCTCCTCCATCTTCTGACTATAGAACTTATTGGAGACTTCATATCTCTCAATCCGGGCATTTGCTTGAAATATTAACTTCAACTCTGGAACATCTCATATGCTCCATGACGTTCAAAACTTCGTTGAAAACCGGTTCCAAGCCGTAAAGCATGGCACACTAAACTATCGAGTAGTCATCAGCTTTGCTTTCGCGGGCGTTCTTAACGTCGTCGATTACCATCTACTGACAGGCACAGCACCCGGCGGTGCTTCGGGACGTAATTCTTCTATGCAGCAATGAGGATAATCCTCGAGTTACGGACCCGATCCGTGTAATTGCTACCATCATCTTTCAACTTAGCTTTCTCAAGGCAGCATTAAAATTCAGCGGAACAACAACACGAGCCATCTATCTACAACAAACATAGACAAGCAAAATACTATCGGTACTAAGTTCATGATAAATTTAAGTTCAATTAATCATATTACTTAAGAACTCCCACTTAGGCAGACATCTCTCTAGTCATCTAAGTGATCACGTGATCCAAATCAACTAAACCATGTCCGATCATCACGTGAGATGGAGTAGTTTCAATGGTGAACATCACTATGTTGATCATATCTACTATATGATTCACGTTCGACCTTCGGTCTCCGTGTTTCCGGGCCATATCTGTATATGCTAGGCTCGTCAAGTTTAACTGAGTATTACGTGTGTGCAACTGTTTTGCACCCGTTGTATTTGAATGTAGAGCCTATCACACCCGATCATCACGTGGTGTCTCATACGAAGAACTTTATAGCGGTGCATACTCAGGGAGAACACTTCTTGATAATTTGGTGAGAGATCATCTTAAAATGCTACCGTCAATCAAATCAAGATAAGATGCATAAAGGATAAACATCACATGCAATCAATATAAGTGATATGATATGGCCATCATCATCTTGTGCTTGTGATCTCCATCTCAAGCACCGTCGTGATCACCATCATCACCGGTAGCGACACCTTGATCTCCATCGTGGCATCGTTGTCGTTCGCCATCTATTGCTTCTCGACTATCGCTACCGCTAGTGATAAAGTAAAAGCAATTACAGGCGTTTGCATTTCATACAATAAAGCGACAACCATATGGCTCTGCCAGTTGCCGATAACCCGGTTACAAAACATGATCATCTCATACAATAAAAATATAGCATCACGTTTTGACCATATGACATCACAACATGCCCTGCAAAAACAAGTTAGACGTCCTCTAATTTGGTGTTGCAAATTTTACGTGGCTGCTACGGGCTGAGCAAGAACCGTTCTTACCTACGCATCAAAACCACAATGATAGTTCGTCAAGTTAGTGCTGTTTTAACCTTCGCAGGACCGGGCGTATGCACTCAGTTCAACTAAAGTGAGAGACAGACACCCGCCCGGTCACCTTTAAGCACGAGTGCTCGTAGCGTTGAAACCAGTCTCGCGTAAGCGTATGCACGTAATGTCGGTCGGGCCGCTTCATGTCACAATACCGCTGAACCAAAGTATGACATGCTTTGGTAAGCGGTATGACTTGTATCGCCCACAACTCACTTGTGTTCTACTCGTGCATATGACATCTACGCATAAAACCAGGCTCGGATGCCCTTTGTTGGGGGCGTAGTAATTTCAAAAAATTCCCTACGCTGCGCAAGGGTCATGGTGATGCATAGCAAGCGAGAGGGAAGAGTGTTGTCCACGTACCCTCGTGAGACCGAAAGCGAGCGTTAGAACAACGCTGTTGATGTAGTCGTGCGTCTTCACGATCCGACCGATCCAAGTACCGAACGTCACGGCACCTCCGAGTTCAGCACACGTTCAGCTCGATGACGATCCCCGGACTCCGATCCAGCAGGGTGTCGGGGAAGAGTTCCGTCAGCACGACGGCGTGGTGACGGTGATGATGTTCTACCGACGCAGTTCTTCGCCTAAGCACCGCTTCTGATATGGCCGAGGTGGAATATGGTGGAGGGGGCACATGAGCGGCCAAGGAACGATCACGAAGATCCACTTGTGTGTCATGGGGTGCCCCTGCCCCCTTTATATAAAGGAGGAGGGGGAGGTGCGGCTGGCCCCTAGGGGTGCGCTGGAGGAGTCCTACTCCCACCGGAGTGAGTCCCCCTCTTGCCTTGTTGGAGAAGGAAGGGGAAGGTGGAAAGAGGAAGAGGCGCCGCCCCCTTCCTTGTCCTATTCCGGACTAGGGGAGGGCGTGCGGCCTACCTGGCCGGCCCTCCTCTTCTCCCTTAGGGCCTATGTAGGCCCATTAACCCCGAGAAGTTCGATAACCCCGGTACTCCGGTAAAATCCCGATTTCACCCGGAATGATTCCGATATCCAAATATAGGCTTCCAATATATCAATCTTTATGTCTCGATCATTTCGGGACTCCTCGTCATGTCCGTGATCACATCCGGGACTCCGAACAACCTTCGGTACATCAAAAACTATAAATTCATAATATATACATCGCCATCGTAGCGTTAAGCGTGCGGACCCTACGGGTTCGAGAACTATGTATACATGACCTAGGACTATTTCGGTCAATAACCAATAAGCGGAACCTGGATGCTCATATTGGCTCCTACATATTCTACGAAGATTTTATCGGTCAAACCGCATAAAAACATCGTTGTTCGTTTGTCATCGGTATGTTACTTGCGAGATTCGATCGTCGGTATCTCAATACCTAGTTCAATCTACGTTGCAAAGCCAGAATCTCTTTACTCGTTACGTAATGCATCATTTCGTAACTAACTCATTAGTTACATTGCTTGCAAGGCTTATAGTGATGTGCATTACCGAGAGGGCCAGGAGATACCTCTCAGAGCAATCGGAGTGACAAAACCTAATCTCGAAATCGCCAACTCAACATGTACCTTTGGAGACACACTGTAGAGCTCCTTTATAATCACCCGATTCACGTTGTGACGTTTGGTAGCACACAAAGTGTTCCTCCGTTAGCAGGAGTTGCATAATCTCATAGTTATTGGAACTTTGTATAAGTCATGAAGAAAGCAATAGCAACATACTAAACGATCAAGTGCTAAGCTAACGGAATGGGTCAGGTCAATCACATCATTCTCCTAATGATGTGATCCCGTTAATCAAATGACAACAGATGTCTATGGTTAGGAAACATAACCATCTTTGATTAATGAGCTAGTCAAGTAGAGGCAAACTAGTGACATTAAGTTTGTCTATGTATTCACACATGTATCATGTTTCCGGTTAATACAATTCTAGCATGAATAATAAACATTTATCATGATATGAGGAAATAAATAATAACTTTATTATTGCCTCTAGGGCATATTTCCTTCAATAAGGAGTGGAAAGAGCCTAATATTGGGGATTCCCAAGGCACCCGAAGGTAATATTCAAGGACAACCAAGAACCTAAGCTTGGGGATGCCCCGGAAGGCATCCCCTCTTTAAATCTTCGTTCATCGGTAACTTTACTTGGAGCTATATTTTTATTCACCACATGATATGTGTTTTGCTTGGAGCGTCATTTTATTTTGTTACTATTTGCTTGCTGTTATTTAGAATAATGTTTTGCATCTTTATTTTCAATAAAAATGTCAAGGATAGCCTTTACCATGCTTATTTTGCTAGTATACATGTTGCTGTTTGAAAACAGAATGTTTACCGCTGTTGCAAAAATTCCCTAGGAAAGTCAGAGAATGGTATAATGTTTAAAATTTTTGCATATTGAGCTCTGATAAATATTCTACAGTGGGAATTTTCTTTCATAATTTTTGGAGTTAGGGAAGTATGATGAATCTTGCATTCTTTACAGACTATACTGTTTTGGTAGATTGCTGTTATGGTTGCATTGTTTGCATATGTTTGCTTGTTTAATGATTCTATTTGAGGATAGGAGTATTAAATATGCAGAGGAATTTAGTATACAATGTTGAATAATAATTTTAGTGATTTGTTACAGTAGAAAATGATAAGGTTTTGCATTGATTTATACTAACCTATCTCACGAGTTCTTATAGAGTTTGGTGTGGATGAAGCTTTTGATGAAAAGAGAAACCATGATATGAGAGGAATAAAGGAGACACAAAAGTTCACGCTTGGGGATGCCCGAGGCACCCCAAGATAATATTTCAAGAAGTCTCAAGCATCTAAGCTTGGGGATGCCCCGTTAGGCATCAGACCTTTCTTCTTCAACAACTATCGGTTAGTATCGGTTGAACCTAAGTTTTTGCTTCTTCACATGAGTTGTGATATCCTTGCAATGTCATTTTATTTTGTTTCGCTTGCTGTTTGAACAAAATACCAAGATCTGAAATTCTTAAATGAGAGAGAGTCTTCACATAGTTACATAATTATTTAGCTACTCATTGATCTTCACTTATATCTTTTTGGAATAGTTTGTCATTTACTTGTGTGCTTCACTTATATTCTATGAGTAAATGGTTGAATGAGTTGATTGTCATAAATCTGAAATTATATATGTCTCATTTTCTTATCCCATGGGGAGTAATGACTTCACATCTAAGAAGTAGAGGTTGTAAATTTATTGAAGGTTAGCAAGCATTTTATTAGTCATTTGAACAATTCATGAAAGAATATTTAAGGAAGAGAGATTCCACATATAAATATACTATCTTAGAAATATTTTATAATTGTGAGCACTCATTAGGTATGACATGCTAAAGAGTTGATGTTGGACAAGGAAGACAACGTGATAGGTTATGTTTTCTCACATCTCAATTAAAGTATATTGTCATGGATCATTCAAACATGTTGAGCTTGCCTTTCCCCCTCATGCTAGCCAAATTCCTTGCACCAAGTAGAGATACTACTTGTGCTTCCAAATATCCTTAAACCCAGGTTTTTGCCATGAGTGTCCACCATACCTACCTATATCACGGTATTTACCTGCCGTTCCAAGTAAATTTGCATGTGCCAAACTCTAAACCTTCAAATAATAATCTGTTCTGTATGCCCGAATCGCTCATGTAGCGACTAGGGGCTGTCAGTATCTTCCATGCTAGGTGGGTTATTCTCACGATGAGTGGACTCCGCTCATCATTCACGAGAAAATGGCTTATGCTTGGGATGCCCAGTCCCATGATCAAAAGATCAAAATCAAATCAAAAATAATTGCAAACAAAACTCCCCCAGGTTTGATGTTAGTTGGAGGCACCCGTTGTTTCGGGCAAGCCATGGATTGATGATTGTTGGTGGAGGGGGAGTAAAAACTTTTACCATTTTGTTTGGGAACCGCCTATAATGTATGTAGTATGGAAGATATTGGGAACTCTTGGTTGTTATGATGACAATGAGATCATACCTCTCAAAATTATTTATCTCTATTTCAAAATCGAGCTCTGGCACCTCTGCAAATCCCTGCTTCCCTCTGCGAAGGGCCTATCTTTTACTTTTATGCAAGAGTCAAGGTGATCTTCACCTTTCCCTTTTTTATTTTATACTTTGGCAAGCACCTCGTGTTGGAAAGATGATATATATATCCAATTGGATGTAAGTTAGCATGAACTATTATTGTTGACATCACCCAAAGGTGAATACGTTGGGAGGCAACACTATAAGCCCCTATCTTTCTCGATTAATACGATTGAAACTCCATAACCATTAGTATTGCGTGAGTGTTAGCAATTGTAGAAGACTATATGATAGTTGAGTATGTGGAGTTTGCTAAATCAAAGCTACGACATAGACCCTTCCTGAAAATAAGATGAATTGTAATTGTTTGATGGTGAGAATGAAGTTTGCTAGTTTTCAAGAAAGTTTATGGTCTATGCTTTAACATGTGAATTGCTTGTTACTTGTTCGTGAGAAGTTTTATGAGATGAACTACTGTTATGACATATAATCATGCTAGAAAAGGTGATTGAAATTATCATTGATCAAACTTGTGCACCTACTAGCATTCACACTTCATATATTCTTTATTTTATCATTTACCTACTCGAGGACGAGTAGGAATTAAGCTTAAGGGATGCTTGTCGTCTCAGCGTATCTATAATTTATAAACATTCATGCTATTTTATTATCTGTTTTGAATGATTATGGGCTTTATTATACACTTTTATATTACTTTTGGGACTAACCTATTGTAGGAGGCCCAACCCATATTGTTGTTTTATTACTGTTTTGATATTTCGAAGAAAAGGAATATCAAATGGAGTCCAAATGGAATGAAACCTTTGGGAGCGTGATTTTTGGAACGAACATGATCCGGAGACTTGGGGTACAAGCCAGCGATGCTTTAAGGAGGCCAGGAGATAGGAGGGGGCGCCCACCCCCTTGGGTGCGCCCCCTGTCTCGTGGGCCCCTCGTAGCTCCCAAGCCCAGGCTTCTTTAGCCTATATATTCCCATACACCCTAAAACCATCGAATCTGAAGATAGATCGGGAGTTCCGCCATGCAAGCCTCTGTAGCCACCAAAACCTCTTGGGAGCCGTTTGGCACCACCGCGAAGGGGATCCCTCACCGGTCAACCATCTTCATCATCCTGGCGCTCTCCATGACGAGGATGGAGTAGTTCACCCTCGGGGCTGAGGGTATGTACCCTTCAAAGAGTGCCTCAAAGTTTCTACCAGAGATTCAAGACGAAAACGTGTGCCAACCCCTATGCATAGGTTCATGGGCGGAACCCGCAAGTTGATCACCAAAACATACATCAAGTGGATCACGTGATATCCCATTGTCACCTGAGATAAGCACGGCAAGACATACATCAAGTGTTCTCAAATCCTTAAAGACTCAATCGATAAGATAACTTCAAGAGGAAAACTCAATTCATCACAAGAGAGTAGAGGGGAGAAACATCATAAGATCCAACTATAATAGCAAAGCTTCGCGATACATCAAGATCGTGCCATAGAGAACACGAGAGAGAGAGAGAGAGAGATCAAACACATAGCTCTTGGTACATACCCTTAGCCCCGAGGGTGAACTACTCCCTCCTCGTCATGGAGAGCAGGGATGATGAAGATGGCCACGGTGACGGGTTCCTCCTCGGCGAGTGCGGAGCGGGCACCGAGAGGTTTTGGTGGCTCTGAGAGGCTACGGGCGGAACTCCCGATCTATCTACATGTCGATGTTTTAGAGATGCGTGAAGCTTGTATAAGCGAAAGAAGTCGGTCGGGGAGCCTCGAGGGGCCCACGAGAGTGGAGGGCGCGCCACCTGGGAGGGGGGGTGGGCGCCCCTATCTTCGTGGCTTCCTCGGCCTTCTCGGCTTGCACTCAAGTATCTGGGTCACATTACGTTTCCAAAAATCACGCTGTTAGAAGGTTTCATTCCGTTTGGACTCCGTTTGATATTCCTTTTCTTGGAAATCTTTGAAGCAGGCAATAAAACAACAATATGAAATTTGGGCCTCCGGTTAATAGTTTAGTCCCAAAAGTAATATAAAAGTGTATAATAAAGCCCGTAATCATTCAAAAGAGATAATAAAATAGCATGAATGCTTCATAAATTATAGATACGTTGGAGCGATATCGGCATCTAAGCTTAATTCCTGCTTTCGTCCTCGGTAGGTAAATGATAAAAGAAAGAATTTATGAAGTGTGAATGCTAGCAGGTGCACAAGTTTGATCAATGATAATTTCAATCACCTTTTCTAGCATGATTATATGTCATAACAGTAGTTCATCTCATAAAACTTCTCACGATCAAGTTACAAGCTATTCACATGTTAAAGCATAGACCATAAACTTTATTGAGAGATAGCAAACTTCATTCTCAGTCATCAAACAATTACAATTCATCTTATTTTTGAGAAGGTCTATGTCGGAGCTTTGATTTAGCAAACTCACATACTCAACTATCATATAGTCTTCCATGATTGCTAACACTCACATAATACTAATGGTTATGGAGTTTTAATCGGACACTAAGAAAGGTAGGGGCTTATAGTGTTGCCTCCCAGCGTATTCACCTTTGGGTGATGTCAACAATAATAGTTCATGCTAACACATCCAATTGGATATATATATCAGGATCTTTCCAACACGAGGTCTTTGGCCAAGGGATAAAATGAAAAGGGAAGGTGAAGATCACCTTGACTCTTGCATAAAGTAAAAGACATAAAGTAAAAGATAGGCCCTTGGAGAGAGCGAGAAGGAGGTTGTCATGCGCTTTTATAGTTGGATGCACAAAATCTTAGTGCAAAAGAGCGTCACTTTATATTGCCACTTGTATATGGACCTTTATTATGCAGTCCGTCGCTTTTATTGCTTCCATAACAAGATCGTATAAAGCTTATTTTCTTCGCACTAATAGATCATTCATATTTAGAGAGCAATTTTTATTGCTTGCACCGATGACAACTTACTTGAAGGATCTTACTCAATCCATAGGTAGGTATGGTGGACTCTCATGACAAAACTGGGTTTAAGGATATTTGGAAGCACAAGTAGTATCTCTACTTGGTGCACGTAAATTTAGCCGACATGAGGGGAAAGGCAAACTCAACATGTTTGAATGATCCATGACAATATACTTTAAGCGAGATGTGAGAAAACATAACCCATTACGTTGTCTTCCTTGTCCAACATCAACTCTTTAGCATGTCATATTTAATGAGTGCTCACAATTATAAAAGATGTCTAAGATAGTATATTTATATGTGAAATCTCTCTTCCTTCAATATTCTTTCATGAATTGTTCAAATGACCAATACAATGCTTGCTAACCTTCAATAAATTTACAACCTCTACTTATTAGATGTGAAGTCATTGCTCCCCATGGGATAAGCAAATGAAACATATATAATTTCATATTTATGACATTCAACTCATTCAACCATTTACTCATAGGATATAAGTGAAGCACACGAGTAAATGACAAACTACTCCAACAAGATATAAGTGAAGATCAATGAGTAGCTAAATAATTATGTAACTATGTGAAGACTCTCTCTCCATAAAGAATTTCAAATCTTAGTATTGTATTCAAACAGCAAGCAAAGCAAAATAAAATGACATTGCAAGGATAACACAATGTAACGCCCCGAGACCGACGTTTCAGTTGCCCTTCCATTTGTTTTAGTTATTGACGTGTGTTCATTATGTTTTTTGAATTATCATAATTGTTTTGCATATTTCATTCATATAGGTTATGCCATGATCTTGTCAAGTGCCTTGTCATTTTTGCTTCTTGCATCATGTTCATCTTATATTATATTGCATTGCACCATCCCTGCTTTGTTCTATGCTTCATGATATTGCATATGTCATTTTTGTTGCATTTGCATCATGATCATCATGCCTTGATTTGCATCTTGAAATCTTGTTGTGTGATCTTCTGTGACCCCTCTTTTCTTCTTATCTCCACCTCACTCATGCAACATGCTCATACCAGCGACCATTCGTCAAGTTCACCCAAGTTTTTATTCCATTCAAACTTCTCCTTTCTTCTTTATTACATTTATTTTCATGTGACATTTTCCTTGTCCAGAAAATTTTCCTTCTTTTCCTGCAAACCCTACAACTTGTCGTTAACCCCTCTGTCAATTTTCAGCTCATTTGAAGATGTTTTGGTTGGGTCCAAAAATGGCTCAAGTTTGAATCTAATTCAACCTTGAATTATTTTCTACCTCTAAAAATGTCCAAAGCAATTTTATCCAATAGAGCATAATTCCGGAACATGAGGATACTCTTATATCTGCCAAATTCATTTCCTACCTCCATGGCATTTTCCTTTTCTTCATTTGTGAATTTCAAATTTACAGAATTAAGAAGGAAAGAAAGCCCTCCAGTGCAGCCACTTGGGCCTTTCCCTCACCGCAGCCCAACCAAGTCTAGTAGCAGCTCTAAGCGCAGCCCACAGCCCAACTCTGTTCACGGCCACCTGCCCGTTCGTCGCCGTCTGTTCCAGAGGCAGGCGCTCGCTTCAGGCCCGTGAGCTTCCACCGGGCCTTGGTCGCGCCGTCTTCTCCCCCTCCTTTTAAGCCGGCAGCCTCGCCCTAGGGTTTCCCCTTTTCCCTCTCGATCTCCTCCGGCGTAGCCAGTGAGGAGGAGCTCCTCCAGCTCCATCTCCTCCATGCAGCCACCATGGCCGGCCCAAGCAAGAGCTCATCACGGAGTAGGAGCATCGCGGCCTCCACTCCGTCGACCCGAGCACATAGTAGAGCCTCCCAGAGTCCTTTCGGCGCCGATCCGAGCCCAAGGGCGCCTTCCCGGCGTCCTCTTCGTCCTCTACTTCGTCTTCTTCACAGACTGACCAAGTCTACGGAGTTCATCGCCTCCTCGCCGTCGATATTCTGCGTTCCGGTTTCTTCAACTTGTCATTAGGTATACTAGGTATGCCCACCTCCATTGCTAAGTTCTTCCGGTGAGCGATCGGTCCCGTGAATATCGCTAGGAATCGTGCCATCGTCGTGCTCTCGATTCTCCGGCTATATACGAAACTTTCGGTGTAGTTGTTTTCCTCTGCATCACCGTGAGTCAAGTCCCAGCGCTTCGCGCAGCATGCCAGCGTCTTCGCATCTCCCAGCTGACCATCGCCTCTCGTGCCTCGCTGCAGCGGCTGGGGCCGAGCTCCTACTCGAGCTCGTTCTCGAAGACCTATTCTGCCGCTCGCGCTGCGCATCTGCACACCCGCACACCTTGACTCGCCGTAAGCCTCCCCATGCCCACCTAAGGCGCTGTCGCCGCCATCTCGCCATGACCGGCGCCCTAAGTCGGCGTTGAGTTAGAGCTCGAGTCGCGGCACGCATGCAGCGATTACTGTAGCTAACCCTCACCGATTTCCATACGCCCGCCGTTGTCTTATAGCAAGTAATCATTGCCGCGTTTGCTTTCGCCAGCAGAGACCTCCAGTACCCTTTGTGTTCGCTGGAGTCATGGCCCTTTTCCTCCACTAACAAGCAGCTAAGCGCGGTGGCTAATAGTGATGCATCCATCCGTGAGGTCACGGGTTCAAGCCCAGCTCTCCCTCCCTTTTCATTTTGTTGTTCTTTGTTTCGGTTATTCCACATGCACACTCACCCTTCTTTGCGCTCGTGACAAGTTTCGCTCTTTCGTTTGCATCCAGCCACGGCCCGAGGCGAGCCATCTCTGTTTCGTTTTTCAGTTTAGTCAGATCAACGCCAGAGCATAGTTCATATCGTGCGTAAGGCATTTCTTAGCAGTGTTCTATAGTAGCCCATGTGGTTAACAACGCATTCACGTATCTAAGTGGTTTCGGCATCAAATCCTAGGTGTCCCTAGTTTTTACATTATTTTTCCGGTTGGTTCGATTAGCATTTTATGCGCAAGGTGCACGCCACATTGCTATTGGTTAGACTAGCAGGTTTTCACCCAGACAACCAGGGATCAAATCCCCACGCCAACATCTTTTTGCACCAATTTTGGCTCACCCAGATCAAGCCCTTGTTCTTCTTCATGTTGCTTGAGAGACCCTTTTACCTTTGTCTCCTTTTAAATTTTGCTCACACACTCATCCATTTGGGCCAGGTCCATCTTGGGCTTTGCATAGTCGCGTTACTTTCGGCCCGTGAAGCGTTTTTTCCATTATGTGATTTTGTCACATATCCGATTGCATGCATATTTTCAGAAATGCCGTTAAAATTGCATTGCTCATATCTAAATATCCATGCATCCAAATGAAACATGTCGTATATGTGAAATGCTTAGAATTTCATGTACTTTCACAATATCCAACTTTCGCCCATGTTAAAATATTTAGAACTGTTGTTTGCATTAATTTGCATAAATGACATGTTAAAATGGTTTAATTCATAACTTAATAACCGTAGCTCGAATGAGATAAACTTTATATGTAAATGGGGCAGAAAAAATGCATAGAATAACATGGTTCACTTTATTTTCCTGTTTAACAACCTTAAAATATGGTTTCACGGCAGAACAGTACCAATTTTGAAATATGCATATGGGGATTTTCCGGTTTTGTTGTTCATTCTTCCGGCCCCATTTAAAATTGCCTAGATAGGTAGTTTTATTATGCTTCACCTCTTTCCATGTTAACAACATTTAACCTTGTCATGCATCATACTTGATTGTGCATCATGTCATGTTTATGTGTTGTGTGTTTACCGTGTGTTTGCTTCTTTCCGGTTGTGCTCCTTCTCGTTAGTTCCTGTTTCGTTGCGATCGTGAGGATTCGTTCTTCTATGCTTGGTTCGTATTCATGGCTTCATCTTCTTCATGGACTCGTTCTTCTTCCTTGCGGGATTTCAGGCAAGATGATCGCTACCCTGGATCTCACTACTATCATTGCTATGCTAGTTGCTTCGTTCTATCGCTATGCTGCGCTACCTATCACTTGTTCGTTAAGCCTCCCAAATTTCCATGTCAGCCTCTAACCTTTTCACCCTTCCTAGCAAACCGTTGCTTGGCTATGTTACCGCTTTGCTCAGCCCCTCTTATAGCGTTGTTAGTTGCAGGTGAAGTTGAAGATTGCTCCATGATGGACAGGATTATGTTGGGATATCACAATATCTCTTATTTAATTAATGCATCTATATACTTGGTAAAGGGTGGAAGGCTCGGCCTTATGCCTGGTGTTTTGTTCCACCCTTGCCGCCTTAATTTCCATCATACCGGTGTTATGTTCCTTGATTTTGCGTTCCTTTAACGCTTGATTGGGTGATTTATGGGACCCCCTTGACGATTCGCTTTGAATAAAACTCCTTAAGCAAGGCCCAACCTTGGTTTTACCATTTGCCTACCTAAGCCTTTTTCCTTGTGTTTCCGGGCCTTGAGGGTCATCTTTATTACCCCGGGCCAATGCTGCGTCGTGAGTGTTGGTCCAACTTTATCGACCGCCCGGTGTACCGAGGCAACTACGGGCTTGCCTACCGGAAGTTTGGACAATCCGTTGTGCTCGAGCGAGATATGTGCAGCTCCTATCAGGATTTGTCGGCACATTCGAGACGGCTTTGCTGGTCTTGTTTTACCATTGTCGAAATGTCTTATGGCAGGATTAGAGGCTGATCGGGTCTTCCTAGGAGAAGGAATATCGTTCGTTGGTAGTGAGAGCTTGTGATGGGCTAAGTTAGGGACACCCTGCCGGGGTATAAACTTTCAAGAGCCGTGCCCTTGATTTATGTGGCAGATGGGAATTTGTTAATATCCGGTTGTAGAGAACTTGACACAGAATTCGAATTAAAACGCATCAACCGCGTGTGTAGCCGTGATGGTCTCTTTTCGGCGGAGTCCAGGAAGTGAACACGGTGTTGGGTTATGTTTGACGTAAGTAGGAGTTCAGGATCACTTCTTGATCATTGCTAGCTTCACGACCGTTCCATTGCTTCTCTTCTTGCTCTTGTTTGCGTATGTTAGCTACCATATCATGCTTAGACGCTGCTGCAACCTCACCACTTTACCCCTTCCTTACCCATTAAGCTTTGGTAGTCTTGATACCCATGGTAATGGGATTCTTTGATCCTCGTGGCTCACAGATTACTACAACAACGATCGCGGTACAGGTTTTGCGATGATAATGGCCAGAGCGATGATTACTTGTTTTGGAGTTCTTCTTACGCTTCTTCGATCAGACGATAGGTTCGGTCGGCTGACAGGCTAGCGAGGTGGATGTCGTTTGAGTTTGTTTGTGTTTCACCCGTAGTCGGATGTTTGCTCTTATGTACGATGTTATTGTATTCATGTGGCATTGTATGCCTTTTGTATGTATCCCCAACTATTATGTAATGGTACGATGTAATGATATCCACCTTGCAAAAGCGTCTCCAATATGCGCTTCTATCCTTGGTGGGACCTTCGAGTTCCTTTAGGATAGGGTCGCATATTGGGTGTGACAAGTTGGTATCAGAGCCTTGACCGACCATAGGAGCCCCCCTTGATTGATCGTGTAGTTTGGCCGTTGTCGAGTCTAGAAGAAAATTGTTTTTTTTTCGGAGTCTAGTTATATCGGAGAGTAGGAATTCTTTTTACTCCTCAAGCCCCTTCGTCACTCTGGTGAGGAATATTAACCTAGGTGTTTTGACTTACTCCTCTTCCCCTTCATACTTTCTTTAGGATCACCCAGTTGGTTTTCCGGTCGTTGGTTCTCATCTCTTTTCATCCGGTGCATTTCTCGTCATGTCGACTCGAGCCTTTTCATCTTTGCCAAGTTCAATCCTTAGTTGTTTTCTTTTTCCCACCCGCCCACCCCTTTTCATCTTGGGCGAGTCCGTGTCAGTATCCATCCTACACAAATGCGAAGCCTTTGCATTCTTTCAATCGGTTTTTCTCTTCAAGAAATATTAAATGGTTCTCCCTTCGGTGCCTTTGTTTTTGCCGCCTCCCACCCCTTTTCTTCCGGAGTCGAGCCTCTATTCGAGAAGCTATTTCATTCGTGCGGAGCCTCTTCAGTCTTTCCTCAATTGTCTCAACCAGTGAATTCTCATCAAGTTAATCGTTGTTCCTCTCATTTTCTTTTCCGGTGGTTTCAATTCAAGCTTTTTCGATGTTGATCATATTCACATCCTCGATTGAAGTGCTTTCTTTGCTCGCTCACCTCTCGCCACTTTAATCATTCCGGAGTGATGAAGACATCTCGGAAAGAGTAGTGTTGTATTCAATTATTTCGAGGTTGTCACCTCATTCAAGTCTTTCTATTCTTAGGTGCATCACCTCTCTCCCCAAACTCCTTTTCCAATGGTGTTTCTTTTGGTGGGCCCTAACCCACAAGTTTTTTCCCAGGATCTAACCTGACTCTTCTAAGTTTCTCAAAGTTATTCTCAAATCCTTTTCGAAGTTGACGTAAGTATGAATTTCATCAGTCAAAGGCTTTTCCAAGATCAATTTCTAATTATTTTTCATTGTTGACTCAACCTCTTCGCTTTTCATTCTCCCGGAGTATCTCAACAATTTTGGTGTTCTTTCTCGTCGTCATTCTCAACTTTTGAAGACCGAAGAAGAATTTCTCTTAAATCTTGTCCGTTCTCCCAAAGATTCATGTCGCTAGCTTGATGCTATCCGCTCAAATTGTTTCCTGTCGTGCAATTCTTTTTCATCCATCCGGAGTATTTCAGGAGTTGCTTTCCCTCTCGATCATCCGGGGGTCATCTTTTCAGAATATTTCTTCGTTCTAAGTTTTCAGCTTTGTTCTCTCAATTATTCTATATCTGTGCCCCTTCGGTCATCTCAATATTCTTAAGGTGCTTCGCTCAAGTATTCTTCAATCAGTTCGCGATCTCTTCGTCCTCTTGTCTATAAATCCCCTCAAGCATATTTGTTCTCTAATTCTTCCCGGTGATTCATTCTCTTTCGTCATTCAATTTTGAATTCTTACGGTGGTTCGTTCAAGATTCTTTTTCCTTGATTAGCATATCAATTCATTCGTTCTTTCCAATCCTACCAGTGGTTCATGAAAACTTTCTCAAGTTTTGTGCCATACCCCCCCCCTTAATCCTTTTCAACAAGAATAAGTAGTATGAAAAATTCGTTTATCATCAATTAAATTTGATGAAGGATAATCATACAATAAATCTTATTCTTATTTCATCCAAGTGTTTAATCCCTTCCTTCAGAGTTTGTTCATGATGAGTAATTTCGCGGTTTGAAGTGTTTTCATCTATTCTTTTCCGGAGTTCGAATTTTCCTCGGCCATTTCCATTTGGTTTAGTTATTAACGTGTGTTCATTATGTTCATTATGTTTGTTGCATTATCATAATTGTTTTGCATATTTCATTACGTGTGTTCATTATGTTCGAATTTTCCTCTGCCATTTCGTCGAAACCTCCATCTAAATCCCCGCAAGGCTCATCTTAATCTTTCTTCCTTCATTCTATTTCATCATCCTTTTGTCACCGGAGTTCTTCATGGTGCTTCTTCATGATTTAATTCATTCTTCAAGAGTTCATCAAGATTCTTGTTGGAGGAGTTCAAGTATCTTTTCTTCTCGCATCTCGAAGTGCAAATAATTCTCCGCTTTCTCCTGAAGTGGAGTTTTGCATTACCGTTCTTCTCGATTATTTTGACATTTGTTGTGGTATAATTTCACCTCAAGTTTTGAGTTGTTTTTGATAAGTCAATAACAAGCTTATTCTTTTGTTGTTGAATACCTCAACAACTCCATCCTGCCCTTCCTCTAAGGATGCTATGGAATTCACTCGTGGTGAAAGTTGTTGTTCTCTCTTCCGTTCTTTTGATTCAAATATTTCAATTCTTTCGAAGGCATTGTGTTGTTCATCTCGTCAAGTGCCATTCCATCTTCTGAAGTTCCTGTTCTATTCCTCCCATTTTCAGCCAGAGTTCTACCCAAATTCTTATGTTCTTATTCGTTTCCTATCTTATTCTAATCGAATTGGTTTTAGAGTCTATCTTATTCCATGAGCTTTTCATTTTCGTCATATTAAATGCGTTCCTCTTTTCTACCCGAGTGCTCTCAACTTTGTTCATCCTCTCTCTTGCGTTCGTACTTCACCTCTTCCTCTTTCTCTTCCGTCTCGTTCCTAAGATCTCGGGATGAGATATCTCGTTAGTGGAGGAGAGTTATGCGCCTCGAGACACGCTTTGATTGCCCTTCCATTTGTTTTGGTTATTTACGTGTGTTCATTATGTTTGTTGCATTATCATAATTGTTTTGCATATTTCATTCATATATGTTATGCCATGATCTTGTCGAGTGCCTTGTCATTTTTGCTTCTTGCATCATGTTCATCTTATATTATATTGCATTGCACTATCCTTGCTTTGTTCTATGCTTCATGATATTGCATATGTCATTTTGTTGCATTTGCATCGTGAGCATCATGCCTTGATTTGCATCTTGAAATCTTGTTGTGTGATCTTACGTGACCCCCCTTTTCTTGTTATCTCCACCTCACTCATGCAACATGCTCATACCAACGACCATTCGTCAAGTTCACCCAAGTTTCTATTCCATTCAAACTTCTCCTTTCTTTTTTATTACATTTATTTTCATGTGACATTTTCCTTGTCCAGAAAATGTTCCTTCTTTTCATGCAAACCCTACACCTTGCAGTTAACCCCTCTGTCAATTTTCAGCTCATTTGAAGATGTTTTGGTTGGGTCCAAAAATGGCTCAAGTTTGAATCTAATTCAAACTTGAATTATTTTTCTACCTCTAAAAATGTCCAAGCAATTTTATCCAATAGAGCATAATTCACGGAGCATGAGGATACTCTTATATCTGCCAAATTCATTTCCTACCTCCATGGCATTTTCCTTTTCTTGATTGAATTTCAAATTTACAAAATTAAGAAGGAAAGGAAAGCCGTCCCAGGTCTGCAGCCACTTGGGCCTTTCCCTCACCCGCAGCCCAACCAAGCCTAGTAGCAGCTCTAAGCGCAGCCCACAGCCCAACTCTGTTCACGGCCACCTGCCCGTTCGTCGCCGTCTCTGTTCGAGGCAGGCGCTCAGCCTTTCAGCGCCGTGTGAGCTTCATGGACGCCGAGGTCTCGCCGTCTTCTCCCCCTCCTTTTAAGCCAGCAGCCTCGCCCTAGGGTTTCCCCTTTTCCCTCTCGATCTCCTTGTTGGAAATATGCCCTAGAGGCAATAATAAATTAGTTATTATTATATTTCCTTGTTCATGATAATCGTTTATTATCCATGCTATAATTGTATTGATAGGAAACTAAGATACATGTGTGGGTACATAGACAACACCATGTCCCTAGTAAGCCTCTAGTTGACTAGCTCGTTGATCAGCAGAGATGGTTACGGTTTCCTGACCATGGACATTGGATGTCGTTGATAACGGGGTCACATCATTTGGAGAATGATGTGATGGACAAGACCCAATCATAAGCCTAGCACAAAGATCGTAGTTCATATGCTAAAGCTTTTCTAATGTCAAGTATCATTTCCTTAGACCATGAGATTGTGCAACTCCCGGATACCGTAGGAATGCTTTGGGTGTACCAAAGCGTCCTGGCAATGCTTTGGGTGGCTATAAAGGTGCACTACGGTATCTCCAAAAGTGTATGCATTGGGTTGGCACGAATCGAGATCGGGATTTGTCACTCCGTGTAAACGGAGAGGTATCTCTGGGCCCACTCGGTAGGACATCATCATAATGTGCACAATGTGACCAAGGGGTTGATCACGGGATGATGTGTTATATAAAGAGACTTGCTGGTAATGAGATTGAACAAGGTATCGGGATACCGACGATCGAATCTCGGGCAAGTACAATACCGCTAGACAAAGGGAATTGAATACGGGATTGATTGAATCCTCGACATCGTGGTTCATCCGATGAGATCATCGTGGAACATGTGGGAGCCAACATGGGTATCCAGATCCCGGCTGTTGGTTATTGACCGGAGAACGCGTCTCGGTCATATGCGCATGGTTCCCGAACCCGTAGGGTCTACACATAAGGTTCGGTTGACGCTAGAGTTGTTATGGGAAATAGTATGTGGTTACGAAGGTTGTTGAGTCCGGATGTGATCCGGACATCACGAGGAGTTCGGAATGGTCCGGCGGTGAAGATCGATATATTGAATGAAGGGTATTGGAGTCGGAAGTGTTCGCAATTGCCGGGCTATGGCCGGCATGGCCGAAAAGGTGTTTGGGAGCCCGACAAGTGTTGGAGGGCCTCATGAGCCAAAGGGAAGGGGCAAACCAGCCCACTAAGGGGTGGTGCCCCTCCAGCCCTCTCACGTAACCAGGAGAGGTGGGGCGCATCCCATAGGGCAGCGCCCCTTCCCGGCTTGGGGGGCAAGTTTCCTTGGGGGTGGGGGCGCCCTTTCCCATCTAGGGTTTCCCCTGTGGCCGCCGCCCCTCCCCTAGGGATCCCTAGGGCGCCTCCTCCACCCCCCTTACCCATTTATATAGTGAGGGAGAGAGAGGGCAGCCGCACCCTTCCTCTGGCGTAGCCCCTCCCTCCTCCAACACTTCCTCCTCCTCCGTAGTGCTTAGCGAAGCTTGGGAGAACCACGAGCTCCATCACCACCACGCCGTGGTTGTCTTTGGAGTTCTCCCTCAACTTCTCCTCTCCCTTGCTGGATCAAGAAGGAGGAGACGTCCCAGGCTGTACGTGTGTTGAGCAGCGGAGGTGCCGTCCGTTCGGCGCTAGGATCATCGGTGATTTGGATCACGACGAGCACGACTCCATCAACCCCGTTCACTTGAACGCTTCCGCTTAGCGATCTACAAGGGTATGTAGATGCACTCTCCTTCCCCTCGTTGCTGGTTTCTCCATAGATAGATCTTGGTGACACGTAGGAAAATTTTGAATTTCGCCACGTTCCCCAACGATGGCATCATGAGCTAGGTCTATTGCATAGATTCTTTGCACAGTAGAACACAAAGTAGTTGTGGGCGTTGATTTTTGTTCAATATGCTTACCGTTACTAGTCCAATCTTATTTCAACGGTATTGTGGGATGAAGCGGCCCGGACCGACCTTACACGCATACACTTACGTGAGGCAGGTTCCACCGTGACATGCACTTGGTGCATAAGGTGGCTAGCGGGTGCCGCCTCTCCCATTTTAGTCGGAGCGGATTCGATGAAAAGGGTCCTTATGAAGGGTAAATAGCAATTGGCATATCACGTTGTGGTTTTGCGTAGGTAAGAAAGCGTTCTTGCTAGAAACCCATAGCAGCCACGTAAAACATGCAAACAACAATTAGAGGACGTCTAACTTGTTTTTGCGGGGTATGCTATGTGATGTGATATGGCCAAGAAGAATGTGATGAATGATATGTGATGTATGAGATTGATCATGTTCTTGTAATAGGAATCACGACTTGCATGTCGATGAGTATGACAACGGCAGGAGCCATAGGAGTTGTCTTTATTTATTGTATGACCTGCGTGTCATTAAACAACGCCATGTAATTACTTTACTTTATTGCTAACGGTAGCCATAGTAGTAGAAGTAATAGTTGGCGAGACAACTTCATGGAGACACGATGATGGAGATCATGATGATGGAGATCATGGTGTCATGCGGTGGCGATGATGATCATGGAGCCCGAAGATGGAGATCAAAAGGAGCAAAATGATATTGGCCATATCATGTCACTATTTGATTGCATGTGATGTTTATCATGTCTATGCATCTTATTTGCTTAGAATAGCGGTAGTAAATAAGATGATCCCTCATTAAAATTTCAAGAAAGTGTTCCCCTAACTGTGCACCGTTGCGAAAGTTAAGTCGTTTGAAGCACCACGTGATGATCGGGTGTGATAGATTCTTACGTTCACATACAGCGGTGTAAGCCAGATTTACACACGCGAAACACTTAGGTTAACTTGACGAGCCTAGCATGTATACGGACATGGCCTCGGAACACAAGAGACCGAAAGGTCGAGCATGAGTCGATAGTAGATCGATCAACATGAAGATGTTCACCGATGATGACTAGTCCGTCTCACGTGATGATCGGACACGGCCTGAGTTGACTCGGATTGTGTAATCACTTAGATGACTAGAGGGATGTCTATCTGAGTGGGAGTTCATAAGATGAACTTAATTATCACGAACATAGTCAAAAACCCTTTTGCAAATTATGTCATAGCTCGGCGCTTTAGTTCTCTTGTTTAGATATGTTCCTAGAGAAAATATAGTTGAAAGTTGGCGGTAGCAATTATGCGGTCAAGAGAAAGCTTATGTCCTTAATGCACCGCTCGGTGTGCTTTGGACCTCGAGCGTGGTCTCTGTGGATGTTCTTGAACATCTGACACACATGTTTTGATGACTACGTGATAGTTCGGTAATGTTAAGCGGCTTAGAATTGAGGCACCAAAGACGTTTTTGAAGCGTCATGGAACATATGAGATGTTACGAGAGCTGAAATTGGGATTTCGGGCTCGTGCCCACGTCAAGAGGTATGAGACCTCCGACGAATTTTCTAGCCTACAAACTAAGGGAGAAGATCTCAATCGTTGAGCTTGTACTCAGATTATCTGGGTACAACAATCACTTGAATCGAGTGGGAGTTAATCTTCCAGATGAGATAGTGATGTTTCTCCAAAGACATTGCCACCAAGCTACTAGAGCTTTGTGATGAACTATAACATATCGAGGGATAGATATGATGATCCTTGAAGTGTTCGCGATGTTTGACACATGAAAGTAGAAGTCAAGTAGGAGCATCAATTGTTGATGGTTGGTAAAACCACTAGTTTCAAGAAGGGCAAGGGCAACAAGGGATACTTCATGAAACGGCAAAAGCAGTTGCTGCTCTAGTGAAGAAACCCAAGGTTGAACCCAAACCGAGACTAAGTTCTTACGTAATGAGAGGAGCGGACAACGAAGCGGAACCACCCTAGATACTTGGTAGATGAGAAGGTCGGCAAGGTCGATAGAAGTATATTGGATATACATTATGTTAATGTGTACTTTACTAGAACTCCTAGAAGCACCAGGGTATTAGATAACGGTTCGGTTGCTAAGTGTTAGTAACTCGAAATAAAAGCTACGGAATAAGCGGAGACTAGCTAAAGGTGAGCCGACGATATGTGTTGGAAGTGTTTCCAAGGTTGATGTGATCAAGCATCATACGCTCCCTCTACCATCGAGATTGGAGTTAAACCTAAAATTGTTATTTGGTGTTTTGCGTTGAGCATAGACATGATTGGATTATGTCTATCGCAATACGGTTATTCATTTAAGGAGAATAATGGTTACTCTATTTATTTGAATAAATACCTTCAATGGTCTTGCACCTAAAAGAATGGTTTATTGAATCTCGATTGTAGTGATACACATTTTCATGCCAAAAGATATAAGATAGTAATGATAGTACCACTTACTTGTGGCCTTCGCCATGTAAGTCATATTGGTGTAAAAGCATGAAGAAGCTCCATGTTGATGGATCTTTGGACTCACTCGTTTTGAAAAGTTTGAGACATCGCGAACCACGTCTATTGGTGTATACGCATGAAGAAACTCCATGGGGATGGATCGTTTGGACTCACTTGATTTTGAATCACTTGAGATATGCAAATCATACCACATGGGCAAGATGACCTGAAAAGCCTCGGTTTGAAGATGGAACAAGATAGCAACTTGTTGGAAGTAACACATTTTGATGTGTGCAGTCCAATGAGTCTTTGAGGCATCTGATGAAAATCGTTTTGTTCTTACTTCACGGGTGATTTAAGTAGATACTGAGTGTATTTACTTGATGAAACACAAGTCTGAATTATTGAATGGTTAAAGTAATTTCAGAGTGAAGTTAAAGATCATCGTGACAAGAGGATAAAATGTCTATGATATGATCATAGAGATGAGTATCTGAGATTCTGAGCTTTGGCATGCAATTAAGACATTGTGGAAATTGTTTCAAAATTAATACCGCTGGAACACCATAGTGTGATGGTATGTCCGAACATCATAGTTGCACCCTATCAGATATGGTGCGTACCATGATGTCTCTTATCGAATTACCACTATCGTTCATGGGTTAGGAATTAGAGACAACCGCACTCACTTTAAAAGGGCACCACGTAATTCCATTGAGGCAGACCTTTGTTTTGAACTATGGTTTGGAGAAACCTAAGTTGTCTTTTTCTTAAAGTTTGGGGCAGCGACGCTTATGTGAAAAAAGTTTCATTGTGATAGCTCGAACCCAAAGCGGATAAATACATCTTCATAGGACACCCAAAACAGTTGGGTATACCTCCTATCTCAAGATCCGGAAGCAAAAGTAATTGTTTCTAGAAAGCGGGTCCTTTCTCGAGGAAAAGTTTCTCTCGAAAGAATTGAGTGGGAGGATGGTGGAGACTTGATGAGGTTATTGAACCATCACTTCAACTAATTGTGCGGCGAGGGCACGAGGAAGTTGTTCTGTGGCGCCTACACCAATTGAAGTAGAAGCTTATGATAGTGATCATGAAGTTTGGATCAAGTCACTACTGCACCTCGTGGGGTGACAAGGATGCGTGCTACTTGAGTGGTACGGTAATCATGTCTTGAAGGTCATGTTGCTAGACAACTTGACAATGAACCTACGAGCTATGGAGAAGCGATGGTGGGCCCGGATTCCGACAAATGGTTAGAAGCCATGAAATCCGAGATAGGATCCATGTATCGTAAAAACGCATGGACTTTGGTGGACTTGCCCGATGATAGGCAAGCCATTGAGATAAATGGATCTTTAAGAAAAGGCGGACGTGGACGGTAATGTTACCGTCTATGAAGCTCGACTTGTGGCGAAGAGTTTTTCACAAGTTCAAGGAGTTGACTACGGTGAGATTTTCTCACCCGTAGCGATGCTTAAGTCCGTCGGAATCATGCTAGCATTAGCTGCATTTATGAAATCTTGCGGATAGGATGTCAAAACATTGTTTCCTCGACGATATCCTTGAGGAAAGGTTGTATGTGATACAACAGAAGGTTTTGTCAATCTGAAAGACGCTAACAAGTATGCAAAGCTCCAAAGAACCCTTCTAAGGATCGGAGTAAGCATCTCGGAGATGGAATATACGCTTTGATGAGATGATCAAAGATTTTGGGTTTATACAAAGTTTATGAGAAACTTGTATTTCCAAAGAAGTGAGTGGGAGCACTATAAATTTCGATGAGTATATGTTGTTGACATATTGTTGATCGAAATGATGCAGAATTTCTGGAAAGCATATAGGGTTATTTGAAAAGTGTTTTTCAATAGAAAACCTGTAATAAGCTGCTTAAACATTGAGCATCAAGATCTATGAGGATAGATCGAAAACGCTAAATGATACTTTCAAATGAGCACATACCTTGACATGATCTTGAAGGTGTTCAAGATGGATCGATCAAAGAAGGAGTTCTTGCCTGAGTTGTAAGGTATGAAGTTAAGAGTTAAAGCTCGACCACGGCGGAAGAGAGAGAAAGGGCGAAGGTCGCCCCTATGCCTTAGACATAGGCTCTACAAAGATGCTATCTTGTGTAATGCACCGATGTGTGCCTTGCTACATATCTCGCAAGAGGGTACAAAGGTGATCAAGGAGTGGATCACCATATAGCAGTCAAAATTATCCTTAGAGGAATAAGGATATGTTTCTACCGGTTATGGAGGTGATCAGAGTTCGACGTAAAGAGTTGCGTCGATGCAAGCTTAACACCTATCCGGATAGCTACGAGTAGAGATACGGATCACGATAATGGAGCAACAATTTGGAATAGCTCCAAGTGGAGCGTGGTAGCAGCATCTATGATATGACATAAAGTTTTATGAAATACATAGGGATCACGAATATTGCGAGACCCGTTGACTACAACCTCTCTCACAAGCATAAACATGATCAAACCCGTAACTCATTGAGTGTTAATCACATAGTGATGTGAACTAGATTATTGATTCTAGTAAACTCTTTGGATGTTGGTCACATGGCGATGTGACCTGTGAGTGTTAATCACATGGCGATGTGAACTAGATTATTGACTCTAGTGCAAGTGGGAGACTGTTGGAAATATGTAACACCCCAAAATTTTGGCCAAGTCTTCAATATTAAAATTTTTGCCAGGAGTTTTAAATTTTATTTCTGTGGATTTTCTTTTAGAACTCTTCTTTTATTGCTAAGGAGTTTCATCTTTTTCCCAAGTGGGGCTTTCCAAAATACATTGGACTTCTATACCAGCTCATTATTACATTTTCATAATCAGTGGATTTATTTATTAAATTATTCCACCCTGAGCTATATTCATTAAAATGACTTGTTTTTAATTTTGGAGCTCTTTTTGTACTGCAACCATTTGATAAACTTAACTAAAAATTCAACCAAAATGTGGAGGTGTCCTGGGGTGTCTCAAAATCACTTTTGTGCAATGATATATTTGTTTCATGAAATATTTTGAGCTCAACACCCATTTTTCTTCTACGGTCCATGGGCAACTTTGCACTACAACCCTTTCAAATATTTGTTTCTAGCTTCCACCAAAATTATGGGAAGTCGGTAGGAGCATATGATTCCATTATATGCAAAAACCTGTGGTTGTTCCTTGGAATTTTTGAGTGTATCAACCTCATTTTCATTACGGCCCAACATGAAGGTTTGTACAGCAACCATACTCTTGCTTGCTCTTTGGCCCTAGATTCTTTTCCCTACTTATAGTCCTCCATGCTAAACCCCTAAGTCCAGGAGCATGCAACCATTGGCATATTTTTGGTTCATGAAATAATGCCATTCACATCTTGTCCAGATTTGAAGTTCAGCAAAACTTGCACTAGCAAGTTTGTGCTTTCCACCAACTAACCTCACCACCCTCTTGTGCATCCAAGGAGACACTGATCTGGAAGATTTGGCCCCTCCAAGAATAGCGTACATGTGGCATTTTGTCAAACACCTGGAGTGCATGACCAGATTTGACATGAGTTGTTGTTGGCATTGTGAACTTGGTCTCCTGACCAATCGACCTTGTCCCCTGAGCTTCACGCTATCCACAACCTAGCTCTGTTGCTTGCCAACCTCACCTGTGACCTGTAGCATGCCACGGCATTTTATCGAACACCTTCCGTGCGTGCTCCAGACGCGCCCAGAGCGCGCGTATTGCACGAACCGCGCCCCGAGCCTGCAGCCCCTCAGCCTTCTCCAGCAAATTCCGACGGTGAGAACCGTGGAGAAGCCTCGACATCCACAAGGGACGCCCGCTTGGATGTAAACGAAGTAGACTGAGTCACTCGAGTAGTGGCGAGTCGGTGTATCCCGCTTTGTAATTTTGTGATTCCTTAAATTAACGCAGCATTTGGCATCGTGCGTCTGCTTTTATATAGTAGTCTTGCATGGATGTATTAGCATGCGGTGTGATTTCTCTATCCTTGGCGCAACCACCAAAAACCGCCCGACAACCCCTGCAGAGTGATCGTCACTTTAGTAAGATGTGTGTATCTGTGGTTGACCCCGAGCTGAGCCGGCCAATTCTCTACTTTTACCACGGTAAATGACCCAGCCCCTGTGCTATAAAAGGGCCACCGAGTGACCTTGCCAAGCACCCCTCACCTTGTGCAACATCCCCACAACCATTTCTTGCCATGCCGAGCCCTAGTATTTATCTGAGGACTCCAGATGCTACCCTGTAGTTTTGTCAAGATATTGTGGGATTTTACCCTTGATACCATGGGCGCTACCCAGCCACCCCAAGACGAGCTGTTCAAATCGAGGATCACCCCTTCCACCTCGAGATATTGGGCAGCCGTGCACATCCCTCCCAGAACCCAAACCAAGACCCAACAGAAGTCTCCTTCGGGGAAATCCATGCCAACCCGCACATGGCCATAGAAGCTGCTGCAGATGAAGCACTTGTCAGCCGATTCGCGGTACCCTATGCCTGCGAGCGAGGGTATTATTATTTTCCGAGCCGCAAGACACCGGGAGTAACATCTTTCCAGGTGGGCGTATTGAGAGAGACCCGGTCTTGGCCAACCTCGCCCAATACGCCATCATTCAAGAGCGGCTAACCCAGCATGTGATGGGTTACCTACTGAGCCTTGCGGATTTAAATCCTCGATCGCCATCGGCAGATCACCGAGGCCCGACCAGGAGAGACACATTCATCGACTGGTCAATCCCCTTTCTCCGATAGAAGAAGAGTGTATCCCCGTACCAGAAACGTTTTCTCAGGACCCCGTCCAATTACCGTTTTCAATTTAGATGCACCGCTGTATTTATTGTCGCAATTTTTTATTTTTTTTATGTGTTGTAACTTATGCTTAGTACCCCGAGTTTCGCGGCGAGTAAATCATTAATGTAAGCAGCTCTGTCGCGATTTGACTCTAGTGTATTACTGTTTTCTCTCGCGAGAAATCCTGGAGTGAGATTTCTTTTCACGAGTTGCCGTGATCGTATATTTTCTCACGACATAGATCATTTATTTCACGCAGCACCACGACAAGAGACTCACAACCACAATTACTCCGAACACATACATCGCGCAGTAAAATTTTGCAAGCGTTATGCGTCTAACTAAGCACCTCCGGACAACGGTTATCACCCAAGACACCCCACCTACTCATCGTGGCCACATGGCGCGGAGAGCCAGCAACCGAAAGAAGCGGCATCGCGGCGATCATCGAGGATCATCGCACATGAGCACCGAGAGCCCCAAAGACCGCTGCCAGCCCTCCGCAGCAGGATCACGTACCAGTCCGGCGCCACCTCCGCCATTAGCGCCTCGTCTCGAAAGCTCTGGCAAAAGCGGAAGCGAGAGGAGAAGAAAGGAGAAGGAGGAGCGAGGCCAAAGAGGAGAACGCCATGTCGCTTTTATAAGCCCGAGCTCGGTGTATGGTGGGCGTGGTCCACTAAGCGCCGCTCGTCGCCCATTGCCCGGTGTTGGAGGCGAATCCACGGCGATGCCGACAACAGACTGCCCGCGAGGTGAGTGCACGCTGCACTGGCAGCTAGCACGCCGCGCACTACCGCAGTACGGCCTGGGTGCCCTACGCGCTAGGCATCGCCGGTGGAGAAAGCGCGGGAGAGCACGCGGGGGAGATGAAGAAGGAAGAGCCGGAGGAAGAAGGAGGATGACGGTGGCCCTGGTCCCACTGTACCAAAGGGAGCATCAGGTTTGCTCTGCACGACCAGTGTAATGTAGAATTTAGAATTTATTCTAAATTCACGGCGTCCAGCGTAGAAATCGCTCGTTTTTCCTAAACGTGGAACTTCTCCACACAACGCCAGTATCCCACACTGTAGTTACTCACCACTTATTGCCCTCTCACTGTAGCTGTTTTTGTTTTGGTACAATTTTGCTATAGAGACAGCCCTTAGCAAATCTCGAGGACGAGATTTTTTCTTAAGGGGGGTAGTAATTGTAACACCCCAAAATTTTGGCCAAGTTTTCAATATTAAAATTTTTGCCAGGAGTTTTAAATTTTATTTCTGTGGATTTTTAGAACTCTTCTTTTATTGCTAAGGAGTTTCATCTTTTTCCCAAGTGGGGCTTTCCAAAATACATTGGACTTCTATACCAGCTCATTATTACATTTTCATAATCAGTGGATTTATTTATTAAATTATTTCACCCTGGGCTATATTTATTAAAATGACTTGCTTTAAGTTTGGAGCTCTTTTTGAACTACAATCATTTGATAGATTTAACTAAAAATTCAATCGAAATGTGGAGGTGTCCTGGCGTGTCTCAAAATCACTTTTGTGCAATGATATATTTGTTTCATGAAATATTTTGAGCTCAACACCCATTTTCTCTGGTCCAGTGGGCAACTTTGCACTACAACCCTTTCAAATATTTGTTTCTAGCTTCCACCAAAATTATGGGAAGTCGGTAGGAGCATATGATTCCATTATATGCAAAAAACCTGTGGTTGTTCCTTGGAATTTTTGAGTGTATCAACCTCATTTTCATTACGGCCCAACATGAAGGTTTGTACAGCAACCATACTCTTGCTTGCTCTTTGGCCCTAGATTATTTTCCCTACTTATAGTCCTCCATGCTAAACCCCTAAGTCCAGGAGCATGCAACCATTGGCATATTTTTGGTTCATGAAATAATGCCATTCACATCCTGTCCAGATTTGAAGTTTAGCAAAACTTGCACTAGCAAGTTTGTGCTTTCCACCAACTAACCTCACCACCCTCTTGTGCATCCAAGGAGACACTGATCTGGAAGATTTGGCCCCTCCAAGAATAGCCTAAGTACCTGTGGCATTTTGTCAAACACCTGGAGTGCATGATCAGATTTGACATGAGTTGTTGTTGGCATTGTGAACTTGGTCTCCGGACCAAACGACCTTGTCCCCTGAGCTTCACGCTATCCACAACCTAGCTCTGTTGCTTGCCAACCTCACCTGTGACCTGTAGCATGCCACGGCATTTTATCGAACACCTTCCGTGCGTGCTCCGGACGCGCCCAGGCTGCCAGCGTATTAGCACGAACCGGCGCTGAGCCGACACGCTGGCCCCCTCGGTTTTGGCCCGCTCTGCAGCCACGCCACGCACTAACCTCCTCTCGATCGCGCCAAGCTACCTCGGCAGCCAACAGCGCCGACAGAGCTTTTGGCGGCACGCCGGCGGCGTCCTCAGCGCCTACGCCACGGTTGGCGCCGCCAAAAGCCACCCGGCTTGCCACCTGCACAGAGCAGTGCGAGCTCATCCGCAGCCTCGTCCGCTAGCGCTCGTCGCCGCCACGTCGCTCAAGCTACAGGGAGGCGGTTCGCCGTCGTCCTTATCGCCGGCCGCCCCGGAACCGACCTCCGCCGTGTATATAAGGGCCCCGGAGCTCAACCGAGTCCTCGAGCAACCTCATATGATCCTCCTAGTGTTTGCCTTGGCGGCGATCGAGCAAGGGAAGGCCTTCTTCCCCGAGTCCGCCGGTTCGTCGCCCGCAAAGCCCGGCCGATTCCATCGCCACCAGTGCCTCTCCTCTCCACTCTCTCCACCAAGAACTCTCCCTTCCTCTGTGAGCACAACCCCTCGCTCAATTTTGGCCGGAGACCACCGCAGCCCCAAACTCACTATCCACCGAATGCCCTCCACATGCGAGCTCGCCATACGGCGACTCCCTCCACCCCGGCTACTCCTACGACCACCGGAAGGACCGCCTAGGAGTGGCGGATCCATCCCTGCACTCGGATGCCCTCGAGGAGCCGCTTAACGCCGGGCGAAGATCGTGAGTCCCGCCTCCGTTCGCCGAGGAAGGAGAGGAAGGAGACTGGTCAAACGACCGGTGGGGCCCCCTTGACCCACTTGCGGTGACTCAGGCGCAATCCATGCTGGATAAGTGGAAGCGCATTTTCAAAATGCGCCTTCGACATGTAATGATATTTCAAAGCGTTTTTCTTTTCTGTTTTTATTTTAAATATCGATTTTGACCAAACTTTGACCGGCTGTATCTTTTTGAAAACAACTCCAAATGAATTAATTCTTTTTGCTACCTCTCTCAAATATGGTCTAGTTTATTTTAAGATTTATTTGAATATTTTTCAAAACAACTTTGTGCTGTTTTTATTTTGTGTGTTAATTCAATTATATTCTTTTAAATAGGATTTTTGAAGATTTCAAGATGTTTTGGATGCACCCTTTCTTTCCCTTGACACGAAGGCAAGCATTACGAACCCGGCATAATATTCTTATGTGTTCGTTGTCACGTTTATAACACCACTTCATTTTGGAGAACTTCGTTATTTCATGTGATATGATCATGTGCATGAATGCATATTAATGATTTCCATGTTGTTGGAAATAGACACACTTGTGATAATAATCATCTGATGAGCCACGGATGCATACCGGAAGGAATCCGGGAAAACCCCTGCCTTGGGTAGGCATGAGTTTGTCGCTGGTCTCCGTCGGGACGGTTATGTCCGGTATGGCATGGTAAGGTATAATGAGCGGTGACACTGTTGGTTGAAATATATTCGTTATGCTAATCACGCAGAGAATACTTAAACCTCCTGAGTCGACCCTCGATTGAGTCTTGTTCCAGTAACCCCCATACTTGCTTCGTACTACCACTCGTCTCTACACCAAGTAGGGTGCGATTCGATGAAGTTGTCAACCCTTTCCTAGCACGCACCGCATGAGAGGCCGTGGTGGAAGATATCGGAGGCATCCGGTAGTCATGCCACCGGTCCGGAGCATGGGTGTTTCGGTTGTAGCCGAAAGGGGTAGCTCCCCAGTTCTATGCGGTATAAATTTGTGATCCCATGTTACGTCGAGGTTGTGGCCTCCCCACTTAGAGTTTGGCTTAACGGTGTCGTGGGTGATTCTGCACACATGTCGGTTAAGCTGGTGTGTGCAAGTTAGGTGTGTTTTCATCAAAAGACCGTGAAGCGGAATTAGTCCCGATGGACTAAAGAAATCCGTTACTCGTAGGTAAAGAGTACACCCTCTGCAGAGATTAAACCTACTCGAATAGCCGTGTCCATGATTAAGGACTACAGTCTGGGATGGGTGAAGGGTCGGCCTTAGTGTTGGTCTTCGGAGGTGAAACTATTAAACCAGAACTGGAATTACTACTTGTGACTTGTGATAATTATGATTATTATTATTGTTGTGGACTAACCCGTGATATTTGGTCATCATCGAATATCTCTAGGATGGTTCTACCTCCGGGATATTCACTATGTTTATTTCCTTTTAAGCCCTTTATGTGGTGTCGCTCGGGCCTTGCATTTAATAGCATTTCTTTTAGAGCCCTTTATGTGGTGTCGCTCGACGCCCGACCGTGGCATTTCTTTTAAAGCCCTTTATGTGGTGTCGCCGACGCCTGACCGTGGCATTTCTTTTGAAGTCCTTTATGTGGTGTCGCTCAGACGCTCGACCGTGGCATTTCTTTTAAAGCCCTTTATGTGGTGTCGCTCGGGCCTTCCGTGGCATTTCTTTTAAAGTCCTTTATGTGGTGTCGCCAGACGCCCGATCGTGGCATTTCTTTTAAAGCCCTTTATGTGGTGTCGCTCGACGCCCGATCGTGGCATTTCTTTTAAAGTCCTTTATGTGGTGTCGCTCGGGCCATCGTGGCATTTCTTTTAAAAGCCCTTTATGTGGTGTCGCCGACGCCCGATCGTGGCATTTCTCTTAAAGCCCTTTATGTGGTGTCGCTCGGGCCTCAATCGTGGCATGCTTGTTATTTATTTCATAATTTTTTATGCTTCTATGGCATTGCATATTCATATATAACATGCTTACCCGCATCAGAGTTTTAATTATCTTTTGTGACTGACGCCATGAGCATAAAATATTTTTCAGCACATCATTGTCATATTATACTTGTGCTCATAATGTTGGCGAGTACATTCAAAGTACTCACTGGCTTGTCCCTGGCTATTGTCTTGGCCAGATTTCTTGCGCGGAAAGGAGCGACCGTGTTGACAGCCCCGGAACCTAAGCAACGGTGATAGCAGCCCCGCGAAGATAGGAGTTAACCTGGTCAGCTGTTCCCGTTGGAAATGGAGTCCCATAGACACTGATGTTTCACAACCCGCTTCCGCCATCAACCACTAGAAACCATTTGTTGTACTCACAGGCCAAAATGGTCTTGTACTACATATGTTGTATTTTGCTTGGAATTTTTGTATCAAGATGGTGCCCCATCAGCTAACATTTATCCTGGGGCTGATGAGCACAAGGGCCATTTTCTGGGAATTAATACCCGGAGAATCGGTCGCCACAAAATATGCCCTAGAGGCAATAATAAATTAGTTATTATTATATTTCCTTGTTCATGATAATCGTTTATTATCCATGCTATAATTGTATTGATAGGAAACTAAGATACATGTGTGGGTACATAGACAACACCATGTCCCTAGTAAGCCTCTAGATGTCTAGCTCGTTGATCAGCAGATGGTTACGGTTTCACGACCATGGACATTGGATGTCGTTTGATAACGGGATCACATCATTTGGAGAATGATGTGATGGACAAGACCCAATCCTAAGCCTAGCACAAAGATCGTAGTTCGTATGCTAAAGCTTTTCTAGTGTCAAGTATCATTTCCTTAGACCATGAGATTGTGCAACTTCCGGATACCGTAGGAATGCTTTGGTTGTACCAAACGTCACAACGTAACTGGGTGGCTATAAAGGTACGCTACAGGTATCTCCGAAAGTGTCTGTTGGGTTGGCACGAATCGAGACTGGGATTTGTCACTCCGTGTAAACGAGAGGAATCTCTGGGCCCACTCGGTAGGACATCATCATAATGTGCACAATGTGACCAAGGGGTTGATCACGGGATGATGTGTTACGGAACGAGTAAAGAGACTTGCTGGTAATGAGATTGAACAAGGTATCGGGATACCGACGATCGAATCTCGGGCAAGTACAATACCGCTAGACAAAGGGAATTGTATACGGATTGATTGAATCCTCGACATCGTGGTTCATCCGATGAGATCATCGTGGAACATGTGGAGCCAACATGGGTATCAAGATCCCATTGTTGGTTATTGACCGGAGAACGTCTCGGTCATGTACGCAGATGGTTCCCGAACCCGTAGGGTCTACACACTTAAGGTTCTTGACGCTAGAGTTGTTATGGGAAATTTTATGTGGTTCTTGAAGGTTGTTGAGTCCGGATGTGATCCGGACATCACGAGGAGTTCAGAATGGTCCGGCGGTGAAGATCGATATATTGAATGAAGGGTATTGGAGTCCGGAAGTGTTCCGGTGGTACTGGGCTATGGCCAGCATGACCGAAAGGTGTTTGGGAGCCCGGCAAGTGTTGGAGGGCCTCATGGGCCAAAGGGAAGGGGCAAACCAGCCCACTAAGGGGTGGTGCGCCCTCCCAGCCCTCTCACGTAATCAGGGAGAGGTGGGGGCGCCTCCCTAGGGCAGCCCCTTCCCGGCTTTGGGGGCAAGTTTCCTAGGGGTGGGGCGCCCAAACCCATCTAGGGTTTCCTGTGGCCGCCGCCTCCCCTAGGGAACCCTAGGGCGCCTCCTCCACCCCCTTACCCCTATATATAGTGAGGAGAGAGAGGGCAGCCGCACCTTCCTTCCTCGGGCGCAGCCTCCCTCCTCCAACACTTGCTCCTCCTCCGTAGTGCTTAGCGAAGCTCACTTGGGAGAACCACGAGCTCCATCACCACCACGCCTGTCGTCTTTGCCGGAGTTCTCCTCAACTTCTCCTCTCCTTGCCGGATCAAGAAGGAGGAGACTTCCCCGGCTGTACGTGTGTTGAACAGCGGAGGTGCCGTCTGCTCGGGCGCTAGGATTATCGGTGATTTGGATCACGACGAGTACGACTCCGTCAACCCCGTTCACTTGAACGCTTCCGCTTAGCGATCTACAAGGGTATGTAGATGCACTCTCCTTCCCCTCATTGCTGGTTTCTCCATAGATAGATCTTGGCGACACGTAGGAAAATTTTGAATTTCTGCTACGTTCCCCAACACTCCTCCTCCGCCGCCAGCCAGGAGGGGAGCTCCTCCCCGCTCCATATCCTCCATGCAGCCACCATGGCCGGCCCAAGCAAGAGCTCATCACCGGAGTAGGAGCATCGCCGGCCTCCACTCCGTCGACCCCGAGCACCGCAGAGCCTCCCTGAGTCCGTTCTGACGCCGATCCGAGCCCGAGGATGCCTTCCCCGACGTCCTCTTTGTCCTCTACTTCGTCTTCTTCACGGACAGCAAGTGTATTGGAGTTCATCGCCTCCTCGCCGTCGATATTCTGCGTTCCCGGTTTCATCAACTTGTCATAGGTATACTAGGTATGCCCACCTCCATTACTAAGTTCTTCCTGTGAACAATCGGTCCCCGTAGATATCGCTAGGGTCGTGCCATCGTCGTGCTCTCGGCGTCTCGGCTATGTCCAAACTTTCGGTGTAGTTGCTTTGTTCTCTGCATCACCCTTGAGTCAAGTCCAGCGCCAAGAAGCATGCCCGCGTCTTCATCTCCTGAAAAAGCCATCGCCTCGTCGTGCCTCATCGCGGCTGAGACGAGCTCCTACTCAAGCTTCGTTCTCGAAGACCTTGTTACGCCACTTGCGACACGCATCCGCACACCGCGACACCGCAGCTCGCCTGTAAGCCTACCCATGCCCACCTAGCGCTGTCGCCGCCATCTCGCCATGACGCTACTCGAGTCGGCGCTTAGTTCGAGCTCGAGTCGCCAGACGCACGCTGCTCAGAAGCTAACCCTCACCAGCTTTCCGTACGCCTGCCGTTATCTTATAGCCGTGAATTCTTTGCCGCGTTTGCTCGCCGACGCGACCTCCGAGTACCCTGTGTGTTCGCTGGAGTCATGGCCCGTTTCCTCCAATAACAAGCAGCTAGCATAGTGGCTAGTAGTGATGCATCCATCCGTGAGGTCCTGGGTTCAAGCCCAGCTCTCCCTCCCTTTTCATTTTTGTTGTTGTTTTCAGTTATTCCACATGCACACTCACCCTTGCTGCATCAGCAAGTTTCGCTGCTCGTTTGCGTCCAACCACGGCCACAGAGCGAGCCATCTCTGTTTCCGTTTTCAATTTAGTCAGATCAACGCCAGAGGATAGTTCATATCGTGCGTAAGGCATTTCTTAGCAGAGTTCTATAGTAGCCCATCTGATTAACAGCGCATTCACGTATCCAAGTGTGTCAGGACCCCGATTCCAAGTCACATCTATCTAGCCGGTAACACCTCATATCACTTTGCGGCCTCACGCACGGTATTCCGACGGGTGTCGCCTTACCATGGCCGGGACCGTTTGCGCCTTTTAGCTCACGTATATGATAGTGTCGCTAGCATCCATATGACAGAGAACCCGGGCCGACATGGCTAGTCGTGAACCCAAAGCGGCACTAACCCATGGGGACAGGCATACATGAATCAACTTCGAGCATGTCGATCGGCCAAGTATGAATCCGGGCTGTACCTTTGGGCTATGGACTCGGAACCCGGCTGTAGCCGGCTAAGCGAGGACTCGGATGTCACCGTGTGACATTTCCCGAAGGGACGGAACACGAACGAAGTGAAACACATGCCGGCCAGTCAAGCGCCCCGAGGAGTAGTGCATGGCTAGCGAGGACTCCGTAAGCCAGAAGTGGACTACTATGGCTCACGGAAGCACTAGACTACATTTCCCCATAAGAGAGGCTACCAAAGATAAACAACTAGATTGTCGGATCCCACACATACCAAGCATTTCAAACATACACACAATATGCTCGATATGTGTAAATACAACATGGCATCACAACATAACTCTCGACTAAAGTATTTATTCATTAGGCTCGAGGAGCTAGATATTACAAACATGGGTCTCAAGACCCAACATTGAAACATACAAGTCAAAGCACACGTGGAAGCTTAACATGTCTCGAGTGGAGACATCTACAAATGAAAAAGGCCGAGAAGCCCGACTATCTACCAAATCTGCCGAGGGCACAAGATCGTAGCTGAGGTAACAAGCTAAGCGTCGAAGTCCACGCAGAACTACAGACTGAAGTCTCTCTGCAAAAACATAAATTAAGCAAACGTGAGTACAAATGTACCCAACAAGACTTACATCATAACTATCTACATATGCATCAGTATCAACAAAGGGGGTGGTGGAGTTTAACTGCAGCAAGCCAGCTTTGAATCGGTGGCTATCCTGAACTACGACTGCAAGTAACTCTTTTGAGGTGGCGCACACTAGTCCACATATTCACCATATCAATACACCACTATGGATCCGCTCCCGTCTCCCTACGAGAACACCATCCATAGCACTCACGCTTATCTTGCGAGTTTTAGAGTATCCACTTCCACTTGTCTATGAACTGCATAAGCAACCCGAAGTCCTTTACCGCGGACACGGATATTGAATAGATAATGTTAACCCCGCAGGGGTGTACTTCTTCACACACGCTCTCACCACTTATCGCCGTTTACACGACATGTACTCGGCAACCTTCAAGCCGGAAGCAGCGAGGGTGTCGGCCACGACGACTAACCACACAAGTCTCTCGTCTGTGTTTATCGCCTATTCGGGTTCCATCCGCAAGGAGATCCGGCGGGTGTCGCTCCACGGCACCAAACGATGTGTTGAGGTTCCCAAGCCCACCTCGACGGGTGGATCTATGCTTGGTACACCGTGTGCAGTGCCTAGTCATCCCAAGCCCCACATCTTTGGGTGCCACTTGGTAGACTACTAACACTACCTACAAACACCAGAAACTAGTTGCAACTCCTGGACAGAGATCAAGTTGATTAATAAGTCGAGAGAGCTTGGAGTGCCCGGAGCCCAATGTGTGGTAGTAACTGTTCATGGATCACAAACACAGAACTCAGTTCCTAAGGACGGCTTCAATGAGACAACCCACCATGTACTCCTACATGGCATCTCACCGCTACCTTTACAAAATAGTGTTCACACACTTAGCTCTCAACGGTAGGACATGTTCACCACATTCCAATTCATCCCCGATGAATCAGACCTGACACAACTCTAAGCAATAGCAGGCATGACAAACAAGCATGAATGAGTAGGCACATCAGGGGCTCAAACAACTCCTACTCATGCTAGTGGGTTTCATCTATTTACTGTGGCAATGACGGGTCATGCAGAGGACAGGGGTTCAACTACCGCAGCATGTAACAGTTAAATCGTTGTTGTCCAAATGCGGTAAAAGAGAGCAGGAGCGAGAGAGTGGGTTTGTATCGGAATGAACATGGGGTTTTTTCTTGCCTGGCACTTCTGAAGATAACATTGAGTCTTCATCAGTGTCAATGATCACATCGTCGAAGCAGCATCTACCGAGAGGGGACAATTACCGGCAAACAAGGAAGAGCACAATCAATGCAATGCACAATATGATGCATGATCATGACATGACAATATGATGTTGATTGAGCTAATGCAACTAGCAACAATTTAAATAAAGTTGGTTTGAACCCTAGGTTCAAATTCAAACTCCATATGTGAAGGTTTAAATGCCATTTATATGATTTGGCCTAAACAGCAGCTATAAGTTGTTCTAACATGCATGAAAATGGTACAGATGGATAGATTGGAACTTTACGATCATTTTCATATAGAATTTATTTCATTCTCGAAGTTACGGTTGAATTTATATGAATTTTAGAAGTTCATACTATTTTTTAGAATTTCTGAATTATTTTAAATCCAGAAATCAAATATTGCGTCAGCATTGCGTCAGGGTGATGTCAGCAGGTCAACTGACCCGGTCCAGGTCAAACCTGACTAGCGGGATCCACTGGTCAGTGACACAATGCTCTCTGGGTCACAGACATGTGGGCCCAGTCAACAGCCATATCAGCTTGGTCAAAGCTGACGCGTGGGCCCACAGGGGTTAGGTTAAAACTAAACAGGGGTTACCCCGTGGTTAATTAGAGTGGTGGGGCCGGTCTGTCAGTGACACAGGGCGAGGTTAACGCGGTAATTAGCCTCAGGCTAATGACGCCACGTCACCTCACCGGAGTTGGACGCCGGCGAGCACATCCGACGACGGATGTTCATCCGAATTGAGCTACGGGCAACCATTTTGCCTCGCCGTTTGTTTCTATGGGTTCCTTGAGTTCGCGCGCATCCAGAGGAGCAGGTGAGAGGATCTAGGGTGAGCTGTGGCATCGGCGGTGGTGAGTGAGGCGGTGGCGAGAGTTCGGACACGCGCGGGGATGTGGCTGCGTGCGCCAGGGGAGGAGCTGATGGGCTAGGTGGCATCTGCGGGCCACCAAACACGGCTGGTCCATGTGTTCGAGCGGAGGGCTCGGGTCGAGGAGGCTAGGCAGCCATGGCGGACGGCGGTGCTCGGGCATGTGGCGAGGGTGCTACGACGGAACGAGCAAAACAAGGGAGGGAAATGGAGTGGAGCTCACAGCGAGGTCGTCGGCGGTCTCATTGGGCTCGGGGAGGCACGGACGGCGTCGTGGCGTTGCCGGCGATCTCGGCGGCCGGAGGGAGAAGAAGGCGATGCAGACGGCGATGCAGGGCGGCCGAGCTCACGTGACTCGTCGAGGAGGAAGAGGTGGTCGTGGGGAATCTTCTGGAGGCGGAGAGAGGTTCAGGGGGAGGCGGTGGCTACGGTGAACAACGTCGGTGGCGACGAGCGTTCTCGGGTGTGCTGCGGGGAGAGGAATAGAGGAGAGGAGAGAGAGCATCGAGTGAGGGGGAGGGGAGAGAGGTCTCAGGGCGTCTCCATGGCGCGAGAGGGGAAGGGAGAGCTCACCAGCGCGAAGCAGGAGGTGGCGCACGGGAGCGCGTGCGCTGTCTCCCTCCTCTGCCTATTGGCAGAGGTAGGTGATGACTGGCACGGGCCTGGTGGGCCGGCCCAGTCCGGTAGGTGGTCCGGGTAAGCTTCCTCTCTCTCTCTCTCTCTCCTAATTTAGTTTCTCCTTTTCTATGTTTGCTATTATGTTTTGATGTAGTTCAAAGACCAAACCATTTTCAAAATTCATGAAAATAATTGTGTGAACTAAATGGACTTATCCAAAGCTACACAAAAATTTCCAGAATTATTGAATATATATTTATGATATAATAAATATAGATCCAATTCAAATATTTATTGGATTAATTCAAAGGCCCAAAATAATTGTTCCTGAGATTCTAGAAATATTGGTTTGAATTTTATCCCTTGCCAATATTTGCAGAGATTAACGGGAACATTTTCTTGGACTCATTTGATGAGATTTAAATGTTGGTTATTTTTAGAGGTCTGCTGAGGCTTTTGAAAATTCCTCAATTCAAATTTCATTTGAATTTAAACATGATGCTCACATGAAGGGCTAGCCTAGTGCATACCAGAACTAGGGATGTGACAGCTCACCCCTACTAAACAAGAATCTCATCCCGAGATCCGAGTCATGAGGTAAGAGGTCAGAGGGGTCACAAGCTAACACGATCTTCATGATCCAAAATCCCTTCTCGAAGATGTTGATTTATTGCTCCAATTGATTTTTGACCTCTTTACTTTCGAGATCTTCATCCAGCATGATGACGACAAAGATAAACTCTACAGGAATTGATCTCCTCGAAGATCGAGCACGCAGGATCAACTCATGGAGTGAGTCATTCGATCATCTATTGAGCTGAGACTCAAACACATACATCGAGAGAGGTGGATAGTAACAGATGACGAGGGTTCAATTTGGTAAGCACAACGCTTAGGTAAGATGGTGCAAGGTTTTGGAGTAGCGAGGAATAATTGCCATGATTCCATAACGAGACACCTTGGGGGAGGTGACTCGTAGAACTATTCCCTTAAGTGGCAAAAAGAATTACTTTTGATACAGAGATCATTGAAAGTCTCTATACCAGCCTAAGGCAAATCACAATCGATTGTTTCAAAGAGTTCGAAGAAATGGCATACTCATACTAGAATGGATGATGAGGACTACCTTGTTGAAGACAACGCAATTGATGATTTTTGCTTATCATCGAAAATGGTTGGGATCCATGATAAGTCCACTTTTGAAGATGATCCTGGATAACAAGCTAACACGAAGGGCAGCCCATGGAAAGTTGGCACGATGGGGTGCAAGCTGGGAATAAAATGCAAATGTTGGGAATGTTCCAACCATCATATCTGCCTGAGATTCAGATCTGGTTAGAAATAGGATACTTCAGACTCACATGTCTGAAAGGAAGAGTTGCAACACAAACCGACGAGATAACATTGCGAGATTCTCGGGAAATGAACTATGATAGCAAGCTCCAAAACATGAGCTGGTTCTGCTACAAACAAGTGAACACGATGTCCCAGACAAGCATGACCACATAGTAGTCTTCCAATAAAACACTACCGAGTTCAGGTCGGGAACCATCATCGAGGATAACGAAGTCCTAACATAAGTCATGATTAGCACTTATGAAGGAACTCCTTCTCCTTGAACAAATCAATCAGTGGCTTGGTGTGCTAGGAAATACCGATGGAATGGAGGTAGCTAATCTCTCAAGCCATAGTATACTTCGCATCGCATGACCCGACTTGGGGACGATTCCAGAGGAAACAAAAACAATCTTTCTCAAACTCACGGCGGCAACTTACATCAAGTGCACGTGAATTAGAGGAAGTCTCTTCTTTCATCCAAACATATACCTCAAGAATTGGGACATGAAGACAAAGTTTATAAAAGTTTCCAATAGTAGCTTAATGTCCAACAAAATCATGGGGAGGACATGGATGTTGTCGATGGGCTCCACAACAATTCATCCAGGCGTCCATATGAATGGGGTTCCATAATAATGTGAACAAGGTGATAGCATTGGTCAGACCAAAGGATATAATGGTGTATGCTCGAGGAATCAACCACGAGTAAGACAACATTGAGAACATCATTGGTTCTGATTTCATTTGAGGATAGCCCATACTCAAATCAAGGTTTGGGACAAGACGATTGATTCAACAACCGATCACGAGGAACAATTGATGAAGATATCATCTCTCTTCAACATACGCACACACAGAAGGATATCCCTTAGAAATGAACTAAGTTAGGCAAGCGTTTATCTTCCAACTCTCCAAGTTGTTGTTTAGCTTAACCAACTAGCTCAGGGGTATCCAACACAGATTCTTGGAGAATGGTTGGCTTAGAGAAAAACCAACATGACCACGAACTCAACATAACGGTCAGGGAACAACCTGGTATTACTTCCGAGAAGATATTCGGAAAATCACGAACCACCAATATGTTATTAAGCTCGAGAACAATCTTGCCTTTCAGGGCAAGATGATATGATCAAAAGAGTGAGGTTTGACAAAATCCTAACTCATCGATCAAAGAGTGCACCAACAAAAATGGACTAGGTACCGCGATCAGTCCTAGGATGGTGATTCAATAACCAACATGCTAAGGATGAGAATATTGTCCAATAACTACCAAGCAATGGACTTGCTAGGAGTATTGATTTCACACATCACAGTTCACTTGTCGGCATTCCGGTTACAACAACACGGGACCGAGGAATGAATAATGATGGCGAGAAGTATCACTGCATCAAGAATTCATAAGAGGTGGTGCAATTCTCATGACACCCTTGACATAAAGATGGTAACACTCCAAGGTAGAGCAGAACAAAAGCTGGATTGGCATTTTGATCTGCGGAATACAACTACTTTGACCCAATCCTGGAAATGGATAAGGTACTGGAGTTTGTTTCTCCTAGTCATTACGGAATAGAATGGCTTGACGGACCACAAGAGTATTAGGTATCGCATTTAACGAGTGCACACATACTCTTGACTATCAATTGATAGACGAGGGTCGGAATACAACTAAAGAGGGACAATTCAAAGGAGCATATAACTTTCTGAGTTGTAGATGCATAGATTAGTATGTCGAACCAAGTTCAACAGGTTTCTTCTGGATAACCCATGCAAAGAAGGTAGAACTGACAGAGTCACTTCATGGAATCGAGAACTCGTTAAGAGCACTCTGGTTGTGATCTTTCGGTTCTGCGAGGAACTTCTGCCACAAGTAATTCATGGTATTTGGAAGAAAGAAATACCACGGACCTCAAGGACTATCACAAGGGTTACTAATAACCTAAAGGAACTAGCAAACACTACCAACATGAGGTGAGTAGAGTGAATCTTGGGTTCAAGAACCCAGGAAAAGAATACCTACTAACTAATAACATCACGAGATGCTTTCGAGAATGGTGGCCAGAATCATCACACTAGGGATACAAAGCATTGCTAGATTACTTGGTGACTCCCTAAAACACCTAGGGTCATAATAACAGTTCCAACATATATGTCGAGGCAACAGAGTACCTCAACTCACCGATTAGTGTGGTTGAACTGGCCCAAAGGGACATCGGGAACGGAAAGAAGGGATTTGCAAATGCATCGGACTATTTAGAAACCTGAGATGACTCGGACAGCATAACGGTTGTAAATGCTCCAAAGGATTTAAGACATCCTACAAAATGGTGGCATAGCCACTCAAAAGCAGAATATCAAGGTTTCGAGATCAACAGTTAACATACGGAAGTATTAGGAACTGAACTGAGACTTAAATCCAATGATCTTATAAGTTTATGGATTAGTAACACGTGATCCTCGAGCAGATGTAAGAGAAAGCCTAGTTCCTTAACCCCGTAGGAAAGATAAGATGACTCAGATCAGAAAGACATAAAGTATAAGGAGTAAAAAGAGCCTTATGTTCCATCCCACAATCAATTCCCTTATATAACTAAAGCATTTCTAGACACAACTTCGACCGGTTTGGCTTGGTAATCCTCTGAGCAACAGAGCTCGATACCAAAGCTGTCGGGACCCTGATTCCAAGTCACATCGATCTAGCCTGTAACACCTCATATCACTTTGCGGCCTCACGCACGGTATTCCCACGGGTGTCGCCTTACCATGGCCGGGACCGTTTGCGCCTTTTGGCTCATGTATATGATAGTGTCATTAGCATCCATATGATAGAGAACCCAGGCCGACATGGCTAGTCATGAACCCAAAGCGGCACTAACCCATGGGGACAGGCATACATGAATCAACTTCGAGCATGTAAATTGACGTGTGTGAATCCGGGCTGTAGCACTGGGCTAACAGGACTCGAACCCGGGTGTAACAAGCTAGGCAGGACTCCGGATGTCACCGTGTGACATTTCCCCGAAGGGACAGACACAGGAACGAAGTGAAACACATGCCGGCCAGTCAAGCGTCCTGAGGAGTAGTGCATGGCTAGCAGGACTCCGGCGAACCGGGCTGTAGCAGACTACTATGGCTCACGGAAGCACTAGACTACATTTCCCCATAAGAGAGGCTACCAAAGATAAACAACTAGATTGTCGGATCCCACACATACCAAGCATTTCAAACATACACACAATATGCTCGATACGTGTAAATACAACATGACATCACAACATAACTCTACGACTCAAGTATTTATTCATTAGGCTCCGAGGAGCTAGATATTACAAACATGGGTCTCACGACCCAACATTCAGAGCATACAAGTCAAAGCACACGCGGAAGCTTAACATGTCTGAGTACATACATCTACAAATGAAAAAGGCCGAGAAGCCCGACTATCTACTGATCTGCCGAGGGCACAAGATCGAAATGAGGTACCAAGCTAAGCGCCAAAGTCCATGCAGAACAACTAGCGAGACTCAAGTCTCTCTGCCAAAAACATAAATTAAGCAAACGTGAGTACAAATGTACCCAAAGAAGACTTACATCGAACTATCTACATATGCATCAAGATCAACAAAGGGGTGGTGGAGTTTAGCTGAAAGAAGCCAGCTTTGACTGGTGGCTATCCCGAACTACATTTGCAAGTAACTCTTTTGAGGTGGCGCACGAGTCCACATATTCACCATATCAATACACCACTGTGGATCCGCCTCCGTCTCCCTATGAGAACACCATCCATAGCACTCACGCTTATCTTGCGAAGTTTTAGAGTATCCACTTCCACTTGTCTATGAACTGTACAAGCAACCTGTGAAGTCCTTTACCGCGGACACGGCTATTCAATAGATAATGTTAAACCTGCAGGGTGTACTTCTTCACACACGCTCTCACCACTTATCGCCGTTTACACGACATGTACTCTAAGCAACCTTCAAGGTAAGCCCACGAGGGTGTCGGCCACGACCGACTAACCACACAAGTCTCTCGTCTGTGTTTATCGCCTATTCGGGTTCCACCCGCAAGGAGATCCGGCCGGGGTATCGCTCACGGCCCCAAACGATGTGTGCAGGGTTCCCAAGCCCACCTCGACGGGTGGATCTATGCTTGGTACACCGTGCCATGGTGCCTAGTCTGTCCCAAGCCCACCTATACCGGGTGCCACTTGGTAGACTACTAACACTACCTACAAACAATAGAAACTAGTTGCAACTCCTGGACAGAGATCAAGTTGATTAATAAGTCGAGAGAGAGCTTGGAGTGCGGAGCCCAATGTGTGGTAGTAACTGTTCATGGATCACAAACACATAACTCAGTTCCTAAGGATGGCTTCAATGAGACAACCCACCATGTACTCCTACATGGCCTCTCACCGCTACCTTTACAAAATCGTGTTCACACACTTAGCTCTCAACGGTAGGACATGTTCACCACATTCCAATTCATCCCTGATGAATCAGACCTGACACAACTCTAAGCAATAGCAGGCATGACAAACAAGCATGAATGAGTAGGCACATCAGGGCTCCAACAACTCCTACTCCTCGCTAGTGGGTTTCATCTATTTATCGTGGCAATGACAGTCATGCAGAGGAAGGGGTTCAACTACCGCAGCATGTAACAGTTGAATCGTTGTTGTCCTAATGCAAGAAAAGAGAGCAGGAGCGAGAGAGTGGGATTGTATCAGAATGAACAAGGGGTTTTTGCTTGTTCGGCACTTGAAGATAACATTGAGTCTTCATCGGTGTCAACGATCACAGCGTCGAGCAGCGTCTACCGAGAGGGGACAATTACTGGCAAACAAGGAAGAGCACAATCAATGCAATGCACAATATGATCCATGATCATGACATGACAATATGCTGTTGATTGAGCTAATGCAACTAGCAACAATTTAAATGAAGTTGGTTTGAACCCTAGGTTCAAATTCAAACTCCATATGTGAAGGTTTAAATGCCATTTATGTGATTTGGCCTAAACAGCAGCTATAAGTTGTTCTAACATGCATGAAAATGGTACAGATGGATAGATTGGATTTTTCTGATCATTTTTCATATATAATTTATTTCATTCTGAGTTACGGTTGAATTTATCTAAATTTTAGAAGTTTATACTATTTTCTAGAATTTCTAAATTATTTTAAATCCAGAAATCAAATATTGCGTCAAAGATTAAGGCGAGGGTGATGTCAAGAGGTCAACTGATCCGGTTCAGTCAAACCCGACCAGTGGGATCCATCGGTCGCTGACGCTTAATGCTCTTGGGTCACGCATATGTGGGCCCATCAACTACCATATTAGCTTGGTCAAAGTCGACACGTGGGCCCACAGGGGTTATGTTAAAACTAAACAGGGGTTACCCCGTGGTTAATTAGAGTGGTGGGGCCGGTCTGTCAGTGACACAGGGCGAGGTTAACGCGGTAATTAGCCTCAGGCTAATGACGCCACGTCACCTCACCGGAGTTGGACGCCGGCGAGCACATCCGACGACGGATGTTCATCCGAATCGAGCTACGGGCAACCATTTGCCTCGCCGTTTGTTTCTATGGGTTCCTTCAGTTCGCGCGCATCCAGAGGAGCAGTTGAGAGGAGCTGGCGTGAGCTGTGGCGTCGGCGGTGGCGAGCGAGGCGGTGGCCGGAGTTCAACACACGCTACGGGATGCACAAGGTTGCTGTGGGAGGAGCTGATGGGCTAGGTGGCATCTGCGGGCCACCAGAAACATGCTGGTGCCACGGGTTCGAGCGGAGGGGCTCGGGTCGAGGAGGCTAGGCAGCCATGGCGGACGGCGGTGCTCGGGCATGTGGTGAGGGTGCTACGGCACGGGAACGAGCAAAACAACGTAGGGGAAATGGAGTGGAGCTCACAGCGAGGTCGTCGGCGGTCTCATGGGGCTCGGGGAGGCACGGACGGTGTCGTAGCGTTGCTGGCGATCTCGGCGGCCGGAGGGAGAAGAAGGCGATGCAGACGGCGATGCACGGCGGCCAAGCTCACGTGACTCGTCGAGGAGGAAGAGGCGGTCGTGGGGAATCTTCTGGAGGCGAAGAGAGGTTCAGGGGGAGGCGGTGGCTACGGTGAACGACGTCGGTGGCGACGAGCGTGCTCAGGTGTGTTGTGGGGAGAGGAACAGAGGAGGGGAGAGAGAGCAGCGAGTGAGGGGGAGGGGAGAGAGAGCAGCGAGTGAGGGGGAGGGGAGAGAGGTCTCAGGGCGTCTTCGTGGCGCGAGAGGGGAAGGAGAGCTTCGCCAAAGATGAAAGCAGGTGGCGTGACGGGCGCTGCAGGCGCTGTCTCCCTCTTCTGCCTACTTGCAGAGGTAGGTGATGACTGGCACGGGCCAGGTGGGCTGGCCCAGTCTGGTAGGTGGTCCGGGTAAGCTTCCTCTCTCTCTCTCTCTCTCTCCTAATTTAGTTTATGTTTTTCTACTTTTGCTCTTATGTTTTGATTTAGTTCAAAGACCAAACCATTTTCAAAATTCACGAAAATAATTGTGTGAACTAAATGGACTTATCCAAAGCTACACAACAATTTCCAGAATTATTGAATATATATTTATGATATAATAAATATAGATCCAATTCAAATATTTATTGGATTATTTCAAAGGCCCAAAATAATTGTTCCTGAGATTCTAGAAATATTGGTTTGAATTTTATCCCTTGCCAATATTTCCAGAGATTAACGGGAACATTTTCTTGGACTCATTTGTTGAGATTTAAATGTTGGTTATTTTTAGACGTCTTCTGAGGCTTTTGAAAATTCCTCAATTCAGATTTCATTTGAATTTAAACATGATGCTCACATGAAGGGCTAGCCTAGTGCATACCAGAACTAGGGATGTGACAAAGTGGTCTCGGGATCAAATCCTAGGCGCCTGTTTTTACATTATTTTTCCAGTTGGTTCAGTTAGCGTTTGTCCGCAAATTATCTCAGTTGCACTTCTGTTGCTATTGGTTAGACTAGCAGGTTTGCACCCAGACAACCAGGGATAAATCCCCACGCCAACATCTTTTTGCACCAATTTATGCTCACCTGCATCAAGCCCTTGTTCTTCTTCATGTTGTGAGGAGACCCTTTTTCTGACTGTCTCCTTTTAATTTTTGCTCACACACACTCATCCATTTCGGGCCAGATCCATCTTGGGCTTTGCACAAAGGCGTTGCATTCGCCCGTAGACGCTTTTTTTTCCATTACGTGATTTTGTCACATATCCAAAGGTACATGCATATTTTCGTAAATGCCATTAAAATTGCATTGCTCATATCTAAATATCCATGCATCCAAATGAAACATGTCGTATATGTGAAATGCTTAGAATTTCATGTACTTTCACAATATCCAACTTTCACCCATGTTAAAATATTTAAAACTATTTTTTGCATTAATTTGCATAAACGACATGTTAAAATGGTTTAATTCATAACTTAATAACCGTAGCTCCAAATGAGATAAACTTTATATGTAAATGGGGCAGAAAAATGCATGGAATAACATGGTCCACTTTATTTTCCTGTTTAACAACCTTAAAAATATGGTTTAGGGCAAAAGAGTACCAAATTTTGAAATATGCATATGGGGATTTTCTGGTTTTGTTGTTCATTCTTCCGGCCCCATTTAAAATTGCCTAGATAGGTAGTTTTATTATGCTTCACCTCTTGCCATGTTAACAACATTTAACCTTGTCATGCATCATACTTGATTGTGCATCATGTCATGTTTATGTGTTGTGTGTTTACCGTGTGTTTGCTTCTTTCCGGTTGTGCTCCTTCTCGTTAGTTCCTGTTTCGTTGCAATCGTGAGGAGTCGTTCGTCTATGCTTGGTTCGTATTCATGGCTTCATCTTCTTCATGGAATCGTTCTTCTTCCTTGCGGGATTTCAGGCAAGATGATCGCTACCCTGGATCTCACTACTATCATTGTTATGCTAGTTGCTTCGTTCTATCGCTATGCTACGCTACCTATCACTTGTTCGTTAAGCCTCCCAAATTGCCATGTCAGACTCTAACCTTTTCACCCTTCCTAGCAAACCGCTGCTTGGCTATGTTACCGCTTTGCTCGGCCCCTCTTATAGCGTTGTTAGTTGCGGTGAAGTTGAAGATTGCTCCATGATGGACAGGATTATGTTGGGATATCACAATATCTCTTATTTAATTAATGCATCTATATACTTGGTAAAGGGTGGAAGGCTCAGCCTTATGCCCGGTGTTTTGTTCCACTCTTGCCGCCTTTAGTTTCCATCATACCGTGTGTTATGTTCCTTGATTTTATGCGTTCCTTGCGCGGTTGGGTGATTTATGGGACCCCCTTGACAGTTCGCTTTGAATAAAAGTCCTCAAGCAAGGCCCAACCTAGGTTTTACCATTTGCCTACCTAAGCCTTTTTCCCTTGGGTTTCCGGAGCCCGAGGGTCATCTTTATTTACCCCCCCGGGCCAATGCTCGTCGTGAGTGTTGGTCCAACATATTAACCGCCGGCATACCAGGCAACTACGGCTGGCCTACCGGAAGTTTCGACAATCCGGTGTGCCCTGAGAACGAGATATGTGCAGCTCCTATCAGGATTTGTCGGCACATTCGGACGGCTTTGCTGGTCTTGTTTTACCATTGTCGAAATGTCTTGTAACCGGGATTCTGAGACTGATCGGCTCTTCCTGGGAGAAGGAATATCCTTCGTTGACCGTGATAGCTTGTGTTGGGCTAAGTTGGGACACCCCTGCAGGGTATATACTTTCGAGAGTCGTGCCCGTGGTTATATGGCAGATGGGAATTTGTTAATATCCGGTTGTAGAGAACTTGACACCAGATTCGAATTAAAACGCATCAACCACGTGTGTAGCCGTGATGGTCTCTTTTCGGCGAGTCCGAGAAGTGAACACGGTTTTGGGTTATGTTTGACGTAAGTAGGAGTTCAGGATCACTTCTTGATCATTGCTAGCTTCACGACTGTTCCATTGCTTCTCTTCTCGCTCTTATTTGCGTATGTCAGCCACCATATCATGCTTAGACGCTGCTGCAACCTCACCACTTTACCCCTTCCTTACCCATTAAGGTTTGGTAGTCTTGATACCCATGGTAATGGGATTGCCGAGTCCTCATGGCTCTGATTACTACAACAACCAGGTGTACATGTTTTATGCGATGGTCATGACCACGAGAGCGATGTTTACTTGTTTTGGAGTTCTTCTTACGCTTCTTCGATCGTGGGATAGGTTCTGTGTCTGCACTGGCTAGCGGTGGTGGATGTTGTTTGAGTTTCTGTTTGTGTTTGACCCGTAGTCGGATGTTGCTCTTATGTACGATGTTATTGTATTCATGTGGCATTGTATGCCTTGTGTATGTATCCCCAACTATTATGTAATGGTACGATGTAATGATATCCACCTTGCAAAAGCGTCTCCAATATGCGCTTCTGTCCTTGGTGGGACCTTCGAGTTCCTTAAGGATAGGGTCGCATATTGGGCGTGACAAGTTGGTATCAGAGCCTCGACCGACCATAGGAGCCCCCCTTGATTGATCGTGTAGTTTGGCCGTTGTCGAGTCTAGAAGAAAATTGTTTTTTTCGGAGTCTAGTTATATCGGAGAGTAGGAATTCTTTTTACTCCTCAAGCCCCTTCGTCGCTCTGGTGAGGAATCTTAACGTAGGTGTTTTGACTTACTCCTCTTCCCCTTCATACTTTCTTTAGGATCACGCAGTTGGTTTTCCGGTCGTTGGTTCTCATCTCTTTTCATCCAGTGCATTTCTCGTCAAGTCGACTCGAGCCTTTTCATCTTTGCCAAGTTCAATCCTCAGTTGTTTTCTTTTTCCCACCCGCCCACCCCTTTTCATCTTGGAGCCGGAGTCCGTAATCGAGTATCCATCCTACTCGTGCGAAGCCTTTGCATTCTTTCAATCGGTGTTTTCTCTTCAAGATATTCGTCGGTTCTCCCTTCCAGGTGCCTTTGTTTTTCCCGCCCTGCCACCCCTTTTCTTCCTGGAGTCTGAGCCTCTATTCGAGAAGCTATTTCATTCGTGCGGAGCCTCTTCAGTCTTTCCTCAATTGTCTCAACCAGTGAATTCTCATCAAGTTAATCATTTTTCGTCTCATTTTCTTTTCCGGTGGTTTCAATTCAAGCTTTCTCGATGTTGATCATATTGCTGTCCTCGACTCAAGTGCTTTCTTTGCTCTCTCACCTCTCGCCAGTTTAATCATTCCGGAGTGATGAAGACATCTCAGAAGAGTAGTGTTGTATTCAATTATTTCGAGGTCGTCACCTCATTCAAGTCTTTCTATTCTTCCGGTGCATCACCTCTCTCCCCCAAACTCCTTTTCCAACGGTGTTTCTTTTGGTGGGCCCTAACCCACAAGTTTTTTCCCAAGATCTTACCTGACTCTTCTAAGTTTCTCGAAGTTATTCTCAAATCCTTTTCGAAGTTGACGTAAGTATGAATTTCATCAGTCAAAGGCTTTTCCAAGATCAATTTCTAATTATTTTTCATTGTTGACTCAACCTCTTCGCTTTTCATTCTCCCGGAGTATCTCAACAATTTTGGTGTTCTTTCTCGTCATTATTCTCAACTTTTGAAGACCGAAGAAGAGTTTCTCTTAAATCTTGTCCGTTCTCCGAAGATTCATGTCGCTAACTTGATGCTATCCGCCCAAATTATTTCTGTCGTCTGCTATTCTTTTCATCCATCCGGAGTATTTCAGGAGTTGCTTTCTCTCTCAATCATTCGGAGGTCATCTTTCCGGAATACTTTTCGTTCTAAGTTTTCAGCTTCGTTCTCTCAGTCATTCTATATCTGTGCCCCTTCGTTCGTCTCAATATTCTTCGGGTGCTTCGCTCAAGTATTCTTCAATCAGTTCGCGATCTCTTCGTTCCCTTGTCTCTAAATCCCCTCAAGCATATTTGTTCTCTAATTCTTCCCGTGATTCATTCTCTTCGCTGCTCAATTTTGAATTCTTACGGTGGTTCGTTCAAGATTCTTTTTCCTTGATTAGCATATCAATTCATTCGTTCTTTCCAATCCTACCGGTGGTTCATGAAACTTTCTCAAGTTTTGTGCCATACCCCCCCCCCCTAATCCTTTTCAACAAGAATAAGTAGTATGCAAAATTCGTTTATCATCAATTAAATTTGATGAAGGATAATCATACAATAAATCTTATTCTTATTTCATCCAAGTGTTTAATCCCTTCCTTCGGAGTTTGTTCATGATGAGTAATTTCGCGGTTTGAAGTGTTTTCATCTATTCTTTTCAGGAGTTCGAATTTTCCTCGGCCATTTCATTTTGGAACCTCCATCTAAATCACCGCAAGTCTCATCTTATTCTTTCTTCCTTCATTCTATCTCATCATCCTTTTGTCACCGGAGTTCTTCATGGTGGTTCTTCATGATTTAATTCATTCTTCAAGAGTTCATCAAGATTCTTGTTGGAGGAATTCAAGTATCTTTTCTTCTCGCATCTCGAAGTGCAAATAATTCTCCTCTTTCTCCTGAAGTGGAGTTTTGCATTTCTTCATTCTTCTCAGTTATTTTGACATTGGTTGTGGTATAATTTCACCTCAAGTTTTGAGTTGTTTTTGATAAGTCAACAACAAGCTTATTCTGTTGTTGAATACCTCAACAACTCCATCCCGCCTCTTCCTCTAAGGATGCTATCGAATTCACTCGTGGTGAAAGTTGTTGTTCTCTCTTCCATTCTTTTCATTCAAATATTTCAATTCTTTCGAAGGCATTGTGTTGTTCATCTCGTCAAGTGCCATTCCATCTTCTGAAATTCATGTTCTATTCCTCCCATTTTCAGCCGGAGTTCTGCCCAAATTCTTATGTTCTTATTCGTTTCCTATCTTATTCTAATCGGAGTGGTTTTAGAGTCTATCTTATTCCATGAGCTTTTCATTTTCGTCATGTTTGCCGTTCCTCTTTTCTACCCGAGTGCTCTCAACTTTGTTCATCCTCTCTCTTGCGCTCGTACTTCACCTCTTCCTCTTTCTCTTCCGTCTCATTCCTAAGATCTCGGGACGAGATCTCTTGTTAGTGGAGGAGAGTTGTAACGCCCCGAGACCGACATTTCAGTTGCCCTTCCATTTGTTTTAGTTATTGATGTGTGTTCATTATGTTTGTTGCATTATCATAATTGTTTTGCATATTTCATTCATATATGTTATGCCATGATCTTGTCGAGTGCCTTGTCATTTTTGCTTCTTGCATCATGTTCATCTTATATTATATTGCATTGCACTATCCTTGCTTTGTTCTATGCTTCATGATATTGCATATGTCATTTTTGTTGCATTTGCATCATGAGCATCATGCCTTGATTTGCATCTTGAAATCTTGTTGTGTGATCTTCTGTGACCCCCCTTTTCTTCTTATCTCCACCTCACTCATGCAACATGCTCCTACCAGCGACCATTCGTCAAGTTCACCCAAGTTTCTATTCCATTCAAACTTCTCCTTTCTTCTTTATTACGTTTATTTTCATGTGACATTTTCCTTGTCCAGAAAATGTTCCTTCTTTTCCTGCAAACCTTACACCTTGCCGTTAACCCCTCTGTCAATTTTCAGCTCATTTGAAGATGTTTTGGTTGGGTCCAAAAATGGCTCAAATTTGAATCTAATTCAAGCTTGAATTATTTTTCTACCTCTAAAAATGTCCAAACGAATTTTATCAAATAGAGAATAATTCCTGGAGCATGAGGATACTCTTATATCTGCCAAATTAATTTCCTACCTCCATGGCATTTTCCTTTTCTTCAGCTGCGAATTTCAAATTTACAGAATTAAGAAGGAAAGGAAAGCCCTCCCAGTGCAGCCACTTGGGCCTTTCCCCTCACCCGCAGCCCAACCAAGCCTAGTAGCAGCTCTAGCGCAGCCCACCTGGCCCAACTCTGTTCACGGCCACCTGCCCCGTTGCGTCGCCGTCTCTGTTCCAGAGACAGAGCGCTCGCGCTCGCGCCGTGAGCTTCACGGACGCCGAGGTCGCGCCGTCTTCTCCCCCTCCTTTTAAGCCAGCAGCCTCGCCCTAGGGTTTCCCCTTTTCCCTCTCGATCTCCTCCGCCAGCGCCAGCCAGGAGGGGAGCTCCTCCCCGCTCCATCTCCTCCATGCAGCCACCATGGCCGGCCCAAGCAAGAGCTCATCACTGGAGTAGGAGCATCGCCGGCCTCCACTCCGTCGACCCCGAGCACCGCAGAGCCTCCCCGATTCCGTTCTGACGCCGATCCGAGCCCGAGGACGCCTTCCTCGACGTCCTCTTTGTCCTCTACTTCGTCTTCTTCACGGACAGCAAGTCTACCGGAGTTCATCGCCTCCTCGCCGTAGATATTCTGCGTTCCCGGTTTCTTCAACTTGTCATAGGTATACTAGGTATGCCCACCTCCATTACTAAGTTCTTCCTGTCAACGATCGGTCCCCGTAGATATCGCTAGGGTCGTGCCATCGTCGTGCTCTCGATGCTCCGGCTATGTCTGAAACTTTCAGTGTAGTTGCTGTTCCTCTGCATCACCCGCAGGTCAAGTCCCGCGCTCGCGCAGCATGCCCGCGTCTTCGCATCTCCCAGCACAGCCATCGCCTCTCCGTGCCTCGCTGCCGCGGCTGAGACGAGCTCCTACTCGAGCTCGTTCTCGAAGACCTTGTTCTGCCGCTCGCGCACACGCATCTGCACACCCGCACACCGCAGCTCGCCCGTAAGCCTCCCCATGCCCACCTAGCGCCTGTCGCCGCCATCTCGCCATGACCGCGCCTGAGTCGAGCGCGAGTTCGAGCTCGAGTCGCTGCACGCACGCGTTCTGTAGCTAACCCTCACCAGTTTCCGCACGCCCGCCGTTGTCTTATAGCCGTAGTCGCTGCCGCGTTTGCTCGCCGACGAGACCTCCGAGTACCCTGTGTGTTCACTGGAGTCATGGCCCTTCTCCTTCACTAACAAGCAGCTAGCGCAGTGGCTAGTAGCGATGCATCGATCCATGAGGTCCTGGGTTCAAGCCCAGCTCTCCCTCCCTTTTCATTTTTGTTGTTGCTGTTTCAGTTATTCCACATGCACACTCACCCTTGCTGCATCAGCAAGTTTCGCTGCTCGTTTGCGTCCAGCCACGGCCACAGAGCGAGCCATCTCTGTTTCCGTTTTCAGTTTAGTCAGATGAACGCCAGAGCATAGTTCATATCGTGCGTAAGGCATTTCTTAGCAGAGTTCTATAGTAGGCCATCTGGTTAACAGCGCATCCACGTATCCAAGTGTTCACGGGATCAAATCTTAGGCGCGCCTGTTTTTCTGTTATTTTTCCAGTCAGGTTCGCTCGAACAGTTGGTTAAGTTAGCGTTTGTCTGCAAATTATCTCAGGTGTACTTCTGTTGCTACTGGTTAGACTAGCAGGTTTGCACCCAGACAACCAGGTATCAAACCCCACGCCAACGTCTTTTTGCACCAATTTTGGCTCACCCAGATCAAGCCCTTGTTCTTCTTCATGTTGCGCAGGAGACCCTTTTTCTGCACTGTCTCCTTTTAAATTTTGCTCTCACACACTCATCCATTTCGGGCCAGGTCCATCTTGGGCTTTGCACAGTGCGTTGCATTCGGCCCGTAGACGTTTTTTTTCCATTCTGTGATTTTGTCACATATCCAGTGCATGCATATTTTCAGAAATGCCATTAAAATTGCATTGCTCATATCTAAATATCCATGCATCCAAATGAAACATGTCGTATATGTGAAATGCTTAGAATTTCATGTACTTTCACAATATCCAACTTTCACCCATGTTAAAATATTTAAAACTGCTGTTTGCATTAATTTGCATAAATGAAATGTTAAAATGGTTTAATTCGTAACTTTATAACCGTACCTCCGAATGAGATAAACTTTATATGTAACTGGGGCAGAAAAATGCATAGAATAACATGGTCCACTTTATTTTCCTGTTTAACAACCTTAAAATATGGTTTAGGGCAGAACAGGACCAATTTTTGAAATATGCATATGGGGATTTTCCAGCTTTTGTTGTTCATTCTTCCGCCCCATTTAAAATTGCCTAGATAGGTAGTTTTATTATGCTTCACCTCTTGCCATGTTAACAACATTTAACCTTGTCATGCATCATACTTGATTGTGCATCATGTCATGTTTATGTGTTGTGTGTTTACCGTGTGTTTGCTTCTTTCCGGTTGTGCTCCTTCTCGTTAGTTCCTGTTTCGTTGCGATCGTGGAGGATTTGTTCGCTCACGCTTGGTTCGTATTCATGGCTTCATCTTCTTCATGGACCCGTTCTTCTTCCTTATGGGATTTCGTGCAAGATGATCGCTACCGGATCTCACTACTATCATTGCTATGCTAGTTGCTTCGTTCTCTATCGCTATGTCAAGCGCTACCTATCACTTGTTCATTAAGCCTCCCAAATTGCCATGTCACCTCTAACCTTTTCACCCTTCCTAGCAAAACCGTTGCTTGGCTATGTTACCGCTTTGCTCAGCCCTCTTATAGCGTTGTTAGTTGCGGTGAAGTTGAAGATTGCTCCATGATGGACAGGATTATGTTGGGATATCACAATATCTCTTATTTAATTGATGCATCTATATACTTGGTAAAGGGTGGAAGGCTCGGCCTTATGCACAGTGTTTTGTTCCACTCTTGCCGCCTTTAGTTTCCGCCATACCGGTGTTATGTTCCTTGATTTTATGCTCCTTACGGTTGTGTGATTTATGGGATCCCTTGACAGTTCGCTTTGAATAAAACTCCTCAAGCAAGGCCAACCTTGGTTTTACCATTTGCCTACCTAAGCCTTTTTCCCTTGGGTTTCCGGAGCCCGAGGGTCATCTTTATTTACCCCCCCCCCCGGCCAATGCTCGTCGTGGGTGTTGGTCCAACCTGTCAGCCGCCGGTGGCCACCAGGGGCAACTCTGGGCTGGCCTACCGGAAGTTTGGACAATCCGGTGTGCCCTGAGAACGAGATATGTGCAGCCCCTATCAGGATTTGTCGGCACATTCGGACGGCTTTGCTGGTCTTGTTTTACCATCGTCGAAATGTCTTGTAACCGGGATTCTGAGACTGATCGGGTCTTCCTGGGAGAATGAATATCCTTCGTTCACCGTGAGAGCTTGTGATGGGCTAACTTGGGACACCCCTGCAGGGTATAAACTCTCGAGAGCCGTGTCTGCCGTTATGTGGCGTATGGGAATTTGTTAATATCCGGTTGTAGAGAACTTGACATGTAATTCAATTAAAACGCATCAACCGCGTGTGTAGCCGTGATGGTCTCTTTTCGGCGGAGTCCAGGAAGTGAACACGGTGTTGGGTTATGTTTGACGTAAGTAGGAGTTCAGGATCACTTCTTGATCATTGCTAGCTTCATGACCGTTCCATTGCTTCTCTTCTCGCTCTTATCTGCGTATGTTAGCCACCATATCATGCTTAGACGCTGCTGCAACCTCACCACTTTACCCCTTCCATACCCATTAAGCTTTGCTAGTCTTGATACCCATGGTAATGGGATTGCTGAGTCCTCGTGGGTTTCACAGATTACTACAACAACAGTTGCGGTACAGTGTTTTGCGATGATCATGATGCGAGAGCGATGTTTACTTGTTTTGGAGTTCTTCCGCTTCTTCGATCAGGGATAGGTTCCGTGTCGCTGTACTGGCTAGCAAGGTGGTGGATGTCGTTGAGTTTCTGTTTGTGTTTCACCCGTAGTCGATAATGTTGCTCTTATGTACGATGTTATTGTATTCATGTGGCATTGTATGCCTTTCGTATGTATCCCCAACTATTATGTAATGGTACGATGTAATGATATCCACCTTGCAAAAGCGTCTCCAATATGCGCTTCTATCCTTGGTGGGACCTTCGAGTTCCTTTAGGATAGGGTCGCATATTGGGCGTGACACACAACTCATGTGAAGAAGTAAAAACTTAGGTTCAACCGATACTAACCGATAGTTGTTGAAGAAGAAAGGTGCGATGACTAACGGTGCATCCCCAAGCTTAGATGCTTGAGACTTCTTGGAATATTATTTTGGGGTGCCTTGGGCATCCCCAAGCTTGAGCTTTGGTGTCTCCTTAATTCCTCTCATATCATGGTTTCTCTTTTTATCAAAAGCTTCATCCATACCAAACTCAACAAGAACTCGTGAGATAGGTTAGTATAAACCAATGCAAAACCTTATCATTTTCTACTGTAACAAATCACTAAAATTATTATTCAACATTGCATACTAAATGCCTCTGCATATTTAATACTCCTATCCTCAAATAGAATCATTAAACAAGCAAACATATGCAAACAATGCAACCATAATAGCTATCTGCCAAAACAGTGTAGTCTGTAAAGAATGCAAGATTCATCATACTTACCTAAATAAAAAAATTATGAGAAAAATACCTTACTGTAGAAGATTTATCAGATCTCAATATGCAAAAAGTTTCAACATTACACCATTCTCTGACTTTTCTAGGGAATTTTTGCAACAGCGGTAAACTTTCTGTTTTCAAACAGCAACATGTATACTAGCAAAATAAGCATGGCAAAGGCTATCCTTGACATTTTTATTGAAAATATAGATGAAAAACATTATTCTGAATAACAGCAAGCAAATACTAACAAAAGAAAATGACGCTCCAAGCAAAACACATATCATGTGGTGAATAAAAATATAGCTCCAAGTAAAGTTACCGATGAACGAAGACGAAGGAGGGGATGCCTTCCGGGGCATCCCCAAGCTTAGGCTCTTGGTTGTCCTTGAATATTACCTTGGGGTGCCTTGGGAATGCCCAAGCTTAGGCTCTTGCCACTCCTTATTCCATAGTCCATCGAATCTTTACCCAAAACTTGAAAACTTCACAACACAAAACTCAATGTAAAACTCAGAAGTCTGCTAGTATAAGAAAATAAAACCACCATTTAGGTACTGTAATGAACTCATTCTAAATTCATATTGGTGTAATATCTATTGTATTCCAACTTATCTATGGTTCATACCCTTCGATACTACTCATAGATTCATCAAAATAAGCAAACAACACATAGAAAACAGAATCACAAAAATGTAATGCAACAGTAATCTATATCAAACGTATACTACTGGAACTCCAAAAATCCTACCAAATTAGGAAGTCCTAAGAAATTTGTGTACCAATCCAGAGCAAAACTAATCAGAAGCGCGTTTCTGTGAATTAACAAAACTAATTTACTGGGTGCAAAAGTTTCTGATTTTCAGCAGGATCAACACAACTATCACTGTAAGCTATCCTAAAGGTCTTACTTGGCACTTCATTGAAACAAAAGCTATAAAACATGATTAATACAGTAGCATAATCATGTGGACACACAAAAACAGTAAGGATAAATATTGGGTTGTCTCCCAACTAGCGGTTTTCTTTAATGCCTTTCTAGCTAGGCATGATGATGACAATGATGCTCACATAAAAGATAAGAGTTGAAGCATAACGGGAGCATCATGAAGCATATGACTAGCACATTTAAGTATAACCCACTTCCTATGCATAGGGATTTTGTGAGTAAACAACTTATGGGAACAATAATCAACTAGCATAGGAAGGCAAAACAAGCATAACTTCAAAAGTTGAAGCACATAGAGAGGAAACTTGACATTATTGCAATCCCTACAAGCATATGTTCCTCCCTCATAATGATTTTCAGTAGCATCATGAATGAATTCAGCAATATAACCAGAACCTAAAGCATTATTTTCATGATCTACAAGCATAGAAAATTTACTACTCTCCACATAAGCAAAATTCTTCTCATGAATGGTAGTGGGAGCAAACTCAACAAAATAACTATCATATGAGGCATAATCCAATTGAAAACTAGAATCATGATGCCAAGTTTCATGGTTATCGTTATTCTTAATAGCATACAAGTCATCACAATAATAATCATAGGTAGCAACTTTGTTCTCATAATCAATTGGAACCTCTTCCGAAATAGTGGATTCATCACTAAATAAAGTTGACACTCTTCCAAATCCACTTTCATATTCATCTTAATAATATTCAACATCCTCCAAAATAGTGGGATCATTACTTCCTAAAGTTGACACTCTTCCAAACCCACTTTAATCAATATAATCATCATAAATAGGAGGCATGCTTTCATCATAATAAATATTCTCATCAAAACTTGGGGGAATAAACATATCATCTTCATCAAACATAGCATCCCCATGCTTGTGGCTTTGCATATCATTAGTATCATGGATATTCAAGGAATTCATACTAACAACATTGCAATCATGCTCATCATACAAAGATTTAGTGCCACACATTCTAATGCATTCTGCTTCTAGCACTTGAGCACAATTTTCCTTTTCATCATACTCACGAAAGATATTAGAAAGATGAAGCGTATGAGACAAACTCAATTCCATTTTTTTAGTTTTATTTTATAAACTAAACTAGTGATAAAACAAGAAACAAAAAGATTCGATTGCAAGATCTAAAGATATACCTTCAAGCACTCACCTCCCCTGCAACGGCGCCAGAAAAGAGCTTGATGTCTACTACACAACCTTCTTCTTGTAGACGTTGTTGGGCCTCCAAGTGCAGAGGTTTGTAGGACAGTAGCAAATTGTTGGGGAACGTAGTAATTTCAAAAAATTTCCTACGCACACGCAAGATCATGGTGATGGCATAGCAACGAGAGGGGAGAGTATTGTTCACGCACTCGTGAGACCGTGAAGCGGAAGCGTTATGACAACGTGGTTGATGTAGTCGACGCCTTCACGATCCGACCGATCCAAGTACCGAACGCACGGCACCTCCGAAGTTCAAAGACACGCTCAGTTCGATGACGATCCCCGACTCGATCCAAAGCAAAGTGTCGGGATGAGTTCCACAAGACGACGGCGTGGTGACGATGATGATGTTTCATCGCGCAGGGCTTCGCTTAAACTCCATGGATTTATATGACCGAGGTGGAATATGGTGGAGGGGGCACCAGACACGGCTAAGGAACGATCCAGAGATCAACTTGTGTTATCCATGGGTGCCCTGCCTGTGATATAAAGGAGTGGAGGAGGGAGGGCTGCCCTCTCTATGGCGCCGCCTTTGGGGAGTCCTACTCCCACCGAGTAGGATTTCCTTTCCTAGTCCAACTAGGAACCCTTCCATGTAGTAGGAGTAGGAGAGAAGGAAAGGGAAGAGAGAAGGAGAAGGAAGGGCAGGCGCTTCTCCCTAGTCCAATTCCGGACTAGTCCAAGGGGAGGTGCGGCCACTCTTTGGCCCTTTCTCTCCTTTCCTGTATGGCCCAAAGAGGCTCAATACGAATTCCCGTAACTCTCGGTACTCCCAAAAATACCTGAATCACTCGGAACCTTTCCGAACTCCGAATATAGTCGTCCAATATATCGATCTTTACGTCTCGACCATTTCGAGACTCCTCGTCATGTCCCCGATCTCATCCGGGACTCCGAACTCCTTCGGTACATCAAAACTCATAAACTCATAATAAAACTGGCCATCGTAACGTTGTTGCACGGACCCTACGGGTTCGAGAACTATGTAGACATGACCTAGAACTATTCTCGGTCAATAACCAATAGCGGAACCTGGATGCCCATATTGGTCCTACATATTCTACGTAAGATCTTTATCGGTCAAACCGCATAACAACATACGTTGTTCCCTTTGTCATCGGTATGTTACTTGCCCGAGATTCGATCGTCGGTATCCAATACCTAGTTCAATCTGCAAGCAAGTCTCTTTACTCGTTCGTAATGCATCATTCCGTAACTAACTCATTAGCTACATTGCTTGCAAGGCTTATAGTGATGTGCATTACCGAGAGGGCTCAGAGATACCTCTCCCGATAATCGGAGTGACAAAACCTAATCTCGAATACGCCAACCCAACATGTACCTTTGGAGACACCTGTAGTACTCCTTTATAATCACCCAGTTACGCTAGGACGCTTTGGTAGCACCTAAAGTGTTCCTCCGTAAACGGGAGTTGCATAATCTCATAGTTACGGTGAACATGTATAAGTCATGAAGAAAGCAATAGCAACATACTAAACGATCAAGTGCTAGGCTAACGGAATGGGTTATGTCAATCACATCATTCTCCTAATGATGTGATCCCGTTAATCAAATGACAACTCTTTTGTGCATGGCTAGGAAACTTAACCATCTTTTGATTCAACGAGCTAGTCAAGTAGAGGCATACTAGTGACACTATGTTTGTCTATGTATTCACACATGTATTATGTTTCCGGTTAATACAATTCTAGCATGAATAATAAACATTTAACATGATATAAGGAAATAAATAATAACTTTATCATTGCCTCTAGGGCATATTTCCTTCACAAATTACCCTCAAGTGGATGACCTAAGGTTTATCAATCCATGGGAGGCGTAGGATGAAGATGGTCTCTCTCAAGAAACCGTGTAACTAAATAACAAAGAGTCTCTTGTGTCCCCAACACACCCAATACAATGGTAAATTGTATAGGTGCACTAGTTCGGCGAAGAGATGGTGATACAAGTGCAATATGGATGGTAGATATTGGTATTTGTATTCTGAAAATATAAAAAAAGCAAGGTAACTAATGATAAAAGTGAGCGTACACGGTATTGCAATGATAGAAAACAAGGCATAGGGTTCATACTTTCACTAGTGCAAGTTCTCTCAACAATAATAACATAGTTGGATCATATAACTATCCCTCAACATGCAACAAAGGGTCACTCCAAAGCCACTAATAGCGGAGAACAAACGAAGAGATTATGGTAGGGTACGAAACCACCTCAAAGTTATCCTTTACGCCGATCTATTCAAGAGTCCGTAGTAAAATAACACGAAGCTATTCTTTCCGTTCAATATATCATAAAGTTCATACTAGAATAACACCTTAAGACACAAATCAACCAAAACCCTAATGTCACCTAGATACTCCATTTTCACCTCAAGTATCCGTGGGCATGATTATACGATATGCATCACACAATCTCAGATTCATCTATTCAACCAACACAAAGTACTTCAAAGAGTGCCCCAAAGTTTCTACCGGAGAGTCAAGACGAAAAGTGTGCCAACCCCTATGCATAGGTTCATGGGCGGAACCCGCAAGTTGATCACCAAAACATACATCAAGTGCATCACGTGATATCCCATTGTCACCACAGATAAGCACGACAAGACATACATCAAGTGTTGTCAAATCCTTAAAGACTCAATCCGACAAGATAACTTCAAGAGGAGAACTCAGTTCATCACAAGAGAGTAGAGGGGGAGAAACATCATAAGATCCAACTATAATAGCAAAGCTCGCGATACACCAAGATCGTGCCATAGAGAGAACACGAGAGAGAGTGAGAGAGATCAAACACATAGCTACTTGTACATACCCTTAGCCCCGAGGGTGAACTACTCCCTCCTCGTCATGGAGAGCACCGGGATGATGAAGATGGCCATTATGATGGGTTCCTCCCGGCAGGTGCCGGAACGGGCTCCCGAGAGGGTTTTGGTGGCTACAGAGGCTTACGGCGCGGAACTCCCGATCTATCTTCTGCATCGATGTTTTTAGGGTACGTAGGCTTATATAGGCGAAAGAAGTCGGTCGGGGGAGCCTCGAGGGGCCCACTAGAGTGGAGGGCCCGCCCAGGGGGGTGGGCGCACCCCCTATCTCGTGGCTTCCTTGACGCTTCCCCGGCTTGCACTCCAAGTTTCCTGGGTCACGCTTGCTCCAAAAATCACGCTGTCAAGGTTTCATTCCGCTTTGGACTCCGCTTGATATTCCTTTTCTTCAAATATCAAACAGTAATAAAACAACAATATGGGCTGGGCCTCCAAGTTAATAGGTTAGTCCCAAAAGTAATATAAAAGTGTATAATAAAGCCCGTAATCATTCAAAACAGATAATAAAATAGCATGAATACTTCATAAATTATAGATACGTTGGAGACGACAAGATCCCCAAGCTTAATTCCTGCTCGTCCTCGAGTAGGTAAATGATAAAAGAAAGAATTTATGAAGTGTGAATGCTAGCAGGTTCACAAGTTTGATCAATGATAATTTCAATCACCTTTTCTAGCATGATTATATGTCATAACAGTAGTTCGTCTCATAAAACTTCTCACGATCAAGTAACAAGCTATTCACATGTTAAAGCATATACCATAAACTTTATTGAAAGCTAGCAAACTTCATTCTCAGTCATCAAACAATTACAATTCATCTTATTTTCAGGAAGGGTCTATGTCAGAGCTTTGATTTAGCAAACTCCACATACTCAACTATCATATAGTCTTCCATGATTGCTAACACTGTGCAATACTAATGGTTATGGAGTTTTAATCGGACACTGAGAAAGATAGGGGCTTATAGTGTTGCCTCCCAACGTATTCACCTTTGGGTGATGTCAACAATAATAGTTCATGCTAACTTACATCCAATTGGATATATATATCAGGATCTTTCCAACACGACGTGCTTGCCAAGGAATAAAATGAAAAAGGGAAAGGTGAAGATCACCTTGACTCTTGCATAAAGTAAAAGACATAAAGTAAAAGATAGGCCCTTCGCAGAGGGAAGCAGAGGTTGTCATGCGCTTTTATGGTTGGATGCACACAATATTAATGCAAAAGAATGTTACTTTATATTGCCACTTGTATATGGACCTTTATTATGCAGTCCGTCGCTTTTATTGCTTCCATAACAAGATCGTATAAAGCTTATTTTCTTCACACTAATAGATCATACATATTTAGAGAGCAATTTTATTGCTTGCACCGATGACAACTTACTTGAAGGATCTTACTCAATCCATAGGTAGGTATGGTGGACTCTCATGACAAAACTGGGTTTAAGGATATTTGGAAGCACAAGTAGTATCTCTACTTGGTGCATGAACAGCATGAGGGGGAAAGGCAAGTTCAACATGTTTGAATGATCCATGACAATATACTTTAACTGAGATGTGAGAAAACATAACCCATTACGTTGTCTTCCTTGTCCAACATCAACTCTTTAGCATGCCATACTTAATGAGTGCTCACAATTATAAAAGATGTCTAAGATATTATATTTATATGTGAAATATCTCTTCCTTCAATATTCTTTCATGAATTGTTCAAATGACCAATACAATGCTTGCTAACCTTCAATAAATTTACAACCACTCCTTCTTAGATGTGAAGTCATTACTCCCCATGGGATAAGCAAATGAAACATATATAAATTCATAATTATGACATTCAACTCATTCAACCATTTACTCATAGGATATAAGTGAAGCACACGAGTAAATGACAAACTACTCCAACAAGATATAAGTGAAGATCAATGAGTAGCTAAATAATTATGTAACTATGTGAAGACTCTCTCTCAATAAAGAATTTCAGATCTTGGTATTGTATTCAAACAGCAAGCAAAGCAAAATAAAATGACATTGCAAGGATAACACAACTCATGTGAAGAAGCAAAAACTTAGGTTCAACCGATACTAACCGATAGTTGTTGAAGAAGAAAGGTGGGATGCCTAATGGGGCATCCCCAAGCTTAGATGCTTGAGACTTCTTGGAATATTATCTTGGGGTGTCTTGGGCATCCCCAAGCTTGAGCTTTTGTGTCTCCTTAATTCCTCTCATATCATGGTTTCTCTTTTTATCAAAAGCTTCATTCACACCAAACTCAACAAGAACTCGTGAGATAGGTTAGTATAAACCAATGCAAAACCTTATCATTTTCTACTGTAACAACTCACTAAAATTATTATTCAACATTGCATACTATATGCCTCTGCATATTTAATACTCCTATCCTCAAATAGAATCATTAAACAAGCAAACATATGCAAACAATGCAACCATAACAGCAATCTGCCAAAACAATGTAGTCTGTAAAGAATGCAAGATTCATCATACTTACCTAAATACAAAAATTATGAGAAAAATACCTTACTGTAGAAGATTTATCAGAGATCAATATGCAAAAAGTTTCAACATTATACCATTCTCTGACTTTTCTAGGGAATTTTTGCAACAGCGGTAAACTTTCTATTTTCAAACAGCAACATGTATACTAGCAATATAAGCATGCTAAAGGCTATCCTTGACATTTTTATTGAAAATATAGATGAAAAACATTATTCTAAATAACAGAAAGCAAATAATAACAAAACAAAATGACTGTCGGTGTCAAAACCGGCGGATCTCGGGTAGGGGGTCCCGATCTGTGCGACGAGGCTGATGGTAATAGGAAGCAAGGGACACAATGTTTACCCAGGTTCGGGCCCTCTCGATGGAGGTAAAACCCTACTTCCTGCTTGATTAATATTGAAGATATGGGTAGTAGAAGAGTAGATCTACCACGAGATCGTAGAGGCTAAACTCTAGAAGCTAGCCTACGATGGTATGATTGTAATTGTGATCGGCCTTCTAAGGACCAACCTCTTCGGTTTATATAGACACGGAGAGGGCTAGGGTTTGCATGGAGTCGGTTACAAGGAAGGAAATACAACATCCGGATCGCCAAGCTTGCCTTCCACGCCAAGGAGAGTTCCATCCAGACACGGGACAAAGTCTTGAGTCTTGTATCTTCACGCTTCAATAGTCCGGACGATGTATATAGTCCGGCTGTCCGGATACCCCTAATCCAGACTCCCTCAAGAGTCTCCCCGAACCGTGCTTCAATGATGATGAGTCCGCGCTGCAGTTTTGTCTTCGTGTTGCAAGGCAGGTTCCATCTCCGAATACTCCAAAGTACATGTTACGACGATAGTGTCCGGCTTCCCATCAATGTTGTGCTCCTCGGCTTCAGTGCCTCAATAATGACCATCTCCACGTGTCGAGCGAATGCGAGGAGGCGAGGCATTTTTGCATTCGCCACCCTCAATCCTTCGGGCTGACCATCTATTTGAAGAGACGGGGATTCTCAGATCCAAACCTCACTCTCCCCCTCGAGCAAGCATCCAACAGAGCGTTCCAGAAAAAACCATTCCAACATGGCCGGTCGTCGCAGCTCTTCTCGCCGTCGCTTCTCCTTGCTCCAAGCTAGGGGATTGTGAAGAGTGTTCAGTTCCTCATAGCCGTTTGATAGAGTTACAAACCCAAGGGTTTCTCCCATCGGCGTTCATGGTCCCCGTCCAAGCCGGAATAGCCACTTATAACGGAGGGGAACAAGTGGAGGGATCTCCTAATCCATCTCCAGAGGAGAAAATATGCCTCATCCCGCATATGCTAAGGGGCGTCGGGTTTCCCATATACCCATTCCTTCGCAGACTCCTGGAGTTCTACGGTCTCCAGTTGCACAACCTTACCCCTGCCTCCGTACTACACATAGCAGAGTATGTTGCCCTTTGCGAGCTATTTTTAGGCTGCGAGCCTCACTTCGGGTTATGGAAGAAGCTATTCGCCTTGTCCTCGCAACTGTGGAGAATCCCTATGTCAAGCGGGCGGGGCCGAAGTATGGCGCATTGCCGAGACCAGATACCTATCCGGCACTCCTAAGAAGGCACCCGAGAACTGGCCTTCGGAGTGGTTTTACATTGATGACGTTCCCCTTCCGGATCCAGTCCGGACAGGTCACCCCGAGTTCAGTTATGCCCCACCGAGGGCACGTCTAAGTTGGCGCCCCCGAGGCCCTCAAGAGGAGGATACTAGGGAAATACACTTCCGTAATGAGCAGGATAAAGTTACTGGCCAAGTCCGGACTGACGATAGTCGAGGTTATGGCAATATGCATAATACGGGGGGTGCAACCGCTTCAATATCGGGGGAGACCCATGTGGCACTTCAACGGGGAAGATGATGCCACCCGCTGTGGCCGTAAGGGTCCGGACTTCTAACGCCCGCAAGGATATTGTCCGATTTATACAAAGGAGAAGAGGAAGAATTCCTTCACATTAAACCGCGGGATGGATTCTCCAGGTACAACCCCCCAAACTGGGTAAGTTGTTATTCCTTTCCCCGCTTCACTTATCACGGCGTTCTTCACTAAGATTGTCTGCTTCGATATTTCCGAGCAGGAACTGAGGAGGGCCGTAGAAGGAATCTCCAGCCCCTCCCCGCAGCCAGAGGACCTCGGAAGGGCCCTAGATCCAGGACTTGAAGAAGATCCGGATATTACCGTGGAGCTTGTCAACGGGATATTTTATCAAGCTTAGCCGTGATGGTGCCTCGATGGCCATTATTGGCGACTATCCCGGACTGCTACCTACGCCGCGTGTAAGCCAAACTGAAAAAACCTATCCTCCGAAGATGACTCCCTTCAGATGTTATGCCTTACCTTTGAAGTGTCGTGTTTTTTGCAGAGACAACGGTGGAGCGCGGGGCCGAGCCCCTAGGGACTCGTCGACCACGGGCGTCCGGATCGAGCAGGCTCAATAGGAAGGCGGTAAGGGTCGACATGCCGCTGCAGAGGTAAGGCAAAAACCTGTCCTGCGATTATGGTATTTGAAGTATAACAGCGCCCTTCGCATCCTGGCAGGAAGAGGAGTAGCCGGACTATATCCGGGGATCCCGCCAATCATGCCTCCTCCAGCCGGATTCCAGAACCGGCTTCGAGAGCGGAGGCGGACACGGGGCCGATGCCGCATAGTTCTCCGTCAAAGGACGCGGATATGCTCTCGGCCACGAACTCCGAAGTAGAGAGCGCCATAAATCATCGTCGCCGACGGGCCGTGCTTCGGAACAACATCTTTTCCGAAGAGGCATTTAATGCCTCCAATTCAGGAGACGCATACATCCGAGCTGCTCGAGGCGGGCTTGCCCGAGCGACGGACCAATATACCAAAGATATACGGGTAAGAAATTTGAATAAGCATGTATAGCAGTAGCCCCTGAGACTTGAAATGGTTGGAACAACTATTTTAAGGATCAATTTATGCACAGGTCCTTATAGATAAGAATGAACAATTGGTTCGGGAGCTGGAGGAATGCAAGGCCTAGTTGCGGGACACTGTTGCCAAGTTAGAGGAATCCCAGAAGGCCTCATCTGGTAAGATTTGTCTCAATTGTATGAAGATGCACCAGTTAGTATATGGCTGATATGACAAGTCTAACGGAAAATTCTGCAGACAATCCCGGGGTGAATCCGGAGGGCGTAAGAGATGACGACTCGCATCTAAAAGGCAGCTAAAGGCTGGCGAGCGCATTCTTACGCAAGTTAGGCAGGAGAAGAACAATCTTCAAGATGCCAATGTCCGGCTGGACGTAGAATTAAAAGACGTCCGCGCCCAGCTGGCGGAATCCGTGAAGGAGAACAAAAGGCTTCGACGCGGCATTTATGGTGAGTGCCTAGACGAACTGTATGATAGTTCGGGGAGGAAGTATATTGATAGAATTTTGCTTGCAGGAATGTTAACGGGTCGCCCTGAGGAGGCGATGCCCTCGTCTACAAGTGATTTACTACAAGACCTCTCACAACTGCACGAGCGAGCTCGGCAAGTGATGCAGGGTGTTGCTCAGGCCTTGTGGCCATCAAGCTTACTGCCGAATGGCATGGGGGAGCTTGTGGATATGTTTCAAGGAGCACGGCGGCGCTTCGGACTGTGGAAGATGTCCGCTTGCCGGCAAGGTGCAAGAGAAGCCTGGGCTATGGTGAAGACGCGCTACACCAAGCTGGACCCGAACCATATGGCCAAAGTAGGACCGGCGGGGCCCGATGGGCAATAAATTCCTGTTAGTCTGGTATATGACCAGGTAGCGTTAGCCGCTAAGTATTCTCAACAGGATTGTAAACTAGATAGCCTGTTGGATGGTATAGAGGAGGAATATAGTCAGTCCAAGTGACTGTGTAATTCAATGGACATAATTAGTCCCTAGCCGGATTAAAATCATTTGTCATGGCGGACCTTTCGTCAAATTTGGATCCTACAAATTGGTGTGTCCGAATACCCACTCGGTTATACAAAACCGGGTATCCGTGGGAACAAGGCGTAGGGGTCATAAGTGCTTGAATGCATAAGTACCCAACTAGTTATGTTATATTACATGGATAGTAAGAAACATCTTCCAGTGGAGAATAGTTCCGTTAGGGGTTCCTTTCCACAGATGCATGCGACAATGCACATGTCCGGATCATGTAACGATGGCGCAGGATACAAGACTTCGGGATTTACTTTGTAATAAACGAATACATCTTTTGTTCACCGACTGAATATTCTCTTAAGGAAGCTAGCTTTCGGCTTCACCTACCGAGGTACACATCCGGCTGAACCGGCAAGAATAATCGCAGAGGTGCTCCCCTTATGCCCTAGCCGAATTGACGGGAACGTAGGGCATAAACACAAGAGCCAGGCAACCCAGCTTGGCCACATCTTAAGTCATATCGATGCATATAATGGTGAAGAAAAGGCACATATGAAAAAGGAAACGCATATTGATGTGCAAAAAGCCATTTGAGTAATTATTTTTAGCTTTCGTATAGGAAGCCCCCAGGTATTGCTTACACACATAGTGCGGCCGGAGTGATCCGAGAGTCCGCACTGTAGTAAATACTTTGTGTGAAGAGAAAAAAGGTCGAGAAAGGAAAACGGGTGGAGCATAATTAAAAAGGAGGGGTAAGGAGACGAACACTGAGTTCGGCGTTAGGCGTAGAATCTCCAGAGTCTGGCCGCATTCCATGGGTTCGGCTCGAGTCTGTTATCCGATGCATTACGTGGCGGTACGCTCCTCCGGTGAGAACTTTGTCAATGACGGCGGGACCTTCCCACTTGGGTTTGAGCTTGTCCTTCTTCTTCTCCGGTGAGGCGAGAAACGAGCTCGCCAATATTGTAAGTTTTGGCCCGCACTTCTCGCTTTGATATCGCCGAGCCTGCTGCCGATAGAATGCGGAGCGGGCTTTTGCGACGTCAAGGCCCTCCTCCTCCGGGGCATCCAGTTATCCTGCCGATCTAACTCGGCTTCCTTCTCTTCAGACATGCGTATGCTGCTATGAATCATGTATGATGTCGCAGGTAGTATCGCTTCGCGCGTATACCATAAAAATGGTGTATATCCGGTGGTGCGATTCGGGCGGGTCCGCAACCCCGAGTACGGAGTCGAAGCTCTTCGACCCGGCGTATCCGACTCACAAGGATCGCACTAGTCTGGGTTTGATGCCGCTCATGATGAGACCATTTTCCCGCTCTACCTGGCCGTTTGTTTTGGGATGGTAGACGGAAGCGTTATCAATCTTAAAGCCCAATTTTTCGCACCAAGTTTTCACTTCATCGACTGTGAAATTTGAGCCATTATCAGTGATGATGCTGTGGGGGACACCGTATCGGTGTACGACTCCGGATATGAAGTCTATTACTGGTCGGGATGCGGCCGTTTTTAATAGTTTGGCTTCTATCCATTTGGTGAACTTGTCCACCATGACCAATAAGTATTTTTCTTATGGCTTCCCTTTAAGAGGTCCGACCATATCCAGCCCCTGACCGTGAAGGGCCAAGTTATGGGGATTGTTTGGAGAGCGGTAGGGGCATATGACTCTGATTGGCAAAGAGGCGGCAACCGACGCAATGTTGGACAAGGTCCTGGCGTCTACTCGGGCCGTCGGCCAATAATAGAATCCTGTCTGGAAGGCCTTGTCGACTAGTGCTCGAGCACAAGGCGTGGTGCCCGCCAGACCGGCATGGATTTCAGCCAAGAGCTGCCGCCTTCCTCTTCTGGAGATGCATCTTTGGAGCACTCCGTAGCACTTTTCTTGTAGAGTTCCCTTCGTGGACTTTGTAAGCTTTAGAACGCCAACAGATGCAGCGTGCTTCATTTTGGTCTTCGGGAGCTCCTGCCTATTTAGGTAGGCCAAGAAAGGCTCAAATTATGAAGGACATTACGGCCATGATTTCATGGGCCGAAGATGTTATTTCGGTGGCAGAGCCTCGGATTGTGTCTGATGGTTCGGAATCTGGGGATGTGTTCGGATCTGTGCTAGTATTGCCGGACTCCCCTTCCCATACTATGGATGGCTTGAACAACCTTTCCAGGAATATGTTAGGTGGTACAGGGTCGCGTTTAGCGCTGATGTGGGCGAGGACGTCCGCCGCTTGATTGTTTTCTCGAGCCACATGGTGGAATTCGAGCCCTCGAACCGAGCTGACATTTTGAGGGCGGCATTACGGTAGGCCGCCATTTTCGGATCCTTGGCATCAAAGTCTCCGCTTATTTGTGATATTGCAAGGTACGAATCCTCACAAGACTTCCTGTGCGTTGGATGCCCATAGAGATCGCCATCCGAAGACTGGGTGCAATGAGCCTCATATTCGGCTGCATTGTTGGAGTCTGTATAATATTTGAGGACGATTGGACCGTGTTTCCGTGGGAGACGCCAGACTACACCCGCTCCCAATCCGCCAACATTTTAGAGCCGGAAGTGCATGATCCGGTTGAGTACACGCCTGCATTTTTAGGGAGTTCGCTTCATCCATTCGGTGACAAAGTCAGCCAGTACTTGCAACTTGATGGCTTGCCGTGGTTTGTATATTATGTCGAACAGAAGGAGCTCGATAGCCCATTTAGCAATCCGGCCTGTAGCGTCGCGGTTATTTATTATGCCATTGAGTGGTACTTCGGAGGCCACCGTAATCGAACACTCTTGGAAGTAGTGTCGCAGCTTCCGGGATGCCATGAAGACCGCGTAAGCTATCTTTTCATAGTGTGGGTATCGGGATTTTCATGGGGTGAGGACCGTGGATACGTAATAAACCGGCTTTTGGAGCGGGAATTTGTATCCGTCACCCTCTCGCTCGACGACGAGCACTGCGCTTACCACTTGATGTGTTGCAGCTATGTACAGCAGCATAGGTTCGCCGATATTTGGCGCTGTTAGGAGTGGATTATTGGCCAATAAGGTCTTTATTTCATCGAGTCCAGCCATGGGTGCATCCGTCCACACGAAATGTTCGGTGCGCCGAAGGAGGCGGTAAAGAGGTAATGCCTTTTCTCCTAACCTGGAGATAAAGCGGCTCAAAGCGGCCACGCATCCAGCTAGTTTCTGGATGTGCTTGAGGTCTGTTGGTGTCACAGCCCTAGCCCCATGGACGTGCCCCAGAGCTCCGCCACGACCTCTTCTTTGTCCCCATCCAGCTACATGAAGCCGGGCGCCCTGCCTCGCCGTCAGCATCGTGTTCTTCCTCCTCGGGTCGCCGAGATTGCCATCGCTAGATTGATCGCCGCCAGCTTCCCGAGCCACCCATTGCACCCGGAAGAACCGCCGTGAGCACTGCGCTTTTCCCCTCTCTCCCGTAGTCTAACTCTCCTCTAGCGCTTAGCGCTGCCGCCTCGAGAGCTGGCATGACGCTGCCCATGGCGCTGGCCAGCCACACTGCTGCCACTCACCGAAGCTCATCAACAGGTTTCGGCAGACTTCCCCACGAGACCGTAGAGCGCCCACCTCTCCCTCTCATGCACTGCAACCCCAAACCCATAACCCATCAGGTTCGGCCGCCTTTGCTTCGCCAAGATCGCTGCTCCCGGCCTCCATGCTTCCCGTCCGGTCCTTTGATGCGGACGAGCAAGAGCTACTCCTCGGTGCCTCACTCGCCAAACCACCACCCGTAGCTCAAATCCGAGCTGAGCCGCCGTCGTTTTGGTCGCCGCCGGCAAGGTTCCGGCGACTGCCGACGTGGCCGTCATTAGCAGCTAATTGCGCCACTAATTAACCTCCAGTGAAACAGACAGCCAGGCCCCACCATCTAACTAACCGGCTACCTAAATAAGATTAAGTTTAATCTAATTCTAGTGGGCCCACATGTCGCTTTGATTATGCCGATGTGGCCGCTGGACCCGATCTCCCACTGCTTGTGACTCTAGCTAAGCCAGTGTCATCGACTCCACGGGTCCCACCGGTCATTTTGACTGGGCCGTCCGTTGACCTGCCGACATCACTAATACGTCATGTTGACGTTAAAGAAATATCTTCTGGGATTTAAAATAAATCAAAAATGATTTATTTATTTCAGAAAACATCCAAAACTTCTAAAAATCATATAAAATCAACCGTAACTCCAAATGAAACAAATTATATATGAAAAATGAACAGAAAAATCGAATCTATCCATCTGTTCTGTTTTCATGCATGTAAGAACAACTTTTGTTCACTGTTTAGGTCAAATCAATTAAATGGCATTTGAATAATCACATATGGAGTTTGAATTTGAACCTAGGGTTCAAACCAACTCCATTTAACATGTTGCTAGTTGCATTAGCTCAAAACACAACATATTGACATGTCATGGTCATGCATCATATTGTGCATTGCATTGATTGTGTTTTCCTTCTACATTGTCGGTATTTGTCCCTCTCGATAGACGTGCCTCCGACGATGAGTTCGATGACACCGATGAAGAGCTATAATATCTTCAGAGTGCTGTGCAAGCAAAACCCCCATGTTCATTCCAATACAATCCCACTCTCTCGCTCCTGCTCTCTTTTACTGCATTAGCACAACACCGTTTCAACTGTTACATGCTACGGTAGCTGAACCCCTTTCCTCTGCATGACCTGTCATTGCCACAGTAAATAGATGAAACCCACTAGCATGAGTAGGAGTTGTTTGAGCCCTAATGTGCCTACTCATTCATGCTTGTTTGTCATGCCCGCTATTGCTTAGAGTTGTGTCAGTCCGATTCATCGGGATGAATTGGAGGTGTGTGAACATGTCCCATCAGATATGTGAGCTAAGTGTGTGAACACGATTTGGTAAAGGTAGCGGTGAGAGGCCATATAGGAGTACATGGTGGGTTGTCTCATTGCAGCCGCCCACGAACTGAGTTCTGTGTTTGTGATCCATGAACAGTTATTACCACACATTGGGTTCCGTAACTCGACCCCTCTCGACTTATTAATCAACTTGATCTCTGCCCAGGGAGTTGCAACTAGTTTCTAGTGTTTGTAGGTAGTGTTAGTAGTCTACCAAGTGGTACCTGCAGGTGGGCTTGGGATGACGAGGCACGCAGTGGCACAGTGTACCAAGTGGAACCCTGCTCACATCGCTTGGGGCCGTGGAGCGACACCCCGCCGGATCTCCTCATGGATGGAACCCGAATAGGCGATAAACCCGGACTAGAGACTTGTGTGGTTAGTCAGGTCGTGGCCGACTTCGCCAAAGCTTTCGCTTGAAGGTTGCCAAGATACACGACGTGTACATGGTGGTAAGTGGTGAGAGCGTGTGTGAAGAAGTAAACCCCTGCAGGGTTAACATCATCTATTCGAATAGCCGTGTCCGTGGAAAAGTACTTCTGGGTTGCCAGTACAGTTCATAGACAAGTGAAAGTGGATACACTAAAATACGCAAGATAAGCGTGAGTGCTATGGATGGCGTTCTCGTAGGGAGACGGGAGCGGATCCATAGTGGTGTATTGATATGGTGAATATGTGGACTCGTAGCGCCACCTCAAAAGAGTTACTTGCATTAAATGTAGTTCGTGATAGCCACTGAGTCAAAGTTGGCTTGCTGCAGTCAAACTCCACCACCCCTTTATTGATACCGATGCATATGTAGATAGTTATGATGTAAGTCTTGCTGGGTACATTTGTACTCACGGTTGCTTATTTTATGTTTTGCAGAGAGACGCTGGCCTCGCTTAGTAGTTCCACGTGGAATTGGACGCTTAGCTTGTTACCTCAGCTACGATCTTGTGCCCTCGGCAAGATCTGGTAGATAGTCGCTTCTCAGCCTTTTTTCATTTGTAGATGTCTCAGATTCGGACATGTCAAGCTTCCGCTTGTGCTTGTTGCTTGTATGCTCTGCATGTTGGGTCATGAGTCCCATGTTTGTAATACTTGCCTCCTCGAAGCCTAATGAATAAATACTCTGAGTCGTAGAGTCTTGTTGTGATGCCATGTTGTATTTGCACATATTGAGCATCTTGTGTGTATGATTGAAATGCTTGGTATGTGTGGGATCCGACAACCTAGTTGTTTATCCTTCGTAGCCTCTCTTATGGGGAAATGTAGTCTTGTGCTTCCATGAGCCATAGTAGTCCGCCATACCGGTTCACCGGAGTCCTGCTAGCCCAGACTATCGCTCCTAACACTTGATCGTTTAAGCATGTGATTCACTTGCCTCGTGGTTCCGTCTTCAGAGACCCGACCGAATGATCAAGTCTTCGTGCTTAAGTGTCATCCACGGATCGGTATGTCGACACACACAAGATTCGAGGATTTATAACAGAGGTAAATCACATGTATAAAATAACGTAAATACTATTACCTCAATCCAAATAGCGGAAGTAACAAGGTTGTGGATTCCCATCAACACCAACGGCAAAGTTGAGTGTAGAAATCGTAACCCTAACGTATCACTTACTCGCCATAAGATCCTGCAACATGAGACGTTGCAGCCACAAAGGGTCAGTACATTGAATGTACTGGCAAATTCACACCATAGAGCGATGATGAATAAAGGCTATCACTACATGCATATTTGGCCGGTGGAGGCTCTATGGTTATAAGTTTTGCGAAAAAAGCCAATTTTTCCCTACTTCAAAGGAATAAATTTTATTTAACTATCATGGTGGTTGTTAAACATTGAGAATGGTTGACAGCATTCTCAATCCCAATTAATCATCATCATTAAAAACCCAACAATATTAATTATAGTAACATGATGAGATTCACAGGATAATCCAAGTACTAGATACTCAAAACGTCCATAACCGGGGACACGGCTAATCATGATTAGTTTGTACACTCTGTAGAGGTTTGCGCAAGTTTCCCCACATGACTCGATCTCCTCCGTTGGTTTTCTCGCACTACACGGTGTTTGAGAAACGAATGACCGAGACATAGTCTTCGAGCGCTTAGCACCTTGCGATGGTAGACCTAAGACACCTACTTTCCCTACATCCGCTAGTCTACCACTGTAAGAGTTCGTGACGACTTAGTCAACTATGCTAGAGCCCATAATAGCATGTGGCTGCACACGGAAGTTTCTAGCATGAATAATCTTATGATCCCTTTCACTGGGTGGCGGTCCATAAAAACAGTAATCCTGGTCTACCCAGGTGCCTAGACAGGCAATCCTGGAATACCCAGGTACCTCAATCCACCCAGATGTGTATTAAAGTTGCCACCTTAAATAAACCATTAATTAACAATCTCACATCTGTCATGGAAATTCACTCACCCAATCCACGTCTACTAGCATAGCATGGCATAATAAGCAAACGAGAAGTAACTCCCAAGGGTTTGGTAATAAACAGGGCAATAGGTTCCTACCTCATCAACTACTTCCCAATACCCACATGTTATCAATCCTACTCATGCAATGTTTGAGGGTTGAAACTAATGCATAAAAACTGGGTATGAAAAGGGATATGATCAAAGTGTGAACTTGCTCGCAATGTTGATGAAGATGATTCGCACTCAGAACTCTTGATAGTTCTACTCGTCACACTCCGGTCAATCTATCGTGAGCAAGCAATGGTAACCACACATAAGCAATCACTCAAAAGATCGGAAAGAACGAAGAGAACAACTCGGAGAACATCAAAACCAAGCAAATAACTCTTGCAGCATAAAACAATTTCTAACAGTACCAAAACTATGTGAATTTGGCCTTATCAGAAAGTTTAGGTCAAGAGCTTCGATTTGCAAAAAGAATCAACTCAAATGGAGTTATAAAACTCAAGTTACAATCAAACAAAGTTTAAATACAAATCTGTTTGAAATCAAATTTTAAAGCTTTCAAAAAACATGTTTAAGTTGTTTTACTGGATAGAGGAGAACATAACGAAGTAGTGGGCGTTGGTTTCGTTGGATTTGGACTAACGAGTAAAAAGTTGTGAGGGTTTGAAAACTAGGGGCTAATCTGTAAATAGATATATTTACAGATAGGTCCCGGACGAAAATAACAGAAAAATAAAAGGCTAAAAAGCGAACGTTCGTTTTTCTGATCTAAACAGCGGACGTTCTCTAAATAAAAACAAAAAGGTTCGGAGAAAAAAAAACTAAAACGATCTGGATCGTTGGATCCAGATCCAACGACGAGGGAGGGGGCGTGTTCATCGCGGCGGCAAGTGGTCCGGCTGGCCATGGACGGCGGCGGCTCGCTCAGGCAGTGGCTGGTCGTTGAGGAGGGCAACGGAGGGGTCGGGGAGGGGCGGCGTGGGGAGGCGAAGAGGATGGCGGCGTCCGCGGTGGTCCACGGTGACGGGACGGAGTGGGGCGGCGGCGGCGGATCTCGCCGAAGCGGCGGCTTCGACGAGCGTGGCGAGAAGTGTGGTGGCGCGTTGCGAAAAAGAGAGAGAGAGGGTTGGGGCTGCGGGATTTATAGGAGGAGGGGGCGACGGTGGCGTGGAGGAGGGGGCAAGGTGGCGGGGCGGCGCCGGACTCCGGGAGGAGTCCCGGTCGGGGACGACGGGCGAGGCGGCGCGGTGTCGGGCCTTGGCTCGGCAGAGCCGGGCCGCCCAGCCTCAAGTGAGGGAAGGTTTTTAATGCAAGTCAAAGAAATAAACAAAATAAATAAAAACAGAAATATAATATAGGCATATTATATATCAAAATTTTCAGAAAAAGATTCTCTACAACATGGACATTTTTATAGCATCAAATAAAATTCACACTAATTTAAATAATTCAAACAGTGCTACTGCTCTAATAAAATCCAATAAAAATCATTTTAAAAATACCAAAATTATTCAAATTTATTTCTCTCCAATTTTCTGATGTAGGGAATCATGTTACCCTATTTTCCATATATTTTATTTTTGGAGAAAAATAATTTGAATAAAACTCAAATAACTCCAAATTGAAAACAAATTCAAACGAACTTTGAATTTAATTCTTTGAAACTCCCAACTCATATTTCATATGTTTTGAAGAAGTCATTTTATCTTCGCCGTGAAAATCATTGAGTTGCATAAAGTTCTGGTTGGAAATATTTTCCAAGTGAAATTCAAATATTTTCAACACCCCTTGTCATTTAAATAAATGGAAGAAGTCATGTTATCTTCTCTCCAGGGTTTTATGGTGAAAAGAATTTGAATTCATGGAGATCACGAGTGCAAAATGAAAGTTTGGGAAAGTCCTTTTATTCCCTCTCATTTAACTTTCAAAAAGTTTCGAATTTCACTCAATTTCACACAATCAATCAAACAATCAATCAAATCTATCTATTTAATATAAAATTCCAAAATTTAGAATTTTGGGATGTTACACCGTCCCTTCAGGGAAATGTCACGCGGTGACATCCGGAGTCCTGCCTAGTCTGCATACTTTGGTTCACGAGTCCTCATAGCCAGGTTACAGACCGGATTCGCACGCTGTCAACCGACATGCTCGATGTTGATTCATGTATGCCTGCATTCGTAAGTTAGTGCCACTTTGGTTTCACGACTAGTCATGTCGGCCCGGTTCTCTGTCATATGGATGCTAGCGACACTATCATATCGTGAGCCAAAAGGCATAAACGGTCCTGGGCCATGATAAGGCGACACCGTGGAATACCGTGGCGTGAGGCCGCAAAGTGATATGAGGTGTTACCGGCTAGATCGATGTGGCTTGGAATCGGGTCCCGACAGCTTTGGTATCGAGCTCGGCTGCTCAGAGATTACCAAGCCAAACCGGTCGGGTTGTGTCTAGAAATGCTTTAGTTATGTAGGGGAATTGATTGTGGGATGGAACGAAGGCCTTTTTTACTCCTTTACCTCATGCCCTTACGATCCGAGTCATCTTATCCTTCCTACGGGTTAAGAAACTAGGCTATCTCTTCTTTCTATCAGGATCACGTGTTACTAATCGTAGACTTATAGATTGTTGGATTTAAGCCCCATTTCAGCCTCCTACTACTTCCGTGTATTCATAGCCGGCCTCAGAATCTTGTTATTGAGGTGATCGAGTGGTCATGCCACCATTTCACAGGATGTCTCAAATCTTTTTCGAGCATTTACAGTCGTTATGCTGTCCGAGTCGTCCCAGGTTTCCAAACAATCTGATGCATTTGCAAAATCCTTTCCCTCTGGTTTCGATGTTCCTCTAGGCCAGGTTAATCACACTAATTGCGAGTTGAGGTATTCTATTGCCTCGACATATATGTTGGAATTATTATTATGACCCTAGATGTCTTAGAGTGCCACCTAGTAATCGAACCATGTTTTATGCTCCTGCAGTGATGATTCTGGCCGTTATTCTTGAAAGCATCCCCGATGCCATTTAGTTAGCAAATCATTCTATTCACGGGTTATTGAACCCGAGATTCACCCTACTTGCTTCATGTTGATAGTGTTTGCTAGTTCCTTAGGACATTAGTAAACCTTGTGATAGACCTCGAGGTTCGTGGGTATATCATTCTTCCAAAGCACCATGAACCAATATGGCAGAAGTTCTTGAACCAAAGATTACGACCAGAGCTCTTGATGAGTTGTCGATTCTATATTGTGACTCTGCCAGTTCTACCCTTCTGCATGGGTTATCCGGAAGAAATATGTTGAACTCATTCGACATGCTAGTCCATGCATCCACAACTCAGAAAAATCATATGTTCTTTTAAGTTGTCCCATTTTAGTTGTCTTCCGACCCTCGTCTGTCAATTGATATTCAAGAGCATGCGTGCATCCGTTAATCGATGCCTACTACTCTTGTGGTCCGTCAAGCCATTCTATTCCGGAATGACTAGGATAAACAAACTCTAGTACCTCATCCATATCTAGGATTGGGTCAAAGAAATTGTATTCCATAGATCAAAATGCCAATCCAGCTTCTGGTCTGTTCTACCTTGAAGTATTACCTTCTTTATGTCAGGATTGTCATGAGAATTGCACCACCTCTTATGAATTCTTGACGAGTGATACTTCTCGCCATCTTTATTCATTCCTCGGTTTCGTGTTGTCACAACCGGAATGCCGACAAGTGAATCGTGATGTGTGAAATCTATACTCCTAGCAACTCCGTTGCTTGGTAGTTAATGGACAATAATCTCCTTAGCATGTTGGTATTGAGTCATCATCCTAAGATCTATCGTGCGACCTAGTCCATTTTCCCTGGTGCACTCCTCAATTAATGAGATAGGATTGTGTCAATCCATCACTCTCTTGATCACATTGTCTTACCCTGAAAAGCAAGAATGCTCCTGAGCTTAATAACATACCGGTGGTTCGTGATGCTCCGAATGTCTTCTCGAAGGTATCACCAGGTTGTTCCCTGACCGCTATGTTGAGCTCGTGATCAAGTTGGTTTCTTGAAACCACCCCTTCTCCAAGAATCTGTGCTGCATACCCCTGAGCTGTTTCGTCAAGCTAAACAACAACTTGGAGAGTTGGAAGATGGAAGCTTGTCCGATTTAGTTCACCTTAAGGGATATCTTGTATGTGTGTTGAAGAAAGATGATATCTTCATCGATTGATCCTCGTGATCAGTTGTTGGACCTATTGTCTTATCAAAACTTTGATTTGAGTGTGGGCTATCATCAAATCAATCAGAACCAACGATATTCGTAATGTTGTCTTACTCGTGGTTGATTCCTCGAGCATACATCATTATATTCTTTGGGTCTGACCAATGCTATCACCGTGTTCACTTAATTATGGAATTCCATTTATATGGAAACCTGGATGAATTGTTGTTGAGCCCATCGACAACATCCATGTCCTCCCATGATTTTGTTGAACATTAAGCGAGTGTTGGAAACTTTTGAAAGCATCTCTTCATGCTAGATCATGAAGCATATGTTGGATGAAAGAAGTGACTTCCTCTGATTCACGTGCATTTGGTGCAAGTTGCCGCCGTGAGTTCGAGAAAGTCTATTTTTGCTTCCTCTGGAATCATCCCAAGTCAGCCATGCACGTGCAAAGTATTCTGTGGTCTGTTAGACTGATCATCTTCGTTCCATAGGAATTCCGTAGCACACCAAGCCACTGACTGATTTGTTCAAGGTGAAGAAGTTCCTTCTTAAGAGTATACCTTATGCAAGGACTTCAATATCCTTGATGATGGTTCTCCACCTGAACTCGGTGGTGTTTTACTGTAAGACTACTATGTGGTCATGCTTGTCTGGGAAAACGTGTTCACATGTGTGTAGCAGAACCAGATCATGTTTTGGAGCTTACTACCGTCGTTCATTCCCCGAGAATCTCGCAACGTCATCTCGTCGATTTGTGTTGCAAACTTTAATTTTTAATTCTAGACTCGGTGAGTCTGGAATATCCTGACACCAACCAAATCTGAATCTCAGGCAGATATGATGGTTGGAACGTTTCCCAAGAACTATAATAATGGTCTCACCGTAACCGGTAAAGTGGATGTCGTGGCTGACACACCCGGTAGGAAGACCTATTATTGTAGTATCTTGATTGAGGAAGTTGGTCACCTCCCATAAGGATTTCGTAGGATTTACCTCCATAGTTGTTCCTTATGGATTCTTGTGCTCCCGAAGTCCGACCTTTTACTTGATGTTCTAGATACCAAACCATATCAATAAATGGGTTACACTAGCACATCAAGGAGAACATTAGAAGCGGAGTGCTAAATGTCTCTCGGTCGATCATCCAGATTTTGTTTCCTTGGCATTGCTAAGGTGAAATCTGAGAAGGTGTTATCTTCCTTTGCATCTGCATCTTCCACCGGTATTCATCATGGTAGTACGTTGTGCTGCCAGGATCCTTGACACGGATATTGGTAAAACCTTGATGATATGGAAATGCTCAAGTTCTTGAGAGAATGCTCACACACTAGGTTATATCCTCGGTATCAATTGGAATGTGCCTTCCGTTTGTCGAGTTGTCTTATAACTCTAGTTTCCTTTCCAATCTGAGTATGCCATTCTTTCGAATTCGTTCAAACGATCAATTGTGATTTGCCTTAGGCTGGCATAAGGAGTTTCAATGATCTAGGTATCATAAGTAATTCTTTTTGCCACATAAGGGGATAATTCTACGAGTCACCTTCTCTAAGGTGCCCCGTTATGGAACCATGGCAAATATTCCTCGCTACTCTGAAACCTTGCACCATCTTACTTAAGCGTTGTGCTTACCAAATTGAACCCTCATCATCTGTTACTATCCACCTCTCTTGATGTATGTGTTTGAGTCTCAGCTCAAGAGTTGATCTGATGTCTCACTCCGTGAGTTAATCTTGAGTTGTTCGATCTTCGAGAAGATCGATTCCTCTAGAGTTTTTCCTTTCCTCCCGTTGTCGTGTTGGATGGAGTTCTCAGAGCAAGACTTCGAGACAAAGGAGATGACCGAATCAACGCTCTTATGAAGTGCAACCTGGATCGTGAAGATTGTGCTAGCTTCGTGTTCCCTTCTGTCTGCTTACCCCACGTCTTGAATCTCGGGACGAGATTCTTGTTTAGTGGGGGTGAGTTGTCACAGCCCTAGCCCCATGGACGTGCCCCAGAGCTCCGCCACGACCTTTTCTTCGTCCCCATCCAGCTACACGTCACCTGGCGCCCTGCCTCGCAGTCACCACCGTCTTCTTCCTCCTCGGGTCGCCGAGATTGCCATCGCCGTTCGTCTGGCGCCAGCGCTTCCCCGAGCCACCCAGCTGCACCAGAAGAACCGCCGTGAGCACCTGTGCTTTTCCCCTCTCTCCCCGTAGTCTAACTCGCCCTCTAGCGCTAGCGCTGCCGCGCCCGAGAGCTCGCTGACGCCGTCCATGGCGCCATGCCACAACTGCTGCCACCCTGCGTCCGAAGCTCATCAAGATGTTTCACAGACCCCCACGAGACCGTGAGCCAGCCCACCTCTCCCCTCTCATGCACCGCAACCCCAAACCCAAGAACCCATCATGCTCCGGACGCCGCTTGCTGCTGGCCGCCATGCTCCCAGCCACTCAATGTGGCTTCCGTCCGGTCCTTTGGATGCGACGAGCAAGAGCTACTCCTCGGTGCCCTCAGCTCACCAAATGACCACCCGTAGCTCAAATCAGAGCCGAGCCGCCGTCGTTTTGGTCGCCGCCGGCAAGGTTCCGGCGACTGCCGACGTGGCCGTCATTAGCAGCTAATCACGCCACTAATTAACCTCCAGTGAAACAGACAGCCGGGCCCCACCGTCTAACTAACCGGCTACCTAAATAAGATTAAGTTTAATCTAATTCTAGTGGGCCCACATGTCAGTTTTGACTATGCTGATGTGGCCGTTGACCCGACCCCACCTGTCTGTGACTCTAGCCATTGACAGTGTCATCGACCTCACGTCCCACTGGGTCATTTGACCGGGCCATCCGTTGACCTACCGACGCCACTAATACGTCATGCTGATGTAGTAAATATCTTCTGGGATTTAAAATAAATCAAAAATGATTTATTTATTTCAGAAAATATCCAAAACTTCTAAAAATCATATAAAATCAACTGTAACTCCAAATGAAACAAATTATATATGAAAAATGATCAGAAAAATCCAATCTATCCATCTGTACTGTTTTCATGCAAGTTAGAACAACTTTTGTTCACTATTTAGGTCAAATCAATTAAATGGCATTTGAATAATCACATATGGAGTTTGAATTTGAACCTAGGTTCAAACCAACTCCATTTAACATGTTGCTAGTTGCATTAGCTCAAAACACAACATATTGACATGTCATGGTCATGCATCATATTGTGCATTGCATTGATTGTGTTTTCCTTCTCTCGCATTTGTATTTGTCCCTCTCGATAGACGTGCCTCGACGATGAGTTCGATGACACCGATGAAGAGCTATAATATCTTCAGGAGTGCTGTGCAAGCAAAACCCCTTGTTCATTCCGATACAATCCCACTCTCTCGCTCCTGCTCTCTTTACTGCATTAGGACAACACCGCTTTCAACTGTTATATCTTTGCGGTAGTTGAACCCCTTTCCTCCGCATGACCTGTCATTGCCACGGTAAAGAATAGATGAAACCCACAAGCATGAGTAGGAGTTGTTTGATCCTCGATGTGCCTACTCATTCATGCTTGTTTGTCATGCCTGCTATTGCTTAGAGTTGTGTCAGTCCGATTCATCGTGGATGAATTGGAGGTGTGTGAACATGTCCCATCGTGTGTGAGCTAAGTGTGTGAACACGATTTGGTAAAGAAGCGGTGAGAGGCCATGTAGGAGTACATGGTGGGTTGTCTCATTGCAGCCGTCCTCAAGAACTGAGTTCCGTGATTTGTGATCCATGAACAGTTACTACCACACATTGGGTTCCGTGAATCGACCCTCTCGACTTATTAATCAACTTGATCTCTTTCCAGAGTTGCAACTAGTTTCTGGTGTTTGTAGGTAGTGTTAGTAGTCTACCAAGTGGCACCCTTGCATGGTGGGCTTGGGACAGACTAGGCACAAAGGGCAGTGTACCAATCCAAGACCCGGATGGTGGGCTTGGGAACCCTGCTCACATCGTTTGGGGCCGTGAGCGACACTCCGGCCGGATCTCCTTGCGGATGGAACCCGAATAGGCGATAAACCTGGACTAGAGACTTGTGTGGTTAGTCAGGTCGTGGCCGACTCCCTCGCCAGGCTTCCGCTTGAAGTTTGCCGAGATACACGACGTGTACATGGTGGTAAGTGGCGAGCGTGTGTGAAGAAGTACACCCCTGCAGGGTTAACATCATCTATTCGAATAGCCGTGTCCATGAAAAGGACTTCCGGGTTGCTGCATGCAGTTCATAGACAAGTGAAAGTGGATACACTAAAATACGGAAGATAGCGTGAGTGCTATGGATGGCGTTCTCGTAGAGAGACGGGAGCGAATCCATAGTGGTGTATTGATATGGTGAATATGTGGACTGCAGCGCCACCTCAAAAGAGTTACTTGCGATGCGTAGTTCGTGATAGCCACCGAGTCAAAGCTGGCTTGTCAGTATCAAACTCCACCACCCCTTTATTGATACCGATGCATATGTAGATAGTTCTGATGTAAGTCTTGATGGGTACATTTGTACTCACGTTTTCCTATTTTATGTTTTGCAGAGAGACGTCAGTCTCGCTAGTAGTTCCGCGTGGACTTCGATGTTTAGCTTGTTACCTCAGCTACGATCTTGTGCCCTCTGCAAGATGTGGTAGATAGTCAGGCTTCTCAGCCTTTTTCATTTGTAGATGTCTGTACTCAGACATGTTAAGCTTCCGCTTGTGCTTGTTGCTTGTATGCTGTGTATGTTGGGTCATGAGACCTATGTTTGTAATACTTGGCTCCTCGAAGCCTAATGAATAAATACTCTGAGTCGTAGAGTCTTGTTGTGATGCCATGTTGTATTTGCACATATTGAGCATATTGTGTGTATGATTGAAATGCTTGGTATGTGTGGGATCCGACAACCTAGTTGTTTATCCTTGGTAGCCTCTCTTATGGGGAAATGTAGTCTTGTGCTTCCATGAGCCATAGTAGTCCGCTGACACCGGTTCATCGGAGTCCTGCTAGCCCAAAGACTACCGCTCCTAACACTTGATCAAGCCGGCATGTGATTCACTTCGCTCATGTGTTCGTCCCTTTCGGGAAATGTCACACGGTGACATTCGAGTCCTGCTTAGCCTGCTACTGACTGGTTCACCGGAGTCCTGTTTGCGCAAAGGCAACAGCCCGGATTCGCACGCTGGCGGCCGACATGCTCGATGTTGATTCATGTATGTCTGTCACACCGTAAGTTAGTGCCACTTTGGGTTCACGACTAGTCATGTCGGCCGGGTTCTCTGTCATATGGATGCTAGCTACACTATCATATACGTGAGCCAAAAGGCTTAAACGGTCCCGGGCCATGGTAAGGCGACACCTGTGGGAATACCGTCGTGAGGCCGCAAAGTGATATGAGGTGTTACCGGCTAGATCGATGTGGCTTGGAATCGGGGTCCTGACAGTTGGTATAGCCAACTGCGGCAGAGCTTGGATTTTTGCCGGATTCGCTACAATTCCTCTATTGGAAACAATGAAGCCCAGCAGTTTCCCCGAGGGGACGCCGAAAACGCATTTTTCCGAATTCAACTTGATGTCGTATGTACGGAGGTTATCGAATGTAAGCCTCAAGTCATCTATTAGGGTTTCGACGTGTCTTGTTTTATGACCACGTCGTCCACATATGCCTCCACTGGTTTGCCGATTTGTTTTTCCAAGCATGTTTGAATCATGCGTTGATAGGTTGCGCCGGCGTTCTTAAGCCCGAAAGGCATAGTGTTGAAGCAAAAAGGGCTATATGGCGTTATGAAAGCTATTGCAGCTTGGTCAGACTCTTCCATCTTTATTTGATGGTATCCAGAGTATGCGTCGAGAAAACACAGCGAGTCGTGTCCAAATTGTGGCATCGATGATTTGATCGATGCAAGGGAGGAAAGGGATCCTTGGGGCAAGCCTTATTGAGGTCTTTGAAATCGACGCATAGGCGCCATGATTTGTCCTTCTTTGGTACCATTACCAAATTTGCCAGCCAATCCAGATGTTTGATATCTCTGATGAATCCGGCCTCAAGTAGCTTGACTAGCTCTTCCCCCATTGCTTGTCGTTTGGGCTCTGAAAATCGCCTTAGGGTCTGTCTGACAGGTTTGTATCCCTTTAGTATGTTAAGGCTATGTTCGTCCAATCCACATGGGATGCCCGACATGTCCGATGGGTGCCAGGCGAAAATGTCCCAATTCTCGCGTAAGAAATCTCGCAGTGCAGCGTCCATCGCGGGGGTCAATCGTGTCCCGATGGAAGTTTGTCTTCATGGGGTCCATTGGATGGACTTGGAATTTGACTATCTCGGCTCATGGGTTTAAATGAGGTGGGCTTGGGTCGCTTGTCGAGTATCACGCCGTCCCTCGTCCACAAGGGCCCGCAGCAGTTGTTAACTCTTCTCGCTAGGGCTTGGATAATGCTTCCGTGGCTAGTGCTGCAGTTTTGTTTTTGCCGCTGGCGCGACGTCCGGATCAACGCTAGAGTGATGATTCCATTGTTCGGGCATTTTAAGCTTCATGTACCCGTAATGGGGTACAACTTGAAAGCTTATGGCGCGTCCCGCCCTAGAAGGGTGTGGTATCCGCTGCTAAAAGGAGCCACTTGGAATGTGATTTCTTCGGACCTATAATTCTCCGGAGTGCCGAATACCACATCGAGTGTGATTTTTCCCGCACACCGAGCTTCCCAAGTAGGGATAATTCCCCTGAAGGTTGCGCCGCTCTGTTCAATACGGCTTTTGTCAATTTCCATCTTGTTGAGTGTTTCTTCATAGATCAAGTTTAATCCACTTCCGCCATCCATGAGTACTTTAGTGAGCCAAAAGCCATCCACGATTGGGCTGAGGACCAGAGCGGCCGGTGCCCGGACAATCTGGAATCGAGGTTCGTCACTAGCATTGAAAGTTATAGCAATGTCGTTCCAGGGGTTTATTTTGGCCACATGGCAAATTTCAGCGGAGCTTCGATGAGCTCGCTTGCGCCTGTTTTTGGAGGCGAAAGTCTCGAAGACTATTAGTACCGTATTGTGTTTGTTGGCGGGATGTTGTTCTCCTTTATGGCTTGAAAGAAGATCCTCGCCACTTTTTGCAACCTGCCGGAGTATCCAACATGCCCTAAGGCTATGAGTTGGTGTTGTGTCCGGAGTGCTGTGGAGTCTACATGGCCCATCGAGCCATCCTTCCAATACGGTTCCCCGCCCTGGGGTGGGCTTTGGTTTCTTGGGGACTGGATCAGCCGACTTACAAGAGTTCGACCGTTTAGTTCGAACAAAGGTTTTGGTGAGAGCCGGACTATCCCAGAATTCGGTTTGGGTTTTCCAGACGCTTTTCGCGACAAGATTTCATTATGGTTGCCAAGTCTGCGACGTGTACTATGTCACGACGACTTATAGCATTAAGGATTCCTTTGTTCATGCAGTTTTTGCAGAAAAGTGAGACCACGTCCTCCTCGCGGCAGTCCTTGACCTTGTTTAGAGCAAGGAGGAATCTGGCCCAGTAACGATGCACTCTCTCCTGGGGCTCTTGCCTGATATGAGAGAGACGGTTTAGGTGTGTGTGGGCGGGAATAGCTGAATCCGAATTTGGATCCGATCTAGCACCCAGGGGCATGGGAGTTTCCGAGTTCGACAGCTCGGGATCTAATATGTCTCCAATGTATCTATAATTTTTGATTGCTCCATGCTATATTATCTAATGTTTTAGCAAATATTGGGCTTTATTATCCGCTTTTTATATTATTTTTGGGACTAACCTATTAACCGGAGGCCCAGCCTGCATTTGCTGCTTTATGCCTATTTCAAAGGTGTTTCGAGGAAAAGGAATATCAGACGGAGTCAAAACGGAACAAAATCAACTGGAGAAGTTATTTTTGGAAGGAAACCCACCTGATGGACTTGGACTCCACGTCAGAAGATACGGGAGGTGCTCACGAGGGTGGGGGGCGCGCCCACCCCCCTGGGCGCGCCCCCCTGCCTCATGGGGCCCCCGTAGCTCCACCGACGTACTCCTTTCACCCATATATACCTACGTACCCTAAAACTTCCAGAACAGAGATTAGATCGGGAGTTCCTCCGCCGCAAGCCTCAGTATCCACGAAAAACAAATCGGGACCTCTTCCTGCACCTCACGGAGGGGGGGATACCTCACCGATGGCCATCTTCATCATCCCGGCGCTCTCCATGATGAGGAGGGAGTAGTTCACCCTCGGGGCTGAGGGTATGTACCAGTAGCCATGTGTTTGATCTCTCTCTCTCGTGTTCTTGATTTGGCACGATCTTGATGTATCGCGAGCTTTGCTATTATAGTTGGATCTTATGTTTCTTCTCCCCTCTACTCTCTTGTAATGAATTGAGTTTTCCCTTGAAGTTATCTTATCGGATTGAGTCTTTAAAGATTTGAGAACACTTGATGTATGTCTTGCCGTGTATCTGTGGTGACAATGGGATCTCACGTGCCACTTGATGTATGTTTTGGTGACCAACTTGCGGGTTCCACCCATGAACCTATGCATAGGGGTTGGCACACGTTTTCGTCGTGATTCTCCGGTAGAAACTTTGGGGCACTTTTTGAAATACTTTTATGTTGGTTGGATAAATCTGAGATTGTGTGATGCATATCGTATAATCATGCCCAGGGATACTTGAGGTGACAATGGAGTATCTAGGTGACATTAGGGTTTTGGTTGATTTGTATCTTAAGGTGTTATTCTAGTACGAACTCTAGGGCTGTTTGTGACACTTATAGGAATAGCCCAACGGATTGATTGGAAAGAATAACTTTGAGGTGGTTCCGTACCCTACCAGAATCTCTACGTTTGTTCTCCGCTATTAGTGGCTTCGGAGTGACTCTTTGTTGCATGTTGAGGGCTTGTTATATGATCAACTATGTTATTATTGTTGAGAGGACTTGCACTAGTGAAAGTATGCACCCTAGGCCTTGTTTCCTATCATTGCAATACCGTTTACGCTCATGTTTATCACTTGTTGCCTTGCAGTTTTTATTATTTCAGATTACAAATACCTTTATCTACCATCCATATTGCACTTGTATCACCATCTCTTCGCCGAACTAGTGCACCTATATAATTTACCATTGTATTGGGTGTGTTGGGGACACAAGAGACTCTTTGCTATTTGGTTGCAGGGTTGCTTGAGAGAGACCATCTTCATCCTACGCCTCCCACGGATTGATAAACCTTAGGTCATCCACTTGAGGGAAATTTGCTACTGTCCTACAAACCTGCAGACTTAGAGGCCCAACAACGCCTACAAGAAGAAGGTTGTGTAGTAGACATCAAGCTCTTTTCTGGCGCCGTTGCCGGGGAGGCTAGGTAAGTGAAGGTATATCTTTAGATCTTGCAATCGAATCTTTTTGTTTCTTGTTTTAGCACTAGTCTAGTTTATAACGAAAATTACAAAAAAAAAGGAATTGAGTTTCTCTCATACGCTTCACCTTTTTAATATCTTTCGTGAGTATGATGGAAAGGAAAATTGTGCCAAAGTGTTAGAAGAAGAATGCATTAAATTGTTTGGCACTAAATCTTTGAATGATGAGCATGATTGCAATGTTGTTAGTATGAATTCCTTGAATATCCATGATGCTAATGATATGCAAAGCCACAAGCTTGGGGAAGCTATGTTTGATGAAGATGATATTTTTTGTCCCCCAAGCTTTGATGAGAAAATTTACTATGATGAAAGCATGCCTCCTATCTATGATGATTATTGTGATGACACGTATGCTTTAAAGAATAATGATAACCACGAAACTTTTCATCTGGATCTTAATTTTCAATCATATGATAGTTATTTTGTTGAGTTTGCTCCCACTATTATTCATGAGAAGAATTTTACTTATGTGGAGAGTAATAAAATTTCTATGCTTGTAGATCATGAAAAGAGCTTTAGGTGCTGGTTATATTGTTGAGTTCATTCATGATGCTACTGAAAATTATTATGAAGGATGAATATATGCTTGTAGGAATTGCAATAATATCAAGTTTCCTCTCTATGTGCTTAAAGTTTTGAAGTTATGCTTGTTTTACCTTCCTATGCAAGTTGATTATTGTTCCCATAAGTTGTTTGCTCACAAAATCCCTATGCATAGGAAGTGGGTTAGACTTAAATGTGCTAGTCATATGCTTCATGATGCTCTCTTGTTTCAATTCTTATCTTTTATGTGAGCATCATTGTCATCATCATGCCTAGCTAGGGGCGTTAAACGATAGCGCTTGTTGGGAGGCAACCCAATTTTATTTTAGTTTTTTGCTTTTTGGTTCTGTTTAGGAATAAATAATCCATCTATCCTCTGTTCAGATGTGGTTTTGTGTTTTAATTAGTGTTTGTTCCAAGTAGAACCTTTGGGAAGACTTGGGTGAAGTCTTTATAATCATGCTGTAAAAAACAGAAACTTTAGCGCTCACGAGATTAGCTAGAACTTTTTACTGGAGAGTGATATTTAGTTGATTCTTTTGAAGATGATTACTAGACAAATTCCTCAGGTCCACCAATTTATTTTAGAATTTTGTAGCTCCAGAAGTTTGCGTTAGTTACAGATTACTACAGACTGTTCTGTTTTTTGACAGATTCTGTTTTCATTGTGTTGTTTGCTTATTTTGATGAATCTATGGCTAGTAAAATAGTTTATAAATCATAGAGAAGTTGGAATACATTAGGTTTAACACAAATATAAGTAAAGAATTAGTTAATTACAGTAACATGAAGTGGTGTTTTGTTTTCTTTCGCTAATGGAGCTCACGAGTTTTCTGTTCAGTTTTGTGTTGTGAAGTTTTCAAGTTTTGGGTAAAGATTCGATGGATTATGGAACAAGGAGTGGCAAGATCCTAAGATTGGGGATGCCCAAGGCACCCCAAGGTAATATTCAAGGATAATCAAGAGCCTAAGCTTGGGGATGCCCCGGGTGGCATCCCCTCTTTCGTCTTCATTCATCGGTAACTTTACTTGGGGCTATATTATTATTCACCACATGATATGTGTTTTGCTTGGAGCGTCATTTTCTATTGTTAGTATTTGCTTTCTGTTATTTAGATTAGTGTTTTGCATCTCTAGTTTCAATAAAAATGTCAAGGATAGCCTTTGCCATGCTTATTTTGCAAGTATGCATGTTGCTGTTTGAAAACAGAAAGTTTACCGCTGTTGCAAAAATTCCTTAGAAAAGTCAGAGAGTGGTATAATGTTGAATCTTTTTGAATATTGAGCTATGATAAATTTATTACAGTGGGAATTTTATTTCATAATTTTTGGAGTTAGGGAAGTATGATTAATCTTGCATTCTTTACAGACTATACTGTTTTGACAGATTGCTGTTATGTTTGCATTGTTTGCATATGTTTGCTTGTTTAATGATTCTATTTGAGGATAGGAGTATTAAGTATGAAGAGGCATTTAGTAGGAAATGTGGAATAATAATTTTAGTGATTTGTTACATTAGGAAATGATAAGGTTTTGCATTGGTTTATACTAACCTATCTCACGAGTTCTTGTTGAGTTTCTTGTGAATGAAGCTTTTGATAAAAAGAGAAACCATGATATGAGAGGAATTAAGGAGACACAAAAGCTCAAGCTTGGGGATGCCCAAGGCACCCCAAGATATTGTTTCAAGAATTCTAAAGCATCTAAGCTTGGGGATGCCCCTGTTGGCATCCCACCTTCCTTCTTCAACAACTATCGGTTAGTATCGGTTGAACCTAAGTTTTTGCTTCTTCACTTGAGTTGTGCTATCCTTGCAATTTAGTTTTATTTAGCTTTGCTTGCTGTTTGAATAAAGTATCAAGATATGAAATTCTTAAATGTTAGAGAGTCTTCACATAGTTGCACAATTATTCGACTACTCATTGATCTTCACTTATATCTTTGGGAGTAGTTTGTCATTTGCTCTAGTGCATCACTTATATCTTTTAGAGCATGGTGGTAGTTTTATTTTTAATAAATAGATGAACTCTCATGCTTCACTTATAATATTTTGAGAGTCTTAAATAGCATGTTAATTTGCTTAAATAATCATAATATGCTAAGCATACAAGATTTGTAAGAATTCTTATGAGTGTGTTGAATACTAAGAGAAGTTTGATACTTGATAATTGTTTTGAGATATGGAGGTAGTGATATTAAAGTCATGCTAGTTGGGTGATTATGAATTCAAAGAATGCTTGTGTTGAAGTTAGCAAGTCCCGTAGCATGCACGTATGGTTAAAGTTGTGTAACAAATTTGAAACATGAAGTGTACCTAGCTTGTGCATCCTTATGAGTGGCGGTCGGGGACGAGCGATGGTCTTTCCATACCAATCTATCCCCCTAGGAGCATGCGCGTAGTACTTGATTTTTGATGGCTTCTAAATTTTTGCAATAAGTATATGAGTTATTTTGACTAATGTTGAGTCCATGGATTATATGCACTTTTACCTTTCCGCCATTGCTAGCCTCGTCGGTACCGTGCATTGCCCTTTCTCACCTTGAGAGTTGGTGCAAACTTCGCTGGTGCATCCAAACCCAGTGATATGATACACTCTTTCACACATAAATCTCCTTATATCTTCCTCAAAACAGCCACCATACCTACCTATCATGGCATTTTCATAGCCATTCCGAGATATATTGCCATGCAACTTCCATCATCATTATTATGACATACATCACTTTTGTCATATTGCCATTGCATGATCATGTAGTTGACATCGTATTTGTGGCAAAGCCACCATGCATTATTTTCCATACATGTCACTCTTGATTCATTGCACCATCCCTAAGACATCACGGAGGCATTCATATAGAGTCATATTTTGTTCTAAGTTTCGAGTTGTAATTGTTGAGTTGTAAGAAAATAAAAGTGTGATGATCATCATTATTAGAGCATTGTCCCAAGTGAGGAAAGGATGATGGAGACTATGATTCCCCATAAGTCGGGATGAGACTCAGACGAAAAAATAAAAAAAAATAAAAAAGCAAGGCCAAAAAAAGAGGCCCAAAAATGAGAGAAAAGAGAGAAGGGACAATGCTACTATCCTTTTACCACACTTGTGCTTCAAAGTAGCACCAAGATCTTCATGATAGGGAGTCTCTCATTTTGTCACTTTCATATACTAGTGGGAATTTTTCATTATAGAACTTGGCTTGTATATTCCAATGATGGGCTTCCTAAAAATGCCCTAGGTCTTCGTGAGCAAGCAAGTTGGATGCACACCCACTTAGTTTCTTTTGTAGAGCTTTCATATACTTATAGCTCTAGTGCATCCGTTGCATGGCAATCCCTACTCCTCATGTTGACATCAATTGGTGGGCATCTCCATAGCCTGTTGATTAGCCTCGTCAATGTGAGACTTTCTCCTTTTTGTCTTCTCCACACAATCCCCATCATCATATTCTATTCCACCCATACTGCTATATCCATGGCTCGGGCCATGTATTGCGTGAAGGTTGAAAAAGTTTGAGATTATTTGAGTATGAAACAATTGCTTCGCTTGTCATCGGGGGTATAGAAGTTGGGAACATCTTTGTGTGACGAAAATGAAGCATAGCCTAACTATATGATTTTGTAGGGATGAACTTTCTTTTGCCATGTTATTTTGAGAAGACATGATTGCTTTGATTAGTATGCTTGAAGTATTATTATTTTGATGTCAATATGAACTTTTGTCTTGAATCTTTCGGATTTGAATATTCATATCACAAGTAAGAAGAATTACATTGAAATTATGCCAAGTAGCACTCCGCATCAAAAATATCTTTTTATCATTTGCCTACCGAGGACGAAAGCAGAATTAAGCTTGGGGATGCTTGATACGTCTCCAATGTATCTATAATTTTTATTGCTCCATGCTATATTATATATTGTTTTAGGCAATATTGGGCTTTATTATCCACTTTTATATTATTTTTGGGACTAACCTATTAACCGGAGGCCCAAATTTTGCATTTGGTTGCTTTATGCCTATTTCAAAGGTTTCGAGGAAAAGGAATATCGCACGGAGTCAAACGGAACGAAATCAACTGGAGAAGTTAAATTTGGAAGGAAAACCACCTGATGGACTTGGACTCCACGTCAGAAGATACGGGCGGTGCTCACGAGGGTGGGGCCTGGTGGGGCCCCCGTAGCTCCACCGACGTACTCCTTTCACCCATATATACCTACGTACTCTAAAACTTCCAGAACAGAGATTAGATCGGGAGTTCCGCCGCCGCAACCCTCTGTATCCATGAAAAACCAATCAGGACCCCTTTTCGGTACCCTGCCGGAGGGGGGATCCATCTCTGGTGGCCATCTTCATCATCCCGGCGCTCTGCATGACGAGGAGGGAGTAGTTCACCCTCGGGGCTGAGGGTATGTACCAGTAGCTATGTGTTTGATCTCTCACTCTCGTGTTCTTGATTTCGCACGATCTTGATGTATCGCGAGCTTTGCTATTATAGTTGGATCTTATGTTTCTTCTCCCCCACTACTCTCTTGTAATGAATTGAGTTTTCCCCTTGAAGTTATCTTATCGATTTGAGTCTTTAAAGATTTGAGAACACTTGATGTATGTCTTGCTGTGTGTATCTGTGGTGACAATGGATCTCACGTGCCACTTGATGTATGTTTTGGTGACCAACTTGCGGGTTCCACCCATGAACCTATGCATAGGGGTTGGCACACGTTTTCGTCGTGATTCTCCCAGTAGAAACTTTGGGGCACTTTTTGAAGTACTTTTATGTTGGTTGGATAAATCTGAGATTGTGTGATGCATATCGTATAATCATGCCCACGGATACTTGAGGTGACAATGGAGTATCTAGGTGACATTAGGGTTTTGGTTGATTTGTATCTTAAGGTGTTATTCTAGTACGAACTCTAGGGCTGTTTGTGACACTTATAGGAATAGCCCAACGGATTGATTGGAAAGAATAACTTTTAGGTGGTTTCGTACCCTACCATTGATGGGGAACGTTGCAGAAAATAAAAATTTTCTACGCTTTCACCAAGATCAATCTATGAGTTCGTCTAGCAATGAGAGAAAGGAGTGCATCTACATACCCTTGCAGATCACGAGTGGAAGCGTTCAAGAGAACGGGGTTGAGGGAGTCGTACTCGTCGTGATCCAAATCACCGATGATCCTAGTGCTGAACGGACAGCACCTCCGCGTTCAACACACGTATGGTTGAGGAAGACGTCTCCTCCTTCTTGATCCAGCAAGGGGGAAGGAGAGGTTGACGGAGATCCAGCAGCACGACGGCGTGGTGGTGGATGCAGCAGTGATCTTGGCAGGGCTTCGCCGAGCTTCTGCGAGAGGGAGAGGTGTAGAAGGGGGAAGGGAGGCGCCAAGAGCATGGGGTGCGGCTGCCCCTCCCTCCCCCCCTTTATATAGGCCCCCTAGGGGGGGGCGCCGGCCCCGGAGATGGGATCTCCAAGGGGCGGGCGGCCGGGGGTGGCTTCCCCACGCCAGTGGAGGCGCCCCACCCCTGTGGTTCCCAACCCTAGGCGTGGGGGGCCCAAGGGGGCACACCAGCCCACCAGGGCTGGTTCCTCCCACTTCAGCCCATGGGGCCCTCCGGATAGGTGGCCCCACCGGTGGACCTCGGACCCTTCCGTGGTCCCAGACAATACCGGTGACCCCCAAAACTTTCCGATGGCGAAACCTGACTTCCTATATATAATTCTTCACCTCGGACCATTCCGGAACTCCTCGTGACGTCCGGATCTCATCCGGACTCGAACAACTTTCGTGTTACTGCATACTCATATCTCTACAACCCTAAGGCCACCGAACCTTAAGTGTGTAGACCCTACGGGTTCGGAGACATGCAGACATGACCGAGACGCTCTCCAAATCAATAACCAACAGCGGGATCCGGATACCCATGTTGGCTCCCACATGCTCCTCGATGATCTCATCGGATGAACCACGATGTCGAGGATTCAATCAATCTCGTATACAATTCCCTTTGTCAATCGATGCGTTACTTGCCCGAGACTCGATCGTCGGTATCCCAATACCTCGCTTAATCTCGCTACGGCAAGTCACTTTACTGCATCGTAATGCATGATCCCGTGAACACACACTTGGTCACATTGAGCTCATTATGATGATGCATTATCGAGTGGGCCCAGAGATACCTCTCCGTCATACGGAGTGACAAATCCCAGTCTCGATTCGTGCCAACCCAACATGCACTTTCGGAGATACCTGTAGTGTACCTTTATAGTCACCCAGTTACGTTGTGATGTTTGGCACACCCAAAGCAATCTACGGTATCCGTGGAGTTGCACAATCTCATGGTCTAAGGAAATGATAGTTGACATTTGGAAAAGCTCTAGCTAAACGAACTACACGATCTTTGAACTATGCTTAGGATTGTCTTGTCCATCACATCATTCTCCTAATGATGTGATCCCGTTATCAATGACATCCAATGTCCATAGTCAGGAAACCATGACTATCTGTTGATCAACGAGCTAGTCAACTAGAGGCTTACTAGGGACATGTTGTGGTCTATGTATTCACACGTGTATTGCGATTTCCGGATAACACAGTTATAGCATTAATAACAGACAATTATCATGAAAAAAGAAATATAATAATAACCATTTTATTATTGCCTCTAGGGCATATTTCCAACAGTCTCCCACTTGCACTAGAGTCAATATTCTAGTTACATTGTGATGAATCGAACCCCCATAGCGTTCTGGTGTTGATCATGTTTTGCTCTAGGGAGAGGTTTAGTCAATGGATCTGCTACATTCAGATCCTTATGTACTTTACAAATATCTATGTCTCCATCTTGAACATTTTCATGTATGGAGATGAAGCGACGCTTGATGTGCCTGGTCTTCTTGTGAAACCTGGGCTCCTTGGCAAGTGCAATAGCTCCAAGTGTTGTCACGGAAGAGTGCGATCGGCCCCGACGCATTGGGTATGACTCTAGGTCGGTGATGAACTCCTTCACCCAGATTGCTTCATGCGCTGCCTCCCGAGGCTGCCATGTACTCCGCTTCACATGTAGATCCCGCCACCACGCCTCGCTTGCAAATCGCACCAGCTTACCTTGCCCCACCATTCAAAATATACACGTATCCGGTTTGTGACTTAGAGTCATTCAGATCTGCAGGTCGGGCTAAGCGCCGACGTAACCCTTCTGACGAGCTCTTCGTCACCTCCATAAACGAGAAACATATCCTTAGTCCTTTTCGTGTACTTTAGGATGTTCTTGATCATTGTTCAGTGTTCCTTGCCAGTATTACTTTGGTACCTTCCTACCAAACATACGGCAAGGTTTACATCATGTCTGGTACACAGCATGGCATACATAATAGACTCTATGGCTGAGGCATAGGGGATGACACTCATCTCTTCTTTATCTTCTGCCGTGGTCGGGCATTGAGCTGAGCTCAATCTCACACCTTGCAATACAGGCAAGAACCCTTTCTTGGACTGATCCATATTGAACTTCTTCAATATCTTATCAAGGTATGTGCTTTGTGAAAGACCTATGAGGCGTCTCGATCTATCCCTATAGATCTTGATGCCTAATATGTAAGCAGCTTCTCCAAGGTCCTTCATTGAAAAACACTTATTCAAGTAGGCCTTAATGCTGTCCAAAAGTTCTATATCATTTACCATCAAAAGTATGTCATCTACATATAATATGAGAAATGCTACAGAGCTCCCACTCACTTTCTTGTAAACGCATGCTTCTCCATAAGTCTCAGCATAAACCCAAACGCTTTGATCATCTCATCAAAGCTTAACGCTCTAACTCGAGATGCTTGCACCAGCCCATAAATGGATCATTGGAGCTTGCATACCTTGTAAGCATTCTCGTGGTCGACAAAACCTTCGGCTGCATCATATACAGTTCTTCCTTAAGATGGCCATTAAGGAATGCCGTTTTGACGTCCATTTGCCATATCTCATAATCATAGTATGCGGCAATTGCTAACATGATTGAGACGGACTTCAGCTTTGCTACGGGAGAGAAAGTCTCATCGTAGTCAATCCCTTGAACTTGTCGATAACCCTTAGAGACAAGTCGAGCTTTATATATGGTAACATTACCGTCCGCGTCCGTCTTCTTCTTAAAGATCCATTTGTTTTCTATTGCTCGCGGATCATCGGGCAAGTCTGTCAAAGTCCATACTTTGTTTTCATACATGGATCCTATCACGGATTGCATGGCTTCAAGCCATTTGTTGGAATCTGGGCCTGCTATCGCTTCTTCATAGTTCGAAGGTTCACCGTTGTCTAACAACATGATTTCCAAGAGAGGGTTGCCGTACCACTGCAGTGCGGGCGTGTCCTTGTGGACCTTGAAGTTCAAGAGGGAGCTTGATCCAAAGTATCTTGATCATCATCATTAACCTCCTCTCTTGTCGGTGCAGGCACCACAGGGAACATCTTCCTGAGTTGCGCTTACTTACCGCTTTCAAGAGGTAGTACTTCATCAAGCTCTACTTTCCTCCCACTTAATTCTTTTCGAGAGAAACTCTTTCTCCAGAAAGGACCCGTTCTTGGCAACAAAGATCTTGCCTTCAGATCTTAAGTAGAAGGTATACCCAATGGTTTCCTTAGGGTATCCTATGAAGACGCATTTTTTTGACTTGGGTTCGAGCTTTTCAGGTTGAAGTTTCTTGACATAAGCATCGCATCCCCAAACTTTTAGAAACGACAGCTTAGGTTTCTTCCCAAACCATAATTCATACGGTGTCGTCTCAACGGATTTAGACGGTGCCCTATTTAAAGTGAATGCAGCTGTCTCTAGAGCGTATCCCCAAAAATGATAGCGGTATATCGGTAAGAGACATCATAGATCGCACCATATCCAATAGAGTGCGATTACGACGTTCGGACACACCATTTCGCTGAGGTGTTCTAGGCGGCGTGAGTTGTGAAACGATTCCACATTTCCTTAAGTGCGTACCAAATTCGTGACTTAAATATTCTCCCCCATGATCTGATCATATGAACTTTATTTTTCGGTCACGTTGACTCTCTACCTCATTCTGAAAATCCTTGAACTTTACAAATGTCTCAGACTTGTGTTTCATCAAGTAGACATACCCATATCTACTCAAGTCATCGGTGAGAGTGAGAACATAACGATATCCTCCATGAGCCTCAACGCTCATTGGACCGCACACATCAAGATGTACGATTTCCAATAAGTTGGCTGCTCGCTCCATTGTTCCGAGAAGCGGAGTCTTGGTCATTTTGCCCATGAGGCATGGTTCGCATGTGTCAAACGATTCATAATTTAGAGACTCTAAAGTCCATCAGCATGGAGCTTCTTCATGCGCTTTGACACCAATGTGACCAAAGGCGGCGATGCCACAAGTATGTGGGACTATCGTTATCAACTTTACATCTTTTGGTATTCACACTATGTATATGTGTAACATCACGCTCGAGATTCATTAAGAATAAACCATTGACCATCGGGCATGACCATAAAACATATCTCTCATATAAATAGAACAACCATTATTCTCGGATTTAAATGAGTAGCCATCTCGCATTAAACGAGATCCAGATACAATGTTCATGCTCAAAGCTGGTACTAAATAACAATTATTGAGGTTTAAAACTAATCCCGTAGGTAAATGTAGAGGCAGCATGCCGACGGTGATCGCATCGACCTTGGAACCATTCCCGATGCGCATCGTCACCTCGGCCCTTCGCCAGTCTCCGCTTATTCCGCAACTCCTGCTTTGAGTTAGAAATATGAGCAACTGCACCGGTATCAAATACCCAAGAGCTACTACGAGTACTAGTAAGGTACACATCAATTACATGTATATCACATATACCTTTGGTTTTGCCGGCCTTCTTGTCCGCTAAGTACTTGGGGCAGTTCCGCTTCCAGTGACCACTTCCCTTGCAATAAAAGCACTCAGTCCTCGTGCTTGGGTCCATTGCTTGACTTCTTCCGACAATCGGCTTAATGGGCACGACAACTCCCTTGCCGTCCTTCTTGAAGTTCTTCTTACCCTTGCCTTTCTTGAACTTAGTGGTTTTATTCACCATGAACACTTGATGTTCCTTCTTGATCTCCACCTCCGCTGATTTCAGCATTGAATATACCTCAGAATGGTCTTTTCCATCCTGCATATTGAAGTTCATCACAAAGCTCTTGTAGCTTCGGTGGAAGCGATCAAGGATTCTGTCAATGATCGCGTCATCGGGGAGATTAACTCCCGGTGAGTCAAGTGATTGTGCAACAGACATCTTGAGTATGTGCTCAATGACAGAACTATTTTCCTCCATCTTACAGTGAAGAATTTGTCGGAGACTTCATATCTCTCAATTCGGGCATGAGTTTGGAAAACCATTTTCAGCTCCTCGAACATCTCATATGCTGCGTGTTGCTCAAAACGCTTTTGGAGCCCGGTTCTAAGTGTAAAGCATGCCACACTTTGAACGACGTAGTAATCATCAACACGAGACTGCTGCCGCGTTCATAACGCCTTGGTTCTCTCGAGATTGGTGCTTCACCTAGCGGCGCTTCTAGGACATAATCTTTCTTGGCAGCTATGACGATGATCCTCGTGTTCCGGACCCAGTCCGTATAGTTGCTGCCATCATCTTTCAGCTTGGTTTTTCTCTAGGGCAGCGTTGAAGTTGAGGGTAACGTGGGCCATTTGATCTACAAGACATATTGTAAAGATTTTAGACTAAGTTCATGATAATTAAGTTCATCTAATCAAATTATTTAATGAACTCCCACTCAGATTAAACATCCCTCTAGTCATCTAAGTGAAACATGATCCGAGTCAACTAGGCCGTGTCCGATCATCATGTGAGACGGACTAGTCGACATCGGCGAACATCTCCATGTTGATCGTATCTTCTATAAGACTCATGCTCGACCTTTCGGTCCTCCGTGTTCCGGAGGCCATGTCTGCATGCTAGGCTCGTCAAGTCAACCTAAGTGTATTGCGTGTGTAAATCTGGCTCACACCCGTTGTATTCGAACGTTAGGATCTATCACACCCGATCATCACGTGGTGCTTCGAAACAACGAACCTTCGCAATGGTGCATATTTAGGGGGAACACTTTTCTTGAAATTATTATGAGGGATCATCTTATTTACTACCGTCATTCTAACACTAGTAGAAAAAGGGTCAAACGTGAAGCACAGTATTGCCGGTTCCAACGGCTAGCCGGGCCGCTTTCATTAGTACCGGTTCGTGGCGAACCTTTAGCACCGGTTCGTGCCACGAACCGGTACTAATGAGAGTGGTGGCAGGATGTTGTCGATCGAGGCCCTCCGGCACCTTTTAGTACCGGTTCTTGGCACAAACCGGTACTAAAGGTCGCCCCACATAAACCCTTCATCCACCCGAGCTCGCTCTATTCTTCCCTTTCCCTCTCCTCTCTGTTCTTCCCTCTTCCTCTTGAGCTCATCACACATTTTGCCCAAAATTTGTCAAGATTTGAAGGCCCCATCCATTCAAATGATCACAAAGGTTAGCAACTTTGTCCTTTCATCTCTCATTGCTAGATTAGCTCTTGCAATGCTTTATATAGTGATTAATTTGTGAGTTTAGTAATTTGGGAGGAAATATATATGTGCTAGTATTTGATTTATATGCAATTTGGGGTCAAAAATAACACTTAGTTTGCATATGTAGGTGTGGTTTACTTAGTGCCTTGAAATCTCCGTCGTAACCACTGGCCAATCGCCTCGCACTGTCCCGTCGCCCGGCACCACCTTGTGGTGAGCCTCTTGTTCATGAAATTTTATATAAAATTGATGTTTGTGTGATTGGATATATAGTTACTTTATAATTATCTTACCCGTACGTTGTTTGTTATACATAGTGCCATGGTTTTGATATCCTCCCCTCGTCGGCCCTCGTCCTTGTTATGATTCGAATGTGGTATATATATTCTCTTTAAAACTAGTTGCATTTCGTGTTTATGACAAATTATGCCCATCAAGTTGACATAGATATTTTTTCTAGGAGGTATGTGAACCGGAAATTCCAACCGACCCTATTGTCGAGAGGTTAAATTTAGTTGAAAGAGAAAACGAGTACTTGAAAGAAAAATTGAAAAGAATTGAGGGGAGAAGATGGAATTGGAGTTGCATGTTGCCGATGTAAATCCGATGATCACAAGATCAAGATGGAGAAAATGCGCTTGAAGATTAGAAAGATTAGAAAATATGCCATCGATAGTGAGGCTTGGTATCATTATCTTTGTTGGATCAATTGTTACCTTAGTTGCGATCTTGATCGCATTTGTTGTTGCATTTAAATGCTTTAGCTAGAGAGTTATTTGTTTGTTGCATTTAAGTGTTGTATGAACTTTATGTATGAACTTGTATTAATTTGGTCTATTCGGTGTTGTGTAATGAAGATGAGCCGGCAATGGATGTACGATGACCGATGCTCTCCCCAGTTCGTTAAGGGCGTGCATACTTTTCTGCTTGCGGCTTAGGCAAACAAGCGGGCGAATGGGTTTATGCCTTGTCCATGTGCTGGCTGTAAGAATGGTCACAATTACTCTACGTCAAGAACCATTCACGTCCACCTGTTTGAGTCCGGTTTCATGCCCCACTATAATGTTTGGACCAAGCACGGAGAAAGAGGGGTTATGATGGAAGACAATGAAGAAGAAGAGGACGACGGCTATCCTGGCCATGGGTTCCCTGAATACGATGATACAACAATGGGGGAAGAAGCTGAGCGTGTAATGCGGGAAGAATCTGAAATGGCAATGCGGGAAGAAGCTAAAGAAGAGGCATCAGATGAGCCATTGATGATGATCTAGGTCGGGCCATTGCCGATGCAAAGAGAAAGCTGCATAAGTGATTTGGAGAAGAAGAAGTTGCAGCACATGTTAGAGGATCACAAAAATTGTTGTACCCAAATTGCGTAGGTGACAAGAAAAAGCTGGGCACCACATCGGAATTGCTGCAATGGAAGGCGAGAGAATGGTGTATCCGACAAGGGATTTGGAAAGTTGCTGGTAATGATAAAGGATATGCTTCCAAAGGACAACGAATTGCCCGAGAGTACGTACGAAGCAAAGAAGGCTGTCTACCCTCTAGGGTTAGAGGTGAAGAAGATACATGCATGCCCTAATGATTGCATCCTCTACCGCGGTGAGTACGAGGATTTGAACGCTTGCCCGGTATGTGGTGCATTGCGCTATAAGATCAGCCGCAATGACCCTGGTGATGTCGAGGGCGAGCGCCTCTGTGAAGAAGATTCCTGCCAAGGTAATGTGGTATGCTCCTATAATACCACGGTTGAAACGCTTTGTTCCAAAACAAAGAGCATGCCAAGGCGTCGCGATGGCACGAAGAAGACCGTAAGAAAGACGGAAAGTTGAGAGTACCCGACGGTCGCAGTGATGGAGAAAAATCGAAAGGAAGTACGGGAGGAGTTTGCGGATGACGCAAGGAGCGTATGGTTTGGTCTAAGCGCCAGATGGCATTAATCCTTTTGAGGAGCGAGCAGCAACCATAGCACGGCACTGTGACTCTATGTTTGTATAACCTTCCTCCTTTGTTGTGCATGAAGCGGAAGTTCATTATGATGCGGTGCTCATCCAAGGCCCTAAGCAACCCGGCAACGACATTGATGTGTACCTAAGGCCATTAGTTGAAGAACTCTTACAACCGTGGAATGGAACAGGTGTACGTCGTGGGATGAGCACATGGGGAAGAATTTGACCTAAAGGCGTTGTTGTTCGTGACCATCAATGATTGGCCTGCTCTCGGTAACCTTTCGTGATGCATAAACAAGGGATACCGCGCATGCACGCACTGCTTGGACGACATGACAAAGATATATTTGGCTAATTGTAAGAAGAATGTGTACAGGACATCGCCGATTTCGTCCGAAAGCAGGCATCCCGTAAGAAAGAAAGGCAAGCATTTCAAAGGTGAGGCGGATCACCGGACGAAGCCTCGCCACCGTCTTTGTGGCGATGTACATGATATGGTCAAGGATTTGAAGGTGGTCTTTGGAAAGGGTCCCGTGGACAACCTGTTCCGAATGACGCCGACGGACGCGCACTCCATGTGGAAGAAGAAATCTATATTTTGGGACCTACCCTATTGGAAAGACCTAGAGGTCCGCCTCCATGATCGACGTGATGCACGTGACGAAGAATCTTTGTGTGACCCTGCTTGGCTTCTTGGGCGTGTATGGGAAGACAAAAGATACACCTGTGGCACGGGAGGACCAGCAACGTATGCATGGAAAATATGGCATACATTAGGGTCATGCAAGCTACGCTCTTACCAAAGAAGAGAAGGAAATCTTCTTTGAATGCCTTTCGATATTAAGGTACCGTCTCGGCTTCTCGTCGAATATAAAGGGAATAATAAACATGGCAGAGAAAAAGTTCCGAACCTAAAGTCTCATGACTGCCACGTGATTATGACGCAAGCGCTTCTCGTTGCATTGAGGGGGCTTCTATCGGAAAACGTTCGATTAGCCATTGTGAAGCTATGTGCATTTCTCAATGCAATCTCTCAGAAGGTAATCGATCCAGAAATCATACCAAGGTTAGAGAATGATTTGGTGCAATGTCTTGTCAGTTTCGAGTTGGTGTTCCCACCATCCTTCTTCAACATCATGATGCACGTCCTAGTTCACCTATGCGAAGAGATTAATGTTTTGGGTCCTGTATTTCTACACAATATGTTCCCCTTTGAGAGGTTCATGGGAGTCTTAAAGAAATATGTTCATAACCATGCTAGGCGGAAGGAAGCATCTCCAAGGGCCATCAAAAATGAGGAGGTCATTGAGTTTTGTATTGACTTTATTCCTGACCTTAAGCCGATTGGTGTTCTGAATCGCGGCATAAGGGCAGGCGGATGGAAAAGGCACGCTAGGAGGGGAACAAATAATATGTATGGACGGACATTCTCTCACTAAAGCACACTACACAGTTCTACAAAATTCCGCCTTGGTGGCTCCGTATATGGATGAACACAAGAATTTGCTACGCTCCAAACACCCGGAGAGGTCTGATGACTGGATTACACGTGAACAAACCAGGAGTTTCGCCAGCTGGTTGCAGATACCGCACCATGCATGACACCTCTATTGAAGATGACCTATACTTGCTGTCCCGGTTACCATCTTCGAATATAATGACTTTCAAAGGGTACGAGATAAATGGTAATACATTTTACACGATCGCCCAAGATAAGAAGAGCACCAACCAAAACAGTGGTGTCCGCTTTGATGCAGAAACCAAGACGGGAAAGGAAACATATTATGGTTATATACAGGACATATGGGAACTTGACTGTCGACGTGGTTTAAAGGTCCCTTTGTTTGGTGCAAATGGGTCAATATGACACGAGGCGGGTAACGGAAGACCCGCAGACGGAATGACAACAAAGGATCTCAACAATCTTGCGTATGCAGACGAACCATTCGTCCTAGCCAATGATGTGGCACAGGTTTTCTATGTGAAGGACATGTCTACCAAGCCAAGAAAAAGAAAAGATAAGGAAGCGAATGCATCGCATTTACGATGAGCCAAAACGGCACTTAGTTCTTTCTGGGAAGAGAAACATCGTGGGAGTGGATGACAAGTCAGACAAGTTAGAAGATTATGAAAAGTTTGATGAAATTGCTCCATTCACAGTGAATATTGACCCGAGCATCCCGTTAAATGGTGAAGATTTTCCATGGTTACGGTGCAAAGGGACACACGCTGAAGAAAAGTTTCACACCAAGATCTGGGATGTGATCGGCTTCACTATCATCACTTTCTTCGTGTTTCACACCCGTAAGGGAATCTACATTATAGTTAGGGTAGTTAAGTGTTTTGGCATTTGAAATGCGAAGAAATTTTATGTGCAAACAAATTCTTTTCATGCCTTTACTGATTTTTAAAGTTGTTATTCACAAACTAGTGATTCACACTAATTTCAAATAATTCAAAATTTAAACTATTCAAATTTGAAAACTACGGGCACTAACAGAAAGTTTGTAATTTTTGTACCTAAAGCAAAAATATTCACAAAGAAACTCTAAATACACAAAAACAACACAAAAATAAATAAAGCAAAAAATAATAAAAAAAGCCCGCTTACTAGGCGAGACCGCCTGCATACGACTAGAAACCCAACTCGTTGTTGGGCTGGATGCAGAGCCGCAAAGGCCCAGATGGGCACAGGCAACCTGAACACGAGGCTCTGCTTTTGGAGAGGAGCTCGAGAGAGCTACCGCACGGGGTTTATAAACCAAGGCGGTCGCCTCGATTAGCGAGGTGGGACTAAACTTGTCAAGATTGCACTGCTGTTAATAAGACTTCTTTAGTACCGGGTCGTGGCACCAACCGATACTAAAGGGGGGCCTTTAGTACGGTTGGAGCCACCACCGGTACTAAAAGTGCGCTTCCCGCCGCTAGCCTAGTCAAAATAGGCCTTTTTAGTACCGGGTTGGTGGCTCCAACCAGTACTAAAGGCCTGATCCTATATAAACAACACTTACGAAAATTTCAGTTTCTCATCGGCTTCTTCTCCTTCGCACTGCCGCCGCCGCCTTCAGACGTCTCCATCCTCATCGCCGCCTTGCCGCCGCTGCCCCTGTCCCGTCGCCGCCGCGTCGTCCGTCGCCACTGTCGTCCCGTCGTCACCACCGCCAGTCTCTGCCCGGCCTGTCTCCCGTCCGTCGCCCTGCCCGTCACGCCGCCGTCAGACGCCCCTGCCGCTGCCGCCTCGCCCAGTCGTCTGCCCTTGTTGCCGCCCGTCCGCTGGCCGTCATGGCTTTCGCCGCTGTCGCCGCCTCTCGCCGGGTGAGCTACACACACACACATACATTTTTGTTTTTAGTTATACAAATAGTTAGAAATTTTTCTGTTTTTAGAAATTGTTAGAAATTTTTCTGTTTTTCAGAAATAGTTAGAAATGTTAGAATTGTTAGAATAGTTAGAAATGTTAGAATTGTTAGAATAGTTAGAAATGTTAGAATTGTTAGAAATTTTTCTGTTTTTTAGTTATAGAAATAGTTATAAAAAAGTTAGAATTGTTAGAAATTTTTCTGTTTTTTAGTTTTTTTTGAGAGAAATTTTCTGTTTTTTAGTTATTGAAATAGTTATAAAAAAGTTAGAAAATTTTCTTTTTTTTAGTTCTAGAAATATTAGAAATGTTATACAAATGTTAGTTATATATATAGAAATGTTATAATTTTTATTCTCGCTTTTTTAGTTATAGAAATATTAGAAATGTTATAGAAATGTTAGTTATATATAGCATTGTTAGAAATGTTAGTTATATAGAAATGTTAGTAATTTTAGTTATCAAAATCCAATCATTAAAAAATGTTACTTTTTATGGGCATATAGCTAGTATTTGTTCTCGACGATGCCCGTCCCGCATCCTCGCCGTCGACACGTCACGACGACGTCCTGACCCATGTCCGGATTGGGCTCCATCGGGCTGCACTGGAGGTGTCTTGCTGGAGGCGCGCCGCAATCGAGAACCCGGCCCGGGTCCCGCTGCCGACCCCGATCTCGTTTGGTGGCGTCGCGTGGGCGATTCGGTATGCGGAGGGAGCGGCCCCGCCGGGCGGTGGTACGTCATTGTCGGGAGGAGGACGAGCACGTCCATCGCTACATGGTTATGCGTTAGAGGGCGGCGGCAGTTCTCCAATACCGACAGTTTCTTCACGGATCTCACTTCAGCTATGATCCCGTGAGGGTTCCTTCTCTTTGGGTATCCACCGCCAAGCGCCGCAGAACATGAAAGTGTCCTAGATTCTTCTGTAGTATTCGATCTTTATTAGCTACTTAGCCAGTGATGTATTCGATATTATATCTATTATTCGAGACGATGTATTCGAGATTATATCTATTATTCAAGACGATGTTTTCGAGATTATATCTATTATTCGAGACAATGTATTCGAGGTTATATCTATTACTCGAGACGATGTAATTTGAATACTAAATTGTTTTATATTTCTTTTGGATTAGTTAAATAAAAGCTATGGCGGACAATACCGGCAGAGAGGGAGAACAGACCCTGTTCGATATGATACGCCATCCTTGCGGGCCAGATGATGATCAGAATGAATAAGATTATGACGGCTCCGAATTTCTAAACAACACCGGAGAGGGTGATATGATATTCGATCGCGACGACCGAATTGATGAAGTCATGAACTACGATTATAATGATGACGAAGAAAATGTTGATCTTGAAACAACAAAGACCGGCGAGGTATATATATTTATATAAGCAGGCATCTGGTGATCATCACATGTTTTAAATGAGTTGAAGATATATTAACGAATCGATCTTTCTTCTTTCAGCCATCCGGATCGAGCAAATCTTCAGGCAACAGGACGAAACGAGGCCCGAACAAAAAGTTGAAGGAGGGCGTAAAGTACAATATCGAGGCAATCGGACCTAATGGCGAACCATTAGCGCCTAAGAAGATTGCGGACAAGTTCGTTCGTCGGTCTGCGGAGTTCTTGTGAAGGACCAACTCCCGATCTCCCTTCAAGAATGGAGAGAGCCAAAGCAAAGCCACGTCCAAATGTTACTTTTGTCGCATTTACAGACAAAAAAGTATGCTTTGGGATACTCTCATGGAACATTTCACCATACCAGATCATTTCACAGATGCAGATGTGGAGAAAGTCAAGGACGCCGCTCTTAGGAAGATGGCGGTTGCATTCAACAACCACAAGAATCGTGTATGGGACAAGTACATCAAGGATGGAAGGAAGACTCCAGTATTCGAGGGAACACTAGAGAATCAAAGTGCTCATTGGGACGATTTCGTGACATTCAAGGATTCGGAATTAGCTAAGGAACGGTCGAGAATAAACAAGAAGAATGTCGAAAAAAAGGATAAGTTCCATAAGTCGGGGCGTGTGGCTACGCGGTGGCAATGCCTAAGTGGGATAAGTGCGAGAAAGAGATGGAGGATGCAGTGTCACTCCGATTACTAAGAGCTGGCCCCCAGTGCGGGACTTGGTTCTATGCGCATGGGGGAGTTGAACCCAAGACAGCAAAGTTTCGACGAAGGCATGTCTGAACGGAGCCGACGATAAGATACTTGTTGCAATAGAAGAGGCTCGAACGGGGGTGTTCCAGCCCAACAGAGAGAACGACGAGCTTACGCGTGCCCTGGGAAAACCTGAACACCCCGGAAGAACACGAGGCAAGGGCGCTATTCCGTGGTATGAGGGGTTTTCGGACTGGAACGCCGACTACAGAACCCGTGCGAGAAGGAAGATTGCGGAGGAGAAGCAGAGGAAGATGGAGGAGAGAAGAGGAAGCTGGACTATGAACGCCTTCAAGGCCTAGAATCAAAGCACGCGGAATTGGCAGTCAAATTCCAGTGGCAGCAGGAGCAGATCGACTCACTTATCCAGCAAAGGGGGTCTCAGCAGCTGCAACAGCTAGCGGATGATCCAGCATTGGATACCACCGCCCCATCCATGCCGATAAGCAGCGTGGGTTCCGCCCCATTTGACGGCTGGATAGATACCCCGTGGATGACATCATCGAGAACACTAACTGCGAGCTACACTTCAAAATTAAGAACATATCCTTGAAGGTGGCGGACGCCGTTGCTTATACAAATTCCCCCGATGCAACCTTCCATTGCAACCCGATTCCAAAGAGGCTATGCTGCGTGTAGCCGTGGTTGATGAGGTGGTGGACCAATATTCGAGGCTAGAGCTTGACATTCCTGGAGGTGACGAGGAGCACTTTCTCGGAGAGGCCAAACATCGTATCATCCTATGGAGAAAGGATTGCATCATCTTTCGAAGGCCACCGACACCGCGTCCAGCCGACTCCTCGTCGAAGTCCGCCATCGAGTCAGCAGACTCCCGCTCCTGCAAGTCCACCAACGCGTCAGGCCACTCCTCCTCCTCCAAGTCCGGCAAAGCGTCAGGCCACTCCTCCTCCAAGTCCGGCAAAGTGTTAGGCCACTCCTCCTCCTCCAAGTCCGCCACAGAGTCAGACGTCCACTCCTCCTCCAAGTCCGGCACAACCTCAAGCCACTCCTCCTCCAAGTCCGGCACAGCTTCAGGCCACTCCTCCTCGTCCAACTCAGCCCCGTCAGCTGTCTTAGCCGCCTCGGCAATCGCAGAAGAGACACCCCGCAGCTATGGTGCGTGGCACGAGTCGAGGTAGTACAGAAGTACATCTGAAGGCAAGCGATATAAATATGGTCCAAGCCTCACGCCTCTTCCGCAGAGGCCTTATGACAAGTCCGAGGAGGAAAATGCAGCCATATCGAAGGCCGAGGTGGAAGCCCATTTTGCAATCAAACCGCCACCGCCGCCAAGGGAGAAAGTGCACGAGGAAGCGATTGACCACTTCATTCAGAGTGGCTCAACCACCAGCTCCCAAGCCTGTTGACACAGACTATGAGCGCCACATCGGGAAGTTAAATCGAGCACGTCTCTACAGAAGGAGGCGAGCTCGGGACCGAGCAAACAACAAGCATTTGTCAAAAAATGCGGAAAACCATTCCCCGGTTGGGAGAGCAGGCGGCACAATCGATCCCTCACTTGTTGTGCCAACAACAGGTGTGATCACGCTGCACCCAATATTATTGTGGGCAAACAGTTTCACGTTCCCGAGGTGGGCAATGTGGTAATAACCGAGGACCATATAATGCGGTGAAGTTCTCAACATCACTGTTGGACAACTCCTCGAGATCGAGCCCATGCCTGTGCTTACAGGAGGAGGAAATAAAGCGGAAATATGTCCGGCGAACCTTTGGTCAAGCAGAGACGAGGTCAAGAAGCTCCCAACGAGAATGTATGAATTGCATCAATGGTACATGGACATTACCAAGAGATCCAATTGAGAGTCCCTCATGGTGCAAGTCAAGAAGGATCATTACTACCATCGAGAAAAGTTGTGGCCAGTTGAGTATTACGAACTGTTTCAGTTATACAATCAAGACACACTCGACAAATCTATAAATGATTGCTATTATGCATGAAGTGATTTCTTTACGTAATTTAAGTCTCAAGCTAGCTGTAGTGATCCTTTTGATCAATCATTACCTGTAATTATCCTCACTATATTCTTTTACGTATGGTATTATGCGGGATGAAGATGTATGAAATGAGAAAAGGTGGGCGCTATGGCATTGTGTTCATTGACCCAAACACCGTTAATGAATACACATGGAAAATAAATCCACATCATGAAAGCAGGTAGAGGACAGCATGCTAGAGTTCTTGAAGCGCCTCAAATACAACGAAGATATACTACTTCCTTACAACTTCCAAAGGAGTCACACTGTCTTGTACTACAAATTCTCTGTTTTTGCCTACTAAATAGCTACATGTTTTTGCTTACATATGCCCGCTTAATTAAGACATGCAAGCGTGTGTGCATGCAGATTTCAATCGGATCTTGTGTATCATTAAAGTTGACACGGAGCAGGTTGAAATCTTGGACTCACTACTCAAAGCAAATCTTGACTATAACATCTTGTTTGGGATAGTCAATGTAATTTCAATCATTATTAACTATATATCTCAGCCTATTTAGTTCGTCATTTCATGATATGAACTATTTAATAACCCCTTTATTCATTTTCTTTGTCGGCGGGCAGGGCTTGGGCAAGGTTCATCAGCGTCATTAAGGCGAATGGAAAAAAAGCTTAAATGGTTTCGACCCAAGGTAAGTAATTAAGTAGTACTACCTAGCTAGCTATCTGCCTTCTCTTTAATTATCATGCTTGATTAATTATTATCTGATCAAATTCCATTCTCGTAAAGGCCATGAAGGTAGCGGTAGGGACTGATCTGTGTGCATTCTGCATTTGCGAGAACATTCGCATGATGGCGTCCGTAAGGAAGCAGATCTCAAAGAGCAGGAATGGGTACGCTTGTCAGAACACTATTCACAATTTTTACACCATTATCGATACCTAGTCACACAACTAATACACATGCATATTGATCTCCTTCTTAACAGTTCGCAGAGGTGCGGGACAAGCTCCTAGAAACGGAGCGCGTAGAAGCACTTCAAGAGGAAATAGTGGGATTTTTGCTCGACCAAGTCATAAATCCGAAGGGAGAATACTATTACCCGCTACCACCCCCATGAACCACTTCCAAATGTCATCGTGCTCCGAAGGCACCAATTAGGATAATGTCATTGGCTCCGAAGGTAACATGCATATGTAGGAGAAATTGTATATAGCTATACATGTGTGTGTATGTGTGAATTAATATGGTGGTTTGTGAGACATTGATGATATATATATATATATATATATATATATATATATATATATATATATATATATGCATGATTGGTTCTACTAGAAATTCTATATATATATATATATATATATATATATATATATATATATATATATATATATATGCATAACGTGTACAATGTGTAGTATCGTAAAATACCGACCAAGCGAAAAAGAATTAAAATGGAAAACACAAAATTAAATGAAAAAGAAATCATAAAACCAAAGCCCCAAACCTTGAAGTACGGTTGGTGTTACCAACCGGTACTAAAAACTCGAGCCCCGAGCTGGCTCGTACACGTGGTTGCCCTTTAGCTTAGGTTCGTCTTTGAACCGGCACTAGGGGGGGGCTTTAGTGCCCACACTTTAGTGCCGGTTATGGAACCAGCACTAAAGGGCCTTACGAACCGGTGCTATTGCCTGGTTCTGCACTAGTGTAAGTAAACAAGATGAAAAACATGATAAACATCACATGCAATCAAATAGTGACATGATATGGCCAATATCATATAGCTCCTTTGATACGCATCTTGAGCTCCATGATCATCTTCGTCACCGGCATGACACCATTATCTCCACCATCATGATCTCCATCATCGTGTCTCCATGAAGTTGCTTTCGCCAACTATTACTTCTACTACTATGGCTAACGTGTTTAGCAATAAAGTAAAGTAATTTACATGGTGTTTCTCAATGACACGCAGTCATACAAAAATAAAGACAACTCCTATGGCTCCCGCGGTTGTCATACTCATCTACATGCAAGTCGTGATTCCTATTACAAAACATGATCTCATACATCACATATATATCATTCATCATTCATCACAACTTACGGCCATATCACATCACAAAACACTTGCTGAAAAAAACAAGTTAGACGTCCTCTAATTGTTGTTGCAAGTTTTTACGTGGCTGCAATAGGGTTCTAGCAAGAACGTTTTCTTACCTACGTAAAAGCCACAACGTGATTTGCCAACTTCTATTTACCCTTCATAAGGACCCTTTTCATCGAATCCGCTCCAACTAAAGTGGGAGAGACAGATACCGCTTAGCCACCTTATGCAACTAGTGCATGTCGGTCGGTGGAACTTTGTCTCACGTAAGCATACGATGTAAGGTCAGTCCGGGCCGCTTCATCCCACAATACCGCTGAAGCAAAATAAGACTAGTAGGGCAAGAAAGTTGACAACATCTACGCCCACAACAAATTTGTGTTCTACTCGTGCAAAGAGAACTACGCATAGACCTAGCTCATGATGCCACTGATGGGGAACATTGCAGAAAAAAAAATTCTACGCTTCCACCAAGATCAATCTATGAGTTCATCTAGCAACGAGAGAAAGGAGTGCATCTACATACCCTTGTAGATCGCATAGCGAAACGCGTTCAAGAGAACGGGGTTGAGGAGTCGTACTCGTCGTGATCCAAATCACACCGATGATCCTAGTGCTGAGCGGACAGCACCTCCGCGTTCAACACACGTACGGTTCAGGAAGATGTCTCCTCCTTCTTGATCCAGCAAGGGGGAAGGAGAGGTTGACGGAGATCTAGCAGCACGACGGCGTGGTGGTGGATGCAGCAGTGATCTCGGCAGGGCTTCACCGAGCTTCTGCGAGAGGGAGAGGTGTAGCAAGGGGGAAGGGAGGAGCCAAGAGCATGGGGTGCGGCTGCCCCTCCCTCCCCCCTTTATATAGGCCCCCTAGGGGGGGGGGCGCCGGCCCCGGAGATGGGATCTCCAAGGGGGGCGGCGGCCAGGGGGGTGGCTTCCCCCCGAAGCCAGGTGGAGGCGCCCCCACCCCAGGGTTCCCAACCCTAGGAGTAGGGGGGCCCAAGGGGGGGCACACCAGCCCACCAGGGGCTGGTTCCCCTCCCACTTCAGCCCATGGGGCCCTCCGGGATAGGTGGCCCCACCCGGTGGACCCAGGACCCTTAGGTGGTCCTGTACAATACCAGTGACCCCGAAACTTTCCCGATGGTCAAAACCTGATTTCCTATATATAAATCTTCACCTCAGGACCATTCCGGAACTCCTCATGACGTCCGGGATCTCATCCGGGACTAGAACAACTTTATATTCTGCATACTCATATCTCTACAACCCTAAGCGTCAAGAACCTTAAGTGTGTAGACCCTACGGGTTCGGGAGACATCTGGAACATGACCGAGACGCCTCTCAGGTCAATAACCAACAGCGGGATCTGCATACCCATGTTGGCTCCCACATGCTCCTCGGTGATCTCATCGGATGAACCACGATGTCGAGGATTCAATCAATCCAGATATACAATTCCCTTTGTCAATCGGTGCGTTACTTGCCCGAGACTTCGATCGTCGGTATCCCAATACCTCGTTTAATCTCGTTACTGGGCAAGTCACTTTACTCAGTCTTGTAATGCATGATCCCATGACCAGACACTTGGTCACATTGTGCTCATTATGATGATGCAATACCGAGTGGGCCCAGAGATACCTCTCCGTCATACGGAGTGACAAATCCCAGTCTTGATTCGTGCCAACCCAACAGACACTTTCGGAGATACCGTAGTGCACCTTTATAGTCACCCGATTACGTTGTGACGTTTGGCACACCCAAAGCACTCCTACGGTATCCAGAGTTGCACAATCTCATGGTCTAAGGAAATGATACTTGACATTTGGAAAAGCTCTAGCTAAACGAACTACACGATCTTTGAGCTATGCTTAGGATTGGGTCTTGTCCATCACATCATTCTCCTAATTATGTGATCCTGATATCAATGACATCCAATGTCCATAGTCAGGAAACCATGACTATCTGTTGATCAACGAGCTAGTCAACTAGAGGCTTACTAGGGACATGTTGTGGTCTATGTATTCACACGTGTATTATGATTTCCGGATAACACAGTTATAGCATGAATAACAGACAATTATCATGAACAAAGAAATATAATAATAACCATTTTATTATTGCCTCTACGGCATATTTCCAACAACCATAATCTCTACATTTGTTCTCCGCTATTAGTGGCTTCGGAGTGACTCTTTGTTGCATGTTGAGGGCTTGTTATATGATCAACTATGTTATTATTGTTGAGAGGACTTGCACTAGTGAAAGTATGAACCCTAGGCCTTGTTTCCTATCATTGCAATACCGTTTACGCTCACGTTTATCACTTGTTACCTTGCTATTTTTATTATTTCAGGATCCGGGGGGCTGCCCAATTTCTCCGGCCCAATGCCCGATTCTAAGTCCGGGACCTTGGTCGTGTCTTCCCTTGAGCCGGTGTCCGGCTCAGGGAGCTCGGTGATCCGGACATAATTCGTCCTCAAAATAGAGGGATAATCCTTGTGTGGTTCCTCCAGTACCGCTATCTCGTGGGTGGCCGGCGGGGATTTAATGTCCCTTTGGTCGGGTTTGAGCCCGATCCGGTCATAGTCCGTAGCGACTCCCAAAGCGGCGATGCGATCCAAGAGCTCATTAAGAGAAGAGAGCTCTATCGGATCCATCTGTTCGGCGAGTTCCGAATTGATGCGAAGGTTATGCTAATGACCCGAGAGGCCATCGTCGGCGCGACAGCCGATGGGGCGGCCATGACGAAGCCGCCTAGTCGGATAGTTTGGCCTACAACCAGAGCTCCCCCGGAGGTAACGTTGTCCCTGACAACGAGACGAGCCATCGAGCCTCGTAGCGACAACACAGAGGAACTCTCAATGAAAGCACCAATGTCGGTGTCAAAACCGACGGATCTCGGGCAGGGGGTCCCGATCTGTGCGTCTAGGCTGATGGTAACAGGAAGCAAGGGACACAATGTTTACCCAGGTTCGAGCCCTCTCGATGGAGGTAAAACCCTACTTCCTGCTTGATTAATATTGAAGATATGGGTAGTATAAGAGTAGATCTACCACGAGATCGTAGAGGCTAAACTCTAGAAGCTAGCCTATGATGGTATGATTGTAATTGTGATCAGCCTTCTAAGGACCAACCTCTCCGGTTTATATAGACACCGGAGAGGGCTAGGCTTTACATGGAGTCGGTTACAAGGAAGGAAATACAACATCCGGATCGCCAAGCTTGCCTTCCACGCCAAGGAGAGTTCCATCCGGACAGGGACCGAAGTCTTGAGTCTTGTATCTTCACGCTTCAATAGTCCAGATGATGTATATAGTCCCATTGCGGATACCCCCTAATCCAGGAATCCCTCAATGGCGCTCCAAGCAAAACACATATCATGTGGTGAATAAAAATATAGCTCCAAGTAAAGTTACCAATGAACGAAGACGAAGGAGGGGATGCCTTCCGGGGCATCCCCAAGCTTAGGCTCTTGGTTGTCCTTGAATATTACCTTAGGGTGCCTTGGGCATGCCCAAGTATAGGCTCTTGCCACTCCTTATTCCATAGTCCATCGAATCTTTACCCAAAACTTGAAAACTTCACAACACAAAACTCAACAGAAAACTCGTAAGCTCCGTTAGTATAAGAAAATAAAACCACCATTTAGGTACTGTAATGAACTCATTCTAAATGCATATTGGTGTAATATCTACTGTATTCCAACTTATATATGGTTCATACCCTTCGATACTACTCATAGATTCATCAAAATAAGCAAACAACACATAGAAAACAGAATCTGTCAAAAACAAAACAGTCTGTAGTAATCTATATCAAACGTATACTTCTGGAACTCCAAAAATCCTACCAAATTAGGAAGTCCTAAGCAATTTGTGTACCAATCCAGAGAAAAAAATAATAAGATCAGATGCGCGTTTATGTGAATTAGCAAAACTAATTTACTGGGTGCAAAAGTTTCTGATTTTCAGCAGGATCAACACAACTATCACCGTAAGCTATCCTAAAGGTCTTACTTGGCACTTTATTGAAACAAAAGCTATAAAACATGATTAATATAGTAGCATAATCATGTGGACACACAAAAACAGTAAGGATAAATACTGGGTTGTCTCCCAACTAGCGCTTTTCTTTAATGCCTTTCTAGCTAGGCATGATGATGACAATGATGGTCACATAAAAGATAAGAGTTGAAGCGTAACGGGAGCATCATGAAGCATATGACTAGCACATTTAAGTCTAACCCACTTCCTATGCATAGGGATTTTGTTAGCAAACAACTTATGGTAACAATAATCAACTAGCATAGGAAGGGAAAACAAGCATAACTTCGAAAGTTGAAGCACATAGAGAGGAAACTTGACATTATTGCAATCCCTACAAGCATATGTTCCTCCCTCATAATAATTTTCAGTAGCATCATGAATGAATTCAACAATATAAGCAGAATCTAAAGCATTATTTTCATGATCTACAAGCATAGAAAATTTACTACTCTCCACATAAGCAAAATTCTTCTTATGAATGGTAGTGGGAGCAAAGTCAACAAAATAACTATCATATGAGGCATAATCAAATTGAAAACTAAAATCATGATGCCAAGTTTCATGGTTATCGTTATTCTTAATAGCATACAAGTCATCACAATAATCATCATAGGTACCAACTTTGTTCTCATAATAAATTGGAACCTCTTCCGAAATAGTGGATTCATCACTAAATAAAGTTGACACTCTTCCAAATCCACTTTCATATTCATCACAATAATATTCAACATCCTCCAAAATAGTGGGATCATTACTTTCTAAAGTTGACACTCTTCCAAACCCACTTTAATCAATATAATCATCATAAATAGGAGGCATTCTTTCATCATAATAAATATTCTCATCAAAACTTGGGGGAATAAACATATCATCTTCATCAAACATAGCATCCCCAAGCTTGTGGCTTTGCATATCATTAGCATCATGGATATTCAAGGAATTCATACTAACAACATTGCAATCATGCTCATCATACAAAGATTTAGTGCCAAACATTCTAATGCATTCTGCTTCTAGCACTTGAGCACAATTTTCCTTTTCATCATACTCACGAAAGATATTAAAAAGATGAAGCGTATGAGACAAACTCAATTCCATTTTTTAGTTTTATTTTATAAACTAAACTAATGATAAAACAAGAAACAAAAAGATTAGATTGCAAGATCTAAAGATATACCTTCAAGCACTCACCTTAAGCAACGGGCGCTTTAAAAGAGCTTGATGTCTACTACACAAACTTCTTCTTGTAGACGTTGTTGGGCCTCCAAGTGCAGAGGTTTGTAGGACAATAGCAAATTACCCTCAAGTGGATGACCTAAGGTTTATCAATCCATGGGAGGCGTAGGATGAAGATGGTCTCTCTCAAGAAACCGTGTAACCAAATAACAAAGAGTCTCTTGTGTCCCCAACACACCCAATACAATGGTAAATTGTATAGGTGCACTAGTTCGGCGAAGAGATGGTGATACAAGTGCAATATGGATGGTAGATATAGGTATTTGTATTCTGAAAATATAAAAACAGCAAGGTAACTAATGATAAAAGTGAGCGTACACGGTATTGCAATGATAGAAAACAAGGCATAGGGTTCATACTTTCACTAGTGCAAGTTCTCTCAACAATAATAACATAGTTGGATCATATAACTATCCCTCAACATGCAACAAAGAGTCACTCCAAAGCCACTAATAGCGGAGAACAAACGAAGAGATTATGGTAGGGTACGAAACCACCTCAAAGTTATCCTTTACGCTCGATCTATTCAAGAGTCCGTAGTAAAATAACACGAAGCTATTCTTTCCGTTCAATCTATCATAAAGTTCATACTAGAATAACACCTTAAGACACAAATCAACAAAATCCCTAATGTCACCTAGATACTCCATTGTCACCTCAAGTATCCGTGGGCACGATTACACGATATACATCAGACAATCTCAGATTCATCTATTCAACCAACACAAAGTACTTCAAAGAGTGCCCCAAAGTTTCTACCGGAGAGTCAAGACAAAAACGTGTGCCAACCCCTATGCGTAGGTTCATGGGCGGAACCCATGAGTTGATCACCAAAACATACATCAAGTGGATCGGTGATATCCCATTGTCGCCATACAGATAAGCACGGCAAGACATACATCAAGTGTTCTCAAATCCTTAAAGACTCAATCCGATAAGATAACTTCAAGAGCAAAACTCAATTCATCACAAGAGAGTAGAGGGGGAGAAACATCATAAGATCCAACTATAATAGCAAAGCTCACGATACATCAAGATCGTGCCATAGAGAGAACACGAGAGAGAGATCAAACACATAGCAACTCTTGGTACATACCCTCACCCCGAGGGTGAACTACTTCCTCCTCGTCATGGAGGCGCCGGGATGATGAAGATGGCCATCGGTGATGGGTTCCCCCCTCGGCAGGTGCCTTGAACGGGCTCGAGAGGTTTTGGTGGCTCTGAGGAGGTTTACGGTAGTGGAACTCGATCTATCTTCTAGACGATGTTTTTAGGAGTCGTGAAACTTATATAAGCGAAAGAAGTCGGTTGGGGAGCCTCGAGGGGCCCACGAGTGGAGGCGCGCCAGGTGGTGGGCGCGCCTAATCTCATGGCTTCTCGGCGCTTCCCGGCTTGCACTCAAGTTTCCTCGGTCACGTTCGTTCCAAAAATCACGCTGCGAAGGTTTTATTCCGCTTTGGACTTTGTTTGATATTCCTTTTTGTTGAAATCTTTGAAAAACAGCAATAAAAGCGATAATATGGGCTGGGCCTCCAGTTAATAAGTTAGTCCCAAAAGTAATATAAAAGTGTATAATAAACCTCGTAATCATTCAAAACAAATAATAAAATAGCATGAATGCTTCATAAATTATAGATACGTTGTATACGTATCAGGGAGATCCAGCAGTCCTACCACATCAGTAATAATGACCAATGAGCCATCAAATCACATAGACCTAGCAGTAAGTTGGACGGACGAAGCAACCATCACTCCTGAACCCGCTTCTCTCTTCAACGTAGCGCCAATTGAGAGGTCGCGTCCGCTTTGCGAGGATGAATCGACACCTATTCTTTGGGCGACACTGACCGTGGCGAGAAAGCGAAGGTGATGATGGAGGGGCTTTGGGTGGGCCGGGCTGGTCGAGGGAGTGGGCGTGTGAGTCCGCTTGTCAGCCAGGACCTTGGGAAGAGGATGCACCGACTCTCGCAGCTAAATCGTACACTACACACCATCTCTGTAGGAGTGAAATTATAGGTTGTTGCTCTCTCTAACACACATCTTTATTAAACACACACGCTTTACGCACACACAGGTTCATAGAATAGGAATATCGTGTGAGTTACTTAGGGAGCGTTTGGATCCTTAGCAAGAAACAGCTTTATAGCCTAGTAGGGCAAGGTTAGGCGTTTGGAATCTAATTAGACTACCCGAGTGGAAGTAACATAGGTGGTAATATCACACTTATCTAAGCAAAATAGATGGCGTGGCATGTAATTAATGAAGAAAGAGAGGGATGTGGTAACATAGCTAGTTACTATAACATCACACATAGGGAGTATCAAGAAAGATGAGTCTACAACTTTGATAAATGAAGTGATGCATCTGCGACACATATGTTACTACCCTTGTGGAGGTAGCAACATAGACTAGTAACATATGCATGTTACTACTCCTAAGTTACTCCCCATTGTGACTAGTCTTAAAATATATTAGCTTTTGTGTGCCCGGCTAGCTTGGGTGGGCTAGAAAAAACCTTGCTAGCTCAGGAGAGCCGGATCGGCTCGCTTCAGCAACAAACTTCACGTTACTACCTCCGTCCTAGTTTAATTGTCCCCATTGTATTTCATGTCAAATTTTGGCCATACATTGAACTAATAATATGTTCATGCATGTCACAAAAAATTATATCATTGAAAACTATGTTCAAATACAAATCCAACGGTATAATTTTTATTGACATGCATTAACATTTTGTTAGTTAAATCTTTGGTCAAAATTTGGCACAAACTACAAACGGGACCTATAAACCAGGACAAAGGTACTAGTAGTAACATAGACTAGTAACATATGCATGTTACTAGTCCAGAATTACTCACCACTATGACCAGCATAATGTAACCAAACCCTCCTTTACTCTGCCTTGTTATCTCCCCGGGAAACCCAATGCATGGAGCACAACTACGCGTTGATCAGTTAAGAAATCAAAGTCGGCTTGCATCCAAGTTAATACGTGGCCCTCCATGGTAGATAAAACGACATCTCTTAGTTGTTGGGGTTAATTGTTTGCGGTTAGAGACGGAAAATCAGGGCTTTGATTGAAGGAAGAATTTGGTCAAGTTTCTCCTTCTCCTCAATCTGCTTGCACCTTCACTACAAAAAAAAGACACATTCGTGACATTTTGGGCGAGCAATTTTTTCTATCATACATATGACACTTCTATGACGATAATTGTGACAAAACCGGTATCATCATAGATGTGGTGGGCTCCTACTTCTATGACAAAAAATCATGGCCAGGAAAGGGCTTTTTGTCTGGGCGTAGCAATGGAGATTGCATGTACGCCGATCTTTGGGCCGTCCATGAAGGAAAAAACCGTGGTAGAAGCGAGGCGAGGAAAATTTCGGGGAGTTCCGGTTACGGTGGGAGGTCGGGGCCGAGTGATGCACGTTTCGTACCACGTCTGCCTTGCGTGTGTGCGAGCATTATCTCCAGCCCGAACTCGGCGAGGAGTGTTGGGCTCTAACTGAAACGGCGGCGATTTGCGAGCTATGCATTCTTTGAACCCGGCGATCGATCGATGAACATTAATGAACCCGATCGGCGATTCCTTCGCCATCTTGCGCTAACCCCGTCGATGTTGCCTCAGGGATGAACAATGAGGCGTTGCGGGGGCACTACAAAAAAAGACACATCCGTGACATTTTGGGCGACGAATTTTTTTGTCATACATATGACACTTCTATGGCGATAATTGTGACAAAACCGGTATCATCATAGATGTGGTGGGCTCCTACTTCTATGACAAAAATCATGACGAAAATGGGCTTTTCATCCTGGGCGGGCGGAGCGCAGTTGCATGACATTCTTTGGGCCGTCCATGACGGAAAAAACAGTGGTATAAGCGAGGGGGAGGAAAATTTCGGGGAGTTGCCGTTCTGGTGGGAGGTGGGACCGAGCAATCGCAGCGTTTCTCTCGTGCGTCTTGGCAGCGTGTGTGCGAGGCATTAGCTCTAATCGAACCCGAAGCGGCGTGGGCTCTACTTGAACCGGCGATTGCACTGCAGGCTACAATTCTTGAACCCGATCGATCGATCGATGGTACATTAATGAACCCGATCGGCGATTCGCCGCTCACTGCGCTAATCAAGCCGATCAATTGGATGAGCGGTGGCGTTGCCCGGGGGGAAGTTGGATGAGCGGTGGCGGTGGCGTTACCTGCAGACGAAACGGGACCCCGTGGTGTGGAGGGCTGGATGAGCGATGAAGGCGGTGGAGGGGTGCCCGTGTAGGGGTGGTTGAACAGGACCCGTGGTGTGCGAGGCGGATGAAGAGTAGACGCTGGAGGGTGGTTGAGCGATGGTGGCGGTGGAGAAGCGTAGCGGTGGAGGTGGATGAGCGAGGGCCCGTGGAGGCTGGAGGAGGTCAGCGGTAACCGTGGAGGCTGGAGGAGGTCGGCGGTGGAGATGAAAGCAGTATCCGTGGAGTCCCGTTTTGCGATACGCCACACCCGATGAAACGGGAACCCGTTCGACCGTAGCACTCCAACACAAGTCCGTTTCGTCCCGTTTTGCGATGCGCCACACCCCTCGATCAACGAGACCCCCGTTTGACCGTAGCGCGCTCCAACACAAGTCCGTTCGTCCGTTTTGAGGTATGCCACACCCTCGATCAGCAGGACCTGTTTCGACGGCCGTGGGAGGTCCGTTTCCTCCGTTTTGGTGTCGCCACACCCCTCCCGATCAACGAGGACCCGTTCGAGCGTAGGAGGTCCATTTCCTCCGTTTTGATGCACGCGAGCCTCGTTCCATCGCTGTTCCGTCCAGCCCTCCCAATGAACACGACCATGCATTCCGTTCCGACCGGCCGGTTGGCTCCAGAGCGTTCACGTTGCCTCCCGATGAACACGATGCATTCCGTTGCCTCCCCCATGAACACGACGCGTTAGTTGCCTCCCCATGAACACGAAGATGGCGCTATTTCTTTGTTCGACCCAGCCATGTACCACGAGCCCTCGCCAGACGTGCGCAGCGATGGGCGTTCGAGACCCCTTGCGTATGTACACATACGTGGCCATATTCTTTCTTGCACCACGGCGGCTATGCGTGCGTGTACATGCATTACGCTACGTCGTGCTCTACTACGACATCGCGGCGCCTCTACACCCACCGATATATATATGCGTACCGTTCGCGACCGAATAATAACGCCACGTGACGCTTGACCGTGTGGGTCCCGGTATCGAGCACTTCCTTGCGTGCGAAGATGTAAATGATGGGTCCCAGCAATGTGGGTGATTCATTTTTTACCGGACACACTTCCTTGCGTGCGAAGATGTAGCGGTGGGTCCCGCGGATCGACTGTGGGGCGAATCGTTTTTTTTGCTCTGGACGCACTTCCTTGCGTGTAGAAGGTGTAAAATGGTGGGTCCCAGCAGTCGGCCGTAATCATTTTTTGCGGACACACTTCCTTATGCGATGTGAAGATGAAGCTGGTGGGTCCCAGCAGTCAGGGGGAAACGTTTTTTCCATGAAATACATTGGCCCGTCCGGTGGGTCCCAGCTGTCAGGTGGAGAAATAAGGAGGCACTTCCTTCCTTGCGGCACCGTGGACCTAAGCCGTCGACCTCTCCACGTCTGATCCACGTCCAATGGAAGTGCGTTCCTTGACCACGTTGACCAAAGCTGCGCCGAGAGCACCACGCAAGGTGGGTGGGCTGACGGCGAGGCCTAGGAAGGGAGACGATCTTGGTCGAGGAAGATGCGACAATGGAAGCCCAAGGGAGAGAGGAGTAATCTGAGGTTCACCGTTCGGCTGCGGTGTGAGGCCGTGCCGCCAGCAGGCCTGGCAATGGTGGGAATAATGCAGGCGGTGAGGCCTCAGCTGGCAAGACACCCGGCCAACCCGGAGGGGCCGGGAGCATGCAAGACACGTCGGGGCGCTGCTTTGGGCAGGCTGGAGCAAGAAGACAAGAGGTTGAAGAAGCACTACGGCCGTTGGATGGACATCGTCACGGTCACTTTGGAGCTAGAATCGTTCATATTGACTAAGTTGACAAAGCCCTCGTCCCCCGCCAACTTAGTTGCGCACTGATCATCCTCCCACTATGGTGGGTCCCAGCTAGCGTGGGGTATTCATTGTTTTCTGCGTAATAAGGAGGCACTTCCTTGCGTGCGAAGATATAGTGGTGGGTGGACATGTCGGGAGGCGGGAACGTTTTCGCGAAATACAAAAGGCCCTTCCGGTGGGTCCCAGTTGTCGGTGGAGGAATCATTATTTTGCCGATACAGATCCACGGCCGATGGATGTCATTCGTTGACCACGTTGACCAGCGCCGAGAAGGACCATGGCGGTGGACGGCCGGCGCCTAGGAAGGAACGACACGGCAGCCGGGAAGACTAGACAATGGTTGCTTCACGGTGATGGGAGTACGAGGGTTCTTGAATCCGGCATTGTGCCGGGCCGGGAAATAACAGATGGGTGTGGGTGAGTAGAGGAATGGCACTGGCCAGCAATGAAGTAGGGTGGGGCGGTGCGGCTTAAAGGCGGCGACCTCAAAACCACGGGAGGCGGGAATGAGGTAGTCCCACCGGAGGCTGGTTTGGGTGGTTGGAGCAAGAAGATCGAGATATTGAAGAAGTAGAAAGCAGCCACGGCCGTTGGATTAACATCCAACGGTCACTGCCGCCATAGAATCGCTTGTGGACTAAGTTGACAAAGCCAAAGTACACGTCAACCTAGTAGACCCACAAGTCAGCCTCCAAATCTGTCCCAAGCAAAGCATAGGCCGAAATTTCTAGCCAGATTCAAATTAATTTTAAAATCTAAATATACCTTAATTTAAATTCAATGAAATTTTACCCGCTTTAAAAACAATGAAATTTAAAATATCAAAATCCGAAAGAAAAGCTATATTTTGGAACTAATTGCATTTTGCTTTGTATTTTTTCATTTTACAGCCCATTTATTATTACTTATGGCCCATTTCTTATTACTTATAGCCCATTTCTTATTACTTATAGCCCATTTTCTGGGCAAAATGCATCCCTCCTCGTCTTGAAAGATTTCCCACAGGTGTATGATAGAAAAGCAAGTAGGCCTATGTTGGTTGATACGCAAAAAAAACAAAATAGTTGGCTAGCCATTTTCGTAATGGAAAAAAACAAAGCCCAGGGCTGGTCATGTACTAAACATATGAAATAAAAAATCAGGCTAGACGGGCCACGCAGGTCCCGCACAACCCAGTTGATACCCTTCTCCGTCCCGAAAAAAAACAAAATTACTACATGTATTGCTGGGTCCCTATTGTCATCCTCACCATATACAACATCTCCTTATTCCTCTCGGTTGTTGACCATGTTGACAACACAGACTGACGCCACGCAGCAAAGCGAACCATGGCGGAGGGCGATGGTGAGGCCTCAGACGGAATGAACGAGAGCAGGGCAGATCACAGCCCGACCGTGGGAGGCGGGGCGGCCAGTCCCGCTTGGCACGTGGTTTAGCTTTAAGCTGACTCGAGGAAGAAGACCAAGAAACAGCCAGAGCGTTGAATGTCAATCCAACGGTCAAGGTTGGCACAATAGTTTTTGACTAAGCGGACACCAAGTAGCATACTTTTATATATATATAGGAAGAAACTACGCGAGGAAAATCGTTCGCCGTCATTGGCCCCCTCCTCACAGGAATGTTCGCCACATAAGTGACTAGCACCCTTGGTTTTCAACCGAGAGGTCTTGGGTTCGAGTCCCGAGGTACTCTCAATTTTGTCCTCCTTCCTTCCTCGCGAAAAAAGGGAAAAGAAAATCAAAGACTTGGGAAGGCGTACCAGAACAAGCTAGTGTACCATAAGAAAGAGGCGTTTGAAGTTTTAGAAAAAAAGAAAAGGCGTGCTTCTGTGAGCTGGTTTGAATCCAAACCTAGACTATGACTATATTCTATATATGGTGCTATGCTACTGCCAAATAATGAAACTGACATATCCAACGCTCGCTTCTCCTCTTCTCTACTTACTTCTGCCTAGCATGAAGCTCGGGCAAGAATAACCATGTCCATTGGCTCGTCTAAATCCACACTGCTCTTCAGAACAACCAGATATGTCGCCAAGTCGCCACCATTACCATCACTTTGGGTCTCTATCACACACCCATGGCAAGCACCTTGCAGCCGATTGCTCATCGCAACCCGCTTGCCGTTGTTGTGGTGCCACTGCAAATCACGCATGACATCATCCGTCGCTGCGTCTCAACCACAATCCGCAACCCCGCCAAGTCTTCTACAAATGCCCGAATCATGGGGTAATAATATGTTTAAGTGTTGTTCTGCTTTGCTTTTCGATTGCTGATTTTTAATAGTTTGGTTGATGATCTTCCTATTTGATTAAATGCGAGTAAAAGGGAAGATTCGTGTGATTTGTATTTGGGAAGAGTCTTTGATGTGGGGAATGCAACTACGCTTGATTATTTAGTTAGCCGAGGAATCCCAATACAATGAGGTTGGGGAGTGTTGGACAAATGTGAAGGAATTGCGAGAAGAGGAAGATCACGCAGAAGCGAAGGTTAAAAGATGCGATTCGTCTGATCATGGCCAAGCAATAGCTGCTGAATGGCCTTGACAACAATGAGGAGATGAAAGAGCTTGTGAAGATAATGGGCAAAATCGATGTGCTCGGTAGGATGATTGTCTCTTTATTTGCAGTGTATGTAGCACTCGTGATGTATTGGATGGAATCTGACATGAGCACTTTGCTGAAACTAGTAATGAATGAAACCTATGTAGCGAGGGCATAGTGTTGTGAACATCTAATGATTTCTATTAACGTAAATCAGGGGGTATCCTTTTGCTCATATAAATAAATAAATAGCAGAGGCCCCGCTGGGTCAACTTTGTTCTCATTCAAGGCGCCGAGCAAATTGCAGTCCAACAGCAAACTATGTCATCAAATTTAAGTTTCATAGCCAAATATGAGTACAACTACACAACAATGTCATCATGTTTTAGTTGTCATACAATCACCAAACACAAATCAGCATACATAACAAGTGATGTTCTCACAGCAAAATACTAAACAACATGTTCATCAGGTTTCATTTGTCATAGCAAACACAATTTCACATAGTAGATAAAAAAACGTCTTCTGACAGGCAAATACAACAAAAGCAATGTAATCATCATCCGCAGCATCAACATCAACATCTTCGCCATGTGTATCAGTCTGAATCATAATTCCCCACGGTGTCATGTTCTTCTTCGTCCTCAATGTCCCTCTAACGCTGGCTTCTTCTTGATCAACTCTTGTATGTCCACAAAGACGACCGGGTAATATTTTCGCCGGCGTCATTGGCGTGATGGTTCTCAAAGATATTAGGAACATCTGTGTTATCTTGTACCGCCGGGAGGCAAGTTGTAAGCATCATCTTGTTGTGCAACTTCATTAAACGAATTCCTCTCGCCTCAAACCTTTGCAATACTCTCCAGCCATCGCTACGTGCAAATGTGTCTTCCAGAAAAATATCTGTGGTTGCTTGATTTGCCAAAATAAAAGGCTCGTTGGTCCGTGATACGCCGCCTTGACATTGCTTTGGATTTGAAATAATCATCAGCTCTGGGTTTTGTGATCCCGGAAAATAGGCTATACCAACGACAAAGACAATAGAACCACACACCGATGATCCTCGAAGCTAGAGATATACTTCAAGCGAACAATGTCTATTATATTAGCATACATTTCAGGTTGTCATTTTGTCACGATCCGCAGAGCTCATGATGGCACTATTTTGTGTCTTCCCGCCTTTCGTCTCGATGCAAAGGGTGTTGTATCACACATCTCCAACAACGCAAGAGTCATAATGTCTTACCTAAGTATCGGACCCATTGCTAGTGAGTAAAGGGCATGATCAAGTGCACTGCCCATCCTCCCGCATCTTCTTAACCTATGGTTAGAAAATAGACAAGTCGATCATCTTATGTACTCAATATATTAAAAAATCGACAAAGGCACTTCAAAAGCTTGCATGGTTCTTGAACCATTTCGCAAATCCCGCCATAACCAGGTTTGTCAATGTTTCTTGGATTTTGCGGCAAGAACTCCTCTTTGTAGATGCTTTGCACAACATAGTGATCATGTCAAACATCTAAATATATAAGAATGTGCTGCAAGTTTAGTAGATTATAATGTATAAGCTGCAAAGACTGCACTTACTTGATATAAGGTAGTATCTCGTGATGTTATTCAACACATACCAAACCATTTTGTCCAAATATTTAGGTTTGTCCTCTTGTCGACTTCTTCCTCGTGAATCTCGAACGTAATAATCGAAAGCATTGAGCCCGGATTGTCTTCACCCACCTCTTTGCTAAGCCGATCGACCATTTCAATGTATTTTGAGCGTAATGTCAACGCTTCAGTAGCAATGTAGGCCTCTTGCAATGGAACCCCGGGTCTAGCTGTTCCTAACATAGCCTTTGAAAGTGCCTAGCCGCCTTTCAATAGGGTACATCTAGCCATACTTATCGGAACTCTAAGTAGTGGCTCATCAGGTAGATGAATAGCCAAATGCACCATCACATCAAAGAAGGCTGGAGGATATATCTTCTCAAGGTCGCATAGGATAGTTGGTATCTTGTCTCTAAGACGCTCCAAAGCATCTATCCTGATATTTCTATTGCAGAGTTCCCTGAAGAATTGTCCCAACTCGCAATCGCCTCAGAGTAAGTCGTATGGCCCAATCCTCTATGGATTACAGTAAAACCCTTTGAAGTAGGACGTGGCGTCATGAGTTTTCAACCCTTGTACCTTGTTTCCATCTCAAGACCGATTCTCCTTTCGTGGTTGGAAGCAAATCCATGTGGGAATCTCACACGTGATGTGACCTCGCAGAATTCTTTTTCTTTTACCTTGTCCAAGATGTACACAAATTGGTGCCATATCCCGTGGTTTACCTTTCATCTTGCACTCCGCAAATCCTTTCTCGATACCTGTGTGTGTCAAATCAATCCTAGATTTTAAGGTATCTTTCGTCTTGCCTTCAATATTAAGAAGTGTGCCGATAATGTTGTCCACATATATTTTTCTCAATGTGCATCACATCAAGATTATGTCGCAGATCCAAATCTTTCCAATACTCCAAGTCCCACAAAGTGGACCTCGGGTAAATAATAATCTCTCTTCTACCCTGCCATGTTTCCTTTTCCCGCTACCATTACTGTGATGGTTTCCGTGTAATATGCCCCGACCTTCTCTAATTCCACTTGCAACTCATCGGCTGTGAGCCTCTTTGGCGCATCACGGTTTTCATGCTTTGCATTGAACACATATCTTCGGTATTTTATAGGTTGTGGCTTGTCCTTGGCAAGGAAACGGCGGTGTCCAATGTAACAGATCTTGCTAAGTATTGTGTATGACAGCGGATTCCTTTCACAATGAACACATGCATTGTAACCATGTGTCGTTCGCCCTGACATAGTGCCCAAAGGTGGATAATCATGGATGCACCAAATTACAACAGCACGCAGAAAAAAATCAGCTGGTGGGCTGCTATATAGGTCTTGAGTGAGAACCCTCTTCCATAGCTGTTGAAGTTCCTCCACAAGAGGCTCCATGAACAAATCAAAATCCTTTCCAGGACTTTTTGGACTGGGATGAGCAAGGCCATCATGTAGTTTGATTCTTTGGTGCGTACATTTGGAGGCATGTTGTAAGGATAACAAGTTAATCGGCCACATGCTATATGTGGCGCTCGTGGGCTAAAATGGGTTAAATCCATCCGAAGCTAAGCCAAGTCTAATGTTTCTCGGGTCGCAAAGAAACTCTTTGTGTTTATCATTGAAGCTTTTCCACTCACTACCATGAGATGGATGGCTCATTACATTCTCGATCTTCCGTATTCTGGTTTCTAGAATGCCACAAGACATCCTCTCTTGTTTCAAAGATTATGAAACAACCTCCTCGCAATCTTGGTGTAATTGGAAAATGTCTCGTAACATTATGAGGAATCCTCTTCACAAAGATCGCCATCTTTCCATCTTGATGATTTGCATTTCGGCATTCACTTAAGTTGGCATAATCCTTCCTAATAGAACACAATTATTCTTACAAACATGGATCATATCATATCCAATTCCAACTACACCTAATGAAATTCTTCATTTTACTATAGGTGTGTGGCAGCTCAGACGCATCTGGAAAGATTTATGGCGTACCAACATCGCATCGAATGATTTGTTGGTCATCCGTCGCTCATGTCTTCACCAAGAAAAGATGACCATAGCTGAGAATACCGATAGCTTATTCCCGGGTTGACATCAAGAACATTGCATTTTTCCAACATGCGGGCCCACCGCTTTTTGTTCCGGCAGGTGAAAGTTCACGGAATGCACGAGCATTTCATAGCATTGTTTCAATGTTGGTCAAACTCACCGGCTCCCCACCACCACCTCCTCCTCCTCCTCTTCCACCTAAGCATCAAAGCAGATCAAGATGGTGATCACGCTTCCATGCGAAATAATAACATTGACGCTTCACAACATCACCATGATGAACCCACCTAGTATATGTGACCGACATCCCATACAAGTGTAGATGATTTTGCACAGCTTGATCGAGGTCTTGTAACTGAATTCATACAACTGCTACACGGGCAAGAAAGCTATGATAAAGTTCATGAAGTTTTCAACCCCTCTACAAATACGTGAAGGAGAATCTTGATGAGGTTATCCAAGTCCCGCCCATCCGTTAGACATACAAATTAGTTATTCTACTAGATAGTACAGGAAAATCATATATTCTTTTTATGAAGTCCAAAAAATACCTAGGTCGATGTCTAAAGCTATGGCAAGATATTTGGACAAGCAGATCTATGTAACGAAATATATGTAAAGCTAATTCAGCAAATGATTTGAGTGCTAAATTATGGCAGGCTGTTTCAAATAAGCTAATGAGGTCTGAGCACACAGCCATCAAACTATCGAAGGCCATCGCAGCAACCAAGATCGAGTGTAAATGGTGTAGAGCTATTTCACCTAACAGATTGGCTACTAGACCATGGCACCCACGCCACAATAAATATATGGCGTGATATTTTAGCAAATAATCGCCTTTGGCATGCCATCTCAGCTGCTAAGCATTGAGTGCGTAATGGGCAAGGAAGCTTCTAAGGTGAGCATATTGACAAAGTAAACTACTTCGCAAACAAAGGAGATTAACAATGTCTATCAGCTAACATTCACGCTACACCGACATGAACGGGGCCCTCGCCTAGAATGCGCTGACTGCGGGAGAAGTCGACCGCCGCATGCCTCCACACAAACGCTGTGCTGCCAGAAGGCGGCGCTGATCACTGTGGCGCCTCCACAAGAACGTAGCCAGAGGTGGCGGCGCTGCTAGAGGACGACAGGGCCTAAGAGAGATCAGGAGCGTAGAGGATCGCTGAATCACAAGGCGCCGACGTATCGGGCCAAGGGGAGGGCGGCTTGGTGGAGCGAATGGAGTGGAGGGGGACGGGGGGGGGGGGAGGGGGTTTGGGGAATATTATTGGCTAGTTGGCCGAAGGGCGGTTGAATCGGATTTGGGGGGAATTTCTGTGTGGGGATTTTCGAGCGTGGGGCGGGGAGTTTGGCGGATGGTCGGTTTCTCCAAGTGCGCCCCACGTGTCGCTGAAGAGGCAAGTCGCTGCCCATTTGGCGTGAGCCGTGTGCGTGACCGAACGTGTGTGGGTGCAATGCATCAGCGACAGACTGCTGTGGAGAGTACCGCTTTTTTCCTTTTTAAACTAGGTGCTTCTTTACCAAAAAAAATTTGTTGCTTCAAGGCCGATCCATCGATACTACTACTAGTAATCCAAAGAATCCCGACTAAAACGGGCGCTGTCGGGTCTTTTTTCCCGCCATGGATATGCCGGGAGGTTGGTTGAAGGCTTTTTAGGACGAGTAATGCTACACCCACGTAATCCCGCCACGTAATTAACGTAATGTGAAACGTGTGAGCTGTTGATTGTAGATTGGGGAGGAGGGCCCACCACCATGAAAATCAGGGGAGGAGAGAGAGGCAATTTACGTTAACTCCTTTCGTAGGTTCCCGAGATGTAGAAAGATGTGAAATGCGTGAATGTGTAGTGGACGTGCATTTTATTGGAGTGCCTAAGATAATTTGTGTATGTATAGACCCTATGTGTTTATTTTTACTGCATGTTAGATTTGTCTCAGTTCAATAAAAGCAGAGTTGGTGATGATGGTGTGCCCGCTATCCCGCAATATAGGCCGTCCGATCTATATCTAACGGATAGGAAGGAAACTATGACAATTTACTCCGCACTCCTCTCCACATTTGCAGTATAAGGCTTTCCTCGCTCATCCTTTTCTCCCACAATATCTTGATCTTCCGTGCAACGCACGAGCATCTTGCTAGTACTCCTACAATATGTATATTATTGTGAAAGTTCATACACAAAGCCGAGATTAACGCAAAACATCATAGATTTTCATTACATTTTGAACTTTTTATAGGACAGAAAATAAAAAAACCCAATTCTAAACCTATTCTACGGTCAAGGCGCATCGACGCCCTCCATCCGGGCGATCTCTATGTATCGGGCGGGGTTCAAGACCCGTGAAGTGAAGGTGCGGTCTCATGAGGGAAGAGTAGAACACGGATACAGACCGGGCCAGTTGGCACACCATGCCCCGCCGCCTCCCATGCCCTACTTCATCCTGGAGGAGTCCTCGACGGCAGCCCGGACGTTGGACGGCGGCAAGTAGGGACGGTGGGTCGACGGTTCCTGCTCGGCCAGCCGCCAGCACACTGGCCAGGTGGTCGCCGTCCGCCCAGCTACGCCAGCTATTAAGGCTGCTGGAGGCGACTTGAGTGAGGGCGGCGACCTCGAGCTTCATCCCCGAAGACAAGCTTCTCCCGCCGAGCTGCTCACACTTGCGGTCATGGCGGATGTGGTGCCGTGTAGGAGGACGGCGCGCTATGGTATGGAGTTTAGCTGGGCGTTGCCGCTTTAAGTAGCGCATTCCGGTGAGGCTAAGTTGCCCCGGTGCAAGGCCATTAAGTCGCCGGAGTTGGTTCTCGCACCGAACCTCTTAACGACGACATATACTTAACGGGACGACATGAATGCGCGGGCAGGCTGGCCGAAACGCATCATGACGGCCAAGGCCGAGGGACGCAGGGTTTTGGTGCTGCCAGTAGTAGTCACCATGCGGTCGGGTAACGTTGGAGATGCTCTTCTTGCTCACATGTGATCCCCATGTCATTGAAAAGCAAGACGACCCGCATGGTCTCAGTCCAGAGGATGCAGCTAGTCGCGCTTACACCACTCTCATGGACGCTGGCGCGCGCCTGCATCCTCGACGAAGCCGGGTGTTGGGGTGTGTTTGGATTGTGGTAAAGTGTACCTTTTACCAAAAATTTTGGTCATGACCCAAAGATTGGTCTTTTTTTGATGGTTGCCATTTTTTTGACATGCCAATGAACTCTAGCCAACTCTAGTTCATTTTTCTTGCCAATGTCGGCCAAATCATGGGCAACCAATACCTCAACCAAAATTTTGGTCATGACCCAAAGATTGGTCTTTGTTTGGATGGTTGCCATTTCTTTGGCATGCCAATAAACTCTAGCAAACTCTAGTTCATTTTTCTTGCTAATGTCGGCCAAATCATGGGCAACCAACACCTCAACCAAAATTTTGGGCTACCCAATGCTTTGATGGGGCAACCTTGGGCACAAACCAAACATATCGCTGTCGTGTCGCCACAAAGATTAACGCCACCTCAAGACACCGAAACCGACTCATGTTCAGCGACGATATGAGCGTGTCGCCACCGCAGGGTCTTCCGTGGTCCAGAGGCGGTGCTGGAGCCAGCCATTGTTGGCCCCAACGACTCCACATGAACGGTTGTCGGTGGCGAGGAGGTCGTGGCCAGCTCCTCCATTGACTACTTCCTCAAGGCCACGCCGTTCCGACGGTGTGCCCCACATGGACATTATAAATAGCTACCTATGAACTAGCATACATTTGAATTCAACTTAAGGTGGTTTAAAAATCTCAATTCAACATGAAGTCCATTCAATTATTTGAATTTGATATCATGGCATTTGTAAACTATACCTAAAATTATGGGGGGCACCAATCTTTGCTCGATTTTGTAAATAATAGCATATGTAGTCGTGGTACAAAACAGATTCAAATTTAGCTCCTCCATTCCAAAATAATCATAGTTATAGGATTTTCAAGTGTCAAAATTTCAAAAGAAGCGGATAATTTAATGAGGTTTTCAAACATACAAGGTCAAATATAACATTATCTATTTAGGTCAATCCTCATAGTTCAAGAGTACTCTAAACGTGAATGCTTGTGTTTCAAAATTTCGAACGGTTAAAAAAGAGCTTCTACTCAAAACCGCTGTGGAGACCAATGTTTGGTAATACAAGGAAATTACTTTTCTAATAACTCCGACTTCGTGAAACCCACCGCCCGACGCTCCAAAGGTCTAAACCGGGTAGGTTTGTAGATTCATCTAGACGCCACGCAACCGCCTCGAAAATCCTTTTCATACACAATGGCATTGTTACACACATACGCTACGTCGAAATGGCTCCTTTCGCCCACTACTTGGGACACTGGATTACTATCCTACCCCGACCATAGAGGGTCCGAATTTAAGAGGGGGCAAAGTTTGTACTTTCCCCAAATTTCAAACAAGCGCGTGGCCCCATCTTCCTGCTCAAAAAGCCAAAACAAGCGCATCCTGCATCAAACATGGTTCCCCACCCCACCCATCCGATTCCCCATTCATACTCCGTGGGCGCCAAAACTACCTCTCCACCACCAAGGAAACCCGGCGCGCCCTCCGTCCGCTTTCACCCCATCCCACCCATCAACCGCCGCCTCCTCCATCACGCCGAGCCGATACATTCGACCTCGCCGCCCACCGCAACCTCAATCGCAATGCCTCCACGGCTAGTAGTTGAAGCCGAGGCCGAGCCGTCTGCCTCGGTGCCCGCTGAACCACGCCATCTGCGCCACCACGCTGCCTCCAATCTCGCCACCTCCACCGCACCGAGCTGTTCCTCGCCACGCCGCCCTTCATCGCTTCGGACCGCTTTCCTCCCCGACATACGGCTACGGCAACACAAGTCCAACAATTTGGCCATGGGTTCGCCCAAGCTCGCACTCCACCGTAACATTTCCAAGAAAAAGAAGAAGATCGGTGTACATGTGGAGGTGACCACACCGCAACCTCAAAAAGGTACTCCTCTTCCCTTATTCGTGAAAATCTTACGCCTCGCTTGCACGGTATTCATCCCACGTAAGACACTAGTCGATCGCTTCTTCTTCGATACTAGATGTTCCTAGTAACTCATGATGCACAAGGTTTCTCCTCATATACTATTTCACCTTAGCTAGAGGTCCGTCCGCCTCAATTTCAATTTCGCCGCTTGATTCCCAATTAATCTGAGCATTCCCGGCGTAACAGGCGCTTAGTACACCTATTACGCCGGGAAGCAGCGCTTTGGTGTTTATCTTAGGCGTGTGTGGCCTAGGAGCTACCGGCGCCTCGATCCGGGAGGTCGGCTGGGATTAAAGGGATGGCCTGGGCGCTGCCAAGCACGGGCGGTGGTGTGAGGTCGATGGGAGGGCTGGGCGGCGGAGGCAGGGGGTCTCGGCCGGTGGTCGGGGTTCGAGAAAGATCACTACAGTGATCAAGGGAGGTAGACGAAGGCCATCTGCCCGTTCCTTATAGATCGGATGGTTCATTAAAAAAATCGACTGGCCTATTTATTTTCAGTCGACTTTTTCTTAGATACGACCACATGTGGTGGTGTGCTGGAGGAGTACCTGCATTTCCGTGCTCATATATTACAAAATCATACGGAGTAGAATCTAATTTTGTTTGCCATGCAATGTTGTAGAGCTATCATATGTCTCCTGTCATTTATTTTTCAGCCACCTGCTATCTGCTACTTTTACAAAGGCACTAGTTCTCGCATATTACTTCACCCTTACTCTCACTATTGTGTTTTTATGCAAGGGTATTTCAGACCCTGCCTTGATGTAAGGTTAAAAGAATAGAGAGAAGTCGCCTCCGTGATGGTACGCTGCTAGGACAAAAATGTTTCAAGGCTTTAAAGGGTGTAGTGTCAAAGAATGGAGACGAGGAACATAGCTCGAGTTGATGATCTCGCCGCCGTGAACCACCAACCTGTGCTTGCTTTAACTTCACGGTGTCATATGTGGTTGCATGTTGCATATGGTGTCTAGCTTGTATTCGAAAGGCTGAAGTCGTAAGATAAGGAAAGATATTTTTTACATGAATCACCATCCCGTGAGCAATTCAAGACAAATAGCTAGTCAGTGACCGCCAAGCTGCTGACAAGCCCAAAGAAGAGAGGCATCACCTGGAAGCCAACTAAAATGCTGCGATGGTGGCGAAGCAGCCCGCCTCCCACCAGGCTCTCAGGTCCTAGATGATCATGCTCACCACTCCAGCCGGATGTCTAGCTTGTATTTCTTCCAATTTGGTGAAATTGCATCTATTTAGCTTACACATTATACCTTTGAATATGACAGGCCTTTCTGTTTTTGGTACATACTAGTACATCCGTATTAACCATGTTCTTACATCAAACTAATGTTCTTGTGTATCCCTCATCAATCACTTATGACGAGGCAGGCAGGCAAGGGGATTACTCCTCATTTAAAGAATGCAGCGTCAGCCTCCCGACATGATTCCCCGGTTGGGCAGATCAAAGGGGCCCGGAATACTCTCATCGTTGGAACAGCCTCCGATCTGGCCATCTTGGTACCGCATGTAGACTCAGTTTCTACGACGACTGCGCACATCGAGTGGACAACGGTTTCGCGCCAGATGCCGATCCGCTTCTCATAGTCTCCTCCGTGGGATTACTCCCACAAAGGCACGCTTGACAGCCGGTTTAGTCAGTAAGGTGTTTCTTCATTGCTGGCCGCTCCTCGACGAGGTCGGTGCAGTATGTCCGCCTGTGGCCCTGCTCACCGATCTTGCTGATGAACACATGTATGTTAATTAAAGGGGACCTGCAGACCAGATTCAATCGAGCCGGCCTCGGGCCCCAACTCGCATCGCCGATAGAGCTTGACGACTCTTGGTCATCCGCCCACAACATAGCTCTTCAGAGTCCTTCGAACTTGCTCCTCTAAGATCGCCAAACCATCATGCGAGAGCCCCACGGCATGGGCCTAACTGCGTCGTGGGATTTGTCACTACAGATGTCCTCATGAAAGGACTTAGTCATGGGCCATCGTATGGGTTAACTTAGAGGGGTTAAAAGCGATTTAAAAGACACGAGGGTTTATACTTAGTTCGCCCCTTCGATGAAGGTAAAAGCCTACGCCTAGTTTGTGATGGGATTGATGTGATCTCGGCGACTAGGAGCAATAGCTTCTAAGCCTCGAAGTTGTTGTTGTCTGCCCTCAAAACCGCCACTGGTCATCCCCTTATATACACGGGTTGACGTCTCCCGTCGGGTTCATGCTGGGAGTCCCGAGGCCGGCTCATACCAAGTGTCCCGCTCGGTCTCTCCTTCCTTTTCTTACAACACAAGTTACATGACTATGGCGGTTTTACCATTATGGGCCCTAATCCGCCTTTTGGGCTCCGGGCCTCTAAGTTTCATAGTAAAGCGCCATCTTCCGAGTCTTCGGGCTTCAATATACGAGGGTGAACCGCCCTCCCGGGCGGTTTACACTCGCAGTTACATCCCAACATTAGGCCCTGCATTGATTTGAACCTGTTCATGTCAATCTTCAACACTTTAGAAAAACTCAATATCTTCCTTCATATTTCGTGAAACCGCCATCTTCTTAAATCGCCGCGGACGCTATCCTCCCACCACGCCGATGTAGCATCTTGACGCCATCTTTATTAAAGAAGCCCAAACGATAAGATTCCTTCATTTAATACTATCCCGAAATCGAGGCGCATCGCTGCTACCATTCCGCCGCTTTCACTCTCGATTCTCGCTACTAATTACCATTTTATTATAAATAGACCGGAGGGCCCTTTCTCTTCTTCCCTTCCAGATTTCTTCTTCCTCGCGACGCCCAGCTCAAGCTCGGCTGTTGCCGCTTTCGACCTTCGAACGCTACAGCCAACAAAGGTCACAGATCAACCCGGTTGTACTCAGAGATCCTCGTCCCTCCGCTATCCCGCACATCCGTAAGATTCTTCCTCATACCCTAGATCTCGTATCTTAGGGCTCCTGCTCTCATCGGCGCTCATAGGTGTTCATCCTTAGGTTCTTCCTATCCGCTCTGCCATAGCTTTTTAGTTCAACTGTAGCATATATCTTGTGCGTAGTTGCTCGCATTCAGCTTTAGCACTTAGCGATCTTCCTTTTTGTTCGTAATCCCTTGATAGAACGCATTTAACTTTTCTACCCTTATTTAGAGCCTTTATAAATAGCAGAAAATTTTTTCATCAATCTTTGGTAGATCCAAATTAATTCCGTCGATGTGTGAAACCTGTTTCTGCCAACACTTAGCAGATTTTTCAGCTTTGTCCCTTCCTCCTAAGGGCGGTTTAATTTTTTGATAGCTAATCCGCCATACTCTATTAGCCCTCAGTTAAATCGGAAATACGAACTGAATGCCAAATTGCCGGTTTAGCATTGTATAATATGTCTGAACTGCTAACGGTGAACCGCTTTTTACTTTTCTTTTCGCACTTTCTTCTTCCGTAATGGCCAAACAATTCGCAGCTTGCAACCGGGTCCGGTCCAAGATTACCGAGACGCAACTCAATGGATATGTCACCACCGCGCTTTAGCCTCCAAAAATGTCCTTCATTGGCGTGTTCCGATGCCGAATGCCCTCCTGAACCTCAAGAAGGAGAAGTAATTGTATTCATGCAACACTTAGACCGATTCAGCCCGCCCGATCAAAATTCTTCCGGATGTCCTTGCAAGTTTCAACTCCATCCACAAGATATTGGTCCGAACTCTGCGTCCAATATATGCAATTTCCAAGTTTTCTGTGAAGTCTATCTTCAAGAAGAACCATCTGTGGAGCTGTTCCGGGACTTCTTTCATTTGAACCGCCATACCGAGTTTTCGGATGGTCCTAATACGGAATCGGGTATGCGTTCAACTAAAAGGAAGGAAGTAGACTTTCCCCACGCAAAACACCATAGCTATCCGAAAGATTGGAACCAAACCTGGTTCTATTGCCGGAATACCGCTTCCTAACAGCGAGAACCCTTTGTCGGGCTACCGCTTCTCACCGCTTAGCAACCATCACCCATTGCCTTTACGGTTGACCGCCGCAGAATCTGGAAGAATTTTGCGCCTCAAATTAACAAACTCCGGCTCTAATGGCCAATGGCTTAACTGGTGTCGACCTTGTTCGATGTTGGGTTTCTTGGGGCATCTTGCCATTAAGCCGCCGCCGGATTGATGCACGAATACACCGGTAGCGCCAAAGACCCTCAAAGACGCCATTTAGCTACCAATAATCGAGCTTGAAATCATCGATACGGTGAAGAAGATGCTCGATGAATCGGTATCCGCTCGCAGCCAAACCGGTTGGCCCTGCTCAGTGCTTCCAACAAACCGCTCATGTAAGCCTCTCGCTCATCACTCTTCCGATATTAATGTCTTATTGATGTATATTAATCCTTGTTACCTCTCGTGCTAATAGTTCCTTCCGAAACGAACCAAACCGCCCGTACTCGTGGTAAAGTCCAAGACCACCAAGAAAACTGGTAAGAGAGGAAAACCGCCGATTCTTTCCGAGTCACCCGGAAGGAGAAGAGTCAAGCTGAGGTAAAGCTTGATTTACCTTGTCCCTTTTATCCTTCATCCTATTGACAACTACAATTCCTGTGGACGATTTACGTCAAGCTTAGTCATGCCGATCCTATTGAGGTAATCCTTCTTTCTTCCGACTGATCTTGTCTTTGGTTAAAGAATTCACGGACAGTGGGAAAGTGAAAAAATCTCGCCCCGTGCTCATTTGAATCCGAACCTTTCTTTGAAGACACAAAGAGATCAAGAACGCCAGATAACCCGCACAGACATCGGCCAGCAAATTACATCGTCTCGTTTACTTCGCACCCCAACCCTAAGCGCTGGCCCAGAGGTGATTTGTTCTCCGAAAACATTATCCTTTGAAAGGTTTCTTCCGATGCCCTCTCAATCCGTCCGATCCAAATTATCAGCCCTCTTCCAATTCATCTGGCGGTTCATCAACCACTCAACTGCCTCCTCTTAAAGTTGCTGCAGGGTAAGCATAACACCCTTTTTTGTTTTCTTCGCATTTGTCGATTTACCACTCTAACTCTGAATATTGCAGCACCAAGGCTCGCTTAAGTAAGAAGGCGAAAACCCTTGACCCTCATCAGGTGGATGTTGATCCGGAGAAGACTCCAGAGCACCATGGCGAAAACCCGAGGTTGCTAAAACAGTTATGCCGGTTGAATCAAGGCGACAATGCTAATCCGGGCCAGAGGTTGAACCGGACGCCTAAGTGGAAACCTCACATCCTCGCTTCCACCGAGTCCCTGCAGAAACAAAGTTGCAGTGTCGAACCGCCGAGCTCGGGTATGGAAAAATACCAAGCCCAAAGAAGAATGCCAATCCGCCAGCCCGACCAAAGATGAATATGACGAGTGACGGGCACCGCTTATACCGCCTCGCAATCTGGTCGCTTTTATCAAAACACAGCGCCAAGGAAGAGTCCACCGCCATGAGTAAAGAGAGGGAAAACTGATCCGTCACCACGACAACCTCTCTCGCCTAAGAACTTCACTCCGCTTCTGAACCGACTCTTCACAAGTCGTGACTTCGAGGCCGGTCTCGGTGAATCGTATGAAGGAACGCTATGAGGTAAGGAGTTATGCCTCTCTTGTACTTTTTGTTGTGTAGTAGCTTTAAGGGCCGGTTTAACTATGCATAGTTAAACCGACTTAATATAAAACTCATAATGCCTCAAACTTCAAAGGTCAGAGTTCTCAAGGGCCGTTCAACTTAGCATAGTTAAACTGGGACCGTGAATTTGTATTACCATAGCAAGATGAGAGCAATTAGCCATTAGCCCCCAAGTGCCAAGTTGAATAATTGTATTGAGCTTGGGACTTCATAATGAAACGACTAACGTGATCCATTTTGTATCAGAGTGAGATATACCAAGAAACTGTACAACTCAAGGACCTTCATGCCAATCAAGACTCAACAAGGTAAGCCACCAAGGCAAAGGATGAATTGAAAACCGCCTTGACCACTATGGAGCAGCTCAAAGAATGGTATATAATCCAGCAGCCAACCGACACCGAGAAGGCTGGTTTGCTATAAACGGGCAGAGGATGCCGGGCTGCTCAAACCAAGTGATGAAGAACTCCTTTGGACTAAAGCGCCAAATTAATGCCATGACCTTCTGCGATCTTTGGTAAGAGATTTTTCCCTAATTAATATTCCGCTTTTGATATTTCCGCCGGTTTAACCCGAGCTGTCTTAAACCGATATAGGGAAACGATTGCTCATCCGGGCTCGATATGCGAAGAAGCTCAAGGCTGCATACACGCTGATTGAGCAGTCAGATACGGCACCCAGCCGAGTCATCTGCGCTTACGCCATATGATAACACCGCCCGCCCTTGATCAAAGATACGCCGGACCGCTTATCCATGATTCTCGCACAACTTGAAGAGTTGAACGATCCGCCGCCCGGGCTGGTACTTTATCGTTTCTAACTCGCGCTTAAAGCGTGGATAGCGGACCTTGATCCGGCCGACATAGCTAAGGGCTTCCTAACGCTCAAGAAAATGGCGGTTTTGATAATGACACCCTCAAACGAATAACAAAGGAGATGCGCCTTCCGCGAAGTCAATCGGCAGCAGGTTAACCAAGGCGGTTTACCGCTCTTTCTATGATGCAAACAACAAGCGGGTGGAATTTGTCATTCCGTAAGTGCGTAACCTTGTTCCTCCAATCCGTAAGCACACTTATGCCCCCGACGTTGATCCGCCGAGCTTATAAGTGAAGAGGTCATTTTCGTGCTTTAAACCGATTGATCGTCCACCAATGACTTCCGCCATTGGGTGTTGAAGAGGAAGAAGTTGAACCACGCTGCAGACGACCCATCTTCTTCACGCCAACCCGGCGAGGAAGCTTAATCCGCTGCTTTAGAGATGCATCATAAGCTGCTAGTCATAACGCCATTCAAAATGTTGGGCCTCAAGGCTTTGTAATAGAATAGCCAAGACTTTTGTTTTGAATATGCCCTTATGCCTTCGGGCACGCAACTTTCACAGAGGTGCTTGATATTGTTGATTGAATAATCGAATCTTTCAATCTATATTGCCTCGCAATCACAAATTCTTAAACCGTTGACGGCGGCTATGCCGCCAAATTTCCCGGCTTGTGACGCCATATGTATATGTAAGGAAATATTGAGGTATATGATCAAAATTTTGTGATACAAAAATACCTGCCAAATGTCCGGGCCTCATAGTTATTGAATCCAACCTTGAAGCGAGGTTGTATAAACCATTACCGTCAAAGGAGACAACAGCCCTCAGATTTAGAATGCCGTTACTGTGTAAACCATGCCGGGTCATATTAAGCCCCCTGTTACTCCATAATGGGACGCCTAATCAGATAAATCAAACCTAAGAGTTATCTCTGATTAAAAAAATAAACCAAATGTCATTAACGGACCGGTTGAACCGATTTTAATAATAGTTATGAAAAATACGGAAGCAAAGGCAATGATAAAACCGCTTATGCGAAAAAGAGGCCTTATCGAGCCGATCGATGGCTACCATGGTCGGACACGACCAAGCTCCCAATAAGGTGTAGCTATGGTTCAACTCAGCCAGTGTCCCCAACCGAAACCGTGGCATTATGCCGATCAAGTGGCGTGGCAATGGTTCGGGTTCGACCAAGCCCCCAAGTGACTCCAATGACCTTAGGTCGACCAAGAGGTGTGGACTGTTCAGACTTGACCATGTCCCCAAGTGATCCGGGTGGCTTTCGCCTATCAAAAGGTGTTGCATTGGTTCGACACCACCAAGCCCCCAAGTGATATCACAAAGCTTTGAAAAGCAAACTCAAGGGGTAAACCGGAGGCCGCTTTTAAAACGGAACAACTCCATGTAACCACGCATGATGTAATGTAATGTGATACCCCGCTTTTCGAGGTCCCGTTTATTACTTTGTTCATAATATATACACTGGCCATAATATGTACATAAGTAGAGCCGATGGCTCGTATAATAAGGACGTAAGATGAGCTATGTTCCACGGCCTGTTGGTCTCCTCCTCTTCGCCACAAGATGAGTCTTTATGCTCTCTAATATCGATCGTATAGTATGACCCGCTGAGCAGATTCTTGTCGACCACGAAAGGTCCCTCCCAAGGTGGGGATAACTTGTGCATACCACCTGGTCTTGGATGAGCCAAGCACCAAATCTCCTTCTTGAAAAGTTGTGGTTCCGACCTGCGACTATGGTAACAACGAAGATCCTCATGGTAAATCACGAGCGAGCAGCTGCTATGTCCCGCTTCCTCATCCAGCCGATCCAAAGCGCCCTGCCGTGGTCGCCTCGTTGTCCGCTTCAACATAAGCTGCCACACGAGGTGAGTCATGACGGATGTCATCGGGGAGAACCGCCTCCGCTCCATAGACCATAAAGAACGGTGTGTATCTCGTGGATCTGTTTGGGCGTAGTGTTGATACTCCATAACACAGATGGTAATTCTTCTACCCAACAACCCGGCCCTCTCGCAAAGGGGACCATAAGCCGGGCTTGATGCCTCTTAAGATCTCTTGATTAGCTCTTTACGCTTGACCATTGACTGTGGGTGTGCATCAAGAAACATCTAGCCGGATGTGCTCACGTCAAGAAAACTCTTTCATGGCACCTTTGGACAAATTGGTACCATTATCTGTGATGATACTGTGGAAAGCCAAACCGAAAATCACCTTTTTGATGAACTGAACCGCCGTAGCTGGCCACACTTGCTAACCGGTTCTCGCCTCCACCCACTTTGTAAATTTGTCAACCGCCACTGTGGAGGTGGGTCTTTTGTCCTTGGATCTTTTGAAAGGCCCAACCATATCCAAATTTCTAAGTCGCAAAACGGCCAAGTAATTGGAATCATCCTCAATTCTTGGGCCAGATATGAGCACGCTCTAGAAAACTTCTAGCAACCATCACATCTCCCGACCAGATCTTCCGCATCAAGATGGGCAGTCAACCAATAAAATCCATGGCGAAACGCCTTTAGCCACCAAGGATTTTGAACCAAGGCGTAGACCACAGCCCCTTCGTGGATCTCACGTAATATTTCACAGCCTTCCTCAAGGGACACACACGCTGAAACGCTCGATTAATAATCGCAATGATGCAGCTCGCCATTAACAATGGTCATAGACTTAGACCGCCGAACTATCTGTCGTGCCAACGTCTCATCTTTTGGTAACTCGCCCCGGCTCATGTACGCCAAATAAGGGAGCGTCCAATCCGGAATGACATGCAGGGCAACCACCAACTGAGCCTCCGGATCAGGAATAGCCAAATCTACTTCATCGGGAAGCTTGACTGACGGATTATGCAGTACATCAAGGAAGACATTGGGCGGGACCGGTTTACGTTGAGAGCCCAACCGACTTAAAGCGTCCGCCGCTTCGTTCTTCCGACGATCCACATGGTCCACCTGATAGCCTTTAAAATGACCTGCAACAACATCCACCTCCCGACGATACGCAGCCATGAGCGGTCTTTGAATCCCAAGTGCTCGATACTTGTTGGGCCACCAAGTCCGAAGTCATCAAGCACTTAACCCGCTTAGATTCATCTCCTTAGCCATCCGAAGACCATGGAGCAATGCTTCATACTCAGCTGCATTGTTAGTACAAGGGAACATTGCGGAGGACGAATAAAACTTTTCACCGTGGGGAAGTTAACGACTCGCCCCGAGCCCTCCAACTGCTCGGACCCGTCAAAGTGGATGGTCCAATAGGTATGATCCGGCTTTTCTTCAGCGCTTGTAACTCCGGCCCAATCATTAATGAAATCCACAAGTGCTCGGGATTTTACCGCCGTCCGAGGCACATACCGTAAATCGTATGCCCAAACTCTATAGCCCACTTAGCAATCCGCCACCGCTTCCGGTTCTCGTATGATATCACCCAAGGGAGCTGAATCACCACCGTGATGGGATGCCCTTGAAAATATCGTTCAGCCTTCCGGCTTGCCACATAAAACTCCATACACCAGCCTTCTCGCTAATGCGGATATCTCCGCTTGGACTCAATGAGCACCTCGCCGATATAATAAACCGGACGTTGAACCGGATGTTCCTTTCTCGCCTCCTTCCGCTCTACCACAATGGCTACGCTTAATCGCCCCGGCATTAGCGTATATATAGCGTAAGCGGCTCTTTGTCAATGGGAGCGGGCGAGAACAAAGCGGGTTGGCCAATTGCCGCTTCAAATCCTCCAATGCTTCATCGTGGCTGAACTCGCATAAACCGATCCGCCTTTTTCAAAGATTCTGGTACAAAGGAATGGCCTTCTCTCCGAGGCGGCCGATAAACCGCTTAGCGCGGCGATCCGACCCGCCAAACGCTGGACATCATTAATACACTTTGGCTTAGCCAAGGAGGTGATAGCCGTAATTTTCTCCTGGATTAGCTTCAATCCCCTGTTGGACACAAGGAAACCCAATAACTTGCCTCGCCGAACACCGAAAACACATTTGGCCGGGTTAAGCATCATCTTGTACACCCGCAAGTTGTCAAAGGTTTCTTTCAGATCTACAATCAGTGTTTCCTTCTTCCTTGATTTAACCACAATATCATCCACATAAGCATGCACATTACGGCCGATCTGTTCGTGCAAGCTCACAACCCGCATCCAAAAAACTCAAACGCTCACAACCCGCCGTAGCATCAATAATCTGGTCAATCCGGGGGAGGGCGAAAGGATCTGCTGGACAAGCCTTGTTAAGATCTGTGTAATCCACACACATGCGCCAAGTGTCGCTTTTTCTTAAGGACCAACACCGGATTAGCAAGCCACTCTAGGTGGAAAACTTCAACGATAAAACCTCTTTGCTAAGAGCCCGCAACCTCCTCTCCAATAGCCTTGGCGCCTTTCCTTGTTAAACCGGCGAAGAAACTGCTTTTATCGGTTTGTACTTGGGATCAACATTAAGAGTGTGCTCGGCGAAGTTCCTCGGTACACCCGGCATGTCAAGGCTTCCATGCAAAATGTCCCGATTCTCACGGATGAACTCGATGAGCGCTTTCCTATTTAGGATCCAAGTTAGCACTGATGATGAACCGCTTGGACGAATCATCGGGCACAAAGTCAATAAGTTTAGTCTCGGCCACGATTTAAACTTCAGATCCGGATCGTGTTCGTAGTTGGCTTCTTCAACGGGGTCATATCCACCGGATCAACATTATCTTTATAATACTTTAGCTCTTCTACGGGCACAAATCGACTTCTGCGTAAGCCGCATCACCTTCCTCACACTCTAAAGCGATCTTGCGGCTCCACCTTGAACCAAGTTATCGTCCCTTTGTGACCCGGCATCTTCAGCTGCAAATAGATATATAACAAGGTCGTGCCATGAACTTTGCATAAGCCGGCCGCCCAAACTGGGCGTGGTAAGGGCTTTGAATTTTCACCACTTCAAATGTCAATGTTTCCGATCTGGAGTCATGTTCATCCCCATTGGCCACCTCCATAGCTATTTTACCAACCGGATATGCTGACTTGCCGTGCACTACACCATGAAACACGGTATTGGACGGCTTGAGATGTTTATCTGCTAATCCCATCTGACGGAAGGTCTCATAATACATGGATGTTGATGCTGCTTCCTCCGTCCATCAAGACTTTAGTGAACTTGTATCCTCCCACCGAGGCGCCACCACTAGGGCTAGCTGACCCGGATTGTCAACCCGGGAGGATGATCCTCTCTACTCCACACGATAGGCTGCTCGACCAAACCGTAGAGGTAATGCGGCACGGCCGGTTCAACAACGTTGACCGCCGCTCAAGCTTCCGGCCTCGCTTGTCCAAGCTAGTGGTGAAGACGTGATATTGCCCACCATTCAACCGCTTCGGATTGGCGTTGATAAACCGATCGCTGCCGCTGGCGATTGTAACCGCCTTTGGTCATTCTGATTGTTACGATTGCTCTGATTGTTACGCCCGCCGGATTACCATTAAACCACGAACCGGAATTTCCTCCATCGTAACCCGGGCGGACCTCGAACCGCCGGGCCGCCCTTGATCATACCGGAAAGCATTAGAACTTTTAAACTCTTGCATAATGTAACAATCCTTCCAGAGGTGGTTTCTTTGGCGCCTCCTTCGTCCCATGCTTCCTGACAGGTTGATTTAACGAGATAATTCAACCGTCCGGATTGTGATTAGGCGCACCGCCTCGGTTCGGATGTTTACCCTTGCGCCGTTGACCCTTGTCCTGCAGCGTTGGTGTTGGCTCTGAACCCCATGTTACCATTCGCCTTACTCTTGTTCCCTCCATTACTCGCCGAAAGTGATGTCACGGCCTCGGAGTTGCTGCTCTGCTTTCCCTTCCTCGTTTCATCATCCTCATCGGACTCGGGATCCTTGGTACTATCGTAATCAGCATACTTCACTAAAACACCCATGAGGGTGCCCATGTCATTGCAAAACGCTTCATGCGACCTAGCTTCAATTTTAAAGGTTTGAACCGCAGTTGGCTTCCGTGGTTAAGATCGCAGTAGTCGGGGTTGATCCGGTCCGAAGAATGCAAAACTTCCGAAGCGCGTACTCCAACGGGTTGTGGATTCTCCTTCGCTCGGACGCAAGCCGCCAAGTCCACCACAGACATGGGCTCGCTTCAGGTGTGTCTTTGAAATTTTGAATGAACCGGGTCCGCAATCGGGCCCATGAACTGATGGAATTGGGTGGCAAGTTTTCAACCAAGTAATGGGCCATGCCTTCGAGCATCATGGTGAAATATTTTGCACATGCAGCTTCATCCACGTCCAAAGATCTCCATGGCCATCTCATAGCTTTCTATCCACGCCTCGAGCCGATCGGCGGTATAATTGGGCACCTTGCGTGGCCCTTGAAGTCCTTTTGGGCAAGCGACATTGCGTAAAAGCTGGGACGAGGCAAGGCACCCCAAAGAGCCGATGTAACCCCAGTGCTCGAAGATGGTTTGGTCGAACGGCGCGAGCCGATGATCCTCATGTCAGGCTGCTAACTCGGCCTCCCTACGCGCCCTGGCCCGGTCCACCACCTCTTGAGCATTTTCGAAAATACCCGTCGGGTAGTTGCCGCGGGGCGCACCGCGCCGGGCATTACTTGACACGGCCGGTTCATCTGCGTGCCTGATGTAGCTCCGGCTTGGGTGAGGGGTGGAGTGGATCCGATCCCTGCTATATGAATACGCTTCTGCTGGACCAGAGCCGTCCTAAGGAGCTCTTTGACCGGCGTGTTTCTACCGCCTGTGGTGAATCACCTTCGATTGAATCGCCTCCAACCGCCGCCGTGGCGCAACAAGGTTATCCATCGGGTTGGAGTAGTGACTGGAGGTGTTTAGCAATCTGAGGCACGCCGGCATGATGGCGTAGGCAGATCTATCACACGGGCTGAACGGGCGCGCCCGTCCTGTAAGCTTCCGCCCGGTTCACCGCTGGCGGTGGATTACCGGTTCCTGCTCCCGGGTGTTGAAGAGGTCTCTTCCTCGAAAAACCGAGGAGCCAGCGGGATCTGTACTTTCTTTTTCATGACTTCGTGCGACGCGTTACGATCCAAAGATGAGCCTATAAGTCTGCGCATCCAAAGCGTGCCCGCTTCGCCGCCATATCCTAACGTCTGCGGCTGCGGATCCGCTTTAGCCTCGAGTGATTTGTTCCTTCACCTTTGCAATCTCCGCATTATGCAGGTCTTGATCTGCGGGTTAGCTTTCGCCATGAGCACAGCCAATGCATCAAATAGTTCGACAAAACTTGAGCCGGCGGGCGACGGACAGGCCTCCTCGCCTACCGCCATCGCTGTTGTTGAACCGCCGATCATCGGCAGAATGGGTCAAGAGTGAAGCGCCGCTGTGTACCGCCATGAATATTCCAACCCGGTTGGCAGATCAAAGGCCCGGAATACTCTCATCGTCGGAATAGCCTCCGATCCGGCCATCTTGTACCTGGTGATACAGACTCAGTTTCCCGATCGACGACTCGTCAGAGTGGATAACGGTTTCGCGCCAGATGCTGATCCGCTCATAGTCTCCTCCGTGGATTACTCCCACGAAGGCACGCTTTGATAGCCCGGTTTAGCCAGGCAGGTTTCTTCGCCACGTTGGGCCGCCTCGACGAGGTCGGGTGCAGATGTCCTACCAGCCCTGCTCACCGATCTTGCCGATGAACACATGTATGCCACCAAAGGGGACCGGTACCCGTACTCAATCGAGCCGGGCCTCGGGCCCATGCCTCGCATCGTTGATGTAGAGCTTGCCGCTGACGACTCTTGGTCATCCGCCCACAACATAGCCTTCGAGTCCTTCGAACTTGCTCCTCTAAGATCGTCAAACCATCATGCGAGAGCCCCACGGTGGCGCCAACCGCCGTGGATTTGTCACGGCAGATGTCCTCATGAAAGGACTTAGTCACAAGGCCATCGTATGGGTTAACTTAGAGGGGTTAAAGCGGACGCAAAGACACGAGGGTTTATACTAGTTCGCCCCTTCGATGAAGGTAAAAGCCCACGCCTAGTTTGTGATGGGATTGATGTGATCTCGGCGACTAGGGAGCAATAGCTTCGCTTAAGCCTCGAGTTGTTGTTGTTCCGTCTCAAAACCGCCACGGGTCATCCCCTTTATATACACGGGTTGACGTCCGGCCGGTTCTGAGAGTCCCGAGGCCGGCTCATACCAAAGGTTCGGCTGGTCTCTCCTTCCCTTTTCTTACAACACAAGTTACATGACTATGGCGGTTTTACCATTATGGGCCCTAATCCGCTTTTGGGCTCCGGGCCTCTAAGTTTCATAGTAAAGCGCCATCTTCTGAATCTTCGTGGGCTTCAATATAGCTGAGGGTGAACCGGCCCCTCCTGGGCGGTTTAGACTCAGTAGTTACATCCTAGTCGCTGATTCTGCTGGTACTGATGGTGCAATAGAAGGTCAAAATCCAGCGGAAAATTCTACAAATACGGCATCCCATGCTACACGAGTTGCAAAAAAGCCAAACAGAAACAAATAGCTGCTACCAAACAAACAGAGACAACCCTAGTTCTTGCAACACCTACCGCAGTACTACTAGCTGCATGACTTACTCGTCGTAAGGCCAATCGAGCTAGCAGCACGTTCCCCAAACTCCCTTGCCACCGACACTACTTCCCAAGCACTCTTGACACAAGACGAGTTGGCAATATCGGATGAACCTTGTGAGCTTCAACAAAGAAGAAGGTAGTTGCTTTGGAGTCAAGTTACGATTGCATGCTTCTTTATATGTAGTCTCACAGTTTGATGTACACTAACACTTCCTATGTTCGTTGTTGGACTAGCACCTAGGCGCAAGAGGAAACAAACATCGTGGATAATGCTCGATAGGTTAACTAAATCTAGAGGAGGAAGAATGGAGATCCGTTTTGAGGCAGGTTTAAAAAGGCCACGTGATGCTCTGAGTCACCAAGTTAGTATCGAGGGCAGCGATTGCCGTTAGGTGTCATGTACGTATCCTCCCAACATGGATTGATGCAGGAATGACAAAGACGAAACCCAGTTCAACACCTTCCTCGACCATTTATCTGTAAGTATGGTTATGTATGGAAACTAGTAATATCGCCTTGCTCTGTCCCATACTTTCTAGGTTGTCGATAATGAGACTCCCATAATTTTCAGCGAGATGAGGTTCAAGTTGGATAGCCAAGATGATGCAACTGACAAGCTTGCACCCATGTTTTCAAGTCTGCTTTCTGCTGACAATGTCGGTATAAGTTGAGGAAAACTCACTTTGAAGGCAAGGCTAATAAAGTGAACTTTCCCAAACATCTCCAGTGGAAAATATATTGGATGAAGACTGGAGGGGCCTTGTTAAACACTGGTCTGATCCGAAGTATCAAGTACATTATATATATGTGATCAAATCATAGGTTGAAGTCCTATTTACGCATGTGCCACACAAATCTATCTTCTTGTAGGTGAACTGTTCAAAGAACAAGGCCAACCGTACGAAAGTGAAATTCCAACAGCATTTACGTGATCTCGTAGCTATATTGCACACCTGCGAGGCTCTTGTAATTAGTCGTTGTTTCACTCTTTTCATTGTACCATATTATCAGATCTATATTGACTTGTTCGAAATGCGTGAGGAAAGCCCATAAGGACCAAAAAGTACTGAACCAAATGCTATGGAAATCTTCAAGGACCTGTCACACCAAAGAAGAAGAAGGGCATGACTACACCAAATCAAAGCCACTTTGTTGTAAGTCCTTAATCCTCATGCCTTTTAACTACTACTTACTCGACTTGTGCCTTGAACTGCATGGTTTTGCAGCCAATGTCTATTACTCTTTTCAATTGTATACACAATTGTCTTAACGTATCATTGCACCTTACAAGGTTTAAAAAGAGAGGAGTGATGTTCCTTTGATCTTGACCCGTAATCTAGTTCCGTCTCGGACTTGCCCACACAATGTTACAATTGCCTGTTTGTCTGTTCTCAGTTGTTTTGTGATATGAATGATGTCATACTATGCTTACAGTATTATAAACTTCGTCTCTTTATCCTTAGCCCTCAATACAATGTGAAGAAATAGACAATACATTAGCGATGGTACATGGTCATATGTTTGGAACCTGGTTTTATTATGTACTTTGCAATGAAATACAACTAATATTTTACATGGGTTCACCAGAATAAGTTCTGTATATAGACCAAAGCTATTGTGTTTGGTTTTGCTGCCTCCTTAATATCTTACATTACGCTCGTACTACTAATGTAAAACCTCAACTTTTCAGCGAGCTATGGAAAAAATGGTGGAACCGCCACCTTCCGAAGGTGGCGAGGCAACTATAACCGCAATGTCAGCTCTTGCTGAAGTGGGTCAGTATCTGTCCACTAATAGTGCCAAAAGCACATTCCTGCGTAATACTGGGTTGGTTGTTAAGGCAATATCGTCCAAACTGCCTCATGATCAAGATATGCAAGCTCAAAGCAATGTTGTATCTGCGCTCCAGACACAAGTCCATTCCCTAACAGACCCTTTGTGAAAACAAGGAGAAACATTGCTCAATGTCGTCAAGATACACATGGTTTTGAAACCAGACTATCAGACATTTGCTATGTTGTTCAGGAGCCTAGGGGAAATGAAGGTGAGGGTTATGGTGCTCCATCGGACAATACAGCATGAAAACGTAACACTCAGATCAAATGAACTCAGCTTCTGAACTTCTGGTGGTGCATTTATCTGCTAGACTGTTAAGTTTTATGCCAACCTTCCTTTTGTTATATAGTTGGAATTTGTTTTGGTGCGATACAAAATTTATTCTTAACGTGCAGCCACCGGTGAAGAAAAAAGAGCAAGCCATTTTTGTATAGTGTAGGGTGTTCCCTATATTTGCACCTTGGTGGCGATCTTTTGATGCCGAGTGGATGTAATCTGTGTAATCGCTTTAATAGCCTAGCGTTAGTTTCGCCTTATTTATTTCCTAGTCTTCTTTTCCCTGGTTTGCTAGTGGCCGAATCGCCATGGGTTATATACGGGCCGTAGAGGATCCATGGGTCTCCTACGGGCCGTCGATAAATGGGCTGTAATCGGTGGGCCTCGGCCGTCGGATAAATGGGTCCACATGGGCCATAATCGGGCGTGGTGGTATCGGCCCGCGATCAACGGCCGTTAACGTGCAGAGACAGCAAAGGCTTAACTACATCACAGGCATAACGGGTCATTAATGGGCCAGAATATAGGGCGGGCGGAAACGACGCAACGGGTTAACAGTGCCGAACGGGCCGACTCTTACCATGGGCAATTTGGCCCATTAGGGTAACAGCGATGTAATGGGCGACTCTTGCCATGGGCGAATTTGGCCCATTAGGGAACAGCCAAGAAGGGCCGACTCTTGCCATGGGCCGAATTTGGCCCATTAGGGAAACAGGCCAGTGACGGGCCGGAAGTAATCGAGGGCCGAAAAGGAGCCCAAGAACGTATGGGCCGTCAATAGGCTGAAAGCTAACACGGACTGGAAACGGCCCATGTAAATCACGGGCCGTTAACGGGTACAAAGAAAATTACTGTTCATTATGGGCTAGAGTCACCATGGGCCCGTAAAGGGCGAAAGATCTGAAAGGCCTCATATGGGCCGAAGACGTCATGGGCCATACATGGGCCGAAAGTGAAATGGGCTGGTGTTATATTCGACGGCCCACATGGCGTTGTTGGGCGATTTCCTTTAGGGCCTAACGGGTCGTGAGTTAACGGCCGTAAAATGGGCTATTTGCGAAGAGACCGTTAACGCGAGGCTTTTCATGGGCCAGCCCGTTAACTTTGACCAAGTCAAACGGGCCGGCTTTGTAAGCTAAATCGGCGATGGTGGGCCGTGGCACGTGTCGACATATCATAGACGCCATTCGACCGATCGACGATTTAGCCGGCATATGGTTTCGTCCGCCAATAAGAATTTTACACGGAAATTTCCCATTGGTCGGGGCTGTTAACGGGTTATCGGGTCCAAAACCCGACACGATAGCTTAACGGCGTTCCATTACGGTGGATGCCACGTGTCGGTCACCCTTGACGAAAGCACTTCTGTGACGTGATACGTCTCCGTCGTATCTATAATTTTTTATTGTTCCATGCCAATATTATTCCACTTTCATATACTTTAGGCAACTTTTTATACTATTTTTGGGACTAACATATTGATCCAAAGGCTCGATGCCGGTTCTGTCTCATTGCATGTTTTATGTTACGCAGAATATCCATATCAAACGGAATCCAAACGGGATAAAAACGGACGGAGCTTATTTTTGGAATATTTGGAAAATTCCGGAAGAAATATCCACATGATACGGTGCCAGAGGTGGCCACGAGGTAGGGGGCACGCCTGCCCCCCTGGGCGCGCCCCCTACCCTCGTGAGCCACCCGTAAGGCGGTTGACGCTCTTCTTTTGCCGCAAGAAAGCTAATATTCGAAAAAAAATCACGGCGAAGGTTTCATGCCAATCGGAGTTACGGATCTCCATATATACACGAAACGGTGAAACAGAGCCAGGGGAGAACGCAGAAACAGAGAGAGACAGAGAGACAGATCCAATCTTGGAGGGGCTCTTGCCCCTCCCACGCCATGGAGACCATGGACCAGGGGGGAAACCCTTCTCCCATCTAGGGAGAAGGTCAAGGAAGAAGAAGAAGGAGGGGGGGCTCTCTCCCCCTCGCTTCCGGTGGCGCCGGAACGCCGCCGGGGGCCATCATCATTACCACGATCTTCACCAACACCTCTGCCATCTTCACCAACATCTCCATCACCTTCCCCCTTCTATCTACAGTGGTCCACTCTCCCGCAACCCGTTGTAACCTCTACTTGGACATGGTGCTTTATGCTTCATATTATTATCTAATGATGTGTTGCCATCCTATGATGTCTGAGTAGATTTTCGTTGTCCTATAGATGATTGATGAATTGCTATGATTGGTTTGAGTTGCATGTTTTATTATTGGTGTTGTCCTATTGTGCCCTCCGTGTCGCGCATGAGGGATTCCCGCTGTAGGGTTTGCAATATGTTTATGATTTGCTTATGGTGGGTGGCGTGAGTGATGAAGCCTGAGACCGAGTAAGTAGGTTATTTGCGTATGGGATAAAGGGGACTTGATACTTTAATGCTATGGTTGGGTTTTACCTTAATCGTTGAATCTTTAGTAGTTGCGGATGCTTGCTAGAGTTCCAATCATAAGTGCATATGATCCAAGTAGAGAAAGTATGTTAGCTTATGCCTCTCCCTCAAATAGAATTGCAATAGTGATTACCGGTCTAGTAACATAGTCAATTGCTTAGGGACAATTTCGCAACTCCTACCACCACTTTTACACACTCGCCATATTTACTTTAGTTGTGTTTTTATCTTAGCAGCCCCTAGTTTATGTTTACGTGCTCTTTATTTTCTTGCAAACCTATCCAAAAACACCTACAAAGTACTTCTTGTTTCATACTTGTTCTAGGTAAAGCGAACGTCAAGCGTGCGTAGAGTCGTATTAGTGGCCAATAGGACTTGAGAGAGTATTTGTTCTACCTTTAGCTCCTCGTTGGGTTCGACACTCTTACTTATCGAAAGAGGCTACAACTATCCCGTGATACTTCATGCGGGTCATCAAGACCTTTTTTCCGGCGCTGTCTTGGGAGCAATAGCGTGGGGTGAATATTCTCGTGTGTGCTTGTTTGCTTTATCATTAAGTAATTTTTATTTGATGTTCTTAGTTGTTCTTTATCTTTAGTTATGGATATGGAACACGAAATACCAAAAAAAAAATAGGTGTACTTGCTGCTCATGGAGATGGGGAACCTCCTAAAACCCTCGATGCTGGTTATGTGAAAGATATCATGTACTACTTTAATAATCCTGAGAAAAACCCCATTCAATTATGTAATGGGAGTAACGTTGGATCAACGTGAATACTTTAGGGATTATCGCTAACACAAAAAGGAAACTATTATGGGATCAAATTCATATATTGAAGTGGTATGCTTGGCAACTATGCGTGAGTTATGATTATACTTGTTGCTCTAGGATGAAGGCTCCACACCTTCCCTTTTCATGCAAATTTAATGATAATAAAACCTTAGCTTCTTATGCTAATGGTATATATGATTACTATGATGTGGAACAAATAGAAGAATTTGTTGCCTTTATGGGTGCTTATGAAATTGAATCTATGTGTAAAGAGTTTGAAGATTTTGATGATGCTGTTTATAGATCTGAAAATTTAGCTATCCTCAAATATTGTTATGAGAATTATGAATACAATGCCGATATTAATGCACTTATTGAGAAAGTCTCCGCTGTCCAAGAAGAGACTAATATTTTGCAGGAATCTATGCAAGAAGAAATTGATGAAACTGTGAGCTCATTGGATGAAAAAGATGAGGAGGAGAGCGAAGAACAAAAGGAGGAAGAGCGGATTGATCACCCATGCCCACCTTATAATGAGAGTAACCCTTCAACTCATACATTGTTTAATTCCCCTTCGTGCTTACCGAAGGATGATTGCTATGATGACTATTATGATCCCATTAATTCTCTTGATATATCCCTTTTTGATGATGCTTGCTATGCTTATGGCCAAGATGCCAATATGAATTATGCTTACGGAGATGAACTTGCTATAGTTCCTTACGTTAAACATGAAATTGTTGCTATTGCACCCACGCATGATAGTCCTATTATCTTTTTGAATTCTCCCGATTATACTATATCGGAGAAGTTTGCACTTATTAAGGATTATATTGATGGGTTGCCTTTTACCGTTGCACATGATGATTTTGATAGATATAATATGCATGTGCTTGCTACTCCTACTTGCAATTATTATGAGAGAGGAACTATATCTCCACCTCTCTATGTTTCCAATACAATAAAATTGCAAGAAACTGTTTATACTATGCATTGGCCTTTACTGGGTGTGCATGAATTGTTCTTTTATGACATGCCGATGCATAGGAAGAGAGTTATACTTCGTCATTACATGATATATGTTACTTTGTGCTCACTACTAAATTACAAATCATTGCTAATTAAATTGGCTTTAATATACCTTGGGATCCGGGTGGATTCCTACTTGAGCACTAAATGCCTAGCTTAAATGGCTTTAAAGAAAGCGCTGCCAGGGAGACAACCCGGAAGTTTTAGAGAGTCATTTATTTCTGTTGAGTGCTTTTATATAGTTTAAAAACAACAAAAATAAAGAGGGGAACCCAAAACTTTTTCAAAAAGGAAAGTGAAAGTGAGAGAGACAAGCATTGTTGAAGTGGGAGCTAGCCTTGAACTTTGTTCATGCTCACGGAAACTTTGTGAATCTTGATTACAGAAACTTTTCAACAAAAATAATTATCCCCTTGTACAATTCCAATGTATTATAAAAATAATGTGCTAAGGTTTGCCTTTAGGATGTTTACGATGCTTGTTGGTATGTGCGGTGCAGGACAGAAACTTTGGCTGTAGTGCGCGATTTTTAGTTATTTACTAGAACGTCAAATGGTTCTGATTCTTTTTGCGCTGTCTTGCTGTACAAATTTTTTATTTTTCTAATTTTGGCAGAATTTTTCAAGTATCATAAGTATGGTGAATGTTCAGATTGCTACAGACTGTTCTGTTTTTGACAGATTCTGTTTTTGATGCATAGTTTGCTTGTTTTGATGAATCTATCAATTTATATCAGTGCATTAAGCCATGAAAAAGTTATATTACAGTAGACACAATGCAAATACAAAATATGAATTGGTTTGCAACAGTACTTAGAGTGGTGGTTTGCTTTATTATACTAACGGATCTTACCGAGTTTTCTGTTGAAATTTTGTGTGGATGAAGTGTTCGATGATTGAGAAGGTTTCGATGTGAGAAGAAGGAAGAGAGGCAAGAGCTCAAGCTTGGGGATGCCCGAGGCACCCCAAGTAAATATTCAAGGATACTCAAGCGTCTAAGCTTGGGGATGCTGGGAAGGCATCCCCTCTTTCTTCAACAACTATCGGTATGTTTTCGGATTCATTTCGTTCATGCGATATGTGCAATCTTGGAGCGTATTTTGCATTTAGTTTTCATTTTTCTTTTTATGCACCATGCTGGTATGAGACGGTCCTTGGTTGATTTATAGAATTCTCTCTGCACTTCACTTATATCTTTTGAGTATGGCTTTATAGAATGCTCTTTGCACTTCACTTATATCTTTTGAGTATGGCTTTATAGAATGCTTCATGTGCTTCACTTATATCATTTGAAGTTTGTATTGCCTGTTTCTCTTTACATAGACAACCGCCATTTGTAGAATGCTCTTTTGCTTCACTTATATTTGTTAGAGCGTGGGCATACCTTTTGTAGAAAGAATTAAAACTCTCTTGCTTCACTTATATCTATTTAGAGAGATGACAGGAACTGGTCATTCACATGGTTAGTCATAAAACCCTACATAAAACTTGTAGATCGCTGAATATGATATGTTTGATTCCTTGCAATAGTTTTGCGATATAAAGGTGGTGATATTAGAGTCATGCTAGTTGAGTAATTGTGAAATTGAGAAATACTTGTGTTGAGGTTTGCAAGTCCTGTAGCATGCACGTATGGTGAACCGTTATGTAACGAAGTCGGAGCATGGGTGTTTATTGATTGATTTCCTTATGAGTGGCGGTCGGGGACGAAGCGATGGTCTTTCCTACCAATCTATCCCCCTAGGAGCATGCGCGTAGTACTTTGTTTCGATGACTAATAGATTTTTGCAATAAGTATGTCAGTTCTTTATGACTAATGTTGAGTCCATGGATTATACGCACTCTCACCCTTCCATCATTGCTAGCCTCTTGATTGCGTGCAGTGCCCTTTCTCACCTCGAGAGTTGGTGCAAACTTCGCCGGTGCATCCAAACCCCGTGATATGATACGCTCTGTCACGCATAAGCCTCATTATATCTTCCTCAAAACAGCCACCATACCTACCTATCATGGCATTTCCATAGCCATTCCGAGATATATTGCCATGCAACTTCCATCATCATCATATACATGACTTGAGCATTTATTGTCATATTTCTTTGCATGATCGTAAGATAGCTAGCATGATGTTTTCATGGCTTGTCCGTTTTTGATGTCATTGCTACGCTTAGATCATTGCACATCCCGGTACACATCACGGGAGGCATTCATATAGAGTCATATCTTTGTTATAGATGTCGAGTTGTAATATTGAGTTGTAAGTAAATAAAAGTGTGATGATCATTATTAGAGCATTGCCCCAAAGTGAGGAAAGGATGATGGAGACTATGATTCCCCACAAGTCGGGATGAGACTCCGGACTTTATGAAAAATAAAAGAGGCCAAAGAAGCCCAAATAAAAAAGAGGCCAAAGAAGCCCACCAAAAAAATGAGAGAAAAAGAGAGAAGGGGCAATGTTACTATCCTTTTGCCACACTTGTGCTTCAAAGTAGCACCATGTTCTTCATAGAGAGAGTATCCTATGCTTTCACATTCATATACTAGTGGGAATTTTCATTATAGAACTTGGCTTGTATATTCCGATGATGGGCTTCCTCAAATGCCCGAGGTCTTCATGAGCAAGCAAGTTGGATGCACACCCACTTAGTTTCCAGTTTGAGCTTTCATACACTTATAGCTCTTAGTGCATCCGTTGCATGGCAATCCCTACTCCTCACATTGATATCTGTTGATGGGCATCTCCATAGCCCGTTGATACGCCTAGTTGATGTGAGACTTTCTCCTTTTTTGTCTTCTCCACATAACCACCATCATCATATTCTATTCCACCTATAGTGCTATGTCCATGGCTCACGCTCATGTATTGCGTGAAAGTTGAAAAGGTTTGAGAACGTCAAAAGTATGAAACAATTGCTTGGCTTGTCATCGGGGTTGTGAATGATGTGAATATTTTGTGTGGTGAAGATGGAGCATAGCCAGACTATATGATTTTGTAGGGATGAGCTTTCTTTGGCTATGTTATTTCAATAAGACATAATTGCTTGGTTGGTATGCTTGAAGTATTATTGTTTTTATGTCAAAGGATAGATTATTGCTTTGAATCATTCGTGTCTTAATATTCATGCCATGATTAGACATATGATCAAGATTATGCTAGGTAGCATTCCACATCAAAAATTATCTTTTTATCATTTACCTACTCGAGGATGAGCAGGAATTAAGCTTGGGGATGCTGATACGTCTCCGTCAGATCTATAATTTTGATTGTTCCATGCCAATATTATTCCACTTTCATATACTTTTTGGCAACTTTTTATACTATTTTGGGACTAACATATTGATCCAAAGTGCCCAGTGCAGTTCCCTCGTCATTGCATGTTTTATGTTTCGCAGAATATCCATATCAAACGGAATCCAAACGGGATAAAAACGGACGGAGCTTATTTTTGGAATATTTGGAAAATTCCGGAAGAAAAATCCACGCGAGACGGTGCCCGAGGTGGCCACGAGGCAGGGGGGCGCGCCTGCCCCCCTGGGCGCGCCCCTACCCTCGTGAGCCACCCGTAAGGCGGTTGACGCTCTTCTTTTGCCGCAAGAAAGCTAATTTTCGAAAAAAAATCACGGCGAAGGTTTCAGGCCAATCGGAGTTACGGATCTTCATATATACGAAGAACGGTGAAAGCAGAGCCGTGAGAGAACGCAAAAACAAAGAGAGACAGAGACAGATCCAATCTCGAGGAGGGCTCTCGCCCTCCACGCCATGGAGACCATGGACGGAGGAAACCCTTCTCCCATCTAGGGAGAAGGTCAAGGAAAAGAAGAAGAAGGAGGGCTCTCTCTCCCCTACGCTTCCAGTGTGCCGGGGCCTTGAGGGCCATCATCATCACCGCTGATCTTCACCAACACCTCCGCCATCTTCACCAACATCTCCATCACCTTCCCCTCTATCTACAGCGGTCCACTCTCCGCAACCCGTTGTACCCTCTACTTGAACATGGTGCTTTATGCTTCATATTATTATCTAATGATGTGTTGCCATCCTATGATGTCTGAGTAGATTTTCGTTGTCCTATCGGTGATTGATGAATTGCTATGATTGGTTTGAGTTGCATGTTTTATTATTGGTGCTGTCCTATTGTGCCCTCCGTATCATGCAAGCGTGAGGGATTCCTGCTGTAGGGTTTGCAATATGTTTATGATTTGCTTATGGTGGGTGGCGTGAGTGACAGAAGCACAGACCCGAGTAAGTAGGTTATTTGCGTATGGGATAAAGGGGACTTGATACTTTAATGCTATGGTTGGGTTTTTCCTTAATGAATCTTTAGTAGTTGCGGATGCTTGCTAGAGTTCCAATCATAAGTGCATATGATCCAAGTAGAGAAAGTATGTTAGCTTATGCATCTCCCTCAAATAGAATTGCAATAGTGATTACCGGTCTAGTAACATAGTCAATTGCTTAGGGAAAATTTCGCAACTCCTACCACCACTTTTCCACACTCGCCATATTTACTTTAGTTGTGCTTTTATCTTAGAAGCCCCTAGTTTATGTTTACGTGCTCTTTATTTTCTTGCAAACCTATCCAAAAACACCTACAAAGTACTTCTACTTTCATACTTGTTCTAGGTAAAGCGAACGTCAAGCGTGCGTAGAGTCGTATCAGTGGACGATAGGACTTGAGAGAGTATTTGTTCTACCTTTAGCTCCTCGTTGGGTTCGACACTCTTACTTATCGAAAGAGGCTACAACTATCACGTATACTTGCGGGTCATCATGACGCGCGATTTATCGTCATGGAAGTGGACACTTCCGTGATGATAATTTTGGTAATGTCATGGAAAACTTCTACGACAGCAAAGTTATGACTATCTTGATTCTGACAAAAATATGTCATGGATGTACATGCATGACAAAAACGGCCCCATTGTGACAAACACGTATCATCACGGAAGTGTATTTTTTTGTAGTGCATGCCTGCCTCCACAAACGCTGAAGGGTTTAGCTGAAACGGCTGATGAGCCCCCAATTGAGCCGCCAACTCCGCATCACGCCGGGCTCTTGCCTGATCCACAAGGGCCTGAGCATTATTATCAACATGGGGCGGGTAATCATTACGAGGCGGGTTACGATGCCGCTCGCTGCTGGAAACCGCCGGCGATTCAATGCGCCATCTATAACTTCGACTAGGGCGGGGCGTTGAATGAACATGCTCATGACTTTATGAGTAAGCCGCTTGTTGTGCCACAACCGTCTGAAGAAGTTCCAGCATGTTTCGGGTCTCTATCACAGCCGGAGACTCACCCTCGATCGAAAGAGCCGCCAATCGTGTGGCTGCAACAATCATATTATCCACCGGGTTAGAGTAATGACCAGAAGGTGTTGGAACCCGTTTAGGTTGGGTCATATCCCTACGAGGTGAGTCTCGCCACACGAGTGAGCCGCCGCTCGGTCTGGCGCCTTTAGCAGCCTTTGGTTACGGCGATGGGTGGGTTACTCGTTCCTGCCCTAGGTGTGTTAAAAAGTTTCCAGCCTTCAAACTGTAAAGGTAGGCGGCTCTGCTGCCTCCTTCAAAGAACAGTGTTAGATGTGTTCTGATCCAGACTCAAACGGAAAGCTTCTGCTTGTATTTGCTTTGTATTTCGGCCTCCGGCGACCCCGCTCGATTGCCATCTGGCGTTTTCTGTATTAAGATCCTCTCGGGCCTTGGCCACCTCGTCTCGCACCTTTGCAACCTCTGCATTATGTTGCCTTGATTCACTGGAGTTACCTCTACAACTAAGAGAGTCGCCAACGCATCCAAGAGCTGAGATAAGACTTGAGCCGGCGGCCGTGCAGAGCCGCTCACTCTAGCTGTTGCCGCAACAGTTGAGCCGAGTGTCATAGCCGCAGCTATTGACGAATTTAACATCAGCTGCGTTCCAACCATAAAAATAGCATCCCTGCTTGGTGGCTCATAGGGATTCAGAATACTGTCACCATCGGAATAGCCCCCAAGCCCGCCATCCTGCAGCTGATAGATTTACTTGGTTTCACTGGCTGAGGACTCATCACCTGAATAGATGGCCATCTCTCCGCTAGATGCAGACCCTTCCTCAAGATCCACCCCATGAACAAAGCCAACGAAGACGTGCTTCCGGCCAGGTTGAACCCTGGCTGGTCGCACATGCTGAGCCATCTCGATGATGTCGATGCACGTCTCCAGGTCAGGCTTCGACTCGCTGATCCTGCCGATGAACACGTGAATTCCTCAAAGGAGGCCTGGTACCCATACTCAATTGAGTCGGGCTCAGGGCCCCAGCTAGCATCGTCGATGCAGATCTTGCCGCGGCGACTCTTGGTCATCTGGCCCACAACATATCCTTCGATCCTTGAGAATTTTCCCTTCAAGAATTCGAAACCACCATGCTCTGGCCCCATGGTTGGCGCCAACTGCCGGGGTTTTGTCACGGCAGATGCCCTAGTGAAAGGAATTAGGTGTGGAGCCATTGCAACGTAGGTTAGCTCAAAGGGGTTGAACGCGACAAAGGACACAAAGGGTTTACCCAGGTTCGGCCACTCGTGATGAGGTAAAAGCCTACCTCCTGCTTCTAGTTGTATTGCTTGAGTTCGATTACAAGGGAGCGAATACGCTTGACCTAGTTATCGATTAGTTGTCCTCTTGATTAACCCGCTTGGGTCTCGCCTTTATATACACAGGTTGAGGTCCGGCGGTTTACAAGAGTCTAGATCGAGTCATATAACGTAACCGACTCTGGTTCTATTCCCCTTGCCTTACAGAGCAAGTCATCATCGTGCGACTCACACCTTCGGATCTTGAGTTTCCTCTGGGTCTTGGTCCTCCAATAAGCCTACTTATGAACCGCTGCATTCACGTCTTGTCTTCTTGGGCCTTGTTGGGCCCTTTGCTATAATTCTCTAACCGTGTAACCCGGCCCGTCCTGGGAGGGTCACACCGCGGGGTTATGTCCCCAACACTTGTATTAAAGTTTGTGATTCCCGAAGCATGCTCGTATGAGGAAGTCGGGGCATGATTTATTTATTGATTGTCTTCCTTATGAGTGGCGGTCGGGGACGAGCGATGGTCTTTTCCTACCAATCTATCCCCCTAGGAGCATGCGTTTAGTACTTTTTTTGATATCTAATAGACTTTTGCAATAAGTATATGAGTTCTTTATGACTAATGTTGAGTCCATGGATTATATTCCGCACAATTCCACTGAAACAATCGTTAAAACGACACTTCAGGAGGTGGTGGCGGCGGACACAAGTTCGCTGTCCAGAAAAACAGTACGGTCGCCCGAGGGCAATGTTGACGTTGAGCCCCCAGGCTCCCTGGATGATTCCTCCATGATCTTGATAGAGATCGGAGTTGATGTTGATGAAGGCCCTCATCCGAACATGACGATCGGAGGTAGGGCGCAGTCCTTGGTCGAACCAAGGTGACCGGTCATTTGGTGGCGAAGATGCGAAGTCGCGATTGATCTGCAGGCAAGCCATCGACCTTTTGTCAAACACACAATGAACTCTCAATGAAAGCACCAATGTCGGTGTCAAAACCGGGCGGATCTCGGGTAGGGGGTCCCGAAATGCGTCTAAGGTGGATGGTAACAGGAGGCAAGGGACACGATGTTTACAGGTTGGGCCCTCTCTATGGAGGTAATACCCTACTTCCTGCTTGATTGATCTTGATGAATATGAGTATTACAAGATTTGATCTACCACGAGATCGTAGAGGCTAAACCCTAGAAGCTAGCCTATGATTATGATTGTTTTATATATCCTACGGACTAAACCCTCCGGTTACACAGAGTCGGTTACAAGGGAGGAGATCTACATATCCGTATCGCCAAGCTTGCCTTCCACACCAAGGAGAGTCCCATCCAGACATGGGACGAAGTCTTCAATCTTGTATCTTCATAGTCCAACAGTCCGGCCAAAGGATATAGTCCCGAGACCCCCTAATCCAGGACTCCCTCACCCGGCGTGGCAGGTCACGCCACGGGACCGCGTGTCTTGGTGCGAGGGCAGCGTCCTGGTGCGGAGGTGGTGGAGGCACTCCGTTAGCGACGTCGCCCGCTGCTGGAGGTGGTCGAGGTAGCGAAAGGGACGGTGCAGGAGAGCCCCCAGCGGCGCTGACGAGCTCGGCGATGCGCTCGAGCCAGTCGTCGTAGAGGTCGTCGACTGGACGGTAAGGCAGGAGCTCGCGTGCCATGAGTAGCGCAGGCTGCGCGTCTGTGGGCGCGCGACGAGCGTGGGATGACGAGCCGGTCGGAGTCAGCGACGGGGTGGCGGTGCGTCCGTCCCGCCGCACGGAAGGGTGCAGCGATGAAGCTTGTTGCTAGTTCCCTGCTGGGCCGGTGGCGGCGTTGGCAGTGGGCGATGGAGAACGGCGGGGAGGTCCGCCGACGGGCGCCGTCTGAGCGACGCGAGCGGCGAGGGCGGCACGGCGCTCCGCACGGGCTCGGCGAGCGTCAGGCATGGATCTAGTGGAGCAGTGGAGCACGGATTGTCAGAAGAAAGGCTTCAGCGCACCCCTACCTGGCGCGCTAAATGTCGGATTCTGGGTTCCGGCAAACCCTTGAGGTTCGAACACTAGGGTGCGCACGAAGATCTCTCTCTCCCTAGCTCGCTCTCACAACGGTCTCAATGCCTAGCTCCACAAACCCAAAGAACAAGAGACACGAGGGTTTATCTTTGGTTCGGCCACCGTTGGTGTGTAATACCCTACTCCAGTGTGGTGTGGTGGATTGCCTTGTAGGCTGGGGATGAACAAGTACAAGGGATGAACAGGCTCCTGAGGACAGGTGTTCTTGAGCTCGGTGAGCTTGAGTGTGGAGGATGATCTGAATGGTCCATCTCCAGATCACTTGCATCCTATGGTGGTGGCTAGTCCTATTTATAGAGGCCCTGGTCCTCTTCCCAAATATTAGGTGGGAAGGGATCCCACAACGGCCAATTTGAAGGGGGGCAACTAGTACAAGTTATCCTGACAAAAGGTGGTCTTCGCCTGCCAAAGGCTCCTGTGGTGCGCCATCGTGGACTCAGCTGTGAACTCTGTCCTGTCGTCCTGCTGGTCTTGCTCTCTTTGCACTGATATGGAAACCTTTGCCTGACGCCTCGGGACTCCTCGCCTGCGCTTGCCCCTTTAGCACCAAAGAGGCAACGGGTACTCTGCGCCCACCGGCACCCTCCTGGCCTTCGTCGTCACGGCTCACATCACGTGCACCTCGCGAGGTGCCCCCTGCATAGATATCTCCGCTCCTCAGGAGCCAGCCTAGGAAGGCTGCCCCTGAGGAGGTCTTGCGTCGTCCGCCTCATGAGGCTTGGCTCCTCGCGAGGGTCTTGAGTGGTTGCTGATGAAGATGGGCCATACTAGGCTGCTGGATTAGCCACACCCTGGGCTGCAGGCAGGCAAGTCTGAGTACCCCCGTTCCCAGGACGCCGACAACCACCGTTTGTGATTAATGCATCGCACATAGTTTTGTCGAAGGGTCTCTGATTGTAGTTTCGCGTTAGCAGCAACCTGCAGTAGTGTAATTACTTTGGTTGAATCTGATCCTTTACATGGTTATAAATCTAAAATTGTTGTGGCACATCTTACTAAATTAAATGATTTATCACTTCTTTGCAAAATATTTCCCCGCTCATAACAAACAAGCTGCTTTAAGGGAATATATAATTTTGTGCAAATTGAAGAAAAGAGTCTCCCACAAGCTTGGGGGAGGCTTCTCCAATTACTTAATGCTTTGCCTGATCATCCTCTCAAGAAAAATGAAATACTTGATATCTTTTATAATGGACTAACTGATGCTTCCAGAGACCACCTGGACAGTTGTGTTGGTTGTGTTTTCAGGGAAAGAACTGTTAAGCAAGCTGAATTGTTATTGAATAATATATTGAGTAATGAAAATGATTGGACACTTCCTGAACCAACTCCGAAGCCAACTCCGAAGAAAAGAGGTATTCTATTTCTCAGTCCTGAAGATATGCAAGAGGCAAAGAAATCAATGAAACAAAAGGTATTAAAGCTAAAGATGTTAAAAATGTACTGCCTATTGAACAAATACATGGTCTTGATAACCCGACACAGGTAGTAGAGGTAAACTCTCTCCGTTGATTTGATGAAGGTGATATTCCTCATAACAAGTCTGCTAGTCAATGCTTTGATGAGTTTGATAATTTTATTGTTAAACAAGAGAATTGCAATGCTTATGTTAGTAGACAATTGAAACGTAATGCTTACATGCTTGATCACTTGGGTGATTATAAGAGTAGAACTGTTAACGGTCTTAAGCTTATTAGTAAACATGCTTCCATGGTTACAACTCACGTAGAACAAGTACTTAAGACACATGATGATTTTCTTAATGAGTTCAATAATAAGAGTAATGATAATGTTGTTACGGTTATGACTAGAGGTGGTAAAATGACCCAGGAACCGTTGTATCCTGAGGGCCATCCTAAGAGAGTTGAGCAAGATTCTTAGAGAACTAATACTGATGCACCTAGTCCTAATAATAAAAAGAAAAAGAAAACTGATAGGACTTTGCATGCTAGTGAACCTGCTATAGACACACCTGAGAATCCCAATGATATTTCTATTTCTGATGCTGAGACACAATCTGGTGATGAACATGAACCTAGTGATAATGTTAATAATGATGTTCATGTTGATGCTCAACCTAGTAATGATAATGATATAGAGATTGAACCTGCTGTTGATCTTGATAACCCACAAACAAAGAATCAATGTTATGATAAGAGAGACTTTGTAGCTAGGAAACATGGTAAAGAAAGAGAACCATGGGTTTAGAAACCCATGCCCTTTCCTCCTAAGCTATCCAAGAAAAAGGATGATGAGGATTTTAAGCACTTTGCTGAAATGATTAGACCTATCTTTTTGCGTATGCGTTTGGCTGATATGCTTAAAATGCCACCTTATGCTAAGTATATTAAAGATATTGTTACAAATAAAAGAAAGATACCTGAAGCTGAAATTTCCACCATGCTTGCCAATTATTCCTTTAAGCGTGGAATACCAAAGAAACTTGGAGACCCAGGAGTACCAACTATACCATGCTCCACTAAAAGAAACTATGTTAAAACTGCTTTATGTGATCTTGAGCCGGTGTTAGTGTTATGCCTTTCTCTTTGTATCGTAGACTTGAATTGAATAAGTTGACACCTACTGAAATCTCTTTGCAAATGACTGCTAAATCAACTGCTATACCTATCGGTATTTGTGAGGATGTGCCTGTTGTGGTTGCAAATGTTACTATCTTAACGGATTTTGTTATTCTTGATATTCCCGAGGATGACAGTATGCCGATTCTTGGTAGACCCTTTTTGAATACTGCATGGGCTATTATTGATTGCAACAAAGGAAATGTCACTTTTCATGTCAATGGTAATGAATATACGGTACACTTTCCAAAGAAACAACCTTAAATTCATAGTATCAATTCTATTGGAAAATTTTCAACTATTACTATTGGAGGTTTTGAATTCCCTCTTCCTACTATCAAAAAGAAGTATGATATTCTTATTGTTGAGGAAATGCATATCCCTGTTGAGGTAACCTAGTGTTATTCGAAAGTTCTCCGGTTTCATGTCAATGGATTCCTTTTGATGAGCATGAGATGGATGAATTTAGAAAGCACAACTCTCTGTACCCATCTTTTACTTTCTATTATTTAGTTTAAACAAAGCAAAAATAGTATTTTCTGTCTGTTTTCTGAATTATCCGTGCAATAAAAAAATGTCCCGAAAATAGAAGTTCTCCAAATGCCGTGAAAATTTAGTATGATTTTTTATGCAATACTTTAGAATTTTTGGTGCAAAGAACACACCAGGGGGCCTCACCAGCTGGCCACAAGGGTGGAGGGCGCACCCCCTGACCTTGTGGGCCCCACGTGCCCCCCTCCACTTATTCCAGCACCCATCCATTCTTTCTTCCACCAGAAAAAAATCACTCCATAGCTCAAACTCGGTGTTCTTGCTCATCTTGCTACCATTTTTGATCTCCTTGCTCAAAGCTCCATTCTCATAACTGATTTGGGGATTGTTCTTCGGTATGTGAGTCATCCAATGGTCCAATTAGTTTTTGTTCTAGTGCTTTATTCATTGCAAATTTTGCTGCTGTGGTGACTTTTTTCTTGAGCTTGCATGTCAAATTTATATGGTCCAAAGTAGTTTTGATGCATGGTTTAGCCTCTAGATACTTGTAGGAGTAGTTGCTATCAATTTTGTTGAGTTTGGTTCACTTTTATTTTGAGTCACTAAAAATTTCAGAAATTTTTCAGAGAAAGAAAGGTCTTGGAGAATGTACCAAGGTGGTTCTTCAAGGAAGCAAGCACTGAGGCGTGCGATACAAGAACTAGACCCTGAACCACCAAGGGAAGCTCAAGTGAAGCCGTGTGAATGGCCATCGGATGAATTTATGGATCTTGCAGGTTTCAAGGATGAATTCTATGCATACGTACGAAATGTCAGCCTCGAGAATTTCTTATCGGACAAGTGCTTACAGTATTATTATCTCACTGATTCCTTCGTGCGGAGGTTTGAGTTTTCATCCAAGCATAATACTCATATTGTTCTGTTTCATCTTTATGATGAATCTTATACAATGGACCTAGAAGACTTTTGTGAAGCATGTAGAATTCTGCAATGGGGTAGTCTTAGTGAGCATCATAAATCTGAGTATAATGATTTCCTTGCTAACATCACTGTTGGAGAAACTAGAAATATCACACAAGCAACCGTAGGGAGCATCCACTTTCCTACCATACATTATTTTGCTCTCTTTATCGATAGGTGTATTAATGGTAAACATGAGCAGTGTCACATCTGCGTTCCGGATCTTAGTGTCTTCAAGTGTGCGGTGTTAGGTGATAAACGATATAATTTGGGGGCCATTATTGCTAGAAGGCTACATCTTAATGCTAAAGATGGAGATTTATTTGGTGGGATTTATGCAACTCGTTTAGCTAATTATTTGGGTGTACCTATTAGAGGGTATGATATTGAGTTGCCACCTACTTTTTTGGATTATGAGGCTTTGGTACGCCACCAGTTTATTAAGAGGAATGAACAGATCCTCCAGTACCGACTAATCTTTGATAGACAGTGTGTCGTCCTTGTTACTCTTCCTTCCCATGCTTTCTTTGACTTTCGGGCAAAGGGGTGATATTTTATAACTGAGAAGAGGCAAACGGGTATCAGAGAACAGCGGAGGCTTCTCGTCTTCAGGAGGCATCTCGCCAAGCGTAGCTGCCGCAACCTGATCTGACCCCAACTACAACTTTGTATATCCACCGGCCAGTGGCCTTTTAGACCAACAGGCCAAAAGCCTAAGCTTGGGGGAGTACGTATTTCTCACCGACATTACATTCATGTTCACACACTCATTTCAATTGTCGGTGTTCATACTCTTTCATTGTATCATCCATGTTAGTTTATTCCTTTTTCCGCTTTCTTTTTGTGTGTTTGAAAACCTTAAGAAAAACCAAAAAAAAATAGTAGTAGTTTACTTTCCATGCATGCTTAGTAGTAGTATTAAAAGAAAACCCAAAAATATTTCTCGTGTTTGTTGGGAGCTTTCCCGTGTAAATAGTTTTTCTCGTTCTGGTTTTACCTTTCTTCATAAAAACAAAAACTCCAAAAATATTTCAGTGTGTTTCTTTGGAATTCTTTTCTTTTCTTTGGGGGTCGAGAGGAGAAGACCATAATGAAAATGTTGAGTGGCTCTCATATGCATTATTGTTAATCTAACAAAGAGCCCATATTACCTTGTCTTCTCCTCTGAATAAATGTTTGCAGATCCCAGCTTAGTCCAATGCACGTGCACTATTATTATTATCCACACCGTTCGGTCGTGCAAGTGAAAGGCAATAATGACGATATATGATGAAATGATTGAGATGAGGATAAGCTGGTATGAACTTCGACCTATCTTGTTTTTGTAAATATGATTAGTTCATCGTTCCTGATTCAGCCCATTATGAATGAAACATGTTTGCAATGACAATTGGAGATTATAGTTATTCATGCCATGCTTAATCAGCTAGGAGTTTACAATGGTTTACCATGCATGCCAACATGGAAATTAAAATGGTTGTGATGTAGTATGATAGGATGGTATCCTCCTTTGAAAGATTCGAGTGTCTTGACTTGGCACATGTTCATGCATGTAGTTGAAACAAAATCAACATAGCCTCTATGATATTTATGTTCATGGTGATTTATATCCTACTCATGCTTGCACTCAATGTTGGTTAATCTCACTGCATGTTTATGACTGTTGTTGCCCTCTAGTTGGTTGCTTCCCAGTCTCTTTCTAGACTTCACTTGTACTAAGCGGGAATACTGCTTGTGCATCCACTTCCATAAACCCCAAAGTTGTTCCATATGTATCCACCATACCTTCCTATATGCGGTATTTGCCTACCGTTCCAAGTAAATTTGCAAGTGCCAACCTCTAAACCTTCAAATGATAATATGTTTTGTATGCTCTAATAGCTCATGTACCAACTAGAGTTGTCAATATCTTCCATGCTAGGTGGGTTATTCTCACGATGAGTCGACTCCGCTCATCATTCATGAGAAAATGGCTAGTAACCGGGATGCCCAGTCCCATGCTCAAAGCAAATCAAATCAAAATAATTACAAACAAAACTCCCCCGGGATTGTTGTTAGTTGGACGGTACCCTTTGTTTCGGACCAGCCGTGGAGTGTGCTTGTTGGTGGTGGGGGAGTATAAACTTTACCATTCTGTTTGGGAACAGCCTATAATGTATGTAGCATGGAAGATACCAAGATCTCTTGATTGTTACATTGACAATGAAAGCATACCGCTCAAAATATTATTCAATATCTATTTCAAAACTCGAGCTCTGGCACCTCTACAAATCCCTGCTTCCCTCCGCGAAGGGCCTATCTATTTACTTTTATTGCTGAGTCATCTTCCTCTTATTAAAAGCACCAGTTAGAGAGCACCATTGTCATCTGTATGCATTGTTATTAATTTATATTGAGTATGACTGTGACTGGATCTCTTTTACCATGAATTACAATGTCCAGTCAGCCCTCGATCTCAGAGGTGCGCTGCATTTATGTTTTGCAATCTCAGAAAGGGCTAGCGAGATACCATCTTGTTATGTCATATCATGATTGTTTTGAGGAAGTGTTGTTATCCGAGATTTATTATTATTGCTCGCTAGTTGATTATGCCATTGATATGAGTAAATGTGAAACCTAAGAGTTACTGTGAATATGGTTAGTTCATAATCTTTGCTGCAAACTTGAATGCTGGCTTTACATATTTACAACAACAAGATCAAACAGAGTTTGTAAGAGTTTTTTCTTCATCACTTTCAGTTTATCAACTAAATTGCTTGAGGACAAGCAAAGGTTTAAACTTGGGGAGTTGATACGTCTCCATCGTATCTACTTTTCCAAACTATTTTGCCCTTGTTTTGGACTCTAACTTGCATCATTTGAATGAAACTAACCCGGATGTATTTGTTGGTGAGAATTGCCATGGTGTTATTTTGTGCAGAATAAAAGTTCTCGAGAATGACCTGAAAATAAGCGGAGATAACTTTTGGAATTAATAAAATTATTGGTGAAAGAATCAGCAGCAGGCCCACACCCTATCCACAAGGGTGGGGCGTGCCCTCCGACCTTGTGGGCCCCTGGCCCTCCACCGACCTCAACTCCAACTCCATATATTCATTTTCAGGGAGAAAAAATAAGAGAGAAGCAACTTAGTTTTACCTTTTCTCTTCCGTTTCTCTCCGGTGCCATCCCTAGATCTCGGGACGAGATCCTCTTGTAGTGTTGGAGAGTTGTAACGCCCCGGATGTAACTTTCCATAATTGTAACTCCAACTCTTGCCATTTCCGGCTATGTGATATGATATTTCCTTCATGGTTGGGTTTTTGTCTTCGTTTTGCATTTTTTTCATGTCATGCATTTCATATCATGTCATCACGTGCATCTCATTTGCATTCGTGTTCGTCTCTTGCATCCGGTCATTTTCCCCGTTGTCCGTTTAGCGATCCGACACTCGCACATGCGCCTGTTGCACCCCTCAAATCTCATTTTATGAGCGGGAGAAAAATGTTCTCAGAATGGGTCTACATTTGTCGAGTGACCTTGGTACATCACCGGTAGGCCGCCTGTCAAATTTCGTTCCATTTGGAGATCGTTTGATGCCCCAACTGTTAACCGGGTAACCGCAAAAGCCTCTCTCTTGTTGTAGCCCAACACCCCTCCAAAACAGCCCACTAGCCCATCTAAAACCCATCCATGCTCTCCGTCGTTGGATCACGATCGTGTGGGCGAAAACCGCACCTTATTTGGACACTCCTAGCTCCTCCTACCTATAAATATGTGTCTCCCCTTCCAAATTTGCGTCCAAAAACCCTAGCCCCTTCTCCTCCGCGCCTCCGGACGTGTCCACCGCCGCCGGACATGCCCGCGCCGCCACCTGCGGCCACCCACGTCGCGCCACGTGGCAGCCAACCGCCCGCCGCCGCCCGCATGCTCGCTTCGCATCCGGCCCCGCCGAACCCATTGCCTCCACTGCGTGCAAAAGCCCGCGCCGCCTCCGCGCCTCGTCCCGCCGCCCGCGCCGCCGATGCGCTGCCGCCCGCAAATCATGCGCCCGCCCGAGCCCCATGCCGCCCGTCTCCACCGCATGCGCCGCCGCCTTCTTCGTCTGCAAGGCGAATCTGGCGAGATCCGGCCGGAGAAGCCCTCCACGGCCCGGATCTGGCAACCCCGCCCTCTCCGGTGAACCCCCGCAGCTCCGCGCACCTTCCCCGCCAACTTCGGCGAGATCCGCCGCGTTGACTTTCTCACCTCGAGGTCGTTCTCATCACTAAGTCCTGGAATTTTTAACATCATGTGCCCCTGTTCATCATGTCATACCTCCATGCCCATGGCCCCGATTTGTGCGTATGATATATCAAAATGTACGCCTCATGATTCTCTTCATGTTATTGGCATTTTCATGCATTATACTGTCCATATTGATGCCCTAATCTTCGCCGCAAAATTGCTATATGATGTTGTCTGCTGGTATTCAACATAACTTGATGATTTGTCATTTTCATTGCATTTTGTGTGTTCATCCTATGAGCATGATGTCGACATGTATTATGAAATCCATCATGCCTTATTTACATAGGTGTAATCCTTGTATTTTTATGAGCTATGTGGTGACTAGCACAAGCATGCAAAGTAGGCTCCATGATGTTGCTGATTTAAGACACTTGGTAATTTTGCCAAGTCTTTTCCTGTCACATTATGATGCTATGTTGTCTTGTTACTACCAGTATATCCATGCACATTTTGAGGTAGTTCAGTAAGAGTGTTTTGAAGATGTGGTATTGCTATATGCATTCATGCCTCTGGTTGCAATTATGGAGTAGTGTAGCATGTCTTTTCCATGCTCTACTTTTGCTATATATTGTTCCTGGCAGATTGTTAACATGAAGTTCTCATTGTCATGTGTGTTGCTAGTGATACATGTACCCTATGAACTTGATGTTGCCATGCTTATCTTCATGAATATGTATACTTACTGTTGTTTACCTTGTGATGCCATGAAATGCTTTGTGGTGAGTGGCATGAGCTTGCAAAGTTGCCATCATGAATCTGTTTCTGCCATGTCATGTTTTTCTTCTAAGTCTGAAACTGATCATATCATTTGCCATGTTTGCATTGATTCTACCATCTTATCCATGCATCTTTGGTTAAAGTTCATTAAGGAAGTTTGTTCAATGCCTTCAGTACTAGCATGCCATGTCTTTGTTTGCCATGATATGTTCCTGTAGCATGTTGTTTGCTAGCTCTAAACATTGTGATATGCTGCTGTTTTGACATGTCTAGTATTTTCACCAAGTCTGTGAATCTGTTATCATTTGCAGTTTTGCCATGCAATTTTAAGCTTGTTCTAGTGAGTTCTAGCAGGAGCTCAGTGTTCATGATTTGTAGAGCTTCACCTGTGATTTAATGCCATGTGCTTTGTTGTCTTGTTGGAGTGTTGTAACATAGTTTCTTGTTGCATTCTAAGTTCTATGATGTTGTTAAGTGCGGATTTGCATCGTTATTGTTTTGCTTGTCATTTGCAAACTGTGCATCCATTTCCGGTGATCCTTATATTGATTTCGACCGAAATCACCTCATCTTCCGGCGGCATACTTGGTTTGCCAAGTTGATGCCTTGATCATCTTTTCCCTTCCGTAGTACCCTTATGCATTGCACATCATACCTTGCATTACATGCCATGTATTGCATCATGTTGCTTGTGCATTGCACCGTGATTGATTGTTGTTCCGTTGCTTGTGTTCTTGCTTTGGGTAGAGCCGGGAGACGAGTTCGTGAACGAGGAACCTGCTGAGTATGCTAACGAGGAGCAAGCTTTCGACAACTCTGAGAACTTTGCAGGCAAGATGACAATTACCCTCGATATCACTTCTATCTTTGCTTGCTAGTTGTTCTCTCTATCGCTATGTCGTGCTACCTACCACTTGTTTATCATGCCTCCCATACTACCATGTCAAGCCTCTAACCCACCTTCCTAGCAAACCGTTGTTTGGCTATGTTACCGCTTTGCTCAGGCCCTCTTATAGCGTTGTTAGTTGCAGGTGAAGTTGAAGGTTGCTCCATGTTGGAACATGAACATGTTGGGATATCACAATATCTGTTATTTTACTTAATGCATCTATATACTTGGCAAAGGGTGGAAGGCTTGGCCTTTTTCTCGGTGTTTTGTTCCACTCTTGCCGCCCTAGTTTTCGTCATACCGGTGTTATGTTCCTTGATTTTGCGTTCCTTACGCGGTTGGGGTTATGGGACTCCCTTGACAGTTCGCTTTGAATAAAACTCCTCCAGCAAGGCCCAACCTTGGATTTAACATTTTCCTAACCACCACCTATACTTTTCCCTAGGGAGTTGCAAACTCGAGGGTCATCTTTATTAAACCCCCCCCCCCCGGGCCAGTGCTCCTCTGAGTGTTGGTCCGAACCGAGTAGACGGCGAGGCCACCTCGGGGAAACTAGAGGGTTGGTTTTTGCTACCTCTTGAGCACTGCATTGGTTTTCCCTTGAAGAGGAAAGGGTGATGCAGTAAAGTAGCGTAAGTATTTCCCTCATTTTTTGAGAACCAAGGTATCAATCCAAAGAGGAGGTCACGCTCAAGTGCCTTGCACCTACACAAACAAATAAGAACCTCGCAACCAACGCGATAAAGGGGTTGTCAATCCCTTCACGGTCACTTCTGAGAGTGAGATCTGGTAGAGATGATAAGATAATATTTTTGGTATTTTTATGATAAGGGTAAAAAGTAAAGAAAGCAAGTAAACAGTGATAATGGAAATAACGGAGATTAATATGATGGAAAATAGACCCGGGGCCATAGGTTTCACTAGTGGCTTCTCTCAAGATAGCATAAGTATTACGGTGGGTGAACAAATTACTGTCGAGCAATTGATAGAATTGAGCATAGTTATGAGAATATCTAGGTATGATCATGTATATAGGCATCACGTCCGTGACAAGTAGACCGAAACGATTCTGCATCTACTACTATTACTCCACACATCGACCGCTATCCAGCATGCATCTAGAGTATTAAGTTCATAAGAACAGTAACGCTTTAAGCAAGTGACATGATGTAGAGGATAAACTCATGCAATATGATATAAACCCCATCTTTTTATCCTCGATGGCAACAATACAATCGTGCCTTCTTTGCCCTACTTTGTCACTCGAAAAGGACACCACAAGATTGAACCCAAAGCTAAGCACTTCTCCTATTGCAAGAAAGATCAATCTAGTAGGCCAAACTAAACTGATAATTCGAAGAGACTTGCAAAGAGAACCAATCATACATAAAAGAATTCAGAGGAGATTCAAATATTGTTCATAGATAATCTTGATCATAAACCCACAATTCATCGGATCTCGACAAACACACCGCAAAAGAAGATTACATCGAATAGATCTCCAAGAAGATCGAGGAGAACTTTGTATTGATATCCAAAGAGAGAGAAGAAGCCATCTAGCTAATAAAATATGGACCCGAAGGTCTGAGGTAAACTACTCACACATCATCGGAGAGGCTAAGCTGTTGATGTAGAAGCCCTCCATGATCAATGCCCCCTCCAGCAGGACGCCGGAAAAGGCCCCAAGATGGGATCTCACGGAATACGAGAAGGTTGCGGCGGTTGAATTAGGTTTTCGTGGTCGCTCGATGGTTTGGGGTACGTAGGTATATAGAGGAGGAAGAAGTAGGTCGGTGGAGCCACGAGGGGCCCACGAGGGTGGAGGGCGCACCTGGGGGCGCCCCCCTACCTCGTGGCCTCCTCGTCTGTTGATTGATGTCCACTCCAAGTCCTCTGGATCACATTTGTTCCAAAAATCACGTTCCCAAAGGTTTCATTCCGTTTGGATTCCGTTTGATATTCTTTTTCTGCGAAACACTGAAATAGGCAAAAAAAACAGCAATTTGGGCTGGGCCTCCGGTTAATAGGTTAGTCCCCAAAATAATATAAACGTGTATCCAAAACAAAATATATAATAGCATGGAACAATCAAAAATTATAGATACGTTGGAGACGTATCAAGCATCCCCAAGGTTAATTCATGCTCGTCCTCGAGTAGGTAAATGATAAAAAAGAATTTTTGATGTGGAATGCTTCTTAGCATAATTCTCAATGTAAATCTTTTTATTGTGGTATGAATATTTAGATCCGAAAGATTCAAGATAAAAGTTTAGTGTTGACATAAAAACAATAATACTTCAAACATGCTAACCAAGCAATTATGTCTTATCAAAATAACATAGCCAAAGAAGGCTTATCCCTACAAAATCATATAGTTACGCTATGTTTCAACATTGTCACACAAACGTTCTCATCATGCATAACCCCGATGACAAGCCGAGCAATTGGTTCATACTTCTAACGCGCTTCAGCCTTTTCAACACTTACGCAATACATGAGCGCAAGCCATGGATGTAGCACTATGGGTGGAGTAAAGTATAATGATGGGGGTTATGAGAGAAGACAAAAAAGGTAGAAAGTATCACATTGACGCGGCTAATCAATAGGCTATGGAGATGCCCATCAATTGATGTCAATGAGAGGAGTAGGGATTGCCATGCAACGGATGCACTAGAGCTAAAAATATATGAAAGCTCAACAAAAGAAACTAAGTGGGTGTGCATCCAACTTGCTTGCTCACGAATACCTAGGGCATTTTGAGGAAGCCCATCATTGGAATATACAATCCAAGTTCTATAATGAAAAATTCCCACTAGTATATGAAAGTGACAGCATAGGAGACTCTCTATCATGAAGCTCACGGTGCTATTTTGAAGAACAAGTGTGGAAAAGGATAGTAACATTGTACCTTCTCTCTTTTTCTCTCATTTTTTTGGGCCTTCTCCTTTTCTTTGGCCTCTTTTTTTATTTAGTCGGGAATCTCATCCCGACTTGTGGGGGAATCATAGTCTCCATCATACTTTCCTCACATGGGACAATGCTCTAATAATGATGATCATCACGCTTTTATTATTTACAACTCAACAATAACAACTCAATACTTAGAACAAAATATGACTCTATGTGAATGCCTCCGTGATGTGCGGGATATCACGATGAATCAAGAGTGACATGTATGAAAAAATTATGAATAGTGGCTTTGCCACAAAATACGATGTCAACTACATGATCATGCAAAGCAATATGACAATGATGAAGGCGTGTCATAATAAGCGGAACGGTGGAAAGTTGCATGGCAATATATCTCGGAATGGCTATGGACATGTACGATAGGTAGGTATGGTGGCTGTTTTGAGGAAGATATAAGGAGGCTTATGTGTGATAGAGCATATCATATCACGGGGTTTGGATGCACCGGCGAAGTTTGCACCAACTCTCAAGGTGAGAAAGGGCAATGTGTGGTACCGTAGAGGCTAGAAAATTATGGAAAGTTGAGAGTGTGTATAATCCATGGACTCACATTAGTCATAAAAAACTCATATACTTATTGCAAAAGTTTATTAGCCCTCAAAGCAAAGTACTACTACGCATGCCCCTAGAGGGCTAGATTGGTAGGAAAATATCATCGCTCGTCCCCGACCGCCACTCATAAGGAAAGCAATAAAAGAACACCTATGTGCCAAAATTGTCACACAACTTTTACCATACGTGCATGCTACGGGACTTGCCAACTTTAACACAAGTATTTTCAATTTCACAATTACTCAACTAGCACACTCTAATATTACCACCTTTATATCTCAAAACACTTATCAAGTATCTAACTTCTCATAACATTCAATGAACTCAATACGGAAGATTAATTTCACAATTAAAGCAAATTACCATGTTGTTTAACATTCTCAAAATAATATAAGTGAGGCATGAGAGATCAATAATTTCTATAAAATACAACCACCGCCGTGCTCTAAAAGGTATAAGTGAAGCACTAGAGCAAAAAATTATATAGCTCAAAAGATATAAGTGAAGCGCATAGAGTATTCTAACAAATTCCGAATCATGTCTGTCTCTCTCAAAAGGTGTGTACAGCAAGGATGATTGTGGCAAACTAACAAACAAAGACTCAAATCATACAAGATGCTCCAAACAAAACACATATCATGTGGTGAATAAAAATATAGCTCCAAGTAAGTTACCGACGGTTGAGGACGAAAGAGGGGATGCCTTCCGGGGCATCCCCAAGCTTTAACTTTTGGTGTTGTCGGTGTCAAAACCGGCGGCGGATCTCGGGTAGGGGTCCCGAACTGTGCGTCTAGGCGGATGGTAACAGGAGACAAGGGACACAATGTTTTATCCAGGTTGGGCCCTCTCGATGGAGGTAATACCCTACTCTGCTTGATTAATATTGATGATATGGGTAGTACAAGAGTAGATCTACCACGAGATCAAGGAGGCTAAACCCTAGAAGCTAGCCTATGGTATGATTGTTGTTACATCCTCACGGACTAAAACCCTCCGGTTTATATAGACACCGGATAGGTTAGGGTTACGCAGTCGATTACGATGGTAGGAGATCTACATATCCGTATCGCCAAGCTTGCCTTCCACGCCAAGAGAAAGTCCCATCCAGGACACGGGCGAAGTCTTCAATCTTGTATCTTCATAGTCTTGGAGTCCGGCCGTGATGATAGTCCGACTATCCGGACACCCCTAGTCCGGGACTCCTCGGTAGCCCCGAACCAGGCTTCAATGGCGATGAGTCCGGCGCGTTGATTGTCTTGACATTGCGAGGCGGGTTCTTCTCAAATTCCATATACTTGTCGAATAGTGTCAAACCACGATAAATGATGCGCTCTTGGCTTCTCGCCCAATAATGGCCATCTTCCACGTGTTTGAATGAATGCGAACAGCCAGGGTATTTTTACAATTACCCCCTAGCCCGGCATAAATGAGCCGCCCATAAAAGGAGCAAGGATCCAAATCTAGTCACACCATCCCCCTTTGCAAGCTTTCATCGAGCGCCTCGACCAAAGCCCATTCCATCATGGACGGTCAGCGGCTCCTCTTCTCGCGCTCCAGCCCTCGGCCAGAAATTGGGAGAAATGCTCGGTCCGCATGGCGAGCTAGTTATACTCCAAACCAATGGATTTCTCCCCCGGCCTTCTTGGTTCCGGTTCAAGCCGGACTTGCCACCTACAAGGGCGGAAATCAAGCGCCCGATCCCTCTAAAGGAGAGCGGGTATGCTTCATCACTTATCTAGTAAGAGGCCTCGGATTTCCCATCCATCCATTTCTCCGGGGGCTCTTGTAGTTCTACGGCCTCCAATTGCACCATCTTACTCATGCCTCCATCCTGCACGCACTTGGGCTTCGTGGCCCTACGAACTATTCTTGGGCGTCGAGGCTCATTTCGGACTGTGGAAGAGAATATTCTGCCTAGTACCCCGTTCTCATGAGGGGTCAATATATAAAGTGGGCGGAGCCGAGAGCTATGGCGCATCGCCGGGACGGATACCTATCCAGGAACCCCAAAGAAGGCGTCAAGACCGGTGAGGGAGTCCTGGATTAGGGGTGTCCGGATAGCGGACTACCATCATCGGCCGAACTATCATCTGCCGGACTATCATCATCGAATGGGACTCCAAGACTATGAAGATACAAGATTGAAGACTTCTCCCGTGTCCGGATGGGACTTTCCTTGGCGTGGAAGGCAAGCTTGGCGACACGGATATGTAGATCTCCTACCATTGTAACCCGACTCTATGTAGCCCTAGCCCTCTCCGTGTCTATATAAACGGATGGCTTTAGTCCGTGAGACAACATCAACAACCCTTACAATCATACCATAGGCTAGCTTCTAGGGTTTAGCCTCCTTGATCTCGTGGTAGATCCACTCTTGTAAACATCCACAATATCAATATCAATCAAGCGGGGCGTAGGGTTTTACCTCCATCAAGAGGGCCCGAACACAGGTAAACATCGTGTCCCTTGTCTCCTGTTACCATCCGCCTAGACGCACAGCTTTGGGACCCCCTACCGAGATCCATGGTTTTGACACCGACATTGGTGCTTTCATTGAGAGTTCCTCTTTGTAGTAACCGTTAGGCTTGATGGCCTCTTCAATCAACAACGGCAGCGCAGTCTGGGTGAGACTTTTCTCCCGGACAGATCTTCGTAGATTCGGCGGCCGCCGCTGCGGCCAACTCACTTGGCCATCTAGAAGCAGATCGAAGCTACGCCCCAGCCGTCGGTCGGTTTGGAAACCTAAACTTCACGGCTGATATCCGCGGGGACTTGATCTTGATGGATCCGAGCCACGACCCGGCGTGCCGGCTGTCACGATGGGCATGACCCTAACTGCGCGGCACGGACGGACCTTGAGAGCGCGCACATGAATCCGCTCCGACCCATGGTCGGAGCGATCGCTCAGATCGAGGTCGGATGGTGGACACCGCCTGGGAGCCACAACTTCTCTGGCGATAGAGCGAACACTTACCTGTGTCGCGCATAAAGCTCATGACTCCGAGGTGCGGACTCTTTGCGGACTCCGAACCTCCTGCGCCCGCGATCGAATCCGATTGGCGCCGATCATGGAATTCACCGCTGCGGACATCTTTTCAAGACTTTTCGCCCTTGGCGATATCATAAATTCACTAAAGCATCTCTCGCTATCCGGAGAGCCACGGCGAGCTACGGCCAGACGGTTGGGACAGCAGACGACGAAGAAATTCAGAGCCCACCCACCACCCGCCCGTAGCCACCGTCGACGATTTAACCGCGTGCTTGACTACGACTCCGAAGACATCGGCGGTATGGACGGCGATGCGGAGACTACCAAGAACCTATGCCTACAGGACACCTGGAAGACCACCTCGTCATACGACATATACATGGTGGACACCCCAAAGGGAAGCGATAAGAAGGAACAAGCGGACGCGGCGAGAGGATAATCCCGCCGATAAACAACCAAAACGGGCGGCGTAAGCGCCGTCCTAAGTCCCGCCGATCAAAGCGGCCTTCCCTAACGACTCCAGCGATAGAGCAGGGCAAACCAATGGACGACGAGCAGGGGCGAGCCAGATAATCAACCCCTTCACGGAGCAATCAACGGTCCGGACACAACACCGAGCATAAGAGCATACAAAAAGACTTCGCCACTTTGCAAGAAAGTTTGAAGAAGGAGAAAGCGAGCTCAAACCAGCGAGAAGACACGCTCGAGAATGAAGTGGAGCAAAGTATTCAAGACTGCGCACAAAAATATGGCAATGGCCATCAAGCGAAGAGCTACCGAAGTGCAAGTTGCTTGCCGAATTTGACGAGGAAGCCATAGAGCCTTCACGGTCAAAAATAAAGAGGCCACTGGCGGATAGACGGCCAGATGACAGGCCAAAAGCGACAAGCGAGGCCACGCACAAGCCGACTTATAATCCTGGGAAAGCAGACGGCCCAACTAGGTCCATCTACGGGCCAAAAGAAGGCCCGAGAAGTAACACAACACAACAAGTGTTCAAGACAGCGGCACACCCAAATACAGGCGCGCACACCGCTATGTTTTACCGATGAGGTGCTGGATCATGAATTTCCAGCAGGGTTCAAACCCATGAACATAGAGGCATCTGACGGCACAACAGACCCGAGTCTGGATAGAAGATTACATACTACACATACACATGGCTAGAGGAGATGATCTCCACGCCATAAAATACCTACCCCTCAAGCTCAAAGGCCAGCCAAAGTGACTGGCTCAAAGGCCTCCCGAGAAACAACATTGTTGGAAGTTGGGAAGAGCTTGAGGGCAGCGTTTAGAAACAAATTTTCAAGGGACTTATGTCCGCCTCCGGATCTTGAGACGATCTGAGTCATATAACCCAACAGCCGGGAGAGTCGTGCATAGGTGCAGAACAGGTTCCTTACCAAAAAGAACCAAATAGTCGATTGTCGGGACGCGAAGCCTTAGCAGCTTTTAAACACAACGTCAGGGCAGAATGGCTCATGGGACACCTCGGCCAAGAGAAGCCAAGAACAATGGCCGCGCTTAACTAGCCTCATGACGCGCACTGCGAGGAGAAGACGGTAGCTAGCAAGATGCAGCACCAATGACCCGAGTACATCGAGATCGAGAGATGGAAGCGGAAAGTCACCAAGCAGGAAGGATCGGCGCGAAATAAAGAAAAAAGCCCAAAGGGCACGGCGGTCAACGCCGATTCAAAAGCTTCATGCCAAACAATAAAACACGGCCTCTTAAGGACAACAGAGGCGAGCTATCAAATTTAAACAAAATTTTAGATCGGATATGTCAAATCCACGATACCTCGGAAGGCACGCAAACCACACCAACCGAAATTGTTGGGTTTTAAACGATCCGGCAGACTCAACGCCCGGACACAAAGAAACTCGGCAGCGCCAAGCGAGGACGATGTGAACCCCACGGCAGAGCACCGGAAGTCAAAAGATTTTCCCACAAGAAGTCAAAACAGTAAACTCGCTTCACGTGATAGTACGGAAAACCAACACGGCACTCGCTAAGACAAGTGTCGCACGGTCCACCTCAGTGGAAAACCGAGATTGGAAGTCAAAACCAATCACTTTCGACCATCTGGATTAGTCCAGAAGTATCCGAAACGCAGGATAGACTGCCCCGATATTGGATCCCATAACAGACGGATTGCATTTCACGCAGGTTTTGATGGACGGCAGCAGTGACTTAAACCTGCTATATCCGGACACAATCCGCAAGTTGGGATAGACCATACTACAATTCGGCATAGCCGCACTTCCTTCAAAGGAGTGGCGCCCGAGCCCTTATGCAGTGCAGATTTCATTATTACTAGAAGTTGTGTTGGGTCACTGACAACTTCCGACGAGAAAAGCTAACCTTTCATGTCGCCCCATTTAAAAGTAGCTATCAAGCATCCTTTGGGACGGAAGCTTTACGTCCGCTTCAATGCAATACCACATTACGGCGTCTCTTACGCTTAAAATGCCCGTTCAACGTGGCATCATTTCATTATAAGGTCGCTTTGAGACCCGGACACGGCTGGACGAGTCGGGATAAATAAACTAAAGGGCTACCTAGCGCACACCCCTTCACAAGGGTTTGCACATATAAGCCACAATGAGCTAGCATAGGCTCAGCTTTATTAATCTATATTTCAATTTTTTATGCACTTTCTACTTACGATTTCTTTTCCAACCAAGTTCCTCTTTTTTTTACAGATGAACAGCGCGGCACACCCGCCCGGGATCGCACAATGGAGACACGAGCGCAGACGTGCGATGAGGACCCGTTGCAAGGACTCTTTTCAGACTAAGACCCTCGTAAACCTTTCTTACTGTCTCTTGTTGCTATAATCCCTGGTTTATCATTATAACCAGAGTGAGATCGGCGTTTTTGGCATCGGCAGCGCCAGAAGAACCTGACCGTGCACTGGACACAAGGGGCTTAGGGCTTTGTTTTGCGCGCTATTATAAAGACCGAACACCTTCGGGAGTGTTCAGCGTCTCGAGTTAGGCCTTATATGCATCAGCTCCGAATCATGTCTTTGATCAAATGTTGGGTTTGCCCGGCTCCTGTTTTGTCTGCCTTACGTTCCGTATCATCGGCTAACGCGGCTCCAGGAGAACTCTGCGATTGTGCCCAGTTAATTTGGCGAGCACCTCAAGAGAGAAAGCCAAAACTGTTGTCATGATACGAGAGACTGGTCAACCACTCGATCGACTATGGGAATGTTTAGGATTCCTCCGCTTTGACGAAGGGCCGCTTTCCGGCCAGGGCACATCCGTGCCCCAAATTCGAGAGCGCGGTGCCCTGTGGGCTATGTCGTAGCCCACCCTCGAACTCCATGGCTAAGTGAAAGTGATAAAACATTATAGTCCGGTTGCCTCGTTTGCTACGCTACCACCTCCTTTACAGGACCGAGACGCCGGATTAAGTGTGAAAACGCGCTATTTTTTTGCGAACACCCCGCACCTTGTGTGTGGGGAAATTTGGCCGACAGCGCCATCTTCGGGTTATACACACGTATACATGAGCGGCCGCATAGGGAGATATTCTATTACTTGAACGCACAAGTATAAAGGCGCTTACATCATAAATATCATTTTACATCATATAAACGTTCATTCGAGCGTAACATTTTTTAAGCTGCGACTCTATTACACGAGCACCACGCAAAGACTCCGCCAAAATAGTGCTCGGCGGGTAACGGTTATCATCCGAACCCGGGTCGCATAATAAGCGGTGGCATCCGTCTCTGTCCGATGTGTCTTCACACGGGCGAGCGCCATCCGCGCACCCTCTATGCAGGCCGACCGCTTCATCGCCTAGATATGCGGCACCGCCCCAAGAAATTGCTGCAATAAACCAAAGTAACTCTTCGGCCGGGGCCTATCCGCCGGATATGGGTCACTATATCCGCCACGGCAAGCCCGGACAACCTATTTAGCTCAGCCCACTCAGCCAAGCGGTCGGCCAACGGAAGTGAACGCCCGGACTATGGAATTGAGACCAAAACAGCTCTTCCGTCTTGTGATCCTTCCGCCTCGAAAATGCCTGGCGGCATCCGCACTTTTCGGCCGCTAAGTCCATATAAGGGTCCTCTGAACCCCACGGTTGGCCCAGCGGAGCATATTTTGGATCCGTAAACCTCCGGCGCAGCAGGAAAGGCTTGCCAGCTACAATATCTCCGGCCTAAGCGCAGCTCTTCGCTTTATAGCTCGCATTGCAGAGCGGGCATCCTTAACCGGCGGTGGCCTTCCGCAGGTCTTCTTGCCTCGCTTAGGCGCTCCTTCTCAAGAGCCTCATTGCGGTCGGTAGCATCTTTTAACTTGAGTGCCATTGCGGCAATCTCTTCCTCGCCCGCGATGTAATGCGACCCTTTTCGGCCGCTAACTCATCGGCCGCCCTCGAGGCCACCGCATTACTCCTTCCGCCTGCTCCTTGGCTTGAGCAAGTTCGGCTTGAAGGCTCTCCACAGACGGCACTATCTCGCATTTCACACACATATTGTAAGGAGGGCTTGGCTCCCTTACCAAGTGACCATGTGATAACACTTACCTTGGCGACTCATCAAGTCGCTGTTGATCAGCGTGATGTCCGCATCCGCAACATCGAGTTGCCGCTTTAGTTCAAAGAACTCCATCGGTCCGCTGTCCCCGGACGACCCGCCACACCGGCATCGGCATGACGGGAATTTAAACTGCGATTTTGATCCTCGACGCGGCTGTCGATTTCGACAACCTACCGAGTCTCGGGGCTACTATCTATACTGAGCGCATTCTATATGCAAAAGCTGTTAAAAGGTGTGTCATTTTACGTACCTCAAACCCCGCCAAAGAACTCGACGGCATCAGGTAACCGCCTTTCTCAAGCGGATTTAAATCCTTTCAATCACCATGCTCATCAATGCGTGGTGATCTTACGAGATAAACGCCTTCTCAAGCAGATCCTTCAGCGTACACCGGTGGCGCCCGAACTATCCGGCTTTGCCAAACCCGGGGCTCCCTCCGCGACAACACTTCAGCTCGTCCGCCCTATCTCGACGGGCGCCGGACGGAGGCGTCTCGCTCTCTATCATCTCCGGACGAAGGTACCCAGAAGACGAGCTCATCTGCGAAGGACGGAGATCCGAACTACAAGGTAAAAACTTTAGTTATCCTCAGAAGCACAAATAGGGATATCCCTTATTATAAAACTCCTTTCTTTCTACTTACGGCTCGTTGGAGGGCTGACTCTTTAAGGGAGATTGTGCGGCCGGGGCCTCCCGAGACGCAGGACCTCTCGAAGATTTCTTCCCCGTTTAGGGGCTTTGCCCCAGGTCCTCGGTGGCAGTCCTCTTCTCCCCTTGGAGGAGGGATTCTCGATCCCCTCTTTCAAGAGCCTCCTTAGGCGAGGCAGTAGCTTTCCCGCTTTCCCCTTCGTCTTCCTCTGGAAGGCGCAACCTCAAGCATCCGGACCAAAGACGGATCGGGCGTGGTCTCGGAGGGGGGGGCCGGACATCAGATCAATTTTGCTTCCGCTATCCACTCCTGTGTAGAAGGAAGTTGGTCATAAGGCGAATCATTGAAAGGCAAACAAGCGGTATGTCCGGACTCGAACTACTTACTTGAGTATCCGGGCGATTGCAGCTTAGGCCAGCATCCTCGGTCAATTCCGGACGCACCTCTTGCGATCCGAAGAATAATTTGTACATCTCCAGGGGTGTCATACCCATGAAGTGTTGAAGAATCTGTGGGCCCTCCGGATTAAACTCCCATAGCCGGAGAGGGCGGCGTTCTTGTATGGAGACGCCTAATCGGCATAACCTGCATCACCACCACCATATCGACCTCCCTCGTTTGGAGATCTCGAATCCGCCCTGCAGTAGGGGCACGTCCTTTGGCGGCCCCCAGTTGAGCTCCTTGGTTGACCCGACATCAACCGTCGTGGAGGTCCCGGCGGAATAAGGGCGGCGGCTTTGCTGCGGCCCCTCGGAATGGTAATATAGAACCACTCTTGCTGCCACGGGCGAGCTCCTCTTGGAAGGAGCCCGAGGCCACGGGGTGTCGGCTCTCCTACTTATGGCCGCCCGCCGCACTTCCGCCGACGCCCCCGATCATCTTGGCGCCACATTGAAGGTCTTTAGCCACGAGGCGAAGTGAGGGGTGACGCGGAGGAAGGCCTCATGACGATAATAAATGCGGAAATATGGAGGATAGACTCGAGCCAAATCGTGGAATTCCAACCCATAGTAAAACATGAGCCCTCTCACAAAGGATCCATCGGGAAGCCTAAACCCCGACGGAGGTGGGATACAAAAAGCGACATACTCGCGGGCTCGGGGGTGGGGATGGCCTGCCCTTGGCGAGGCAACCTGTCATGAAATCTCATAAGCTGTGTACTTGGCCTCCCGCAGCTTTAGCACGTCCTCCTCCGTGGCGGAGGAGGGCATCCACCGACCACGGAGGTCGGAACCGGACATCGTTGAAAGTCCGAAGCGCTCGAATTTGGAGCTCTAGGTGTTGGAACTTGGAGCAGGGAGAGGATTCGATGGAGGATTAAAGAAAAGGAACGAGCCTTGGTCCCGTTATAAAGAGGAAGAATACCAAGAGCCGTCTCCGTGACCGTTTGGGACTTCGCCGATAGAGGCGTAAGCGAGCAGCGGTTGGGTTACCCACGCCCGTATTGATGAGAATCCCGGATTAAAGGAAACACGGTCTCTGCCCGACAAGGCGTGCCAAGGAAACCGCTTCGCTAAATCTGTTGAGGTGGTAAAGTAAAAACAATTGAGTAATGGCTTGGTAGTGGTGTGACGTCATGCCACAAAAAGCGTCAAAGATTGAACTTGTGTATATATTATTATTCTCTACGGTGGAATGTGGAATTTGTTTTGCGAGCCGGACACTATCCTGGTGTTCACAATCTTCTATCATTTGGAGGAGGAACCCGCCTTGCAATGCCAAGCAATATACGCGCGGACTTATCGTCATTGAAGCACGGTTCGAGGGACTCTTGAGGAGTCTGGATTAGGGGGTGTCAGGATAGCGGACTACCATCATCGACCGAACTATCATCTGTGGGACTATCATCATCGACGGACTCCAAGACTATGAAGATACAAGATTGAAGACTTCTCCCGTGTCGGATGGGACTTTCCTTGGTGTGGAAGGCAAGCTTGGCGATACGGATATGTAGATCTCCTACCATTGTAACCGACTCTATGTAACCCTAGCCCTCTCCGGTGTCTATATCAACCGGATGGCTTTAGTCCGTAGGGACAACATCAACAACCCTTACAATCATACCATAGGCTAGCTTCTAGGGTTTAGCCTCCTTGATCTCGTGGTAGATCCACTCTTGTAAACATCCACAATATCAATATCAATCAAGCAGGACGTAGGGTTTTACCTCCATCAAGAGGGCCCGAACCTAGGTAAACATCGTGTCCCTTGTCTCCTATTACCATCCGCCTAGACACACAGTTCGGGACCCCCTACCCGAGATCCGCCGGTTTTGACATCGACAACTGGCCTTCGGAATGGTTTTACATGGAGGACGTCCATTGCCGGATCTGACCGGATCGGCCTTCGAGTTCAACAATGCTCCTCTGAAGAAGCGCCTAAGTGGCGCCCTCGGAGCCGGAGAGAAGATGACCGGATGTCCGTTATTTGATGAGCGAATAAGGTTATTCTTGGCTCATGCCAGATTGACCATGACAGAGTCATGGCAATCTGCATTATGAGAGGAGTGCACCGCTTCCAAGTCTGAGGCCACCCCATGTGGGACTTCAGCGGGAGGGCGATGCCACCCGCCATGGCCACAAAGGGCCGGAATCGGTCACCGAACCGGTGAAGATCTTATCTGCCATGTACAAAGGAGAGGAGGAGGATTTCCTCCGTCTCAACCTTGAAGGAGTTTTCTTGAGAGTAATCCTCAAGCTGGGTAAGCAAACATCTTTGTGACTGTCCGATCCATGTTCCCGTAGTTAAATATCTCATTTCATGGTTTTTGCGCAGAACTGCGCCGGACTATGGAGAAGATACACAGCTCGCTAAGACAACCCGAGGATCGAGCGGTCCCTCGATCCGACCTCGAAGAGGATCTGGATATAAAGGTGGAGTTGATCGACGGGGTATTCTACCAACTTAGCATCGACAATGCGTTGAGTCGCCATTACGGCCGATTACCGGGATATTTCCAGCCTCACGGGTAAATGATACCGAGATCCCAAAACCACGATAACGACTCCATCCATGCTTATTTTTATCACCGTATACCAATGGTGCTTGAGGGTACCTTTTCGAGGCGGGAAGCCGAGCCTACGGCGCGGCCTAGCCAACAAAGCAAAGGCGGTCTTGACCTCGCGAGCTAAAAGAAGTCTTGTCCGGATCGAAACTCGGCCATAGCGGTATGGCATGTCACCATACTCCGGGATTGATTCTTGGAGGGCGTACTAACGCCGATACCCTTTTTCAGGAAAAAGAGCGCTCGGCGGATCGAGTCCGGAGAGGTTGCCGATCGAACCTTCACCGGATAGGCTTCAAAGGCGGGTCCGGAGGAGAAGCGAGCATGGGGCGTCGTCGGATGCTCCTCCAAGCGAAGGATCTTGCCGACGGGTTGTCCGCCACCAACTCCGAGGTGGAGAGCGCCTTGAACCACAAAGCGCCGCGGACGGTTCTTCGTGACGCGTGTTTCTCCCGGAGGCCTTGAATGCCTTTGATTCGGAGATGCGCACCTCCGTGCCGCTCAAGATGGACTAGCCAGAGCCACGGAGCGGTATGTGAAGGACATACGGGTAAGTAAATTTGTGATTATATATGCCAAGAGTCTCCCGAGACTTAAAATAGTTAGAATAACTGATTTAAGGATCATTTGTTATCTGAGGATCTTACAAAAAGAATACCCAAGCTGTCTCAGAGCTTGAAGAGTGCAAAGCCCAACTTGAGGCCGCACTAGCCGCTACTGAGGGGAGCTCTGAAGGCCCATTGGTGATATACGCTTCAAAAGATAAATAATTTAGGAAGTGCGGCGGGTGTGTAAAGTCGACAAAACATTGCAGATGGCGCGGACTAGATCCGGACAAGCAACAGCTCTTCGCCCGATTAAAGGTTGGCGAGAGCGTGCTTACGAGGGTGCGGCAGAGAAGAATAACCTCCAAGACGCCAACACCAAGCTGGGTGAGGAACTGAAGGACGTTCGTGCCCGATTATCGACTCCGTAAGGAGAATCGGCAGCTTCGTCGCGGCATTTTCAAGAGTGCTTGGCGAACTTTGAAAGAGTTCGGCGAGGAAGGCGACTAACATAAACATGTATGTAGGTTTGCTCACGAATTAAATCTGAGGAGGAGATGCCCAATTCCTCGGGTGATCTCCTTCCCGAATTGCATCACCGCACCTAACGAGTCCGGCGGTGATGAAAGGCATCGGCCAAGCCTTGTGGCTATCTATCTCCCCGCCCGAAGGCATTGGGGAGTCAAGCGGAGCGGCTTCAAGGGGCACGGCGGCGCTTCCGGCTATGGAAGATATCGGCCTGCCGTCAAGGCGCCAGGGAGGCCTAGGCCATGGTGAAGACACGGTACATGAAGGCTGACCCAAACCACATGGCCGAGGTTGGACCTGTGGGTCCGGATGGGATGGAGATCCCTGTAAGCTTAGTGTACGGCCAAGTAGAATTGGCCGCCAAGTATTCCCAGCAAGATTGTAAATTAGATAGCCTATTAGATGGCATTGAGGAGGAATACAATGAGTCGAATTGACTATGTAAAATGTGACATGAAAAAATGTCTTCTAGCCGGATTGTAGATCGTTTATGCATTAGCGGACCTTTTAAGCTTCAACCTCGGACCCAATAGTCCGGAGTGTGTCCGAATACCTTCGTGGTTATATAAGAACCGTGGTATGCATGGAGACAAGGCCTAGGGGTCATTGTTGTTGTATCGCATAAGTGCCCAACTAGTTATGTTATATTACATGGGTAGTAAGAAACATCTTCCGGGAGAATAGTTCCGTTAAGGGTTCCTTTAAGCTGGGATGCATGCCCTAAAGTGCATGTCAAAGCTGCTATGAAAGCGTAAAATCATCTGGGGCAGATGGGTAAAAGTTAAAAATCATCTTTCAATTCACCGAATGAATATTCCCTTAAGAACGCTAGCTTTCGGCTTCACCCGGTCTGAGGTACACATCCGGTGACCAGCGATAACAATCGTAGAGGTGCTCCCTTTACCACCTAGCCGAACAATCGGGAACGTAGGGGTAAGCGAGTGAGCCAGCAACCCAGCTTGGCCAAAACTTAAGTCATATCGATGCATATAATGGTGAATAAAAGGTACATGCGAAGTTTAACACATGTGCTGGGCATGAAGCCCAGATAAATAAGCTACATTAAAGAAGCCCCTGGTATAATGAGTGCGGATAAGCGCGTCAAGTGTGTCTTGGAAAAAGCGCAAACGAGCCTCGAAAGGCTACAAGAAGAAGAGGGAGGAAGGAGAGAAATAAAAGACAGCAAAAGCAAAAATAAAGAATGCGGACGGAGGAAGGAGGCGAACTTGGAGTCCGCACTTAGGCGTAGAATCTTCGTAGGCGGGCTGCGTTCCATGGGTTGACTCGAGTCGGTTATCCGATGCGTTTTGCAGACGGTATGCTCAAATGGTCGGGACCTGGTCGATGATGAAGGGACATTCCCATTTGGGCTGGAGTTTGTCCTTTTCTTGTCCGGCAGCGTAGGAACTAGTTCGCCAACGTTATAAGCTTTGGCCCGTACTTTCCACTGCTTTGATAGAATGCGGAACGAGCTTTTGCCACGTCGCTCCTCCTCCAATGCGTCCAAACTGTCCCCGCCGATCGAGTTCGGCTTCTCTTTCTTCATACATGCGCACGCGAGGTGAGTCATGAATTATGTCGCAGGCAAGATCGCCTCTGCGCCGTACACCATAAAAATGGTGTGAATCCAAAGTCGCGATTCGGCGTGGTCTGCAGCCCCAGTACTGGTCGAGCTCCTCGACCCAGGCGTGTTAGATTCCTTGAGGGACCGCACTAGTCTGGGTTTAATGCCGCTCATGATTAGACCGTTTGCCTGCTCGACTTGGCCGTTGGTTTGAGGGTGATAGATCGGGCGTAATCGAGCTTGATGCCCATGTTTTGCACCATGATTTGACCTCATCGGCCGTGAAGTTGGTGCCGTTATCAGTGATGATACTGTGGGGACACCGTGACGGTGCACTACCCACGATATGAAGTCTATCACGGTCCGGATTCGCCGCTTTTAACAGGCTTGGCCTCTATCCATTTGGTGAATTTATCCACCATGACCAATAGGTATTTTTGCTTGTGGGTTCCTCCCTTAAGGGGTCCAACCATGTCAAGCCCTGCACCATGAACGGCCAGGTGATGGGTATAGTTTTGAGGGCGGTGGGTGGCACGTGGCTTTGGTTAGCAAAAGGCTGGCAACCGACGCATCGTTGGACTAAATCTCAAGATCTGCCGGGCCGTCGGGCCAATAAAATCTCAGACGGAAGGCCTTGCCTACAAGGGCCGGGCTGCGGCGTGGTGCCCACCCAGTCCGCATGAATTTCAGCCAGAGGTTTCGCCTTCCTCTTCGGATATACACCTTTGAAGGACTCCGTAGTGCTTTTCTTATAAAGCTCTCCCTCATGGACCTTATAGGCTTTAGAGCGCCGCACTATGCGTGAGCCTCATTTTTGGTCCTCGGGAGTTCCTGCCTAGTTAGGTAGGCTAGGAACGGTTCGACCACGGGCAATAACCGCCATTATTTCATGAGCAGAGGGTGTTGTCTCGGGGCGGAGCCTCCGGTTGTGTCGAGTGTTGGCGTCGGGCGGTGCGGTTGGGTCCGGATTGTTATTGCCGGACTCCCCTTCCCATAGTACGGATGGCTTGAACAGCCGTTCCAAAAAGATATTGGGTGGGACAGCATCGCGTTTTGCACCGATGCGTGCCAATATATCCGCCGCCTGGTTGTTATCCCGGGCTATATGATGAAATTCGAGCCCTTCGAACCGTCGCGACATTTTTAGGACCGCATTGCGGTATGCTGCCATTTTCGGATCTTTGGCGTCAAAGTCTCCGCTTATTTGAGATATTGCGAGGTTTGAATCCTCGCGCACCTCTAGGCGTTGAATGCCCATGGAGACTGCCATCCGGAGGTCCGTGCGGAAAGGGCCTACGTATTTCTGCGTTGTTGGAGTCCATATACATTATCTGAAGGATCGATTGACTGTGTCCCCGGTTAGGGACGTCAGACGACGCCTTGACCCGTGCCGACCAACATTTTGGAGCCATGAAAGTGCATGATCCAATTGGAGTATGCGCTGTACTCTTTAGGGAGTTAAACGGTCCATTCGCCACGAAGTTGGCCAAAACCTGCGACTTAATAGCTCGTCGTGGCGTATATAAGTTATGTCGAATGGAAGGAGCTCTATGGCCCATTTAGCAATCCGCCCCGTCGGCGTCAGCGGTTGTTTATAATGTCGTTAAGAGGTATGCTGGAGGCTACCGTTATCGAACACTCTTGAAAGTAGTGTCGCAGCTTCCGGATGCCATGAACACCGCATATGCTATCTTTTGATAGTGTGGGTACCGGACTTGCATGGAGTTAGGACGGTGGACACATAATAAACCGATTTTTGAACAGGGAAGCGGTGTCCGTCCGTTTCTCGTTTCGACAACGAGCAATCGCTACCGATAACTTGATGTGTTGCGGCGATATATAATAGCATTGGTTCGCCCACGTATGGCGCGCCAGGCCCGGATTTGTTGCCAAAATGGCCTTTATTTCTTCGAAGTCCGGCCGTATGATCCGGCCCACTCGAAGTGTTCGGTGCGGCGGAGGAGGCGGTAAAGAGGTACTGCCTTTTCTCCTAAGCGGAGATAAAGCGGCTTAGAGCCGCTACACATCCCGGCCAATTTTGTATTTGTTTGAGGTCTTTTGGAATATCCAATTGTGACAGAGCTCGAATCTTGGCTGGGTTTGCTTCAATTCCTCTACGAACACAATGAAGCCCAGAGCTTTCACCGAATTTGGAACGTCAGAAGACACATTTTCCGGATTGAGCTTGATGTCATATTTTCAAGATTGTCAAATGTGAGCCTCAAGTGCGTCTACTAGAGTTTCGACGTGCTTGGTTTTGACGACCACGTCATCTACATATGCTTCCACCGCCTTGCCGATCTGGTTGGCGGACATGTCGAATCATACCGATATGTTGCGTGGCGTTTTTTAGCCCAAAGGGCATTGTGTTGAAGCGAATCGGTCGTATGGAGTGATGAATGCTGTTGCAGCTTGGTGCAGCTCCGCCATCTTGATTTGGTGGTAGCAGTACGCAGCGTCGAGGAAGCACAATGAGTCGTGTCCTCTTTGTGGGCGTCAATGATTCGATCAATTCGCGGGGAGGGGAAGGGATCCTTTGGGCAAGCCTTATTAAGGTCTTTGAAATCAACACATAGGCGCCAGGATTTATCCTTCTTTGGTACCATCACCGTGTTCGCTAGCCAGTCCGGATGTTTTATATCTCCGATGAATCCGGCCTCCAAAAGTTTGGCTAGCTCCTATCCCATGGCCTGTCTCTTGGGTTCGAAATGCGCCAAGAGCCTCTTTGATCGGCTTGAATCCTTTTAGGATATTTAGGTCAGGTTTCGCCACCGACGTGGGATTCGGGCATATCTCAAGGGTGCCGAGCAAAAGATGTCCCAGTTTTCTTGTAGAAATTCTCGTAGTGCGGCGTCTACATCGGGGTTTAATTGTGCCCCGATGGAGGCCGTCTTTGCCGGGTCCGTTGGGTGGACTTGGAATTTGACTATTTCATCCGCTGGTTTAAAAGAGGTGGACTTGGATCTTTTATCAAGTATCACATCGTCCCTGTTCACCGTGGAGCGCATCGCGGTGAGTTCCTCGGCCGCTAGGGCTTTGGATAGTGCCTCGAGGGCTAGTGCGGCTGTCTTATTTTCTACATGGAGTGCTATGCTCGGATCACTAGTGAGAGTGATGATTCCATTGGGATCGGGCATTTTAAGCTTCATGTACCCATAATGGGGTATAGCTTGAAAAATTGTGAATGCCTCCCGTCCTAGTAAAGCATGATATCCGCCGTTGAGCAGGGGCCACTTGAAATGTGACCTCCTCGGACTGTAATTGTCCGTGAGCGAACACTACATCCAGCGTGATTTTTCCTGCGGCAAACATGCTTCCTTTGGGATTATTCCTCGAAAGGTTGTCTTGCTTCGCTCAATGCGGTTCGATCTATTTCCATCTTTCGGAGAGTTTCCTCATAGATGAGGTTTAGTCACGCCGCCATCCATGAGTACCTTAGTAAGGCTTAAAGCCGCCTACTATCGGGCCGAGAACCAATGCGGCCGGTGCCCGGCAGTTCGAATTTAGATTCGCCACTGGCATTGAAGGTAATAGCCGTGGTCACTCCATGGATTTATTGTTTCTACTTGGTAGACTTCGCAAGGTTATGGTGTTGTCGTTTAGCATGTTATTTTATGCGAAAGTCTCGAAGTCTGTTAACACCGTCCGGGTGTTGCTGGGCTGGGCTTGTGAAGCTCGTAGCTCCTTGGCACTTTTGGGCACCTGCGGTAGTATCCAACATGCTCGAAGGCTATGAGTTGGAGTGGCGCCCTACGTGCTATGAATTTTGCGAGTCCGCTTAGCCAACCCTCCAAGACGGTTCCGTACCCTTTAGGGGTTTTTGGTTTTGGTATTCAACCCGGTGCTTGATAATGATGCACCCTTTTGTTCCGGACTAGGGATGTATTGGGGGCGAATTATCCCAAAAGTTACTTCGACTTTCCAGCGCTCTCCATCACACAGTACTTTTTGTACTATGGTCACCAAGTCGATAAAGCGTGTAATTTCGCGATGACTTATGGCGTTTAGGATTCCCTTGTCCGCGGCAATTATTGCAAAAATTGGGATTACGCCCTCCTCCCGGCAGTCCTTTATCCTGTTCATAACTAGGAGGAATCTGGCCCAAGAATGATGTAATCGCTTCAAAGAAGCTCTTGCCAATTCGAGAGAGATCACCAATGTTTGGGTGGGCGGGTGGCACTAAATCGAGAACCCCGTCCAATTCAGGACTCAAGGGCGGAAGTTTCTGAACTCGGAAATTTGGATTTTTGAGTGCAATCCAATGAGTCCGGTCCGCCGCCTGACTTTAGGTTCAGGGCTTGATCGACATCCATCCCTCCGCAGGAATCCGGCATGGAGGGATCGGGAATCCGGACGTAGCTAGTCCTTAAGGTAGAAGAAGAATCGCCGCATTGCTCCTCTATCACAGCAACATGATGGGTAGCCTGGGGAGAGTTGATCTCTCTCAGATCGGTTTTAGGCCTGATCCGGTCGTAATGGTGGTGACTCAGATGGGCGATGCGATCCAAGAGCTTCGCTTATGGAGGAGAGCTCGACCAGATCTAACTGTTCGGCAAGTTCCGAACTAACATGGAGATTGGTTTCGATGACTCGAGAGGTCATCGTCGGCGCGGCGGCCGCCTAGCCGAAGAGTCTGACCAGCGGCCAAGGCTTCTTTGGCGATGGTATCGTCTTTAAAGACGAGGCGAGGCATCCTACCTGACGGTGACGGCACAGAGGAACTCTCAATGAAAGCACCAATGTCGGTGTCAAAACCGGCGGATCTCGGGTAGGGGGTCCCGAACTGTGCGTCTAGGCGGATGGTAACAGGAGACAAGGGACACAATGTTTTTACCCAGGTTCGGGCCCTCTCGATGGAGGTAATACCCTACTCACGCTTGATTAATATTGATGATATGGGTAGTACAAGAGTAGATCTACCACGAGATCAAGGAGGCTAAACCCTAGAAGCTAGCCTATGGTATGATTGTTGTTCTGTCCCCACGGACTAAAACCCTCCGGTTTATATAGACACCCGGATAGGTTAGGGTTACACAGAGTCTGTTACAATGGTAGGAGATCTACATATCCGTATCGCCAAGCTTGCCTTCCACGCCAAGGAAAGTCCCATCCGGACACGGAACGAAGTCTTCAATCTTGTATCTTCATAGTCTTGGAGTCCGGCCGTGACGATAGTCCGGCTATCCGGATACCCCCTAGTCCGGGACTCCCTCAGGTGTCCCTGGATTTACCTTGGGGTGCCTTGGGCATCCCCAATCTTAGGCTCTTGGCACTCCTTGTTCCATAATCCATCAAATCTTTTACCCAAAACTTGAAAACTTCACAACAGAAAACTTGACAGAAAATCTCGTGAGCTCCGTTAGCGAAAGAAAACAAAATACCACTTCAAGGTACTGCATTGAACTAATTCTTTATTTATATTGGTGTTAAACCTACTGTATTCTAACTTCTCTATGGTTTATAAACTATTTTAGAAGCCATAGATTCATCAAAATAAGCAAACAACACACGAAAAACAGAATCTGTCAAAAACAGAACAGTCTGTAGTAATCTGTACCTAACGCAAACTTCTGGAACTCCAAAAATTCTACCAAAATAGGAAGACCTAAACAATTTGTTTAATGATCTTCTGAAATTGGAATCAGTATTTTATCATGTTCTGGTGATTTTTAACAATTGTTTTCGTGAACAGAAAGTTTCTGGAATTTTCAGCAAGATCAAATAACAATCATCCAAGAAGATCCTATAGGTTTAACTTGGCACAAACACTAATTAAAACATAAAAACAAATCTAACCAGAGGCTAGATCAAAGATTTATGCCTAAACAGAAGCAAAAAGAGAAAAACTAGAATAAAAATTGGGTTGCCTCCCAACAAGCGCTATTGTTTAACGCCCCTAGCTAGGCATAAAAACAAGGATAGATCTAGGTATTGCCATCTTTAGGAGGCAATCCATAAGTGGCTCTCATAATAGATTCATGTGGTAATTTAATTTTCTTTCTAGGGAAGTGTTCCATTCCTTTCCTTAATGGAAATTGGAATCTAATATTCCCTTCCTTCATATCAATAATTGCACCGATCGTTCTAAGGAACGGTCTACCAAGAATAATAGGACATGAAGGATTGCAATCTATATTAAGAACGATAAAATCTATGGGCACATAGTTCCTATTTGCAACAATAGGAACATCATTAATTCTTCCCATAGGTTTCTTAATGGTGGAATCCACAAGGTGTAAGTTTAAAGAGCAATCATCAAATTCGCGGAAACCTAACAAATCACATAAAAAATTTGGAATCGTGGAAACACTAGCACCCAAATCACACAAAGCATAGCATTCATGATCTTTTATTTTAATTTTAATAGTAGGTTCCCACTCATCATAAATTGTTCCAGGGATAGAAACTTCCAACTCAAGTTTTTCTTCATAAGATTGCATCAAAGCATCAACGATATGTTTGGTAAAAGCTTTATTTTGACTATAAGCATGCGGAGAATTTAGCACGGATTGCAACAAGGAAATACAATCTATCAAAGAGCAATTATCATAATTAAATTCCTTGAAATCCAAAATAGTGGGTTCATTGCTATCTAAAGTTTTAACCTCTTCAATCCCACTTTTTACTAATTTTTGCATCAAGATCTAAAAACTCCGAATTTTTGGAACGCCTTCTAGGTAAAGGTGGCTCATCTTTAGTCCCATCATTATCAAGATTCATATTGAAAAACAAAGATTTAATAGGGGACACATCGATAACTTTTAGATCTTCATCTTTATTCTCATAAAAATTAGAAGAACACGCTTTTACAAAGCAATCTTTCTTAGCACGCATCCTAGCGGTTTTTTCTTTGCACTCATCAATGGAAATTCTCATGGCTTTGAGAGACTCATTGATATCATGCTTAGGTGGAATAGATCTAAGTTTCAAAGAATCAACATCAAGAGAAAGTCTATCCACGTGCCTAGCCAATTCATCAATCTTAGGAAATTTTTCTTCAAGCAAGGCATTGAAATTATTTTGAGAAATCATAAATTCTTTAACACTAGTCTCAAAATCAGAGGGCATATTATTAAAATTTCCATAAGAGTTGTTGTAAGAATGACCATAATTATTAGAGGAGTAACTAGGAAATGGCCTAGGATTAAAGTTTCCTCTATACGCGTTGTTACCAAAATTATTCCTACCAACAAAATTCACATCCATAGATTCATTATTATTCTCAATCAAAGTAGACAAAGGCATATCATTAGGATCAGAAGAAGCACTTTTATTAGCAAATAATTTCATAAGTTCATCCATCTTTCCACTCAAAACATTAATTTCTTCTATCGCATGCACCTTTTTACTAGTAGTTCTTCGATTGTGCCATTGAGAATAATTAACCATAATATTATCTAGGAGTTTAGTAGCTTCTCCTAAAGTGATTTCCATAAAAGTGCCTCCCGCGGCCGAATCTAAAAGATTTCTAGAAGCAAAATTCAATCCGGCATAAAATTTTTGTATAATCATCCAAGGATTCAAACCATGAGTAGGGCAATTACGTATCATTAATTTCATCCTCTCCCAAGCTTGTGCAACATGTTCATGATCAAGTTGCTTAAAATTCATAATATCGTTTCTAAGAGAGATGATTTTAGCGGGAGGAAAATACTTAGAGATAAAAGCATCTTTGCACTTATTCCAAGAATCAATACTATTTTTAGGCAAAGACGAAAACCAGGTTTTAGCACAATATCTAAGAGAAAACGGAAATAGCTTCAATTTAATAATATCATTGTCCGCATCTTTCTTTTTTTGCATATCACACAAATCAACAAAGCTATTTAGATGGGTAGCGGCATCTTCACTAGGAAGGCCGGCGAATTGATCTTTCATGACAAGATTCAACAAAGCAGCATTAATTTCACAAGATTCAGCTTCGGTAAGAGGAGCAATCGGAGTGCTAAGAAAATCATTGTTGTTGGTATTGGCAAAGTCACACAATTTAGTATTATCTTGAGCCATCGTGATAAGCAAGCAATCCAACACACGAGCGAACAAGAAGCAAGCGAAAAAGAGGGCGAACTGAAAAGAGAGGGCGAATAAAATGGCAAGGGTGAAGTGGGGGATAGGAAAACGAGAGGCAAATGTCAAATAATGTAATGCAAGGGATAAGAGTTTGCGATGGGTACTTGGTATGTCTTGACTTGACTTGGCGCACACCTCCCCGGCAACGGCGCCAGAAATCCTTCTTGCTACCTCTTGAGCATCATGCGTTGGTTTTCCTTGAAGAGGAAAGGGTGATGCGATGAAAGTAGCGTAAGTATTTCCCTCAGTTTTTGAGAACCAAGGTATCAATCCAGTAGGAGGTCGCTCAAGTCCCTTGCACCTACACAAACAAATAAGAACCTCGCAACCAATGCGATAAAGGGGTTGTCAATCTCTTCACGGTCACTTACGAGAGTGAGATCTGATAGAGATGATAAGATAATATTTTTGGTATTTTTATGATAAGGAGTAAAAGTAAAGAAAGCAAGTAAACAGTAATGGAAATAACGGGGGATTAATATGATGGAAAATAGACCCGGGGGCCATAGGTTTCACTAGTGGGTTCTCTCAAGATAGCATTATTATTACGGTGGGTGAACAAATTACTTTCGAGCAATTGATAGAATTTAGCATAGTTATGAAAATATCTAGGTATGATCAGGTATATTGGCATCACTTCTGTGACAAGTAGACCTAAACGATTCTCGCATCTACTACTATTACTCCACACATCGACCGCTATCCAACATGCATCTAGAGTATTAAGTTCATAAGAACAAGAGTAACGCTTTTAAGCAAGATGACATGATGTAGAGGATAAACTCATGCAATATGATATAAACCCCATCTTTTTATCCTCGATGGCAATAATACAACACGTGTTTTGCTTCCCTAGCATCACCGGGAAAGGACACCGCAAAGATTGAACCCAAAGCTAAGCACTTCTCCTATTGCAAGAAAGTTCAATCTAGTAGGCCAAACCAAATTGATAATTCAAAGGGACTTGCAAAGATAACCAATCATAGATAAAAGAATTCAGAGCAGATTTAAATATTGTTCATAGATAATCTTGATCATAAACCCACAATTCATCAGACCTCGACAAACACACCACAAAAGAAGATTACATTGAATAGATCTCCAAGAAGATCGAGGAGAGCTTTGTATTGAGATCCAAGGAGAGAGAAGAAGCCATCTAGCTAATAACTATGGACCAGAAGGTCTGAGGTAAACTACACACACATCATCGAAGAGGCTATGGTGTTCATGTAGAAGCCCTCCGGGATCAATGCCCCCTCCAGCAGGACGCCAGAAAAGGCCCCAAGATGGGATCTCACGGGTAAAGAAGGTTGCGAGGTGGAATTAGGTTTTCGTGGTCACTTCTGATGGCTTGGCGGTACGTAGGTATATATAGGAGGAAGAAGTAGGTCGGTGGAGCAACGAGGGGCCCACGAGGGTGGAGGGCGTGCTTGGGGGGTAGGCGCGCCCCCCCTACCTCGTGGCCTCCTCGTCTGTTGCTTGACGTCCACTCCAAGTCCTCTGGATCACGTTTGTTCCAAAAATCACGTTCCCGAAGGTTTCATTCCGTTTGGACTCCGTTTGATATTCTTTTCTCGCGAAACACTTGAAATAGGCAAAAAACAGCAATTTGGGCTGGGCCTCCGGTTAATAGGTTAGTCCCAAAAATAATATAAACGTGTATAAATAAGCCCATTAAACATCCAAAACAGAATATATAATATCATGGAACAATCATAAATTATAGATACGTTGGAGACGTATCAGTTTTACTCATAGGATGTCTCATCCGGTGTGCCCTGAGAACGAGATACGGGCAGCTCCTATCGGATTTGTTGGCACATTCGGGCGGTCTTGCTGGTCTTGTTTTACCATTATCGAAATGTCTTGTAATAGGGATTCCGAGACTGTTCGGGTCTTTCCGGGAGAAGGAATATCTTTCGGTGATCGTGAGAGCTTGTGATGGGCTAAGTTGGGACACCCCTGCAGGGTATAAACTTTCGAGAGTCATGCCCGCGGTTATGTGGCAGATGGGAATTTCTTAATATCCGGTTGTAGAGAACTTGATATTTGACTTAATGAAAATGCATCAACCGTGTGTGTAGCCGCGATGGTCTCTTTTCGGCGGAGTCCGGGATGTGAACACAGTTTGGGTTATGCATGAACGTAAGTAGTTTTAGGATCACTTCTTGGTCGCTTCTAGCTTTTCGACCGTTGCATAGCTTCTTATCTTACTCTTGTATTTGTATGTTAGCCACCATATTTGCTTAGCTCTTGCTGCAACTCCACCTCATTACCACATCCTACCCATAAGCTTAAATAGTCTTGATCTAGCGGGTTTTAAGATTGCTGAGTCCTCATGACTCACAGATACTACGAAAACAGTTGCAGGTGCTGATGATACCAGTGCTGGGGATGCTACAGAACTCAAGTGGGAGTTCGACGAGGACCTTAGCATTACTACTTGTCTTTCCTCGATGATCGATGAGTGGTGCCAGCTTGGAGACGATCGGGGTCTAGCATTTGGGGTTATCTTCTTTTCATTTGGATTTGTCCGTAGTCGGACTATGTGTGTACTCTGAATGATGTATGAATTATATGTTCATTGTGTGACATGGCGTTTGTAAGCCAACACTCTATTTATCCCTTTCTTGTTCATAACATGGGATTGTCTGAAGATGACCCTTCTTGCGACAAAACCACAATGCGGTTATGCCTCTAAGTCGTGCCTCGACACGTGGGAGATATAGCCGCATCGTGGGCGTTACACTAGGGCCCGAGTGCCATGAGTTCAGATCTGAACCCTTTATGTTTTCATGAATATATTTGTGTTCTTGATTCGATATTGCAAGTTATAGTCACCTACTATGTGTTATGACCCGGCAACCCCGGAGTGACAGTAGTCGGGACCACTCTCGGTGATGACCGTAGTTTGAGGAGTTCATGTATTCATTAAGTGCTAATGCTTTGGTCTGGTACTCTATTAAAAGGAGGCCTTAATATCCCTTAGTTTCCAATAGGACCCCACTGCCACGGGAGGGTAGGAAAAATGATGTCATGCAAGTTCTTTTCCGTAAACACGTATGACTATATTCGGAATACATGCCTACATTATATTGATAAACTGGAGCTAGTTCTGTGTCACCCTATGTTATAACCGTTGCATGATGAATGTCACCCAACATAATTATCCATCATTGATCCATTTCCTACGAGCTTTTCACATATTGATCTTTGCTAAGTTACTTTTCCGTTGCCACTTACGACTGCTACAAAACTACTACTGTTACTTTTGCCACCATTACCGCTACTTCCATACTACTTTCCTACTAAATATTTTGCTGCAGATATTAAGTCTTTCAAGTGTGGTTGAAATGACAACTCAGCTGCTAATACTTGAGAATATTCTTTGGCTCCCATTGTGTAAAATCAATAAATTTGGGTTGAATACTCTATCCTCGAAAACTGTTGCGATCCCCTATACTTGTGGGTTATCATACCCATCGCGTGCTTCAACACTCATCGGACCGCATACATCGGTATGTATTATGCCCAATAAGTCATTAGCTTGCTCCATTGTCCCGAAGAACGGAGTCTTAGTCATCTTGCCCATGAGGCATGGGTATCAAATGATTCATAATCAAGTGATTCCAAAAATCCATCCGCATGAAGTTTCTTCATGCGTTTTCCACCAGTATGACCTAAACGGCAGTGCCACGATTATGTTGCACTGTCATTATCAACTTTGCATCTTTTGGCATCAATATTATGAATATGTGTATCACTACGATCGAGATTCAACAAGAATAGACCATTCACCAAGGGTGCATGACCATAAAAAATGTTACTCATATAAATAGAACAACCATTATTCTCTAACTTAATGAATAACCGTCTCACAATAAACAAGATCCAGATATAATGTTCATGCTCAACGCTGGCACCAAATAACAATTATTGAGGTCTAAAACTGATCTCGAAGGTAGATGTAGAGGTAGCATGCCAACGGCGATCACATCGACCTTGGAACCATTCCCGACGCGCATCGTCACCTCGCCCTTGGCCAATCTCCGTTTATTACGCAGCTCCTGTTTCGAGTTACAAATATGAGCAACTGAACCAGTATCAAATACCCAGGCGCTGCTACGAGCACTAGTAAGGTACACATCAGTAACATGTATATCAAATATACCTTTGTTCACTTTGTCATCCTTCTTATCCGCCAAGTATTTGGGGCAGTTCTGCTTCCAGTGACCATTCCCTTTGCAGTAGAAGCACTCAGTTTCAGCTTTGGGTCCAGCTTTGGGCTTCTTCATGGGAGCGGCAACTTGCTTGCCATTCTTCTTAAAGTTCCCTTTCTTTCCCTTGCCTTTTTTCTTGAAACTAGTGGTCTTGTTAACCATCAACACCTGATGCTCCTTCTTGATTTCTACCTCCGCTGATTTCAGCATCGCAAATAGCTCGGGAATTGTTTCCGTCATCCCTTGCATATTATAGTTCATCACAAAGCCTTTGTAGCTTGGTGGCAGTGACTGAATAACTCTGTCAATAACACTCTCAACTGGAAGATCGATTCCGAGGTGAGTCAAGTGGTTATGATACCCAGACATTTTGAGTATGTGTTCACTGACAGAGCTGTTCTCCTCCATCTTACAACTATAGAACTTGTTGGATACTTCATATCTCTCAGCCCAGGCATTAGCTTTAAATATCAACATCAACTCTTGGAACATCTCATATGATCCATGGCGTCCAAAACGTCTTTGAAGTCCCGATTCTAAGCCGTAAAGCATGGCACACTAAACTATTGAGTAGTCATCAGATCGAGTCTACCAGTCGTTCATAACATCTGATGTAGCTCCTGTAGCAAGTCTGTCACCTAGCGGTGCATCAAGGACATAATTCTTCTATGCAGCAATGAGGATAATCTTCAAGTTACGAACCCCATCTGTGCAGTTGCTACCATCATGTTTCAACTTAGCTTTCTCTAGGAACACACTAAAATTCAAGGGAACGGTAGCACGACCCATTGATCTACAACATAGATATGCAAAAACTATTAAGACTAAGTTCATGATAAATTAAGTTCAATTAATCAAATTACTAATGAACTCACACTTAAATTAACATCCCTCAAGTGATCTAAGTCATACATGATCCAAATCAACTAACCCATGTCTCATCATCACGTGAGATGGGGTAGTCATCAATGGTGAATATCTCTATGTTGATCATATCTACTATATGACTCATGTTCGACCTTTCGGTCTCCAGTGTTCCGAGACCATGTATGTACATGCTAGGCTCGTCAAGTTTAACCCAAGTGTTTTCCATGTGCAAAACTGTCTTACACCCATTGTATGTGAACGTAGAGTCTATCACACCCGATCATCACGAGGTGCTTCGAAACGACGAACTTTGGCAACGGTGCATACTCAGAGAGAACACTTTTATCTTGAAATTAAGTGAAAGGATTATCTTATAATGCTACCGTCGTTCTAAGCAAAATAAGATGCATAAAGCATAAACATCACATGCAATCAAAATATGTGACATGATATGGCCATCATCTTGTGCTTTTGATCTCCATCTCCAAAGCATCGGCATGATCTCCATCGTCACCAGTGAGGGAGTCCTGGATTAGGGGGTATCCGGACAGCCGGACTATAAACATCGTCCGGACTATTGAAGCGTGAAGATACAAGACTCAAGACTTCGACCCGTGTCCGGATGGGACTTTCCTTGGCGTGGAAGGCAAGCTTGGCGATCCGGATATTATATTTCCTTCCTTGTAACCGACTCCATGTAAACCCTAGCCCTCTCGGTGTCTATATAAACGGAGAGGTTGGTCCTTAGAAGGCCGATCACAATTACAATCATACCATCATAGGCTAGCCTCTAGGGTTTAGCCTCTACGATCTCGTGGTAGATCTACTCTTGTACTACCCATATCTTCAATATTAATCAAGCAGGAAGTAGGGTTTTACCTCCATCGAGTGGGCCCGAACACAGGTAAACATCTGTGTCCCTTGCTTCCTGTTACCATCGGCCTAGACGCACAGATCGGGACCCCCTATCCGAGATCCGCCGGTTTTGACACTGACATTGGTCCTTTCATTAAGAGTTCCTCTGTGTCGTCGCTGCAGGGCTCGATGGCTCTTTCAACCATTGTCAACAACACGGTCCCGGGTGAGACCTTTCTCCCCGGACAGATCTTCGTGTCCGGCTTAGCCAGGCCAATTAAACAGCCATCTAGAGCAGATCGATAGCCACGCCCCTAGCCGCCCAGATCGTGGCTCGGAAAAACCTGAAGCCTGGCGGACATCCGCGAGGCTGGATCTTTGACGGACTCGGGCCTATGCCAGGAGCACCGGACAGTCACGACAAGCACGGCTTAGACTTGCTGTCGGACAAAGCTCGGGGTATCACCCCCGTAGTAGCCTCGGACCTAAATCCGGAGCAGGCTGCGTGGCCCAAGGACGGGGGGCTGGACCCCGCCCCGCAGGTCGCGCACTTATCGGTGGTGGAGCCGAACATGGGCCTTACCTCTGTGGTGGCCTGTGAATCCGGACCCCCGGATTCGTATCCGGATGTTGGTTCCGATCCGCTCACTCCCGATCCAGTCGAGCCAGGTTGGGCTCCGGTAATGGAGTTCACCATTGCAGATATCTTCCAAAGCACTGCGCCCTATGGCGACATCTTTGAACTCATTAAAGTCTCTCTCTTTGTCGAGGCTCTTGGCCAAACTATGTCCTCGAGTGGGAAGCGGCGGCGAAGGAATTCATACCACCCACCACCCAATTCATTGCCACGATCGATGGTTTAACCGGCGTCACGGGACTTCAACTCAAGACATCGACGGAATAGACGGCGATGCGAGAGAAGAACATGAAGCACCGCTCCTTTGGGCGGTGAATGACCGCCTATCCCTATGATATATATGGCGGACACTCCAAAGGAAACCAATGGCAATGAGGCAATGAGGATAATCCCTCGGGAGAAAAGCAAAGCATGGGCGCTGCGTCGCCGCTCTAAGCCCCGCCACAGAATACAGGCCCAAGGCGAAAATAATCCGGATGGCGCCAAGATGAATATAACCCTAGTCGCCTTGCCTTTGAGAAGGCGGACTGGCCACTTTGTGGGATACTTGGAGAGGAACAACTATATGCCCCCCCTCAGGGGCGAGGCAAGCCTCGGCAATGACGAATCCGGCGTGCTGAAGATCCAGTGGAACAAGCTCGCTTGACGACGACGGCTCATGGCCACGACAAAGAGCCTCAAGAAGGAAGCAACAGCAATTAAAGTCGACCAAGATTTCTTTGGTGGACAGATGGACCAAGGTCACGCCACCGAAAGATATGGACCACCGCCCGACAAAGGGCACACAGTGTGGCTAACCGGCCACCCCAACCTAAGCAGGAGAACCGAAGGCACATGCCCCGACGTCAACACACCACTACGGTCCAAAACAATACGAAGGACACAAGAAGAAGCATCCTCAAGCCTCGGTGCAATGGTCATAAGCGTCAAGTCAGGAAGGCTGGTGCTAATTCCAGCAACTCCTAGTCCGGTCAGCGGACAAAGAACAACTCAGACCTATCCGGCCCGAGCAACACACTCGATCAACCATGTGAAATTCATGGTACTCCTAGAAGGACGACAAAGCATACCAATAGAGAATGCCGGATCCTCAAAACAAAGCGGCCGGTCGCGTGCGGAAACATTGAAGGGAGGCGTCTGGTCAAGAGCCCCCCCATAGCATAAAAATACGGCCGTCGCCCCAATCGCATTAACTACAACAACTCAATTGCGTACCTGCGGACATAGCAAACCGGGGCTCCATAACACGTAAAACCCCGCAGTGTGAAATCACAAACAACATCTCCTAAAAGATGCTAGGCGCAAAAGGCCAAGTTTTTACGGCCCATCACTCTAAGCAGTTGTCTTGGATCACCAAAAAAAAATACGACCCCAACGCATAACTCTTCGGCGCCGTCCCACTATGCGGTAATTTACCATATGCTAACGGGACGAACCACGTTGACTAGATTCCACGTGGTAAATCACTCAGGCCAACACCATGTGTTGCAATCACACCTATGGGCAAGGCCGAACCCCTCCCTCAAGGCGGAAATCATACAATTTCTTAGGAGTAGCGAGTCGCGCATGCCTATCAAAATTTTGATCTGACGGCTAACTATCAGGACACCAACCGAGGAGTCCGCGCTACCCAATTATAACGGCTGGGTTTCCTGTGGTCCCATCAGAGCCCTCGGACCAACCACAAGAGGACGCCTTCGGCTACCTCAGTATTTGCCTTATAAACTAACTTTGACGCAGAACAGGATTGGTGATGTGGAATCGGCCAGGACACACAAGGAGCCCCCCCTAAAAGAAGGCAGTCCGGATTCACTCTTGATCCACTCACAACTCCTTCCAGTCCGGCCATCACAGGTTCCGCCAAAAAACACCTCCTTTCATAATCATACATCGTACTCATATGCATAGACATATCATTTTACTACAATGCTAGACTTAAAAAACACTTACCGGCCGTCGCTTTTCATCAACACCTCGTGTTACGCCGATTATGCCGTGGGCTTCACGATCTGACAATAAAGTTCGACCACCTTCTTTCGCCGGCACCGAACTTATAGCACTATATGCATCGACTCGAATCATGTCTTGGGTCATTGGTTGGGTTTGCCCGGCTCCTTGTTTTGCTACCTTACGTTCCGTTATATCGGCTAAGGTAGCGCAGGGAGAACTCTGCGATTGTGTCCGGATCTCACGGACGAAAGCACCTCGAGAGAAAGCCGAAAACCGATTGTCATGATATAGCGAGAGCTGGTCATTTATTCGAGAGGTTGTAAAATCCTTAAAGATTTATTCCGCGACAACGCCATTATAAATGCAGAGTGCGACGGATCGGTCTTGATCGGCGCTAATAGAGCCCCTAGTTCGACCTTCCAACACTAGGGGCCGCATTAATATACTCGAATTCCTATGGCTAAGTGAGAGTAATAAAGCCTTATAGTCCGATTGCACGGTTCGTGGTGAGAAACGCCTCATGAAGGACCCAACTATGGGATAAAGAGCGTTCAGATATATCCGAACACCCCGTATTATTTTTACGTAAAGGCGGAAGCCGACGACTGGCCAACTCTCAGGATTTACATACGATAAATAGCCGCACAGGAAGAACATATGTTCAAACAAAACAGGCAATATATAAATGCCATAATCCCATATTAAAAAAAGTGGCATGAATGCCCTCAGGGAAATATAATGTCTTTGGCACACTTATCCGCCGCAAGGCGGCTCCTTCGATACACCTTCATAGTACAGTTCGGGCTTGCGGTGCTCTTTACCCTCTAGCGGCCCCTCAGTCATCAGCTTCTCCGCGTCAAGCTTCCCCCAATGCACTTTTGCATGAGCAAACTCCATACGCGCACCCTCTATGTAGACCGATTGCTTAACAAAGATCAGCGAGGACATGCCCACAATCCGCTTCACGAGCCCGGTAATCGCCGAATTGGCTCATTCGCTGGCCACGGACAACCAAGTCCTTCATGGCTAGTTCTACCGCCTGGGTGATTCGACTAGCTGCTTCAAGCCGATCGATAAAGGGCACCGGATAGTTCGGTGCCAAATCTGCGACCAGAAATCCCTCTCCATGGACTTCTTCTCCTCGGTTCGGTAGAATTGGGCGGCATCGATATCTTGCGAGGAAGATCCGCATAACGCCCTGGAAAAATAAGAATTCAGCTTGCCGCTTAGAATTCTTCCCATTATGATGAACAAATGGCCAAGAATACAGAAGGCCTTACCAGCCACAACTTTCCGGGCCTCTTGAATGTCCCGTACAGCACCTCGGGCTTCTTCCGCGGCCTGGAGCGCTTGGGAGAGTTCGGATTCTTTCCCTATTAGACTCTGCTCCAAGCCCTCGCTTTTCTTCACAGCCTCATGGAGCTCCCTCATTGTGACAACCCCGGCCTCGTGTTTTTCACGAAGTACCTATTCGGTGGCAGCCTTCTCGTTGGCATCATCCACAGCCTTCTTGATTGCCTCATATTCGGCTTTTCGCTCCTAGGGCATACAACACAAATACTTTTCAATAAGCACAATTACTTATTCGTGCCTAATGCAAGACAATGTTTCCACATACCTTGTTTATCTTCTAATTGCTCCCTTACGTGGCCAAGTTGTTCCTCGGGCCGTTCCAGGCTCCGCTTCAGTTCGGACACTTCCGCATTATGAGCGGCCGTCTTCTCCATGAGCACGTGCTCAAACAAAGAGGTACACGTCATTAACATAAGTTCCCGCTGACAAGAGAGATTTGATCCCTCGGCTCCCTCTCCTTAAATGGGGACCGGTGTATCAGGGGCTACTACTCATATTATGATGATTCCGCAAAGGTTTCTCAGGAAACACACTTCAAAGGCCTTTATAAGGCCAAGGCAGGACTCGTTCAGCCCGCTCTCGACGGACTGAATCTTTTCAACCACCGCACCCATAAGGGTCCGATGTTCATCAACGATAGACGCATTCTTTACTTATTTGTCGATAGAACCGCTGGCAACTTTGTTGAACAGAGGTTGCCGGGCGGAGTAGGCGAACCTCCCGCGTTGAAGGTGGCTGCTCAGCCTCGATCCAGAGCCTTAGAGGTCTCTCGACCCTGTCCGGTCATGGGCCGAACCAAAGATCGCTTCATCGCCCGGCACACTCAGGGCCATCGCTCCCGTGTGTCCGGCTCCGGTGATATGCCCCCCTGGTCAGGGTCCCGTTGAGACGACACCTCAGTGTCGCGCCGGGATTTTGGGAAGGGCCTCGAGGCGTCTCGCTTCGCCAAATGCGTCCGAGCTCGTGAATCCTCGGATGAGGATTGTCCGTGCGCGAGACCTTGCGGATTGTGCAAAATATAGCAACGATTAAAACTACTATACCCAAAAACAATCACGGGCGCATATGCGTGATCGGATTTTGTATACTTATGACTTCTCCAGGGGCTGGGCCCTGGGATCCCACTCCGGGCTGCTATCGGTAGCCGTGGTGGATGCCTCTGGGAGGGAACCTTTTCTCCTCTTGGGCGATTAGGCCTCCAGGGACGAGGAAGCTACACGCTTCGCCCCACCTTCAGAGTGAAGCTCGTCCCTGCTCTGCACTTCTTCCTCTTCGTCTTCGAAGAAGGAGCGTCGCTTGATCTTCGGATTTTGCGTCCGCCTCATGCGGTGACGGAGGCCACTCGGGTCTTCTTGACCTTCTTGGAGGCCTCCTTCTTTGGCGCCTCGTAAGGCGCGGGGACCAGCATCTTCGTTAGAAGAGGTCCGGCCGGTTCCTCCGGCAGCGGGGCCGGACAATGAATCCACTCCACCTTCTTTGTCCATCCCTGAAGTCACGACGAAACACGATTAAGATGTCTCCCTCATGACATGCCAACCGAAGCGTGGATGGACAGAGCGTGGTTGTAACTTACCGGGCTTGCAGCATGGGATAATTGATACCCACGGTCCTCGGTGGAGCCCGGCCATGATTTGACGGGCTTGAAGAGCACCTTCGAGATATCCTTGTGGGAGGAGTCGTAGAGCTCTGAAGGGTTTGGTGCTTTCGGTTGGGTCGAACTCCCACGAGTGCGAGGCTCGGCGGCGACAAGGGAGAACCAGGCGAACTAGCATCACCCGGACCACGTCGGCGAAGTTTGGCGTCCTGTCAACCAAACTCACGGGCCAGCGTCGAGCAATGACAGCTCATCGGACGAGGACCAGTTCGGGCCCTTCTTGGGCCAAGGCGTGAGCCGCGATGGAGCTCGGATTTGAACTCGGGAGGCTGCAGCCCACTTTTTGTCGCGTGGTTGGTGATATAAAACCACTCTGCTGCCACTCCTTGTGGTCGTTGAAAGCGCCCTTGACCCAAAGCGGCCTTGGGCATCTTGCTCACCATGGCGCCCGCCAAGACTTTCGGCGTGTTAGCCACTCACCACCTTAGGCTTCACATTAAAAATCTTGACCCACGGGCGAAGTGAGGTGAGATCCGAAGAAAAGCCTCGCACTGACGATGAATGTCGAGATATTAAGGAAGGAGTTGGGGAAAGATCATGAAAATCAATCACGTAGTAATACATGACTCATGAACAAATGGGTGCGGGAAACCCAAGCCAGCGGACAAAATGGGGAAGGAACACGACTCTGTGAGGTTAGGAGTGGGGGCGACTGTCCCGCCGGTGGGAGATGGTGGCGATCTTCTCGGCGGAATACGGCATCCCGGAGCTTCTTGATATCCTTCTCCCGGACAGTAGAGGCCATCCATCTGCCTCCTGCTCCGGATCCGGACATTTTTGGAAAACCTCTCTTTGGTGGAAAAGAAGAGTGCTTGGGTGTTAGGGCTCGAAAAGAGGGGAATGAGCTAGCGGAAGGAGAAAGGCGTGGGTAAAGAGAAAGAGGCCTTGTCTCTTTATAGGGCGGTAAGTGCTTTTTGCACCTCCCCACTTGCCTGGTGGAACCCGTTTGCCTCCCGCTCGCCGCGATTAGCGGTGCGGTTGGATTGCCCGTACCCGTATTGATGAGAATCCCGTGATAAGGGGGCACGATCTCTGCTTTGACAAGACGTGTCAAGGAAATCACCTCGCAATGTGCGTTGTGGCTGGTTGTGGGAAAACGGTTCGAATAACGACTTGACCATAATGACACGTCGCGTTGCCTAAAAAGTTGTCAGCAGATTGCATTTGTGAAATACCATTCTCTCTACGGTAGCATGTGAAGATCATTTTGTGGATCCGGACAAGGTTCAAGTGTTCATTAATTACTTTGGAGTATTCGGAGATGGAACCCGCCCTGCAATGCCGAAGACAAGATGCCTTGGCGGACTCATCGACATTGAAGCTGGTTCGAGAACTCGAGGGAGTTACGGATTAGAAATTATCAGGACAGATGGGACTATATACATCGTCCAGACTATTGAAGGTGAAGATACAAGACTCAAGACTTCGACTCGTGTCCGGATGGTACTTTCCTTGGCGTGGAAGGCAAGCTTGGCGACCCGGATATTATATTTCCTTTCTTGTAACCGACTCCATGTAAACCCTAGCCCTCTCTGGTGTCTATATAAACCGGAGAAGTTGGTCCTTAGAAGGCCGATCACAATTACAATCATACCATCATAGGCTAGCCTCTAGGGTTTAGCCTCTACGATCTCGTGGTAAATCTACTCTTGTACTACCCATATCTTCAATATTAATCAAGCGGAAGTAGGGTTTTACCTCCATCGAGAGGCCGAACACAGGTAAACATCATGTCCTTGCTTCCTCGTTACCATCGGCCTAGACGCGAGATCGGGACCCTAGAGATCCATGCGGTTTTGACAATGCAAACCGACTCGACACATTGATCTCCATCGTAGTGCCGGGTCGTCTCGCCAACTATTGCTTCTACAACTATTGCTAATGCATAGCGATAAAGTAAAGCAATTATATGACGCTTAGTGATTGACATGCGGGCCATACAATAACAAAATACAACCCTAAAGCTCTTGCCGGTTGTCGTACTCATCGACATGCAAGTCGTGAACTTATTACAAAACATGATCATCTCATACATCAATATATATCACATCATATATTGACCATATCGCATCACAACGTGCCACCGCAAAAACAAGTCGACGTCTCCATTGCTGTTGCAAGTTTTACGTGGTCGCTACGGGCTTCTAGAAAGAACCGTTCTTACCTACGCAAAACCAAAACGGCGATTATCAAGTTTCTTTGTTTTAACCTTCTTCAAGGACCGGCCGTAGTCAAATTCGATTTAACTAAAGTAGGACAAACAGACACCCGCCAACCACCTTTATGCAAAACAAGTTTCATGTCAGTCGGTGGAACCGGTCTCATGTGCGTGGACATCACTACTAGAAATCCTCATTTTACCTAGGGCTAAGGCCTTCACCTAGAGCTTATTAGGGTGTGTTTGGTTGTGTTCTCGTCTCAGCATAGTTGTTCCCTCTTCATGCATGCTCAACTCAACACCCCTCTTCATGCATGCTCTCTTCATGCATGCTTCTAGTGTATTTGTTCTAAGCTAGTGTGGACTCATGCACCCTCCATACACTCTACCAAACACCCAAAAATGGGTCGAGAAGGGAACTCTTGGACTCATGCATCCTTCATACACCCTACCAAACACACCCTTAATCTCCTCAAGGGAAAGAAAAGTAATGAATAGTACCCCTCTAGGGAAAGACAATTTTGTGGCAAAAAGAACTAAAAAATAAAATTTCCTAAGTACAGGTGCCACGTGCATACCATCCACCCCGAAAAACAGGAAGATATGGCCTCCGGCGTCGACGGCGCGCGCCTTTTATTTTCCCCCATCCATGAGGGCCCATTATGCAGTGATATAGCGACGGGAGAAAGGGAGGGTAGTGCCAAAAATTCCGGCTAAATTAGGTCTCGTTCCCTTGTTCCTCAATCCTTCGCCGCCGCCAGAGAAAATCCCCCCTCTCTCCCCAATCTTCCTCTCCCACATCAACATGGCCCGCCGCGCGCCACCACCCCGCCGTGTCCCTACCGGTCCTGCTCCACCGTGCCCCTACCAGCCCTGCTCCACCGCGTCGCCTCTTCTTCCCGTTCTCTACCACATCGGTGGCCCAATCGGACCATCCGGCGGTGGGCACGATGTCCTCACGCGGATCTGACTGCCGCCATTGTCGCCGCCTCCATGCCACCTCGAGCTGCTCCTCGATGCGGTTGTCCCCGACGAGCACCACCCCCACACGACCGTCCCTGACGAGCTACTCCCCGACGGCCACATCCTCTCCTGCACCGCGAGTACTACGGCGATGACAACGGCATCAACTTACCTGCTAGATCAAGATCGCGTCCACCGCCCTGACTTCACTCCAAAGGTTCTCTCCCTGTCTTTTGCTCTCTGGTTTAGGTAGTTGTATATGCTCTAATGTGTTCGGTGTTCAGATCTCACAAGCGATGCTCGTCTCTGTGATTTGCTTGTTAAGAAATTATACTGCTTCTTTCGGCTAGCTTGCCGTTGTTGCAGAATATCAATTTGCCCTTTGCAACGTCCGCTCCTGCAGGTCTACTAGGTAAATCTTTTTAGTAGCACAGGTCTTTCAGTTTACGTGTTTCAACTTGAACATGATGTCCAGAACCAGAACTTAAAAATAGAACTTTCACATACATGCAGGTTGGCCATGCTAGTACTCTCCTGCACTAGCATTTTGTTAACTTAAAACATATTTCCTGACTGAATGTTTTTGTGATTTAAAGTTACCAAGGAATGTTTAAAGACTACATTGGTGTTTTCTAGCTTGGAGAAGCAACATCAACTTGGGATGCAGATCCACCAGTATATGTGCATGCATCTCATAGGGGGAGAGATCTTGTATGGATGTAAGACCATTTTTCTTCTGTTATAGATTCTAGAGTGATGCTCTGCTTAAATTCATATCCATGCATAAAGTCAACATCCAATGAAATATGAGCAAATTATTTTGTCTCTATTATTGTAATTGTGAGCTATGACAGCCATATAAATAGATTTAGTATATTTTGATTGCATAGTTTCTTTTCTGCTATTTGAAATATGAATGTGTATCTTTAATCATGACTGAATATGCATTTTTAAGCATGACTAGAACTGCGCTGAACATGCATGCTTAATCGTGTATTTTTTTCTGCAGCTAAAATTCAGCTGAAGCTTTACAGAACTAGGGGAACACTAATCCATAGAGCTATCATTTCCTTTGCTTTGTTTTTCCTGTAGAATAGATTAAGCATAATCTGAGTGGTGTATATGCAACACATTTCTTAATGGCCATGCATGCAATTATAATCTATTTCTGTCAGGACTGGAAACCTCGAGACGGTGATCAGAGATTTGGTTGAAGGAATCAGCAAACAGATGTTTTAGAGGTATGGTCTATGTGTCAACTCTCAAATGTCTAGTACTGCAAAATTGTTGTATGGCCATGATGGTGCTTTATTTATTTTTCTGTCTTTTGTGTATACAGACCAATACTTTGTTTTAATTTTCAGTTACTTGCGATCTTGCATGTTATTGCCAGCATGAGTTTTGTATGTCCATGACTGTTCTGATACTGTTAATATGATGCAGATTTGTGTTCTTATGTATGCTGCAGTATTTTTGATATTTTAGAGAAGTGCTGAATTTGTGACCATTATTTTCAGCATCATGTTGTGAGCTCTCATGTTCCTCTCAAGACTTGGATGGGCAACCTGATGCAAGTGCTCAAGGGATATTTGGAGCATGTACTTCTCAAGGCGATGTGATGCATGTGTAGTTAATTAACAGGTTGATTGGAAGTGTTTTGATCTAGCAACACTAGCTGATATGTGGTCTTGTCTATAGCAAATTCTAGATTCAAATTGCAGTGCTTAGACCATTTTGCAACTTAATCTAGCTTTTTTGGATCGACGGGTGGTATGAATATGTTGTATGATAATGAATATTCAGTCATCCATGAATTATTTGAATTATAGCCGATATATATCCAAATTTGGTGTATTGTTGCTTTGGTTGTGATTGTTTGTTGCAGCCTGTTTCTAGTATTAATAAATGGTTGAAATGAATCCAAATTTATATATTTTAAATTATGGCTGATATATGTATTTAAACTTGGGTCCCACAAGCTTTCCCTAGGGCACAATATGGCTCTTGTTATATATGCTTTCCACGCTGGCAAAGGTGACCAGATGTATACTTTCCCTAGGGCATGTTGAAGGAAATATGGCCTAGAGGCAATAATAAAGTTATTATTTATTTCCTTATTTCATGATAAATGTTTATTATTCATGCTAGAATTGTATTAACCGGAAACATAATACATGTGTGAATGTATAGACAAACTTAATGTCACTAGTATGCCTCTACTTGACTAGCTCATTAATCAAAGATGGTTATGTTTCCTAACCATAGACATGTGTTGTCATTTGATTAATGGGATCACATCATTAGGAGAATGATGTGATTGACTTGACCCATTCCGTTAGCTTAACACTTGATCGTTTAGTATGTTGCTATTGCTTTCTTCATGACTTATACATGTTCCTATGACTATGAGATTATGCAACTCCGTTTCGAAGAAAGAACACTTTGTGTGCTACCAAACGTCACAACGTAATTGGGTGATTATAAAGGAGCTCTACAGGTGTCTCCGAAGGTACATGTTGGGTTGGCGTATTTCGAGATTACGATTTGTCACTCCGATTGTTGGAGAGGTATCTCTGGGCTCTCTCGGTAATGCACATCACTATAAGCCTTGCAAGCAATGCAACTAATGAGTTAGTTACGGAATGATGCATTACATAACGAGTAAAGAGACTTGCACCAGAATGAGATTGAACTAGGTATTGAGATATCGACGATCGAATCTCGGGCAAGTAACATACCAATGACAAAGGGAACAACGTATGTTGTTATGTGGTTTGACCGATAAAGATCTTCGTAGAATGTGGGGGCCAATATGGGCATCCAGGTCCCGCTATTGGTTATTGACCGGAAACGTGTCTTGGTCATGTCTACATAGTTCTCGAACCCGTAGGGTCCGCACGCTTAACGCTTCGCCGATTGTGATATAGTATTATATGAGTTATGTATGTTGGTAACCGAATGTTGTTCTGAGTCCGGATGAGATCATGGACATGACGAGGAACTCAGGAATGGTCCTGGAGATAAAGTTTGATATATGGGATAATAGTGTTTGATCTCGGAAGGGTTAGAATTCACCTAAGGGGTTCCGGATATTTCCCGAAATGTTTGGGTACAAGAACACGTTATTTGGGCCAAAGGGGAAAGCCCACAAGGTTTTTGGAAAGCGCAAAAGGAAGTTTGGGTCTAGACGCCGGGAACCCTGGCGTCTGGCCCTGGAGTCCGAGAAGTACTCTTGCCTTTCGGGTGAAACCGGCTTTGTGGAGGCTTTTACTCCAAGTTTCGACCCCAAGGCTCAACATATAAATAGAGGGGTAGGGTAGCACCAAAGACACATCAAGAAACACCAAGCCGTGTCTGTGACGGCCCGTTCTCCTCTAGTTTATCCTCTATCATAGTTTCCGTAGTGCTTAGGCGAAGCCTGCGGAGATTGTTCTTCACCAACACCGCCATGCAGCAGGCCGTCTTCTTGGAACTCATCTACAACCATGGTCTTCCTTTGGATCGAGAAAGCGAGGACGCCATCGAGCTGAACGTGTGCGTAACTTCGGAGGTGCCATGCGTTCGGTACTTGGATCGGTCGGATCGTGAAGACGTCTGACTACATCAATCAGCGTTGTTAAACGCTCGCTTAGCGATCTTCAAGGGGTATGAAGATACACTTCCCCTCGTTGTTATGCATCACCATGATCTTGCGTGTGCGTAGGAATTTTTTTGAAAATTACTACGTTCCCCAACACATGTGACCCTAGGTAAAGTTTACTTTCCCTAGGGCTGATGAAAAATGCTAGGGAAAGCCCTCTTTCCCGTCTAGACTTCACCTAGGGCCCTTTACCTAGGGGAAGCTCTAGGTAAAGCCTTTACCTAGAGTTTTTTTGGCTTTCACCTAGGGTATTCCGCCCTAGGAAAAATCGTTGATTCAGTAGTGCATGTAAGGTTGGTCCGGGCCGCTTCATCCCACAATGCCACCGAATCAAAATAAGACGTTGGTGGTAAGCAGTATGAACGTCACCGCCCAGAACTCTTTTGTGTTCTACTTGTGCATTTCATCTACACATAGACCTAGCTCGTGATGCCACTGTTGTGGAACGTTGCATGGAAAACAAAAAAATTATACGCACACGCAAGATCTATCCATGGAGATGCATAGCTACGAGAGGGGGAGAGCATCTACATACCCTTGTAGATTGCTAAGCGGAAGCGTATATAACGCGGTTGATGTAGTCGTACTCTTCACGACCCGATCATGATCCAACTGATCTAGTGCCGAATGGACAACACCTCCGAGTTTAGCACACGTGCAACTCGATGACGTCTCCTCCTTCTTGATCCAACAAGCGGGATAAGAGAAGTAGATGGGATCACAACCAACACGACGGCATGGTGGTGATGGTGGTGGTGGAGCACCGACAACGCTTCACTAAGCGTCGCCAGGACGAGGCGGTGGAACTACGGAGTAACGGGAGAGAGATGGGCACCAAGGGATTGGTGTCTTCTGTTGGGGCGCCCCCTCCCCTCTATATATAGGTGGAGGGGCGTGGGGAACAACCCCTCCAAACCCTAGGGTGCATCCAAGGGGGGAGGAGGTGGAATCCTAGTCCTCCTCCTTCCCTTCCATACAAAAGTGGACTTCCACCTTTCCGAGCTGCATGGGCCTTGAGGGACTTGTGTGCACTGGCCCAATAAGGCTGTGGAACCTCCCTCACCGCCATGCTGATCCTTGGGATGTGGTGGAACCCTTGGTGGATTTCCGGACTCCTCTGAAAGTTTATGGAACCTTTTGGAAGCTTCCCGGTACAATACCGAAAAAAACTGAAACTTTTTCCAGAACCCTGAAAACAATTGTCCATATATAAATCTTTACCTCCCGACCATTCCGAGACTCCTCATGACGTCCGCGATCTCATCTGGGACTCCGAACAACATTCGGTTACCACTCATCAAATATCTCAATACTACTCCAGCGTCAACGAACGTTAAGCGTGCAACCCCGCGGGTTCGGGAATCATGTAGTCATGACCGAGACACCTCTCCGGTCAATAATCAATAGCGGGACCTGGATCCCCATGTTGGTTCCTACATATTCCACGAAGATCTTTATCGGTCAAATCTTTATGACAACGTATGTAGTTCCCTTTGTCCGTCGGTATGTTACTTGCCCAAGATTCGATCATCTTTATCTCCATACCTAGTTCAATCTCGTTACCAGCAAGTCTCTTTACTCATTTCGTAATACATCATCTTGTAACTAACTCCTTAGTCACTTTGCTTGCAAGCTTCTTGTGATGTTGTATTATCGAGAGGGCCCAGAGACACCTCTCCGTCATACGGAGTGACAAATCCCAATCTCGATTCACGCCAACTCAACAGACACCTTCAGAGATACCTGTAGAGCATCTTTATGATCACCCAGTTACGTTGTGACGTTTGATAGCACACAAGGTATTCCTTAGGTATCCGGGAGTTACATGATCTCATGGTCGAAGGAATATGTATTTGACATTAGGAAAGTAGTAGCAATAAACTGATAAACTGAATGACCATATGCTAAGCTAACGGATGCGTCTTGTCCATAACATCATTCTCCTAATGATGTGATCACGTTATCAAGTGACAACACATGTCTATGGTTAGGAAACCTTAACCATCTTTTGATCAACGAGCTAGTCTAGTAGAGGCTCACGAGGGACACGGTATTTGTTTATGTATCCACACATGTATTTAAGTTTCCGGCCAATACAATTCTAGCATGAATAATAAACCTTTATCATGATTAAGGAAATATAATAATAACCACTTTATTATTGCCTCTAGGACATATTTCCAACACAACGCCCTATCGACAATAGGCAAGCACTGATGGATCTGCTCTTGCTATGCGGTGCTCCATCGGTCTCGCTATCTGTGTATGACCTCATCGCCGGACACGCCTATCTTGCCGCTGCGGAGGACCACCGATCATGTTGTGCGGTGAGCTGCAATCTCTCGGTGGTGACGTGCCTATCTTGATCGGGCGCTTTCTTGCTTTCCTGCGCCAAGGTATGCTCAACCCTAGCAATGAGGCACAACACGGCGTCGTCCATCGCGTTGCTAGGGACTCCGTCGGCCTCGACCGGCCGTGGCGCCTGCACCGACCGGCTCATTTTTCTCGTCGAGGAGGTTGATGGCAGAGCGCTTCAATGGTTTGGCATGCTTGGAAAGGTAGAGGGGCTATAGGCTGCGCTTGTGCCTCCGTGTGCCGCATGCCGCCTAGGCTTATGGCAATCCCTGGTAGCAGGAATCCGATAGGGAAGTGGCGGGAAACGACACGTGTTCAAAAAACACCATCAATTGATGGAAAACTTAGCAAAGAAGGAAGTGAGAGCTAGCACTACGCGTGTGCCCAATTGAGTAGATCACATCGCCGCTTTTACGGACAAAACTACAAAACCCGTCGATGATGATTTTATCAATTGCTGACAATTGTATACCAGCAAGTGTTTGCCCACAACACACATGGCTTATTAGCAGGAATCGTCTGTGTTATTATCGGTCTTCCCGCACAATTCTCGACATCGAATTCGCTTTGCCGAGTATCACACACATCTGGTTGCTGAATCATTTATGTTGTTTTGGCTCGCCATAAGCAGTTCATCCAAGTGAATTGTATGCCATCTATCGCACACACCTTGATCTGGCTGACCATTTTTGTTGTTTTGGATCATCGCAAATAGTTTGCATGGATCAACTGTATGCCACGATTCACACACACAATGCTAATCTAAATCGTATTTGATATATCCGCCATCGCACACAGTTCATTTCTACTGGTGATGGACTGACGATCTTATTACCATATTGTTTGCGATTCATGCATCACACATAGTTTGGTTGATTTATCTCCTATACATATGTCGCGTTAGGACCATCCTGCAGTAGTGATGATTTCTGCTGGCCTCATGCTTCGACGCCAAGGACATCGTGCACAAATGTAGTGGCACGCATAGAAGTCCCATATGCCAGCCACCATCCTCAAAACAATCCCTCTCACTTGGCCTTTCGACATTTGGGGACCTGAGATTGTTGGACCCCTCACAACACTACAAAAAAAAGACACATCCGTGACATTTTGGGTCGAATGATTTTTTTTTTCTGTCATACTTATGACACTTCTATGACGATAATTGTGACAAAACCCGCTATCATCATAGATGTGGTGGGGTCCTACTTCTATGACAAAAAATCATGACAGAAATGGGCTTTTCGTCTGGCGGGCCGGAGACGCAGCTGCATGACATTCTTTGGGCCCATGACGGAAAAACCGTGGTAGAAGCGAGGCGAGGAAAATATCGGGGTGTTCCGGTTACGGTGGGTGGGGCCGAAGCGATGCGCTGCGTTTCTCTCGTACACGCACGCTGCGGCGTGGGTGCGAGGCGTTGGGCTCTAGCGAACCCGAGTGAGGCGTTGGGCTCTAACTCGAGCGACACTGGCGATCAGCTGTAGGCTACGTTCATCGAACCCGAGCGATGGATCGATGGCTGTTAACTGAACCCGATCGAGTGATTCCTTCGCTACTGCTGCTAACTGAAGCCGATGAATGATGCCTATGGATGAACAGTAAGCGTTGCGGGGGGTTTGGATGAACAGTTCTGGTGGGGGGTGGATGAACAGACCCCGTGGTGTTGCCTCTCTGGATGAACAAAGACCCCGATCGGTCGAGCGGTTGGGGCTGGATGAACAGGACCCGTGGAGGGCGGGATGAATAGGACCACCCTGTGGAGGGCAGGATGAATAGTAGATGATGGAGGGCTGGATGAACAGTAGCCCGTGGAGGGGTGGTTGAACAGGAGCCCGTGGAGAGGGCTGGTTGAACAAGATGGCAGGTGGAGAAGCGTGGTGGAGGCCGGATGAAAGCCCGTGGGATGAACGATACGGTGTGGAGGCCGGAGGAGGTCGACGGTGGATGAACAAGTGCTTCGTGGAGGCCGGAGGGGGCCGACGTGGAGATGAACAGATCCGTGGAATTCCGTTTTGCGGCACGCCACACCCTCCTGGCGAACAGGACCCCTGCTTTCACCGTAGGCGCTTCCAACACAAGTCCGCTTCTTCTGCTTTTGCGGTACACCACACCCCTCCCGATCAACAGGACCCCCATTTCGACCGTAGGAGGTCCATTTTCTCCGTTTTGCGGTACGCCAGACCCCTCCCGATGAACATGATCCCATTTTGAACGTGGCCGGTCGAACACAAGGCCGTTTCCTCCGTTGTGCAGTACGCCAGGCCTCGTTTCCATCGCCTGTTCCGTCCAAGCCCTCCCGATGAACACGACCATGCATTCCATTCCGACCTAGCCGGTTGCCTCCCCATGAACACGACGACGGCTGCTTTCTCCGCTCTAACGTAGCCATGTACACCAGCCTCGGTCAGACGTGACTGCGAAAGTAGTAGGCGTTCGAGACCCGCCGCATGTAATGCACGTGGTCAGATTTACTTTATTGCACCGGGCCGATGTAATGCGTATGTGTACATGCTACGTGCGGCGCCTCTACATTTACGACGCGGCGCGCGCCTACATCGACCAAGATGTACGCATATACGTCAGCGACCGTAACGACAACACTACGCACGCTCGACCAGGTGGGTCCCGACCGCCGTGCACTTCCTTACTCGCGAAGATGTAGCCGGTGGGTCCCAGTAGTCGGGCGAATCATTTTTTTGTTTTTGCGGACGCACTTCCTTGCGTGCGAAGATGTAGCCTGGGTCCTAGCGCCGTGGGGAAACGTTTTTTCGAATACACGGTGGCCCATTGATGTCTACTACGTAACCTTCTTCTTGCAGACGTTGTTGGGCCTCCAAGTGCGAGAGGTTTGTAGGACAAGAGCAAATTCCCTCAAGTGGATGACCTAAGGTTTATCAATCCGTGGGAGGCGTAGGATGAAGATGGTCTGTCTCAAGCAACCCTGCAACCAAATAACAAAGAGTCTCTTGTGTCCCCAACACACCCAATACAATGGTAAATTGTATAGGTGCACTAGTTCGGCGAAGAGATGGTGATACAAGTGCAATATGGATGGTAGATATAGGTTTTTGTAATCTGAAAATATAAAAACAGCAAGGTAACTAAAGATAAAAGTGAGCGTAAACGGTATTGCAATGCGTTGAAACAAGGCCTAGGGTTCATACTTTCACTAGTGCAAGTTCTCTCAACAATAATAACATAATTGGATCACAAATCTATCCCTCAACATGCAACGAAGAGTCACTCCAAAGTCACTAATAGCGGAGAACAAACGAAGAGATTATGGTAGGGTACGAAACCACCTCAAAGTTATTCTTTCCAGTCAATCCGTTGGGCTATTCCTATAAGTGTCACAAACAACCCTAGAGTTCGTACTAGAATAACACCTTAAGACACAAATCAACCAAAACCCTAATGTCACCTAGATATTCCAATGTCACCTCAAGTATCCGTGGGTATGATTATACGATATGCATCACACAATATCAGATTCATCTATTCAACCAACACATAGAACCTCAAAGAGTTCCCCAAAGTTTCTACCGAAGAGTCAAGATTAAAACGCAAAGCCAACCCCTTTATGCATAGGTTCATGCATGAACCCGCAAGTTGATCACCAAAACATACATCAAGTGTTCTCAAATCATTAAAGACTCAATCCAATAAGATAACTTCAAAGGGAAAACTCAATCCATTACAAGAGAGTAGAGGGGGAGAAGAAATATAAGATCCAACTATAATAGCAAAGCTCGCGATACATCAAGATCGTGCCAAATCAAGAACACGAGAGAGATAGAGAGAGAGAGAGAGAGAGAGAGAGAGAGAGAGAGAGAGATCAAACACATAGCTACTGGTACATACCCTCAGCCCCGAGGGGGAACTACTCCCTCCTCGTCATGGAGAGCGCCGGGATGATGAAGATGGCCACCGGTGAGGTTCCCCCCCTCGGCGAGGTGCCTAACAGTGGTCGCGATTGGGTTTTGGTGGCTACAGAGGCTTGCGGCGGCGGAACTCCCGATCTATTCTGTTCTTCGAATGTTTTAGGGTACATGGATATATATAGGCGGAAGAAATACGTCAGGGGATCCACGAGGCCCACGAGGGTGGAGGGCGCGCCTAGGGGTGGGCGCTACCGCCTCGTGGCTCCTCGCTTCTTTCCTGACGTGCACTCCAAGTCTATCGGGTAGATTTCCTTCCAAAATAACTTCTCCGTAAGGTTTCATTCCGTTTCGACTCCTTTTGATATTCCTTTTCTTCAAACACTTGAAACAAGGGAAAACAGAATCGCAATCGGGCTCGGGTTAATAGGTTAGTCCCAAAAGTGATATAAAAGTGTTTAATAAAGCCCATAGACATCCAAGATGGATAATATAATAGCATTAATACTTCATAAATTATAGATACCTGGAAGACGTATCAGCATCCCCAAGCTTAATTCCTGCTTGTCCTCGAGTAGGTAAATGATAAAAGAAAGAATTTATGAAGTGTGAATGCTAGCAGGTGCACAAGTTTGATCAATGATAATTTCAATCACCTTTTCTAGCATCATTATATGTCATAACAGTAGCTCATATCATAAAACTTTGCATGATCAAGTAACAAACTATTCACATGTTAAATTATAGAACATAAACTTTCTTGAAAACTAACAAACCCACTTAATATTCATCAAACAATTACAAATCATCTTACTTTCGGGAAGAGTCTATGTCGAGCTTTGATTCAAAGCAAACTTCACATACTCAACTATCATTTAGTCTTCCATGATTGCTACCACTCAAAGCATATTTTTAGAACAAATAGTATTCATCGAACACAGAGGAAGGTAGGGGCTTAATGTTTCTCCTCCCAACCTTTACCTCGGGGTAATGTCAATGATAATAATTCATGCTCAAATATATTTGAATGGCCATATATGCCTAGATCTTTCCATCACATGATGCTTGCCAACTAAAGAGTAGGTTGGAATGAGAAGGAATACTACCGACTCTTGCATAAAAGTAAAAGATAGGCCCTTCGCAGAGGGAAGCTGGTGGATTTGCAGAGGTGCGAGCTTCAAGAAAACAGAGATGAAAATAATTTTGAGAGGTATGCTTTCATTGTCAACATAACGACCAAGAGTTCCCAATATCTTCCATACTACATACATTATAGGCGGTTCCCAAGCGAGAAAGGTAAAGATTTTTACTCCCCTCCACCAAAAAATCATCAATCCATGGCTTGCCCAAAACAACGGGTGCCTCCAACTAACATCAAACCTGGGGAGTTTTGTTTGCAATTAATTTTGATTTGATTTTGATCTTTTGATCATGGACCGGGCATCCAGCTTACTACCTGAGGGAGTCCCTGGATTAGGGGGTGTCGGGATAGCCGAACTATCACCGCTGGCGGACTCACGGACTATGAAGATACAAGATTGAAGACTTCGTCCGTGTCCGGATGGGACTTTCCTTGGCGTGGAAGGCAAGCTTGGTGATACGGATATGTAGATCTCCTACCAATGTAACCGACTCAGGTAACCCTAACCCTATCCCAAGGTGTCTATATAAACCGGAGGGTTTTAGTCCGTGGGGCTAACAACAATCATACCATAGGCTAGCTTCTAGGGTTTAGCCTCTCGATCTCGTGGTAGATCTACTCTTGTACTACCTATATCATCAATATTAATCAAGCAGTGAGTAGGGTTTTACCTCCATCGAGAGGGCCCAACCTGGGTAAAAACATCGTGTCCCTTGTCTCCCTGTTACCATCCGCCTAGACGCATGATTCGGGACCCCTACCCGAGATCCGCCGGTTTGACACCGACATTGGTGCTTTCATTGAGAGTTCCTCTTTGTCACCATCGGGAAGGATGCCTCATCCCGCCTTTAAAGGCGACATTATCGCCAAAGGAGCCTTGGCCGCCCGACTCTTCGACTAGGTGGTTTCCTTATGACCACCGGTTCGCCGCCACGCCACGATGACTTCTCGGGTCATCGAAACCAATCTTCGTGTTAATCGGAACTTGCCGAGCAGCTAGATCCGATCGAGCTCTCCTCCGTGAACGAGCTCTTGGATCGCATCGCCGCCCGGGAGTCGCCATCGACTACGATCGATCGGGCCTAAAACCGATCTCGAGAGAGATTAACTCTCCTCGGGCTTCCCACCATGTCGGCTGTGGTAGCGGCGACTCTTCTTCAATCTTAAGGACTAGCTACATCCGGATTCCCGGCCCCTCCATGCCGGATTCTGCGGAGGGACGGACGTCGATCAAATCTCGAACTTAAAGTCGAGCGGGTTGATTCATTGAATAACATCCAAAAACCCAAACTTCCAAGTTCAGAAACTTCTCGCCCCGAGTCTTAGGATCGACGGGTTCCGGATCTAGTACCACCGCCCACCCAAACATTAGCGATCTATCCCGAATTCGGCAAGAGCCCGTGAAACGATTACATCATTATCGGGCGATTCCTCCCGGTTACGATGTAATAAAGGACTGCCGAGAGGAGGACTTAATCTCACTCTTCTGAAATAATTGCACGGACGAAGGAATCCTAAACGCCATAAGTCGTCAGAAATTACACACTTTGTTGACTTGGTGACCATAGTACAAAAGTACTGTCGCGATGGAGAGTGCTTGGAAAATCGAAAGTAAATTTTGGGATAATCCGCCCCGAACACAACCCTAGTCCGAAATAAAAGGGTGCATCATCACCAACCACCGGTTGAATACCAAAAACAAAGACCCCTAAAGGGCATGGAACCCCGTCTTTGGAGGGATGGCTCAACGGACCTCGCAAAATTCATAGCACAGAGGATGCCACTCCAACTCATAGCCTTCGAGCATGTTGGATACTACGGCAGGTGGCCAAAAGTGGCGAAGAGCTTCTAGCTTCGTAATCCCAGCCCAAGAATACCAAAGATGATATTAATAGGTCTTCGAGACTTTCGCATCAAATAACATGCGGAAGCGAACACTCCGCAACCTTGCCGAAGTCTACCAAGTAGCAACAATAAATCCATGGAGTGACACGGCTATTACCTTTAATGCCAGTGACGAACCCAAATTCCGAACAGCCCGAGCACCAGCCGCATTGGTCCTCAGTCCAATAGTGGACGGCTTTCGCCTTACTAAGGTACTCATGGATGGCGGCAACGGATTAAACCTCATCTATGAGGAAACCCTCCGAAAAATGGAAATAGACTGGAGCCGCATTGAGCGAAGCAAAGACAACCTTCAGAGGAATAATCCCTAAGCCGGAAGCATGCTGCACAGGAAAAATCACATATGACGTAGTGTTTGGCTCACCTGGGACAATTACAGGTCCGAGGAGGTCACATTTCAAGTGGCCCTGTTCAGCAGCGGATATCACGCCTATTAGGGCGAGAGGCATTCACAATTTTTAAAGCTATACCCCATTATGGGTACATGAAGCTTAAAATGCCCGGACCTAACGGAATCATCACTCGCTAGTGATCCGAACATAGCACTCGCTACCGAAAACAAGACAGCCGCACTAGCCCTCGAGGCACTATCCGAAGCCCTAGCGACCGAGGAACTCATCTGCGATGCGCTCCACGGTGAGCAGGGACGATGTGATACTTGATAAAAATATCCAAGTCCACCTCTTTTAAACCAAATAATGAAATAGTCAAATTCCAAGTCCACCTAACGGACCCTACAAAGACGGCTTCCATTGGGGCACAATTAAACCACGATGTAGACGCGCTTTCTGAGAATTTCTACGAGAAAATCGACATTTTTTCCGGCACCCTTCGGACATGCCAGAATCCCACCGCCGGCTGGCCGAAAGCACAGCCTTAAATATCCTAAAAGGATTTAAGCGATCAAGCAGGCTCTTCGGCATTTTAGGACCCAAGAGACAGGCCATGGGAGAGGAGCTAGCCAAACTTGGAAGCCGGATTCATCGTAGATATAAAACATCCCGGATCGCTAGCAAATCTGGTGATGGTACCAAAGAAGGACAAATCCTGGCGCCTATGTGTTGATTTCAAAGACCTTAATAAGGCTTGCCCAAAGGATCCCTTCCCCTCCCTCGCATTGATCAAATTATTGACGCCACAGCAGGACACGATTCATTGTGCTTCCTCGACGCATACTCCGGCTACCACCAAATTAAGATGGCGGAGCCAGACCAAGTGGCAACGGCATTCATCACTCCATACGGCCCATTCTGCTTCAACACAATGCCCTTTGGGCTCAAAAACGCCGCGGCGCAACATATCGGTAGCATGATTCGGACATGTCGGCAAACCAGATCGGCAAAAGCGGTAGAGGCATATGTAGATGACGTGGTCGTCAAGTCCAAGCATGTCGAAACTCTAGTAGACGACTTGATACTCACATTCGACAATCTCCGAAAATATGACATTAAGCTCAATCCAGAAAAATGCGTCTTGACGTTCCGGTAGGAAAAGCTCTTGGGCTTCATTGTGTCCGTAGAGGAATTGAAGCAAACCCAGCCAAAATCGAAGCTTTATCACAATTGGATATTCCAAAAGACCTCAAACAAATACAAAATTGATCGGATGCGAGCGGCTCTAAGCCGCTTCATTTCCGCTTGGGAGAAAAGGCGTTACCCTTTACCGCCTCCTCCTACAAGACCGAACACTTTGAGTGGATTCGAGGCCGCCACGGCCGGACTCGAGGAAATAAAGGCCATATTGGCAACAAATCCGGTCTGGCGCGCCCACCATGGGCTAACCAATGCTATTATATATCGCCGCAACACAACAAGTCGATAGCGAGGTGCTCGTCGTCGAACTAGAAACGGACAGACACAGGTTACATCTTCAAAAACCAGTTTACTATGTGTCCACCGTCCTAACTCCATGCAAATCCGGTACCCACATTATCAAAAGATAGCATACGCGGTGTTCATGGCATCCGGAAGCTGCGACACTACTTTCAAGAGTGTTCATTACGGTAGCCTCCAAGTACCTCTTAACGACATTATAAACAATCATGACACGACGGGCCGGATTGCCAAATGGGCCATCCAGCTCCTCCCATTCGACATAACCTATAAGCCACGACGAGCTATTAAGTCACAAGTGTTGGCGATTTCGTGGTCGAATGGACTGAAGCCGAACTCCCTAAAGAGTACGGCGATATTCCAATTGGATCATGCACTTCGACGGCTCCAAAATGTTGGCCGGCTCGGGGTCAAGGCGTTCCCGACGTCTCCCCAACCGGGGACACAATCCAATACGCCCTTCGGGATAATGTACACGGACTCCAACAACGCAGCCGAATACGAGGCCCTTCGCACGGCCTCCGGATGGCGATCTCCATGGGCACTAAACGCCTAGAGGTGCGCGGATTCAAACCTCGCGATATCCCAAATAAACGGAGACTTTGACGCCAAAGATCCGAAAATGGTAGCGCATCACAACGCGGTCCTAAAAATGTCAAGACGGTTCAAGGGCTCAATTTCATCATATAGCCCGGGATAACAACCAAAGCGGCGGACGATTGGCATGCATCGGCAAGAAAAGCGATGCCGTCCCGCCCAACATCTTCCTGGAACGGCTGTTCAAGCCATCCGTACTATGGGAAGGGGAGTCCGGAAATAACAATCCGGACCCAACCGCACTGCCTGACACCGAACACTCTGACACAATCGGAGGCTCTGCCAACGAGATAACACCCTCCGCCCACGAAATAATGGCGGTTATCGCTTGCGTGGATCGAGCCATTCCTAGCCTACTTAACTAGGCAGGAACTCCCGAAGACCAAAATGAGGCTCGCTGCATAGTGCGGCGATCCAAAGCCTATAAAGTCCATGAGGGAGAGCTCTATAAGAAAAGCACAACAGAGTCCTTCAAAGGTGTATCTCCGAAGAGGAAGGGCACAACCTCCTGGCTGAAATTCATGCCGGACCGGGTGGGCACCACGCGCAGCCCGGCCCTTGTAGGCAAGGCCTTCAGACAGGATTTTATTGGCCGACGGCCCGGCAGATGCGCAGGATTTAGTCCAACGATGCATCGGTTGCCGCCTTTTTGCTAATCAAAGCCACATGCCACCCACCGCCCTCAAAACTATAACACCCATCACCTGGCCGTCATGTCCTGGGGCTTGACATGGTTGGACCCCTTAAGGGAGGAACCCACAAGCAAAAATACCTATTGGTCATGGTGGATAAATTCACCAAATGGATAGAGGCCAAACTCGTTAAAAGCGGCGAATCCGGACCGGTGATAGACTTCATATCAGGGGTAGTGCACCATACGGGCGTCCCGACAAGATTATCACTGATAACGGCACCAACTTCACAGCTGATGAGGTCAAATTATGGTGCAAAAACATGGGCATCAAGCTCGATTACGCCTCAGTCTATCACCTCAAACTAACGGCCAAGTCGAGAGGGCAAACGGTCTAATCATGAGCGGCATTAAACCCAGACTAGTGCGGTCCCTTAAGGAATCTAACACGCACTGGGTAGACGAGCTCGACTCCGTACTCTGGGGGCTGCGGACCACGCCAAATCAAGACTACCGGATTCACACCATTTTTATGGTGTACGACGCAGAGGCAGTTTTGCCTGCGACATAATTCATGACTCACCTCGCGTGCGCATGTATGAAGAAAGAGAAGCCGAACTCGATCGGCGGGATAGTCTGACGCCTTGGAGGAGGAGCGCGACGTGGCAAAAGCTTGTTCCGCATTTTATCAACAAAGAGCTCGAAGATATCAAAGCGTAGAAGTACGGGCCAAAGCTTACAACGTTGGCGAACTAGTCCCACGCGCCGGACAAGAAAAAGGACAAACTCAAGCCCAAATCGGAAGGTCCCTTCATCATCGACCAGGTCCTGACGGCGGGGCATACCGTCTGCGTAAACGCACGGATAACCGACTCGAGCCAAACCCATGGAACGCAGCCCGCTCACGAAGATTCTACGCTTAGCGCCGGACTCTGTGTTAGTATCCTTCCTCAGTCCAAATTTTATACTTTAGATGTCTTTTATTTCTCTCCTTACTCATACTTCTTCTTGAATCCTTTAGAGGCTCGCTTGCGCTTTGTTCAAGACATACTTGACGCGCCACCACATCATTATACAGGGGGCTTCTTTAATGAAGCTTATTTATACGGGCTTTATGCCCAACACATGTGTCAAACTTCCGCATGTACCTTTTACTCACCATTATATGCATCGATATGACTTAAGTTTTGGCCAAGCTGGGTTGCTCGGCTCTGTGCTTACCCCTACGCTCCCGATTGTTCGGCTAGGCGGTAAAGGAGCACCTCTGCGATTATTCTTGCCGGGTCAACCGGATGTGTACCTCAGATCGGGTGAAGCCAAAGCTAGCGTTCTTAAGGGAATATTCGGTCGATGAACTGAAAGATGATTTTTAACTATTTACCCATCTGCCCCAGATGATTTTCGCTTTCTTAGCAGTTCGGACATGCACTTTAGGGCATGCCTCGAGGAAAGGTACCCTTAACGGAACTATTCTCCTGGAAGATGTTTCTTACTATCCATGTAATATAACATAACTAGTTGGGCACTTGTCCGATACAGCAATAATGACCCCTACGCCTTTGTCTCCATGCATGCCCCGGTTCTTACATAACCGCGAGGGTATTCGGACACACCTGCACTATTGGGTCCCAAGGTCGAAGCGAAAAGGTCCGCTATGACAAACGATCTACAATCCGGCTAGAAGACATTTTTCATGTCATATTAAATTACATAGTCAACTCGACTGATTGTATTCCTCCTCAATGCCATCTAACAGGCTGTCTAATTTACAATCTTGCTTGGAATACTTGGCGGCCAATTCTACTTGGCCGTACACAAACCTTTGCTGAGGATCTCCTTCCCATCGTGCCCCACAGGTCCGACCTCGGCCATGTGGTTTGGGTCGATCTTCGTGTACTGCGTCTTTACCATGGCCTGTGCCTCCTGGCGCCTTGACGGCAGGCCGATATCTTCCATAGTCGGAGCGCCGCCCGTGCTCCTTGAAGCCGCTCTGCCCGGCTCCCCAATGCCTTCGGCAGGAGATAGATGGCCACAAGGCCTGGGCGACGCCTTTCATCACCGCCGAACTTGTTCGTAGCCGACGCATGATTCGGGAAGAAGATCGCCGGAGAACTGAGCATCTCCTCCTCAGGACGACCTGTGAGCAAACCTACATACATGTTTATGTTAGCCGCCTTCCTCGCCGAACTCTTTCAAAGTTCGCTGGGCACGAAGCCGTCGATTCTTCTTTACGGAGTCAGACAACTGGGCACGAACATCCTTTAGTTCCTCACCCAGTTGGGTGTTGGCATCTTGGAGGTTATTTTTTCTCTTGCCGCACACTCGTAAGCACGCTCTCGCTGGCCTTTAGCTGGCGCAGGAGTTGTTGCTTGTCCGGATCCATCCCGCGCCATCTCGTGACCGCTAATGTCGATTTATGCACACGCCGCACTTTGCTAAACTACTTCTACTTTGAAGGGCATATATTACCAGAGGGAGTCTTCATGGCTTCCCGGTCACGGCTTGATCGGCCTCAAGTTGGGCCTTGCACTCTTCCAGCTCCTGGGACAAACGGGTATTCTTTTCGGTAAGGACCTGCATTCCAAATGATCCTTAAATCAGTTATCCTAACTATTTTAAGTCTCGAGGGCTACTGTCATATACAACTGTCAAAATTCCTCACCCGTATGTCCTTTACATACTGCTCCGTGGCTCTGGCTAGACCATCTTGAGCGGCACGGAGGTGCGCATCTCCCGAATTGAAGGCATTCAATGCCTCCGGGAGAAACATGCGTCCTGAAGAACTGTCCGGCGGTGCTCGTGATTCATGGCACTCTCCACCTCGGAGTTGGTGGCGGATAATCTGTCGGCATCCTCTGTCGGAGGAGCATCCGACGACGCCTCGTGGTTTACCTCCGCCGGACCGGCGTTGGAGCCTGGCTGGCGGAGGCTCGATTGGCAATCTCCGGGACACAGTCCGTGGCGCTCTTTTTCCCGAAAAGAGCACTGGTGTTAGTACGCCTTCCGTGAATCAACTCGGGGATATGGTGGCACGCCTTACCGCTATGGGGCGGCGTTTCAATCCGAACCGCACTTCTTCTGCGTGACCGCGCTGCCCTTGTTGGTTAGCGCCGCGGGCTCAGCCTCCCGCCTCAAGGCACCTCTTGTAAACACCATCAAATACGCGGTGGTTAGAAATAAAGCACGGTGGGTCATGGTATCCGGACTTCGGTCACGGTTACCTGGGAGGCCGGAAATAGTCCGGGGTAGTCGGCCGTAATGGCCACCAAAGCATTGTCGATGCTAAGTTGATGGAACACCCCGTCGATCAGCTCCACCTTTATATCCGAGTCCTCTTCGGAGGCCGGATCGAGGGACCGCTCCGGATCCTCTGGTTGTGGAGGCGGGCTGTGTATCTTCTCCACGGCCGGCGTAGTTCTCAAGCAGTAAACCATGAAATGAGATATTTAACCACGGGAACATGGATCGGATAGGCCATAAAGATATTCGCTTACCCAACTTCGAGGATTATTCGAAGAAAACCCGCTCAGTGGATTGACGCGGAGAAAATCCTCCTCTTCCCCTTTGTACATGGCGGACAAGGTCTTCACCAGTTCGGTGACTGATCCCGGCCCTTTGCGGCCATGGCGGGTGGCATCATCCTCCCCGTTGAAATCCCACATGGGGTGGCCCCTATATTGGAGCGGCTGAACTCCCCTCATAATGCAGATTGCCATGACTCCAATCATGGTCAACTGCATGAGCCAGCAATCTTATTCGGCTCATCAAGTAAAGGACGTCGGTCATTTTCCCTCTGGGCTCAGCGTCGCCAGCTTAGGCGCTTCTTCAGAGGAGCGTTGCTAAACTGGAAGGCCGATCCAAACAGGATCCGCAGGGGACGTCCTCCATGTAAAACCATTCCAAGGGCGATCTTGGACGCCTTCTTTGGGGTTCGGATAGGTATCCGTCCCGGGCGATGCGCCATAATTCGCCCCGCCCACTCGATATATTGACCCTTCATGAGAATGAGGCACAAGGCGAACAATCTCTTCTACAGAGCGAAATGGGCCTCAACGCCTGTAAACAGCTCATAAAGGGCCTAAAGCCCGCCATATGCAAGATGGAGGCAGGCGTGGGTTGTGCAACTGGAGGCCGAGAACTCGAAGCCCGAGAGAAACGGATGAATTGGAAATCCGAGTCCTCTCATTAGATAAGAGACGGCACACCCGCCTCTCCTTAGAGGGATCGGGACGCTCTCCGCTTCCGCCCTTATAAGTGGTGAGTCCGGAATGCACCGAACCAAGAAAGCCGGGAAGGAATCCCTTGGTTTGGAGCACCACCAATTATTTGTCTTGGGATCGAGCATCTCCCCAATCTCCGGCCGAGGGCTGGGAGCGCGAGAGGAGGAGCCGCGGCCGACCGGCCCATGATGGAGTGGATTTTTTGTCAAAGGCGCTCGATGAGGGCTCATGAAGGGAAGATGGTGCGATCCGGATCTGGATCCCGTCTCTTTTATAGACGGCTCGTTTGCATAGCGAGGGGTAAATGTAAAGATACCCTAACTTTTCACATTCATTCAACACGTGGAAGATGGCCATTATTGGGCGAGAAGCCAAGGAGCGCAGCATTTATCGAAGCGGACACTATTCAACAAGTATATGGAATTTGGAGAAGAACCCGCCGCAATGTCAAGACAATCACGCGCGGACTCATCATCATTGAAGCCTGGTTCGGGGCTACCGAGGGAGTCCCGGATTAGGGGTGTCCGGATAGCGAACTATCACCGGTTGGCGGACTCACGGACTATGAAGATACAAGATTGAAGACTTCGTCCCGTGTCCTGGATGGGACTTTCCTTGGCGTGGAAGGCAAGCTTGGCGATACGGATATGTAGATCTCCTACCATTGTAACCGACTCTGTAACCCTAACCCTATCCGGTGTCTATATAAACCGGGGTTTTAGTCTCAGAGGACGAACAACAATCATACCATAGGCTAGCTTCTAGGGTTTAGCCTCTCGATCTCGTGGTAGATCTACTCTTGTACTACCCATATCATCAATATTAATCAAGCGGAGTAGGGTTTTACCTCCATCGAGAGGGCCCGAACCTGGGTAAAAACATCGTGTCCCTTGTCTCCTGTTACCATCCGCCTAGACGCACAGTTCGGGACCCCCTACCCGAGATCCGCCGGTTTTGACACCGACACCAGCCATTTTCTCGTGAATGATGAGCGGAGTCCACTCATCGTGAGAATAACCCACCTAGCATGGAAGATACTGCTAACCCGTAGTCGCTACATGAGCGATTTGGGCATACAAAACAGATTATTATTTGAAGGTTTAGAGTTTGGCACAGGCAAATTTACTTGGAACGGCAGGTAAATACCGCATATAGGTAGATATGGTGGACACTCATGGAAGAAAATTGGTTCAAGGAGTTTGGATGCACAAGCAGTATTCCCGCTTAGTACAGATATTTTGGCTGGCAAAGGATTCTAAATAGCAAGCACCACATGTTAGAGGATCCAAAACAATAAAACTTCTATACAAATGTACCCCAGCATAACTCATTATGTTGTCTTCCTTGTCCAACTTCAACTAATTTGCTCAGGTTTGAAAATAATTAATTTGGCTCACAATCATAGAAGATGTCCACGATAGTATTATATGTGAAATCTCTCTTCCTTCAATATTCTTTCATGAATTGTTCAAGTGACCAATACAATGTTTGCTAACCTTCAAAAAATTTACCACCTCTACTTCTTATATGTGAAGGCATTACTCCCCATGGGATAAGCATATGAAACATATATAATTTCAGATTTACGACATTCAAATCATTCAACCATTTACTCTTAGGATATAAGTGAAGCACACGAGTAAATGACAAACTACTCCAAAAAGATATAAGTGAAGATCAATGAGTAGTCGAATAATGATGCGCTACTGCTCAAATTCCTGCATAAATTCTACAACAAAATGGATATACCACAGGTTCGACTTATCCGGGATACATATTACCACGAGTTGATCCTGCATGCAATAGATAATTGTGGCTCCTTTTGGTGGCGTGACCTCGTAAACCTTATGCCAATCTACCGTGGCGTCACTCAGGTGCAAGTTAAACATGGTACCTCTGCTCTTTTCTGGAAAGATAACCGGAACCAGTCCATCATGGCAGAACAATATCCGTGAGCTTTCTCTTATGCCATTAATGAGGACTTGTCTATGCAAAAAAATTTAACTGCCTCCACCCTTCAGGCAACCTTTCAACTACCACTCTCGTTGCAAGCCCATGATGAGCTCAAACTCCTCCAATTGGATATGGCCGCGGTGGTATTAGAGGATCAGGATGATGTGTGGTCCTACTGTTGGGGTTCAACCATGTTCAAAACTACGGCCTACTATCAGTTTGTCTTTCGGGATGTGGTTGCGCACGTAGCGTTTCAATGGCTCTGGAAGACTAAATGCACACCAAAAATCAAATTCTTTGGGTGGTTTTTGCTTTCAGATAGGCTCAACACAAGGAACATGCTCAAGCGACGGCACTACAATATTGGCACCAGTCTTGATTGCTTGCTTTGCGGGAACCATGTCGAAGAAACTGTGGAACACCTCTTCTTTCATTGCACATTTAGTAAAGAATGTTGGCATCTACTAAACATTTCATGGGTTGTGCAAGGAGATAGGTTGGCTCTGGTGGAGAACTTAAAGGCACAACATCTGTGTAAAATGATCATGGAGATCTTTCTGACTGCTGCATGGAGTCTTTGGAAGGAGCGCAATAACAACTATTTCAGACATGTGACACCCTCCATTGCTTCATGGTTCAATAGGTTCAGAGTAGACTTTGATAATGTTAGATATAGATTACACGATCACAAGAGACATGTGGTCTCTTCTATCTTGCAAAGTCTACCACAACAAGTCTAGGGTTGTGCTTAGGATCTGACCCCTCCCTCCATCATTGTAAATACCACCATGTAACTGTTACTTTGTTCTAATATATATGCAGTAGGAGCCTTTCCTACTGTCTTAACCCTAAAAAAAATGAGTAGTCGAATAATTATGCAACTATGTGAAGACTCTCTAACATTTAAGAATTTCAGATCTTGGTATTTTATTCAAACAGCAAGCAAAACAAAATAAAATGATATGACGCTCCAAGCAAAACACATATCATGTGGTGAATAAAAATATAGCTCCAAGCAAAATTACCGATGAACGAAGACAAAAGTGGGGATGCCTTCCGGGGCATCCCCAAGCTTAGGCTCTTGGTTATCCTTGAATATTACCTCTGGGTGCCTTGGGCATCCCCAAGCTTAGGATCTTGCCACTCCTTATTCCATAGTCCATCGAATCTTTACCCAAAACTTGAAAACTTCACAACACAAAACTTAACAGAAAACTTGTGAGTCTCCGTTAAAGAAAACAAAACACCACTTCAATGTACTGTAATGAACTCATTCTTTATTTATATTGGTGTTAAACCTACTGTATTCCAACTTCTCTACGGTTTATAAACTATTTTACTAGCCATAGATTCATCAAAATAAGCAAACAACACAATGAAAACAGAATCTGTCAAAAACAGAACAGTCTGTAGTAATCTGTATCAAACGTATACTTCTGGAACTCCAAAAAATTTAAAAATAAATTGGTGGACCTGAGGAATTTGTCTAGTAATCATCTTCAAAAAGAATCAACTAAACAGCACTCTCCAGTAAAAAGTTGAAGCTAATCCCGTGAGCGCTAAAGTTTCTGTTTTTTACAACATGATCATAAAGACTTCACCCAAGTCTTCCCAAAGGTTTTACTTGGCACAAACACTAACTAAAACACAAAACCACATCTAAAGAGAGGCTAGATGGATTATTTATTACTAAACAGAACCAAAAAGCAAGAAACTAAAATAAAGTTGGGTTGCCTCCCAACAAGCGCTATCGTTTAACTCCCCTAGCTAGGCATGATGATTCCAATGATGCTCACAAAAAGATAAGAATTGAAACACAAAGAGAGCATCATGAAAAATATGACTACCACATTTAAGTCTAACCCACTTCCTATGCATAGGGATTTTGTGAGCAAACAACTCATGGGAACAACAATCAACTAGCATAGGAAGACATAACAAGCATAACTTTAAAACTTTAAGCACATAGAGAGGAAACTTGATATTATTGCAATTCCTACAAGCATATATTCCTCCCTCATAATAATTTTCAGTAGCATCATGAATGAATTAAACAATATAACCAGCACCTAAAGCATTCTTTTCATGATCTACTTGCATAGAAATTTTATTACTCTCCACATAAGCAAAATTCTTCTCATTCGGGATAATGGGAGTATCATAAGAGACTTGAATACTATAAATTGTTTCCACATTAAAAGAGTAATGTTCAGAGAAAGGGTACTCATAATCATGACAAATTTTAGAAATATAATCATCACTACTCTTTATAGCATAAGTTTCATCACAATAATCATCATAAGTAGCAACTTTGTTCTCATCATAATCAATTGAAACCTCTTCCGAAATAGTGGATACATCACTAAATAAAGTCATGACCTCTCCAAATCCACTTTCATAAATATTATAAGATTCAACATCCTCCAAAATAGTGGAATCATTACTTCCTAAAGTTGACAGTCTTCCAAACCCACTTTCATCAATATAATCATCATAGGTAGAAGGCATGCTATCATCATTATAATTTTGCATATCAAAACTTGGGAGACTAAAAATATCATCTTCATTAAACGTAGCATCCCCAAGCTTGGGACAAACATTAATTGGAGCAAATATATTCTCAAAAACATCATCTTCATCAAACATAGCATCCCCAAGCTTGAGTCTTTTCATATCATAAGCATAATCACTCTCATCATTAATAGTATGGATAGCACCAATAGTATAGCAATTATCATATTCTTCCAAGCAAGTGCCAAAAGATTTTCAAGATCATAAGGAGTATCATTATCTTCCCAATCATAATCATCACAACAAGCAATAGGCATAACGAGATCATCATCAAGTGCATCATCTTCCACAATTATTTTTGATACATTTTTATGAGGCACAACAATAATAGGAGCAACATTATTTGGGAGAGATATATTTTTACCTCTCTTCCTTTTTCTTTTCTTCTTCTTCACCTCATGTGTGGGTTCAATCCTCTTTTGGATCTCCTTATTAATGAGATTGGTTGAATAGAAGGCTCCTCCTCGTTACGATTCATCATAAGAAATAATAGGAGAATATTGGGAAGTCTCTTCCCTTTCGTTAGCATTCTCTTCATCTTCTATTTGTTTTCTTTTCTTTACGTAATTGGCAATATAAGGATTTTCAATGCAATTCACCGCATAATACATATAAATCTTCTCTAGATCAAAATCAAGAAATCTATCAAGATTAAACTTTGGAATACCCTCAGTTATACGTTTCATTTCCTCATATCCCAAAAGAAGACTAAGCTCTTTATGATGCTCAAGGGTAATCAAATTATCACAATTTTTGGATACGATTCAGTCATGAAACAATTTGCATTGGAGATTTAAATGACCATGTTCATTGCAAAGTTCACAAAGGCGCGAAAAAATTGAATTTTAAGCACAAACATCAAGACTTTCTTGCAACAATGTAGTTTCTAAATACTTATGCCTCTTGCAATATCTATCTTCCCTATTTGGTGTATACTTGCAAACCCAATGCACTCCACAAAATTGACATGTTTATAGGAGACATTTTCATCATAACTAGTGCAATCATCATTAGTACCATGGATATTCAAGGAGTTCATACTAACAACATTGCAATCATGCTCATCATTCAAAGATTTAGTGCCGAACATTTCAATACATTCTTCTTCTAACACTTTGGCACAATTTTCCTTTCCATCATTCTCACGAAAGATATTAAAGAGATGAAGCGTATGAGGCAAGCACTAACCTCCCCGGCAACGGCACCAGAAAAGAGCTTAGTTGACGGGATGTGAGTGCTGCTTACCTAGCCTCCCCGGTAACGGCGCCAGAAAAGAGCTTGATGTCAACTACGCAACCTTCTTCTCGCAGACGTTGTTGGGCCTCCAAGTGCAGAGGTTTGTAGGACAGTAGCAAATTTCCCTCAAGTGGATGACCTAAGGTTTATCAATCCGTGGGAGGCGAGGGATGAAGATGGTCCCTCTCAAGCAACCCCGCAACCAAATAACAAAGAGTCTCTTGTGTCCCCAACACACCCAATACAATGGTAAATTGTATAGGTGCACTAGTTCGGCGAAGAGATGGTGATACAAGTGCAATATGGATGGTAGATATGGGTTTTGTAATCTAAAAATATAAAAACAGCAAGGTAACTAATGATAAAAGTGAGCGTAAACGGTATTGCAATGCGTTGAAACAAGGCCTAGGGTTCATACTTTCACTAGTGCAAGTTCTCTCAACAATAATAACATAATTGGATCACAAAACTATCCCTCAACATGCAACGAAGAGTCACTCCAAAGTCACTAATAGCGGAGAAACAACGAAGAGATTATGGTAGGGTACGAAACCACGTCAAAGTTATTCTTTCCAATCAATCTGTTGGGCTATTCCTATAAGTGTCACAAACAGCCCTAGAGTTCGTACTAGAATAACACCTTAAGACACAAATCAACCAAAACCCTAATGTCACCTAGATACTCCAATTGTTGGAGAACGTTGCAGAAAATAAAAATTTTCCTACGGTTTCACCAAGATCTATCTATGAGTTCATCTAGCAACGAGTGATAGGAGTGCATCTACATACCTTTGTAGATCGCGAGCGGAAGCGTTCAAGAGAACGGGGTTGAGGGAGTCGTACTCGTCGTGATCCAAATCACCGATGACCGAGTGCCGAACAGACGGCACCTCCGCGTTCAACACACGTACGGTTGGGGAAGACGTCTCCTCCTTCTTTATCCAGCAAGGGGAAAGGAGAGGTTGATGGAGATCCAGCAGCACGACAGCGTGGTGGTGGATGCAGCAGGGATCCCGGCAGGGCTTCGCCAAGCTCTACGGAGGATGAGGAGGTGTTGGAGTGGGAGAGGGAGGCGCCAGGGGCATGGGTTCGGCTGCCCTCCCTCCCCCCTCTATATATAGGGTCCCCAGGGGGGCCGGCCCTAGGAGATGGGATCTCCTTGGGGGCGTGACCAAGGGGTGGAGTGCCCCCAAGGCAAGTGGAGGCGCCTCCCTAGGGTTCCCAACCCTAGGCGCAGGGGGGCCCAAGGGGCGCACCAGCCCACCAGGGCTGGTTCCTCCCACTTCAGCCCATGGGGCCCTCCGGGATAGGTGGCCCCACCCGGTGGACCAGGACCTTCCGGTGGTCCCAGACAATACCTGTGACCCCGAAACTTTCCCGATGGTCAAACTCGACTTCCCATATATAATTCTTTACCTCCGGACCATTCCGAAACTCCTCGTGACGTCAAGGATCTCATCCGGACTCGAACAACTTTCGGTTTGCTGCATACTAATATCTCTACAACCCTAACGCCACCGAACCTTAAGTGTGTAGACCCTACGGGTTGGAGACACGTAGACATGACCGAGACGACTCGGGTCAATAACCAACAGCGGGATCTGGATACCCATGTTGGCTCCCACATGCTCCTCGATGATCTCATCGGATGAACCCGCGATGTCGAGGATTCAAGCAACCCGTATACAATTCCCTTTGTCAATCGGTAAGTACGTTACTTGCCCGAGATTCGATCGTCGGTATCCCAATACCTCGTTCAATCTCGTTACGGCAAGTCACTTTACTCAGATCGTAATGCATGATCCGTGACCAAACAGTTGGTCACTTTGAGCTCATTATGATGATGCATTACCGAGTGGGCCCATAGATACCTCTCCGTCATACGGAGTGACAAATCTCGATCTCGATCCGTGTCAACCCAATGTACACTTTCGGAGATACCCGTAGTATACCTTTTATAGTCACCCGATTACGTTGTGACGTTTGGTACACCCAAAAAGCACTCCTACGGTATCAAGGAGTTACACGATCTCATGGTCTAAGGAAAATATACTTGACATTGGAAAAGCTCTAGCAAACGAACTACACGATCTTGTGCTATGCTTAGGATTGGGTCTTGTCCATCACATCATTCTCCTAATGATGTGATCTAGATTATCAATGACATCCAATGTCCATAGTCAGGAAACCATGACTATCTGTTGATCAACGAGCTAGTCAACTAGAGGCTCACTAGGGACATGTTGTGGTCTATGTATTCACACGTGTATTACGATTTCCGGATAATACAATTATAGCATGAATAAAAGACAATTATCATGAACAAGGAAATATAATAATAATCCTTTTATTATTGCCTCTAGGGAATATTTCCAACAGTCTCCCACTTGCACTAGAGTCAATAATCTGGTTACATTGTGATGAATCGAACACCCATAGAGTTCTGGTGTTGATCATGTTTTGCTCGCGGAAGAGGTTTAGTCAAGGGATCTATGACATTCAGATCCGTATGTACTTTGCAAATTTCTATGTCTCCATCTTGAACATTTTCACGAATGGAGTTGAGCGGCGCTTGATGTGCTCGGTCTTCTTGTGAAACACAGGCTCCTTGGCAAGTGCAATTGCTCCGGTGTTGTCACGAGAATAGTTTGATCGGCCCCGACGCATTGGGTATGACTCCTGTGTCGTTGATGAACTTCGTTCACCCAAATTGCTTCATCTGGCGCCTCCGAGGGCTGCCATGTACTCCGCTTCACATGTAGATCCCGCCACGACGCTCTGCTGAAAGTACCGCAGTCTTTATCGCTCCACCATTCAACGTATACGCGTATCCGGTTTGTGACTTAGAGTCATCGGACTGTGTCGAAGCTAAGCGTCGACGTAACCCTTTACGCATTTGAGCTCTTCGTCACCTCCATAAACGAGAAACATGTCCTTAGTCCTTTTGGTACTTCAGGATATTCTTGACCGCTGTCGGTGTTCCTTGCGGGATTACTTTGGTACCTTCCTACCAAACTTACGTCAAGGTTTACATCAGGTCTGGTACACAGCATGGCATACATAATAGACCCTATGGTTGAGGCATAGGGATGACACTCATCTCTTCTATATCTTCGCCGTGGTGGGACATTGAGCTGAGCTCAATTTCACACCTTGCAACACGTGCAAGAACCCCTTCTTAGACTGATCCATATTGAACTTCTTCAATATCTTATCAAGGTATGTGCTTTCGAAAGACCTATGAGGCGTCTCGATCTATCTCTATAGATCTTGATGCCTAATATATAAGCAGCTTCTCCAAGGTCCTTCATTGAAAAACTCTTATTCAAGTAGGCCTTAATGTCGTCCAAAAGTTCTATATCATTTCCCATCAAAAGTATGTCATCTACATATAATATGAGAAATGCTACAGAGCTCCCACTCACTTTCTTATGTATGAGGCTTCTCCATAAGTGCAAGATAAGCCCAAACGCTTTGATCATCTCATCAAGCGAATGTTCCGACTCGAGATGCTTGCACCAGCCCATAAATGGATCACTGGAGCTTGCATACCTTGTTAGCATTCTTAGGGTCGACAAAACCTTCCGGCTGCATCATATACAGTTCTTCCTTAAGATAGCCGTTAAGGAATGCCGTTTTGACGTCCATTTGCCATATCTCATAATCATAGTATGCGACAATTGCTAACATGATTCAGATGGACTTCAGCTTCGCTACGGGAGAGAAAGTCTCATCATAGTCAACCCCTTGAACTTGCCGATAACCCTTAGCGACAAGTCAAGCTTTATAGATGGTAACATTACCATCCGCCTCCGTCTTCTTCTTAAAGATCCATTTGTTTTCTATCGCTCGCCGATCATCGGCAAGTCTGTCAAAGTCCATACTTTGTTTTCATACATGGATCCTATCTCGGATTGCATGGCTTCAAGCCATTTGTTGGAATCTAGGCCCGCCATCGCTTCTTCATAGTTCGAAGGTTCACCGTTGTCTAACAACATGATTTCCAGGACAGGGTTGCCATACCACTCTGGTGTGGAACGTGTCCTTGTGGACCTACGAAGTTCAGTAGCAACTTGATCCAAAGTACCTTGATCATCATCATTAATTTCCTCTCCAGTCGGTGTAGGCACCACAGGAACATTTTCTGAGCTGCACTACTTTCTCGGTTCAAGAGGTAGTACTTCATCGAGTTCTACTTTCCTCCCACTTACTCCTTTCGAGAGAAACTCTTTTTCGAGAAAGGATCCGTTCTTGGCAACAAAGATCTTGCCTTCGGATCTAAGGTAGAAGGTATACCCAATGGTTTCCTTAGGGTATCCTATGAAGACGCATTTTCGACTTGGGTTTGAGCTTTCAGGTTGAAGTTTCTTGACATAAGCATCACATCCCCAAACTTTTAGAAACGCAGCTTAGGTTTCTTCCCAAACCATAATTCATACGGTGTCGTCTCAACGGATTTAGACGGTGCCCTATTTAAAGTGAATGTAGCTGTCTCTAGAGCGTATCCCCAAAATGATAGCGGTAAATCAGTAAGAGACATCATAGATCGCACCATATCCAATAGAGTGCGGTTCTGACGTTCGGACACACCGATTCTGTTGAGGTGTTCGGTAGGCGTGAGTTGTGAAACGGTTCCACATTTCCTTAAGTGTGTGCCAAATTCGTGACTTAAATATTCTCCTCCACGATTTGATCGTAAGAACTTTATTTTTTGGTCACGTTGATTCTCTACCTCATTCTGAAATTCCTTGAACTTTTCAAAGGTCTCAGACTTGTGTTTCATCAAGTAGACATACCCATATCTACTTAAGTCATCGGTGAGAGTGAGAACATAACGATATCCTCCATGAGTCATAGCGCTCATTGGACCGCACACATTAGTATGTATGATTTCCAATAAGTTGGTTGCTCGCTCCATTGTTCCGGAGAACGGAGTCTTGGTCATTTTGCCCATAAGGCATGGTTCGCATGTGTCAAATGATTCATAATCGAGAGACTCTAAAAGCCCATCGGCATGGAGCTTCTTCATGCGCTTGACACCAATGTGACCAAGGCGGCGATGCCACAAGTATGTGGGACTATCGTTATCAACTTTACATCTTTTGGTATTCACATTATGAATATGTGTAACATCACGTTTGAGATTCATTAAGAATAAACCATTGACCATTGGAGCATGACCATAAAATATATCTCTCATATAAATAGAACAACCATTATTCTCGGATTTAAATGAGTAGCCATCTCGTATTAACGAGATCTGATACAATGTTCATGCTCAAACTTGGCACTAAATAACAATTATTGAGGTTTAAAACTAATCCCGTAGGTAAATGTAGAGGTAGCGTGCCGACGGGGATCACATCAACCTTGGAACCATTCCCGACGCGCATCGTCACCTCAGCCCTCGCCAGTCTCCGCTTATTCCGCAGCTCCTGCTTTGAGTTACAAATATGAGCAACGACACCGGTATCAAATACCTGTGAGCTACTACGAGCCTTGGTAAGGTACACATCAATTACATGTATATCACATATACCTTTAGTGTTGCCGGCCTTCTTGTCCGCTAAGTATTTGGGGCAGTTCCGCTTCAAAGGACCCTTCCCTTTGCAATAAAAGCACTCGGTCTAGGGCTTGGGTCCATTCTTTGACTTCTTCCGGCAACAGCGGGCTTGCGGTAGCAGCAACATCCTTGCCGTCCTTCTTGAAGTTCTTCTTTCCCTTGCCCTTCTTGAACTTAGTGGTTTTATTGACCATCAACACTTGATGTTCCTTCTTGATTTCTACCTCTGCGACTTCAACATTGAAAATACTTCAGGAATAGTTTTCACCATCCCCGCATATTGTAGTTCATCACAAAGCTCTTGTAGCTTGGTGGGAGCGATCAAGGATTCTGTCAATGACCGCCTCGTCCGGAGGTTAATGTCCACTGTACAAAGCGGTTGTGCAACCCGGACATTTCGAGTATGTGCTCACCGGCGTAACTATTTTCCTCCATCTTACAACTATAGAACTTGTCGGAGACTTCATATCTCTCGACTCCAGCGTGAGCTTGGAAAACCATTTTCAGCTCCTCGAACATCTCATATGCTCCGTGTTGCTCAAAACGCTTTTGGAGCCCGGTTCTAAGTCTGTAAAGCATGCCGCCTTTGAACGAGGGAGTAATCATCAAGACGTGACTGCCAAGCGTTCATAACGTCTTGGTTCTCTGGGATGGTTGCTTCACCTCGCGGTCCTTCTAGGACATATGCTTTCTTGGCAGCTATGAGGATGATCCTCAGGTTCCAGACCCAGTCCGTTAGTTGCTTCCATCATCTTTCAACTTGGTTTTCTCTAGGAACGCGTTGAAGTTCATGTTGACATGAGCGTTGGCCATTTGATCTACAAGACATTTTGCAAAGATTTTAGACTAAGTTCATGATAATTAAGTTCATCTAATCAAATTAATTAATGAACTCCCACTCAGATTAGACATCCCTCTAGTCATCTAAGTGTTACATGATCCGAGTTGACTAGGCCGTGTCCGATCATCATGTGAGACGGACTAGTCATCATCGGTGAACATCTCCATGTTGATCTTATCTTTCATACGACTCATGTTCGACCTTTCGGTCTCTCTTGTGTTCCGAGGCCGTATGCATACATGCTAGGCTAAATCAAGTTAACCTAAGTGTTTTGCATGTGTAAATCTGTCTTACACCCGTTGTATGTGAACATTAGAATCTATCACACCCGATCATCACGTGGTGCTTCGAAACAACGAATTGTCGCAACGATGCGCAGTTAGGGGGACACTTTCTTGAAATTATTATGAGGGATCATTTTATTTACTACCTCGTTCTAAGTAGACAAGATGCAAAAACATGATAAACATCACATGCAATCAAATAATAGCGACATGATATGGCCAATATCATATAGCTCCTTTGATCTCCATCTTGGGGCTCCATGATCATCTTGTCACCGGCATGACACCATGATCTCCATCATCATGATCTCCATCATCGAGTCTCCATGAAGTTGCTCGCCAACTATTACTTCTACTACTATAGCTAACTGTTTAGCAATAAAGTAAAGTAATTACATGGCGTTAAATTATTGACACGCAGGTCATACAATAATTAAGACAACTCCTATGGCTCCTGCCGGTTGTCATACTCATCAACATGCAAGTCGTGATTCCTATTACAAGAACATGATCTCATACATCACAATATATCATTCATCATTCATCACAACTTTTGGCCATATCACATCACAAGGCAATTGCTGCAAAAACAAGTTAGGCGTCCTCTAATTGTTGTTGCATCTTTACGCTGCTGCAATAGGGTTCTAGCAAGAACGTTTTCTTACCTACGAAAAAAGCCACAACGTGATTTGTCAACTTCTATTTACTCTTCATAAGGACCCTTTTCATCGAATCCGCTCCAACTAAAGTGGGAGAGACAGACACCCGCTAGCCACCTTATGCAACTAGTGCATGTCGGTCGGTGGAACTTTGTCTCACGTAAGCGTACGTGTAAGGTCGGTCCGGGCCGCTTCATCCCACAATACCGCTGAAGCAAAATAAGACTAGTAGCGGCAAGAAAGTTGACAAGATCTACGCCCACAACAAATTGTGTTCTACTCGTGCAAAGAGAACTACGCATAGACCTAGCTCATGATGCCACTGTTGGCGAACGTTGCAGAAAATAAAAATTTTCCTACGATTTCACCAAGATCTATCTATGAGTTCGTCTAACAACGAGTGATAGGAGTGCATCTACATACCTTTGTAGATCGCGAGCGGAAGCGTTCAAGAGAATGGGGTTGACGGAGTCGTACTCGTCGTGATCCAACTCGCCGATGACCGAGTGCCGAACGGACGGCACCTCCGCTGTTCAACACACGCGTACGGTTGGGAAGACGTCTCCTCCTTCTTGATCCAGCAAGGGGAAGGAGAGGTTGATGGAGATCCAGCAGCATGACATGGCGTGGTGGTGGATGCAGCAGGATCCCGGCAGGCTTCGCCAAGCTCTCACGGAGGATGAGGAGGTGTTGGAGTGGGAGAGGAGGCACCGAGGGCATGGGTTGTTGCCCTTCCTCCCCTCTATATATAGGGTCCCCAGGGGGCGCTGACCCTAGGAGATGGGATCTCCTAGGGGGGCGGCGGCCAAGGGGGGTGGAGTGCCCCCCAAGGCAAGTGGGGCGCCCCCTCCCCTAGGGTTCCCAACCCTAGGCGCAGAGGGGGGCCCAGAAGCGCACCAGCCCACCGAGGCTGGTTCCCCTCCACTTCAGCCCATGGGGCCCTCCGGGATAGGTGGCCCCACCGGTGGACCTCGGGACCCTTCCGGTGGTCCGGTACAATACCTGATGACCCGAAACTTTCCCGATGGCGAAACTCGACTTCCCATATATAATTCTTTACCTCAGGACCATTCCGAAACTCCTCGTGACGTCCGGGATCTCATCGGGACTCAGAACAACTTTCGGTTTGCTGCATACTAATATCTCTACAACCCTAGCGTCCAAGACCTTAAGTGTGTAGACCCTACGGGTTCGGGAGACACGTGAACATGACCGAGACGACTCTCGGTCAATAACCAACAGCGGGATCTGGATACCCATGTTGGCTCCCACATGCTCCTCGATGATCTCATCGGATGAACCACGATGTCGAGGATTCAAGCAACCCGTATACAATTCCCTTTGTCAATCGATGCGTTACTTGCCCGAGATTCGATCGTCGGTATCCCAATACCTCGTTCAATCTAGATTCGGGCAAGTCACTTTACTCGTCAGTAATGCATGATCCGTGACCAAACACTTGGTCACTTTGAGCTCATTATGATGATGCATTACCGAGTGGGCCCAGAGATACCTCTCCGTCATACGGAGTGACAAATCGATCTCGATCCGTGTCAACCCAGCAGACACTTTCCGAGATACCCGTAGTATACCTTTATAGTCACCCGATTACGTTGTGACGCTTGGTACACCAAAGCACTCCTACGGTATCCGGGAGTTACACGATCTCATGGTCTAAGGAAAAGATACTTGACATTGGAAAAGCTCTAGCAAACGAACTACACGATCTTGTGCTATGCTTAGGATTGGGTCTTGTCCATCACATCATTCTCCTAATGATGTGATCTCATTATCAGTGACATCCAATGTCCATAGTCAGGAAACCATGACTATCTGTTGATCAATGAGCTAGTCAACTAGAGGCTCACTAGGGACATGTTGTGGTCTATGTATTCACACGTGTATTACGATTTCCGGATAATACAATTATAGCATGAATAAAAGACAATTATCATGAACAAGGAAATATAATAATAATCATTTTATTATTGCCTCTAGGGCATATTTCCAACACCAATGTCACCTCAAGTATCCGTGGGTATGATTATACGATATGCATCACACAATCTCAGATTCATCTATTCAACCAACACATAGAACCTCAAAGAGTGCCCCAAAGTTTCTACCAGAGAGTCAAGACGAAAACGTGTGCCAACCCCTATGCATAGGTTCATGGGCGGAACCCGCAAGTTGATCACCAAAACATACATCAAGTGTTCTCAAATCATTAAAGACTCAATCCGATAAGATAACTTCAAAGGGAAAACTCAATCCATTACAAGAGAGTAGACGGTGAGAAGAAACATAAGATCCAACTATAATAGCAAAGCTCGCGATACATCAAGATCGTGCCAAATCAAGAACACGAGAGAGAGAGAGAGAGAGAGAGAGAGAGAGAGAGAGAGAGATCAAACACACGACTATCGGTACATACCCTCGGCCCACAGGGTGAACTAATCCTCCTCATCATGGAGAGCGTCGGGATGATGAAGATGGCCACGGTGAGGTTCCCCCCTCCGTGAGTCTTGAGCAGGTCCCGATTGGGTTTTGGTGGCTCTGAGAGGCTTGCGGCGAGAACTCCTGATCTATTCTGTTCCCAGAAGGTTTTAGGGTATATGGATATATATAGGTGGAAGAAATACGTCAGGGGAGCCATGAGGGGCCCACGAGGGTGGAGGGCACGCCTAGGGGGTGGGCGCGCCCCCTGCCTCGTGGCTCCCTCGTTTCTTTCCTGACGTGCACTCCAAGTCTATCGGGTAGCTTTCCTTCCAAAACTAACTTCTCTAGAAGGCTTCATTCCGTTTCGACTCCTTTTGATATTCCTTTTCTTCGAAACACACAAGGGAAAAAAGCGAGGCGGCTTTGGGCTCACAGGTTAATAGGTTAGTCCCAAAAGTGATATAAAAGTGTTTAATAAAGCCCATAGACATCCAAGATGGATAATATAATAGCATGAATACTTCATAAATTATATATACGTTGAAGACGTATCATCCGTCCGGTGGGTCCCCGCTGTCAGGTGGAGGAATAATTATTTTGCACGTAATAAGGGGCACTTTCTTGCTTTGCGGCGTGGACCCGGTATCGGCCTCTCCATATGCGATCCACGTCCAATGGGAGCCGTTCCTTGACCATGTTGACAATGCCGCGCCGAGAGCACCAGGGCGGTGGACGACGGCAAGGTCTAGGAAGGGGACGACACGGAGCCGGGGAAGACGCGGCAGTGGATGCCCACGCGTAGAGGAGTATGAGGGTTCACTGGTTCGGTGCGGTGTGAGGCTGCCATTGCCCTTGAGAATAACAGAGGGTGTGGGTGAGTAGAGGGATGGCACGGCCGGCGGTGGGAGTAGTAGGGGCGGTGAGGCCTCCGCCGCATTGCAGCCGGCCACGGGAGGTAGGAGCACGAGGCACGACCGGGCGCTGGTTTGGGCGATTTGGAGCAAGAAGACCAGAGGTTGAAGAAGCACTACGGCCGTTGGATGGACATCGTACGGTCAGTGGAGCTAGAATCGTGCATATTGACTAAGTTGACAAAGCCCTCCGTCCCCGTCAACTTAGTAGGCCCACAAGTCAGCCTGCCACTATACTGGGTCCCAGCTAGCGGGGAGTATTCACTTTTTTGTGCGTAATAAGGAGGCACTTCCTTGCGTGCGAAGATATAGGTGGGTCCAAGGCCGTCGTGATAACGTTTTTTCAAAATCTGAGAGGCCCTTTCGGTGGATCCCGGATGTCGGTGAAGGAGTCATTATTTTGCGCATAATAAGGAGGCATTTCCTTGCGTGCGGCCGTGGACCCGGTATCGACCTCTCCACGTAAATTCCACTTCAGATGCATGTCGGTCGTTGACCACGTTGACCGGGCGCCGAGAGCACACCGGGCGGTGGACGACGGCGAGGCCTAGGAAGGGAACGACGGAGGTAGGGAAGACTCGACGATTGTTTCCCGCGGAGGGGAGAATCTGTTGCCTAAGGGTTTTCTGGTTAATTCGCCATCATTTGAAGAATAACGGCGGGTGTGGGTGAGTGGAGGGATGGCTAGGCCAGCGATAGAATGCGATGGGGCGGTGAGGCTGCTTGGTAGCAATAACCCGGCCTTGAGGAGGAGGAGCGAGCAGTCCACGGCGCTTGTTTGAGCGGTTGGGCAGGAAGAGCAGAGATTGAAGAAGCACGACGGCCATTGGATACAAATCCAACAGTCACTGCTTGTGCATCAACCTTTTTTTCGGAAAGCCTCAAATCTGTGGAAAACATCATACAGCCCATCTGCCATTATTTCTAATAATTTACAGCCCATTTGCTAATTCTTAAGGGTTTTTTGGATCCCAAATTCTTTTTGTTAGCATAACAGCCCATATTGTGGCCACGGTTAAAAAATTATACGAAATTTCGCATATTTCGGTATGGTCCGAACTGTTTTTAATCCCGAAATTTCGAGTCACATTCAAAGTGATTTTAAAAATAAATGTATATCAATATAAAATCCAACAAATCGTCCATGCATAAAAATCAATGCAAAATAAATCTCAAAATGAAAAAAAAAGAAATTTGAAACTAATTGCCGGTTTGATGTGTTTTAAAAATGTATAGCCCATTTCTCATTACTGATAGGCCATTTTCTTGGCGATCGAATGAAGCTCTCCTCGTCTTGAAAGATTTGCAGCCAACAGGCTCGACAAAGCGACTTACTTGGAAAATCACAAAAAATTGAGCGTGGCCGTGGACCCAGTATCGGCCTCTCCACGTCTGATACTCTTCCGATGAAAGTCGGTCGTTGACCACATTGACCACGCTGCGCCCTAGAGCACCAAGGCGGTGGGCGATGGCGAGGCCTAGGAAGGGACGACGGGAGGCCGGGAAGACGCAGTGGATGCCCACGGAGAGGAGTACGAGGTTCACCGATTCGGTGTGGTGTGAGGTTGCTGTCGCTTGTGAGAATAACAGGGGTGTGGGTGAGTGGAGGGATGGCACAGCCAGCGGTGGGAGTAGTATGGGGCGGTGAGGCCTCAGGTGGCAGCCAAACCCGGCCACGGGAGGCGAGGAAGCGAAGCGCGCGACCGGGCGTATTTGCTTTGGGCTGGAGCAAGAAGACCAGAGGTTGAAGAAGCACTATGGCCGTTGGATGGACATCGTCAGTCCTTGGATCTAGAATCGTTCATATTGACTAAGTTGACAAAGCCCTCTGTCCCCGTCAACTTAGTAGGCCCTAAGTCAGCCACCCACTATGGTGGGTCCCGGCTAGCGAGGGGTATTCCTTTTTTGTGCATCATAAGGAGGCACTTCCTTGCGTCTTGAAGATATAGCTGGTGGGTCCGACACATCGGGGAGCGTTTTCCATGAAATCTGTAAGCCCTTCCCGTGGGTCCTAGCTGTCAGTGGAGGAATCATTATTTCGCGGCGTGATAAGGAGGCATTTCCTTGCGTGCTGACCGTGGACCCGGTTGTCGACCTCTCCACATACGGTCCACTTCCGATGGATGTCGTCCATTGACCACGTTGACCAGGCGCCCGAGAGCACGAGTGGCGGTGGGCGGCGGCGAGGCCTAGGAAGGAGTGACATGGAGGCGGGGAAGACTCGTGATTGTTTCCCACGCGGAGGGGAGTACGGTATGTCTGAGGTTTCTTGGTTCGTCTGCCGTCGCCGAAGAATAACGGCGAGTGTGGGTGAGTAGAGGGATGGCTAGGCCAGTGATGGGAGTCTGATGGGCGGTGAGGCTGCATGGCAGCACAACCACGGGAGGAGGAGGCGGGCAGTCCGCGGCGCTTGTTTGAGTGGCTGGAGCAGGAAAAGTAGAGATTGAAGAAGCACGACAGCGATTGGATGGACATCCAACAGTCACTGCTCTCGTGTGCATTATTTCTAATAATGTACAGCCCATTTGCTAATTCTTAAGAATTTTTTTGGAGCCCATCTTCTTTTTGTTAGCATTACACCCCATAGTGTGGCTATGGTTAAAAAGTATACGAATTTTTGCATATTTGGTGCGGACAACTGCTTTTTAATCCCGAAATATCGATTCACATTCAAACTATTTTGAAAAATAATTTATATAAATATAAAACCCAAATAATTGTCCACGCATAAAAATCAATGGAATTTAAAATCTTGTAATGAAAAAATTGACACTAATTCCCGGTTTGATGTGTTTTAAAAATGTACAGCCCATTTCTGGGCAAACCGAATGAAACTCTCCTCGTCTTGAAAGATTTGCAGCCCGGCAGGGCTGATAAAGCAAGTAGGCCTCGTTTGGGTATTTCTTTAAAAAAATAGAATTGGGCTAGCCATTTTCAGCAAGAAAAAAACACAACTGGGCTCATGATGTGGTAAACATAAATAAAATCCTGGCTAGATGGGCCTGACCCCTTACAGCCCGTTGTTACCCTCGATCCCTCGCTAAAACTAGTATAAATAACAACTGCTTGTTCCTCAAAAACAAAGCTGCGACCTCTTTGGGTCCACAGTGTTAGCCGCTCGTAGTGTAATTCTCTCGTTTATTGACTACGTTGACAATGGCGTGAGCCCCAGATGTCCAACCATTAGGAGGAACCATATTTTTGGGCTTGTAATATAGAGGCACTTGCTTGCGTACTGCCATAACGCTGGTGGGTCCCTACTGTCATCCTCTCCACGTACAGTCATCCTCTCCACGTACAGTCATCTCCTTGTTCCTCTCGGTTGTTGACGACGTTGACAACGCAAGAGGGCGGCGCACAAGACGGCGAAGCGAACCAAGACCGCAAAGGCGTGGGACGATGGCGAGGCCTCGGACGGAACGAGCAGAGCCGTGGAAGATCGTCGGTCCGATCGCGAAGCGGAGAATCTGAGGTTGATCGTTGGTCTTGCGGCTGCGTGTTGGGGCTGACGTCGCTGGAGAATAACAGGACGTGTGGGGGAATAGAGGGAGCGAGTGGCCAACGTTGGAGGGTACATACGGTAGGGCGGCAGAGGCGCAGCCAACCATGGGAGGCGGGAGCAGGCGGAGCCGACGGGGTGGTTTGGTTTGGGTGGCTGGAGGAAGAAGAAGACAAGAGATAGAAGATACACGACAGATGTTGGATGTCAATCCAACGGCTGGTAAACAAAATCGTTTGTTGGTGGCTAGTAAGTCGACACCACAGGATAGGCTATTTCCTCGCGGGTCCCAAATGTCGAATCCAAATCTGTCACGTTCATGCAGCCCTTCCTATGAAAATTTACAGCCCATTTGATGTGCTAGTTGGAAATAAGTTTACAGGTCTTGGTGGGGGCTAATCACTTGGCTTACAGAATGCAGTGAGCTCAAGCATCCGGCGAGAGTGATGTTATTTCCCTTGGTTGGAATTTGTTAGTTGTTACAATATTTCACTTTAAATTAAACGACTAGCAAGCCATTTGCCTTGCTTCAAAGAAAATATGACAGTCACAGCCGAGTTGAAAAGGGCAAGAACATCTAACTCCAGCTTACAAACTGTACAAAAGCACAAGGGTTAATTGTTCATCAGCTTTACAAAAAAAACCCAAGTTGAAAAGGGCAACAACATCTAACTCCAGCACTGTTTTTGGCAGTCATAGTCAAATGGATCGGTCAGATCCATAGAATGAACATCCCGGGTCGTAAAATTTACTGGATTATGACCACAATATGTTGTAAATAGAAGCCCGACGCGTTCGTAAGCTCTTTTGCCCACGGAACTCCTTTTTTGCTCTTCCACATACCCATCCGTCAAAACCATGCTGCTAATAAACTTAAGCACGATGGACAATAGTAACCTCGCATTCATTGGGAAGAATGTGACAAATCTAGTGTTTGCACGGTTGGCTACATATTGTTCTAAGCGTTATTGTCTTCAATCGAATCTCATGAGAAGTGAGAAAATCGATGCTTACGAATCCACCGATTGCTTATAACTTTCTTACCCCGTCATGTTGCCTAAATAGACATGAAGATTGAAAACAGTTTAGGTCTAAAAAAAGGAGTGTTGAAAGAGCAACAGCTGAACGGTTAATTCTAGTACACTATATGCGGGCTTCCAATGTGCGTGAAATTATCACCTTTACAACTTCTCCAGACATGGAAAGCATTGCAGCAAGCCAATAATCTTGTTCAGATCAAAACTATTCATTTGGATATATAAGATCTTGGCGAGAATCCAGCACCATTGATAGGCCATCCATGGAGAAACTCTTCATTGAGCACAGAACATAATATTAGTACAAAATGTGTGCTCCAAGATGACATATAACTTATGCTTGTGAAATTTAAAATGCAGCTTATGGTTACAAGTGTAGATGATAATGTAAAGTACCTGAAGGACTGTGGAGCCAAACACCATATCGAAATGAGCACAGAGATCATGTATTACACCCAAGGTCTCCAGTTTAGGCACAGAGAGGACGGTTATTTGCAACGGTGAATAACTAGAATCAATGATCAACCTTTGAAGTGAAGGGGGATCTTGGATGATGAGCTGCCTTCCGTCAAAACAAATTCCAATTCTTACAAGGTTAGGCGACTTTATTTGGAGACAACCGATTCTAGCTGTGAAAACAAGCACCAAGCACTCGAGGCGAGGCAAGCTGGAGTGGATGATGCTGTGCAATGAGGCCTCCGATATACGAACCCGCACAAGTGGAAGTTTCTTCGAAAATGGGAGTCGAAGGTTCAGTACCAAATTGTCTGGTAGGTCGCACAGTGCTAAGGTGGCGGTGTGGAGAGAGGAGGGAAACCGCGAGATGGACAACGGTGCTGAGGGCATAGGTAGATGGCGTTCGGTATCTGGTAGGTGATTTCCAGGGGAATAGTAGAATTCAAGTAGCTGTAGTTCTGTGAATTCAGGGGATTTCAGCCAAGCGTCCACCGTGCAGGGCATGGTATGCTTGCTCAGGTAGCATGACAGGATGCAGAGGCTTTGAACGGAGCCCTGGTGGGAGGAGATGATGGCTCTGGGGATTTGAAAATCATTGAAGAGAGATAGATGGCGACAATCGAGATTAAGGGGCACGACGCGCCATAGAGGGCGCCACCGAATTGAGAGGACTTGGGTGCGGCAGCAATCCTTGGTGGGGAGAAGCAAGATGATCTCCCCAAGGACGGCGTCCGGGAGATCGCTGATCTGGTCCACCGAGATTCTATGGGTTCTGGGATCCGGTGGGGGCGGGTCGCCGCTTCACCTCTTGCTAAGTGCGGGATCTACAATGACGTCGCATTGGCGAGCCTCATCTTCTTGGCGCTGGGGTCAGCCGACTCCATTTTCCTCGAGGGCGTCGCGTCGCTCTCACGGATTTGAGCAGAGTAACGAATGACGAGCCTAGTTGTAGTGCGAGTGAAGAAGAAGGGGGGCTGGGGTTTTTCTGTAGTAGTGAGGAGGAAGGGGAGGTGGGGTTTTCTGTGGGAGTGAGGTGAGGAATTTGGGGGTACGAGTGGAGGCGGTGACATGAGGTGGGTGGGAGTGAGGAGGATGAAGAACACCCATGTTTTTTGGGGCGGTGTCTTTGGGTGTGGGTGGCGCCTCTCATTCGATAAATATATGGACTTTTGAATTGATTTTACTATTTACTAGGGTGGATGGGCTGTTTTGTCTTGGGCGGAGAAACAATTACTACTAATGCAGTGGAGACACTCTACAGCTACCCGAGAAAAACAATTACTACTAGTACAGTGGATACAATACCGCTTGGCTCCTCCTAGGTCATAAAACGCCTCCCTCTCTTGAATGCAGATTATACTTTTGTTCACCGACATGCGGGCCATGCAGTAGCGTGGGCCCAAATGCCATCCACCAAATTAGAAGGCAGTATGTAGGCGGAGAGTCACCCCGTCGTGGCCAAGCGCGGCAATAACAGTCATCGTATCACAAAACCCCACCTCCTGCGGTCTAAGTTTGTGGATGAAGCAACCATCATTTCACTCTTGGCTGAATCCCTTCTCCCTCACCGTCTTCAAGAAAGGCAACACTCGCATACGCCTTTGTTCTTCTTTCCCAACGAAGGGAAGGTAAGCGGATCCGTGATGTTGGTATATTTTCGTTCAGAGAAAAAAAAGAACTTTTGCAAAGCAATAATCGATCCTCACTCTCTTTTTTGTTTCATTGTCATTGCGATTGTGTTTTCCTTTCAGTGGTCTCCTAGTATTACGTCGGTTTCATGATGGACCAAGGAGAACCGGGCAAAGATCTGCCGATATTGGAGGCGGAACCACGGGAGGCTGATCCCCACGAGACAAAGAGCTCCAAGAAGATGGAGGCAGCCACCGAGCCGACCCCAGATACGCTCACGGCCACTACCGAGATGGTCAACACCCCGTTTGAGGTTATAGCCCCCATGGTACTGCAGGAGCAGTTTTCCCCCTTCGAGGACGTGTCCCCCCCTGAGCTACCCAAGGTGATTTTCTTCTTTGCCTATCTCGATTGTGGTTTTTCATCTAAGTATGTGGTGATGAATAATGCAAAATTTTATTAGCTTCGACGCCATGCTATACATAGTGGTTTAAATAACTTGTGTTTCTTATCTTTGGAAAGTAATTCAGAATTTGTTTACTGTTTCAATTAGAGCCCCGATGCGAGACAAGGATTGTGTGGTTGTACATGTCACTCGCTATGAGGCGGATGACCTGAATATCGACCTTTGGGAAAACAGAGTTTTTAGGCTGTTGGATCACAGGAAGCCATTTGTGCTTATACCAATGAAGAGTTGTATTCCAGCCTCACTTGTTGTCGAGCGTGTTGTCAGGATGTCTTTGAAGCACAAGAAGTTCAAAGCTACTCCTTCCTTTGTGAGGCATCTTGTTCTTGTCAAGCTTACGCGAGAAGATGGCGTGGCATGCCTCCACAAACAAGTTTATAGTGGCAAGGCCACAAGGTTTTCTTCATGAAGGTTCACGAGGATTGAGCTGCTGTCGGACGTCCTCGATGATGTTCATGGCAAGGTCCGTCTTGTGTGCAGCCCAAATTAGATCGAGGCATGAAGTACTTGCCCGACTAGTGTTTAATAGTAGTTTGGATTCTGTCTAATTATCCGAACCTTGCACATTATCGAGCCCTCTAGGGCTAGTACTCTATTTGAATCCGTCTATGGGGCTACTGCTGCTACTTTTGTGCGCCGTGAATCATCGTAATTGTTGTCGAAGCAGATCGTCCTCACTAGTTTTATCATACGAGCGATATGTGTTTTGATGAAATAGAGTACTTTCGTTTGAGAACCGTATGTCTTGACGTATACATAAGTACTTGTAAACACTATTGGTGCTACCCCACTTGTAGCGATTGTGCAAAACACGGCACATTAGCTCAGCTAAGCTTCAACACTAGGCTATCGACCAGCTAACAATCAACAATCTGGCTGTCGACATATAAGCAACTATGTATCTTGTTACGAAGATGGTTCATGCGATTAGCGAGGCCACAATGTAAATTCCAAGCGTTCACCACGCTAGTCCGGCGTTCATGTGGAACACTCACATTAAACTTCGGCTTCATAAAAAACTTGAAAAGCATAAGTTAAGCAATTTTATACATCTCAATGATTCATAGAACATAACAAACATATACTAGTTAATAGCAAAAGACAAAGTTGTGAGAAGGTTTACAAATCGAGGAAAAAACAAGCAAGGCTTCCTACGAGCAAAGGGCCTCCCGGCGAACTTAAATTTCACAGGAGTTCACTCTGGTTTTTCTTGTTGCCACCATCCGAGGTTAGGTTCTCTCATTCCAAAATAACCAATTATAATTGTGTTCTCAATTTGGAATGCTGAATCCGAACCATGCGAGTGTCTTGACCAATTTGAAAGTCTTGTGCATTCCACTAAATTTAAGCGCCGCTATTTGCAAAAATAAGCAGACCACAATGCCTCTTGTCCGTGCACTGTCCCAAAACCTCCGTGCAGCCGTGCGGCTTGTCCTCGGTCCATGGATGAACCGGAGGAAAGTGCATTCGGACTAGGATGCAGATGTTTTGCTCGTCCACCTTGCGCAATCGGGAAGTAAAGCGTATGAATCAGCTTCTTTTAGATTGCGTTGGTCATTCTACCTAGTAACTACCAATGTAGGAATACACGGAAGGCGGGTGGTTAGGCGGCAACGAGGGATAGCCATCTCATTTTGTGCAGTTCTACTAAAACTGAGGTGTGTGCTTTTGATTGCGCGGATAGAAACGATACGAAGACAGACATCCCGAAATGATATGGAGACAGACATCCCTGTTTGCGCAAATACGAAATACGGTTATTTAAGCGATGTGAGATATTTGCGGTGGTGTATGATTAACAGCTGACATCTATTGTGTTATAATTGGCACTAGATTGACGGTATGAAAGTGTCCTTAAGGAAGTAGCATCACATCACATCAACAACGCCACTAGATTAACATGCGAGAACAATAGCATTAGTCTTCTTGTCATGAGAGTAGAACATGGTCGATAAATGTGCAATCAAATTTGTGCAGTTCCTTTGGATGAAGCAATGTTAGCGGTGTGAGATTTAAGTGTAGCTGCAAAAACACAATTCATGGGAAATAAAGCAAGGCGGAAGCACTTCATAAAATGGTGGTGGCATTGCTTCAATTTATTAATGACACTAGACCATTACTTATAGTGACATTAGGTGGCATTGCTTAATGCTTCATGTGATTTTACATTAACGGTAGCGATATGGGCGTAGGGACAGCAGAGGCATAAAGTGGTGAGGCGGACGTGGTTGCCAAGAGCGGCAAACACTTTCGACTGACATGTCTGCATTTGTCCCATTTTTTATCTCCTCGGTGACATTTTCCTATGTGAGCACAGGAAATCTAGACCTGCTCATTCTAGTTTGCTTTGTCCCCCAACACCCGTCACTTTCTTTCCTTTTTCAACCAAGAGATAGGTTCACTTCCCCCCACCCTTCGCCATCCACCATGCTTTCTTCGTCTTTTCAACCAAGAGACCGGTTGGGTAGCCAGTATCTACTACTTTCCCCCGTTTCCTCATAACCAAGTCCTAGATTCATGCTACAGCTTTCCCACTTTCTTCCGTGTTTGAACCAACTCTTAGAGTCATTGTATGAACTAGCTTTACCTCTAATAATAGTAAAAGTCTAGGTGGCTTTGGAATAGTGGACGGAAGTAGAAAAAGATCCACACGAAGCCAAGTGGGGAGGCTGAGGCGATGAAACAAGGCAGGTTTAGAAGGAATATATATACTGAGGGTAAACGGCATGTGGCAAAGGCGGCGTCGAGGCCGCATCTTGGCCACAATACATGAGGAGGAAGAAGGGTCGGAGGCCCTCCGAGCCGGCGCTCTCGGAGAGAATGGCACGGCCACGATCAGGGCCTTGGGCAGCCGTTGGTCTCCTCCCTCACCGCCGACGACAGCGTGAATGATGCACCTACACTCCTGCCCCAGTCGAGGTTGTCCGGTCGGATTTGTGACCAGCCGTGAGCTGAGAGAGAGTGTGGCCAGCTATGTCTTGCTTAGATCTGGAGAGCATGAGAGAGTGAACGAGAGGAACCCTAGTAAAGCAATCGCTAAGGCTCACCTTATATATGTAGTGGAGTGATTTTGTTATACCAGCTTCAAAAAATGCGCTCCTCGTGTACCATGAGTGGGTGTGAGAGAACTAGTGCGTGCGTGCACCGCTTCTCTTCGATGAGAGTACAATATACTATGCCCAAAGAACGCTTTCATACAAGAGTAATAGTATAAGTGTGTGACGTGTGAGCTAAAATAAAATGTCTTGTGACGTCTTTTGTTTTTAGAAGTTCTAAGGGTAGGGTGTGAAGAGCACATATGTGTGTGGCGTCTACCTGCGATAGGCGGTGGAGTGCGAGAGGACTCGGGAGGTGCGTCTGCATGAGAGAGAGGAGAGCACGTATCAATGCAATGCATGTGTCGAGAAATCGTTATCCGACAAACATTAAGCCACAAGCCTTTTCTTGACGAATCTTAGTAAGAACCGTTAGATTGGCATCCAAGCGGTGTCAGTTTTGCCATGTCATTTAACAGAACAGCCACTCCTCCTACACACAAATCTTCACGTGAGTGTTAGCAACTGCCGTATGCTCCCTCCGTTCCAAAATGCAGTGCATATAGCTTTATTGAAAATTTGAACCTCGCAAACTTATACCGAGTTTTCATGTACCAAATTGCACATGTAGAATACCCTGTATATATCATTTCATTCATCTTCAAGAGGTAATTATGAAGATGGGGGAGGAGTCTACAAAGAAAGACCGTCGTATCACCTGCAGCAATTTCAACCATCCTTTGGTGTGGAGGAATATCATAGGAACTCTATATGATATGATTTTTATAGGATTTTTCCCTTTAGAGCCAATTGGTTCATAGGAATAGATTCATATACTCCACATTTCAAAGGAAACAAACATGATATCATTTCTATAGCTTTAGAGCCACTTGGTTCATATGAATGGATTCCTATACTCCCATACTTTCAAAGGAAAATAAAAATTAGCGTATATTCAATAGAAAAGTTCCTATGATATGAACCAAATTACATCTCTTTTCTAATCCCTCCTCATAGGAATTGAGATACATGTCATCTCTAGATTCAATAGAAAAGTTCCTATGGTGTCAACCAAATGACATCTCTTTTCCAATCCCTACTCATAGGAATTGAGATACTCCATGTCATCTCTTTCCCTACAACTTCCATGTATACATCTTATATTCCTAAATAGCTAGTACAACCCACTAGTAGCTTTTTTTCCAAGACATGCAACTATGGCACAAGAACTATATAGTGTGCGAATAACTTGAAAGATGGTGCTAGATGAAGCTAATCCGACGGTCTTGAGAGATGCCAAATCCGAGCACTCTTGGCCGTTGGATATCATCAACATTCCACGAGATCTGCCACATGTACAATTTAGAAGACTCCATGGTTGAACTTAAGCATAATGCACAAACCTCAAAACACATGCACTTCTCCTTTGTTCTAGAATCTTCCGTATCATAATTGATTTTTTCTAAATGAAATGCCATTATTTGTTTTTACTTTTTGCTTTACAATGCACAACGCCATGAATCTTAACATTTTATAAAACTAATTGATTTTGAATGAGATGAACTATAAGAACTAAGCGAACATCTACATCATGCATATATGACTCAAAGCTTTACATGCTATAGTGTGTATTTATTCATAATTTGGTTTCAAATCTCATGCGTTCAATGCATGTGTACCTTACTAGTTTTGAGTAGAGTAGCAAATTTCACACCCCGGGTATATCAAAATGCAGGCCCATGCATCATTGCCTTTTCGGTCGAACCTACGCCCACAATTTTTGTACGTACTATATCTCCCTTGGTCCCCGAACCCAAAATGTTGCCTCGTTCCCCTAAAACCAAGCGGCCCACACATATTTAAGGCTTCGACTCGAACTCAATCCCTCTCCCGTTTACTACGACGTGGCCCCGCACGCCCTATGTTGGAGATATTACTACTGGGCGTAAACCGGCCTATCCGGGCCGGGTTAACTTCATCAGTAGATCTACGGTATAAAAGCCTAAGAGGCATGAAAGTAAGGGCCCAAGGCCTATAGTCGGTTTAGCACTTTTTGTAGCCGTAAACCGGCCTGGTATGTAAACTTGTATTGTAAGTTAGGAATAGAGAGACCAACTCGGATACAGTATGAACCGGAGATTGGGACTCTCACGAACCGTGGCGTCGCCCGTGTATATAAAGGGAGACGACGGGGCGGTTCAAGGACAACAAACTCGAGGCCTAGGTGAAGCTTATTTGCTCCCTAGTCATTGAGACCGCATCAATCCCATCACAACTAGACCTAGGCTTTTACCTTCATCGAAGGGGCCGAACTAGTATAACTCTTGTGTCTTTGCGTCTGCTTTAACCCTTTCAAGTTAAACCGTAGCTATGGCTCCATGAATTAGTCCTTTCATGTGGACATCTGCCGTAACAACACCACGACGGTTGGCACCCACCGTGGGGCTATCGCATGCGATGGTTCGATGATCTTGGAGGGCAAGTTGAAAGGACTTCGAAGGCTATGCTGTGGGCCGGATGACCAAGAGTCGTCGCGGCAAGCTCTACATCGACGACGCAGGATGGGGCTCCGAGACCGGCTCAATTGAGTACGGATAGCGGGTCCCCTTTGGTGGCATACACATTTTCATCGGCAAGATCGGTGAGCCAGGGCCTAAGCCGGACATCTGCACCGACCTCATCGAGACGACTCAGCGTACGAGATCTGCCCAGGCTAAACCGGCCGTGAAGCGTGCCTTTGTGGGAGTCATCCACGGAGGAAGTTATGAAGGCGGATCAGAATCTGGTGCCGAAACCGTCGTCTGCTATGACGGCGAGTCATCAACCGGGCCGAATCTGTATCGGCTACAAGATGGCGGATTGGAGGCTGTTATTCAGATGGTGTGATATTCCGGACCCTCCGATCTACCCAACCGGGTTGGAATATTCATGGCGGTACACAAGCGGTGCTTCACTCTTGACTGCTGCGGCAATGATTGCGGTTCAACGGCGGCGGCAATTGCCGGGCGAGAGGCCCCGTGCGCCCACCGGCTCAAGTTTTATCAGATCTGTTCGATGCGTTGGCCGCGCTCATGTCAGAGGTTAACCCGGCGGATCAGGACGCTCATAATGCGGAGATTGCGAAGGTGAAGGAACAAATCACTCAGGCTAAAGCGGATCTAGCGGCTGCAGACGCCTTGATGACGGCGAGCGGGCGCTTTAGATGCCTGAGCTTATAGGCTCATGTTGGATCGTAGCGCATCACATGAAGTCATGAAGAGAAATACAGATCCCGTTTGCCTTCAGGTTTCGGAGGAAGAGACCTCTTCAACACCCGGGCGGGAACCGATAATCCGCCGGTAAAGCGGCGAAGCACCTAGGGCGGCGCGCAGTTCAGCCCGTTTAATAGATATACCCGCTATAACACCCGGTCGCCTCGGGCTGTGCAAACACCTCCGGATCACTACTCCAATCCGATGGATAACCTTGTTGCAGCGGCGGCGCAGCTGGAAGCTATTCAATTGAAGGTGATTCACCACGCAGGCGGTAGAGACGCCGCCGGGTCAAGGAGCTCCTTAGGACGGCTTTAGTCCAACAGGAAGCATATTAAACTGCGGCACCGCATCGGGATCCATCTACCCCTTCGCCAAGCCGGAGCTACAGCGAACGCGGATGAACCGGTCGTATCAAGTAATGCCGGCGTGGTGCGCCCGTGGCAACAACCCGATAGGTGGTGTCGATAACGCCTGTGAGGTGGTGGAGGGCCCAGCGCGAGGGAGGCCGAGTTAAGCAACGACATCGGGCTTGTCGGCCTCGCCGTTCGTCAAACCATCTCGGTCGAGCCTGGGGTTACCTCTAGTTCTTTGGGGTACCTTGCCTCGTCCCGCTTTACGCAATGTGCGCTTGCCCAAAAGACTTCAAGGGTCCACGCAAGGTGCCAAATTACTGCTGCCGATTTAGCTCCAGAAGCATGGATAGAAAGTTATGAGATGGCCATGGAGATGCTGGACGTAGACGAGGCTGCGTGTGCAAAATATTTCACCATGATGCTCGAAGGCACGGCCCGTACTTGGTTGAAAAGCTTGCCACCCAATTCTATCAATTCATGGGCCCGATTGCGGGCCGGTTTATCGAAATTACAAAGATACATGTAAGCAGCCCATGTCCATAGTAGACTTGGTGGCTTGTGTCGAGGGGGAAGGAGAGTCGACAACCCATTGGAGTACGCGCGTTTGAAATCTTGCATTCATCGAGACGGATCAGCCGACTCTGCGATCATAACCACGGAGGGTAATTGCGGTTTCAGCCTTTAAAGTTGAAGTTGAGCGCATGAAGCGTTTTGTAATGACATGGGCACTCTCATGGGCGCTTTAGTGAAGTATGCTGATTTTGATAGTACCAAGGATCCAGCGTCGGCGATGTCGAGGCGAGGGAAGGAAAGAAAAACGGCAGCTCCAAGGGCCAAAGCAACATCACTTTCGGCGAGGCAATGGTGGAGGCAAGCGTAAGCGAATGGCAACATGGACTTCGTAGCCAACACCAATGCGTGGGACAAGGGCGGTGACACAAGGGTAAACGGCGAATCGAGCGGGCGCCTAATCCCAATCCGGACCGCTTGAACTATCTATTGAATCAACCTGTCGAAGCTGCGGACGACGGAGACGCCAGCAAACCACCTCTGGAAAGACTGCTACATTATGCAGGAGTTTAAGAATTCCAATGCTTTCCGGTATGATCAAGGTTCTGGCGGCGGTTCAGGATCCGGGCCAGGTTTCGGTGGAGGAAATTCCGGTTCAGGATTTAATGGTACTCCGGGCGGACATAGCAATCAGAACAATCAGAATAACCAAGGTGGGTACAACCCGGTGACAACGATCCGGCTTTGAGCCACCCAAAGCGATTGAATAGTGGGCGATTACCATGTCTTCACCACCGGCTTAGACAAGCGAGACCGGAAAGCTTGAAGCGGGCGGTCAACAACACTGTTGAACCGGCCGTGCCTCATTACCTACGCTGGTCGAGCAGCCCATTGTATGGAGTAGAGAGGATCATCCTCCCGGGTTGACAATCCGGGTCACTAACCCCAGTGGTGGCACCTCAGGTGGGAGGTTATAAGTTCACCAAGGTACTCATGGACGGAGGGAGTAGCATTAACATCCTGTACTATGAGACTTTCCGTCGTATGGGGCTAACAGATAAACATCTCAAACCGTCAATCACGGTGTTCCATGGTGTGGTACACGGCAAGTCAGCATATCCGGTTGGTAAGATAGCCACGGAAGTGGCTTTCGGATATGAATATGATTCGGATCGGAAGCGTTGGCGTTTGAAGTGGTAAAAATCAAAGTCCATATCACGCCCTATTTGGGCGGCGGCTTATGCCAAGTTCATGTACGGCCTTGTTATATCTATTTGCAGCTCAAGATCTTGCAGGGTCACAAGGGGCGATAACGGTTCATGGGAGCATAAGATTGCTTTGGAATGTGAGGAAGGTGATGCACGACACGCAGAGTCGGTTTATTGCCACCGAGGAGCTGAAATATTATAAGGACAATGTTGATCCGACGGACATGACTCCATTGAAGAAGCCAACTTCTGAGCATGATCCGGCCACGAAATTCAAATCGGCGGTGAGACTAAACTTGTTGACTTCGTGCGTGATTCGTCCAAGCGATTGACATCGGTGCCAACTGGATCGAGAAATAGGAAGCGGCGCTCATTGAGTTCATCCGTGAGAATCGGGACATTTTGCATGGAAGCCTTCGACATGCCGGGTGTCGAGGGAACTTCGTGAGCACACTCTTAATGTTGATCCCAAGTACAAACCGGTGAAGCGGTTTCTCGCGGTTTAACGAAGAAAGGCGCAAGGCCATTGGAGAGGAGGTGGCCAGGCTCCTAGCAGCTGGTTTTATCGTTGAAGTCTTCCATCCAGAGTGGCTTGCTAATCCGGTGCTGGTTCTTAAGAAAAAGGGCACTTGGCGCATGTGTGTGGATTACATAGATCTTAACAAGGCTTGTCCAGCAGATCCTTTTGCCCTCCCCCACATTGACCAGATTATTGATGCCACTGCGGGTTGTGGCGTTTGAGCTTTTTGGATGCATATTACGGGTATCATCAGATCAAGATGGCGATTAAGGACCAGGAGAAGGCGGCGTTTATCACTCCCTTTGGAGCCTTACGCTATGTGTCTATGCCTTTTGGGCTCAAGGCGCCCAAGCAACTTATCAGCGGTTGTGTCTGAAATTACTGCATAAGCAGATCGGCCGTAATGTACGCGCCTATGTGGATGATATTGTAGTCAAGTCAAGGGAGAAGGAGACAGCGATTGGCGATTTGAAGAAACCTTTGACAACTGCGGGTTTACAAGATGATGCTCAACTTGACCAAATGTGTTTTTTAGTGTTCCGGCGAATAGCAAGTTATTAGGTTTTCGTGTCCAGCCGTGGGGAAATTGAAGCTAATCGGAGAAGATTACGGCTATTACTTCCACTGGCTAAACGAAGTGTATTAACGATGTCCGGCGTTTGGCAGGCGGATTGCCGCCTTGAAGCTGGTTTATCGGCCGCCTCGGAGAGAAGGCCATCCCTTTACCGAATCTTTGAAAAAACCGGTCGGTTTATGCGAGTCGGCTGCCGATGAAGCGTTGGAGGACTTAAAGCGGCAATTGGTAACCCGCTTTGTGCTCGCCGCTCCCATTGACAAGGCACGCCCTGCTCATTGTATATTGTTGCTAATGCAAGAAGCGGTTAAGCGTGGCCATTGTGGTGGAAGCGGAAGAGGCGGGGAAGGAGCATCCGGTTCAACGTCCGGTTTATTATATCGGCGAGGTACTTATTGAATCTAAGCAAAGGTATCCGCATTGGCGAAGCTGGTATATGGAGTTTTTATGGCAAGCCGGAAGCTGAGCGATATTTCCAAGGGCACCCCATCACGATGGTCGATTCTGCTCCTTAGGCGATATCACTCTGAAGGCGGAAGCGGCGGCGGATTGCTAAGTGGGCTATAGAGCTTGGGCATACGATCTGAAATGCGTGCCTCGAGCGGTAAAGTCTCAAGCACTTGTGGATTTCATTAATGATTGGACGGAGTTGCAAGCACACGAAGAAAAGCGGATCACACATATTGGACCATCCATTTTGATGGATCGAGGCGATTGGAGGAGCTCGGGGCTGAGTTGTACTAACTTCCCACGAGGTGACAAGTTTTATTACGTTCTTCGCTTAATGTTCCCTTGTACTAATAATGCATTTGAGTATGAAGCCTTGCTCCATGGTCTCCGGATGGCTAAGGAGATGAATCTAAGCCGGGTTAAGTGCTTGGTGATTTCGGACCTAGTGGCTCAGCAATTATGCAGCGCACTTGGGATTCAAGGACCCACTCATGGCTGCATATCGTCGTGAGGTGCATATCGTCATGAGTCATTTCAAAGGCTATCAGGTGGACCACGTGGACCGTCGGAAGAATGAAGCGGCGGATGCTTTAAGCCGGTTGGGCTCTCAACGCATAAACCGGTCCGCTTAATGTTTTTACGGACGTCTTTGCACAACCCGTCGGTCAAGCTCCCTAGTGAAGCGGTTGGCTATTCTGATCCGGAGGCTCAATTGGTGGCAGCTCTTCACGTTACTCCGGATTGGGCGCTCCCTTATCTTGCATTACATGAACCGGCGAGTTACGAGAAAGATGAGGCGTTGGCTCGGCGAGATAGTCCGTGATCTAAGTCTATGACCATTATTAATGGTGAATTGCATCATTACGGCGTATCGAGGCGTTTCAACGATGTGTGTCCCCGAGGAAGGCTGTGAAATATTGCGTGAGATCCACGAAGGAGATTGTAGCCTGCGCTGGTTCAAAATCTTTGGTGGCTAAAGCTTTCCATACGGTTTCTATTGGTTGTTGCCCATCGCGTCGCGTAAGATCTAGTCAGACGATGTGATGGTTGCGGAAGTTTTCGGATGTGCTCATATCTAGGCCCAAGAATTGAGGATGATTCCAATTACTTGGCCGTTTGCATTTCAGAAATTTGGATATGGTTGGGCCTTTTAAGAGGTCCAAGGACAAAAGACCCACCTCCTAGTGGCGGTTGACAAATTTACAAAGTGGGTGGGCCGAGAACTGTTAGCAAGTGTGGCGCGGCTACGATGATTCAGTTCATCAAAAGGTGATTTTCCGCTTTGGCTTTCCACAGTATCATCACAGATAATGGTACCAATTTGTCCAAAGGTGCCATGAAAGAGTTCTGTGACGTGAGCACATCCGGCTTGACATTTCTTGATAGCCCACCCACGGTCCAATGGTCGGCGGAAAGGGCTAATCAAGAGATATTGAGAGGCATCAAGCCCGGCTTATGGTCCCTTTGCGAGAGGGCCGGGTTGTTGGGTAGAAGAGCTACCATCGGTGTTATGGAGTATCAACACTACGCCTAACAGATCCACGGGATACACACCATTCTTTATGGTCTATGGAGCGGAGGCGGTTCTTCCCAGTGACATCCGTCATGATTCACCTCGTGTGGCAGCTTATGTTGAAGCGGACAGCGAGGCAACGCAGCAGGGCAGCTTTGGATCGGTTGGATGAAAGGCGTGACATAGCAGCTGCCCAGCTGGCGATTTACCAACAGGATCTTCATCGTTACCATAGTCGCGGGTCGAACAGAACTTTTCAAGAAGGAGATTTGGTGCTTCGGCTCATCCAAGACCATCTTGATATGCACAAGTTATCCCCACCTTGGGAAGGACCTTTCATGGTCGGCAAGAATCGCACTGTGGGTCATACTATCGATCGATATTCGAGAGCATAAAGACTCACGCATGCGTCGGAGGAGGAGACCAACGAGCCGTGGAACATAGCTCATCTTGACCTTATTATACGAGCCATCGGCTCTACTTATGTACATATTATGGCGGTGTTTATATTATGAATAAAGTAATAAACCGGAGCCTACGGCTAAAGCGGGGTATACGTTACATTTACATCATGTGTGGTTACATGGAGTTATTACATTTCTAAAAGCGGCCTCGGTTTACCCCTGAGTTTGCTTTTCAAAAGCTTTGTGATATCACTTGGGGGCTTAGTGCGTGAACCACTGCAACACCTTTTGATGGTAAAAGCCACGAGATCGCAGGGGACATGGTCAAGTCTACGAACCCGATCCACGCCTCTTGATCGGCCTAAGGCCATAGAGTCACTTGGGGGCTTGGTGAACCCGAACCATTGCCACGCCACTTGATCGGCATAATGCCGCACGGTTATGATTGGGGACTTGGCTGACTTGAATCATGGCTACACCTTATAGGGAGCTTGATCCTGTCCGACCATGGTAACACCATCTGATCGGCTCAGTAAAGCCTTCCTTTTTTGCAAACGGTTTATCATTGCCTTTGCTTCCATGTCTTTTCATAATCATTATTTGATTTTTGTTGTGTTTCTTAAACCGACAACATTTTTAAACTGCTTCAAGTTGTCAATTGACGAAATTCGATCCATTTTTTAATCTGGAGGTACTTTCACCGTTTTGACTTTTACATTAACATCCCATTATGGAGTAACATGGGGGCTCGTCATGACCGGCACGGTTTACCTTGTAAACCGGCATTATAAATATAGGAGCTGTTTTTCTCCTTTGGCCGGTGAGGGTTTATATAACCTCCGCTTCAAGATCGGCTAAGCCAACCTTATGCCCAGCAATGGCAGGTATTTTTGTATCACAAATTTTGATTGGATACCTCAATATTTCATTTCATACATATATGGACATCACAAGCGAAATTTGGCGGCACAAACCGCCGTGGCGATTTAAAGACTTTGTATTTGCGAGCGGTTATAGATTGAAAATTCGATCATTCAAGCAAAAGGTATCGGCACTTATGCACGAAGGCATATTCAAAGCAAGAGTATTGGCTATCCTATTACCGCGGCAACATGGTGCCCAAATAAGATCATTGTTTTTGGCGGAATATAATGAAGCGGCTACTTAAACCGGCTTCCGGTTCATGCTTGCTCGCCGCCCGGTCCGATGGTTGTGGGAGTGCGTCTGCGCCGCTTGAGCTTCTTCATCTCTACCCGGTAATTTGGAAGTCAGCAATGGTCGATCGTTTCCCATTAAAGCTTGAAAAATGACCTCCTCATGGATCGGGGAAGATGGTTCAATATCGGGAGGCGTAAGTGTGCTTACTGGATTGGGGATCGAGGTTCTCCGCTTGAGAGCAGTGCGAGTTACTCGCTTGTTACGGTTGTCATATTGAAGCTTAGTAATGTGACAAGTTTGCCTCTTCGACCAATTGGCAAGCCAAAGGCGCACCGCCCGGTTTATCGCTCTCGAGATCATCCTCGGTGAACTACGAACCATCTTCCTTCAAACTGGGATAGCCACAGTACGCTAGTGAGATCGAAATCGGCACCCATGCTTTGGCGGATTAAAGGCGTTAATGGCGCCCGGTTCGAGCAGCAGATTTCTTGACTCTTCAATCCGGCGGGGAAGCATTGACAACCTTCTCGAGTATCTTGAATTAAGGAGGTCTTTGGATTGTTATGTGATGCGATGGAGATGATCCGGCTGCGCTCGATGTCTGTTGCTCTATTAAAGTGTAGGCAGCTTTCAATTTCATCCGCGTCGACCCCAAGTGACCAATGCGTGTGCCTCTGACGGCATTAGAAGAGAAATCACAAACCGGACTTATCATAAGAAAGGCCAAGTTATCACGAAGTCAAAAAGCTTACCAAAGATAGCGGCGGTCATGGCATGCACTTGCAGCTTCACCTGGTCGACTCATCCACCACCGGTTTAAGAGGCAGCTTCTGCGTTTCAGCCTTTTGGTTAAAGCGGACTTTTCGGTATCCCACCGCCCGCTCAGATTTGAACCACTCCTTGAGCTGCTCCATAGTAGTCAAAGCGGTTTTCAACTCATCTTTGGCCTTGGAGGTTTACGCTTGTTGAGTTTTCAGATTTTCTTGAAGATCATTGATTTGTGCGGCTTGTTGGCGTATGTCACTCTGCAACAAAAGGGAGCATGTTAAGTATCTTCATTACAAGTCCCAAGTGCATAACCGGTCATACACTTGGTACTTGGGGGCTAATGCATATTTGATCTTCATCTACCAACGGAATCCACAAAGTCCCAAGCTCAATACAGGTATTCAACTTGGCACTTGGGGCTAATGGCTATTTGCTCGAACATGTTACGATGCGCGATATGAATTACGGTCCTGTTTAACTACGCTAAAGTTGAACCGACCCTTGAGGGCTACATCAGTGGTTTCTGAAGCATTGAGTTTATGTTAAGTCCCGGTTTAACTATACTAAAGTTGAACCAGCCCTTGGGGGCTAGGAGAGTTAATCAACATTGAAAAATCTTAGTGGAAAAGAATATGGAGCTTACCTCGAATTTTTCTTTCATCATCTTCACCAGGCCAGCTTCATAATCACGGCTGGCATACAGCCAGTTCAAGTAACGAGAATGAAGGTCTTGGGGGTTGAGGCGGCGTAAGTTGCGAATCAACATCCCATTTGCCCTTGTTCATGGTGGCAGATTCTTCCTTGGCGAGAATGTTTGGCTAAAACAACCGGATTACCCGGTTCACTTTGTAGCCAAAGCCAGTAATCCTAGCGTCATCATCTTTGCTATCACCGGTTTGACCGAGGCAGTCGTTTATTGACAAACGGATTGGACTAGTGGATTTTTCAATCCGGGTTGGGCTTACGGGCTGAGTCGACAAGAAGGGAGGTGTCAATAGGCTGTCTTTAGTAACAAAATCGTCATCTTGCGGTGGCGGATCATTGGGCGTATCTTCCTGAGATAGCGCTTGATTTAAATTGTTGAGTTCGAGGCGATCTCTTGATCCGGCCGTTTTATCGAGCGAGCCTTTTGCTTGGCCTGAAGCTTGGCCTGAAAAAGCACAATAACGATCCAAATACGGCATATACTACGCAATGATGCGGTAGAAACAATATGAAATGTATAACACCCAAGCACCTTTTCGGTGGTGGCGGTGAGTAGGCGATGACTTCGCCCGAGATGAGGAAGTGGGATGTGACACGATAATGGTCGGATGGATTAAGGGGTTGTGAAACCAGCCCGCTTTAGGGTAAGTAGCGACAAGCAAATTAGAGACCTCACGAGCAGCGTTTCCGAACCGGACATTGATGAAGCCCGTGAGAGGTAACTTCTGGCATTGTCTTAGGAGTTATCTGGCCGAACTTCATGTTGTTGAGTCTTCATAAGAAATTTGGGATCCAAGTAAGCAAGGGGATGAGAAAACTTAAGTTTCCGGTTTGCCGACGGGTTTTTAATGAAGGCAAAGGACTTGAGTCGGAGGAGAGAATAATTACCTCTACATCATCGGCATTCGGCTTGACATCATCTGACAAATATCATCATTAATTAGGCGTGTGAAAAGTAAGCCAAGTGAATCAAGTTGATTCTACCTCAAGGTCCGGATTACCCACATCATCATCCACGGTAGGATCGAGAAGATGCGATGGTTTTTCTCTTATTAGCAGCTTTCTTGACAGCCTTGGTCTTTTGCGGATTGGTTTTTCGGTTTATGCGGTTTTCGGTTTCTCTTGTGGGCGTTTCTTGCTCGAGAATGGATCATCACCACTGATTAAGCTGCGATTGATGTTAAAAATGATGTCGAGAGATAACGATGATATATTCAGTAAAAAATAGTCGAAGTCTTCGAGATGGTGGTTTGTTGATAAGCGCGAGAAGGGGAAGCGAACCGGTTAAGACGCAGAGGTGTTCGGTTCATTCAACATTTTCTTCACCGCTTGATGACCTCGTCATCGGTGAGCTGGATATTAATGTGTCGGAGGGTCGTCGACACTCCCGATATATTCACACATTAAAGCTGGAAGCCCATTTGGGAGAGGCGGTATGCTCCATGATATCCAACAGCGTGCGAGATCAATTCCGGTTAAACCATTGGCCATGAAGGCTCTGAGCTTGGAGAGTTGAGGAGCATATTTACTTCTCTCATTGGCGGTTAATCTTTGCGGGAAGGGATGTGTGTTACTGAGTCGCTCCAGACGAAAACCGGGCAAAGGATTTTCATTGGCAGGCGAGGTGTCTCTGCAATAAAACCATGTTTGATTCCATTCCTTGGGGTGGCTGTGCAGTTTGACATGAGGATAAGTGACCTCCTTTCTTTTTTGAATCGCCACACCACCCAATTACATGTTGGGCCCGTCGGTGAATTACGTGCGGCGGTTTAGATGGAAGCGATCTCTAAACAGTTCAAGCTGTGGGTTCTTCTTGAAAAGTATGCCTCCTGAGAGCACTTGGAAGTGACAAATGTTAGTATGAGAATTGGGGCCGTATCTTGGGGACGGAGTTGAAAATTGGCTAACACATCCGGTAAAATTTTGAACCCAAGGCGGGTTAAACGAGGGCTAAGTGATCTGCGAAAACTACAATCTCTCCCTCTTGGGGTGTGGGTGGACATTCGTTGCCGGGAACCCTCCGATGGATAGTATTTTCTTTGCTTAAAGCGCCCGATCGAGGACAAGATTGTTTAACTTGAGTTTCGGTGACACGGAAGGCGCCGATTGCACTCATATACTTGTTTGGCCATCTACAAAAAATATAAATCCGGTTCAAGAAATGTGTTGAGACAAAGAGAGAACGGTGTACAATGCTAAATCGAGACAAATACATCTAAACCGGAGTTACGTGAAGCGGCGATTAATGCGGTTAAGGAGTTACGGCGATCGACAAGGGGACTAATGGTGTATACCGGTTTATTTAATTTTTTCTATATTAAGTTAAACCGCTTTGGTTTAGATATCGAAAACAATTGAGGTTGCAAACGGCTAAGTGTGCAGAAACAGGTTTCGCAAGATTTCTCTACAACGAAAGATCTGAAGCCAGATCAGGAAAGAAGGAAAAAATCCAAGGGATAAAGCAAAGCAGTTTTTGATGCCATGAACAGGAGATAATGTGTGAGATCTATAAACGTGGGCACGAGACTACAGGCGGATGCTAAAAGCTACTATTAATCAGAGCAAGGTGTCATGGAACTATCCAGGAGTTTGGTATAAGCATAAACAGATCATGGAGCACGGCAAGAACGAGAAACCCTAGAACGGATCTAGATCGAGGGGAACCGAGGACTTACCTGAGTTGAGGAGATGCGGAAGAATGCTGCGTTTCTGCGAATGCGTTCGAGGTTGATGCAGCGGCTCAAGGCGGTGCGAGAGGTCGGCAATGGCGGCCGGGCTCTGAGGCTAGCGGCGTGAGGAAGGCGAAGAAAAGGGTCGGAGGAGAAAAGAAATGACCCTTGGTCCTATTTATAAGGCCAGATACCCGTGTCGGTAGCGTGGATCAAGGAACCACAAATCTAGGAAGCGAGCTGTCGCCTCGATTATTGCGGATCTGTTAAAGAAGATATCATGAATACTATCTTTATGAGGGCGTCATGCGGTTCTGGCGACCGAGAGAAGGTGACATCACGGCGGTTCAATGATTTCAAGAAGGCATTGAAGATGAAGGTTTTTATCGGAGGATTGACATGAACTGTTCAAATCAATGCAGGGCCTAATGTTGGAGATATTACTCTTTGGGCGTAAACCCGGCCTATCCGGGCAGGTTAACTTCATCGATGAATCTACGGTATAAAAGCCTAGAGGCATGAAAGTAAGGGCCCAAGGCACTGTAGTCGGTTTAACACACCTTGGCCGTAAACCGGCACGGTATATAAACTTGTTTTGTAAGTTAGGAATAGAGAGAGACCAACTGGGATACAGTATGAACGGAGATTGGGACTCTACGAACCGTGGCGTCACCGATGTATATAAGGGGAGACGACCGAGGCGGTTCAGAGACAACAAACTTCGAGGCCTAGGCGAAGCTTATTTGCTCCCTAGTCACTTGAGACCGCATCAATCCCATCACAACTAGGCGTAGGCTTTTACCTTCATTGAAGGGGCGAACTAGTATAACTCTTGTGTCTTCGTCCGCTTTAACCCCTTCAAGTTAAGCCGTGGCGATGGCTCCACGACTAGAATCCTTTCATGAGGACATCTGCCGTGACAAAACCACGACACCCTAGTAGTACTCCTACAAACCCTACCGCCGCACGCATCATCGGTTTTCTTCAAGAGGACGAGGGAGAAGCCGATTTGTAGTGGAGGCGCTTTAAAAAAAATGATATGTAGTGGAGACCCCTACCCTAGGGTGCCCTAGGTAGCTGCATACGCATCATTGGTTTTCTCTTTCTTTATGCTCTTGCGCCCTAGAGTGAAATGATGGTTTAGCCGTCCATCGACAATGCGAGGAAAGGAGGGGCTTTGTGATTTGACCCCTCATCGCTCATTTTCTACTCTTCTTGCGGCCTTCGACCGGGGTGCCTCGGTTCAACCGCTGCTCGAACTGTAATTTGGTGCATCGCACATGGAACAAGGCGGTGGATGAGGCACATGTCGGCCAAAGGGGTCATGTTAAGTGTGTATAAGCCATTTACGTGTCTTGGTGGCCGCTTGAGTCGCTACGCCAACACAGTGCAGCCTACCACTTGGTTTTGCTCCTTGGTGAATCCCGACTATATTGATCTAAAAAGATACATACTGAACTACCCTCTGTCTCGTTTTTTAGACGTCTCGGTTTATAGGGCGTGCACGTAGTTCTAGGTCATACATTTGACTAGCTAAATCTGAGTTACTATGTCACAAAAAGTATATCATTGGATTATTAAGCGGATGTAGTTTCTAAACATATACTGTTCATCACATATATAGCCAGTTAAATTCTCAACCTAGAACGACGTGCATGCCATGTGAACCGATACGGAGGAAGTATAGTAGCAAAAATGAGGTGATTTTACCGAGCGATCGGCGTGTCCCTCTTGAGGCAGAAGCAATACTACGTGGTTTGAGATGATGGCGAACCAAAGTGTGAAATAGTGGTTGCTTCGTCCGTCTGGGAAGGTGCGGCATTGTGATTTGATGTCTCATTGCTCACTACGACTGGGGTGCGTCCGCCCCTGCTGTTCTGCACTGTTATTTGGGGCTTGACACATCGGCCCGGTTGCTATATGTCCCACATGTCAGCGACAGGAAGTACAGAATTCATGAAAGCGAGCGTCGATGGAGGAGTACAAGACACAGCTTGGGTTTCTTTGCTTCATACGATCCATCGATACAAACACAGACGAAAAAAGCGAGGCGGGTCTTTTCCAGCCTTGTGACGAGGAGTTTCATACTATGTTCGAGGCAAGGAGGCGAGGAAGGAAACAAGCAAATAAAGGTTGAGCGACTTAGTTTTGGGAAAATCTGATTTTACAGATGCGTACCCACTAGGGTTTATAGGGCTCATCTACAAAACATTACGTTTTCCGTTTTATAAGTCTCAATTCTACTACTAGTAGTAGTACCATCACATGTTAAAGGTCGTTAGATCACCCGATGCAAGCGATGTGTCAAGAGAAAACTCACCAATGCATGTAGAAGTTCATGGAAATTTAGTGGTCATTCATGCACTCGTTCTAATTAATGCCTCGGTTAAACATTACTTCTTGAGAAAAACGGCGTACTAATTACTTGTGCAAACTAGAATGCGAAATTAATTCGACCACTCACCGTCTACCTTGGTTGGAGAGATTTTGAAATTGAGCCATAAAGCTGGAAAGGAGGGAGTAGTAACTTTTGTCTCGATTACTATTTATGGCCTTGTATAGATGCAAAATGTATTTTTTTAAAGTGGCCTTGTATAAGTAAATGGAGGGAGTACTAAAGGACATATATATTCCAAACAATATGATAATCTCTCTAACCAAGGTACTAGGGACGATGAGTAAACGGAGGGAGTACTAGTAAAATTCTCTCCTCGTCCTGCGAGCCACCGTCTTGGCGTGGGCGAGGCGAAGCGCTCAAGCCAGTAAGCAAGCTTCACCTCATCCTGCGAGCCACCGCGCCCGTGGGAGGGGGATACGGTGTACTAAGAAAGCTTCTCCTCGTTCTGCGAGTTGACGGGACACATCAAAAGTACTCTAGTGTATAGAGCCTTGACTCTAAGGTAGGCCCCACATGGGTTGCCTCTTTTTTAACATAGCAGCGTCAAGTGCACTTAATTTGTTTGTTCACCTGTGGTAGGCGATCCTCCCTCCATCTAGTGGACAACAGACTGCGTGTCAAGTTACCACGTGGGCTGCCTTTTAAAATGTAAATGAGCTCCACCGTGTACCAGCGGGTGTGGTTGGGAAAGAGGCGAGAATGCGTGCGCCCGTCGTGCACCTCTTCTCTTCGTGCACGTCCCCCACCTACGTGAGAGCAGTGCGGCGGCGTGGAAAGAGCGTGACGCCGTGCACCGCTCCTCGTCGAGCTGGCTGGAGCGGTGAGTTCTTGAACAGCGGCGCTTGGCGGCAAGCCCAGCTCCGTCGGGCGAGGGAAGGGAGGTGGATCAGCGAGCTGCATAGCTCGCATCCGGTGGGCTTGGCGGGCCACCCAGCCAGCTTGGATGCGGAATAACTACTCTTCGTAAGCCATTGTAAGAGTGGACAAAATGGTGAAGGAGGAGATAGGGGAGCGGCGGAGGTGTGCGATTCTTGGCCGGCGTTTGGCCTCGTTTAAATAGGATATTAAATAGCCGACGGACGGGAGGAGCTCGGCCGGCATTGCATTTAATGTCGGCCCGGTCATGAACGGACGTGTGTGCAGAGTGGGTTTCTCGGCTTCCACACGGGCGGGTTTCATGGAGGCGTTTGAATGCGACAAGGAGGCGTGTTCAGCCGGGCGTGCAGCGAGTGGCGCCCTTGACTACGGCGTGGACATGACGCCGTTCTTCCAGCGGCGTGTGGGATCTTTGGGTACATGGCACGCATGTCGGTTGACCGCGCAGCGGCGCTGTGAGAGGAACCTTTGGTGGGCGAGGCGGTCAGAAGCGGGCATTTCATAAACCGATGATTGTTCATTGAGTGTGACATCATCCATTTCATGTAGATAAGCCTACTATGTTGATAGCCCGTTCGATACATTGTGATTCATAAAGACCGCTACAAACATCAATGTTTTGCTTATCAAAGATAAGATTGATTAATACCCATAACAATCCATGTCCTTAACAAAGGGTGCATGCGTATAGGTTGAGTGTGCGTCTTGCGTGGTGTGCTATGTGCATGCGAGCGTGCGAGTGTTGCGTGCGTGCAAAGTGCGTTCGATGTTACGCGCGCGTAATGTGAAATGCGTCGCGTGTGTTCGTGAGTGCGTAATATGCGGCGTCGGTGTTACTGCCTTTGCATGCGTGTGTGTGTTCGTTATGTATGCGTGTACGTATGTTGCGCTGCGTCGTGTGTGTCTTGCGTGCGTGCATGTGTATGCGTGCGGGGGTGAGGCTACGTCGGTCGGTGACTTTTTCATCTCTGGTCATTAGATTTTCCGGCCGTTGGATACGAAATCAAGGGCCTGTAGTTTATCACCAAACTCCACCCCCACGAGCCGCTTGACCACCACCGGCGAACCGCATTACGCCGCCACGCCGCTCGCCCGCCCTAAAACCACTCCTCACCGCCGGTCCGCCGCCGCACCGGCCATCCCTCTAGGACCCCCGCGCCGAGCTTTTTCTCGGGCGATCCCCACCCCACCGCCCAATCAACGCCCCCCCCACTACCGGCGAATGCCAACCAGAGGTCTCACGACTTCGAGTACCCACCGACCACTAATTTATTACCATTTACATCCCTTCATATACGCGCTGACGGGTGGGCCCTATGGTAATGTGCGCTGCTGAATGTGGACCGTTTGACTGGTCAATTGATCGTGTCATCAACAAACTACGGAGTTGTATGGTGAGCCAGTGACCGTATGATCACCCTAAAATGCACTCCGTATTTTATTAACCGGTCTGAGACTCAAACTACCATTTCTTTCTTTCATATATGGGGTGACGGTGGTGGGCCCACGATTCACGTGCCCGATGGTGCAACACTAGTTGCGCCACGTGGAAACGTTTGACTGGTCAATTGATTGTGTCATCAACAAAATACGGGGTTATGCAGGTGAGCCGGTGACCGTATAATCATGACATGTATTTTTTAACACGATGCAGATGCAAGGGCTCATATATACGGCGCAAAGCACTCATCGCTATAAGCGCACACATGAGACCCTACCCCTATGAGCACCTTTGGGAGAGTGGGCCAGCATATGATCTTGAGATTTTCACGAAGTCACCATAGGTGCCTCGTGAGTCAGTGGAACGCGTCTCCTCCCCTTTGAACGCACATCGCGAAAAATACTGAAATTAACCCGGGATAAATGCGAGCACTTGGACTTTAACCTGGGTGGGCTCGAGAAACCACTGTCCTCCTAACCATCCAACAACATGTTGGTTAGCACGACAAAATGTATGTGGTGATCGTGATGAGCTTATTACGAGTCGGTGACCATATCGTGCTTTCGCTTCAAATACAATGGTTGTAAGTGTAAATCGACAAAATCTGAACACGCATCAAATGCAAAGTCCGTCAGTTTAATCAAGAAAATACGGAGACGTATCATGAGCTAGATACCGTATGATCACCACGAGAATGTATAAGGTGACCGTAATGAGAATATTCTGAACTCCAGTGACCGTATAGTGCTTTAGCTTGAAATACAATGACCGTCATGCGTGAATGTGTCGTGGGCATGCATACTTTTAGAGGGCCGAGAAATAGTTTGTGTGCGTACGTGAAAGTGGTGTAGAAAGAGGGGATGTCCGGTGGAGACAAGGAGAGATATGCCCTTCGTTTCTCTTTCCCGTGACTAATATTTTAGGAGAGTATATAAACATTCACAATGCAGAACAAATATTTTTGGATGCACCGTGCAATTAACTTTCATGTATAACATTGTACTATTGTATATGCTTATTTTCTTAGTGGCCTGTTGCGTGTGTGGTGTGGTGGGCACATCATTTCTAGTTGTGGTGGGTCAACATGAGGACTCATGGGTCGGTTCCATCCTGCGCCACATAGGTTGGATCGAGACGCGTTATACGAAGACCCATGTGGAGGACTCACATACAACACGAAGCTAGCTACCAGAGTCGTGGAGGACTCTATCCCCACTGGTGATAAGCCGACTATATATGATTTGTAACCCTAGGCCCCCAGTATGTTATAGAAGCTTGGGGACTAGTTCGTCGATAGTATACACACATGCACAATGCCTAGTATTCACGTGTACTTTGTACACACCCCTATCACTAATATACAGTACCAGGAGTAGGCTTTTTCCTCAACTGCAAGGGTCCGAACTAGGGTCAAACTTTACCTCGTATTACCATCCAGCCTAACAGTCAGGGATATCCTACCGAATGATATGATGGAATCATATCTGCCAACTACTAAGAGAGAGGTGTGTCTGGGGGGGCAATGTGTGCGAGAGAGGCCTAAAGATAATGTGCGTGCGGGAGACACGTAGGCACATATATGTGCGTATAGAGGGCTAGTAGAGACCGTGCGTGTGTATATATGCATGTGAGAGAAATAGTGTTTTCCAACTGAGATTGGTGAAAAGAGTGGTACATAGTAGTCGAGAAGAGAGAGAGAGATCTGAGAGAGCATGCGTGAGACTCCCGACACCCCGAGGAGAGATTGTGAGCATGTGTGAAAGAGAAATGCCGATGCATATAAAGCATGTGCACTTATCCGGTAGATAGAGAGATATATAGCGCGTTTGTGAGAACGGGCCGAGGCATAGTGCATCTACGTGTAAAAGGCGGTTCTACGCATTAAATTAAAATATAGATGGCATTATTATTTTTGTATGAGATCATGAATTTTGCAAATTGCGTATGGATGAAAATCGGTCTATCAGACACCCATACTCTATTGAATTCTAGCATGTGCATGTGTTTATATCATACTATCGATCCATAGAGTGAGAGCGGTTTGAAATACAGGCAATGTATGCTTTTGCAATTCATATATAAACATTAATTTGTGCACTCCATGTTGTTAGTGTGAAGCACTTTATACATTTGTCACTTGCATGGATACATTCCAAATTGCTAGCTAGGAAATAGAATACATGTCAAATTCAACATAAAAGGGTTTCAAGATTGAATTCATAGGAAGTGCATTCATCTATTTGAACCGAGATAATGGCATTTGTAAATCAGATGTAAAGGGGCATCAATCTTTGTTGTGCGTTTGAACATGCTATATATATTCATACGCATGTCTAACTACTTTTTGTAACCAAGGAGATTATATACGGAACCATGCATGAACCGAGGTAAGTTGCATATTTTTTAATATATACTCGTGTACAATGTATATTCAAATGTACCACCTCCATTCCAAAATAATCGTAGCTTTAGGATTTTCAAGAGTAAAGATTTGTGAAGTTTGACAAATCCTGAATGTTCAATTCAAGAGAACCGAAAGCGTTAATGCTTACGCTCCCCAAATTGTACGAAGCGCCAAATAGGCCTCTGGTCACCCGAAACCGCGCGAGACTAATGTTTGGTGGTAGGAAATTACTGTCCTTACTCTGGCCCGTGTAGCCTATCGGCCCGATGTCCAAAGGTCTAAACCGGGGTAGGTGTGTAACTTCACCAAGACGCCAGTTCAACCGCCTCCGAGAAGCATTCATACGCCGTGGGCGCCTAAACACCATGCGCTCGGCGAAATCTATCCCGCCCACATTTGGGACACTGAGATTCTTGTCCTACCCCCAACCATAATATGTCCGAAATTTTAGATGGGCTCAAATTTTGTAACTTTCCCCAAATTTCAAACAAGCGCGTCCCAAACCGAAACATTGTTCCCCCTTAGTTCGCCACCTCCCTCCGTTTCCCCATTCATACTCCGTGGGCGCCAAAACGCCCTCTCCACCACCATGAAACCCCAGCCTCCTCCGTCCTCCACCCCATAGCACCCAATCCACCGCCGCCCTCCTCCATCACACGAGCCGGTACCCGGCGTTGCCGTCCAGCATAACCATAGCGCCCTCAAGGACTTAGCAGCTGAAGCCGAGGTAGAGCTGCCTCCACGATGCCGACGCCGACGTGCGCCGTACCAGAACCACTCCGACCACGCCGTCCTGCGCCTCACTGCTGCCGCTCCACTGTCGCAACCGTCCACCGCACCGGAGCTGTTCCCGCTACGTCGTCGTTCGCCGCCTCGGATCTGCTTCCCCGCCGCCGACAGACGGCCACCGCACCACACTCAACAACTTGGCCATGGGTTCGTCCAAGGCTGCACCGTCCTCCACAACTTCTCGTTTCCAGCGAACCACAAGAAGATCGTGGGAAAAACAGAAGGAGGACACAGCACTGCCAGCAGAAAGAGGTACTCCTCTTCCCTTATTCGTGCAAACCTCACGTCTCTGCTCACACCCTATTCATCCCACGAAAGAAACTAGTTGAGCGCTTCTTACTGCATCTTCTTCGTGATACTAAATGCACAAGGTTTCCTCCCTTTACTATTTCACCTTTGCTAGAGGTCGTTAGCCCACACGGATTTCAATTCGGTCGGTCGATCCACAATTAAAGAAGCAGCACCCGCTTAGGCGCGCGGAGCACCTAGTCCGCACTGTTACGGGAAGCGGTGCATCGGTGTCTATCATAGGGGTGTGGGGCGAGGAGGCTGCTTGCGCCCGATCACGGAGGTCGTGGCGGCTTGAATGGATTGCCGGGGCGGTGCCAAGCTGGCGGTCTTTGTGGTCGAGGAGGCGCAGGAAGGGTAGGCAGTGGTTCTTTGCCGTTCGAGGAAGATCGTCAACACTGACTGGCTGGAGGTAGATGAAGGCGATCTGCCCGTACTTTGTACATCGGACGGTGCAGAAAAATGGACTGACCTATTTGTTTTCAGTTGAATGTTATTTTCATAGAATCCTGTAGTAATTTAGTGTGCCATGCATGTTGTAGAGCTATCATATGTCTCCCGTCATTTATTTCTCACCGACACGCTATCTGCTACCTTTACACTTGTACTAATTGTGCACACACTTCACCCATACTCACACTAATGTTTTTTATGCATGGGTATTTCAGACTACGCAAATGTTGATGAATCTTTGAAAAGAAAAGGCATGTAAGTCGCTCGGTGTAATTCGAAGATAAGCACTAAGCGTTTCAAGCGCTCTAAAGGATCTTGTGTCGTGATTGGAGACGATGGCGTAGCTCTTGGATTGATGATCTCAATTGCCACACACAACCATCCTAGGTGCTTGCTTTAACTGCTTATTTGTCAAATGTGGTTGCATGTTGCATATGGTGTCTAGCTTGTATTGCTTCCAATTTAGTTAAATTGCATCTGCTTACTTTACACATTATACCTTTGATAATGACATGCCTTCATGTTTTTGATACATACTACATATGTCTATTAACCATGCTCTTTTGTATCCCTCATCAATCACTTATGATGAGACAGTCACTCGGGTGGGTTACTGTGAGACGCCATACTGGTTTAAAGAGTGCAGTGTCATCCTCCCCACATGATTCTCAAGAAACAGCAAGGCTAAATGAAGATAGTCAACGTAGCTCCCTAGTTGATGACCGCAATTCCCCCACACCACCATCACAGGTGCTTGCTCTAACTTCACAGTGTGATATGTGGTTGCATGTTGCATATGGTGTCTAGCTTGTAATGCTTCTAATTAGGGTAAATTGCATCTGCTTAGTTTACACATTATACGTGTGAATATGACATGCCTTCCTATTTTTGGTACACACTACATCTATGTGTTAACATTGTTCTTACATGAAACTACCTCTCTTCTGTATCCTGCATCAATCACTTACGATGAGTCACCTTAATTACATTCATATTGCATATTATTTCTAACTTTGTTGCCATGTATTGCTTCTAATTTGGTCAAATACATTTGCTAGGGCACCCTTTTAATTTGGCAGAGTGATATTGGTTTCATCTTTCATATGGTTTCTAGCTTGCATTGATTCTAACAAGTTCAAGCACCTTGTGCTTAGTTTACACTTTATACATCATACATGTCAATATGTCACGCCGTCTTGTTTTTCATACATATTCCATCCTCCTATCATGCGGCTGCCTTACATGAAAGTAGTGTCCGTCAGTATCATGCATCAATGAGTTCTAAAGAGCAAATTTTATTCCTTTTTCTTGTGGGTTTGACTTGACAAGGCAAAATCAAGAAAGAGTAAGGAAGGCGATGATGGTGATCCTCTGCAGCAACGTAAATAGAGCATCTGTACCGATTCTCCTTGTACTGATAGTGCATTACAAGGTCCAAGTCTCCGCTCCCCTACTCCACCATCCAAGGTGCTTGCTCTAACTTGGCAGTGTGATATCTGGTTGCATGTTACATATGGTGTTTAGCTTGTATTGCTCCTAAATAGTGTTAACTACATCTGCTTAGCTTACACATGATACGTGTGAATATGACACGCTTTCCTGTTTTTGGTACATACTATATCTGTCGATCACACCATGTTCTTACATGAAACTACTCTTCTTGTGTATCCTGCATCAGTCACTTATGATGGAACACCTTTAAGTTGGCAGTGTGATATTGGTTTGCGTCTTGAATATGATTTCTAGCATTTATTGCTTCTAGTTTGATGAACGCCACCTATGGCGAGACAGTTTTAACTTGGCAGAGTTATATTGATTGCACCTTTCATATGTGTCTAGTTTGCAGTGCTTCTAATTTGTTGAAGTGCCTTACGCTTGAGTTACCACATCATAGGTGTGAATATGTCAAGCCGTCCATTTTTCATACATATTCCATCCTCGTATCATGACTTTGCCTTTCATCGAGTAGTGTTCACAAGATATGATGCATGAAAAATCTTGAAAAGCGAATTATATTCCTTTTCTTGTCGGTTTGACCTCACAATGCAAAATCAATAAAAATTTGAAGGAAATTGGCAAGGCATTGGATGATGGTGGTCCTTAGAAAGCTGAAGCGGAGGTTCTCTCTGATTCTACTCCGCCATCCTCCCAACAAGATTAGCAAGACAACGCATAAGCCTAGGCAGTCCAGCGTGGTTTGTGTAGATGATGAGCACATCTCCCTACTCCACCATCACAGGTGCTTGCTCTAACTTGGCACTATTATATGTGGTTGCATGTTGCGTATGATGTCGGCTTGTATTGCTTCTAACTTTGTTGAATTGCATCTGCTTACTTTACACATAATGCTTGTGAATATGACACGTGTTCCTGTTTCTAGAACATACGTGTACATGATGAGCACATCTCCCCTACTCCACCATCACATGTGCTTGCTCTAACTTGGAACTGTTATATGTGGTTGCGTTTTCCATATGATGTCTAGTTTGTATTGCTTACGATTATGTTGAATTGCATCTGCGTAGCTTACAACTTATACACCGCAGCGATCACTTACCCATAAGACACATTTAACTTGGGACTATGATGTAGGTTGCATCTTGCATTGTCTTCTAGCTTGTCTTGCTTCCAACTTCTTGAAATGACACTTCTGACGAGACACTTTTTACGATAGGGTGATATTGGTTGCATGTTCATATGGTGCCTAGCTTTCATTTCTTCTAATTTTTTTTAAATGCCTTACGCTTTATGTTTCTTCATACATATTCCATCCTCCTATCGTACATGTGAATATGAAATGCTGTCTTTTTTTTGTATATATTCCATCCTCCTATCCTGCGCGTGCCTTACATCAAAGTAGTGTTCGTCTGTATCATGCATCAACCAGTTATGCAGAGCTAATTTTATTCATCTTCTTGTGGTTTTGACTTCATAAGGAAATATCAGAAAATAGGAAGGAAAATAGTAAGTTGGGGGATGTTGGTGGTCCTCCGCACCGACGCAAACAGAGACTCTCTAGATTTGCCACTGCTACTGCTAATGAAGTTGAAGTCCCAAGTCTACATGATGAGTTCATCTCTCATACTCCATGCAGGTGCTTGCTCTAAGTTGATAGTGTGATAATTGGTTTCATGTTGTATATGCTATCTAGCATGTATTTCTTCTATTTTGATTAAATTGCACCTGCTGAGTTCATACGTTATACATGTGCATATGACATGGCGTTCTATGTCTAGAATACACTGCATCTATCTATCGTACCATGTTCTTACATCAAAGTACTATTGTTGTGTATCCCGCATCAGTCACTCATGATTGGACACTTTTAACATGGCAGTTTGATAGTGGTTGCATCTTGCATTGATTTCTACGTTGTCGCTTCTAATTTTTCAATTGCCACTTATGACAAGACACTTTTAACTTGGCAGAGTAATATTGGTTGCATCTTTCATATGGTGTCTAGCTTGCATCACTTCTATTTTCTTGAAAATCCTTCTGATTAGTTTACACATCGTAGCTGTGAATATGTCATGTCGTCCTGTTTTCCTTACATATTCCATCCTCATATGGTTGTCTTACATCAAAGTATTGCTTATGCGTATCATGCATCAATGAGTTACGAAGGCGATTTTATTCTTTTGTGTTGTGGAGTGCGGCTTGACATGGCAAAGTCAAAAAGAGCAAGGAAAATAATATAGTAGGGAGTGGTGTTACTCGTCGGGTGAAGCGGAAAAGGATCGGCCATCCAGATTCTGCTGGTACTTATAGTGCAGTAGAAGGTCCAAGTCCACCGGCTAAATCTACAAACACAGTATCACCTGCTCCGTCAGCTGCAGCATCCGCTTCAAGTGTACCAGCATCTCAACGAGTTACTCGTTCGTTTGCTCCGGGCGGCTAGTTCCCAATCTGCCTTCACACCTAACACTACTTAGGAAGCTAGCGACACAACAGGACTTGGCAAGATCGGATGAACCTCATGAGCATCAACACCAAGGCGGTACTGACCGGGTCAAGTTGCGATTGCATGCTCCTTTATATGTACTCTCCGCAGGTTTGATGTACACTAACACTTTCCATATTCGTTTGTTGAACTAGTACCACGCAGCATAGCGGAAGCAGACATCGGGGATAATGCTTGATGATTAACAAAATCTAAAGGAGGAAGAATGGAGATCCATTTTGAGGCAGGTTTAAAAAGGCCACATGATGCTCTGAGTTAGCCAAGTTAGTATCGAGGCGCTTGTTGCCGTTAGGTGTCATGCACGTATCCTCCCAACGTGGATCGATGCGAGAATAAGAAAGACAATACCGGTTTAACACCTTCCTTGACCATTTATCCGTAAGTAATGTTATTCATCGCAATTAGTAATATTGTCTTGCTCATCCCATACTTTCTAGCTTCCTCCTAATAAGACTCACATTCTTTTTCAGCAGATGAGGTTCAAGTTGGATCCGAAAGATGATGCAACTAAACAAGCATGCACTCATGTTTTCGCCGCTTTCTGCATGACGATGTCGGTACCACCTTAGAAAATCTAACTTTGAAGGCAAGGCTAACAATGAAATCGCCCAAACATCTCCGATTGGAATATATTACAGATGAAGGCCGGACAGCCCTCGTTAAACAACTGATGCGATCCAAAAGTATCGGGTAGGCTATATGTATTTGATCGGGCCACATATTGAACTTGTATTTATGTATGTGCCTTACAAGTGTATCTTCTTCTCGCTAAGCTGTTTGAAGAACAAGACCAACCGTTCTAAAGTGAAATTCCAGCAGACAACGGGATCTCGTAGCTATATTGCACCTGCGAGGCTCTTGTAAATAGCTGCTACTTCCTTCTTTTTACGTGCCATATTATCGTATCTATATTGACTAGTTCCAAATCTGAGGAAAGCACATGCGGACCAAAAAGAACCTGAACCGAATGCACGGTGCAAATCTTCAAGGATTGCCACACCAGCAAGATGAAGGGCATGAGCACACCAGTTCAAGCCCATTTGTTGTAAGTCCTTACTCCTCCACGCCTTTGGGCGGTTGAATGCTTGTGATGTGTTCATTTAACTACTTGGTTTGTAGCCAATGTCGATTACTCTGTTCACTTTTATACACAGTTGTCTTAACGTATCATTTCACCTTACATGGTTTAAAAGAGATGAAGGATATTCTTTTGGTCTTGATCGTATTCTAGTTGTTATGTTCACGTCGCACACAATGATAAAATAGCATGTTTGTTTTATATCTGTTTGCCCATGATATGAATGATGTCATACTATGTTCATCCTACTTTAAACCATGTCTCTTTATCCTTAGATGTCAGCGAATGTGAGGAAATAGACAATATAGTAGGCATGCTACATGGACATATGTTCGAAAGTGATTTTATTATGTAGTTGGCACTACAATACATGCTAATGTATTACGGTAGTTCACCAAAATAAGTTATGTATAAGCGTGTAACCTACTTTGTTTGTTTTTGTCTCATTAGTAACTTATACGGTACACTAATCTACAAGTTCAAACTTTCGAGGAAGCTATGGAAAAATGATTGAACAGCCACAACCACACGAAGGTGACGAGGCTACCACAGGGCACAATGTCACCTCTTGCTGCGGTGCGTTAGTATCTCTCCACTAACGGTGCAAAAAGCACATTCACGCATAGTGCAGGTTGGTTGTCAAGGTAACCTCGTCCAAATCGCCTCTTGAACAAAATATTCCTGCTAGGCAGTGATATATCTGTGCTCGAGACACAAGTCCAATCCCTAATGGGCGTCGTTTTGGAAACGAGAATAGTGGTTGACAAATGTCATCAAGATATATTTGGTTTTGAAACCGGACTATCGGACATTAACCGTTGTTCAAGAGCAATGGCGGAAAAATGGTGAAGATCGTCTGCTCCATCAGTTCTATAACGAAACATTAGCACTCGGTCAAATGATACGTGTTTCTATAGATCTGATGGTGCTTTTATCTGCAAGGCTGTAAACTTTATGCCAGCAGGCCTTTTGTTGTAATCTGACATTTATCTTTGCTTTGCCAAAACTGCAATAATTACGACGCTATTTTTTGTATAGTGTAGGTTTATCTTAGTAATGTATTTGGCGAAAGCTTCGTAGGAGCCCAACATGCCAACATTAAATCGGGCCCATTCCAATTGGGCTAAAAAGCGATTATGGGCGAAATTTGCATGTAGCCCACTAAAAATATCCGGGCCTAAATCAGCATAAGATTTCATATTTTTACGGTAGGCACATGCCCATAGTGGGCCTTTAACGAGTCTAAACATAATTTGGGCCATCGGTAACAATAGGCCGTTTACTGGTGTAAATATCTCGAGCCCATAAAAAGCGATGCGGATCTTTCACGGGCGAAATTCGGACGGTCAGAATGCGCCGACCTAATACCACGGCCTCTAACAGGCGGAAGTTCGGTCGGGCTAGATTATCGTCATTTTTATATGGGTTGTTAATGGGCCCTATGTGACGTTGGGCCACATATGGCCCATGGATTTCGTCCGACGTTAACAGGCCAAAAATCACAACAGGACGAAAGTGGCCCAAATCTATAGTGGGCCGCTAACAGGCCGAATGTCAGACATGGCTGAATATGACCCAAATCCTTCACGGTCGTTTATGGGCTGAAAGTTTCAATGGCCTGTAAATGGGCCCAAATGAAGCAGGACCTTTAACAGGCCGGAAATACACCGGGCCGTAATTTGGCCCATATACTTAGCGGACTGTTAACGGGCCATAAGTGATCATGGGCCGCGATGATGACAAGTTTAGGACAGGCCGTTGACGGGCGGATTTGACACTAACCCGTCTGGGCCTTAGCCCGACAATGTTGGGCTGGCCCATTATGGTCCATAAAATCTCGAGGGCCTTTAAATGGGCGACCCATTATTATAAAATCTAAATGCGCCTTTAATTTGGGCCAGCCCATTATGATCTGAAAAATCTCTTGGGCCTTTTGTTGGGCTGGCCCATTATGGACATAAAATCTTGTGGGCCTTTAGTTGGGCGGCCCATTTAAACTTGATGGGCCACTTTTGGGCGGTCCACGTGTAAGCATATCATAGGCGCATCTCGCCCATTGGATGAGTGACACTGTGCCAGCGGAGTGACACGTGTTTCCGACCAATCGAAATTTTACACGTGGAAAATCCCCATTGGTCCGGAACATTAACGGGTTATCGGATCCAAAACCGGACCCGATAGCTTAACGACGTTCCGTTATAGTGGATGCCACGTGTCGGTCACCCTTGGCGAACACACTTACAGCGGACGCGATTTATCGTCATGGAAGTGGACACTTCCGTGATGATAATTTTGGTAATGTCATGGAACACTTCTACAACAGCAACCTGGTATGACTATCTTGATTCTATCATAAATTTGTCATGGATGTACATGCATGACAGAAAACGTGACCTACTGTGACAAACACGTATCATCATGGAAGTGTATTTTTTTGTAGTGCAAGCCCTCGATAGCTTAAAGTTTCACTTGGTCGCCATTGATAAGATTACGAAGTGGGTTGAAGCCAAGCCTGTAACAAATGCAGAGGACGACATAGCCATCAAATTCATCTCAAACATCATCTACCGGTTTCATGTGCCACATAGCATCATCGTGAACAATGGCTCCAACTTAAGCGCAACAATATCCACAACCATAGGCTCACCATCCACTAAGCATCGAGTCGCTGCACATGATCCAGCGGACAGGTGGAGGCAGAACCAGCGGGCTCATTATCTGAAACTTGGGATGCATCGTCGAGCCATCCCGTGTTTCCATCCTTCTAAACTTTGCTCCTACTTTGTTGCAAGTGCTATCTTCCACAATCGTACCCTTGTTGGCATCGATGTGTTGGTATTTTAAAGGGTCAGAATGTCTTTGCTTAAACTTGCCAACACTAATATGTTGAGGTAGAATTTTTTATAATACCGTTCACCCCCTTTATTCCGTTGCACTCGATCTTACAATCTTGTTCATTTGTTTTGCAAGTTGTTTTCGTCGGCACCTTGTACCGACTTAAGTAGCATATGGCTTGATTAATTTGAAGTTAGGTAGAATGCCTTCATTATAAATATATTGAGAGGACCTTCATCAATCATTTGTTATTAAATGATTTTTTATCCTTTACAAAACTTCGTTCACCCAAAGACAGAAAAAATATCCGGTTCACACAATAGTTTCTTTTGCAGATTAGGGAGTGAGGACAAAATTAACGAGGTATTGCTTTGTTCATATGTCAATGGTAGTTGATCAAAGGAAAAATGGCAGCGCTACGCATCAGACTACAGATGTTTGCTGCCTATCACACCAGTAGAAGGTCGTTTGATCAGGTGCAGGTAAGTCGTCCGATCAGGTGGTTAGCCACCCACGAGATTTGCTTGGTTCGTTCATTAATAGGCCCGCGCTAAATTTTCTTGGTAGTAACTGCTCCAGCGAAGCACATGCACTACTACTCGGTTATCTCTCTTGCTTCCTCCAGCTAAGATCTTGGGAAATAAAATCGTGCTTCCATCAGGCGTTGCTTCCTCCTTGGGAAATAAACTATGCTTCCATCGTATTATTATTGAGTTAATGCCAAAAAAATATTTGCTTCAATATGTTTCTGTCGAATAATTTTTCTGCTTCCACTCAATAAGATTCGTTTCTATCTAACAAAAAGATTGCATCCGATGTATTTGCTTACAATGTGTTTCTGTCGAATAAAAAATTTGCTTCCACACAAAATGAGATTTGTTTCTATCTAACAAAAAATTGCATCCAGTACATTTGCTTCCGATGTGTTTCTGTCTTATAAAAGAATTGCTTCCACCCAAAATGAGATATGTTTCTATCTAACTAAAAATTGCATCCAATGTTAGCAACTTCTTTTACAATGATGCATAAAAAAGTATTCACATCTACTGGAATCAAATAACCCATAGATTCGTTTCGGGTAAACATAAAAATGTTACATTTCCATTTGATTACATATGTTCCCAAGGTAATGGAAATTACAATTCAGAGTGCGCCTTAACCAGTTCAAGCAACATCTTTTCCAGCTTCTTTTTGACTGCCTTCACTCTCCCCTACTATAAATTCCTAGGATGTCTATCGAATGCCTTCATGAACTGGGCTTCAGCTGCTGCGTACCACCAAAATATAGCCTCCACTGGGAATACAACAAGCGGTCACTATCTACACCAGCAAAAAAAAAACAGTTGCATACATAAGTTCACCAAAACAGCAACAAAATTACCATCAAATGGCTTGAAGCAAAAACATGATTTTGTATGAAGGCAATAACAGGTTTACTTGTAGCATAGAAGCAAAGGTATGTTTTGATGAAATACTATGGAAAACATGTGTATGGTCAGAGCCAAAAAACTGTCATTTAGAAGAAAAAAAATGTAGTATGGTGGCATAGAATTACATCAACTAGCAGCATATGACTTGAAAACCTGGCCGGCTTAATTTTGTTAGGAAGCATGAGAGTATATAATGGAAGAAGCATGAAAAACATAAATAATGGAATCCAACTTACATACATGCATACAACCATGGAGAGAGTGCGAGGAGAGGATACACCATGGCTTGGTGGAGTAATGCACATGTACTACACGTGTGAGGTGACAAAACAAGCCGCTGGTGCAATCTAATTTAAATTCAGGTGGCTATCTATATGCACATGAAAAAAAAATTGAGAAGCTATAGTGCCACAATTGATCAATACATAAGAAGCACGTATATGTGACATGGGAAGCGTGGATGTTCTGAAGCGAAATTTTGTCATTATCAAAGTGGAAGCTTGGAACATTGATAATGGAAACAAACTGATTTTGCAACCAACATGAGTATGCATTTGTGATGCCCGGATATTTAAGCTACAGTGAACCTCCGCTAATGATGCCACGTCACCTCGATTTCTGTTGCTAATCTCGCGTTAGTTCAAAGCCGATACAAATTCAAATTCGAAATAAAGCCAAACATCAAAAGTTTTCAAATATTAAAACCCAAAATGTTTGGATTGTGCCAGTTAGTGCATAGGTGATTATGATGAAGAATCCACATCTTTATATAATGTATAAATGCACTAAAATGATTTATACAGTAGCCAAAAACATTATTTAAATGCCTTTGCTATTTTATAAAATACTAAACTATTTTATTTTGGGTTAAAACCTTTTGTGGCAGAAGGTTATTTTGAAACGTTATTTTAGGAACTATTGTCATATTTTACTAACTAAAACAATAATAATGTGGAACTAAAATCAAAACAGGAAAGAAATAGAAAACAATAGGAAATATAAAATGAAACAACCCCCCATACGGGCCTCAGCCCGACCAGCCAACCTACCGGGCAGCCCACCCGTCCCTATATGGCCTTCCAGGCCAAACCCTAACACACCGACACCCCACTCTCCCCACACTCGCTCTCCCTCCCCCCAACCCCGATCCAGATCGGATCGGGTCACCGGACGTCGCCGCCCGCAGACACGACCCCGTCGCCGCCTCGGCCACTCCATCGTCGACCCCGTCGCCCTCGTCCTCGCCTCCTCCCAACGCCGTCCTCGCGCCGTCGCCTCTCAGGAGCCCAATCCCCTCGCCCTCCACCCCCGACGCCGACGCTGGTGCCCGGAGCTCCCTCGCCGGCCTGCTTCCTCCTCCCCATCGGTCTGCCTCCTCTTCGCTCGCGTCGTCCCCGTCGTCCTCCGCGAGCCCCCGCTGCCCTTGACCCTGCGATCCCCGGTGAGGCCCCAGGCCTCCCCCTCTCCTCCTCCTTCCCCTGTCCCCGTGTGCGACGCGCTCGCGCGTCCGTCGTCGTGACCGTCCGGCCACCTGAGGCGTCTTCTTTGTCGCCCTTGAACCGCCGCCCACCGCTCCCAAACCCACGCCCGGCGTGGACCTCGGCTGTGAGCAGCTCGCCCAGCAGCGCCTCCACAGCGCGCCTGGCTGCACCTTGTGCCGCGCCTTAGCCAGCGCCTCGCCCGCCTATGCCTCGGCTGGCTTAGCCGGACTACTTTCGGCCAAATCCGTTGCCCTCACCATGCCTTACGCCCGCCCGGCCCGACCGCCGTGCCGCTACCTCCCGAGGTCGCCGTGGCCTGCTTTGCCATCTTCGCTTCTCGCCGCCCGGCCACTTTGGCCCGCCCGTGAACCACCGGCCTCCCCCTGCTCGGCGCCACCGGCTCCGCCCGCCCTCACGGGCATGCGCTGCCCCGAACCCTTCAACGGCGCCCGCTAAGGCCCCTAGGGCCTATGACAAACGGGGCCCAGCCCAGAACGTTTTTTAAGTAAAAGAAAATAAAATAAAAATAAATTATTAGTTAATTAATTAAGTTAATTAATCATGTTTAATTAATCTAATTAACTTGTTAGTTTACTTAAACAGTAATTAGTTTAACCTAAACCCTAATCAACCTAACAGTGTATGATAGGTGGGTCCCAGTGGGCCCACATGTCAGTTTGACCAGTCAACACCTCTGTTGACTGCTGATGTCATGTTGATGTCATGATGACATCAGCAAACACTGTTTTGGATAATGTTGAATTAAATTAAATTAATTAAAATTCTAAAAATGATTTAAAACTTTAGAAAATCATATAAAATAAACCGTAGCTCAGATGAAAATACTTTCTACATGAAAGTTGCTCAGAACGACTAGACGAAACCGGATACGCAGCCCGTTCGTCCGCTACACATACCTAGCGTAGCAAACACGCAACTTTGCCCATCCGGTTCATCTGTCCGAAAACGCGAAACACCGGGAATACTTTTCCGGATGTTTCCCCCCTTCGCCGGTATCACCTCCTACTGCGTTGGGGCACACCTGGCACCGTTACTTGTTATATCATGCATCGATATGCATCTTTTTGCATTATATTCATTGTTTCTTCCCCCTCTTCTCTCCGGTAGACTACGAGACTGACGCTGTTACTGGTACCCCGATCGACTACGGTGTTGACGACCCCTCCTTGCCAGGGCAACCAGGCAAGAGCCCCTTTGATCACCAGATATCGCCTATTCCTTCTCTCTACTGCTCGCGTTAGAGTAGTGTAGCATGTTACTGCTTTCGGTTAATCCTATTCTGTTGCATAGCCTGTCATTGTTGCTACAATTGCCTTTACCTGCTATCCTAATGCTTAGTATAGGATGCTAGTGTTCCATCAGTGGCCCTACACTCTTGTCCGTCTGCCATGCTATTTGATCGGGCCGTGATCACTTCGGGAGGTGATCATGCATATGCTATATACTATATCTTGTTACATTACTTATGATCTTGTTAGGAGATGAAATTTGAAGGGGCGGTGGCTCCATCCCGATGAGAGGTGGGCTCGGGTTCACGGCCCCATTGTTACTTTGTGTGGCCCGGCTGACGGGCATGTTGAGACCGCCTAGGTGAGAGGTAGGCCTGGCCCTGGTCGGTTTCCGCGGTTACACCATTAACACGCTTAATGAGATCTTGGTATTTGATCTGAGTCTGGCCATTTGGTCTATACGCACTAACCAACTACGTGGGGAAGTTATGGGCACTCGACGTCGTGGTATCAGCCGAAGCCTTCGTGACGTCAGCGACTGAGCGGCGCGCGTTGGTTTGGACCACGTAACTTGACTTCCTTTGTAATAGAGGTTGCTAGGTCTACTCTCCGGCCGCGTACGCAACGTGCGGGTGTGCTAAGGGCGATGGGCCTAGACCCCTATGCGCTTAGGTTTAGACCGGCGTGCTGACCTCTCTGTTGGCCTAGGTGGGGCTGCGGCGTGTTGATCTTAGAGGCGGGCATGACCCGAGAAAGTGTGTCGGCCAAATGGGATCAAGTGTGTTGGGTTATGTGGTGCACCCTTGCAAGGAAGTTAATCTATTGAATAGCCGTGATCTTGGTAATGCAGACGACTTGGAGTTGTACCTTGACCTTATGACAACTAGAACGGGATACTTAATAAATCACACCCTTCCAAGTGCCAAATACAACCCGGTGATCACTCTCTAACTTGAGGCTGACGAGGAGGATTGCCGGGTAGGATTATGCTATGCGATGCTACTTGGAGGACTTCAGTCTACTCTCTTCTACATGCTGCAAGACGGAGGCTACCAAAAGCGTAGTCTTCGATAAGACTAGCTATCCCCCCCCTTATTCTGGCATTTTGTAGTTCAGTCCATCGATATTGCCTCTTTACACATATACCCATGCATATGTATTGTAGCTCCTTGCTTGCGAGTACTTTGGATGAGTACTCAAGTTGGTATCATAGCCGACTGCCTGTAGGAATCCCCCTTCCACACTCCTTGGCCGAAGTCGAGTCTAGACATTGCAAAAACTTTTACTAACATGGTTGTGTGTCTTACGGGCCCACGTCGCCATTGGGTGGTATTAGGATCTTTTATTCCTGGATCTTTACTCGGGACTCGATCTCTTCTATTCGTGTTAAAATGAATTTATTAACTTTCGACTCTAGGTTCTCGTAATTACTTTCTCCCGAGAGCCCCTCACTCCGGATGATCGCTTGTCGCACTGTAAGATTCCGAAGATACTTTAAAGTGTTCTCTCAAGACTTTGTGTCATTGCTTTTTGCATTCCCCACCACTGTTATATCCTTAGGGATAACTGCATACACTTTCCAGTCTTACGCTCAACCCCATTGATCTTGTTAATACAAGATGCCTCGAACTGCTCCTCGTTATTTCGAGTATCCTTTGAGCTTACCGCCTTGTAGTTCTTGCCCGTGAATACCCCATACGGATAATTCCTCGACGCATCGAGTATCCGTTCTTCCCCGTTGTTCTTATGATTCACAAGATACATTGAAATACTATACGATCTTCGGTATCCTCTGCCGCTATTGCTGGGCAAATACTTGTTCCGCTGCATTATGGATGCGTTCCATATGACTAGCAATATTCATAGTATCCTTTGTCATTATCATTTTGAGTCCGTTGATTCAATATATTGCGAATGATCGCAATCCTCAATCAGAACCTAGAATTCATCTTTTCGGCTCAGATGTCATCTTAAACATGAGCTTGTTCTCGACCAATCTATTTGCCGTCAATTGTACCCTTAGGTCAATTGAACTTATCCACCCTTGATTGCAGCGTCCTCTTTTGGTCCTTCGATTTGGAAATCATAATTCCTTTGATATCTAAGCATCGAATCGTTCAGATGTTCTATAATATGATGCCCTTGCATTCTTTCTTCAAGCCCCGGTTGTGTGTAGATGCTCACATCACCAAGTTATCGATCGCCATATCCCTTTGTTGGATTATTATCCGGCGGTGTCCTTCATAATTAATCACCGGTGAGTTAGTTCTCCGATACATAATGCCTTTGGTAAATTGTATCCTCTCCTTTTGTCAACCATGCTCTATTTTCGAGCTTGTGTTAGTTACTCTTGAAGCTTGTGGTATATGTTTCTAAGATGCCCCGATGGGTTGGACCTATACCTTCTCTAAAACCGTGTGAAACCGAAAGTTTTCACGAGTCATATTCTCCACAGTGATTTAATGAGATAAAATTTCAACACTAAAATTCCGTCAAAATGAGGAGTGAATGAAAGGTTATGCATTGAAGAAGTGGGAGTCGACCTTGAACTTTGTGTTCATGACCATGGACATGATGTAGATCCTATGCTACCTGGTCCTTTCTTCCTGGAGCACAATTTTCGACGATGAGCTAAGCTTACGTCGATTTTCCTCGTCATATCATTTCACCTTGAACAACAAGCTTGATTTCGAGTTTGTGTCGTACCCATGGTTCCAATAACCTTTTGCTTCATAATTCCTTTAACTTGATGTCATCGCCGATAGATTACATCTTCGTGGAGACTCTCGACAAAATTTGTCGTGATCATCATCAACATCTTGACTCCTTCCTGGATATCAATTGAATTCATGATGAGAAATACCATCCTTGCCCTCGATGAATTTTATTATCATCGACCACTTTATTGCCTTCCCACCAACACAGATTGTTCGTGTTTGGTGTTATACCTTGAGTTCCCTGCCATCCAACAATTGTTCTTCTTTACTCGGAACATTACCATCTCTTATGTCATCAATGTTGTGAGAATTACACCACCTCTTAAGAATTTGTGATACAGTGATGCTTCTCACCATCACCATTCTTTTCTTGGTCCCCATGTTGAGTGAACTCTGTTGTGCAAATTTAATATCTCTAGCAACCCTATTGCTTTAGAGTTATTGGACAATAATTCCAATTTTGTGTGTTGGTTGCTCAATCGCCGTTCCGACGTTGGGCGTGCAACCCAGCCCATATTTCGGGCGCACCTTTCAACCCATGTTTAATTGTGTATGTTTTCCTCCAGCATACATCATTAAGTCATTTGATCTGGCTAATGTTATCTCCTTGTTCACATATGTGGAAATCCATCCTTTTTGGAAATGTCAATGGATTGTCATTTGAGTCAATCAGTCACCTCCTCACCTCTCCTTGATTTAATGATCAACTCTTGTTTGAACTTCGCTTCCATGGTTTAATTCGAGAATCTTACAATGTCACCTCGACAATTTCATTTGCACCTTTCTTCTCGGGCATCCCGAGTCTGAGGTATCCTGACGCCCATCGGATCTGAACCTCGGTCAGATGTGATGGTTTGAACATATTTCCAAGGGTTATAACATTGGTCTTTAACCGGATAAGGTGATGTCATCCTAACACACCTGCCCGGAGGACCTATTGTTATAGTTCTTCCTTTTAGCAATGTTAGTCATTCTTCCGTGAGGAAATTGTAAGACTTATTCTATAAGTTGTTCCTGATGGATCATTTGTGTTTCCAAAGTCTGATCTTCACCTGATGACCATGTCAATGCTATCTCGAAGCATGTCGGTTGTACTCAGATTTTCAACAAGAACATTTGAAGCCCAATGCTAAATGTTTCTCGCTCAATTATCCAAACACCGTTGTATGGGTAATGTCATGAAATCCATCTCCCCTTTTCTAAAGGGATTTCTACTTTGTATCCTGCCATGAATATCATGCTCTGCTTGTCCTTGGGAAGGGTATACCCCTGGTATATGTGTCAAACACATTTTCCTTTCCATTGTTCTATTTGATTCGATGATCATATTTTCCTTTCCATTGAATTGTTTAACCTTCCTGGTGATCCATATGATCTAAGCAGTAATATTCTTCTGCTTATGTAAACACCTTGGTGTACAACCGTGTCAGTAAGACCCTATTGCATTTGTCGATAGCATTCCGGTAACCACCGATGGACGAGAACTTTGCCTATTGGTCCGCCTCGTTCAACGAGCAGGAAAAGGGTTCTCTTTGTCCCTCGCACTTGGTATCGATGTTGTTGCCGACATAACTGGCAGGCTACCCTCTGACATGCCTTGCTATCGTGACCGTGCAAGATGTCAGCCCCCTTTCTACTTTAAACCACATGGTGGGCCCATAACCCACAGTTCCACAGGATCGAAACCCGACTCTCCTGTACACCCTGTTGCCAAAGTTATTCCTAGAGCTTGACTTCGTATGTAGTTCACGGGCCACCTGCCTATTGATCTATTATGGTATCAGACGCAATACTTATTCCCATTGCTCTGAACCCCTTTCACATTTCGTATCAGGCAACAAATGATTGCCTATCCACTTGAAACTTCTTATTGCACCTTCTTACCTTGCTCCCGATATTTTCTTGATTTCAATTCAAGAGTTGCTTTACGCCACCTTCCCGATGTTATCGACCAGGTAGTCAACCTTGTAGAGGTCTGTTCTTTGAAATAACCACCCTTTATTCTTTCGTAAGAACGATGGAGATCCTGAAGAAAGGACGACAATTTCATCATGATGCGTTGAGGCATAGGAGTGAAGAGATCGATGCTATGGATCGACCTCTTCGAGGAGAGCAACAAAAGACGAGAAGATCCATTAGACTTACGTAACGAACTTCCCCTTACACCCTCTTAAATCTCGGGACGTGATTTCTTGTAGTGGAGGAGAATTGTGACGCCCGGATATTTAAGCTACAGTGAACCTCCGCTAATGATGCCACGTCACCTCGATTTCTGTTGCTAATCTCGCGTTAGTTCGAAGCCGATACAAATTCAAATTCGAAATAAAGTCAAACATCAAAAGTTTTCAAATATTAAAACCCAAAATGTTCGGATTGTGCCAGTTAATGCATAGGTGATTATGATGAAGAATCCACATCTTTATATAATGTATAAATGCACTAAAATGATTTATCTGATAGACAAAAAACATTATTTAAATGCCTTTGCTATTTTATAAAATACTAAACTATTTTATTTTGGGTTAAAACCTTTTGTGGCAGAAGGTTATTTTGAAACGTTATTTTAGGAACTATTGTCATATTTTACTAACTAAAACAATAATAATATGGAACTAAAATTAAAACAGGAAAGAAATAGAAAACAATAGGAAATATAAAATAAAACAACCCCCCCATCTGGGCCTCAAATTTCAGCCATTGGCCTACCGGGCCAGCCCACCGTCCCTATATGGCCTTCCCAGCCAAACCCTAACCCACCGACATCCCCACTCTCCTCACACTCGCTCTCCTCCCCCACCCCGATCCAGATCGGATCAAAGTTCTGGGGCGTCGCCGCTTGGAAGACGCGACCCGTCGCCGCCTCGGGCACTCTGTCGTCGACCCGTCGCCCTCGTCCTCGCCTCCTCCTGCGCCCGTCCTCATGCCGTCGCCTCTCGAGAGCCCGATCCCTCGCCCTCCACCCCGACGCAAGCGCCCGGCGCCGGAGCTCCTCGCCCGGCTGCTTCCTCCTCCCCACCGGTCTGCCTCCTCTTCGCTCGCGTCGTCCCCGTCGTCCTCCGCGAGCCCCCGCTGCCCTTGACCCTACGAACCCCGGTGAGGCCCCGGGCCTCCCGCTCTCCTCCTCCTTCCCCTGTCCCCGTGTGCGACGCGCCCGCGCGTCCGTCGTCGCGGCCGTCAAACCACTGAGGCATCTTTGCTTTGTCGCCGCTGACCGCCGCTTGACCCCTTCCCAAAGCCACGCCCGCGCGGACCTCTGGCCGTGAGCAGCTACGCCTTGGCGCGCCTCCATGCGCGCCCCTGTACGCGCCTTAGCCACGCGCCTCGCCCTTTGTGCCTCGGCTGCTGAGCCAGGACCTGCTCACGGCGAACCGATGCCCCACCCTCACCATGCCTTCGCCACTTGTTGACCCATTTGCCGCTACCTCCCAGGTCGCCGTGGCCCTACTTTGTCTTTGCTTGCCGCCCATGCACTGGCCCGGCCAGGCTAAACCTCCCCGGCTCTGGCGCCCTCGCTCATCCCTACAGGCGTCTTGCCCAAAACAAACAGGTGTTGGGCACCCGTGCCCGGGCTCCCGCTGCAGGCGCCCGCTAAGGCCCCCTAGGGCCTATGACAAACGGGGCCCAGCCCCAGAACGTTTTTTTTAGTAAAAGAAAATAAAATAAAAATAAATTATTAATTAATTAATTAGTGAATTAATGAAGTTAATTATTCATGTTTAATTAATCTAGTTAATTTGTTAGTTTACTTAAGCGATAATTAGTTTAACCTAAACCCTAATCAACCTAACGATTGTATGACAATTGGGTCCCACTGGGCCCACACGTCGGTTGACCGATCAACACCTGCATTGACTGCTGATGTCATGCTGATGTCATGATGACGTCAACAAACACTGTTTTGGATAATGTTGAATTAAATTAAATTAATTAGATTTCTAAAAATGATTTAAAACTTTAGAAAATCATATAAAATAAACCGTAGCTCAGATGAAAATACTTTCTACATGAAAGTTGCTCAGAACGACGAGACGAATCCGGATACGCAGCCCGTTCATCCGCTACACATCCCTAGCATAGCAAACACGCAACTTTCCCCCTCCGGTTCATCTGTTCAAAAACGTGAAACACCGGGAATACTTTCCCGGATGTTTCCCCCTTCCAGTATCACCTCCCTCTGCGTTGGGGCACACACACCGTTACTTGTTATTCATGCATCGATATGCATCTGTTTGCATTGTATTCATTGTTTCTTCCCCTCTTCTCTCCGGTAGACTACTGAGGCCCAGCACATCTGGTACCCGATCGACTACGGTGTTGACGACCCCTCCTTCTTGCAAGGGCAACCAGGCAAGCCCCCCTTTGATCACCAGATATCGCCTATTCCTTCTCTCTACTGCTTGCATTAGACTAGTGTAGCATGTTACTGCTTTCGGTTAATCCTACTCTGTTGCATAGCCTGTCATTGTTGCTACAGTTGTTGATACCTTTACCTGCTATCCTATGCTTAGTATAGGATGCTAGTGTTCCATAAGTGGCCCTACACTCTTGTCAAAATGCCATGCTATACTCTCGGGCCGTGATCACTTTGAGGTGATCACGGGCATATGCTATATACTATATCTGTTACATTATTTGTAATCTTTGTTAGGAGATGAAATTTGAAGGGCGGTGGCTCCATCCGGTGAGAGGTGGGCACAGGTTCCCGGACCCCATTTGTTACTTTGTGGCCCGGCGACGGGGCATGTTGAGACCGCCTAGGTGAGAGGTAGGCACAGCCTGGTCGGTTTCATGATTACACCATTAACACGCTTTAACGAGATCTTGGTATTTGATCCGAGTCGGCCATTTGGTCTATCACGCACTAACCAACCACGTGGGGAAGTTATGGGCACTCGACGTCGTGGTATCAGCCGAAGCCTTCATGACGTCGGGCCGATCGGCGGCAGCTAGCCGGGTTGGACCGCGTAACTTGACTTCCTTTGTAATGGAGGTTGCTAGGTCTGCTCTCCGGCCGCGTACGCAACGTGCGGGTGTGCTAAGGGCGATGAGCCTAGACCCCTATGCGCTAAGGTTTAGACCGGCGTGCTGACCTCTCTGTTGGCCTAGGTGGGGCTACGACGTGTTGATCTTCCGAGGCCGGGCATGACCCAGGAAAGTGTGTCCGGCCAAATGGGATCAAGCGTGTTGGGTTATGTGGTGCACCCCTGCAGGGAAGTTAATCTATTCGAATAGCCGTGATCTTGAATATGGGCGACTTGGAGTTGTACCTTTACCTTATGACAACTAGAACCGGATACTTAATAAAACACACCCTTCCAAGTGCGGATACAACCGGTGATCGCTCTCTAACAGGCTGACGTGGAGGGATTAGGGTAGGATTATGCTATGCGATGCTACTTGGAGGACTTGATCTACTCTCTTCTACATCTTTGCAAGGCGGAGGCTACTAAAGCGTAGTCTTCGATAAGACTAGCTATCCCCCCCTTATTCTGGCATTTTGTAGTTCAGTCCATCGATATTGCCTCTTTACACATACACCCATGCATATGTAGTGTAGCTCCTTGCTTGCGAGTACTTTGGATGAGTACTCAAGTTGGTATCATAGCCGACTGCCTGTAGGAATCCCCTTCCACACTCCTTGGCCGAAGTCGAGTCTAGACATTGCAAAAACTTTTACTAACATGGCTGTGTGTCTTACGGGCCCACGTCGCCATTGGGTGCTATTAGGATCTTTTATTCCTCGATCTTTACTCTGGGACTCTGATCTCTCTTCTATTCAGGTTAAAATGAATTTATTAACTCTGACTCTAGGTTCTCGTAATTACTTTCTCCCGGAGAGCCCCACACTCCAGGATGATACTTTCCGCACCGAAGATTAGAAGATACTTTAAAGTGTTCTCTCAAGACTTTGTGTCATTGCTTTTGCATTCCCCACCTTGTTATATCCATAGGGATAATGCATACACTTGCCCACGATCTTCGCTCAACCCCATTGATCTTGTTAATACAAGATGCCTTGAACTGCTCCTCGTTATTCCGAGTATCCTTTGAGCTTACAGCCTTGTAGTGTTGGGGAACGTAGCAGAAATTCAAAATTTTTACGCATCACCAAGATCAATCTATGGAGATTCTAGCAACAAGAGAAGGAGAGTGCATCTACATACCCTTGTAGATCGTTAAGCGGAAGCGTTCATGAGAACGGGGTTGAAGGAGTCGTACTCGTCGTGATCCAAATCACCGGAGATCCTAGTGCGAGCACGGACGGCACCTCCGCGTTCAACACACATACTGACCGGTGGCGTCTCCCACGCCTTGATCCAGCAAGGAGAGAGGGAGAGGTTGAGGAAGACACCATCCAACAGCAACTGTGGCGTGGTGGTGATGGAGGAGCGTGGCAATCTTGCTGGGCTTCGCCAAGCACCACAGGAAAGGAGAAAGAAGAGATGCATGGCTGCACCAATGAGAGGAGAGGTTCTCATGTGTTTTTGGGCAGCCCTAGGCCTCTATATATATAGGGGAAGGGGAGGAGGGTGCGCCTCTGGGTTCCCACCCCTAGAGGCGGCAGTCTAGATGGGTTACAAGGGAGGCAGCCAAGAGGGGAGAGAGGGGGCGCCCACTAGGTGGGCCTTAAGGCCCATCTGGACCTAGGGTTTCCCTTCTCCTTTTTCCTCCTAGTTGCCCCTTGGGCCCCTTGTGGGAGGCGCACCAGCCCACTTAGGGGCTGGTCCCTCACCACCCTTGGCCCATGCAAGCCTCCGGGGTTGGTGGCCCCACTTGGTGGACCCAGGACCCTCCGGTGGTCGTACATTACCGATATCGCAGAAACTTTTAGGTGACCAAAGCTTGGACTTCCCATATATAAATCTTTACCTCAGGACCATTAGGAACTGCTCGTGACGTTAGGGATCTCATCCGGGACTCGAACAACATTCGGTAACCACATACAAACTTCCTTTATAACCCTAAGCGTCGCCATCGAACCTTAAGTGTGTAGACCCTACGGGTTCGGAGACATCGAGACATAATGAGGGCGTTCTCCGGTCAATAACCAACAGCGGGATCTGGATACCCATGTTGGCTCCCACATGTTCCACGATGATCTCATCGGATGAACCACGATGTCAAGGACTCAATCGATCCGTATACAATTCCCTTTGTCTAGAGGTATTGTACTTACGAGATTCGATCGTCGGGTATCCGATACCTTGTTCAATCTCGATTCTGCAAGAAGTCTCTTTACTCGTTCAGTAACACATCATCCGTGATCAACCCCTTGGTCACATTGTGCACATTATGATGATGTCCTACCGAGTGGGCCAGAGATACCTCTCCGTCACATGGAGTGACAAATCCAGTCTCGATTCGTGCCAACCCAGCAGACACTTTCGGAGATACGTAATGCACCTTTATAGACACCCGGTTATGTTGTGACGTTTGGTACACCCAAAGCATTCCTACGGTATCCGGAGTTGCACAATCTCATGGTCTAAGGAAAAGATACTTGACATTAGAAAAGCTTTAGCATACGAACTACACGATCTTTGTGCTAGGCTTAGGATTGGGTCTTGTCCATCACATCATTACGCCAATGATGTGATCCCGTTATCAACGACATCCAATGTCCATGGTTAGAAAGCTGTAATCATCTATTTATCAACGAGCTAGTCAACTAGAGGCTTACTAGGGACATGGTGTTGTCTATGTACCCACACATGTATTTGAGTTTCCTATCAATACAATTATAGCATGGATAATAGCGATTATCATGAACAAGGAAATATAATAATAACTAATTTATTATTGCCTCTAGGGCATATTTCCAACAGTCTCCCACTTGCACTAGAGTCAATAATCTAGTTCACATCGTCATGTGATTAGCGATAGGTCACATCGCCATGTGACCAACATCCAAAGAGTTTACTAGTGTCGTAAACTAGTTCACATCATCATGTGATTAAGACTCAATGAGTTCTTAGGTTTGATCATGTTTTGCTTGTGAGAGAGGTTTTTTAGTCAACGGGTCTCGAACCTTTCGGATCCGTGTGTGCTTTGCAAAATTTCTAGGTCATATTGTAAACGCTGCTTCCACGCTCCACTTGGATCTATTCCAAATGGTTGCTCCACTATACGTATCCGGTTTGCTACTCGAGAATCACTCGGATAGGTGTTTAAAGCTTGCATCGGCGTAACCCTTACGCCGAACTCTTTATCACCTCCATAATCGAGAAACATGTCCTTATTTACTCCAAGGACAATTTTGATCATTGTCCAATGATCCATTCCTGGATCATTCTTGTACTTATAGTGACTCATGGCAAGGCACACTTAGGTCACGGTACACAAAGATAGCATCTTGTAGAGCCTACGTCTATAGCATAGGGGCGACCTTCGTCCTTTCTCTCTTTTCTGCCGTGGTCGAGCTTTAACTCTTAACTTCATACCTTACAACTCAGGCAAGAACTCCTTCTTTGGTGATCCATCTTGAACACCTTCAAGATCATGTCAAGGTATGTGCTCATTTGAAAGTATTATCAAGCATTTTGATCTATCCTTATAGATCTCGATGCTCAATGTTCAAGTAATAGCTTAATCCAGGTTTTCTATTGAAAAACACTTTTCAAATAGCCCTATATGCTTTCGGAAATTCTACATCATTTACGATCAACAATATGTCAACAACATATACTCATCGAGAAATTCTATAGTGCTCCCACTCACTTCTTTGGAAATACAAGTTTCTCATAAACTTTGTATCTACCCAAAATCTTTGATCATCTCATCAAAGCGCACATTCCAACTCCGAGATGCTTACTCCAGGTCCTTAGAAGGATCATTTGGAGCTAGCATACCTTTTAGCATCCTTAGGATCGACAAAAACTTTCGATTGTATCACATACAACCTTTCCTTACAAAGCGGTAAGGAAACTTCGTTTTGACATCCATCTCGCCAGATTTCATAAATGCAGCTAATGCTAACATGATTCCAACGGACTTAAGCATCGCTACGGATGAGAAAATCTCATCATAGTCAACTCCTTGAACTTGTGAAAAACTCTTACGCCACAAGTCGAGCTTCACAGAACGGTGGCATTACCGTTCACGTCCGTCTTCTTCTTAAAGATCCATTTATCTCAATGGCTCGCCGATCATCGGGCAAGTCCACCAAAGTCCATGCTTTGTTACGATACATGGATCCTATCTCGGATTTCATGGCTTCTAACCATTTGTCGAATTTGGGCCCACCATTGCTTCTCCATAGCTCGTGGGTTCATTGTTGTCTAGCAACATGACATTCAAGACAGGATTGCGTACCACTCAAGTAGTACGCATCCTTGTCACCCTACAGTGCGTCGGTGACTTGATCCGAAACTTCATGATCACTATCATAGCTTCTACTTCAATTGGTGTAGGTGCCACGGAACAACTTCACGTGCCTCGCTACACACTAGTTGAAGTGATGGTTCAATAACCTCATCAAGTCTCCACCATCCTCCCACTCAACTTTTCGAGAGCGAACTTTTCCTCGAGAAAGGACCCGATTCAAGAAACAATCCCTATTGCTTCCGGATCTGAATTAGGAGGTATACCCAAGCTGTTTTGGGTGTCCTATGAAGATGCATTTTGTCCGCTTTTGGTTCGAGCTTATCAACTTTGAAACTTTTCCACATAAGCGCCGCAACCCCAAACTTTTAAGAAAGCGACAACTTAGGTTTCTCCAAGCGGTGTTGTCTCAGCGGAATTACGTGGTGCCCCATTAAAGTGAGTGTGGTTGTCTCTAATGCCTAACCCATGAGCGATAGTGGTAATCGATAAGAGATATCATAGTACGCACCATATCCAATAGAGTGCAACTATGATGTTGGACACACCATCACACTATGGTGTTCGAGCGGTATTAATTGTGAAACAATTTCCACGGTGTCTTAATTGCGTGCCAAAGCTCGTAACTCAGATACTCATCTCTATGATCATATCATAGACATTCTATCCTCTTGTCACGAAGATCTTAAACTTCACTCTGAAATTACTTGAACCATTCAATAATTCAGACTTGTGTTTCATCAAGTAAATATACTCAACATCTACTCGAATCATACGTGAAGTAAGAACATAACGATATCCACTTTGCATGCCTCGGCACTCATTGGATTGCACACATCAAAATGTGTTACTTCCAACAAGTTGCTATCTTGTTCCATTTCTTGAAAACCGAGGCTTTTCGGTCATCTTGCCCATGTGGTATGTTTTGCATATCTCAAGTGATTCAAAATCAAGTGAGTCCAAACGATCCATCTGCATGGAGTTTCTTCATGCGTACACACCAATAGACATGGTTCGCATGTCTCAAAATTTTCAAAACGAGTGAGTCCAAAGACCCATCAACATGGAGCTTCTTCATGCGTTTTACACCAATATGACTTACATGGCAGTGCCACAAGTAAGTGGTACTGTCATTACAATCTTATACTTTTGGCATGAAAATGTGTATCACTACGATCGAGATTCAATAAACCATTTATTTAGGTGCAAGACCATCGAAGGTATTATTCAAATAAATAGAGTAACCATTATTCTCCTTAAATGAATAACCCGTATTGCGATAGACATAATCCAATCATGTCTATGCTCAGCATAAACACCAAATGATAATTATTCTGGTTTAATACTAATCTTGATGGTAGAGGGAGCGTCACGATGTTTGATCACATCAAAATTGGAAACACTTCCAACACATATCGTCGACTCTCCTTTAGCTAGTCTCCGTTTATTCGTAGCCTTTTATTTGAGTTACTAACACTTAGCAACCGAATCGGTATCTAATACCACAATTGCTACTAGGAGTACTAGTAAAATACACAATAACTTAATGTATATCCAATATACTTCTATCGACCTTGCCGACCCTCTTATCTACCAAGTATCTAGGGTAATTACGCTCCGATGGCTGTTCCCCTTATTGCGAAGCACTTAGTCTCGGGTTTGGGTTCAACCTTGGGTTTTCTTCCTTTGGGCGACAAAGCTGATTTGCCGTTTCATGAAGTGTCCCTTCTTGCCCTTGCCCTTCTTGAAACTAGTGGTTTTACAAACCATCAACAATTGACTTCTACTTTCGCGGTGTCAAACATCGCGAACACTTCAAGGATCATCATATCTATCCCTGATATGTTATAGTTCATCACGAAGCTCTAGTAGCTTGGTGGCAATGTCTTTGGAGAAACATCACTATCTCATATGGAAGATTAACTCCCACTCGATTCAAGTGATTGTTGTACCTAGACAATCTGAGTACAAACTCAACGATTGAGATCTTCTCCCTTGGTTTGTAGGCTAGAAAACTCGTCGGAGGTCTCATACCTCTTGACGTGGGCACGAGCCTGAAATCCTAATTTCAGCCCTCGAAACATCTCATATGTTCGCGACATTTCAAAAACGTCTTTCGTGCCTCAACTCTAAACCGTTTAACCGAACTATCACGTAGTTATCAAAGCGTGTATGTCCGATGTTACGCAACATCCACAAGCGACGTTTGGGGTTCAAAGGCACCGAAGCGGTGCATTAAGGACATAAGCTTTCTCTTGTCCGCATAATCGCTACTTTCAACTTTCAACTATATTTTCTCTAGGAACATATCTAAGCAGTGGAACTAAAGCGCGAGCTTCTGACATAATTTGCAAAAGGTCTTTTGACTATGTTCAAGATAATTAAGTTCATCTTATGAACTCCCACTCGAGATAGACATCCCTCACGGTCATCTAAGTGATTACATGATCCCAAAGTCAACTAGGGCCGTGTCCAGATCATCACGTGAGACGGACTAGTTATCATCGGTGAACATCTTCATGTTGATCGTATCTACTATCGACTCATGCTCGACCTTTTCGGTCTCTGTGGTTCCGAGGCCATATGCAGTACATGCTAGGCTCGTCAAGTTAACCCTAAGTGTTTGGCGTGTGTAAATCATCTTACACCCGTTGTATGTGAACGTAAGAATCCATCACACCCGATCATCACGTGGTGCTTAGAAGCTGACGAACTTTAGCAACGGTGCAGATTAGGGAGAACACTTCTTGAAATTGTTGTAAGGGATCATCTTATTTACTACCGTCGTTCTAAGTAAGCAAGATGCATAAACATAATAAACATCACATGCAATTATATAGTAGTGACATGATATGGCCAATATCATATAGCTCCATTGATCTCCATCTTCAGGGCTCCATGATCATCATCGTCACCGGCATGACACCATGATCTCCATCATCATGATCTCCATCATCGTGTCTTCATGAAGTTGTCTCGCCAACTATTACTTCTACTACTATGGCTACCGGTTAGCAATAAAGTAAAGTAATTACATGGCGTTGTTTAATGACACGCAGGTCATACAATAAATAAAGACAACTCCTATGGCTCCTGCCCGGTTGTCATACTCATCGACATGCAAGTCGTGATTCCTATTACAAGAACATGATCAATCTCATACATCACATATCATTCATCACATTCTACTTGGCCATATCACATCACATAGCATACCACCGCAAAAACAAGTTAGGCGTCCTCTAATTGTTGTTTGCATGTTTCTGATGGCTGCTATGGGTTTCTAGCAAGAACGTTTCTTACCTCGCCAAAACCACAACGTGATATGCCAATTGCTATTTACCCTTCATAAGGACCCTTTTCATCGAATCCGTTCCGACTAAAGTGGAGAGGCGGCACCCGCTAGCCACCTTATGCACCAAGTGCATGTCGATTCAGTGGAACTTTTGTCTCACGTGGAAATGCGTGTAAGGTCGGTCCGGGCCGCTTCATCCCACAATACCGTCGAAACAAGATTGGACTAGTAACGGTAAGCATATTGAACAAAATCAACGCCCACAACTACTTTGTGTTCTACTCGTGCAAAGAATCTACGCAATAGACCTAGCTCATGATGCCACTGTTGGGGAACGTAGCAGAAATTCATAATTTTCTACGCATCACCAAGATCAATCTATGGAGATTCTAGCAACAAGAGAAGGAGAGTGCATTTACATACCCTTGTAGATCGTTAAGCGGAAGCGTTCATGAGAACGGGGTTGAAGGAGTCGTGCTAAATGCCGTGATCCAAATCACCGGAGATCCTAGTGCCGAGCAGACGGCACCTCCGCGTTCAACACACGTGACAAATTTCGGCTGGATCGCCTCCCCACGCCTTGATCCAGCAAGGAGAGAGGGAGAGGTTGAGGAAGACACCATCCAACAGCAGCACAACGTGGCGTGGTGATGATGGAGGAGCGTGGCAATCTTGCAGGGGCTTCGCCAAGCACCACGGAGAGGAGAAAGAAGAGATGCAGGGCTGCACCAACGAGAGGAGAGGTTCTCATGTGTTTTTGGGCAGCCCTAGGCCTCTATATATATGGGGGAAGGGGAGGAGGGTGCGCCCCCTCTAGGGTTCCCACCCCTAGAGGGGTGGCAGCCCTAGATGGGTTACAAGGGAGGCGGCAAAGAGGGGAGAGAGGGGGAGGCGCCCACTAGGTGGGCCTTAAGGCCCATCTGGACCTAGGGTTTCCCCTTCTCCCTTTTTCCTCCTCCTAGCCCCTTGGGCCCTTGTGGGAGGCGCACCAGCCCACTTAGGGGCTGGTCCCTCACCACCCTTGGCCCATGCAAGCCTCCCGGGTTGGTGGCCCCACTTGGTGGACCTCGGGACCCTCCGGTGGTCGATTACATTACCGATATCGCCCAAACTTTTAGGTGACCAAAACAGGACTTCCATATATAAATCTTTACCTCCGGACCATTCCGGAACTCCTCGTGATGTCCGGGATCTCATCCGGGACTCAACAACATTCGGTAACCACATACAAACTTCCTTTATAACCCTAGCGTCATCGAACCTTAAGTGTGTAGACCCTACGGTTCGGGAGACATCTTGAGACATGACCGAGGCGTTCTTCCCGGTCAATAACCAACAGCGGGATCTGGATACCCATGTTGGCTCCCACATGTTCCACGATGATCTCATCGGATGAACCACGATGTCAAGGACTCAATCGATCCCGTATACAATTCCCTTTGTCTAGCGGTATTGTACTTACGAGATTCGATCGTCGGTATCCGATACCTTGTTCAATCTAGATTTAAGGCAAGTCTCTTTACTCGATTCCGTAACACATCATCCGTGATCAACCCCTTGGTCACATTGTGCACATTATGATGATGTCCTATCGAGTGGGCCCAGAGATACCTCTCGAGTCACGCGGGTGACAAATCCCAGTCTCGATTCGTGCCAACCCAACAGACACTTTCGAGATACATGTAATGCACCTTTATAGACACCTAGTTACGTTGTGACGTTTGGTACACCAAAGCATTCCTACGGTATCCGGAGTTGCACAATCTCATGGTCTAAGGAAAAGATACTTGACATTAGAAAAGCTTTAGCATACGAACTACACGCATCTTTGTGCTAGGCTTAGGATTGGGTCTTGTCCATCACATCATTACGCCAATGATGTGATCCAGTTATCAACGACATCCAATGTCCATGGTCGTGAAACTGTGAACCATCTATTGATCAACGAGCTAGTCAACTAGAGGCTTACTAGGGACATGGTGTTGTCTATGTACCCACACATGTATTTGAGTTTCCTATCAATACAATTATAGCATGGATAATAAACGATTATCATGAACAAGGAAATATAATAATAACTAATTTATTATTGCCTCTAGGGCATATTTCCAACATGTAGTTCTTGCCCCGTGAATACCCCCATACGGATAATTCCTCGCACGTACCGAGTATCCGTTCTTCCCCCGTTGTTCTTATGATTCACAAGATACATTGAAATACTATCTGATCTTCCGGTATCCTCTGCCCGCTATTTAACAAAGCAAATACTTGTCTGCTTGCATTATTGATGCGTTCCATATGACTAGCAATATTCATAGTATCCTTTGTCATTATCATTTTGAGTCCGTTGATTCAATATGTTGCGAATGATCGCAATCCTCAACCAGAACCTAGAATTCATCTTTTCGGCTCAGATGTCATCTTAAACATGAGCTTGTTCTCGACCAATTTATTTGCCGTCAATTGTACCCTTAGGTCTATTGAACTTATCCACCCTTGATTGCAGCGTCCTCTTTTGGTCCTTCGATTTGGAAATCATAATTCCTTTGATATCTAAGCATCGAATCGTTCAGATGTTCTATAACATGATGCCCTTGCATTCTTTCTTCAACTGGTTGTGTGTCGATGCTCACATCAGCTCCGTTATCGATCGCCATATCCACTGTTGGATTATTATCCGACAGTGTCCTTCATAATTAATCACCTGGTGAGTTCTTTCTCCGATACATAATGCCTTTGGTAAATTGTATCTTCTCCTTTTTGTCAACCATGCTCTATTTTCGAGCTTGTGTTAGTTACTCTTGAAGCTTGTGGTATATGTTTCTAAGATGCCACACGATGGGTTGGACCTATACCTTCTCTAAAACCGTGTGAACCCGAAAGTTTTCACGAGTCATATTCTCCTGGTGATTTAACAGATAAAATTTCAACACTAAAACTCCGTCGAAAATGAGGAGTGAACGAAAGGTTATGCAATGAAGAAGTGGGAGTCGACCTTGAACTTTGTGTTCATGCCCATGGACATGATGTAGATCCTAACAGGACGACTTGGAGTTGTACCTTGACCTTATGACAACTAGAACCGGATACTTAATAAAACACACCCTTCCAAGTGCCAGATACAACCCGGTGATCGCTCTCTAGCAGGGCGACGAGGAGGGATTGCACGGTAGGATTATGCTATGCGATGCTACTTGGAGGACTTCAGTCTACTCTCTTCTACATCTTTGCAAGACCGAGGCTGCTGGAAGCGTAGTCTTTGATAAGACTAGCTATCCCCCTTATTCAGCATTCGCGATTCACCCACCGATATTGCCTCTTTACACATATACCCATGCATATGTAGTGTAGCTCCTTGCTTGCGAGTACTTTGGATGAGTACTCACGGTTGCTTTTCTCCCAACTTTCCCCTTCCCTTCTACACCGGTTGTCGCAACCGGATGCCGGAGCTCAGTGGCAGACACCACCATCGCATTTACGACTCCTAGTACCGGAGGTGCCCTCATCGTTGGAGATATGCCCTAGAGGCAATCATGTATGATGATATTTCCTATGTGTTTATGAATAAAGATAGTCCTTGGACATTATCAATGATGTGTATCGACAAATGCACGTGACTTGTTTGTGGGACTATGCATTGTATGATGACCGTCCTAAAAGGTCCTTAGTCGAAAGGGCATGTGTGGACCTTGTGACAAGACTAGACTAGCATATGACACGGTCGATGGCTTGGTCTCACTAGCCATGGAGCATTGGATGCTAACCGGATAATATGGACTTGGAAAGGTCTGGTCGGATTCGACATAGTCGGATCCGAGTCGAGATAAGGTCCGAGTCGGATAGACCCAACTATGAGACGGCGATAAGTCATCTGTGAGTCTCTAGTACAACATACGTTCTATGTCCTAAGACCCGAAATGACGCATGTACTCGAGATGGTGATAGACTTGCTTTTGGGGCCGACCAAACGCTACTCGCGGATCGGTAGTTACAAAAGTAGGTTTCGGGTTTGTCCAATCCCATCTTTGCGAGACATGGTCGTGCAAGATGGGATTTGCCCTCCGATCGGGAGAGATATACTCTGGCCCCTCGTGGTGATCTCGACCAGGAAAGCATGGCCATGCGACAAGGATTATGAGATAATCGGATTGTGGTGATATCATTGGAACGAGAAAGAGGTCGGGCTAGCACAAGGATGATGGGGCCTCGCCTTGAGCCCGGCTAAATATATCGTCTTGACAAGGAGCGAAGTGTGACACGTTATGCGAGGTTCGCCCTAACCGGCTTCATAGTCGACTTGGTGGTCGGCACGCCTTGCTAGAGGCCGCTACCAACCGTGACAGGTCGGAGGTGATCCGAACTGTGACCAAGTGACTTGAACCTAAGGGGTCAGCGCGTTTAAGGGAAGGAACCTACGAGAGTGGGCTTCAGGGACACCGCTGGTCGGATGTGATCCGAATCGACTAGGAACGTGACCGAGTAGACTTTAGCTTTAGGGTCCGTGCGAGGCCCAAGTGTTGAGCCACAAGTGGACGCCTATATAAAGTGGAGGTGCGGCACACTCATTAGTTCGACCGCTTGCTGCCGCGACTAGGGTTTGCATGTGTTGCGAATAGCCACCTCCACTCGCCGCCGTTGTGTGATCGGACCTAGCGATCCGCCGCGACGATGTTCCTCCCAAGACGCAGCTGGATACCGTTAGAGGCGGTGCACTTGCGCGCCTTCCGTGAACTCGTGACGTGGGATCGGACGACCCGGCCGCCGAGGGAGATCGAGCGAGGAGGAGGCGATCCACGCAGACGCTGTTGCCCAACTCTTCTTCCGTTGCGGCCTTTCGCGCGTCTAGTGGTAACGAACTGTGATCCATCTCCCGTAGCATGTTCCTGGATGTTCTGCGCGTAGGAATTTTTAATTTGCAGTCGACGCACCCTACCGTAGAACCCAACACCTACTACTACGTGCAGCCCGCTAAAGACGACCAGGAGTAGTTAGGAGGATCCCAGGCAGGAGGCCTGCGCCTTCTTCGTCTGTATCCCGGTTTGTGCTAGCCTTTGCTAAGGCAAACTTGTTTAACTTATGTCTCAGATTTCGATATTGTTGCTTCCATTGACTTCGTCTATGATCGAAAGCACTTGTATTCGAGCCCTCGAGGCCCCGGCTTGTATTATGATGTCTCGTATGACTTATTTATGTTTTAGAGTTGTGTTGTGATATCTTCATGAGTCCCTCGATCTTGATCGTACACATTTATGCGTGCATGATTAGTGTACGATTGAATCGAGAAGCGTCCACCGCTTTTTATTGCCACCTATGTACATAACAGACTATGTTTTTTGTTTTTCCAATGAAACCAAACCTTCTACTCCACAAAACCATATATTACAATTAAGAAGCAAGGTGAGTATGAAGCATGAAAATGGTTCTCCGGAAACATAACCAAGTGTCATCAAGCATCGAATGTGAAAATGGAACAAAAATAATATCACCGCCAACATGGTGATGCATATTTGTGTGATGTACCAGGAATTCCCATAAACAGATTAATAATTGAGTGATCCAATAGGCAGTACACGGTGGAAATCAAACCCAACATACATATCAATCTATGTATCAAGACAAGGTGAGTCAAAACCTAGGTTCATTGAAAACAGTGCTGGAGTCTTCGTTTACGATCTGGGACTCCGAAGAAGATGCGAAGATGAGTGGAGAAAAATCCTTCACTCCTGCTACATGCTGCCTAGTTATCCTCCACGAAGCAAGGTGAGGCAAGCACTTCCCTGGTGATGGCACGCACGAGCGCGACGGTCTAACTCAGGTTGGAGCATCGAGGGGGAGGGAGAGCGGAGGACGCATCGGATTGTGGTGCGGGGCAGGAGATCCTGACCTGGGTAATTTTGGCAGAGAGGTCAGAGTGGGCGAAGAGGATTGCGAGCTGGCGGTGCGGTGTGTCGGAAGCCGGCCATGAAGCGGGAGCTCGGCAGTGGCGGAGGAGAACCAGCGCGGCGGCGGAGATGGATCGTCGTTGATGGCGTTGGCAGGAAAAGAGGATCGAGAAAGGCGAGATTTGGGGATAGAGATAGAGACGGGTGTGTTAATTGGGAGGCTTGGACCTTTTTTTTGTGCTTTTTTGAGTGAGCTATTGGCCGTGGGATTGTGCAGGATCAACGTCAAGCAATTAGTCTGACATTTGCTTTCTATCAGCCGTATGATAAACAGTGTTTCCCAAGGAAAAACGACTAATATTTAATTTGTCCAATATGTGGTCCTGCACAAACTCACATGGTTTCATCTACTTACAAGTGAAACCATGCCTAAAAGTTATACCAAGTTATTTCCCGCAGGAACTCATATGGTTTCATATAGTTATATGTGAAACCATGCCCTAAATCTTACAATGCTCAATTGGTAGAGAAAAGGAAGCGCGACTGAAAACTTAAGACATAATAGGAAACTAGCTAAACTCTATGTTGACATTGTAACACAACACAAACACGCAAAATAAAAGCCAATAAGGCTCAACACATACAATTTAGGTGCACATTTGCCACATCATCAACCAATTCACTACCACAATTTAAGGAGCAACATTTTCAAGAGAAAACTTAGACATAACATGAAACTGGCTAAACTAGGCATGTACATTGTAATACGACACACCACGCCAATAGAAGCCAATCAGGCTCAACACATGCAGTCGAGGTGTACCATCCGTCATGTTATCATCATCATCAACCAATGCAATAGCGCAGGGATTTTTTTTTCTTTTTTTGATAAGCTGTGTTGCCCACCTTCGTTCGCAAGCTAACTTGCAAAAAAAAAAAAAAACTATTGAAACATTAAAATAACTTTCCTTGCAAAATTATCAGTTGTTGTACCAACTTTGTTTTTTTAGTAAGTACCAACTTGGGTGCTTTGAATCATTCAAAATTACTAAGGATCGTACAAAGTGAAAATATCAACATGAACACACCTTCTAGGCTAAAGTTTGTTATCTAGGAATTTGAGGCCTAGAGTTGCAATGACAAATTAAAAGAAAGTGGTATAATAAACCAGCACTCGTTTGGGCTTTAGGCCCAACAGACCATTCGCTCGCATACCCCGGCTGCCGGCAGCGCAACCTTATATAAGCATCGGACGAGCTCTAGGGTTTTACCCTCTCTTCTTTCCGCCCTACTTGCGCCTGCGCAGCCGCCTCCGTCGTTGTAGCAGAAGCAGCGATCCCCCATCGCCAACACCCGAAGAAAGGTTGTCACATCCCTCCCCTACGCCTGCCTATTCACCCATGGCACTGCGGATCTGCGGGCTTTATCGTTACGTTTGGTGCTGGATTTAGTTGCTGTGATTGATGATGGTGTTGCCTAGTTTCGTTCCCGATGGTGTTGCTTTATCGTTCGTTGAGATACTCCTTTCATTTTCCACTTGTAAGGCTTAGTTTTGTGCCGATGTTTGTAGCCACTGTTTAGATCTCAAATAAGCCCTGGCTTCTTAGTTGCAAAATTCTTGCAGAAGATCTGTATGGAGGAGGAATTGGACCTTATTGTTAAACATATTTTAGTTGGAGCTGTATTATGCCTCGGTATATATTTTGCTGCCGATTTCTTGATTTGGCCCGTCAAAAAAGTATGCAAAACAGGGGCTTTGAATTGCTTGCTTATCTGTAACCGCTTACTTATGGATCACTTGCTAGTATGTAGGCATTCGCTTTTTTATTTCGATCTGCATACATGATTTGGGTGCTCTCCTGTATGATCTGAAGTGCAATTGAACTGTACACCAGCATTTGCATAATGCAATTCCTTGTGTTTGCAGCATGGATACCCAGGTCAAGCTCGCAGTCGTGGTGAAGGTGATGGGCCGCACCGGCTCCAGGGGTCAGGTGACCCAGGTCAGGGTGAAGTTCCTGGATGACCAGAACCGTCTCATCATGAGGAACGTCAAGGGCCCTGTTCGTGAGGGCGACATCCTCACCCTGCTCGAGTCCGAGCGGGAGGCCAGGAGGCTGCGCTGAGCGGCTGCTTTTCCTGTCTTCGGAAGTAAACTCTACTGCATTTGAATCAACTTAATGAACGCTGGTTTTGTCTTTTGCCTAGGCTATGGAAATGTAAGCAGTACTTAATAGGTTGCAGTTTTCTTCTGTTGCCTGAATTAAAGTGCAGTTGATGTTGCGAGACTTGATCATCCTTGCGCACCTCTGGGTTATTTGAATTGATTGGATGAATGATATATTGTATCCTATGATTTGAGTAAAATTATGGTTACCTGTGGTGATTTCTGTTTCTTGAACACTTGAACTGGAAAATTCAGCAGTTATCTCTCACAACAATCCTGCCGGTAATAATAGTGAATGCAATTTGGGTTACATGCAAAGTTTTCTCTCACAATGCTGTTCTCCGTTTGCTTAAAGCTGTCTATCATCCAAAGTTGCTCTATGAACGGAGAACAGCGTTGACAGATACTCCCTCCGTCCCATAATGTAAGACGTTTTTTGCCGCTAGTGTGGTGTTAAAAAACGTCTTACATTATGGGACAGAGGGAGTACCATACTACATGATTTGGGTTACTCCAAATGCAAGCCAGCGCGGAGTTTTGGAATCCAGTGTTTGAAGCCATTTCAAAGTAAAACTTTTTGTACATTTTCTTTACCTATCTACTCCCTCTGTTTCTAAATATAATTCTTTTTAAAGATTTCAATAAGAACTATGTACGGATCTATATAACTATGTACGGATCTATGGACATATTTTAGAGTGTAACTCATTTTGCTCCGTTTGTAGTCCGCATTAGAATCTCTAAAAAGACTTGTATTTAGGAACGGAGGGAGTATAAAGGGCGCTGATCTGCGCCGGCGCACCGGCCCAATTGTTGGGCCAGTCGAGCACCAGGCGTCCGATCGCCAGCTACCGTCATCTCGTGAGATTCCTTCAAGAAAATTCTCCCCCGCAGCTAGTCGCCTCGCCACAGACCAAGCACCGGGACGCCTTGCCGGTCGTTGACCTCGCGGCGCACTCGCCACGGATGGCAGCTAGCCACCTCCGTCATTGTCAGGCCAGAATCGGGCGGCCGTCATACAACTCCGGGCCAAGCGCCATTGACACATACAACACTCGCCATTGCAACTAATCCCGAAGTGAATGGACGTAGCAAAATTCAGACGAGTTGTAGCAAAAACGCGCCGAACTTCGCCGCGGCGCTTGAAGCACCATGGCCTCGTGAATGGATGTAGCAAAACACGTCTCGAGTAGTAGCAAAAACAAGGTTGTTGCAACAAAATGTCGTAAAAAGCACCACAGCTTCATGAATGGATGTAGCAAAACACGCATTGAGTAGTAAAAATGGCCACCGCCGCCGCCGCCGTCGCAGAAAATGGCCGCCGTTGCAAAACCAGAAGACGGTTGTAGCAGAAAAACCGGGCTACTTCCAAAGCAAAATTAAAATACGGTAGTAGCAAAACTTGGTCCGATCTAGCAAATCAAAGAAGATGATAGCAAAAATGTTTCCGTTCCCAGCAAAAAGACATCGGTTCCAAAGAAATCATGATGCTTGTACAAGCAAGAATAAATGCCGGTTGTAGCTCATGATTTGCCGGTTGTAACATGTTGGAGTCGCCGCCGATGTTGGTTGTAGCTCCTCGGCGTTGTCGCTTCTAGCTTCTCCGACGGCAGGTTCCAAAGAAATTGCTTGTGGTTTGCAAGACCGGTGGCGTACCGCGGTCATCCTTAGTCATCGCTTTGCCGTCGCGTGCCACGGTTGCCACTCCGCTGCGTCGCCCGTTGTAGCATGGTCGCTGCCGTTTGAAGCGCCTAATCCCATGCCGCAAGCCGGGTTGCCGCACAACCGCTACCGATGGATGGGCGCCGCCGGAGTAGCGCGGGGTGAGTGGATGGCGGCCGTCACGAGCGGCAAGGGCATGTGGATGATGGCTGCTCACGACATCGACGGCGGTCATCACCGCCAAGAGTTTATTTGGGGAGCAGCGGGGAGAAGATGGGCGAGAGGATAAGGAAAGGGAATAAATGGTGGAGTGAATCGTGCGGGATAATAGAGACATGCTTAAGCGGTGGTGGGTGGGCCTGTTGCCAGCGTGGACTTGACCGACGGAGTTTCAACCGGTCGACCGACTTTAAACGTTTCCCGAGTATAAAGTGCCATTGAGAATAAAGTTTTGCAAGGAGGCTGGTAGCCAAATGCCTTGTGAAGTTCTTCCAGAAATAGATTCCAGCAGTCATACTCAAGTTTGTTGCCTCATCTATCCAAAGTGAAGTAGGCCGTGTAATGGTTTAATCATAATGATTGATGAAATATTTTAGTTGCGCTGAGATGGTTAATTCAACTAAGAGTGTATATGGTAGTGATATTAATATCATTTGTGATTTCCTGCGCAAAAATAAATAAAATCATTTGCGATTTGTTTGTAGCAGCTATGAGGAAGCCTCAGTTGAAGCGAGGAGATACTAGTAGCAGCATGAAGAAGCTTAGGTTTCAGGTGTCGACTCGCATCCGCTGGTATCATTTTGGTTGTTTGTTCCTGTATGAAACTCAAATAATATTTCTAGAATATTTTATGCACGGTATACAGAGAAGGTTCATAGGTCAGCCAGTAGTCATGCTGTTTGTTATTTGAGGGCCTCTTTGATTCAAAGGATATTCACAATATTTTTGGAGGATTAGAATCCTTAGAAAATTTTCCTACATTGACCGTTTGATTCGCATAATTGAATCCTATAGGAATTTTTTCTAAGAAATCATTGGTATTATTTTTCATGAGAAATCTAACGTCCACTTAAACCTCTTGAAGAGATCTTCTGTTTTTCTTGTGATGCAACCAAACAAACTCAAATCCTGTAGGATTCCAATGAGCATGACATTCCAATCATGTATTACAATCGTCAGATTGAGATTACCATGGCTTGTTGGTCTCCTTTGCACACTTCACACTTGGTTTATTTTTTGGATGGGCACTTCATACTCCAACTGATTGGAGATAGGAAAAATGTACTACGCTTAAATGATGAATACAGATAGAAAGCCTATTTAAATTGATGCCCTGAAATGTTGTCTTTCGCCTTAAGCTTTTTTTCCTTTGCAAAATTGCTTTCGAATTTCCCATAAAAGTCTACCAGTTCTTGTATATGTCATTTCACCGCGGTATCTTTCCATTAAATAGGATGTCTAGAATTCTATTATTCGGTTGAGGCATCTTGCTTTTCTCTACTCTTATAAAAAATAGAGTTAGCGATAATGGTGTGTCTGCAATCCTGCAATATAGGTCGTGCGATTTATATCTAACAGATAGGAAGGAAACTGTGATAATTTTGCAAAAAGATACCTACACCTCTCTTCACATTTGTAAATAATGTCTTCTCTTGTTCATTTTTCTCTCTCACAAGATAAACTACTCATACAAATGCATTTTGATGTTCCATGCAACGCACGGGCATCTTGCTAGTAAGAATAACATATTTAGGTGCAATTCGGAACCTGATTGAATGCGTCTTTGGACTGCTGACCAATGCATGACAATCTTCCTGTCCTGGGGCAATGTAGAGGGCGTCATCTAGCAACCCATGTAGGAAAAACTGGGTTCCCGTAAAGGCATCTACAAAGCGGATCCTCAACCTCCCGCATCCGACACGATCCCGCGTCGGTCCGTCAAAGCGTCTGGACGTCTGTTTTCCCGCAAACCGGAGGCAACCAAAAGGGTCCATAAACCGGAGACAAACAAAAGGGGGCTTTGTGATAGTTTGGACATCCATCTAGTCAATCAAAAGGCACCATGTACCTCTATCCACTCCATCCGTGCAGGATTTGGTGGAAGGTTATTGTTGTTTGGCAAAAAGGAGAACGATTAGCGCATGTATTTGACGGAAGTTTTTTTTAGTATCCTAGCATGTATTTGGCGGAAAGATGTAATATGGAGTAGTTGATTTGGCGGAAGGCTACATGAATTGGTTTAAACACGCAGCGTTGAAAATGGCCCGTGTGAAAACTGTGTTAATGGCCTGTGTTGGCGGAAAGTATGCGTGTGTGTTCATGCCATGCAGTTTGGCGGAAGCTAGCTAACTAGCATCCTTTTGACGGAAGGCTTGGAAATATTTATTTAATCACCTAGCAATTTTTTTTAGAGAAAAGGTTTCATCCCGACTTTATAAATAAAGCCATCAGGCAGCGTTCGTTACAATCAAACCACAACCAATGAACCAGACAATCGGCCACAACCACAAGGCAAAGTACGGGGAAGGCAAAGTACGGGGGGTATAAGGCACTCAGGCCAAAACGGCGGCACGCATGCTGGGACTAAGACGACTACGAGAAAGGAAGTCAGCCACACGAAGCCACCTCCAAAGCTAAAAAGGGGACCACCCAGGACTACTAGCCACCTGGATCCTGCCGCGAGATAGAAGACGCTGAAGCTCGAATTTTAGAAGATAAGGAGGTCGAAAGCATCGCGGTCTTCAGTCTTAGTCAACGATCTCCACTGTTGCAGAAGCAGGCAAGACTTAAACAAGCAATCAGAAGGTTTAGCAAGAAAAATATGCTCGATAGTAAATTTGTTCCTAGTTGTCTAAAGGGCCCAGCAAACCGCAGCTAGGCCAACCCAAAACAAACGCTTGGTGACCCCCACTAGGCCATTAGCTAAAATCCGGAGCTCAGAAAAGGAGGAAGGGCTCCAGGAGACCCAAAGCCAAGACCTAATGCAGCACCAGACCAACTTGGCCAAGACACACTTGAAGAAGATGTGATTCGTGTCCTCCAGGTCTCTGCATAACACACATATGTCTGAGTTCGGGCCATTGCATTTAAGAATTTGATCCGCCGCAGGCAGGCGACCTTTGAAGATTTACCATAAGAAAATCTTCGCCTTGGGAGGAATCCGAGCACGCCAAATAGGTTTAAACTTAGCAATGGGGGTACCAGAAATTAACTTGGCATACAAAGACTTAACAGAAAAGCGGCCAGACGAAGAATGGGGCCAGACAACCGAGTCCTCTCTCTCCGAGAGCACGAAGATGAAAGCAACAAGTGACTGCCAATCATCAAACTCTTCAGAGACAGAGAGTGATGAAGGCCAACTCCAGCCTATTATCAGAGAGCTCACAGATAATGGATCTCCGGGTTAGGGCAATATGAAAAGAGCGCGGGGAAGGCCACAGAGAGAGTAGAATCCCCACACCGCCAGTCAAGCCAAAATGAGTAGATTTACCGTTACCGGCCACAACTTTAACATGGTCTTTAAAAAGAGGACGTAATTTGACAAGATCTTTCCTAAACTAGGAACCTCCCAAGAAGAGGCAAACATTGGGCTGGAATTAGGGAATTACTTAGCCTTGAGGATGGAGAACCATAGGGTGTCCTCCTCAGTCGTCATGATTTTCCACCACCATTTGATAATGAGGCATTTGTTCATTATTGCAGTGTTAAGAATACCCAACCCCCCAAGGTTTTTGGGCCCACAAATGACTTTCCGTTTAACCATCCTATATTTACGTTTATCATCCACATTCCAATAGAAAGCACCCCTGTGCTTATTGAACCCTCCATGAATACCTCCCGAGAGAAGATAAAAACCCATGATAATCATCGGAAGGGATGAAAGTCAAGCATTAATGAGAGCAACTTTACCGGCATTGGTGTTATACCTGCCCTCCAGGCATAACCCTATTACCCACCTTGGAAACAACATGGTAAGTCCTTAGCACATAATTTAGCCGGGAAATAGGAAGGCCCATGTATTTAAAGGGAAGGAGCCCAAGGAGCTGTTTAGAAAGCCGAGACCCATAAAGGCCTCCTCATCATCCACACCAAGTAATAATAACCTCACTTTTAGAAAAGTTGATCTTTAGCCTAGATAAAGCTTCAAAAGCAGGCGGAAGGAAATTAAGGTGAGCAAGGCAAGCATCATTTAGTTCAACCATAATAATTATGTCGTCCATGTATTGGAGATGAGTGACACCCTCAGGGATAAGGTGGGAGATGACATGGGAGATATGACCGCTCGAGGCCGCCCTAGACAAGATCTGAGAAAGGGCATCCGTGACAAAGTTGAACAGAAGAGGGGAAGCCGGATCTCCTTGCCTCAGGCCCCTGCCATTGGCGAAGAAGTTACTAACCTGGTCGTTAACTGAGATCGCAGTATGGCCACCCGAGACCAACTGCATAATCCTATGCACATAGGCTCCATCAAAGCCCTTGGCAAGTAGGACCTGCCGGAGAAATGGCCAACTAACCGAGTTGTAAGCCGTTTCAAAATCAAGTTTAAGAATAACAGCCTTTGCCTTACGCACCCTAAGGTCATGAACAATTTCTTGCAAGCATAATATACCATCCAAGATGAACCTCCCTTTGACAAAAGCAGATTGGAAAGGGCTAAGGGTCCTATGGGCTACATGGGAGGGGCGTGTGGCAAATCCTTTTGCGGGGAACTTCGCAAAATTGTTAATGAGAGCAATCAGCCTAAATTGCGAAATAAGGTCAGCCCCCTTGACTTTATGAATAAGAGTAATGACAACACAGTTAAGACGCCAGATATCCACTGTCCCCAAACAAAAACCTTGTATGATATTGCAAACCAGGGAGCGAAGCTGCGGCCAAAACTTCCTGAAAAAAGGAATGGAGAAGCCGTCCGGCCCCAAAGCCGAATTAGAGTTGGCGGAGCTAATCAACTCAAAAATCTCCTCCTCAGAAAGAGGAAGGAGCAGTGCATAGTTCTCCTCCTTGGTGATCCTCTCAGATTGGTCCCACAGAGAGGGCGAGATCGAGAAGCTGGACATAGGCTTGGCAGAAAGGAGGGAAGAGAAGAACTCGACTACATGCGCAAGGATGAGGGCCTAACCCGAAACTCTAGCATCGTTGATAATGAGGATATTGATCGAGCACCACCTTCTCCTCCCATTGGCAATAGCAAAGAAGTACGCGGTAGGGGAATCGCCATTAAGGGTCCAGTTCATGGTACCCCTCTGGCGCCAGTAGATCTCAGCCAGGTAGCAAAATTGGTGGAAGAGGCTATTTGGATGTCATTGATATTTTTTTAAAGTTAACCGCGGTGGACATTTAAGGTATAGGGTTGGATGGATGACTCTTTTATCCAGTCCGGACCAATTTTCGGACAAATGTCATGTCTTTTTGCAGGTCAGCGCTAGAGATGCCCCAAGTTCAGTATAGGGCAACAACACACACTTGCCAATCCCCCATGTTGAGTGTTCTTATAGCAATCTAAAGACGGACAAATAAATGTTGAGACATCTCACATGTTTTTTTTGAGGTAGCCATTAAGGCTTACATATCAGTTTTACGGTGGCTGCAATCATAAAACACCAACTGTGAGAGTTGGTCAGGCACTGAGACCAGCATCATGGAGTCTGCAGCGTCTCTAGCGCGAGCCACCAAAGCATGCGCCACACTGTTGCCATTCCCGCCGATGACTGAGATGTCCACCTCCTCCAACTTTGCCATTGCATCCATGATTCCTATGAGAGCATGACACCTGCGTAGCAACTGTATACATGAGGGTGGGAAAGCTTCAATTGTTGTCTCTGTTGACTTCCTAATGAAATATGTACCAATGCAGGGTGCTAGATGCAAGCACTAGTGGGAAAACAGTCACTATTCCCGTGCAACCTACAGGGTGCTGCACAACCCAAGAAATGGAATCATTGGAAGGCCCCGCTGATGGGATGGTGGAAATTGGACGCAGATGTTGCCTTCGATCTGAATGATGGACGTGCCTCTGTGGGATGGGTGGTCAGAGACAGAAATGGAACCATCACCTTGTCGGGATGCAGGCGCGTCGGTGTCTGCACCAGTGCAGAAGACAAGATGGCCATTGACTGCGGTGTGAAGGATCTCGTGTCAAGAATCAAAGGGAAAGTAGTGATTGAGACGGACATGCGCTAACTCCGTCAGCCTCGGCCAAGGCGTAATCACTGGACCTTTCTTCGCATCACACCATCCATATTAACAATATATAGTATCCTCACTCTTGCCACTTCATCACAAGGGCTTAGAAGACACATGAGCCAATCCTCCCCAGTATAGCAAAAATCTTTCTCCGGCGGTAGTTGCAAGAATCGTCGTATTTCGGATCTCAAGGCTTTGGATTTTATGCAATGTGACGCATCGCATGATATTCGGGCCTCGTCCTCCATCCCACGATCGTACATGTAGCCATATTTTCCAATGTACATTGCAGTTTGTTCTCTCTTGTAGCAAGAGATTCGGTGGCAATCCTCTATTTTGTGATCTTCACCTTTTTTAGGATTTGTGCTTGCCAAATTAAAGTCCAAATGCTCCTGCTTATGGAAGCTAGATGCGGAGGAGGGGGTTCTCTCTCTCTCTTTGATTTGTTGTGCCAAAAAGTAAGCACTTTTAACAGTGAGGACACCAGATTTCTCTGGATGCCAAGCAATGCAATCATTAATCTTCCGAGCTGGAAGCTTAATGACACAAATTTCCTCCGCCTCATAGAACGGGAAGATTTGTTTGATCAAATCGATGTCCCACTCATTTCTTTCCTCATGAATCAGTTGGTTTACTCAACACAATCTCGACCTTCTTGTGAACTTTGCAGCTTTAGCCCAACTTGCCTCGGGATCCATTGTCCCTTTCAATACGTGTGTTTCTTCCATCTCCCACTAATCCCTCCTTCAAGAGCTCCAGTCCAAACTCTATACCTCTCCATGTTGGGGAGGCATCAGAAGCAAACACGGTGTCCAAAATGTCACCATTTGGAAAGTATTTTGATTTGAGTACTCTGGCACACAAGCTTTCCGGTCTATGAATAATTCTCCATCCTTGCCTTGCCAGCATTGCCTGGTTGAAGATATGCATGTTTCTAAAACCGATTCCCCACTTTTTTTTGGTTTTATCATGTCCTTCCAGGCCATCCAATGCACTTTGCGATGACCCTCTTCGTCCCCCACCAAAAGTCACGGATGAGCTTGTCATGCTTTTCATGGAAACCTTTTGTCATTTTGAACACTCCCATGGGGTAGGTAAGTAAGGCCTACAACACACACTTAATATGGACCTCTTTAGCGGCGTGCAACATGTACCTCTCACACCAATCGGAGCATCTTTTAGAGAACCTTTCCATAGTGGGCAGAAAGCGTTCCCCTTTCATCCTTCCTCCAGGGGTTGGGAGGCCTAGGTACTTGCTTTCAAATGAAGATGACACCACCCCAAGGAGATTTTTAATGTCGTGCTGAGTTTCTTCCGGACACACTTCACTAAATAATAAGGATCATTTCTGGGTACTAAGTAGTTGCCCGAAACCTTTTTGGAAGCATTCAAGGGCTGTCTTGATGTCATGAGCTTCTTGTATAGAGGCTTTGAAAAACAAGAGGCTGCCATCCGCAAACAGAAGGTTGGATATGCTTTTTTATAGCAATTTTAAGAGGAGACAAACTCCCCTTTGTCACCTCACCGTGAAGAACATTGGTCAGGCAATTAGATAGTAGAAGAAACAAGTATGGGCTTAAAGGGTTTCCTTACTGCAAGCCCCTTGTCGGTTTAAAATAATCAAGAAGCTGTCCATTCCATTTGACAACATACCTTACTGACTTTACACAACTCATAATCCACCTGATCCATACATGGCAAAAACCCACTTTTTCCAGGACCCCTTCAAGAAATCTCCAGTCCACTCTATCATATGCTTTCGCAAGATCCAATTTATACGCATAATGATTATTGGATGCGTACTTGTTGTTCTGAATCTTGTGAAAACACTCGAAGGCAATGATAGCGTTGTCAGTAATCATCCATCCCGGAATAAAGGTGCTCTGAGTTTCAGAAAAGATCTCTTCCAGAAAAGGCTGGAGTCGGTTAACTAAGTATTTGGATACCACCTTGTATATTACATTACACAGACTGATAGGCTCGTAGTCCTTCAAGGTTTGGGGGTCCTTCTCTTTTGGGGTAAGGCAAATCACCATGTCGTTGACCCCTTCAGGCATCACTCCAGTTACAAAGAAGCTTTTCACTGCCTTGATAACATCAGCCCTAAGAACTCTCCAATTCTTTTGGAAGAAGCGGGCCGGGAAGCCGTCCGGCCCCGGTGCCTTAAAAGGCCCAGTTTGAAAGAGTGCGTCCACAATTTCTTTGTCCGTAAATTCCTTCACCAGCGCCTCATTCATTTCTCTAGTCACCTTTTCAGGTACGAATTTTAGGTGTCTTGATGGGTTGAAAGGATCAATATGGTTGACTAGAGGGGGCGGGGGTTGAATAGGCAACTACCAATTTTTATATTTTCTTAATAAATTAGGTTTAGCACCAAATGGGTTGTCTAGATATGCAACTAGGTGAGCAACCTATATGATGCTAGCAACAACAACAACACAAGCAAGCAAGATAAATAAGACAAGTAAAGCTTGCGTAAAGTAAAGGTGTGAGATAACCACAAGTGGAGCTGGTGGAGACGAGGATGTGTTACCGAAGTTCCTTCCCTTTAAGGGGAAGTATGTCTCCGTTGGAGCGGTGTGGAGGCACAATGCTCCCCAAGAAGCCACTAGGGCCACCGTATTGTCCTCAGGCCCTCACATGCGAGATGCTGTGATTCCACTAGTGGTGCCCTTGAAGGCGGCAACTGGACCTTTACAAACAACGTTGGCGCTCTCTCCACAACCGAATTGGAGACTCCCAACACCACAACGAAGCTTCACCACAATGGAATGTGGCTCGGAGGTGACCTCAACCGTCTAGGGTGCTCAAACACCCAAGAGTAACAAGATCCGCAAGGGATTAGTGGGGGGAATCAAATTTCTCTTCGTGGAAGTGTAGATCTAGGCCTTCTCAAGCAATCCCTAAAGAATCAACAAGTTTGATTGGCTAGGAAGAGAGATCGGGCAAGAATGAGCTTGAGAACAATAGTGGAGGTTGGGGAAGGAAGAGGTAAGTTAACTAGGAGAAGATGACTCCCTTTTATAGCGGGGGATGAAATCCGACCGTTATGCACCCACAGCCCATGCACAAGTGGGAGTAATCGCTCACGCTGACGTTACTTCACCGGCACGGGAGGTTCCATGCGCTGAGTACAACTGAGCAGGTCAGGGAGGCGGTAGTGCCGCCGGAGCGGTATTACCACTCCCACCAGCGGTACTTTCGCTTAGTGTTGAACAACAGGCGGAAACAACGGTAGTACAGAGAGGCAGGGCTGTAGTGCTGCATGGGGCGGTACTGTCGCTGGCAACTACCACTCTACATCTACTCAAGGACAGAGCAGTCAAGAAGGCAAAGAATAAGCAGTACTCCCACGGTAGAAGGCAGCGGTAGTTCCGCCGGAGCGGTACTACCGCTCCACGTGGGCGGTACTTTCACTTAGCTGTTAGAAGCTCAGTGAATCCAAGGTAGTAGGGTGGTGGTCAGGGCCGTAGTACCGCTGGAGCGGTACTACCACGCTAAACTACCGCCCATTTACGTAACCCCAAAAACAAGCGGAAGTCTCTATAGCACTAAGCGGTGGCAAGTGCACCGAGCGGTACTACCGCTTATGAGCTTCTGGAATGCCCAAGCACAAGGAGGACAAGCTCAAATGCCGGGAAAGAAAGAGGGTGTGAAAAGACTGCGTACATGTTGATTCCACCCAAACCTTTCCGTAGCGGACCCCCTCTTAATAGTACGGTGTTCCTACGACTCAAATCCACCAAAAATGAAAAGAAGGAAAAACACCGTCTTCGCTAAAGCTTCGAGAGGCACGAATCGTCTTGTGCCATATGATAGATAATCTGAAATGCCCAATGCACACAATTAGTCTGCAAAAGCATTGTCATCAATCATCAAAACCACTAAGGTGAAATATGCCCTAACACGGGTCAACTGAATCGTCCTCACTATACACAGTCCCATTTGTTTTAACTCTCCCATGTCATTCACCCACTGTACGGAATCGTTCCTCAGCTTGCCGATCTTATTCTTTTTTTGCCTCCAAGTTGCTTTCCTATGGAAACATTTCGTGTTCTTGTATCCCTCCTTTAGCCATGTGATCCTGGACCTCTGTTTCCACATAATCTCTTCTCTAAGTAGTAGCTCATCTAGCTCCACCGAGAGCTTCCTCACTTCCCTGTCAACTGCAGCAGCCTGCTTATTTTATCCCTGATCTGTTTTGACTTTTTGAGCACTGAACCAAAGCTCTTGCTACTCCACTTCTTCAGCAATACTTGCAAGGCGACCAGCTTCGGTGTGACATCAGATAAATTATTAACACTGCCGCTGCCAGTCCAACCTTCCTCCACAACCTCCTCTAGCTTAGGTTTCCGCTCCCACATGCATTCATACTCCAGACTGCTCTCCTCCCATCTTCTACCAAGTTGCAGCCAAACTGGGAAGTGGTCTAACCAACTTGAGCATATGTGAGTGACATTATAGTTGGGGAATAAGACAGTCCATCGAGGAGATGTTATGGCTTTGTCCAAGCTAGCACGAATGTTTCTGCAGCCTTCCTGTTTATTACATGTCCAGTCTGGTCCGCGGTATCCCGATAATGACGAGGCCAAAACATGTGAGCGTCATTCTCAGGCATAGCGTGATCTTCTCATTTTCTTGAATTCTCTTCCAAGGGCAGGCCTGGAATGCACCATGCCACTTACAACAAGTCCAACCAGATACAGAAAGGAAAAAGGAAATTTGACTGTGTTACAATGAAGCAGCTATAGACGAAAGGCAAACTTCATGATTTTTTAAAAAAAATACAAAAAGTAAGATTCAGAAAGGAAAATGGAAATTTGACTGTGTTACACTGAAGCAGCTGTAGACGAAAGGCAAACTTCATGATTTTTTTACAAAAAGTAAGATTCGGGAAGGAAAAGGAAATTTGGTATGTTACATTCGGGTTTGTAGACAAAAGGCAAACTTCATGAAATTTAAAAAAATACAAAAATTAAAGGGGCATTCCAAAAATTGAACTCAGGATCTCTCGCACCCTAAGCGAGAATCATACCACTAGACCAAATGCCCTTTGGTGTCTATTCAATTAATAGCTTTGTATATAATCATTTCTTACTGCACCCTTGCATGTGCAGGCCCAACACTGCGGCTGTGCTAACTTAAAACAACATGTAGATACAACGGAAAACTTTTCCAGTTGAACCATAGCCACAAGACAGAACTTACACTATTGCAGGATGCTGCTAAAACGACACTACGATTAGAGACCCTTCGACGAAACTGTGTGCAATGCAATAATCGCAAACGGTGGTGTAAAAAACCGTCAAAAAGGTGCAAAACGTTTGCGACGACGGATGCATCAAACACGGTTCAGATTTTAGTTGCGTGTGCGATGCAGGGCAGACGGTTCAGTTCAATTAACTATTTGCGATGAGGAGGAACAAAAGAAACGGGTAGCCAGATGAAAGTGTGTGCGATATACAGCATACGGTTCACTCGGATGAACTGTTTGTGATTAGGCAACACAAAAGAAACGGTCAGCCAGATCAAGGTGTGTGCGATATATGGCATGCAGCTCACTCGGATGAACTGTTTGTGTTGAGACAAGAGAACATAAACGGTTCAATATAACAAGATGTGTGTGATACGCGGCAAACAGGTCTGTAATCATAATTGTGTGCGAAGACCGATAATAACACAGACGATTGCTTCTAATAAGACATATGTGATATGCTCTGTCTACACAACATCTATTGGCCATTGGGCGACGGGCGGTCATCCGAGTACGCAATAAGGATGCGAAGAGGCATCCTATATCAAGGAGACTATTTGTTCCACCAATAGCTCATCTAAGAGAAATCTCAAGTTAAGCGTACTAAAATTTGGAGCAGCTATCAGATGGATGACTGGATGGGAAGTTGTCTTGATGTTAAATTAACTAATGGGATGGGTCATCCAGGTCAAATTAAATAACGTGTATGATCCATCCCATCAGTTAAATTAACCTCGAGGTCCTTGTTTTTTTAACACATGTTAAAGAAGGTCTACCACATCACTTTTTGACATTGTGCGATACGTGGCATACAGTTGATCCATCCGACCTGTTTGTGATGGAATAAGCTGTGTGTGTTGTGGGCAAACGCATGCTAGTATACAACCGTTTGCGATTGATGAATTCATCACCGACGGGTTCCCTAGTGTGGTTCGTGTTCATTTGATCATCATTTACTTCTTGTTCTAGCTCGATGTTCCTTATATGCTAAGTTTCCATTAATTGATGACGTTTTGTGAACACGCCACCGTTTTCCGCCATTTCCTCACATGTTTGCCACCACCAAGCGATATTGCGCATAAACCTAGGCGGCGCGCGACACACAGATGCAACAAGCGCAGCCTGTAGCACATCCACCTTTTCCAAGCATGCCAACCCAGCAAAGCGCCGCCTCTGCCATCAACCTCGTCGACGAGGAAAAGGAGCAGGCGCCACGACCCGTCGAGGCCGAGGCGCTCCCCGGCAATGCGATGGACGATGTTGTGATGCGTGTCATCGCCAGGGTTGAGCAGACCCTTAGCGCATGGCGCTTCAGCGACGCGGATCAAGATAGGCATGTCAGTGCCGAGAGGCTGCAGCTCGCCGCACAACATGATCGATCGCGCGCCATAAAGCAAGCTAGGCGCATCCGCGCCAATAGGCTACGGCTCGCCGCATGGCGAGGCCGTTGGAGCGCCCCACAGCGAGAAGCGTGGCGTGCCGCACAGCAAGAGCAGATCCATCGACGCTTGCACGCTGCTCGGCGAGGCGTTGCGGTACCGGGTACATGTCCCGTCAGTACCCCCATTCCTCGCCAGGAGTGGGCAGAGGCCCTTTGCACCATACTTGCACCAGAGGCCGACCGCGCCGTACTTGCACCAGACGCCCACCGTGCCGTTTGATGCCAATGCGCTGGTCGGTAGGCTCGATCGCCTCCTTGGCCCAGGTGTCCACCTGGGCGCAATAGAGGAACATGGCCGTTGCATCCTCGAGCTCGTGATCTCTGATGAAATAGCCAACTTGGATCTCGAGATCGCGCTCCAGATGTACCGCGAGCGTGTCGGCCGCTTGGACGAACGCCTGCACGAGTTCAGGCAGAGCCAAGAGCTATCGTAGGCAAGGGCTGCTGGTCATGGTCTCATGGACGCGTTTTATTTTGTTGAGTCGTTTCGACGTGGATAGCTATGTATTCACAGCAATCATAGTATTGCTCTGTTTCAATGTGTGTACTCTGTTTTCCGTTGTTATATGTTTTGTTTCAATGTGTGTACATACGCTTTCCATCTGTATATGTGGATGGTAGCAGCTAGATTCAAAATAGTATACGAAAACAGATAGAAAATGGAATTCATAATACACACACACATACACACACACATATATATATTAATTGTTCATTAGTTTATCACAAAATATATATAATATCATCACATATACGTGATGATACTTAACTACTAGGTACAATGCATAAAATTGAGAACAAACAATACTAGAACTAATAATCCCTCCTGGGGCCAGTATTCTGGAGCCCCTCGCTAGCAGCTCCATGGTGCGTGGCGTCTTCCCAGTGCGGAGGCAGTACTCCACCTCCTCCGCCTCGGAGCGCTTGACGTGTCGATCTGCCTCTTGCTGGTGTACGAGCACGAACGATCTTGCCATTTCGTTGGGTGCCCACTGGAGCTCCTCGTCGGTGGCACGTTGGAGCTTATCGCCCACCTCCATGTAGCGATGAGGCGCCCAACGCCTTTGACCTTCCTCGCGAAGTACCCGTCTTCGTACACCTCCTCCGCACGACGACGCGCCCGCCCCCAAAGCTCCGCCGCCTCCTTTTTCCAGGCGGCATCACGGGCTTCACAGGCCGCCTAGTACCTGGCTTCCTCCTCCGCCATCTCCTTCTTGAACGCCACTTGCCTGGCTTTCTCAGCCGGCAGCAGCAACTTCCACAGACAAAGATTGTACTGGCCCCAATCCAAAGTTGGGGGGGGGGGGGTCCAGTGCAACCTCGTTCGGCGGCACGTAGGGGTCCTCGTCGCTGCTATTCGAGTGAGCGTCCTCGGGGGGCGGCAACTCCTCGTAGGAGCGTAGGAAGACCGGCGGCGCCATGGCAGAGATTTGAGAGAGAGAGAGAGAGAGAGAGAGAGGGCGAGCGAGGGCAGGATGTAGATGAGAATGCAGGCAGGACGACGTGAGCAAGGTAGTATTTATTGGTGGCCGGAATCTAGGGTCGTAGGAACCCATACATACACGCCGATCTCCGGAATTTACGAAATCGTAGTTTGAATTACACACGATTCCCACAACAAAATCCGTGTGTGTGAACATAATAGTAGCGGTTTCCAATACGTAACCGTGTCACGATTAATGACCCCGCCACTCACCTACCAAACCTCGAGCATGAATAGTGCCAACCGTGTAGGGGCCAGTTGTCTTGCCAGATCTTTATATCTTGTGAACACCAGATATTTACATCGTCTGATGATTTTTTAACTCGCACACAAGTACACAAAATATGATTTTTCAAACCTTTATGGTTAGCCGTTGCATGTTGATGTAGTTCAAATTTGAATTACGGTCATTAAATGGCTAGCAAATCACTTAAATGTCTTTAAAAGGTCAAATGGCCCGTAGAATTTTCCAAATTTTCACATGACAGTTGTAGTAGTGCATGTTAAACGTAGAAAAAATTTGAAGGCTGTAAGAGGAAGCTATCTCCCATTCGTCATCAAATATGCATTGTTCCCTCTCGGAACCATGAGCCTTCTAGTGAGTTGCTCCAGTTTGTGAGGGGTGTGTGTCCAAGCTTTCGTCAAACAGGCCAATTTTTTTACCACATCATCTTGGTGGCATGACATTACATCAAGCAAGGTTTCATGTTTTTCTGATCATTTTTAAATTTTTTGGAACTAAAATGCCATGGCACTCCATGCATGTATCCATGCCGTGAGACCAATATGTTTGAAAATTCCTTCTAATTTACTGCACATGGAATTAACTCGCGCACAAGTACACAAATATGTTTTTTCAAACCATTATGGTTAGCCGTTGCATGTAGATGAAGTTCAAATTTGAATTACGGTCATTAAATGGCTAGAAAATCACTTAAATGTCTTCAAAAGGTCAAATGACGCCTGGAATTTTCCAAATTTTCACATGACAGTTATATTACTGCAGGTTAAATGTAGAAAAAAAATTTGAAGGCCGTAAGTGGAAGTTATCTCCCGTTCGTCATCAAACATGCATTGTTCCCTCTCGGAACCACGAGCCTTCTAGTGAGTTGCTCCAGTTTGTGAGGGGGGAGGGTGTCCAAACTTTCATCAAGCAGGCCAATTTTTTTTACCACATCATCTTGGTGGCATGACATTACATCAAGCAAGGTTTCATGTTTTTCTGATCATTTTTTTAGTTTTTGGAATTTAAATGCCATGGCATGCACTCCATGCATGTGTCCATGCTGTGAGACCAATATGTTTGAAAATTCCTTCTAATTTATTGCACATGGAATTAACTCGCACACAAGTACACAAATATGATTTTTCAAACTGTTCTGGTTAGCTGTTGCTTGTAGATGTAGTACAAATTTGAATTATGGTCATTAAATGGCTAGAAAATCACTTAAATGTCTATAAAAGGTCAAATGACCCCTGAAATTTTCCAAATTTTCACATGGCTGTTGTATTACTGCACGCTAAATGTAGAAAAAAATTGAATGTCGTAAGGGGAAGCTATCTCCTGTTCGTCAAGAAACATGCATTGTTCCCTCTCGGAAACACGAGCCTTCTAGCGAGTTGCTTCGGTTTGTGAGGGGTGTGTGTCCAAACTTTCGTCAAACATGCCAATTTTTTTACCATATCATCTTGGTGGCATGACATTACATCAAGCAATGTTTCATGTGTTTCTGATCATTTTTTAACTTTTTGGAATTAAAATGCCATGGCACTCCATGCATGTGTCCATGTCGTGAGACCAATATGTTTGAAAATTCCTTCTAATTTACTGCACAAGGAATTAACTCGCACACAAGTACAAAAATATAATTTTTCAAACCGTTATGGTTAGCCGTTGCATGTAGATGTTGTTGAAATTTTAATTACGGTCATTAAATGGCTAGAAAATCACTTGAATGTCTTTAAAAGGTCAAATTACCCCTAGAATTTTCCAAATTTTCACGTGATAGTTGTAGTAGTGCATGTTAAAGATAGAAAAAATTTGAAGGCCGTAAGAGAAATCTATCTCCCATTCATCATCAAACATGCATTGTTCCCTCTCGGAACCACGAGCCTTCTAGTGAGTTGCTCCGGTTTGTGAGGGGTGTGTGTCCAAACTTTCATCAAACTTGCCAATTTTTTTACCACATCTTCTTGGTGGCATGACATTACATCAAGCAAGGTTTCATGTTGTTTTGATCATTTTTTAATTTCTTGGAATTAAAATGCCATGGCACTTCATGCATGTGTCCATGCCGTGAGACCAATATGTTTGAAAATTCCTTCTACTTTACTGCACATGGAATTAAATCGCACACAAGTACACAAATATGATTTTTCAAACCGTTATGGTTAGCCGTTGCATGTAGATGTAATTCAAGTTTGAATTACGGTTATTAAATGGCTAGAAAATCACTTAAATGTCTTTAAAAGGTCAAATGACCCCTGAAATTTTCCAAATTTTCACATGACAGTTGTATTAGTGCATCTTAAATGTAGAAAAATTTTGAAGGCCATAAGGGGAAGCTATCTCCCGTTCATCATCAAACATGCATTGTTCCCTCTCGGAAACACGAGCCTTCTAGTGGTTGCTTCGGTTTGTGAGGGGTGTGTGTCCAAACTTTCGTCAAACATACCAAATTTTTTACCACATCATCTCGGTGGCCTGACATTACATCAAGCAAGGTGTTATGTGTTTACGATATTTTTAATTTTTGAATTTAAATGCCATGGCACTCCATGCTTAGTTGTGTCATAGCCGTTAGACCAATATGTTTGAATATTCCTTCCAATTTACTACACATGGAACTAAATACTTTTAAGTACATAAAATATGACCTTTCAAACCGTTATGGTTAGTTGTTGCATGTACATGTAGTTCAAATTTGAATTACGACCATTAAATTGCTAGAAAATCACTTAAATGTCTTAAAAGGTATTAGTACTACAAGTTTTCTCATACATTTAAAACACCATCCGTTGCCACTTTACCCCAAATTCGTCTTTCACAGCTAATAAAAAATATCCACAACATCACACAATTTGTTTTGTAGGAACCGTTTGCGATGAAAATTTCGGGGTCTATTTAAGTCTTCCTCCTTAAGCTTCACCGGCTCGTCTGATCCAGTGTTGGCAACCCCCGAACCCACGAATGTCGATCCCCATTCCCACACCGCCTTCTTGCAAAGATGACGCCGTGGAAATGCTTCGTGAAGGCCTGTACGATGGCCGCCTCCTCCCCGAGCGCCACCGCCTGCGCCGAGAGCGCGGCCGCCTACGCCGAGAGTGCCGCTGCATCCGCATTGAGCACGGCCGCATCCACCGAGAGGGCGTCTGCGGAAGCCGACAGGGGCAACGCTCGTGACGGCATGCGGCTCTTCTTTGCTGCGACGGTGGCTGCAAGCGCCGAGCGCTTCGAGTGTCGTCCGTCTGCCGCCGATGTCGCCTTGGCGGGTCGAGCCACCCACACCAAGATCGAGGACGACACGCCAAGATATTCTGTGCCACCTCGAAATCCAGCAAGCAACCCACGTACTGAAAAAGCGGCGGTGGCCATGGAGCACTGCTTCCTCATGAGATCGCCGGCGGTAGCGCTCGAGATCACGAGGAGGTGGCGGAGATCTAGGAGCGCCGGGACGAGGAGTTGCGCGTGGCGAGCTCGAGGTAGAGAAGATTCTGCCCATCAAGGAATCAGCGGTGGAGTACCAATGTGAGCTACTGGCGCAACCACTACTCTGAGTACTACAACTTTGAGGGCGGCGCCGCGGACGAGGACGAGGACGCGGTCGACTTCAGCAGGGGGGATGCGGAGTCCTCCAACGGCGGCATTTCGCCAGGACAAGTCATCGACCTCTCATCTCACACCGGCGGTGCATAGGCCGGCGCGACAGCGGATTTGTTAAAATTATGCGCACTTAGGCTTTGTTTTTAATGCTGGTCTTTTGTTAGAGCAATGTTTAGGTCAACTAGCTCTGTTTAATTACTAAAATTGCTCGATTCAGTAAGTGTGGTCTATGTGCTGTACGCTCTTTTGTGTGCCTAAATTTGGAAGCGATGTTAAATTATGCAATGACGTACCCGGGGGAATTTCCACCAAAATTTGAATTATCAAACTCATCCCATGCACGTAAAGCAGAAGAATCGTTTGCGATGCACACAATTATTCAAAGTGAATGGTGTCCGGCGGCACCGCACGCAAAGTTTCCCTCCACATTTCCAAAATTTTGGCCTACCGCCAAAATATCTACCCCCGCCCCCTCCCCCTTCCCCATCCCCTTTTCTCCCTGACCAAAAGTCACATTTCCCCTGTTTCCTCATTCCTTCCTTCCTTGCTAAGCTATAGCCACTTCCTCGCTTTCACCGTCTCGCATCCTACCGCCGGGGTCGCCATGGTCTTCTTCAATGACCTCTCCAGCGGTTCATCCTCCGATGATGACTACTTCACCACCCGGGTATGCCTTTCTTCTCTCTCGGGCTATCACTTGGAATGAAGAATTTTAACCCGGCGGTCGATTTGAGTCATTTCTTCCTCTTGTAGCTCCCTAGGACCATCATTTGCAAAGAATGGAGCGGGGTGGCTGAAGATCTGTCTGCTCGTTGTCACCATCAATCTCCATGAGTGAAGCTAGTTGTGTTTGAATCTGTGGACAATGGGAGGAAGTTTCTGGCATGTGCAGAGAAGGTGAGACCCTCTTTCGTTGTTACAAATCATTTGTTAGATGTGATTTAGACACTGCCATGGTCCCAACCCATTCATACCACGCATCTTAAGACAGTGTCACAGTTTGTACCTAGTATCTAAAAATGTTGCCATATCATCAGCGGTGCCATTAGAAAATTATTTGGCACTGCTTCAGTAGTTTGTGTAGTCGACTTTGTGTTGGAGATATGCCCTAGAGGCAATCATGTATGATGATATTTCCTATGTGTTTATGAATAAAGGTAGTCCTTGGACATTATCAATGATGTGTATCAGCAAGTACGTGACTTGTTTGTGGGACTATGCATTGTATGATGACTATCCTAAAGGTCCCTAGTCGAAGAAAGGGCTGTGTGGACGCCAAGCAACCGACTAGACTAGCATATGACACGGTCGATGGCTTGGTCTCACTAGCCATGGAGCATTGGATGCTAACGGATAATATGGACTTGGAAAGGTTTGGTTGGATTCGGCGTGAGTCGGATCCGGAAGTCGAGATAAGGTCCGAGTCGGACAGACCCAACTATGAGACGCAGCGATATGTCATCTGCGAAGTCTCTAGTACAACATATCGTTCTATGTCCTAAGACCTGGTCGACGCATGTACTCGAGATGGTGACAGACTTGCTTTGGGCCGACCAATCGCTGCTCCGTGTTTGGTAGTTACAAAGGTAGGTTTCGGGTTTGTCGATCCCATCTTGCGAGACATGGTCGAGCAAGATGGGATTGCCCCTCCGATCAGAGAGATATACTGGGCCCCTCGTATGATCCGACCAGGATAAGCATGGCCATGCGACAAGGATTACGAGAAAATCCGGAAAGTGGTGGAATCCTTTGGAGCGAGAAAGAGGTCGGGCTAGCACAAGGATGACAGTCTCGCCTTGAGCCCGGCAAACATATATCGTGTGGCAAAGGGAACAGAAGTGTGACACGTTGTACAGGTTCGCCTAACCAGCTTCATAGTCTACTTGGTGGTCGGCACGCCTTGCTAGAGGCCGCTACCAACCGTGCAGGTCAGAGGTGATCCGAACTGTGACCAAGCCGACTTGAACCTAAGGGGTCGCGCGCTTAAGGGAAGGAACCTACGAGGTCGGTTCGTAGGACACTGGTTGGATGTGATCTGAACTGGACTAGGAACGTGACCGAGTAGACTTTGGGCTTTAGGGTTCGTGCAAGGCCCAAGTGTTGAGCCTGCGACGCACGCCTATATAAAGTGGAGGTGCGGCACACTCATGCGATTGATCGCTTCAGCTGCGACTAGGGTTTTTATGTGTTGCGAATAGCCACCTCCACTCGCCGATCGTGTGTGATCGGACCTAGCAGTCCGCGCAGACGGTGTTCCTCCTGCACGCCGCGGATACCGTTAGAGGCGGTGCACTTGCGCGCTTCCGGCAAACTTCGTGCGATGGGATCGGACGACCGGCTGTTCGAGGGAGATCAAGCGAGGAGGAGGCGATCCTCGCGGGACGCCGCTGCCCCAACTCTTCTTCCGCTGCACGACCTGCTGGCGTCTAGTGGTAACGAACTATGATCCATCTCCCGTAGCATGTTCCTGGATGTTCTGCGCGTAGGAAAATTTTAATTTGCAGTAGACGCACCCTACCGTAGAACCCAACACTTTGGTCCACACATCCGAGCAGCCAAGCAGTAAAATACTAAATCTTTATGGCACGAAGGAACTGGGCATCAGAGCAACTAGGTGCTCCGGAGTCCGGGTCCCTGATTTTTTCCGCTGCATCGGCTCGCCGGTCAGGCACCCGATCGAGATGTAGCAACAATTGTCTTTACACCGGTTTTGGCATACATAGTGGACGGCCTTAGTGCTATTAGTTCTCTGTTACTAAATTTGTGCATGTACACACCTGTTAGTATCAATTCGCTATCATCCAAACACTGTCGCTATGCTGTTGCAGTTCTATTTACCTTCCTCATAAAATGTTTAATTTGTTATTTATAGTACATGAGTAAGAACTTGAAGCGTTGTTGTAGTTAATTATAGCTTCTGATGTTTCATAATTTGGTTGTTGTCTCAGTAGCAATTAATTCATTTGCACATTGATTTTTTGAGAAGATATGTCATAATTAACCTGTTTCTTGACTTTTCAAAATAAGTATTGGTGATTTTTATGTTGCTATAAACCCATTTCCCCTACAATTGTTTCTTGATCTAGTTTTAAATATTACAGGATGAACGAAGTGTTCTTACTTGGAGTGGGTTGATCAAGAGTGGCCACAGTCTTTGAAGATGTGCCTAGCAAAGCTACTGGAGCATGTATGAGGAAGATAACAGAGGTAGGCTTAGAGAAAGTGTTGTCAATCTTTGAAGAATATTTGAAGATGCGGGATAAAAAGAGGAAGGTGGAGAATGAGCTCAGATTTTTTAAATCAGACTTTGTTAAGATGGTGTTGGCGAAGGAGGAGGCACTTTCCCAGTTGGACAGTGCAAAACAGGTTCTTACTGAACTGAAAGCAGAGGTGGATAAGACGTCCCTGGATGATCTCGATTAGGGAAATGTTTATATTGTTCTAATATTGTTCTTATGAAGTTGAACTAGCTATATGTTGTCTTGTCTTGTTTCGAGGTAGCTATCGTCTTTGTGATGTTAAAATATATTTATGTGCCTGATATGAAATTGGCAAACAAGCATTCGATATGAAATGTGAATTTGCGTAATACTGGAATTATTAATTGTAAACTAATAAACCTGCTAAATGGGTCATGGAACTTATAAGCAGTTACGGCGGTAAAAGCGCTTGTAATGGATAGCCCAATGCCACATAGTTTTCTTCATCAAATCGTGTGTGATGTAGTTGATAAAAGCAAGCGGTTAATCAAGGCAGAGCGTGTGTGATAGTTACACCTTTCACACACGATCCTATACATAAAACTGTGTGGGATGTACATACGAACGAAAACGTTTTCCCTGGATTGAGTGTGTGGGATGTACATAAGAACGGAAACGTATTCCTTGGATTGACTATGTATGATATTGATACGTCTCTAACGTATATATAATTTTTAATTGTTCCATGCTATTATATTATCCATCTTGGATGTTTTATAAGCATTTATATGCTATTTTATATGATTTTTCGGACTAACCTATTAACCTAGAGCCCAAAGGCTTACTGTTTTTTCCTTGTTTTTGAGTTTTATAGAAAAGGAATACCAAACAGAGTCCAATTGATGTGCCAATTTTTGATGATTTTTTATGGACCAAAAGAAGCCCTCGAAGTAAAATAGTTGGGCCAGAAGAGTCCCGAGTCGCCCACGAGGGTGGAGGGCGAGCCCTACCCCCCTAGGCGCACCCCCTGCATCGTGGACGACTCGGAGACCCCCCTGACGTGAGACTGACACCACAAATTCCTATAAATATAGAAACCCACGAAAAGAAACCTAGATCGGGAGTTGCGCCGCTGCAAGCTTCCGTAGCCACCAAAAACCAATTGGGACCCTGTTCCGGCACCCTGTCGGAGGGGGGATCCCTCACCGGTGGCCATCTTCATCATCCCGACGCTCTCCATGACGAGGAGGGAGTAGTTCACCCTCGGGGCTGAGGGTATGTAACATTAGCTTTGTGTTTGATCGTGTTCTTGATTTGACACGATCTTGATGTATCGCGAGATTTGCTATTATAGTTGGATCTTATGATGTTTCTCCCCCTCTATCCCCTTGTGATGAATTGAGTTTTCCCTTTGAAGTTACCTTATCGGATTGAGTCTTTAAGGATTTGAGAACACTTGATGTATGTCTTTTATGTGCTTATCTGTGGTGACAATGGAATATTCACGTGATCCACTTGATGTATGTTTTGGTGATCAACTTTCGAGTTTTGTGACCTTGTGAACTTATGCATAGGGGTTGGCACACGTTTTCGTCTTGACTCTCCGGTAGATACTTTGGGGCACTCTTTGAAGTTCTTTGTGTTGGTTGAATAGATGAATCTGAGATTGTGTGATGCATATCGTATAATCATACCCACGGATACTTGAGGTGACATTGGAGTATCTAGGTGACATTAGGGTTTTGGTTGATTTGTGTCTTAAGGTGTTATTTAACTACGAACTCTAGGGCTGTTTGTGACACTTATAGGAATAGCCCAATGGATTGATTGGAAAGAATAACTTTGAGGTGGTTTCGTACCCTATAATAATCTCTTCGTTTGTTCTCCGCTATTAGTGACTTTGGAGTGACTCTTTGTTGCACATTGAGGGATTGTTATATGATCTAATTATGTTATTATTGTTGAGATAACTTGCAAAGTATGAACCCTAGGCCTTGTTTCGAAGCATTGCAATACCGTTTACGCTCACTTTTGCTACTAGTTACCTTGCTGTTTTTATATTTTCAGATTACAAAAACCTATATCTACCATCCATATTGCACTTGTATCACCATCTCTTCTCCGAACTAGTGCACCTATACAATTTACCATTTTATTGGATGTGTTGGGGACACAAGGGACTCTTTGTTATTTGGTGGCAGGGTTGTTTGAGGGAGACCATCTCCATCCTACGCCTCCCACGGATTGATAAACCTTAGGTCATCAACTTGAGGGAAATTTGCTATTGTCCTACAAACCTCTGCACTTGGAGGCCCAACAACATCTACAAGAAGAAGGTTGTGTAGTAGACATCATATATACATACGGACGAAAACGTTTTCCCTGGATTGACTATGTGGGATGTACACGAGCTCATTTTGCCCCAGCCTGTGTGCCAAGAGGGCCTATCCCCGACGGTTTCTGGGTCGTGTGGGAAGTACCCCCCTATCGCCCACACTCACTTGGCGACGGTTCCAAATGCCGTCGTGGAAAGGGGTTAAAAACCGTTTGTATAGCACCGACGCGTACCAATGTTAACAACATGCAAATACAACCCAAAAGTTACCCCGTTAAACCACAAATACAATTGTGAACCTCATCAAACACCTATGGTGCAAAACCTCATCCTCATAGAGTTAGAGTGACCACCCAAGGCTGAAAATAGCATTGCAAAAGGATTTCCAACATGGGGATTCCGAGAATTCAACTCGGGTCCTTTCTCTCCCTAAGCGAATATCTTACCACTAGACTAGCTAGATCCCCATCTTTGTTGTATTACCGCATCATGTTCAACCGGAAGGTTTCAGGCAATAACACACTAAGATGCCAAATTTGCATGATCTTACTTCCATATGTTTTCAGCTTAGACCATGTTGAATGCTCCTCTACCTGTGTGTAGTTAAGGGATGACTTCATCATGACGCTCATGTATCAAGTTCACAACAACTGCCAACAAGTCAATGCATTACACTCACAAACAACTGGCTAACTGCTGTACTTTTTATTTACCTCCCTGTTCTCTTAAATTCACTAGAGAATATCCTCGCGGTATTTTAGAAGGTGAATGTATGCTAAGGAGGCACCAAAACTACCAAAATGATAAAGTAGTACCACCGTGACGGAATCCTATCTCTCTCGGGTGTGCTGATTCCACCGGAAACTGCCTCCTCCGGCTGGAGAAATTTGAAGCTATCGTTGTTCTTAACACCAAGGCATCCTAGGGGATCATCTTCATTCATTTCATAACCATCATCTCCATCAACATCACCTACCCTTGATACGTCTCCGACGTATCTATAATTTTTTCCTGTTCCATGCTATTATATTATCCATCTTGGATGTTTTATATGCTATTTTATAAGATTTTTGGGACTAACCTATTAACCTAGAGCCCAATGCCAGTTTCTGTTTTTTCCTTGTTTTTGAGTTTTATAGAAAAGGAATACCAAACGGAGTCTAATTAACCTGCCAATTTTTGTGGATTTTTTATGGACCAAAAGAAGCCCCCGGAGTAAAAGAGTTGGGCCAGAAAAGTACCAACACTACTGGAATCTGGCACTTTGCCATCTGCCATGGCAGATGGCAAGGGCATGTTCGGCGGATGGCAAAGGCTTTGCCATCAGCCGACAGATAACAAGCAATTAAATGTCGAAACCCTCGGTAAAAGGCTTCTTTGCCATCTCACCGGGCGATGGCAAGAGCTCAGGCTTTGCCATCTTTGGCAGATGGCAAAGCCTCTTAACGGGTTAGCTCCGTTAGAGGTTAATTCGGCATACTTTGCCATCACCACAGATGGCAAAGGTCGCAGCTCTTTGCCATTTGCCGGCCAGATGGCAAGGTTGAATGCTTTGCCGTCTCAAATAGATGGCAAAGAGATTTGCCATCTAACATCGATGGCAAAAAAGAGCCCAAATAGGCCACCCAAATGTTACATGTAGATGACACGTGGCCTCTTTGCCATCCGCCCGGTGATGGCAAAAGCTCTTGCCATCTGGCGGCAGATGGCAAAAGTGACTATATTGCCCCATTTAATTTTGTTTTTCTTATATCAATTCATTTTCACAGTAAATCAAACACAAATATATTAATATGACCAATATACCATATTCAACACATATTACCAATAGTCATGAACACATATGTATCCAACACATGTTACCAATAGTAGCAAGTTTCATCCGTACACATACATAGTTTCATCAATATTACACAGTTCCATCCATAGGTAGCAAGTTTCACAAGGTCAAACAAAAACTAAATACAAGCACTCCATCAACCCAAGCTTCCGTGATCTTAAGCAAATCTGTAAAATGGGAAAGAAGAAAGTTAGAAGAAGAAGATTATTATGATGCAACTAAAATGTGAAGATTATTATGATGCAACTTATATCTGTAAAATAGGTCATTTTGGAGCTAAGTATGGTTATTATGTCATTTTTGAGCTAGCTAAGCATACTAAGTCATTTTGGTGTAAAACATGCTAAGGTCATTCTAGAGCTAATTAAGTAAGTTTATTATGTCATTTTGGAGCTAGCTAAGCATGTGAAATCATTTAGGAGCTAAAATATGTCATTTCTTAAGCATATTATGTCATTTTAGAGTTAGCTAAGCATATTAAGTCATTTTGGAGGAAAAGATGCTAAGTATAGGTCATTTTAGAGCTATCCTAGGTTAAATAGGTCATTTTAAGCTAGCTAAGCATATTAAGTCATTTTGAAGGAAACAATGCTAAGTATAGGTCATTTTAGAGCTATCCTAGGTTAAATAGGTCATTTTGGAGCTAATTAAGCTTATTATGTAATTTTTGAGCTAGCTAAGCATATTAAGTCATTTTGGAGGAAAAAAAATGCTAAGTATAATTCATTTTAGAGCTAGCCTAGGTTGAATAGGTCATTTTGAAGCGAAGTAAGGTTATTATGTCATTTTGGAGCTAGCTAAGCATATGAAGTCATTTAGGACCTAAAATATGTCATTTCTTAAGCATACTATATCATTTTAGAGCTAGCTAAGCATATTAAGTCTTTTTGAGGAAAAGATGCTAAGTATAGGTCATTTTAGAGCTATCCTAGGTTAAATAGGTCATTTTATGCTAGCTAAGCATATTAAGTCATTTTGGAGGAAAAATGCTAAGTATAGGTCATTTTAGAGCTATCCTAGGTTAAATATGTCATTTTGGAGCTAATTAAGCTTATTATGTCATTTTGGAGCTAGCTAAGCATGTGAAGTCATTTAGGAGCTAAACTATGTCATTTCTTAAGCATATTATGTCATTTTAGAGCTAGTTAAGCATATTAACTAATTTTGGAGGAAAAGATTCTAAGTATAGGTCATTTTGAAGCTAGCTAAGCATATTAAGTCATTTTGGAGGAAAAATGCTAAGTATAGGTCATTTTAGAGCGATCTTAGGTTAAATAGGTCATTTTGGAGCTAATTAAGCTTATTATGTAATTTTGAGCTAGCTAAGCATATTAAGTCATTTTGGAGGAAAAAATTCTAAGTATAGGTCATTTTAGAGCTAGCCTTAGGTTGAATAGGTCATTTTGAAGCTAAGTAAGGTTATTATGTCATTTTGGAGCTAGCTAAGCATATGAAGTCATTTAGGACCTAAAATATGTCATTTCTTAAGCATATTATATCATTTTAGAGCTATCCTAGGTTAAATATTTCATTTTGGAGCTAATTAAGCTTATTATATAATTTTTTAGCTAGCTAAGCATATTGAGTCATTTAGGAGTAAAAATGCTAAGTATAGGTCATTTTAGAGCTAGCCTAGGTTGAATATGTCATTTTGAAGCTAAGTAAGGTTATTATGTCATTTTGGAGCTAGCTAAGCATATGAAGTCATTTAGGACCTAAAATATGTCATTTCTTAAGCATACTATATCATTTTAGAGCTAGCTAAGCATATTAAGTCTTTTTTGAGGAAAATATGCTAAGTATAGGTCATTTTAGAGCTATCCTAGGTTAAATAGGTCATTTTTATGCTAGCTAAGCACATTAAGTCATTTTGGAGGAAAAATGCGAAGTATAGGTCATTTTAGAGCTATCCTAGGTTAAATATGTCATTTTGGAGCTAATTAAGCTTATTATGTCATTTTGGAGCTAGCTAAGCATGTGAAGTCATTTAGGAGCTAAACTATGTCATTTATTAAGCATATTATGTCATTTTAGAGCTAGTTAAGCATATTAACTAATTTTGGAGGAAAAGATTCTAAGTATAGGTCATTTTGAAGCTAGCTAAGCATATTAAGTCATTTTGGAGGAAAAAATGCTAAGTATAGGTCATTTTAGAGCGATCCTAGGTTAAATAGGTCATTTTGGAGCTAATTAAGCTTATTATGTAATTTTTGAACTAGCTAAGCATATTAAGTCATTTGGAGGAAAAAATGCTAAGTATAGGTCATTTTAGAGCTAGCCTAGGTTGAATAGGTCATTTTGAAGCTAAGTAAGGTTATTATGTCATTTTGGAGCTAGCTAAGCATATGAAGTCATTTAGGACCTAAAATATGTCATTTCTTAAGCATATTATATCATTTTAGAGCTATCCTAGGTTAAATATGTCATTTTGGAGCTAATTAAGCTTATTATGTAATTTTTGAGCTAGCTAAGCATATTAAGTCATTTTGGAGGAAAAAATGCTAAGTATAGGTCATTTTAGAGCTAGCCTAGGTTGAATAGGTCATTTTGAAGTTAAGTAAGGTTATTATGTCATTTTGGAGCTAGCTAAGCATATGAAGTCATTTAGGACCTAAAATATGTCATTTCTTAAGCATACTATATCATTTTAGAGCTAGCTAAGCATATTAAGTCTTTTTGAGGAAAAGATGCTAAGTATAGGTCATTTTAGAGCTATCCTAGGTTAAATAGGTCATTTTATGCTAGCTAAGCACATTAAGTCATTTTGGAGGAAAAATGCGAAGTATAGGTCATTTTAGAGCTATCCTAGGTTAAATATGTCATTTTGGGAGCTAATTAAGCTTATTATGTCATTTTGGAGCTAGCTAAGCATGTGAAGTCATTTAGGAGCTAAACTATGTCATTTATTAAGCATATTATGTCATTTTAGAGCTAGTTAAGCATATTAACTAATTTTGGAGGAAAAGATTCTAAGTATAGGTCATTTTGAAGCTAGCTAAGCATATTAAGACATTTTGGAGGAAAAATGCTAAGTATAGGTCATTTTAGAGCTATCCTAGGTTAAATAGGTCATTTTGGAGCTAATTAAGCTTATTATGTAATTTTTGAACTAGCTAAGCATATTAAGTCATTTTGGAGGAAAAAAAATGCTAAGTATAGGTCATTTTAGAGCTAGCCTAGGTTGAATAGGTCATTTTGAAGCTAAGTAAGGTTATTATGTCATTTTGGAGCTAGCTAAGCATATGAAGTCATTTAGGACCTAAAATATGTCATTTCTTAAGCATATTATATCATTTTAGAGCTATCCTAGGTTAAATATGTCATTTTGGAGCTAATTAAGCTTATTATGTAATTTTTGAGCTAGCTAAGCATATTAAGTCATTTTGGAGGAAAAAATGCTAAGTATAGGTCATTTTAGAGCTAGCCTAGGTTGAATATGTCATTTTGAAGCGAAGTAAGGTTATTATGTCATTTTGGAGCTAGCTAAGCATATGAAGTCATTTAGGACCTAAAATATGTCATTTCTTAAGCATACTATATCATTTTAGAGCTAGCTAAGCATATTAAGTCTTTTTGAGGAAAAGATGCTAAGTATAGGTCATTTTAGAGCTATCCCAGGTTAAATAGGTCATTTTATGCTAGCTAAGCATATTAAGTCATTTTGGAGGAAAAATGCTAAGTATAGGTCATTTTAGAGCTATCCTAGGTTAAATATGTCATTTTGGAGCTAATTAAGCTTATTATGTCATTTTGGAGCTAGCTAAGCATGTGAAGTCATTTAGGAGCTAAACTATGTCATTTCTTAAGCATATTATGTCATTTTAGAGCTAGTTAAGCATATTAACTAATTTTGGAGGAAAAGATTCTAAGTATAGGTCATTTTGAAGCTAGCTAAGCATATTAAGTCATTTTGGAGGAAAAATGCTAAGTATAGGTCATTTTAGAGCGATCTTAGGTTAAATAGGTCATTTTGGAGCTAATTAAGCTTATTATGTAATTTTTGAGCTAGCTAAGCATATTAAGTCATTTTGGAGGAAAAAATTCTAAGTATAGGTCATTTTAGAGCTAGCCTAGGTTGAATAGGTCATTTTGAAGCTAAGTAAGGTTATTATGTCATTTTGGAGCTAGCTAAGCATATGAAGTCATTTAGGACCTAAAATATGTCATTTCTTAAGCATATTATATCATTTTAGAGCTATCCTAGGTTAAATATTTCATTTTGGAGCTAATTAAGCTTATTATGTAATTTTTGAGCTAGCTAAGCATATTAAGTCATTTTGGAGGAAAAAATGCTAAGTATAGGTCATTTTAGAGCTAGCCTAGGTTGAATATGTCATTTTGAAGCTAAGTAAGGTTATTATGTCATTTTGGAGCTAGCTAAGCATATGAAGTCATTTAGGACCTAAAATATGTCATTTCTTAAGCATACTATATCATTTTAGAGCTAGCTAAGCATATTAAGTCTTTTTGAGGAAAATATGCTAAGTATAGGTCATTTTAGAGCTATCCTAGGTTAAATAGGTCATTTTTATGCTAGCTAAGCACATTAAGTCATTTTGGAGGAAAAATGCGAAGTATAGGTCATTTTAGAGCTATCCTAGGTTAAATATGTCATTTTGGAGCTAATTAAGCTTATTATGTCATTTTGGAGCTAGCTAAGCATGTGAAGTCATTTAGGAGCTAAACTATGTCATTTCTTAAGCATATTATGTCATTTTAGAGCTAGTTAAGCATATTAACTAATTTTGGAGGAAAAGATTCTAAGTATAGGTCATTTTGAAGCTAGCTAAGCATATTAAGTCATTTTGGAGGAAAAAATGCTAAGTATAGGTCATTTTAGAGCGATCCTAGGTTAAATAGGTCATTTTGGAGCTAATTAAGCTTATTATGTAATTTTTGAACTAGCTAAGCATATTAAGTCATTTTGGAGGAAAAAAATGCTAAGTATAGGTCATTTTAGAGCTAGCCTAGGTTGAATAGGTCATTTTGAAGCTAAGTAAGGTTATTATGTCATTTTGGAGCTAGCTAAGCATATGAAGTCATTTAGGACCTAAAATATGTCATTTCTTAAGCATATTATATCATTTTAGAGCTATCCTAGGTTAAATATGTCATTTTGGAGCTAATTAAGCTTATTATGTAATTTTTGAGCTAGCTAAGCATATTAAGTCATTTTGGAGGAAAAATGCAAAGTATAGGTCATTTTAGAGCTATCCTAGATTAAATATGTCATTTTGTAGCGAAGTAAAGGTTATTATGTCATTTTGGAGCTAGCTAAGCATATGAAGTCATTTAGGACCTAAAATATGTCATTTCTTAAGCATACTATATCATTTTAGAGCTAGCTAAGCATATTAAGTCTTTTTGAGGAAAAGATGCTAAGTATAGGTCATTTTAGACCTATCCTAGGTTAAATAGGTCATTTTTATGCTAGCTAAGCATATTAAGTCATTTTGGAGGAAAAATGCTAAGTATAGGTCATTTTAGAGCTATCCTAGGTTAAATATGTCATTTTGGAGCTAATTAAGCTTATTATGTCATTTTGGAGCTAGCTAAGCATGTGAAGTCATTTAGGAGCTAAACTATGTCATTTCTTAAGCATATTATGTCATTTTAGAGCTAGTTAAGCATATTAACTAATTTTGGAGGAAAAGATTCTAAGTATAGGTCATTTTGAAGCTAGCTAAGCATATTAAGTCATTTTGGAGGAAAAAATGCTAAGTGTAGGTCATTTTAGAGCGATCCTAGGTTAAATAGGTCATTTTGGAGCTAATTAAGCTTATTATGTAATTTTGAGCTAACTAAGCATATTAAGTCATTTTGGAGGAAAAAAAATGCTAAGTATAGGTCATTTTAGAGCTAGCCTAGGTTGAATAGGTCATTTGAAGCTAAGTAAGGTTATTATGTCATTTTGGAGCTAGCTAAGCATATGAAGTCATTTAGGACATAAAATATGTCATTTCTTAAGCATGTTATATCATTTTAGAGCTATCCTAGGTTAAATAGGTCATTTTGGAGCTAATTAAGCTTATTATGTAATTTTTGAGCTAGCTAAGCATATTAAGTCATTTTGGAGGAAAAAATGCCAAGTATAGGTCATTTTAGAGCTAGCCTAGGTTGAATAGGTCATTTTGAAGCTAAGTAAGGTTATTATGTCATTTTGGAGCTAGCTAAGCATATGAAGTCATTTAGGACCTAAAATATGTCATTTCTTAAGCATATTATATCATTTTAGAGCTATCCTAGGTTAAATATGTCATTTTGGAGCTAATTAAGCTTATTATGTCATTTTTGAGCTAGGTAAGCATATTGAGTCATTTTGGAGGAAAAATGCTAAGTATATGATTATGTCGCTAGTATCCATATGGCAGAGAACCCGGGCTGACATGACTAGTCATAGAACCAAGGTGGCACAAACGCATGCGAGACGTGCATACATGACCCAAAGCAATGCACGTGTCGGTCATCAGCGAGTGCAACCAAGTCGAGTAACAAGCTACAAGGACTTGGTGATACACCGCGTGACATTTCCCGTGAGGGGACGGACACGAGGAGCAAAGAAGGACACATGCCAGTCAATCCATGTGTTAGGAGGCGATGGCGAACTACCATGGCTCGATGGAAGCACTAGGAGGCATTTCCTGTATGGAAGGCTACCAAAGGCACACGACTAGGTGTCGAATCCCACACATACAATGCATTTCAAACATACACACATTATGCACGATATGTCTAGATATATACAACATGGCATCACAACAAAACTCTATTAAGCAAAACACTTGGGACACTTACCGTCATCACGGAGGTGTAGGTGTAGGTGTAGGTGTAGGACCGGTCGCGCGGTGGTAGGCGGAGAAGGATCGGTCGATGCTTGTCGGGAGTTACGCCGCACCAAAGATTATTTCAATGTATCGTTAGCATGATGCAACTCAAATGTGAAGACTAGTAACTAATGACCGTTCAAATGAAACTCACCGTGCCGCCGGAGCAATGGTAGCATCGGCGGAGGGGTCCAGCCGTTCTTCTCGCACATGGACTGCACATTTGCTTTTGACGAGTCAGTCATATTAGTTACTAATGAAAGGAACATTGCGTGCATGATTTAGCTAATATGCAGAAGAAACTTACCACGAAGAGCTTGTACATGGCTTGTTAGCCAAGTCGCTCCGGTTCCTCTCCTCCTCCAACAGCCCTAGCCGTCCTCTCCTCATTCTCCCTGTCCCTCTCCGCCTTTGCCGGTCCCTCTCCGCCAACCGCCGGTCCCTCTCCTCAAAAGCAGCACAGGTCTTCACTCTCTACTGCCTCAATAGCAGCTCGCAACACCACTCGTTAGCATTGTAATCATCGACGACCATAAACACAATGTAATGGAGGAAAGGCTATCGAGTCCGTATAATTAACAAACCTGGAATTCGATTTCCCTTTGGTAAACGTGGCGGTATCTCGGGATCGGAGCTGGTCCGGCGCTTCTTGATCTGCGGAGAGTGCTACTACAACGTATCGATCCATTACCAATGGCTAACGAGCCATGGGACCTCCCGCCACCAGATATCATCACCAGCTCTGGATCAAGAGGCCGGCTCGGGTTAAAGTCCGGCCCTTTCCTCGCCTTCCTCGCTTAACGTATCGCACCATCTTGTGGTGGGAGGCCTCGTTCTTTGAAGTTCTTTGCATTTTCGAGGTCGAGACTCGGAGAATGCCTTGGCCTTCTTATGCGGTGCAATATTGGACATGCCATAGAGGCTTGAACAGCTCGCCTTTGGAGCCTTGTTGTGTTTTGACTAAAAGAGAGGAGCAGTATTAGTTAAGGACTCAAGCTAGCACAAAGAATGAATTTGCATGAATCATGAAGCAAACCACACATACCCAGTTTTCCCGTACTCCATGTAGGTCGACGCTGCCTAGATGGTGTGGCACACCTTTCATTTTGAAACGCTTCTCCTTTGCTATGTTGTGGGCGACGCGCCATTGGGGAGAGCACCACTCATCCACCAACACCTCCCAAAGCAGTCCATCTTGTCCGCACACCATCTGGAGGCACCTAAGTTAAGCAAGAGAAATTTGAGCGCCACGCCTACTGAATCAAATCAAGGAAACTAAGTACAAGGCCTTAAGAATAGGTAATTACCTTCATGTACTTCTCCTTACTCAGAGATACTTGTCCCGACACTTCTCTTTTCTCCTCCTAATACGATCTCAGGCTAAGTAGTCTCGAACAGCCTGCGTCCGAGCCTCGCCGAAGAAAGTTTCCAAGTAGGGCGCCCACACTCAAGGCCGATAACCCGAGCCGCCGCCTCCTCCTGTCCCTCAAAGCACACCAGTAGAAGGTCTGCAATCAAACAAGAAAACACGGATTAGAAGGTGCGCAATCAAACAAGAAAACACATGTAGAAGGTATGCAATCAAAGAAGAAAACACAACGTAAATGGCAAAGGGAAATTACCCAAAACGTGGCGATCACAATGTCGGCCACCGTGTCGCACTCGACATCGCCGACCCTATGCTCGGCGGGGCCGGGCAGCCAAGTAGTGCTCCTGTGTCATTCCTAGCTCGGAACCCGGCCCTCACCGGCAACGCGACCCACCCCGGGAAGCACCGGGCGACAAATCACACCAAGGACAGTGTTGGGCTGCGGACACCATCTTCGTGTGTCCAAGAACTTCAGATGACAAGGCCAACGCATTAGATATTCGAAGAAAGCGTCAAGGCAAAAGGTTAAAAAAGAGTAAATGCACTTACTTCTCCCGTTAGGCGCAATCGACCACCTGCGGTGGGGTCGCCGGGTGGGCGGAGCTTTATGCGACCACGCTGGTAGACTTTGCCCCTCAACCCACTCACCCTCGCTATAGCTATCAGGACTATTGTCTCCACCACAACACAACCATGTGCACTCGACTCCGACTTAGCGTGACCCCGGCTGAGCTCCGGAGTCTCGTGGGGCGAAGACTCGGCAGCCCGAGGCTCCGACTCAGCGTGACCCCGTCTGAGCTCCGGAGTCTCGTGGGGCGAAGACTCGGCAGCCCGAGGCTCGGCGGCCCGAGGCTCGTCGTCGGCCCGAGGCTCGTCGTCGGCCCGTGGCGCGTGCCCGCCATAGACGGGTCCACCTCGAGATGGCTCGATCTCGAGACGGAGCAGCCACATGGTCGGGTGACTCGGTGGGGGTGGCGGCGAGGAAGGCGAGCAGCCTTCCTACCTCTCCCGACGCCACGCCCACCTCTAGTAGCCTTCTCCTTCTTACCCCTCGACCTCTCCCGGAGAAGAAGAAGCGACCGTCGGCTGGACTCTGCAAGCCCGAGATCTAGCGCTCTCGGGAGGCTATGGAGGGAATGGAACTACCCTCCCACCACGCCGAGGTAGGAGCCCCGAGCGCTCTCGACCCGCGCCCACCATCTCGTCAACACTGGAATGACAAAGAGTAAACAAATTAGTACAACATAAAAAATGAATACGACATGAATAATAATATGTATATAAATTCATTTTAGAGGAATAAATGCTAAGTATAGCTCATTTTAGAGCTATCCTAGGTTAAAGTCATTTTGAGCTAATTAAGGTTGTTATGTCATTTTGAGCTAGCTAAGCATACAAATTCATTTTGGAGGAATAAATGCTAAGTATAGCTCATTTTAGAGCTAGCTAGGTTAAAACTTGAACTAATTAATAATATATATGTATATAATAATAATGGAATACGACATGAACTATAATATTAATCTTCATCGTCATCATTAATAAATGCATCATCATAAATGCAGATATGCTTCGGGGTCAATAAATGCATCATCCTCATCACTATCAAGAATGACGTGCTCATCATCATCATCATCATCATCAATAAATTCATCAACATCCGGAAGGCCTCCTACATGTAATCGGTCAAGCATTGACGGGTCATCCGCAGATAACCTCTTCTTGTTCGGCTCTTCTTGTTCCTGCTCGGCTCGGATTCACTGCCTTGTCTACTTGAATGTTATGAGGTGAGTGGTTCTTGAAACGCTTTTTGGAAAGACGTGTTTCTTGGAACAATTCTCCTTCATATGTGTGCGGATTAACGCGAGGTTCATAATCCTCTTCATTGGGGGAGGTGGTCTAACACGTGGCGGCACTTCCTAAACGACATCCCAACCTTCGAGATTTGGATCACTTTGGCAGGTGCCCACGGTAGATAGAAAACTTGGGTTGCTGTTGAGCCAGTAATATAGACATCGGGAACATCCAAATGGGTGCTTTGTTTGATTTCGACTAGCCCTAGATGTTCATGAGTCCTTCTAGTCTCTTTAATTTGGAACCAATGACATTTGAAGACTACGACGTTCGATGGGTTTGCACCATAGAATAGAAGTCCATAAATTGCTTCAACTCTTCCATAATACTCGGTATCTCCTTCGCCGATAGCGAGACACAACAATTTGTAGACTTTCGATCGGCCATAGATAGCTCTTTTGCCACAGTGTACGAAAGCGATACCCGTTGATGTCGTATTTGTCAAATGAATGGACCTTATAGTCAAAACCATTAGCGACTTGTCTCAATTCAAGGCGTCCATAGACTACGAACTAGCCTACAAGTTTAATACGAAAGGATTGTTGCATTAGCCAGAAATTAGAAGAAGAAATGAAATGGTCTAATGGAAATTACCGTTTGTTTGAACCAAGAGATGAAACTAGGATAGCCGCCTCCATGCATTGCCAGAAGCTCATACTCTTGACGGAATCCTTTTGGATAACCGCTCCATACGAGAATTTGGCGACGTGTCGATCGTATCAAATATCCGTGAATAAGAGCAGTTCAAATGAAGTAGAGGTTGCGTAAACAATGTACCGAGAACTTACTCGATGTACGGCCGCACTTCATTAGATTGTTCAAGATATACAACGTAATGGTCCGCCATTAAATCGTTATCCAACAATAAGGTAGTATAAGCACCGGCTGGTGCGAGCTTCCCTTTGAATAGGCTGAGGTTGGATCCACCCTTTTTAGGGTCGCCAACATTGTACCGAGGCTTCGGATTATGCAAATGACGATTTTTGGCTTTGTAGTGTGCTGTCACGAAGTTTGCCGCCTCCTCAGTAATGAATGCCTCGGCCATCGATGCTTCAATTCGACGTTTATTTTTACATTTGGCTCAAGCGTCTTACGCATCCTCTCGATTCGTAGCACCAACGATTCTCACGGGCCCCCCAATCATGCCTCGGTCGGGAGATGCAAAATCAAATGATGCATTGGATTAAAGAAGCTAGGTGGAAAGATCTTCTCCAACTTGCAGATCAACTCCGCGCCTAACTCTTCCATTTCTTCTAGCAAGCCAGCGATAATTCTTTTCGCACATAGAACACGGAAGAAATAGCTCAGCTTTCTGCGATTACTAGCCATTCATCCTCGTGGATAAAGCCACGCAACATCACCGGCATTACCCGCTCAAGCCATATGTGCCAATCATGACTCTTGAGACCAAATATTTTCAATTTTTCAAGGCTCGCTCCCTCTTTAGATTCGATGCATACCCATCGGGAACATCAACTCCTTTTTCACCCACAGGAGTATTTCCCTCATAACCGCCTTCCAAGATTGAACCATGCCTTTGGCTTCGCCAGTTCTTCTTTCCTTTTGGTTGTTTCATGTTTTGTAGCGGTCTATCACATAGAGCCTCTGATCGACTCGGCCTTAGGATTATCCTTCGTTTCCCCTCTATGCCGAACAATGTACCAAAGAGGGCCTCGCCGACATTCTTTTCAAGCAGCATCACGCCGATGTTGTGTGGGCAAAGGAGGTCTTTGAATCTGACAGATCCCACAACCATATCTTGTGGGTCCAGGCGTGTTCCGTATTATACCCTTGAAATACCTCGACGCTCTGGATCCGGCTCGAGGCGTTTAAGCGATCCAGTGGTCTGTCATTGGCTGCCAATGCGGTGGTGCGAGTTTTTGACATCTCTACCTTTGATGAAGTTCTTCTTGTCTTTTCCGAACTTATGGTGAGGATCCAGGAACTGTCTATGCATGTCAAGCAAGAAAACTTGCCACCGCACTCGGCAGCCGATTTGAAACTCAAGAGCTGCCTTGCATGTGGGGCACGGTAACCTTCCATGCACACACCAAGCGAATAAGCGCATACGCGGCAAGTCATGCATCGAGTACATGTACCACACACGCATTAGGAAGTTTTTTTGTAGCGGCGTCGTATGTCTTGATCCCATTATCCCAAGCTTCTTGCAGTTCATCCTTAAGCGGCTGCATGTACACATTCATATTCTTCCCGGATAGTTGGGCCCCGGAATTATCAACGTCGGGAAAATGTTCTTTCTTTGCATAATCATCCGGGGAGATTGAGTGGAATGACAAATACAAAGCCAACAAGCTGTATTGGGCTGCCATCATACCAAACACATTGAACCCATCCGTGCCGACAGCTACTCGAGGATTCCTTGGATCTGCCGCTTTTCATCATGCAATGCATCGAAGTGTTTCCATGCAGCACCATCCGATGTGTGTACCATCATCGATTCCCATCTGCATCCTGCTCGGTTCTTTTGCCCAATTTGTGCCATGTCATCTGCCTTTGCCGTCTCTTCGACCATGTATAGAGCGTTGAAGTCTTGGTATGATTGGCATATACCGAAGAACGTTAATGGGGATTTTGGTGCGACTCTTCTCACCCATACCGTTGTCTACCTCAACATACCGGAAGACTTGCAAATGGGACAATAGTTCAAGTCCGCATCTTGGAGCCTAAATAAGGCACATCCATTCTCACAGGGCATCTATCTTCTCATAGGGCATCTTAAGTACATGGAGGATTTTGTCCGACCGGTAGTGCAGTTTGCAAGCATTATATGGCCTTTGGGTAGAAAGCATCCAAATAGTGTCACTATCGCGTCATAGCATTCTCTGCCCAAGTTGAATTGAGCCTTGAGCCATTACTTGTGCGATGGCATCCAACCGACAAAGCTCGGTGTGCTCATGGAGAGGACGCTTGAAGACTCCAACATATCATTGAAGGCCTTTGCAGATTCGTCCATCTCATCGTCCTAATCGAGCATCATCAAAGTCTTGCACCATGTCTTCCATCCGGTACCATGCTCGTCGGTGCGGCAGCGGCCCTCCTCGGCTCTGGAGCGTTGGGCGGACTCACCATGAAATGTCCACATCGTATAACCGGGCGTAAAACCCCACTTCTGCAGGTGTTTGATCATTTCAAACTCGACATCTTACGATAGTTATGCACTTTTTCGAAGCAGGGGCACGGTTGTTTTCATCCCATTTTACAATGCGGCTCTGATAAACCCCTTGGTTTTTGTCATCCATTCAGGGTCATGTCTTTTCGACTAGGGTGACCGGTGTACATCCACGCCGATCACTCATCTTGCCTAGCTCTGGACACACAAGAAATACATACATAACTCAGCAAACCATATTCATCAGTTAATAAAGTTTCTCAGTTTTATTACGTCCATGCAACCTAGACGCTAATAGGTAAAGATAGGTCCTAATCCCACCCGAGTATGTGTAGATTGGGTTCGTTTTCCCATGCTCTGCGTCGGATCCGACACAAAATTAGGCAGCACCTCCTCATTTGTTCTCTGATACACGTCTCGGCAATAAGCGAGAGAGGATGTGTACCGGAGAACAACGAGAGAGCGGACGAAATTACGCATCGAATCCGGAGGCGAGCATATGGGAAAACGAACCCAATCTACATACTCGAGCTGTCCATGGATAACGTTGGACAATTCGAAGAATTACGGTTATAAATATGCAAATGAATGCATATTTATAGATGTAACCCTTTCGAGCAGGAGACGATAGTGGTCACGCATATCGATGATTGAATACACCTATAGCTAGCAAGTTTCATCGGCACGAAGACCGGAGCAGAGCAAATGAAGGGAGAGGAGGAGATGTCATTTGTGCTCACCCATGAACGCAGGGCGGAGCTTCGTCGAACGCAGGGGAGGTTGTTGAACACCAGACCCTCACAGCGATGAAACAAGCTGCACATTTAAATCCACCCGATCAACGCAAAATATATATGATGTTTTTCATAACAAAATTGGAAAATATATGACCTAACTCATAATTCACAAATATATGACCGAAAAAACCACCCCGTGAAACCACAGGCCAAACACCTAGGTAGTTTTGGTAAAATTGAGAAAAACCATAGTTTTGGTAGTTTTTTCCACTGTGCAACCTGTACATGCTAAGGCACACACTGTTCCTATACATTTGCTAGTTTTGCATATTTGTGTGCTTGATTAATATCCAAACTAAATTTTGTTAAAGCGGTCATTGCCCAGTGAGATGCTCATGTTTCCGTGTGTTGTTTCTTTGAGAGGATACCGTTCTTCAAATATGGAAGGGTCTAACAATGAATTAGTTCTTCTTGATGTGCAACCTAACCTATTTCCCAAATTCATATATAACCATCTGGTAGGTTTGGGATGTCTGAGCCCCATCCCTTGCCAAAGTTTTGATTTTACTTGCATTTAATTATGCATATCTTAGATGGTAAAATCATTTGATTTTTACATGTCTTACATAGCCTATCGGATAATCTTGCTGCAGCCACAAATATATTTAAGCTGTGGTTTAATTATTTACCTTTGGTGAGAAAGAAAACACATAAGCTTATAGACTTCATGTAGCATCAATTTGGTCCATTGTTTGCATTTTTTTTCGAACCATGCAGGAGAACTGCATGTCATTTATTAAGAGCGAAACCAAGTACAAGGGTAGTACAAAGCGGTGATGACCGGTCAAGAGGCAAAACAGGGCGAGGGAGCCTATGTGCTTTGCCCAAGAGACAAAACAGGGAGTAGGGAGCCTAATTGCTTTGCTCCGGCTGAACCCATAAATGACATTCAGATTTATTAAATCAACAAGCTTTAGAAGTGGAAGATGGGCATTGTGAAAGACTATATTGTTCGCTCTTTCTAGGCGGACCAAAAGACCAAAGCGACTACAGAGTTAAACCCTTTTTTCGTTTATGTTCCGAAGTTTTGAAACATCAGATGTCCTCCATTATCCAATCAAATATATTGATGTGAACAATTTTTTTCACAACATTTTTGCCTTTTTTTGCACCCACCGTTGCATCTTCTTGATGAATAATACATAATGGAAGGAGTATATTTTCTAGATGGCAAATAGTAATTACCGAATGGAGGGAGTATATTCCCGAATGGAACAAACCTGCCAGATGGAGGGCGGGCGCCGTGGCGGGAGGGCTGCGGAAGAAGCGGCGCGTGGCTGGCTCGATGGAGGCGGGCGGCGGGCACGCCATGGTGGCCGGGAGGGCTGGTGGCTGTGGAGGAGGCGGGAGGTCCGGCTCGGTGGAGGGACGAGGCGGTGGTCTTCTGGCAGACTCGGTGGAGGGATGGTGAGGCGAGCTGCAGTGTGAGGCAGGCGGGGAGGCGGGAGGGGCGGGAGGGCCGCGGTGGCGGGAGGGCGGGGAGGTGAGCTGCGGTGGCGGGGAGGCGGGGAGGGCGGGGAGGGCTGCGGCCGGGCGGAGAGGCGGGCCGGCGGCGGTGGCAGGCCAAGGCTGGTCGTCAGGAAGTGGTCAGTTTGTTGGGGGCAGATTTTTAGACAATGGTGGGTGGGTGAGGTTGGGAGAGAGAGAGAGAGAGGGGGTGGGGCAGTGGAAGAAGAGAGAGAGGGAGGGGCGGGGCTGGGAGAGAGGGTCGACCTCTTTGCCATCCGCCGACCTTGATGGTGATGGCAAAGATATGGGCCTTTGCCATCGACGGCAGATGGCAAAGAGGTGGGGCTCTTGCAGTTATAAGCGCCGTTATCCATTGGGCTCCACCACTTCTTTGCCATCCGCCAACAGATGGAAAGATTCTTTGCCATCTATTTGGCAGATGGCAAAGAGGTGAGTTGACGAGCCGTTGCAAAGATTGGACCCTACCCACCTCTTTGCCATCTCTTTGGTAGATGGCAAGATTATTTGCCATCCACTAGCGGATGGCAAAGAATTGGCTGATGGCAACCATGTTCTTTGCCATCTGTCGGTTTCTTTGCCATCTGCTTTTTATATAAGCAGATGGCAAAGCGTTCTTTGCCATCGGTGGCAGATGGCAAAGAGCCGGCTGATGGCAAATTCAGTTTCGAGAGTGCAAGCCGTCCACGAGGTGGAGGGCGCGCCCTTACCCCAGGCATGTCCCCTATCTCGTGGACGAGCGGAGACCCCTCGACGTGAGACCGGCGCCAAAATTCCTACAAATACATAAAACCTCGAAAAGAAACCTAGATCGGGAGTTCATGCCGCAAGCCTCTGTAGCCACCAAAAACCAATCGGGACCTGTTAAAGACTGCCGAGGGAGGATCCATCACCGATGGACATCTTCATCATCCCAGCGCTCTCCATGACCAGGAGGGAGTAGTTCACCCTCGGGGCTGAGGGTATGTACAAGTAGCTATGTGTTTGATCTCTCTCTCGTGTTCTTGATTTGACACGATCTTGATGTATCGTGAGCTTTGCTATTATAGTTGTATCTTATGATGTTTCTCCCCCTCTATCTCTTGTAATGGATTGAGTTTTCTCTTTGAAGTTATCTTATCGGATTGAGTCTTTAAGGATTTGAGAACACTTGATGTATGTCTTGCATGTGCTTATCTGTGGTGACAATGGGATATTCACGTGATCCACTTGATGTATGTTTTGGTGATCAACTTGTGGGTTCAAGTGACCTTGTGAACTTATGCATAGGGGTTGGCACACGTTTTCATCTTGACTCTAGGTAGAAACTTTGGGGCACTCTTTGAAGTTCTTTGTGCTGGTTTAATAGATGAATCGAGATTGTGTGATGCATATCGTATAATCATACCCACGGATACTTGAGGTGACATTGGAGTATCTAGGTGACATTAGGGTTTTGGTTGATTTGTGTCTTAAGGTGTTATTCTAGTACCGAACTCTAGGATAGATCGAGCGGAAAGAATAGCTTCGTGTTATTTTACTACGGACTCTTGAATAGATCGATCAGAAAGGATAACTTTGAGGTGGTTTCATATCCTACAATAATCTCTTTGTTTGTTCTCCACTATTAGTGACTTTGGAGTGACTCTTTGTTGCATGTTGAGGGATAGTTATATGATCCAATTATGTTATTATTGTTGAGAGAACTTGCACTAGTGAAAGTATGAACCCTAGGCCTTGTTTGAACGCATTGCAATACCGTTTTCGCTCACTTTTATCATTAGTTACCTTTCTGTGTTTACATTTTCAGATTACAAAAACCTATATCTACCATCCATATTGCACTTGTATCACCATCTCTTCGCCGAACTAGTGCACCTATACAATTTACCATTGTATTGGGTGTGTTGGGAACACAAGAGACTCTTTGTTATTTGGTTGCAGGGTTATTTGAGAGAGACCATCTTCGTCCTACGCCTCCCACGGATTGATAAACCTTAGGTCATCCACTTGAGGGAAATTTGCCACTGTCCTACAAACCTCTGCACTTGGAGGCCCAACAGCGTCTACAAGAAGAAGGTTGCGTAGTAGACATCAAGCTCTTTTCTGGCACCGTTGCCGGGGATGCTAGGTAAGCGGCACTAACACCCCATCAACTAAGCTCTTTTTTTCTGGCGCCGTTGTCGGGGAGGTGAGTGCTTGAAGGTATATCTTTAGATCTTGCAATTGAATCTTTTAGTTTCTTGTTTTGTCACTAGTTTAGTTTATAAAAGAAAACTACAAAAAATGGAATTGAGGGTGCCTCATATGCTTCATCTTTTTAATATCTTTCGTGAAAATGATGGAAGGAAAATTGTGCACAAGTGTTAGAAGAAGAATGCATTAAAATGTTTGGAACTAAATATTAGAGTGATGAGCATGATTGCAATGTTGTTAGTATGGATTCTATGAATATCCATGATGCTAATAACATGCAAAGCCACAAGCTTGGGGATGCTATGTTTGATGAAGATGATATTTTTTGTCCCCCAAGTTTTGATGAGCAAATTTACGATGATGAAAGCATGCCTCCTATCTGTGATGATTATTGTGATGACATGTATGGCATATAGAACAATGATAACCATGAAACTTGTGAGCATGATTTTAATTTTCAATTGGATTATGCCTCACATGATAGTTATTTTGTTGAGTTTGCTCCCACTACTATTCATGAGAAGAAATTTGCTTATATGGAGAGTAATAAAAATTCTATGCCTATAGATCATGAAAATAATGATTTTTGTGATGGTTATATTGTTGAAATCATTTATGATGCTACTGAAAATTATTATGAGGGAGGAATATATGCTTGTAGGAATTGCAATAATATCAAGTTTCCTCTCTATGTGCTTAAAATCTTGAAGTTATGCTTGTTTTGCTTTCCTATGCTAGTTGATTCTTGTTATCATAAATTGTTTGCTCACAAAATCCCTATGCATAGGAAGTGGGTTAGACTTAAATGTGCTAGTCATATTCTTATCTTTTATGTGAGCATCATTGAAATCATCGTGCCTAGCTAGGGGCGTTAAACGTTAGCGCTTGTTGGGAGGCAACCCAATTTTATTTTTGTTCTTTTCCTTTTGCTCCTGTTTAGTAATAAATAATCTATCTAGCCTCTGGTTAGATTTGGTTTTATGTTTTAATTAGTGTTTGTGCCGAGTAGAACCTTTGGGAAGACTTGGGTGAAGTCTTTGCGATCTTGCTGTAAAAAACAGAAACTTTTGCGCTCACGAGATTAGCTGTCATTGTTTACTGGCGAGATGTTTTAGGTTGATTGTTGTTGCAGATGATTAATAGACAAATTCCTCACATCCACCAATTTATTACAGAATTTTTGGAGTTACAGAAGTATTCGAACAAATCAGATTACTACAGACTGTTCTGTTCTTGACAGATTCTGTTTTTCGTGTGTTGTTTGCTTATTTTGATGAATCTATGAGTAGTATCGGAGGGTATGAACCATAGAGAAGTTGGAATACAATAGATATTACACCAATATAAATAAATAATGAGTTCACAACAGTAGCAAAAGTGGTGATTTTATTTCCTTATACTAACAGAGCTTACGAGTTTTCTGTTGAGTTTTGTGTTGTGAAGTTTTCAAGTTTTGGGTAAAGATTCGTGGACTATGAAATAAGTAGTGGCAAGAGCCTAATCTTGGGGATGCCCAAGGCACCTCAAGGTAATATTCAAGGACAACCAAGAGCCTAATCTTGGGGATGCCCTAGAAGGCATCCCCTCTTTCGTCTTCGTTCATCGGTAACCTTACTTGGAGCTATATTTTTATTCACCACATGATATGTGTTTTGCTTGGAGCGTCATATTGTTTTATTTTGTTTTGCTTGCTGTTTGAATAATATCCCAAGATCTGAAATTCTTAAATGTTAGATAGTCTTCACATAGTTACATAATTATTCAACTACTCATTGATCTTCACTTATATCTTTCGGAGTAGTTTGTCGTTTGCTCTAGTGCTTCACTTATATCTTTTTAGAGCACGACGGTAGTTTTATTTTGAAGAAATAGATGAAATCTCATGCTTCACTTATGTTATTTTGAGAGTCTTTAGAACAGCATGGTAATTTGCTTTGGTTATGAATTTAGTCCTAGTATGATAGGAATCCAAGAGGGATATAATAAAAACTGTCATATAAAGTGCATTGAATGCTATGAGAAGTTTGATTCTTTATGATTGTTTTGAGATACGAAGATGGTGATATTAGAGTCATGCTAGTGAGTAGTTGTGAATTTGAGAAATACTTGTGTTAAGGTTTGTGAGTCTTGTAGCATGCACGTATAGTAACCGTTGTGTAACAAATTTGAAGCATGATGTGTTTCTTTGATTGTCTTCCTTATGAGTGGCGGTCGGGGAAGAGCGATGGTCTTTTCCTACCAATCTATCCCCCTAGGAGCAGGCGTGTAGTGCTTGGTTTTGATGACTTGTAGATTTTTGCAATAAGTATGTGAGTTCTTTATGACTAATGTTGAGACCATGGATTATACGCACTCTCACCCTTCCGTCGTTGCTAGCCTCTCTAGTACCGCACAACTTTCGCCAGTACCATAAACCCACCATTTACCTTCCTCAAAACAGCCACCATACCTACCTATTATGGCATTTCCATAGCCATTCCAAGATATATTGCCATGCAACTTTCCACTGTTCCGTTTATTATGACACGCTCCATCATTGTCATATTGCCTTGCATGATCATGTAGTTGCATCGTATTTGTGGCAAAGCCACCATTCATAATTTTTTCATGCATGTCACTCTAGATTCATTGCACATCCCGGTACACCGCCGGAGGCACGCATACAGAGTCATATTTTGTTCTAAGTATCTGATACGTCTCCTTCGTATCTATAATTTTTGATTGTTCCATGCCAATATTATACAACTTTCATATACTTTTTGGCAACTTTTTATACTATTTTGGGACTAACATATTGATCCAAAGGCTTGATGCAGTTCTGTTTGTTGCATGTTTTATGTTTCGCAGAAAGCCCATATCAAATGGAATCCAAACAGGATAAAAACGGACGGAGAATATTTTTGGAATATTTGGAGAATGTGGGAAGAAGAATCAACGCGAGACAGCGCCCAAGGTGGCCATGAGGCAGGGGGGCGCGCCCCTGACCCTCGTGGGCCCCTCGTAAGGCGGTTGCTGCTATTCTTTTGCCGCAAGAAAGCTAATTTTTAGAAAAAAATCTCGGCGAAGGTTTCAGTCCAATCGGAGTTACGGATCTCCATATATATATGAAACGGTGAAAGGGCAGAATCAGAGAACGCAGAAACAGAGAGAGACAGTGAGACAGATCCAATCTCGGAGGGGCTCTCGCCCTCCCATGCCATGGAGGCCAAGGACCAGAGGGGAAACCCTTCTCCCATCTAGGGAGGAGGTAAGGAAGAAGAAGAAGAAGAAGAAGGGGCTCCCTCTCCCTTCTCTTAGGTGGCGCCTTTAACGCCAGTGGCCATCATCATCATCACCGCGATCTTCACCAACACCTCCGCCATCTTCACCAACATCTCCATCACCTTTCCCCCTCTATCTAAAGCGGTCCACTCTCCCGCAACCCGCTGTACCCTCTACTTGAACATGGTGCTTTATGCTTCATATTATTATCCAATGATGTGTTGCCATCCTATGATGTCTGAGTAGATTTTCGTTGTCCTATCGGTGGTTGATGGATTGCTATGATTGATTTAACTTGCTTGTGTTTATGTTGCTGTCTTTTGGTGCCCATCATATGAGCGTGCGCGTGGATCACACTATAGGGTTAGTTGTATGTCGATAGGACTATGTATTGGAGGGCAAGAGTGTGAAGCTTCTACCTAGCATAGAAATTGATGCATCAATGGATTGAAGGGGACCAATATATCTTAATGCTATGGTTGGGTTTTACCTTAATGAGCGTTAGTAGTTGCGGATGCTTGCTAATAGTTCCAATCATAAGTGCATAGAATTCCAAGTCGGGGATGACATGCTAGCGATGGCCTCTCCCACATAAAACTTCTTTGTCGGTCTAGTAAACTAGTCAATTGCTTAGGGACAATTTCGCAACTCCTACCACCACTTTTCCACACTCTATATTTACTTTATTGTGTTTTTATCTAAACAGGCCCTAGTTTTTATTTATGTGTTCTTTATATTCCTGCTTACCTATCCAAAGACACCTACAAAGTACTTCTAGTTTCGTACTTGTTTTAGGTAAAGCAAACATTAAGCGTGCGTAGAGTTGTATCGGTGGTCGATAGAACTTGAGGGAATAATTGTTCTACCTTTAGCTCGTCGTTGGGTTCGACACTCTTACTTATCGAAAGAGGCTACAATTGATCCCCTATACTTGTGGGTTATCAAGACCTTTTTGGCGCCCGTTCTTGGGGAGTCATAGCGTGGGGTGAATATTCTCGTGTGTGCTTGTTTGCTTTATCACTAAGTAATTTTTATTTGCTGTTCTTAGTTGTTCTTTATCTTTACTTATGGATATGGAACACGAAATACCAAAAAAATTAGGTGTACTTGCTACTCATGGAGATGGGGAACCTCCTAAAACCCTCGATGCTGGTTATGTGAAAGATATTATGTACTAATTTGATAATCCTGAGAAAACCCCATTCAACTATGTAATGGGAGACACGTTGGATCAATGCGAATACTTTAGGGATTATCGCTTGACTCAGAAAGGGAAACTATTATGGGATCAAATTCATATATTGAAGTGGTATGCTAGGCAACTATGCTTGAGATATGATTATACTTGTTGCTCTAGGATGAAGGCTCCACACCTTCCCTTTTCATGTAAATTTAATGATAATGAAACCTTGGCTTCTTATGCTAAAGGTATATATGATTACTATGATGTGGAACAAATAGAAGAATTTGTTTCTTTTATGGGTGCTTATGAAATTGAATCTGTATTTAAAGAATGTGAAAAATCTTTATGATGCTGTTTATAGACCTGAAAATTTAGCTATCCTTAAATATTGCTATGAGAATTATGAATACAATGCCGATATCGATGCATTTATTGAGAAAGTCTCCGCTGTCCCAGAAGAGACTAATATTTTGCATGAGTCTATGGAAGAAGAAATTGATGAAACTGTGAGCTCATTGGATGAAAAAGATGAGGAGGAGAGCGAAGAACAAAAGGAGGAAGAGCGGATTGATCACCCGTGCCCACCTTCTAATGAGAGTAACCCTTCAACTCATACATTGTTTAATTTCTCTTCGTACTTACCAAAGGATGAATGCTATGATGATTATTATGATCCCGTTGATTCTTTTGAAATATCCCTTTTTGACAATGCTTGCTATGCCTGTGGCCAAGATGCCAATATGAATTATGCTTATGGAGATGAACTTGCTATAGTTCCTTATGTTAAACATGAAATTGTTGCTATTGCACCCACACATGATAGTCCTATTATCTTTTTGAATTCTCCCAACTACACTATATCGGAGAAGTTTGCACTTATTAAAGATTATATTGATGGGTTGCCTTTTACCGTTGCACATGATGATTTTGATGAATATAATATGCATGCGCTTGCTGCTCCTACTTGCAATTATTATGAGAGAGGAACTATATCTCCACTCCTCTATGTTTCCAACATGAAAAAATTGTAAGAAACTGTTTATACTATGCATTGGCCTTTACTATGTGTGCATGAATTGTTCTTTTATGACATGCCGATGCATAGGAAGAGAGTTAGACTTCGTCATTGCTTGATATATGTTGCCTTGTGCTCACTACTAAATCAAAAATCTTTGTTAATTAAAATTGGCTTTGATATACCTTGGGATCCAGGTGGATTCACTACTTGAGCACTATATGCCTAGCTTAATGGATTTGAAGAAAGCGCTGCCAGGGAGACAACCCAGAAGTTTTAGAGAGTCATTTATTTCTGTTGTGTGCTTTTATAAAGTTTAAAAACAAACAAATAAAGAGGGGAACCCAAAACTTTTCAAAAAGAAAAGTGAAAGTGAGATAGACGAGCATTGTGAAAGTGGGGGACGTCCTTGAACTTTGTTCATGTCCATGGAAACTTTGTGAATCTTGATTAAAGAAACTTTTCAACAAAAATAATTATCCCCTTTTACAATTCCATTGTATTATAAAAATAATGTGCCAAGGTTTGCCTTTAGGATGTTTACAATGCTTGTTGGTTTGTGCGGTGCAGGACAGAAACATTGGCTAGAGTGCGCGATTTTACATTTTTTACTGGAACGTCAAACGGTTCTGAAACTTTTTGCACTGTCTTTATATACAAATTGTTTATTTTTCCTAATTTTTTCAGAATTTTTCAAGTACCATAAGTATGGTGAATTTTCAGATTATTACAGACTGTTCTGTTTTAGACAGATTCTGTTTTTGATGCATAGTTTGCTTGTTTTGATGAAACTACCAATTCCTATCAGTGGATTAAGCCATGGAAAAGTTATATTACAGTAGACACAATGCAAAAAAAAATATGAATTGGTTTGCAACAGTACTTAGAGTAGTGATTTGCTTTATTATACTAACGGATCTTACCGAGTTTTCTGTTGAAGTTTTGTGTGGATGAAGTGTTCAATGATCGAGAAGGTCTCGATGTGAGAAGAAGGAAGAGAGGCAAGAGCTCAAGCTTGGGGATGCCCGAGACAACCCAAGTAAATATTCAAGGAGACTCAAGAGTCTAAGCTTGGGGGTGCCCCGGAAGGCATCCCATCTTTCTTCAACAAGTATCGGTATGTTTTCGGATTCGTTTCGTTCATACGATATGTGCAAATCTTGGAGCGTCTTTTGCATTTAGTTTTCACTTTTCTTTTATGCACCATGTTGGTATGAGATAGTCCTTGGTTGATCTATAGAATGCTCATTGCACTTCACTTAAATCTTTTGAGTATGGCTTTATAGAATGCTTCATGTGCTTCACTTATATCATTTGAAGTTTGGATTGCCTGTTTCTCTTTACACAGAAGACCGCCATTTGTAGAATGCTCTTTTGCTTCACTTATATTTGTTAGAGCGTGGTCATATCTTTTGTAGAAAGAGTTAAACTCTCTTGCTTCACTTATATCTATTTAGAGAGATGACAGGAATTGGTCATTCACATGGTTAGTCATAAAATCCTACATAAAACTTGTAGATCACTGAATATGATGTGTTTGATTCCTTGCAATAGTTTTGCGATATAAAGATGGTGATATTAGAGTCGTTAAACAGGAGAACCATAGCAAGAATATACATTTTTGGATTTGGCTAGTGGGAAGTTGTGGATTGTAGAAATACTTTGTAACACCCAGGTGTAATGATGCTACAGTAACCCTGGGGTTAAGTTAATCATTTTGCTAAACAAGTGTTTGATCACCCTTGGTTCTCTCTCATTTCAAATTCTAGTTGAATTCAAGTTCAAATTCCAAGTGAAATTCAAAATTGCTCAAACATGAAAACTAAAATGTTCATCATGTGCCAAATAATCCACAACTAATAATGGTGGTGAACCAACATTTTTGCAAAGGGTTTAAGTGGCCTAAACTACTTAAAACAGTGACCTAAGCAATAAATTAAATGCCTTTTTAATTTATAAAATTGGCAAACTATTTCAAAAGTCTCACTATATTTTTGTGGCAGTGCACTTTAATTCTTGAAATTGCTTTGGCCAGTGGCATAATTTTGCAAGTCATTATTGGCTAAAAAGAAAATGCAAAAGCTGCTGAATATAAAAAGAAAAAAACTAAAAGAAAAAGGAAAAGGAAAGAAGAAGGGGTGGGAGAGCCCTGGCCTCCCCTTGGGCCTCGGTCCACCTCGGCTAGTCGGACGGCCCACAGCCCCCTCCTCCTCACTGCCCTGGGCCTCAGTCCACAGTGGCAGGCCTCTGCCCAGCAGCCCAACCCCCACCCTCGGTCGTCTTCTACTGCTCGACCGACCGCTCGGTCGCGGTCGCCACCGGACCGGCTCACCGGCGTCGGCGGCGAGGGGATAAGGCCGCCCCGACGCCTCGGCCTCCACCCATCTCTCCCACTTGCCCCTCTCTCTCCTCTCCCTCTCCCCACGGTTCCCTCGCTTCCTCTCCTCGGTTCCCCATCCACGGCCTTGAGCGCTTCCGCCGTCCTCCGTCGTTATCGCGGCCACCGCGGCCCACATGACCCTGTCGGTGAGCTCACGGGGTTGACTCCTTCGACCGTGGCTCTGGTGGAGCTCAGAGTAGCAGCGCCTGCCGTTTCCCCTTCGTCCGCATCTTCAGCCACCGCAAATCACCGCCGTCGATTCGTCGTCTCCACTGCGCTACAAAGCTTCCACGGGCCACCTTGAGCCGCTCGGTGAGCTCCGTCACCTCTTCTCTTTCCTCCTTTAGCTTGTTGCGCCCTTAGCTCGCCGCTCAAGCTGTGGCGAACACGGCGCGCCCGTGCCGAGCTCCTCGTCGTCAGCCACGCCGCCCGATGAGCTCGTCTGAGCTTCATGATCGTGCTTTCAGACACGCGTAGCACCCCGTAGCGCTAGCTAGCTTGCTCCACCGTGCCGTGTAATGCCGGTTCCGCCCATGCCCGAACTCCGGCGCCGCCTCCGCCGCTTATCAGCGTCGTTCTGGTCATCCCCGAGACCAACCCGTAGCTCCATGCGACGCGCGACGTCGCTAGCTCCCGAATGGGAGTAGCCACACTCGTTTTGGGCCACCGAGGCGAAATCCCGAGGCTCACCGGCGCCCTCCACCGCGTTTTGGCTCACCGGAGCCAACTCCGACGCCGGCGTCCGACGTGGCCGACCTGGGGCCACCACAGGTCATTGCCGGTAGACCCCCATGGACCAGTTGACTTGGTTGACCTAGTCAATGTCTCGACTGGCAGCCGATTAAGCGGCCGACATGCGGGCCCCACCGCATAATTATTTTACCTAAAACGTTTTTATAATTATAATCAATTAGTTAGATAAATGAGGCACTGACAGGTGGGGTCCATTAGTTAAGTAACCTTATTTTAGTTAGTTTAAACTTCTGTTAGTCCACTGTCTATGACAGGTAGGACCCACTAGTCAGTTTGACCTGGTCAACCCCTCTGTTAACTGCTGAGGTCATCATCACGTCATGCTGACATCATATTCCTTTTCTGTTATTATAAATAAATCTAGAAAATGGTTTAATCTTTGAAAAATCATAGAAATTAAACTGTAACTCCGATGAAAATGTTTTCTACATGAAAGTTGCTCAGAAAAATCCAACGAATCCGGATATGCGGTCCGTTTACCTGTTAGATGCCTCTAACTATCTGTACATGGAACATTCCCCCTCCGTTCATCTATCTGACACAGGTCCGGAACCAGGAAAACAATCCCGGTTGAATTCCCCCTTCACCTATATCGTGTAGCCATACGTTAGGTCACACCCGGCGCAGAATATTGCCATGTTATGCTTTGTGATGCTATGTTTGCTTTATATTTACTGTTTCTTCCCCCTCTTCTCTCCAGTAGACCCCGAGATCCATGATGCCCCTGTGATCGACTACGTCGACGACGACCCCTCCTTGCCAAAGCAACCAGGCAAGCCCCCCCTTTGATCATCCCGATATCGCCTATTCCATTCTCTCATGCTTGCATTAGATTTTACTACTGTAATTGATTGCTTATTCTGATGCATAGCCTGTTTATTGTAACTTGCTGTCGTTACCTACCTGCTTATCCTAAACTGCTTAGTATAGGTTGGTTAGTGATCCATCAGTGACCCCCACCTTGTCCTTGGTGCCCCTGCTTCATCATCGAAGACCCGATCAACGTGATCGAAGACTAGGCCCCGACACCGCACATCACTTTCCCCTTAGTTGCTCGACACTCTTTGGGTTACTATCGAGTGCGGGGTGAGACCTCATCGACGCCGATGTTACCCTGTACTGTAGCTATTCGGTCGTGGTTATCGAGGGTGATTCCGCCTTAACCACTTCCGGTATGACTCTGTCGTGCAACCCCTCAAGTGTGTACTTCGAGGGTGGTTCCTCTTACGTTCACCTTGATGATTACATCGAGTGGAATCCGTCAAGGGTGATTCCTCAGGTTTTCCTCTTGGTGTTAGACACACGGTACTATGGTTACTATGACTTTACACTGAACCATGTTACTAAAGACGGGTCGACCCTGAGGGGTACCCGCGCGAGCTTAATTGCGAGTGATGTGGAGTCGGGTTGACTGGAAGGTGCCCTTGAGATAATTATGAGGCGTGGCGGGCATTCCTAGCCCTTGCCGCAAGTCCTCGAGACGGGCAACGGGGTCACATCTTTCGTGAGTCTCGCTTGTTACCGCGTTCCTAATCCCCTACAATTTGGATATTTGCTCCGAGGGGCCTCTAGCCTGATAGCACTAAACATCACGTCGGCATAGTATGGGTGTTCTGCGTCGTATGCATCAGCCGAAGCTTAATAGACGTCGGATCGAGCGAAGCGGGCGCGGGTTGGATCGCGTAAGCACCGCCTTTGTTGAAGGAGGTAGCTAGGTTCCGCTCACCGGCTGCCCACGCATAGCGTCGAGGAGTTCCCGGGCGATGGCCCATGACCCCGGGGCATAGGTATAGTCCGGCGTCTGGCCTCTCTATTAAGCCTAGGTCGGGTTGCGGCGTATTGTTTGGCCGAGGCGGGCATGACCCAGAAAGTGTGTCCCACGGAGTTAATCGAGCGTGGTGGGTAAGTTGGTGCACCCCTAGTGGAAGAAAACATCTATCGATGATAGCCTGTCCTACTGATAACAGACACTTGGAGTTGTATCCCGATCGATACAACTAGAATCGGATACTTGTGGATGAGTAATGGATTGTGATGATAATCTGGATAGTATGGCTCTGGGATTGCTTTCTCCAGAGTCGAGAAAGGATCTCTGGCCGAGGTTGATAACACTTCTACTACTTTACTTTATGCTACTCTACTCCCTCCTGTTGCTGCAAGATGGTGGTTTCCAGAAGATGCTAGTCTTCGATAGGACTAGCTTCTCCCCCTCTTATTCTGGCATTTCTGTAGCCTAGTCCACATATACAACCTTCCTTTGATAATGTTGCATGTCGGTGTCAAAACCGGCGGATCGCGGTAGGGGGTCTCGAACTATGCGTCTAAGGCGGATGGTAACAGGAGGCAGGGGACACGAAGTTTACCCAGGTTCGGGCCCTCTCGATGGAGGTAATACCCTACTTCCTTCTTGATTGATCTTGATGATATGAGTAGTACAAGAGTTGATCTACCACGAGATCGTAGAGGCTAAACCCTAGAAGCTAGCCTATGGTATGATTGTTGTTGGTCCCTGGACTAAACCCTCCGGTTTATATAGACACCGGAGGGGCTAGGGTTACAAAGAGTCGGTTACAATGGGAGGAGATCTACATATCCGTGTCGCCAAGCTTGCCTTCCACGCCAAGGAGAGTCCCATCCTGGACACGAGACGAAGTCTTCAATCTTGTATCTTCATAGTCCAACAGTCCGCTGTCCGGATACCCCTAATCTAGGACTCCTCAAAGAGCCCCTGAACCGTGCTTCAATGACGATGAGTCCGGCGCCAAGAAATTGTCTTCGACATTGCAAGGCGGGTTCCTTCCTCGAATACTCTGTGAAGATTTTGAACACAAGGATAGTGTCCGGCTCTGCAAAACATGTCCCACATACCACCGTAGAGAATAATATTTCCACAAATCTAATCTGCTGACGCACTTGATATCATGACATCATACCATGGCCCGATCATTATTCGAACCGTTTTTACCAACCAGCCTTGGCGCATATTGCGAGGCGGTTTCCTTGGCACGTCTTGTCGAGGAAGAGATCGTGTCCCCTTATCACGGGATTCTCATCAATACGGGCGTGGGTAACCCAACCGCACCACCAATCACGACGCTTGGGGAGTAAGCGAGTTTACCAGGCTAGTGGGGGCGTATAGTTTCGTCCGCCTTTATAAAGGGATAAGGGTTCACCTTTTCTCACCCACGCCTTCTCCCTCCTCGCTCATCCATTCTTGCGCACTCGAGCTCCAACACCCAAGTTCGCATCTTTCTCCTCACACCGCTCCAATCATGTCCGGAGTGGGAGGCAAGTGGATGAAATCCTCCGTCACGGAGGAGGACATCAAGAAGCCGCGGGGAGCTGGATACTTGGCCACGGATATCACGCAACGGCTGCCCGACGAGGGGCAGATCGTCCCTACCCCGGAGCCTTACAAGAGGGTAGTCTTTCTCACCCACTTCGTCTGCTGATGGGGTTCCCCTTCACCCATTCGTCTGCGGCCTCATGTTCTTCTACGGGCTGGACTTCCATGATATAGCCCCGAACTTTATTCTCAACATCTCGGCGTTTATCGTCAGGTATGCGTAGGCCTTCCTCCGCGTCCAGCCCCACTTCCCGTGGGTCAAGACCTTTAATGTCAAGCCAAAGGTTGTAGGCGGCCGCCATAAGCGGAATGCGGAGGCGCCATGGTGGGCAAAATGCCCAACGTCACATGGCTCGAGGGCTCCTATGTGGAGACCATAAAGGGGTGGCAGTCGGGGTGGTTCTACATCACCGAGCCGCGCGACACCAACTGGGTGGCGGCCCCCGAATTCCGATCCGGAATCCCCATGCGGCTTACCTCCTGGAAAGAGAAGGTCTTGTCCTGGGGTTCGTCGGTGGAGCTGGATGGACTCCAGAAGTGTATCCGGAACATGACAAGCAAGAAACTCAAGCTTGTCAACGTGGTCCAGGTCATGCTCTTCCGCCGGATCCTCCCATGTCAACAACGGGCGTTTAATTTATGGGAGTTCGACCCGGCCCACGGACTACTGCATCATGAGCTCTTTGACACGACGCACAAGGACGTCCCGGAGGGTGCCGTTCAAGGCGCCGAGGTCCCCTTCCCTTACCGAGGACCGCGGACTTAGCGCTGGCGCCCTGCGAATCCGTAAGTTCTCTACACCTTATAGGGTATTTACTTTCCCGGTTTAATCATGTGCGAGATCTGAGCTCCCATGCCTTTGACAGGACTGGGTGGAAACATCAAGGCGAGATCTCTTGCCCGGCCCCCCAGAAGATCCGCCAACGCTCTCCCGACGGAGATGCGACTCGACACCTTATGAGGTGCCGGAGAAGAAGACCAAGAAGAAGACCACGGGGACCCGAAAAAGTTCCCGGCGTCAGGTGGTATCGGACTCATCGTCTGATAACTCCGAGATGCACTCCTCTCGTGAAAATGAGGAGGAGGAAGATGAAGGTTCTCCCCCTCCAGCCGGGGAGACAAGAAATGGAAGGCCGCCCCAACCGGGGGAGGCGGAAGAATCCAAGAAGGAAGGACTCTCCTTCCGGACTGTTCTACGACCGCCACAAGCATAGCGAAGATTTAGTGGTTGCCCAGGACAAGCCTGGCGAAGTCGTAAGTATTCGGATACGGAGTAATTCATGGTATGCTTTTATTGCCTTTACTTCTCCTTACGCGAATATGATTATGCAGTCCGTCCCGAGCCCGCATCGGCGTATCTTCGTCGGACGGTTCTTTGGACTCGTCGGATATGAATAGTGATTCACTTCCGACCGCCTCCTCCCATCGCCCTACGGACAACATCGAGGCGTTGCTCAAAGGGCACCAAGCCGAGGGGAGGTTATCCTGGAGGCTCCCCAAGGCGACCTTCCGGACCCTGGGCGCAAAGGGAGCAAGACTCCCACGGGCTCCAAGTGCGGCCTCAGCCGAACACTTGCCGGAACCACCAGTGGTCCTGCAGACTCCGGCGGCCCCTGTTAAGAGGGGCAAGCCGCCTGCGCTTGATGACTTCTGTCCACCCAGAGAGGCAATCAACAACTTGCTGGAAGTGCCCGTAGCGCATCCATCAACGAAGAGCACCACACTATCATGAGTGCGGTGATAAAGGTTCGATCCGAAGAGCGGACTGGCTGAAGCCTGTGCCAGCCTCCTAACAGGCTTTGAGGTGGGTAATCGAAGTATAAGAAAATATTACCACATAGACAGTTGCCCCTGATGTTCTATTCGGCGTTCGCGAAGAAAAGCCGAATAGAGGATCAAATAATGACTGCAGGAGTCTAATCCAGATATGTCTGCATGCGTTTGCAGGCTTCACTGGCCGTGCTTTGCCGCATCGTCTGGAGGTCACCGCCTTTGAAGCGGGACCTCGAGCTGATCGAGGAAGAACTCGGCCTTGCCAAGAAGCAGCTCGAGGAGAACAAAGGTAAGCAATACCTTGTCTATATATAAAAAGTTTGGTTGCAAGATAATAGGATCATCATGAATGTGCCGGGGACCCACGGCCAAGTGGCGACCACAGGCGAAGCGTTGTCCGAGGCCGAGAGCAAAGCGGCCAAGGAGCGCATTGAGCAAGAAAGACACGAAGCCCGAGTAGGCGAGGTACAACAAGAGCTCCGGGCACTCGTGAAGAAGCACGAGTCCTTGGAGCTTGACTCGAAGACGCGAGAGTCCGAGCTTGCCAAGGCCCTCGGCGCATAAAAACATGCCAAGGGCAAGCCCAAAAGGCCCTCTAGGAGATTGAGGCGGTGAATAAGATAGCGGCGGTAAGGCATTCATTATGCAAAGCAAGCATGTGAAAGAAAATTTCTATTTACTTACCCGAGTTCGGAGCTCTCCGGGGCTTTCGCAGATCTGCCTTGTGATTAATGTCTGATGCCGCGGAGTTCTACTGGGCCGAGAAGGGGAGCTCAATGGAGAAGGTGTTCTGGTCTCAGTATACTAGGACCGAACACCCGATGCCCTTGAGCGACCAGCTGAAGCAACTGGTCGAGCTCCACAAGGCGGCCGAACAGTCCATGAAGGGCCTTATAGTCCGGATGTGGCCTGGTGATGCCCTTCCCAACGACTACTTTGGCTTGGTGAGGCGGCTTGTGGATGCCTTCCCACGGCTAGAAGTCATAAAACGGTCCGTCTGCATCGAAGGTGCACGCAGGGCTTTTGCCCGTGCGAAGGTGCATCGGGCCAAGATGGACGCCAAGAAGCTGGTGAAGGAGGGGCCGCGCAGAACAAGAGCATCGCCACCCTGAAATGTATTACGAGGGTGTCTGAAGGGTGCCCGTCTTGTGGCGGACAGAGTGTTCCAAAGATGTAATTTTTGAATGAACTTGCTCATGTGATCCTGTATTATGAAAACTAGTTCATGTGCGCTATGCAACGCTTTTGTATTTAAAATATTACCTTCTATGCGGCCGTTTATAAAATTTGAGAGTTGGCTAGTCGTCGGCTTCTGCCCCCATGCAACTAGTGCTGGGGTGTTCAGGATAAATCTAAGCACACCTTTTCCCATTTTTGGGTCCTTCGAGGGAGGTGCTCAGCGCAACGAACCAGGCAATCAGACTATAATGCTTTATCACTCTCACTTAGCCATAGAAGTCTACAATTTTAAATTTTGGCGAAGCCCCTAGTATTCGGAGGGCCGAATTTGGGCGCTATACTGCCTTAAGTCGGACAAAGCCGACTCCTCGCTCAAGCAGAAAAAGTCTTTAGGGACTTGAGACCTCTCTAACAATGACCAGCTCTCGCCTTATCATGACATCGATTTTAGCTTTCTCTCTTGAGGTGCTCGTCGGGAAGAATCGAGACACAATCGCAGTAGTTCTCCCAGTGCTACCTTAGCCGATATAGCGGGCGAAGGTACCAAAACATGGGAGCGAGACAAACCCAACTATTGACCCAAGACATGATTAGAGCTGATGCATATAATGCTATAAGTTCGTGGTGCCGACCTTGTCAAGAGTGTTAGGACTTCTCACGCCGTGTTATGGGGTATCTGAAGCCTGGCGTCTTGGCTGTACCAGTATACAAGTGCTAACTGTCATAAATGAACATATATATATATATATATATATATATATATATATATATATATATATATATATATATAAGAATATAGAATGCGATAATAGACTAGTGCTATGCATTGTTTATTCGAGAAATGCGTCAAAGCATACTGATACAAGTAGTGCGGTAAGCAAAAAATAGGACTATTTGACATGTCCCATCCAGAGGCAAGCTGCGGACTGGTATCTTAAAGAAGGTATTTCACTCATTATCGTGAGACCACTTGGGATTCCATTGTAAGATGTAGCTTCACTGCTTGGATGTTGTATCATGTGTCTGACAATCGTACTGCCGGATAGGGTTTCCAGAGAGTAAAGTCCTGAAAGAAAGAGAAGGATGAAGGTAGTAAGCCCCTAGTGCAGTTGAGCCACGTTGTGGGACGTGCCTTGATCGTGCCCCCGCCGACGCCTATGGTATTTTCAATGCATAATTATGTACGCGTGACACGAATTTCGTCGTTCGACTGAGGCTAGGGCGAGGGCCAAATTGCTAGGCGAGCTCTGAGCGTGCCAGGTGATCCTGTTGCAGGTTGCTCTGGACGCGCTTGACGGTGTCTGGGGGCTTTATCGCCGAACTGGTGGATTTCCTTAAGAGGCTGCTTTGTGCCTCCGCTGCGAGATTCGATCCCGTATACAATTCCCTTTGTCTAGCGGTATTGTACTTGCCCGAGATTCGATCGTCGGTATCCCGATACCTTATTCAATCTCGTTACCGGCAAATCTCTTTACTCGTTCCGTAACACATCATCCCGTGATCAACCCTTGGTCACATTGTGCACATTATGATGATGTCCTACCGAAAGGGCCTGAGATACCTCTCCGTTTACGAGTGACAAATCCCGATCTCGATTCGTACCAACCCAATGCAGACACTTTCGGAGATACCTTTAGTGCACCTTTATAGCCACCCGATTCGTTGTGACGTTTGGTACACCCAAAGCATTCCTCACGGTATCCGGAGTTGCACAATCTCATGGTCTAAGGAAATGATACTTGACATTTAGAAAAGCTTTAGCATCTGAACTCCACGATCTGTGCTAGGCTTAGGATTGGGTCTTGTCCATCACATCATTCTCCTAATGATGTGATCCCGTTATCAACGACATCCAATGTCCATGGTCAGGAAACCGTAACCATCTCTTGATCAACGAGCTAGTCAACTAGAGGCTTACTAGGGACATGGTGTTGTCTATGTATGCACACATGTATTGCGGTTTCCGGTCAATACAATTATAGCATGGATAATAAGCGATTATCATGAACAAGGAAATATAATAATAACTAATTTATTATTGCCTCTAGGGCATATTTCCAACAGTCTCCCACTTGCACTAGAGTCAATAATCTAGTTCACATCGCCATGTGATTAACATCGATAGGTCACATCGCCATGTGACCAACATCCAAAGAGTTTACTAGTGTACGTAAACTAGTTCACATCATCATGTGATTAAGACTCAATGAGTTCTCGGGTTTGATCATGTTTTGCTTGTGAGAGAGTTTTTAGTCATCGGGTGCGAACCTTTCGGATCCGTGTGTGCTTGCAAATTTCTAGGTCATATTGTAAATGTTGCTTCCACGCCTCCATTTGAAACTATTCCAAATGGTTGCTCCACTATACGTATCCGGTTTGCTATTCAGAGTCATTCGGATAGGTGTTAAAGCTTGCATCGGCGTAACCCTTTACGGCAACTCTTTATCACCTCCATAATCGAGAAACATGTCCTTATTCCTCTAAGGATAATTTTGACCGCTATCCGGTGATCCACTCCTTGATCACCTTTGTACTCTCTTGCCGGATATGTAGCAAGGCACACATCAAAGTGCGGTACACAAAGATAGCATACCGTAGAGCCTACATCTATAGCATAGGGGACGACCTTCGTCCTTTCTCTCTTTTCTGCCGTGGTCGAGCTTTAACTCTTAACTTCATACCTTACATCTCGAGCAAGAACTCCTTCTTTGATCGATCCATCTTGAACACCTTCAAGATCATGTCAAGGTATGTGCTCATTTGAAAGTATTATTAAGCATTTGATCTATCCTTATAGATCTCGATGCTCAATGTTCAAGTAAGCTTAATCCAGGTTTTCTATTGAAAAACATCTTTCAAATAACCCTATATGCTTTCGAGAATTCTACATCATTTACGATCATCAATATGTCAACAACATATACTCATCGGAAATTCTATAGTGCTCCCACTCACTTCTTTGGAAATACAAGTTTCTCATAAACTTTGTATATACCCAAAATCTTTGATCATCTCATCAAAGCGCACATTCCAACTCCGAGATGCTCACTCCGGTCCTTAGAAGGACCGGCTGGAGCCAAGATAACTTTTAGCATCCTTAGGATCGACAAAAACTTTCTGATTGTATCACATACAACCTTTCCTTACAAAGCTGGTAAGGAAACTCGTTTTGACATCCATCTGCCAGATTTCATAAATGCAGCTTATGCTAACATGATTCCGAGCGGACTTAAGCATCGCTACGGATGAGAAAATCTCATCGTAGTCAACTCCTTGAACTTTTGAAAACTCTTTGCCACAAGTCGAGCTTCATAGAAGCGGTGACATTACCGTCCACGTCCTGTCTTCTTCTTAAAGATCCATTTATCTCAATGGCTTGCCGATCAACCGGCAAGTCCACCAAAGTCCATGCTTTGTTCGATACATGGATCCTATCTCGGATTTCATGGCTTCTAACCATTTGTTGGAATATGGGCCCACCATTGCTTCTCCATAGCTCGTAGGTTCATTGTTGTCTAGCAACATGACATTCAAGACAGGATCACCATACCACTCAAGCAAGCGACGCGTCCTTGTCGATCCCCTACGAGGTTCGGTAGAGTGACTTGATCCAAGTTTCATGATCACTATCATAAGCTTCTACTTCAATTGGTGTAGGTGCCACAGGAACAACTTCACGTGCCTGCTACACACTAGTTGAAGTGATGGTTCAATACCCTCATCAAGTCTCCACCATCCTCCCACTCAATTCTTTCGAGAGAAACTTTTCCTCGAGAAAGGACCCGCTTTCTAGAAACAATTACTTTTGCTTCCGGATCCGAGATAGGAGGTATACCAACTGTTTTGGGTGTCCTATGAAGATGTATTTATCCGCTTTTGGGTTCGGGCTTATCACGATGAAACTTTTTCACATAAGCGCCGCAGCCCCAAACTTTCAAGAAAGCGACAACTTAGGTTTCTCCAAACCATAGTTCAAGCGGTGTCGTCTCAACGGAATTACGTGGTGCCCTATTAAAGTGAGTGCGGTTGTCTCTAATGCCTAACCCATGAGCGATAGTGGTAATTCGATAAGAGACATCATGGTATGCACCATATCCAATAGGGTGCAACTATGATGTTCGGACACACCATCACACTATGGTGTTCGAGCGGTATTAATTGTGAAACAATTTCCACGGTGTCTTAATTGCGTGCCAAAACTTCGTAACTCAGATATTCATCTCTATGATCATATCATAGACATTCTATCCTCTTGTCATGAAGATCTTAAACTTCACTCTGAAATTACTTGAACCATTCAATAATTAGGACTTGTGTTTCATCAAGTAAATATACTCAACGTCTACTCGAATCATCTCGTGAAGTAAGAACATAACGATATTCCTTTGCATGCCTCGGCACTCATTGGACTGCACACATCAAAATGTGTTACTTCCAACAGGTTTCTACCTTGTTCCATCTTCTTGAAACCGAGGCTTTTCAGGTCATCTTGCCCATGTGGTATGATTTGCATATCTCAAGTGATTCAAAATCAAGTGAGTCCAAACGATCCATCTGCATGGAGTTTCTTCATGCGTACACACCAATAGACATGGTTTGCATGTCTCAAACTTTTCAAAACGAGTGAGTCAGAAGATCCATCAACATGGAGCTTACGCATGCGTTTATACCAATATGACTTACATGGCGATTGCCACAAGTACGTGGTACTATCATTACTATCTTATATCTTTTGGCATGAAAATGTGTATCACTACGATCGAGATTCAATAAACCATTTATTTAGGTGCAAGACCATGAAGGTATTATTCAAATAAATAGAGTAACCATTATTCTCCTTAAATGAATAACCGTATTGCGATAGACATAATCCAATCATGTCTATGCTCAGCATAAACACCAAATGATAATTATTCTGGTTTAATACTAATCTTGATGGTAGAGGGAGCGTGCGATGTTTGATCACATCAAAATTGGAAACACTTCCAACACATATCGTCGACTCTCCTTTAGCTAGTCTCCGTTTATTAGTAGCCTTTTATTTCGAGTTACTAACACTTAGCAACCGAACCGGTATCTAATACCACAATTGCTACTAGGAGTACTAGTAAAATAAACAATAACTTAATGTATATCCAATATACTTCTATCGACCTTGCCGACCTTCTTATCTACCAAGTATCTAGGGTAATTCTGCTCCGATGGCTGTTCCCCTTATTGCGAGAAGCACTTAGTCTCGGGTTTGGGTTCAACCTTGGGTTTCTTCAACCGGAGGCGACAAGCGATTTGCCGTTTCATGAAGTGTCCCTTCTTGCCCTTGCCCTTCTTGAAACTAGTGGTTTCACCAACCATCAACAATTGATGCTCCTTCTTGATTTTTACTTTGGCGATGTCAAACAACGCGAATACCTCAAGGATCATCATCTCTATCCTTGATATGTTATAGTTCATCACGAAGCTCTAGCAGCTTGGTGGCAATGACTTTGGAGAAACATCACTATCTCATCTGGAAGATCAACTCCCACTCGATTCAAGTGATTGTTGTACTCAGACAATCAGAGCAAAAGCTCAACGATTGAGCTTTTCTACCTTATTTTGTAGGCTAAGAAATCGTCGGAGGTCTCATACCTCTTGGCGCGGGCACGAGCCTGAAATCCTAATTTCAGCCCTCAAACATCTCATATGTTCCGCGACATTTCGAAAACGTCTTTCGTGCCTCAACTCTAAACCGTTTAACCTGAATCTATCACATAGTTATCAAAAGCGTGTATGTCCGATGTTACGCAACATCCACAAACGACGCTTTGGGGTTCAAAGACACCGAGCGGTGCATTAAGGACATAAGCTTTCTCTTGTCCGCATAATCGCTACTTTCAACTTTCAACTATATTTTCTCTAGGAACATATCTAAGCGGTGGAACTAAAGCGCGAACTTACGACATAATTTGCAAAAGGTCTTTTGACTATGTTCAAGATAATTAAGTTCATCTTATGAACTCCCACTCGAGATAGACATCCCTCTGGTCATCTAAGTGATTACATGATCCGAGTCAACTAGGCCGTGGTCCGATCATCACGTGACACGGACTAGTCATCATCGGTGAACATCTTCATGTTGATCGTATCTACTATCGACTCATGCTCGACCTTTCGGTCTCGTGTTCCGAGGCCATGTCCGTATACATGCTAGGCTCGTCAAGTTAACCCAAAGTGTTTGGCGTGTGTAAATCTGTCTTACACCGTTGTATGTGAACGTAAGAATCCATCACACCCGATCATCATGTGGTGCTTAGAAGCGACGAACTTTAGCAACGGTGCACGCTAGGGGAGAACACTTCTTGAAATTGTTGTAAGGGATCATCTTATTTACTACCGTCGTTCTAAGTAAACAAGATGCATAAACATAATAAACATCACATGCAATTATATAGTAGTGACATGATATGGCCAATATCATATAGCTCCATTGATCTCCATCTTCGGGCTCCATGATCATCATCGTCACCCAAGATGACACCATGATCTCCATCATCATGATCTCCATCATCGTGTCTTCATGAAGTTGTCTCGCCAACTATTACTTCTACTACTATGGCTACGGTTAGCAATAAAGTAAAGTAATTACATGGCGTTGTTTAATGACACGCAGGTCATACAATAAATAAAGACAACTACTATGGCTCCTGCCGGTTGTCATACTCATCGACATGCAAGACGTGAATCCTATTACAAGAACATGATCTATCTCATACATCACATATCATTCATCACATTCTTCTTGGCCATATCACATCACATAGCATACCACTGCAAAAACAAGTTAGACGTCCTCTAATTGTTGTTTGCATGTTTCTGATGGCTACTATGGGTTTCTAGCAAGAACGTTTCTTACCTCGCCAAACCACAACGTGATATGCCAATTGCTATTTACCCTTCATAAGGACCCTTTTCATCGAATCCGTTCCGACTAAAGTGGGAGAGGCGGCACCCGCTAGCCACCTTATGCACCAAGTGCATGTCGCCGGTGGAACTGTCTCACGTAAGTGTACGTGTAAGGTCGGTCCGGGCCGCTTCATCCCACAATACCGTCGAAACAAGATTGGACTAGTAAAGGTAAGCATATTGAACATCATCAACGCCCACAACTACTTTGTGTTCTACTCGTGCAAAGAATCTACGCAAAAGACCTAGCTCATGATGCCCTTTGTTGGGGAGCGTGGCAGAAATTCAAAATTTTCCCACGTGTCATCAAGATCTATCTATGGAGAAACTAGCAACGAGGGAAGGAGAGTGCATCTACATACCCTTGTAGATCGCTAAGCGGAAGCGTTCATGAGAACAGGGGTTGAAGGAGTCATACTGCCGTAAGTGATCCAAATCACCGGGAGATCCTAGTGCCGAACGGATGCGCACTCTCCGCTGCTCAACACACGCATAGCCTTTGGGTGGACGCCTCCCACGCCTTGATCCAGCAAGGAGAGAGGGAGAGGTTGAGGAAGACTCCATTCAGCAGCAGACAACGGGCGTGGTGGTGGTGGAGGAGCGTGGCTATCTGCGCAGGCTTCGCCAAGCACCACAGAGAGGAGGAGGAGGAAGAAGAGATGCGTGGCTGCACCAACGAGAGGAGAAGTTCTCATGTGTTATGGGCAGCCCCTAGGCCTCATATATATAGGGGAAGGGGAGGGTGCGCCCCTCTAGGGTTCCCACCCCTAGAGGGGCGGCAGCCCTAGATGGGGAAAAAGGGGAGGCGGCCAAGAGGGGGAGAGAGGGAGGCGCCCACCAGGGTGGGCCTTAAGGCCCATCCGGACCTAGGGTTTCCCTTCTCCCTTTTTTCCTCCTAGCTGCCCCTTGGGCCTTGTGGAGGCGCACCAGCCCTCTTAGGGGCTGGTCCCTCACCACCCTTGGCCCATGCAAGCCTCCGGGGTTGGTGGCCCCACTTGGTGGACCCCAGGACCCTCCGGTGGTCCCAGATGCACTCGATAAACCCGAAACTTTTCCGGTTACCAAGCAGAACTTCCCATATATAAATCTTTACCTCCGGACCATTCCGGAACTCCTCGTGACGTCCGGGATCTCATCCGGACTCGAACAACATTCGGTAACCACATACAAACTTCCTTTATAACCCTAAGCGCCATCGAACCTTAAGTGTGTAGACCCTACGGGTTCGGGAGACATGCGAACATGACCGAGACGTTCTCCATTGGTCAATAACCAACAGCGGGATCTGGATACCCATGTTGGCTCCCACATATTCCACGATGATCTCATCGGATGAACCACGATGTCAAGGACTCAATCAATCCCGTATACAATTCCCTTTGTCTAGCGGTATTGTACTTGCCCGAGATTCAATCGCCGGTATCCCGATACCTTGTTCAATCTCGTTACCGGCAAATCTCTTTACTCCTTCCGTAACACATAATCCCGTGATCAACCCCTTGGTCACATTGTGCACATTATGATGATGTCCCACCGAGTGGGCCCAGAGATACCTCTCCGTTTACACAGAGTGACAAATCGATCTCGATTCGTGCCAACCCAATGTGACACTTTCGGAGATACCGTAGTGCACCTTTATAGCCACCCGATTCGTTGTGACGTTTGGTACACCCAAAGCATTCCTCACGGTATCCGGGAGTTGCACAATCTCATGGTCTAAGGAAATGATACTTGACATTTAGAAAAGCTTTAGCATAATGAACTACACGATCCGTGCTAGGCTTAGGATTGGTCTTGTCCATCACATCATTCTCCTAATGATGTGATCCCGTTATCAACGACATCCAATGTCCATGGTCGTGAAACCGTAACCATCTATTGATCAACGAGCTAGTCAACTAGAGGCTTACTAGGGACATGGTGTTGTCTATGTATGCACACATGTATTGCGGTTTCCTAATAATACAATTATAGCATGGATAATAAACGATTATCATGAACAAGGAAATATAATAATAACTAATTTATTATTGCCTCTAGGGCATATTTCCAACACCTCTCCCCCTTGAATCGAAACCGTCCTTGGTTTCGAGTTACCCTCTGCAACAATATGTTTGTTTGCGGACTGAGCGATGACAGAAAAAAATTCAGCAACTTCGACTTTCTTCTTTTCTTCTTCTTTCTGCACTTTTATCTTCTCAAGATGTTCTTTCCTCCATGAAATAAAACGCTCCTCATCCATTGGCACGAGGCTCCACTTCTTACTCCTCTTGACGATATATTTGTGTGTTTTGCAATCATATGCAACATCATGCTCTTTGTACCATGGCTCTCCCAATAACAAGTGACATGAAATCAATGGTGCCGGAATCACATCGCGCGAAACCTCGCAAAAATAATTTCACAACAAAAACGGTACCTTGGTTTGGTGCGTGACAATGAGATCTTCATGACCCCAACGAAACATATATGGTTGTGGACGTGGTGTCATTGATATATTCAGCTTTTCCACCATCTCGATGCTTGCGGCGTTGATCAAATTCATGTGATCGATCATCATGGCACAAGATCTCTCTCTCTCTCACCACCACACGGGTGTGAAAAAGCCCGGCCCAGCGGCCTTCCTCCTCCAACTGAAATCCATAGCTTAACTTACTGAATGACGATGTGCTCGCCATCTTCTCCATAGTGTCGTGAACAACCTGATGCTCTGAATACCACCTGATATAGACCGAACCCCGTTGGCAAGATCCGATCCGTTGTTGCGGCCGACCTTTCACGACACACCACCAGCAGCAGTAGTAACCTCTCGCCCACGCACGTGATGTACACGAAATAGAGGGTTTGAACCTTGCGGCCCAGCACGAGAAAATCAATCTTGACGAAGGTACTCACGCGCAAAACAATTTCCATGAAAAGAAATCGCAACACAGAGGTTTTCTAAAGGTCCCTCCAAAACTTGATACGGGTGTCTACCCTGAAAAACACATCGTGTCTATTTCTTAAAAAATAACCTCCCCTATTACATAAATCGGCTTGGCCTTATATAATAGCTGCAAAAGCTAACTAGCTTGGGAAACAAGCATCGCATCCTACCATCCATCTCACATACAAGATAGATAGATAAAGAAAAGGTACTTTCTAAAACTAGGACTCTAAAATTATCTATTAGATTACTTGTCTTATAGTTTGACAAGTTAATATCTATATTAACATGGACTATTTGTTGGTCCGTTTGTGGTGGACCCCATCCCAAGGCACACAAGGATAGAGTTCTCCACAACACAAGCCTCCTGCAAATTCTTTCTATCTCTTCGGGTGGGTGTGGCATGTCAAAGTAGTAACCTGCAGCGCCATCTCCTTTAATTCCAACTGAATAAAATTCCTGTACTTGCAACCTTGTACGAGCAGCCAGCAAATCCTCCATATTAACCATGCATGCTTCATTTCTTCTATCTCCAAAAAAACTGGAATCTTTACATGCATTAGTAGCATGCAAACCACGCTCTCCAAAATATACGTACGTGCATGCACTTTCTCCTGGAACTACGTAGAATTTCTTATCCTCTTTCATCCGTTCTGGCTTGACCCGTGTAGCATGCTTCATAGGAATAACAAGTAATTTTTGTTCATTATCGTAACTTGGCCTTGGGCGCTCTAGTGTATGCGTAGCATATTTTTTGGACAACACTGACTTCAAGCGACACAACAACGACCTCAGTATTTATATTACACGGGGTCATATCATAGGCATCACGTCCGTGACAAGTAGACCGACTCCTGCCGGCATCTACTACTATTACTCCACACATCGACCGCTATCCAGCATGCATCTAGAGTATTAAGTTCATAAGAACAGAGTAACGCTTTAAGCAAGATGACATGATGTAGAGGGATTATAAACCCCATCTTTTTATCCTCGATGACAACAATACAATACGTGTCTTTTCCCCTACTGTCACTGGGATCGAGCACCGCAAGATTGAACCCAAAGCTAAGCACTTCTCCCATTGCAGGAAAGATCAATCTAGTAGGCCAAACCAAACTGATAATTCGAAGAGACTTGCAAAGATAACCAATCATACATAAAAGAATTCAGAGGAGATTCAAATATTGTTCATAGATAATCTTGATCATAAACCCACAATTCATCGGATCTCGACAAACACACCGTAAAAAGAAGAGTTACATCAAATGGATCTCCAAGAGAATCGAGGAGAACTTTGTATTGAGATCTAAAGAGAGAGAAGAAGCCATCTAGCTAATAACTATGGACCCGAAGGTCTGAAGTAAACTACTAACACATCATCGGAGAGGCTATGGTGTTGATGTAGAAGCCCTCCGTGATCGATGCCCCTCCGTGAGCGCGGAAAAAGGCCCCAAGATGGGATCTCACGGCATGTATATTGCGGCGGTGGAAATAGGGTTTTTGCTCCGTATCTGATGTTTCCAGGATATATGAGTATATATAGGCGAAGGAGGTCAGTCAGGGGAGCTACGAGGGGCCCACGAGAGTGGAGGGCGCACCTTGGGGGTAGGCGCGCCCCCTGCCTCGTGGCTTCCTCGTCGGTTGCTCGACGTCCACTCCAAGTCCTCTGGATCACGTTTGTTCAGAAAATCACGTTCCCGAAGGTTTCATTCCGTTTGGACTCCGTTTGATATTCCTTTCCTTCGAAACACTAAAATAGGCAAAAAACAGCAATTTGGGCTAGGCCTCCGGTTAATTGGTTAGTCCCAAAAATAATATAAAAGTGTATAATAAAGCCCATTAAACATCCAAAACATAATATAATATAGCATGGAACAATCAAAAATTATAGATATGTTGGAGACGTATCATCCACAAAGACTTCCTTTGGCCAATTGACTTTGGGGAGCTTGCTCACCATGGCGCCACCGTAGTCCGTGATGTTGTTTATCGACCACCTTGGCTTCACGTTGAAAATCTTGAGCCATAAGCGAAGTGTGGGGGATGCGGAGGAAGGCCTCACACACGACGATGAACGCCGAGATGTGGAGGAACGAGTTTGGGGCCAGATCGTGAAAATCCAGCCCGTAGTAGAACATGAGACCCCTCACAAAGGGGTGGAGGGCGAATACGAGTTCGCGGAGGAAGTGGGGGATGAACACCAGCCTCTCGCCGGGCCCCGAAGTGGGGATGACCTGCGCCGGATTGGGAAGCCTATGCCTGATTTCCGCGGTTAGATACCGCGCCTCCCACAGCTCCTTGATGTTCTCCTCCGTGACGGAGGAAGCCATCCACTTGCCTTGAAAGCCGGCCATGGTCGGAAGAGTTGCGGAGGAGAGGAAAGCTTGGAAACTTGGGCGCTGGAGCTCGAAGATGGGGAGGCAAAGAGACAATGAGGCATGGGATGGAAGAGTTGGATTCTATCCACGTATATGGACTGCGAATATCAAGTGTCCCCCTCCCTCGAGCCTTAAAACTCGCCTGTTCCCAAGGGGTCGTGCGAAAAACACGGTTAGATTACCAAAACACATATTGATGAGAATCCCGTAATAAGGGACACGATCTCTGCTTTGACAAGACGTGTCAATGGGAGTTGCGTATTGAAACGTGAGGCGGAAGGCCCAAAAACGGTTCGGAATGATAGCAGAGCTAAGCGTGACTGTCGGTGTCAAAACCGGCGGATCTCGGGTAGGGGGTCCCGAACTGTGCGTCTAGGATCGATGGTAACAGGAGACGGGGACACGATGTTTACCTGTGTTCGGGCCCTCTTATTGGAGGTAATACCCTACTTCCTGCTTGATTGATCTTGATGAATATGAGTGTTACAAGAGTTGATCTACCACGAGATTGTAATGGCTAAACCCTAGAAGTCTAGCCTGTATGACTATGGTAATGAATATCCTATCCGGACTACGCCCTCCGATTTATATAGACACCAGAGGGATCTAGGGTTACACAGAGTCGGTTACATAGGAAAGAATCTTCATAGATGATCGCCATGCTTGCCTTCCACGCCATGGAGAATCCAATCCGGACACGGGTAGAGTCTTCAGCCTTCATGCTTCACAGCCCATCAGTCCGGCCCAAGGATAACAGGCCGGACGCCCGAGGACCCCTTATTCTAGGACTCCCTCGGTAGCCCCTGAACCTGGCTTCAATGACGAGGAGTCCGGCGCGCAGATTGTCTTCGACATTGCAAGGCGGGTTCCCCCTTCTGAACTCCAAGGTAGTCTTCAGAAGTAATGATTGTATCCAGACTTGTATACACAACTGCAGAGGTACAATATTTCATGAGTCCAACCCGCTGACATCTTTCGGTAATATAACATCACGCCTACTAGGCCATTATTTTCGAACCGTTAGCTGGCCCGTCGTCCTACGTCTCAAGACGTGGTTTTATTGGCCTGTCTTATCCAAGCAGAGATCGTGTCTCCCTTTTTTAAGGGATTCTTGTCAACCCGGACATGGGTAACCCAACCGTCGTTTGGGTACAACTCATTGGGAATAGGAAAGTTTTGAGGCCCAGGAGGAGACGTTTTGATATTCGCAGTCTTTACATAGGGGTACAAACCCGTCTTTTTCTTTCACGCTTGCTTCCCCCTCTGTCACGCCCAATATGCGACCCTATCCGAGTGGAACTCGAAGGTCCCACCAAGGATAGACCCGTATATTAAAACGCTTTTGCAAGGTGGATATCATTACATCGTACCATTACATAATAGTTGGGGATACATACATAAGGCACAAACGCCCAAGAATACATCAACATCATACATGAGAACAACATCCGACTACGGATGAAACACAAACAGAAACTCAAACGACATCCACCCTGCTAGCCCAGGCTGCCGACCAGGAACCTAACCCAAGATCGACGAAGAAGAAGAAGAAGATCTCCAAAACAAGCAATCAAGCATCGCTCTCACGTCATGAGCATCGCATAACCTGTACCTGCAACTATTGTTGTAGTAATCATGAAACCACGAGGACTCAGCAATCCCATTACCATGGGTATCAAGACTAGCAAAGCTTAATGGGTAGGAAAGGGGTAAAGTGGTGAGGTTGCAGCAGCGACTAAGCATGTATGGTGGCTAACTTACGAAAACAAGAGTAAGATGAGAAGCTACGCAAACGGTCGCAAACTAGAAATGATCAAGAAGTGATCCCTGAGCTACTTACGTCCAAACATAACCCAAACCGTGTTCACTTCCCGGACTCCGCCGAAAAGAGACCATCACGGTTACGCAACGCGGTTGATGTATTTTAATTGAGTCAACTTCGAGTCTTCTACAACCGGATATTAACAAATTCCCATACGCCACATAACGCATGAGCACGGCTTTCGAAAGTTTAAACCCTGCAGGAGTGTCCCAACTTAGCCCATTATAAGCTCACTATTCGCGGAGACAATCCTCCATCGCGGGACACCTAATCAGACTCGGAATCCCGGTGCACAAGACATTTCGGCAATGGTAAAACAAAACCAGCAAGACCACCCGAATGTGCCGACAAATCCTGATAGGAGCTGCACATATCTCGTTCTCAGGGCACACCGGATGAGCAGTCCGTACAACTAAAATCAGCCCTCGAGTTTCCCCAAGGTGGCGCTGCAAGGGGCTCTAGTTTGGACCAGCACTCAAGAGGAGCACTGGCCCCGGGGGGTTAAAAAAAGATGACCCTCGGATTTGAAAACCCAAGGGAAAGTTAGTAGGTTGTTAGGCAAATGGAAAAGGCAATGTTGGGCCTTGCTGGAAGAGTTTTATTCAAGGCGAACTGTCAAGAGGGTCCCATACCCATCACCGTGTTAGGGACGCAAAATCAAGGAACCTAACACCAAAGATGAGAGAAACTAGGGCGGCAAGAGTGGAACAAAACACCAGGCATAAGGCCGAGCCTTCCACACTTTACCAAGTATATAGATGCATTAATTAAAATAAGATATATTGTGATATCCCAACATAAACATGGATGCAACAAGGTAACATGAAACTACATGCAAAACTAAGCAAGTTTCATATAGAGCACACTCAAAACGGAGCAACGGTTCAACACATACACACAAAACAAGTTTAAAGGACAAGCTGTCCAACACAGCAACTAGGCATCTTGCAAGCATCAAAACAATATGCTACCGCACGTCAACATGAAAGTAAAACGCATGAACGTAATGCACAAGTCAAGCTTAACAAAACATGAACACTGAGATATCTCCAGAAACCACTACAACATGCTCAAAAGGACATGGCAATATTGCAAATAATGACAGATTCACAGATAGCAGAAAATCACTGGACATGACAGAAATAACATCAGGTTGCAATGTTTAGAGCTAGTAAACTAGATGTTACAGCAAACTATCATGGCAAACTTGAGCATGGAATGCTATTACTAAAAGAACTTAACAAAACTTCCTTAATGAACTTATTCCAAAGATCAACAGCAAAGATGGTAGCATCCATGCAATCATGGCAAAAGATATGACAGATTCAGACTTGGTGAAAATAACAGTACATGGCAGAAACAACGACAAGTAGGCATGTTGGTGAGCTTGTACAACTCACCACATAACATTTCATGGCATGTGAAGATAACCAACAGTAGGAAGAAATATTTACGAAGCTAAGAATGGAAGGAACAAGTTCATAGGGTGCATGGATCACTAGCAAAACACATGGTAAAACTGAACTTAATGTTAACAGGCTGACAGCAACATTATTTAGCAAGTTTGGAGCATGATAACAACAAGCTACAGCAATCAATAATTGGAACCAAGGGCACGGATAGATAGAGCATAACATGTAGATCAAAACATCCTTAGTGAAAATCTCCAGATTATGCATGGATTCACTTGTAGCATCAAGTAACCATAGCAACATGATATAACAGATTCAGACGAACAAAACAGTAACAGCAAGTAGCCCAATTCACAAGCTTATTGCACTCACCAAAAGGCACACAAAAATACATGAATTGCACCACTGTAAAAATGGCATTAATATGCTCCTAAAACATGTAGACATCATGCTCAAAGGATGCACACACAAAATGAAACGAAAATGACAAAACAACAAGTTTTAACAGTCTCAGCAGGTTAACATCATATAGCACTTTTGCGATGATGATTAGAGCATCAAGATGAACTCAAGAAAACATGTCACAGTAGAACAACATTAAGAACAACACATGATGAACACTTTGACATAATATTCACGCAAAACGGAGCTATATTCATGGAGATATGATGCAATGAACATGGCATGAAAATGTTGTAGATCCGGGGACTTAGTAGAAAATCACCTCCCGAAATAGATCTAGGGTTCGGGGCACGTGGATCGAGGTTCGCCGGGGTTTCGCCGGAGTCGTCGCCGGACTTGGAGGAGAGGTGGCCGGCGTCGATGGGGAGGCTTGCCGGAGCGCGGGGGAGCCGGATCCGGTCGCTCCTAGACCGGCTCTGGCCGGAGTCGACGAGGGGCGGCGGAGGTCGCGGGGCGGCGTGCGGTGGTTGGCGGCAACCGGCGGAGGTCGCGGGCGGCGGGCGAGGCGCTGGGCGGTGGCGGAGGTTGCAGCAGCGGGCGAAGCAGCTCTGGGGTTGGCGGCGGTGGCTAGGCGGCAAGGCGGGACGCGCTGGGCCGGTGGCGGAGGAGCTAGCGGCGGTGAGCAGTGCACGCGGCAGTATGGGCGGCGGAGACTGGCCGGTGGCGGCGGAGACCGGGCCGGTGGCGGCGGATTCGCCCCACGGGCTGGTGGTGGGAGGCGGCGGCGACAGTGGCGAGGCCTTGATTGGCGCGGGCGGCGGCGGCGCTGACGTGGCTGCACCGGATTGGTTCGGGCGACGTGGCTGAGGCGGTGGACATGTCCGGTGACGGGATGGACATGTTCGGTGGTGCGAGGAGGAAGAGGACTAGGGTTAGACCGTGAATTGGAAGGGGGATGCATATTTATAGATAGGGGAAGCTAAAAGAGTCCTAATGGGGAGCGGTTTTCGCCCACACGATCACGATCCAACGACCGAGAGCATGGAGGGGGTTTGGATGGGCTAGAGCGCTGTTAAGAAGGTGCGCTAGGCTGCAAAGAGAGAGGGGTTTCGGGTTACACGGTTAACCGTTAGGGCATCAAACGAACTTCAAATGGAACTAAAATTCACAGGCGGTCTACCTACTCTAAAACAACACCGCACGCCAAGTTTCATCCCATTTCGAGAACATTTTTATGCCACTCACGAAACGAGGTCTGAGAGGTGCAACGGGTGTGAGTGAGAGTGTCGAAACGCGAAATAGACAACGGGGAAAAGGACCGGATGCAAGTTTTGGAAAAATGAGGATGCAATGCATATGAGGACATGGCAAAATGCAACACGCAAGCAAATGACATGGCAACGACGGCGAATAACAAGAAGACTCCTGGCGCATCAGATTTGGGGCGTTACACCCTCAACCCTTACTCCCCCGAGTTCCAACACCCGGATTTCAGTCACCACAAACCCCAATCATGTCCGGGTCCAGCTGTCAAGGCCGGTGGGTAGCTTCTTCTGTCACGGAGGGAGATATTGCAAAGCTTCGGGCGACAAGGTATCTGACGGCAGAAATCCACCATCGGCTTCCAGCCGAGGGGCAGGTTATTCCCACCCCCAGATCCGGCGAGAGGGTCGTGTTCGTGTCCCACTTCCTCCGCGGGTTAGTTTGCACTTAACCCCTTCGTTCGAGGGCTCATGTTCTATTACAGGCTAGATTTTCATGATCTGGCCTCGGACTCTATTCTTCTTATCTCAGCGTTTACCGTCACGTGCGAACCCTTCCTCCAGACTCCTCCGCACTTCGGCTTGTGGCTCAAGACCTTCAATGTGAAGCCGCAAGTGATAGAGGGAACAAGCTGAAATCTTGGCCGGTGCATGATGAGCAAGCTTGCTAGTGCCGCTTTGGGTTGAAAGGATCCTTCGCCAAATCTTCCGATTTATGGCAGCGAGGGTGGTTCTATATCACCGAGCCCCGCGGCTCCAAGTGGGCGATTAGCCTACATTTCGATCCAGCCCCCCAATTCAGCTTGCATCGTGGATTAATAAAAGTTTTGACTGGGGATCAGCGGACGAGGTGCGAACTCTGCAAAGTCGCATCCGAAGCCTCACTGAGAGGAACATCAATATCGTCAATGTCGTTCAAGTAATGTTAGTTCATCGGACCCTGTCGTGCCAGCGATGGCCTCTTCGTTTGTGGGAGTTCAATCCAGAAGGGCCGCTGATGTCTACTACACAACCTTCTTCTTGTAGACGTTGTTGGGCCTCCAAGTGCAGAGGTTTGTAGGACAAGAGCAAGTTTCCTCAAGTGGATGACCTAAGGTTTATCAATCCGTGGGAGGCATAGGATGAAGATGGTCTCTCTCAAGCAACCCTCGCAACCAAATAACAAAGAGTCTCTTGTGTCCCCAACACACCCAATACAATGGTAAATTGTATAGGTGCACTAGTTCGGCGAAGAGATGGTGATACAAGTGCAATATGGATGGTAGATATAGGTTTTTCTAATCTGAAAATATAAAAACAGCAAGGTAACAAGCGATAGAAGTGAGCGTAAACGGTATTGCAATGCGTTGAAACAAGGCCTAGGGTTCATACTTTCACTAGTGCAAGTTCTCTCAACAATACTAACATAATTGGATCATATAACTATCCCTCAACATGCAACAAAGAGTCACTCCAAAGTCACCAATAGCGGAGAACAAACGAAGAGATTATGGTAGGGTACGAAACCACCTCAAAGTTATTATTTCCAATCAATCCGTTGGGCTATTCCTATAAGTGTCACAAACAGCCCTAGAGTTCGTACTAGAATAACACCTTAAGACACAAATCAACTAAAACCCTAATGTCACCTAGATACTCCAATGTCACCTCAAGTATCCGTGGGTATGATTATACGATATGCATCACACAATCTCAGATTCATCTGTTCAACCAACACATAGAACCTCAAAGAGTGCCCCAAAGTTTCTACCGGAGAGTCAAGACGAAAACATGTGCCAACCCGTATGCATAAGTTCAAGGGTGGAACCCGCAAGTTGATCACCAAAACATACATCAAGTGAATCACGTGATATCCCATTGTCACCACAGATACGCACGGCAAGACATACATCAAGTGTTCTCAAATCATTACAGACTCAATCCGATAAGATTACTTCAAAGGGAAAACTCAATCCATTAGAAGAGAGTAGAGGAGGAGAAGCAACATAAGATCCAACTATAATAGCAAAGCTTGCGATACATCAAGATCGTGCCAAATCAAGAACACGAGAGAGAGAGAGAGAGAGAGATCAAACACATAGCTACCGGTACATACCCTCAGCCCCGAGGGTGAACTACTCCCTCCTTGTCGTGGAGAGCGCCGGGATGATGAAGATGGCCACGGTGAGGGTTCGCCCCTCGTGAGGTGCCAAACGGCTCCCGAGAGGTTTTGGTGGCTACGGAGGCTTGCGGCGCGGAACTCCCGATCTATACATTCGTTCCCGATCGTTTTAGGGTATATGGATATATATAGGAGGAAGAAGTACGTCAGGGGAGCCACGAGGGTGGAGGGCGCGCCCTAGGGGGGTGGGCGCGCCCCCCTGCCTCGTGACTCCCTCGTTTCTTTCCTGACGTCCACTTGAAGTCTATCAGGTTGCTTTCCTTCCAAAAATAACTTCTCCGGAAGGTTTCATTCCGTTTCGACTCTGTTTGATATTGCTTTTCTTTGAAACATTGAAACAAGGGGAAAAACAGGAACTGGCACTGGGCTCTCGGTCAATAGGTTAGTCCCAAAAATAATATAAAAGTGCATAATAAAGCCCATAAACATCCAAGGTGGATAATATAATAGCATGAATACTTCATAAATTATAGATACGTTGGAGACGTATCAGCTTCCCCAAGCTTAATTCCTGCTCGTCCTCGAGTAGGTAAATGATAAAAGAAAGAATTTATGAAGTGTGAATGCTAGGAGGTGCATAAGTTGATCAATGATAATTTCAATCACCTTTTCTAGCATCATTATATGTCATAACAGTAGCTCAACTCATAGAACTTTTCATGATCAAGTAACAAACTATTCACATGTTAAAGTATAGATCATAAACTTTCTTGAAAACTAACAAACTATTATTCTCAGTCATCAAACAATTAAAATTCATCTTATTTTCAGGAAGAGTCTATGTCAGAGCTTTGATTCAGCAAACTTCACATACTCAACTATCATTTAGTCTTCCATGATTGCTACCACTCAAAGCATATTTTTAGAACAAATAGCATCCATCAAACACAGAGAAAGATAGGGGCTTAATGTTTCGCCTCCCAACCTTTTAACACAAGGGTAATGTCAACAATAATAATTCATGATCAAATATATTTGAATGGCCATATATGCTTAGATCTTTCCATCACATGATGTTTGCCAACTATAGAGTAGGTTGGAATGAGAAGGAATACTACTGACTCTTGCATAAAAGTAAAAGATAGGCCCTTCGCAGAGGGAAGCTGTGGATTTGCAGAGGTGCGGAGCTCGAAGCAAAAAGCAGAGATGAAAATAATTTTGAGCGGTATGCTTTCATTATAACATAACGACCAAGAGTTCCCAATATCTTCCATACTACATACATTATAGGCGGTTCCCAAGAGAAAGGTAAAGATTTTTACTCCCCTCCACCAACAATCATCAATCCATGGCTTGCAGAAACAACGGGTGCCTCAACTAACATCAAACACAGGGATTTTGTTTGCAATTATTTTTTATTTGATTTCGATCTTTTGATCATGGGACTGGGCATCCCAGTTACCAGCCATTTTCTCGTGAATGATGAGCGGAGTCCACTCGTCGTGAGAATAACCCACCTAGCATGGAAGATACTGCTAACGCGTAGTCGCTACATGAGTGATTCGGGCATACAAAACAGATTATTATTTGAAGGTTTAGAGTTTGGCACATGCAAATTTACTTGGAACGGCAGGTAAATACCGTATATAGGTAGATATGGTGGACACTCATGGAAGAAACTTGGTTCAAGGAGTTTGGATGCACAAGCAGTATTCCTGCTTAGTACATATATTTTGGCTAGCAAAGGATTCTAAATAGCAAGCACCACATGTTAGAGGATCCGTAACAATATAACTTCTATACGAATATACCCAAGCATAACTCATTATGTTGTCTTCCTTGTCCAACTTCAACTAATTTGCTCAGGTTTGAAAATAATTAATGGGGCTCACAATCATAGAATATTTCCAAGATAGTATATTTATATGTGAAATCTCTCTTCCTTCAATATTCTTTTCATGAATTGTTCAAGTGACCAATACAATGTTTGATAACCTTCAAAAAATTACCACCTCTACTTCTTATATGTGAAGGCATTACTCCCCATGGGAAAGGCATATGACACATATATAATTTCAGATTTATGACATTCAAATCATTCAACCATTTACTCTAGGATATAAGTGAAGCACACAAGTAAATGACAAACTACTCCAAAAAGATATAAGTGAAGATCAGTGAGTAGTTAAATAATTATGTAGCTATGTGAAGACTCTCTCTCATTTAAGAATTTCAGATCATGGTATTTTATTCAAACAGCAAGCAAAGCTAACGAAAATAAAATGACGCTCCAAGCAAAACACATATCATGTCGTGAATAAAAATATAGCTCCAAGTAAAGTTACCGATGAACTAAGACGAAAGAGGGGATGCCATCCGGGCATCCCCAAGCTTAAACTCTTGGTTGTCCTTGAATATTACCTTGGGGTGCCTTGGGCATCCCCAAGATTAGGTTCTTGCCACACCTTATTCCATAGTCCATCGAATCTTTACCCAAAACTTGAAAACTTCACAACACAAAACTCAACAGAAAACTCGTGAGCTCCGTTAGCGAAAGAAAACAAAACACCACTTCAAGGTACTGTAATGTGACGCCCGGGTAATTAAGCTACAGTAAAACTTTGTGAATGATGCCACATCACCTCGATTATTGTTGCTAATATTGCGTTAGTTCGAAACCGATTCAAATTCAAATTCAAAATCAAGCGAACAGCAAACGTTTTCAAACGCTAAAACAAAAATGTTCTAAATGCGTTGGATAAATCATAGGTAATTGTGGTGGCGAAACCAAACTTTGTGAAGTGTTTAAAGGCTCTACAATAATTAAAACAAGAGGGTAGAACAATTAAGTAATTACCTTTTATAGTTAATATAACATTTAACTAATTTAATTTGGCACTAAACTTTCTATGGCCCTGGTCTAACTTGATATGCTAATCTAGGTGCTAAAGGTGTGTTTTAAAAAACTAAAATAATTAGATTCTAAACTATAAACAAAAAAGAAAAGTAAAACAAAAACAAAACAAAGCAAGACCCCCTCCTCGGGCTGTTGCTCGCCCAGAGACACACCAGTGCCATTAGGTTTGGCCCGGCCCTTACCGCATAACCCCCCACCCCGCAACCCTAGCCCACTACACCCTGGTTCCCCCACGATCCCCCACTCTCCCTCGTTCCCTCCCCGCGCCGCCACCCACGAAGACCACACACACACGCATACGCATGGAGCAGGCGCGCCTATTCACTCCCCTCCTCTCGGAGCACTCCGCCTGATCGCCACGCCTGCCGGCCGCCGAGCGCCGCCTCCGGCCTCCTCCTCGCAGCTCCCTTCCTCTCGCGCCTCCACGTCCTCCGCCGCTGCCCGTCGCCCTCGATGCGCGCCGCCGACGCCGCCTGTCGCGCCGTCCTCCTTCATGGCGTCGCCTCATTGACGCCTTCGCTCTCGGCCTTGGGACCCAATCGGGACCTCCCCATCCTCTCCTCGCCGGACTACCCCAAGCCTCAACGCCCTCTTCTCGACAACGTGGGTGAGGACCTCATCCTCCTCGCATCCCGCCCTCTTAGTCAGAGCGCCCAGCTCCATCTTGTGAGAACCGACAGCCACCCCCTCGTGCGTTGCCTCTCCGTGTCTTTGTTGCGACCTTGGCGCCCGGCGTAGTGCCTCGCCCGCGTGAAGTCCTGCCATTGCTCGGCTCCGCCTCTGCCTCCAGCGTCGCCTCACCTTGTTGCACTCCACCATCGCCGCAGCCCTCCTCGCCGGTCGCCGCCCCTCCTCGCGGCTCTGGTCGATTACGCCAGTGGCCGCTGTACGCCTCCTAGGCGCCCGAAAGTGCTCCCCATACTCGGGTGGCTCGGGCACGACGCCACACTTGCCGTCTCGCTAGGCCACTAGGGTAGTCGACAATGGGCCCCAGAAAATGAAAGCGAAATAAATTATTAATTAATTAAAAATGGAAGGAAAATAATAATAATAATTAAGTTAATTAATCAATTAATTGCTTAATTAATCTAATTAAGTTTGTTTAATTAATTTAACGTTAATTAATCTGTTAAGTTAGAACTAATTGATTTAGTTATCTCTGGTGACTATGACAGGGGGCCCCACTGGTCAGTTTGACCAGTCAACAGTCAAACTTTGATCGCTGATCGGCCTTGACTCAAACCTCTGTCCCTACCAACAAATTTCATGTGTACACCTTTGGGTACACTTATGTGTACCGTAGCATTTAGCTAGTTAATTTTCGAATTAATAATAACCCCAGAACTTGATTAAAACTTTGAAAATTAATATAAAATAAACCGTAACTCGGATGGAAAAACTTTGTACATGAAAGTTGCTCAGAACGACAGGACGAATCTGAATACGCAGCCCGTTCGTCAGCCATGCGTCCCTAGCATAGAGAACCTGCAACATTCCCCCTTCGGTTCCTTTGTCCGAAAACGCCTAACATCGGGGATACTTTCCCGGATGTTCCCCCCCTTCGCCGGTATCACCTCCTACCGCGTTAGGTCACCCCTAGCACCGCGTATTGTCATCTTATGCCTTGTGATGCTTTGATTGCACTATTATTTATTGTGTTCCCCTCCGTTACTTCTTTCCGGTAGACCCCGAGACCGTTGCCGGTCCCCAGTTGTTGACTACGGTGTTTACGACCCTTCTTGCCAGAGCAACCAGGCAAGCCCCCCCTTGATCACCAGATATCGCCTATTCTTCTTTATACTTCTTGCATTAGAGTAGTGTAGCACGTTACTGCTTTCCGTTAATCCTATCCTGATGCATAACACGCCTTGCTACTCTTGTTGTTACCTTTACCGCAATCCTACATGCTTAGTATAGGATGCTAGTATTCCATCCGTGGCCCTACATTCTTGTCCGTCTGTTTGTGCTATACTATCGGGCTGTGATCACTCGGGAGGTGATCATGGGTATATACTATACTCGTTATACATGATACATGTGGTGACTAAAGTCGGGTCGGCTCGTGGAGCACCCGCGAGTGATTCACGGATTGGGGGCTGAAAGGACCTTTGTCCCAACGGCCCTCTGTGTGGATCTTTGTGGCAGAGCAACAGGGCAGGTTGAGACTATCTAGGTGAGAGGTGGGCCTGGCCTTGGTCGGCGTCCGTGGTTACTTCATAATAACACGCTTAACGAGATCTTGGTATTTGATCTGAGTTGGGTCGTTGACCTTATACGCACTAACCGCCACGTGGGACAAGATATGGGCAACCAGCGTCGTGGTATCACCAAGCTCTTTTTTGACATCACGATCGAAAGCAAGGCTACCGGATTGGTGGAATGCACGCTAGGCTAGGTCTGCTTCCGGCAGCGTCATAACGTGCAGGTGTGCAATGGGCGATGGGCCCGCAACCCTTCGCGCGCCAAGATTTAGACCGGCGTCTTGACCCTCTGTTGAGCCTAGGTGGGGCTGCGACGTGTTGATCTCCCGAGGCCGGACATGACCCAGAAAGTGTGCCCGGCGGAGGGATCGGTGTGTCCGGGTAATGTGGTGCACCCTGCAGGAAGTTTATCTATTCGAATAGCCGTGATCTTGGCAAGGGGATCGACTTGGAGTTGTACCTTGACCTTATGACAACTAGAACCGGATACTTAATAAAACACACCCTTCCAAGTGCCAGATACAACCCGGTGATCGCTCTCTAACAGGGCGACGAGGAGGGGATCGCCGGGTAGGATTTATGCTATGCGATGCTACTTGGTGAACTTACCATCTACTCTCTTCTACATGCTGCAAGATGGAGGTGGCGGAAGCGTAGTCTTGACGGGATTAGCTATCCCCTCTTATTACGGCATTACTGCGATTCGGTCCACCGATATGGCCCTTTACACATATACCCATGCATATGTAGTGTAGCTCCTTGCTTGCAGTACTTTGGATGAGTACTCACGGTTGCTTTTCTCCCTCTTTTCCCTTTCCCTTCTACCTGGTTGTCGCAACCAGATGCCGAGCCAAGGAGCGAGACGCCATGGTCGACGCATTTAACTCCTACTAATCGGGAGGTGCCTACTACTACGTGCAGCCCAGCGACGCATCAGGAGTAGTTAGGAGGATCCTGTGCAGGAGGCCTGCGCCTCTTCGATCTGTATCCCGGCTTTGTGCTAGCCTTCTTAAGGCAAACTTGTTTAACTTATATCTGTACTCAGATATTGTTGCTTCCGACTGACGCTTCTATGATCGAGCACTTGTATTCGAGCCCTCGAGGCCCCCGGCTTGTATTATGATGCTTGTATGACTTATTTATGTTCTAGAGTTGTGTTGTGATATCTTCGGTGAGTCCTCGATCTTGATCGTTACTGCGTTTGCGTGCATGATTAGTGTATGATTGAATCGGGGGCGTCACAAGTTGGTATCAGAGCCGACTGCCTGTAGGAATCCGAATCCCCCTTTCCAACTCCTTGGCCGAACTTGAGTCTAGTCATTGAAAAAGTTTTTACTAACATGGTTGTGCGGCTTACGGGCCCACGTCGCCATTGGGTGGTACTAGGATCTTTTACTCCCAGATCTTTACTCTGGGATTCTAATCTCTCCCCTATTCGGGTTAAATGATTTTGCTAAAAGGACTAACTTTAGGTTCTTGAAAATATTTTCTCCCGGAGTGCCCCTCACTCCAGATGATCGCTTGCTGCACTAGAAGATTCCGAAGATACTCTCCGAGGTTTTCCCGAGACCCTTGTGCCCACCGACTTTACAATCCCCTACCACCGATATACCCTTATGGATAACTACGTACAATTGTCGTTCATACCTTCATCCTCGATTGCTCTTGTTATTACAAGATGCCATAAATTGCTCTCCGTTGTTACGAAAATCCTTTAAGCTTCTTGCCTTGCGCTTCTTTACCACATGAATACTCCTATTGAAAATTCCTCGCACTTATTGAGTATCTGTTCATCCCGATTGTTTGTATGCTTCATAAGATACTCTGAAATACTATCCGACCTTCTGAGCATCCTCTTCAAACTATTGCTCTGCAAATACTTGTATGCTTACATTATGGATGCTCCCATATCACTAGAAATATTCACTAGTATCTTTTAACACTGTCATTTTGATCCTATTGATTTAACATGTGTGCGAATGCACACAATCATCAATCAACCCTTCTAAATTATCTTTCCGGCTCAGACGTCATTTTGAGCATGAGCTGGTTCTCGACCAAACTATTTGTCGTCAATTGTGCCTCTGGTCTATCCAACTTATCCATCCTTGATCGTGAGCGCCCGCTTACGATCCTTTGTTTTGGAAATCATAATTCCTTTGTTATCTAAGCATCGAATTATTCAGATGTTCTATAATATGATGCTCGTGCATTCTTTCTTCCTCTGATTGAGTACCGATACTCACATCAGCTCCGTTGTGGATCGCCTGATCCATTGTTGGATTTCATCCGACATCGTCCTTCATATTCAATAACCTTGTGAGCCTTTCCACGGGTATATAATGCCTTTGGTAAATTGTATCCTCTGCTTTGTCAACCATGCTCTACTTTCGGGCTGATGATAGTTACCCCTAAAGTTTGTGGTATATGTTCCTAAGAGGCCCCGATGGATTGGACATATGCTATTTTTTTCTAATCTGTGTGAACCCGGAAACTACTACGGGTCATACTCTACTGGTGTTATGGCAAATAAAATTTCAACACCACAACTTCGTTGAAGGCGAGAAGTGAATGAAAGACTATGCATTAAAGAAGTGGGAATCGACCTTGAACTTTGTGTTCATGCCCATGGACACGATGTAGATCATATCATGAAAGCTTCTTGTAATAATAATTATTTCCTTGATAACTATCATCTGGTATCTGTGAATTGATCCTTTGCAACAGTGGTTCTGACCATGATTGTTCTTCTTTGATCCCATTTCTCTGACAAGTTAAAACATTTGTCTTTTACAGATCAATGTGTCTGCCCGACCTCTATTATGATCTAGCTTCGAGTATTACCCCCTGGTATCTCGAGATTATCACAGAACTGCATAACCTCTTATGAGTTTTTCATCAAGTACTACATCCTCACTAATTCCAATTTTTCACGGGCTCTGAGTTTTTTTTTAAACACTCAAAGACACCAATAACTGAACCGAGTCTGCATTACAGTTCAACAACTCTTACTAATATTCTTTACTTACGAGTTTGTACCCGATCATGTCATTCCTAGCCTGATCGGCTATATCATTATTGTGCTAAATCTTAACTGTGCTACCTGATCCTTCTTCGCGGTACACAAATTTTGAGCTTATGCTGATTTCCTTGTCTTATCATTTCACCTAGAACAACAAGCTTGGTTTCGAGTTTGTGTCGTACCCATGGTTCCAATAACCTCTTGCTTCATCATTCCTTTGACTTGATGTCATCGCTGATCGATTACATCTTCAGGTAATCTCTCGACAAATGTGTCGTGATCATCATCAACATTTTAACTTCTTCCGAGACGTACATTGAGTTCCTGATGAGAAATTCCATGCTTGCCCCCTCGATGATTTGTGTTAACATCGACAACATTATTGATCTCGCTCCCAACACAAAACTTATTCATGTTTTGTGTTGTACCTTGATTTCCTTGCCATCTGGCTTAGGTTATGTTCTACCTTGTAGTATTATTGTCTTCTGTATCAAGAATGTTGTGAGGATTGCTCCACGTCTTAAGAATTCTTGGTATAGTGATACTTCTCACCATCACAATTCTTTCTTGGTCCCCGTGTTGATTCTAATCGGGATACCAACAAGTGAACGGTGCTGTTTGGATTCTGTACTTCTAGCAACCCAATTGCTTTGAAGTTAATGGTCGATAGTTCATTCTTAGACTATTGGTTATTGAATCACCATTCTAACATTGATCATACTACCTAAGCCCATATTTCGGGTGCACCCTTTAACCAATGTTTAATTGTGTATGTTTTCCCCGAGCATACCTCATTATATCATTTGATCTGACAAATGTTATCTCCTTGTTCACATAAGTGTGGAAATCCATCTTTTGAAAATCTCAATAAATTGTCACCGAGTACATCAGCCACCTCCTCGTCCTCTCCTTGGTTTAATGATGAACTCTTGTTTCAGAACTCGCTTCCATAGTTCATTTCCCGAGAATCTTACAATGACATCTCGTCAATTTGTGTTGCACCTTTTTCTTCTCAGGCATCCACGAGTGCGAGGTATCCCGACACCAATCGGAGATCTAAATCTGGAGTCGGATGTGATTATTGGAACATATTTTCTAGAGTTATAGCATTGGTCCTCATATGACCCGGTAAGGTGATGTCATGCCTAGCATACCTGGCCGGAGGACCTAGTGTTACAGTTTCCTTTTTAGCAAGGATAACCATTCTTCCATGAGGAAGTTGAATGACTTGTTTTATAAATTTTTCCTGATGGATCCTTTGTGTATCTAAAGTCTGACCTTGCTCGAAGACCATGTCAATGCTATCTCGAAGCATGTCTGTGGTACTCCGATTTTCAACAAGAACATTTGAAGCCCAATGCTAAATGTTTCTTGCTCAATTATCCAAACACCGTTGCATGGGTAATGTCATGACATTTCTCTCCCCTTTCCTAAAGGGTTCGGTATGTTATATCCTGTCATGGATATCATGCTCTGCTTGTCCTTGGGAAGGATATACCCTTGAAATATGTGTTTAAACACCTTTTCATTTCCATTGTTCTGTTTAAACCTGATAATCACTTTTCCTTTCCATTGATTTGTTTAAATCTTCTTGTGGTCTATATTATATAAGCAGTAATATATCCCTGCTTATGTAAACACCTCGTTGTACCACTCTGTCAGAAAGACCCTATTACTTTTATTGATGACATTCCTAGGTAACCGATGGGCGAGAACTTTGCCTATAGGTGCGCCTCATTTCAACGAGTAGGAAAATGGTTCTCTTCGTCCCTCGCCCTTGGTAATGCTTGATATTATTGCCGACATGGCGATAGGCTATCCTCTAACATACCTTGCTTACATGATCGTGCAAGGCGTCATCGCCCTTCCTACTTTTAACCCACATGGTGGGCCCATAACCCACCGGGTCCCGGGATCGAAACCTCGACTCTCGTGTACACCCTGTTGTCAAAGTTATTCCTCGCGCTTGACTTATTATGTAATTCACGGGCCACCTGCCAAGTGATCTATTCTGGTATCAGATGCAATACTTATTCTCGTTGCTCTGAACCCCCTTCACCTTCTGATTAGGCCATCCAACGATTGCCTGCCCATTGGAAACTTCTCATGGTACCTTCTTACTTTACTCTCGATATTTTCTTAAGTATCTATTCGAGAGTTACTCTTGTGATCATTCATTGGGTAACCCCTAGATGATTTCCCCTGATAGCATTCTATCGATGTCGGGCTGCCCCTTTCCTATTCGTAAGTACGATGAAGACTCTGAAGAAAGGATGATGACTTCATCATGTTGACCTGAAGCAGAGGTATGAAAACATCAACATTATGGATCGACCTCTTCGAGAAGAGCAACCAAGACCGAGAAGACTCGTTAGAATTTCATAACCAAATCCCTTCCCCCTTAGTCCCCTCTTAAATCTCGGGACGAGATTTCTTGTAGTGGAGGAGATTTGTGACGCCCGGGTAATTAAGCTACAGTAAAACTTTGTGAATGATGCCATGTCACCTCGATTACTGTTGCTAATATTGCATTAGTTCGAAACCGATTCAAATTCAAATTCAAAATCAAGCGAACAGCAAACGTTTTCAAACGCTAAAACAAAAATGTTCTAAATGTGTTGGCTAAATCATAGGTAATTGTGGTGGCAAAACCAAACTTTGACAAAGTGTTTAAAGGCTCTACAATAATTAGAACAGTAGGTAAAACAATTAAGTAAATACCTTTTATAGTTAATATAACATTTAACTAATTTAATTTGGCACTAAACTTTCTATGGCCCTGGTCTAACTTGATATGCTAATCTAGGTGCTAAAGGTGTGTTTTAAAAAACTAAAATAATTAGATTCTAAACTATAAACAGAAAAAGAAAAGTAAAACAAAAACAAAACAAAGCAAAAATCGAAGCAAGACCCCCTCCCCTCGGGCAAGCTCGGCTCAAAGAGGGCACTGAGCCATTAGGCGGCCCACCCGGCCAGCATACATAACCCCCCACCCCGCAACCCTAGCCCACTACACCCCGGTTCCCCCACGATCCCCCACTCTCCCTCGTTCCCTCCCCGCGCTGTGACAGCCTGGTTTTTGCCCTCTCTTATTTGTTTGAGTTTTCATTTGAAAGTTTTTGAAACTTGGAGTTTTTGAATCTTTTCATTTGGACTTAAACACTTGGGCATCCTTGGCTGTCACCCAAGTGTTCACTTCTCTCCCAAACCATCATACCACTTCTGATCCACCTCAAAATAATCTTTGGAATATTTTTCTTAAATGAAAAATATTCATTTCCCCTCAAAAACCCTAAGCCAAATCTGTTTACTCCAAGGCAACCCTAATTTTTATGGCTCAGAAAATTCTAAGATAATTCACAAATATTCTAGGGACCCTAGGGCACCTCCCTGAGCAAAAATATTTCATCACTTTTTGAAATAGTTTTGCTACAGAAAATCTATTTTGTTCTAGACAGAAATGGTGGTTTCTACAACAACTACCATTTTACTTGCTCCATTTGACCTGATCTTTCTTGTGCCTATTTACCTTAGTAACTCTAAGCTAGCCTCCAAAGCACAGCTCAAACTCCCGACCATTTGACAATAGTAACATCACAAATTCTTTGTCCGAGAAACTTACAGAGACTTGTAAAAGTTTCTCTCTTTTGGATCCAAACCAAATCGTGGTAACACTCTAAACTACCACGGACAACCTGCTAGACGTCGAGTTTACGCTTAGATCGACCTGATGTCATAGTTCACGCGGTGACCGCGTCCGTCCAAGTGTCTTTGGCATGCGGTAGCCTTCTGCAGCGCCCAAAGAGCCTCTGATGCTCGCGTGCTCGCTTCCCCACCTGCCCAACCTTGCCAAACTCACCACAATCATCGCCTCGACACCCTTAACTCATACAGCACTGCGCCGGCACTCATGTGAGCTTCGAGCACGGGCAAGGTCCGGTCGCAGCCAGCAGTCTTGAGCGCCTTTGTGCTCGTCGTCACCCCCCTTGATCCTGTGCTCGTCTTCGCTCACCCACAGTGGCCGCGTGACCTCCGTCGCCTTCTCCCCCTCTCACTTGGCTGATCGTCCGCAGGCGTCGATGGGCGAGGTGTCCACCGGTGGAGCCAAGCACCCTACGCCTTTCGCCTATATAGAGCCCTCCCCAACCTCCTTGAGCATCCTCCAGCACTCCACACACACTCCACGGTCGAGTAGGAAGCCGTAGCCCGGCAGGGCAGGCCTCGGGCCGCCATCCACTGAGCTCGAGCTTGCGCGGCGATCCCTCTGGTCGCCTTGGCAGCTCCGGCCCCTCCAGGCCTGGGCGACCTCTCCTGGGGCCTCCGCCTCTCTCCCGGTGAGGCCGTCTCGCCCGCTTGGAGCCCTGGGCGGCCTGCACTTCGCCATCTTCCTCAACTCTGACGACCTCCTCGTTCTATCTCCGCTCGCGAGCTAGATTCCGATCCGACCACCCCTAGCCACGCTACGGGTACGGGCAGGTGCGCCTCGACCTCCTCTTGCCATCCCTCCCTCTCGTTCTTGCCAAAAGAGCCACCAAATGTCGGCCGAGAGCTCCAGCGGCTTGTGGCCGATCTCTGTTTCTCTCTCCCTCTTCCCCCCCCTGACTAGTGGGGCCCGCTAGTCAGCCACTCTGTCTGTGTGGCCAAGTGATGCAGTGGTGGCGCCCTTGGGCTTTACGCCTTCGACGTCACCCCCAGTCTTTCTCTTTTTATTCAAATTCATTTGAATTTACAGAACACTTCAAACAGTTATAACTTTTTAACCATAAGTCCAAATGAATTGATTCTTTTTGCATTGTGTTCTTTGAAAGGAAATCTAGCAGCTCACCAAAGATGAGATTTTTCTGAGCTGTTTAGAATTTCTAGTGAATTTCAGAAGGTTCTTGATATTTTCTTTTGTGTTTAAATTTATTTTCAGAAGGTGAGGCTTGTCTTGAGGATCACCGGGAGGCTTGTGAACCTCATCTGCACTAAGGCAAGCCACACCAACATTTTTATCATGCCATTTCAATATTTCTGATTTTCTCACTTGAATGAAATGATTAACCCATACATTTAAATAATTATTAAATTATTTGTGATACATTAAGTATTGGTGGGTTGTTATGCTTGATTTGCGAGAATGGTTGGAACTAGTTTTAGTGGGTAAAGTAAGTTAAGATTCATTTCAGGTGATGTTAGAAATAATTTTGTTATGCATAATAGTAGTTATTTAGCTATGTTTTTGCCTTCCTAAAATTGATGAAAATTTGTTAGATAATATTCTGTTAAATCATATTACTTGTTTTACAGAATGTTTGAACTTAATTTGGTGATAAAGAAAGTAAGAATTGTTGATAGTGAAATCTTTTGTTATGTATATGAAAAAGTTATCGGGTTGCTTTCTTGCGTAAGAAATTAAAGAAACTTGTTGCAAAATATTTTGATTTAGTTGTGAGTCATTTTGAGCTAGTAGAGCAACATGAGTTGCTGACGGTTATGCTTGGTGTATAGATGACATCGGTCATTTTTTTATTATATGATGCATGTGTTGTTTTGCATTTCATGGCATGCTATGACACCGGTCATTGTTAGTTTAAAGTTGAAACTGAAAATAACTCAACTTGAATACACCGTTAATTTGGGTCATGGTGCCGCTTGAATCGAAGTTCTTTCGGTGCAACCACATTTGCCTTTATGGGGGGCCTTGATTGGGTCCATTGACCACGGCCTCCGGTTGGTGCCTCCATCTAGGGAAGGTTATATCATGTTTGCCTGGTCGACAGCGGACATAATCTTGTGGGCTCGTTGATGAGATTATGGTACCGAGTCCCAGAGAGGAGTGTCCCAGTGGGAGTTTGACCACGGCCGGTGGTCGGGTGTCTTTAGTGAACAGGGCCACCGGGACCAGCCGTTGGGGATTTGGGTCGGAGTGGCGGGAGAGTCTTGTGGCAATGGAGGGTTTAAATCCGGAATATCGTTGGTCCACTGAATGGGAGTGCGAGGCCATGGGTTCCGTGGTGTGGAGTGCAGTGTGCTACCTCTGCAGAGTGTGTATAATCTATCGACGGTGGCGTCCACGGTCACGGACACCTCGTGAGTAGGTCCCACCATGAGTCAACGAATAAAAATTGCACACTAAGCTGTAATCTTTGCATTGTCGAGGATGGCAGAAAGGCCATCAAGGAATTTGGGACCAGATATTGGTTGTGGTTGTGATCGCCGTAAGGATCACGAGTCATGTTGTTAAAAGACCATGTTGGTGGTGTGTTTTACCACATTGGTGGTGTGTTTGTGATCTGAGTATGATCATGGTTGGTAAGTTGTCCCGAGGGACGTTCGAGCATGATCACAGCATGTTGACATATAGTGTTGCATTTTTAATTGGTTAAATATCATGATATTGTTTGTCATTATGATTATGCTTGTTGTGAGCTTGCAAGTACATTCAATGTCTTGACTCTGGCGTGTCATGCCAGATTTGAGGAATGTCTCGTTGGAAAGGGCGCTGTTCGAGTCTAGATCATGTCCACATCGATTGTCCACTGTGATATGGAGCTTCCGCTCTGACGTTATTCCGCTGCCGCGTAGTTGTTCGAGTAGAGGCCCCTTTATGTTCACTAAATAATGTACATATTGTTCGGCCGCACGAGTGTGCGCTTGACCTCGGCCTGTTGTAATATGAACTCTGTTCCACTAGCATCAATAAAGCGGTTGTTTTACGTACCAATATGTTGTGTGTTGCCGAAGACATGGTCTACTGGCTGGCAATCTTGAGGGTAAACCGGTCGCTTCTGAGCCGGGGTGCCACCTGTGCCGCCACCCACGAAGACCACACACACACTGCATACACACGGAGGAGGCGCCCTGTGGCTCCCCTCCTCTCGGAAGCGCCATGCGCAGGGATGATCGCCGCCATGCTTGCCGGCGCCAGCGCCCTCCAGCCAACTCCTCGCGGCTCCCTTCCTCTCGCGCCTCCGTCCTCCGTAGCTGCCGCCCGTCGCCCGACCACGATGCGCCATGGCCCAGCGCCGCCCCTTGGCGCCTTAAATCCTCCTCCATGGCGTCGCCTCATTGGGCCCTTGCCGCCTCGCGCTGGGACCCCATCGTCGGACCTCCCCATCCTTTCCCTCGCCGGACTACCCCAAGCCTGAACGCCCTCTTCCCGACAACATGGGTGAGGACCTCGTCCTCCTCCCCTGTCCCGCCCTCTTAGCCGTAGAGTGTAACCCTGCAACCAAATAACAAAGAGTCTCTTGTGTCCCCAACACACCCAATACAATGGTAAATTGTATAGGTGCACTAGTTCGGCGAAGAGATGGTGATACAAGTGCAATATGGATGGTAGATATAGGTTTTGTAATCTAAAAATATAAAAAGCGGCAAGGTAACAAGCGATAAAAGTGGCGTAAGCGGTATTGCAATGCGTTGAAACAAGGCCTAGGGTTCATACTTTCACTAGTTCAAGTTCTCTCAACAATAATAACATAATTGGATCATATAACTATCCCTCGACATGCAACAAAGAGTCACTCCAAAGTCACTAATAGCCGAGAACAAGCGAAGAGATTATGGTAGATGCGAAACCACCTTAAAGTTATTCTTTCCAATCAATCCGTTGGGCTATTCCTATAAGTGTCACAAACAGCCCTAGAGTTCGTACTAGAATAACACCTTAAGACACAAATCAACCAAAACCCTAATGGCACCTAGATACTCCAATGTCACCTCAAGTATCCGTGGGTATGATTATACGATATGCATCACACAATCTCATATTCATCTATTCAACCAACACATAGAACCTCAAAGAGTGCCCCAAAGTTTCTACCAAAGAGTCAAGACAAAAACATGTGCCAACCCCTATGCATAAGTTCATGGGCGGAACCCGCAAGTTGATCACCAAAACATACATCACGTGAATCACGTGATATCCCGTGTCACCACAGATACATGCGGCAAGACATACATCAAGTGTTCTCAAATCATTAAAGACCCAATCCGATAAGATTACTTCAAAGGAAAACTCAATCCATTACAAGAGAGTAGAGGGGAGAAGCAACATAAGTCCAACTATAATAGCAAAGCTCGCGATACATCAAGATCGTGCCAAATCAAGAACACGAGAGAGAGAGAGAGAGAGAGAGAGAGAGATCAAACACATATCTACGGTACATACCCTCGGCCAGGGTGAACTACTCCCTCCTTGTCATGGAGGCGCCGAGATGATGAAGATGGCCACGGTGAGGGTTCCCCCCTCCGTGAGTCTTGGAGCGGGCTCTGAGGAGGTTTTTGGTGGCTACTGAGGCTTGCGGCGGTGGAACTCCCGATCTATTATGTTCCCCGATCGTTTTGGGGTATATGGATATATATATAGGAGGAAGAAATGCGTCGAGGGAGCCACGAGGGGCCCACGAGGTGGAGGAGCACGCCCTAGGGGGTGGGCGTGCCCCCTACCTCGTGGCTCCCTCGTTTCTTTAAATGACGTGCACTCCAAGTCTATCGAGTTGCTTTCCTTCCAAAAATAACTTCTCGGAAGGTTTCATTCGTTTAAACTCCGTTTGATATTCCTTTTCTTGGCTCTTTGAAACAAGGGAAAAAAGCAAAGCGGCTTTGGGCTCACGGGTCATTAGGTTAGTCCCAAAAATAATATAAAAGTGCATAATAAAGCCCATAAGCATCCAAGATGGATAATATAATAGCATGAATACTTCATAAATTATAGATACGTTGGAGACGTATCAGCCGTGGACTCTTCAGCACTTCTTCGGCATTACGCACGAAGGAATGTGGAGATTATTCTTTGAGAAACGAAGGCAATGCTTGGACACCACCGAAGATGTCGGCCTAGACTGTAACCATCCGGATACCCCGGTAAGTACACGTTTGCCGAATACCTCATAACTAGATACCCGATGGCAAGAATCTTGACCGAAACATCCTTTTAGGATTGGATAAATAAGGTGGAGCGGATTAGGTGTCGGCTCCTTCCGAAGACTCGGCTACTCCTTTGCTAACAAGGATCTTTGGCCTCGGCACCATACTAAGCGCCCGGCAAACGAGGAGGGTGAAGGAGAGTGAGAAGACCCAAGATGACCTTGGTTAGGAGGTAAGTCGACCATCGTGAGTCGGGAGAAATCGATCTTTAAATCGCCTAAAGGCGAAGCGGAAAAGGACCCAGTATCCCTTCTCCAAGCGAAAAAGGGCCGCCTCCGAAGATTGGGAGGGGCGGTCTTCCAAGAGGGGCAAGATGCCACCGTCCAGCGGCTTGGGTTTGGAAAGCGATGCCGTTGAACAGCTCCAACAAGAGGACAAGCCCTCGGCCAAACCGTAAGTGAATCCGGAGTACTTTGATAGCATCCCGCTCCGTTGCTGTTTATCGAAGATATACATAATGCGTTCATGCATTTTTGCAGGTCGGCACAGAGTTTTACAGGCAATCCTCTTCTTAGAAGTCTCCTCGGAGATGATGGAGAGCGAGACGCCTCCTCCAACCTCTTCGCCCAATAAGGCGGATGACTCTATAGTTTCATCGCGGAGGGTCCCTCAACAAGTTACGTAGGGGACAAAAGAGGCAGCACCCGAAGGTGGATCTCCGACCATCCGTGATTCTGGGGCTGATGATAACAAAGGCCCCGGACTGTTTATTTCCTTGACAAGCAGTGATTTACGGAGGCAGGTTGACAGATTCCTTCAAAGGATGGCGGTGCTCCTAGGCGGCTTAAGTAGAACCCGGAGCTCCGGATATATTGCGGGACATGTTGCGAAAAGCATCTGTCTCGGGGAGCAAGGCGTACCTTGATGGGTACGATGGTGGAGAAGATTTTATCCTCGAAGAAGCGGATTGGATGAAGCCTTCATGAGCACGCTAAAAGGCCGAGGTTTTGTGATGTAATATTTTTGACTATGTTTTATTTGCAAAGATGCACAATGTATTGGTAGTAGCCCACGAGACTCGGGTTGGCTTCCCTTTGGGAAGCGAATCGGAGGATCAAAAGGATACTCAGGGTGACTGATGAATTTGAGCGCTTGAAAATTTGTTTCCCCTTAGCTACTTCCGGGACTATGGATATTGTTGAGCTGCGGCGGAAGCTTGATGTAGCGAGGATGATCTTGCGTTAATCAATATGCGTCTTGACGATGCATAAGGTATGTATTTGGGGCCATCCCCATACATTTTTGGTGGTATAAGCATGATGCTAAAATCTGTATGCTGGAATATGCGTGGCTGCAAATGGTGTTGCCGCCATTGAAGTTCTTCAAGCGGAGCTGGCCTCGGCCAAGGAGCAGGCCCGGCATAGCAATGCTGCTGCCGAAAAGGCATTGGTTGAGCTAAAAGCCGAACAAGCTGCACGGCGCCAAGACGAGGAGAAGATGTCACGGTGGCGCTCGAGCGGAAAATGCCAGCGGCATTTGTGAATTTACGGAGAAGGAGAATAAAGCCTTAATGGTGAAATTTGGAAAAGAGCCTTACAAGAGGCGAAGGAAGCGCTTGATCGGAATCGAGCAACCCATGAGGAGGTTCGGCGAGGCTAGGGAGATTGCGGTACGGAAAACCCTTTACTGCGCAAACTAAGTTCGGTGACCGAACTATGCTCAGCAACCAAGTATGGAGTTCTCTGGACGAGTTCTTGGACTTGCCAAAGAGTTCTTCCGATGTGGCCTTGATATTACCATGGCGAGATGGGTATACAACGGAGAAGCTTTTTGAGTACATGATTTAGGCGCATCAGCGCCCTCTGTTACTCAATGAGCAGATGTCCCAATGGGCCAAACTTCATAGGATATCCGGCGCTGCCATGAAGGATGTCATAATCGATTGTAGCCCAACCAAGCCTATTCGAATAGCTATTTCGGTTTGGTGCGAGAGGCTTGTTGATGCGATTGCGAGTGTATCGGCGTGTGTGAAGCGATCGGCGTGCATTGAGGGTGCATGGATGGCTTTTGCCTGAGTCAAGACATTCTGGGGAAAGATGAAGGCCATAGATGTCGCGGCTAAGGGTCCACCCAAGGGCAAGGACCGTCCTGAACCGGAGCGTTATTTTGAAGACATCCTAGAGGCCGACCGCTTAATAGAGGGTCAATGCTCGAAAGACATAATGTTCGAGTAAGGTGTATGATAATTGTAAAAGACAATTTTATAGTTAATCCATTTTTATGTCTTGCTTTGAAAGCTTGAATTCCTCCTATGCGGCCGTTTTAATATAATCTGAAAGTTTTCCGATCCTTGACTGACCACCTCGTAGGAAAATCTGAGGTGTTCGGAAAAGCATTTAATCACTCTTTATCCAACATCTTGGTCCATAAATGAGGTGATAATGCAGCGAACCAGGCAATCGGACTATAGGGCGTTAACACTTTCACTTAGCCATAGGAGTTTTATGGTGGGACTACGACATAGACCCTGGTATGTATGCGGCGTATAGTGCCTTACATATTTGATACGAAAAAAGATCGCCGTGTGACACGAGAGAATCGCTAAAGATTCCAAGAAATCGCCAAGTGGTGACCGACTCTCGCCGCATCATGACAGTCGGTTTTGACGGCTTTCTCTACGAGGTACTTGACGAGATGATCCGGAAGCACAATCGCTTGATAGTTCTCCCTTTACTACCCTAGCCGATAGAGCGTGAAATTAAGCGTAGGGGTATGGCTGAGGCAACCCAACTATTGACCCAAGACAATGATTGAATGATGCATATAAGGCCAAACTTGCGACGCCGAAGTACGCTGTAGAGCTGTTCGGGCTTTTGTTGGCACTCATTTATTCCCATACCAAGCCCCTGGCAGGTTATGCCAAGGTATGTCTGTGAAACAACCATGGAAGCCATATTTAGTGTGAAACAACATGGATGATTAATTCGGATACTGGGAGTTGAGCGATATGCCAATGATTTATTTATTATATATATAAAATCCATCCTCCCGGCTATTTGACATGCTTGGGGTCTGAGGCGGAGGAACATGCACAGTACAGGCTCGAAATAGAGAGTGCGGCTTGCAAAAAGTTATTTTGGACCTCCTGTCACACGTCTGCGCCGCCAGTCCTCGGCGGGGGGAATCCTTGACGGAGATAGCCCCTCAGGTGAGCGTATGGATCCGAACTCTGATAGAGCCAGTTTCAGATGTTTGTCCTGTTCGTCACCTGTTCCTAAGGGATAGTGAAGGAGGAAATAAAAAGAAAATGGATAAAAAATGTTACTGGGATGCTTGCAGGCTTGTCCGTAGTGTGACTCCGGCAATGCCCATGGTATCTTGAGTGCGTAATGGTGTATGCGCGGCACAAATTTTGTAGGTGTACGAGGTGGGCGGGGCAGTATTGCTATATTCCGCTCCGGGAGTAGTTGACCCTTGGGTGAAGCGCCCGGGCCCCGAAGATATTCGTTGGTGAACCTCTAAAATGCGTCCCCTACCGCTGGCGACCCTCTTCCCCTTGTGTTGGCGTTGAGCTTGCCAACATGTTTAAAGACCAGGCAGGTTTACATTAGTATGATTAGCTGGTTTGTCCGGGGTGGCCGTGAATCACAGCAAGGTCGGTCCAATATCCTGTCCGAGTTGGATGGTTAAATCTCGTTTCCTTGAATGGCTTCTTAGTTGGCCGGGCTTGGGATTGCTTGAATCCGGCGTTGGCCCTTGAGTCGGCGTGATCTTTCATTATCATTCTTGTTGTTGTGTTTGCTTCGTCATGGCTTTCCATTATCGTCTCGGTTCGGAAGTGCCGGGTCCTTTATGGCTGCTTCCTTCTCTGAGCTAGCCAATTTGTCTTCTCCCGCACTTTAAAGCGGGTCATCGTGAGCGATGAGGGCTGTCATAGATTTAGGTCCTTCTTGGCCGAGGTGGCGTGCAAACCATTCGATCCCGAACCTTTGTGTCAATCGAAAGCGCAAGGGCTTACTTGTCCGGACGGTCGACGATTTGGTTCTTTTAGACTAGAAGCGGGTCGAGCCTCTGGCGTTGACTCTCGGGCTGCTAGACAATGTGACTTAGGTCATCGAAGGCGCGGTGGCGGACATATGTTCCTCAGAAGTTGTTGAGGAAGGCCTCCTCCAAGTCCTCCCATTTGCCTATGGAATTTTCGAGTGGAATTTGTTTAACTTGATGCGAGCTGGCCCTTTTAGGCGTATGGGAGGTATTTAATGGCGTGGAGGTCGTCCCCACGAGCCATATGGATGTGGAGGATAAAATCTTCTATCCATGCAGCGGGATCGGTTGTTCCGTCGTATGATTCAATATTGGCCGGGTTTGAATCCTTCGGAAATTCATGATCCATTATTTCATCGGTGAAACAAAGCGGTGTCTGGCGCCTCTATGTTGGGCCACGCTGCGGCGTAACTCGAAGGAGTCCATTCTTGATTTTCGGCTCGGGGCATAGCTTCGGTTTGTCACATCGAATAGGTAGGCGTAAATGGCGATGTCGTGGCATGCCTTCGCTATTAAGTAGATCGGTCTTGCGTATGTTCTGCACTACTATCAAGTCCCGCTGCGGTCGTCCCGGACAATACGTGAGCTATGTTATTCTTGCCTTTACGGCGAGGTGGGGATGATACGGTGTTGGCTTGAGTTGCTTCTTTATCCGGACGAGTTGGCCGGCGACCAGGCCGCATTGCGTGATGATGAGTGCGGGCTCCAGCGCCTGCGTCGCCGAACTCATGTAGCAATCTATGCTTCGGGTAGCTTTTGGCTAGGCCACTAAGGCCATATTCTTCGGCAACCAGGACTTGGGTCCATCTATCGTTGAGTAGGTCTTGGGCAGCTTGAAGCTACTGCTGCTTCTTTTTCAGGCTCCTTTGCGGTAGCTATGAGCTGCGCTTGAAGCAGCTCACACTTTCGAGGGAGTTCTTGGATGCGATAAAGTCTTCGTCGCGAGGCTTACCTCATCTTCGGAGGCGGAAGGTAGTTGTAGATCGTCCTCGAATTGTCATTTGGAGGCAGGGGCACATTCGCCGAGCTGGCTTGCCCGCTCTGTTCCTCTGTTGGGATCTTGCTCGGTGGTCTTCATTGTTTTGGCATGGTCGGGAGTACTTTTCCTCCGGTGCCATCGTTCTTTGCGATGTGACTTGGAAGCGGCGTTTAGGGCACCCGGTCTTAGGCGTGTCTCGGAGGTTTATTCTCAGCTGGATCTCCTTTGTCATTGTCGCGAGCTTTTTATGTGTACCAACCATTTTATCGTCGTATGAAGGGTGGCCGTCCACCTTTATTGTTGGCGGGTCTTAGCCTGCTCCTTGTTGTAGCGTCATCTATCTTGTCAATGTCTTGAGCCATAGCGGGCATGTCGGTTAAGTCCTCGGCAATTGGCTATGAAGTGGAGTGGCGGTGGGAAGCGAAGTTCTCCATTATCAGCCTTTAGCTCGAACGAGCCTGATTCGGTTGAGCCCTCCGCCGAGGACAGGTTTTAGTGAATTGCTTTTGTCATGAAGAGGCGAGTGTTGGAAAGATATCTTGTTATTGAACTTCGAAGATTGATAACCGATCTAACTTTCGATTATGCAGAGCGTCGTGATTCGGGACTTATAACGAGCGAGTCGAATTCGGCGATGACGATATTACTGGTGTTGAGTCTATACTGCGGCTCAACGCGCCCGGACTACGTAACCCGGATGGTGCAATGCACTCTGCTCGGATCTAAGGCCGTAGCAGTGCGAGGAACAATCTCCCCGAATGCACAGTGCGATGTGATTTAAGTCATGTCCATCGGGCGAGAAGCGATCGGCTGCGGTCTCAAATCCATTGAAGATCAAGTCTCCACGGATATCCGTGACATAGTTCAAGCTTCCAAATCTGACCTGGTGGCCAGGGGCGTAGCTATCAATCTACTCTAGATGGCCAAGCGAGTTGGCCCGCAGTACGAAGCCGCCGAATACGAAAATCTATTCGGGGAGGAAGGTTTCTCCTTGGATAGCATCGCTATAGACAATCGAAGGGGCCATCGAACCTTTCGTCGACGACATAGTGTAACTCTCAATGAAAGCACCAATGTTGGTGTCAAAATCGGCGGATCTCGGGTAGGGGGTCCCGAACTGTGCTTCTAGGATCGATGGTAACAGGAGAGGGGGACACGATGTTTACCCAGGTTCAGGCCCTCTTATTGGAGGTAATACCCTACTTCCTGCTTGATTGATCTTGATGAATATGAGTGTTACAGAGTTGATCTACCACGAGATCATAATGGCTAAACCCTAAAAGTCTAGCTTGTATGACTATGGTAATGAATATCCTATCAAGATCGCCCTCCGGTTTATATAGACCTTGGAGGGATCTAGGGTTACAGTCGGTTACATAGGAAAGAATCTTCATAGATGATCACCATGCTTGCCTTCCGCTAATGAGAATCCAATCCGGACGGGTAGAGTCTTGACCTTCATGTCTTGAGCCCATCGGTCCGGCCCCATGGATGTCGAATTGGTCGGACGTAGGGACCCCTTAGTCTAGGACTCCCTCAGTGACGTTTCGCCGAAAAAAGTTGTCGATGGATATATCTTATTTTAAGTATTGTGCCTTTATTGTTTGAGGTTAACACATGTCTGAGTTGGATATAGATCTCTTGTTGAGAAGACTACTTTGGAGTATTAGGGAGGAGGAACCCATATGCGATGCGAAAACAACTTGCGTGCGAACTCATCGTCATTGGAAGGCTGGTTCGGGAGAGCTCTTGAGGGAGTCACGGATTACGGGGGTCCTCGGGTGTCCGGATTACTCGAGATTGGCCGGACTGATGGGCCGTGAAGATATGAAGACAGAAGGCCCTCCCTCGTGTCCGGATGGGACTCTCCATTGCGTGGATGGCAAGTTTGGCGTTTGGATCTGTAGATTCCTTTCTCCGTAAACCGACTCTGTACAACCATAGGCCCCTCCAGTGTCTATATAAACCGGAGGGGTTAGTCCGTAGAGGCAATCACAACCATACAGGCTAGACATATAGGGTTTAGCCATTACGATCTCGAGGTAGATCAACTCTTTTAAACCCCTATATTCATCAAAGTCAATCAAGCGAGAGTAAATTATTACCTCCATCGAGAGGGCGAACACATGGTAAAACATTATCGTGTCCACATCTCTCCTGTTACCTTCGATCCTTAGGCCTTGCAGTTCAGGACCCCTATCTGAATCACGGTTTTGACACCGACACCGCCTCCGCCTCCTCAGAAGCAGACTCCTCCTCTAAATCCATCTCCTTGCCAATGAACGCACAATCCTTGCCAGATGAGCTCTTCTTATGAGATGATGACTTTGATGAAGACTTTGAAGAAGACTTTGAGTATTTCTTCTTCTTCTTGTCGTCAGAAACATATTCCTTGCTCTTCTTCTTCTTCTTCTTCTTCTTCTTCTTCTTCTTCTTCTTCTTCTTCTTCTTCTTCTTCTTCTTCTTCTTCTTCTTCTTCTTCTTCTTCTTCTTCTTCTTCTTCTTCTTCTTCTTCTTCTTCTTCTTCTTCTTCTTCTTCTTCTTCTTCTTCTTCTTCTTCTTCTTCTTCTTCTTCTTCTTCTTCTTCTTCTTCTTCTTCTTCTTCTTCTTCTTCTTCTTCTTCTTCTTCTTCTTCTTCTTCTTCTTCTTCTTCTTCTTCTTCTTCTTCTTCTTCTTCTTCTTCTTCTTCTTCTTCTTCTTCTTCTTCTTCTTCTTCTTCTTCTTCTTCTTCTTCTTCTTCTTCTTCTTCTTCTTCTTCTTCTTCTTCTTCTTCTTCTTCTTCTTCTTCTTCTTCTTCTTCTTCTTCTTCTTCTTCTTCTTCTTCTTCTTCTTCTTCTTCTTCTTCTTCTTCTTCTTCCTTCTTCTTCTTCTTCTTCTTCTTCTTCTTCTTCTTCTTCTTCTTCTTCTTCTTCTTCTTCTTCTTCTTTTTCTTCTTCCTCCTCTTCTTCTTCTTCTTCCTTCTTCTTCTTCTTCTTCTTCTTCTTCTTCTTCTTCTTCTTCTTCTTCTTCTTCTTCTTCTTCTTCTATTTCTTCTTCTTCTTTATTTCTTCTTCTTCTTCTTCTTCTTCTTCTTCTTCTTCTTCTTCTTCTTCTTCTTCTTCTTCTTCTTCTTCTTCTTCTTCTTCTTCTTCTTCTTCTTCTTCTTCTTCTTCTTCTTCTTCTTCTTCTTCTTCTTCTTCTTCTTCTTCTTCTTCTTCTTCTTCTTCTTCTTCTTCTTCTTCTTCTTCTTCTTCTTCTTCTTCTTCTTCTTCTTCTTCTTCTTCTTCTTCTTCTTCTTCTTCTTCTTCTTCTTCTTCTTCTTCTTCTTCTTCTTCTTCTTCTTCTTCTTCTTCTTCTTCTTCTTCTTCTTCTTCTTCTTCTTCTTCTTCTTCTTCTTCTTCTTCTTCTTCTTCTTCTTCTTCTTCTTCTTCTTCTTCTTCTTCTTCTTCTTCTTCTTCTTCTTCTTCTTCTTCTTCTTCTTCTTCTTCTTCTTCTTCTTCTTCTTCTTCTTCTTCTTAGTTTCGTTGTCCCATTGGGGACACTCAGAGATGTAGTGGCCTGGCTTCTTGCATTTGTGGCATGTTCTCTTCTTGTGCTCACGAGAGGAAGCCTCATCATTTCTCGAGCTAGATCTTGAAGACTTTCTGAAGCGATTCTTTTTGGAGAACTTCTGGAACTTCTTCACGAGCATTGTTAGCTCCTTTCCAATGGCTTTATAATACTCAGAACTATAGTCAGATTCTTCTTCAGATGAGGAAACGGCCTTTGCCTTCAAAGCACGGGTTCGGCCATAGTTGGGGCCATAGATGTCTCTCTTCTTAGATAGCTGGAACTCATGGGTGTTGAGCCTCCCAAGTATATCAGACGGATCAAGATCTCTGAAGTCAGGATGTTCTTGTATCATCAGGGCCAAGGTGTCAAATGAGCTGTCAAATGATCTCAGAAGCTTCTTCACGATTTCATGCTTGGTGATCTCAGTGGCGCCCGAGGCGCGAAGCTCATTTGTGATATCGGTGAGGCGATCAAACATGAGTTTGGACATTTTCATTGTCGTTCCTCTTAAAAGCGGTTGAAGAGATTGCGAAGAACATCAATCCTGAGTCTCTCTATGTAGAGAGGCGCCGTTGACCTTGCATAGCGGTCCGGACTAGCTTCACGGTTTCGATTGCACTCCACGGCCATCTTGTCCTTTGGTCGAGATGACCATAGATGATGTTCTTGGCGGTTGAGTCGATTCTGTGAACCTCTTGACATCGACAACGGTTGGCGACACCGTCACCGACCTTGGGAACGCACTGTCTTGTGAAGATAACCCACAAGTATAGGGGATCTGGCCGTGTTCGAGGTAGAGTATTCAACCCAAATTTATTGATTCGACACAAGGGGAGCCAAAGAATATTCTCAAGTATTAGCACTGAGTTGTCAATTCAACCACACCTGGAAACTTAATATCTGCAGCAAAGTGTTTAGTAGCAAAGTAATATGATAGTGGTGGTAGCGGTAACAAAAGTAAAACTGACAAAAGTAATGTTTTTGGTATTTTGTAGTGATTATATGATATAACGGAAAAGTAAATAAGCGTAAACTAGTATGTGGAAAACTTCAGAAGCACGGGATCGGTGATGGATAATTATGCGGGATGTGGTTCGTCATGCTTAACGATCATAACATAGGGTGACACGAGAACTAGCTCCAATTCATCAATATAATGTAGGCATGTATTAGTAAATAGTCATCGTGCTTATGGAAAAGAACTTGCATGACATCTTTTGTCCTACCCTCCGTCGTCAATGGGGTCCTATTGGAAACTAAGGGATATTAAAGGCCTCCTTTTAATAGAGAACCGGAACAAAGCATTAGCACATAGTGAATACATGAACTCCTCAAACTATGGTCATCACTTAGAAGTATCCGATTATCGACACTTGAGGTTGTAGGATCATAACACATAATAGGTGACTATAGACTTGCAAGATAGGATCAAGAACACACATATATTCATGAAAACATAATAGGTTCAGATCTGAAATCATGGCACTCGGGCCCTAGTGACAAGCATTAAGCATAGCAAAGTCATAGCAACATCAATCTCAGAACATAGTGGATACTAGGGATCAAACCCCATGATAAATCTCATCCAACCCATCACCGTCCAGCAAGCCTACGATGGAATTACTCACGCACGGCGGTGAGCATCATGAAATTGGTGATGGAGGATGGTTGATGATGACGACGGCGACGAATCCCCCTCTCCGGAGCCCGAGCGGACTCGGATCAGCCCTCCCGAGAGAGATTAGGGCTTGGCGGCGGCTCCGTAAAGTAAACGCTGATGAAACTTTCTCTCGATTTTTTTCTCCCGAAAGCCAATATATGGAGTTGGAGTTGGCGTCGGAGGGTCTCGAGGGCCACGAGGTAGAGGCGCACCCGAGGGAGGGCGCGCCCCACCCTCGTGGACAGGTTAATGGGCCCCTGGTCTTCATCTTTAGCGAGGATTTTTATTATTTATTCTAAGATATTCCGTGGAGTTTCGGGTCATTCCGAACTTTTATTTTACGCACATAAAACAACACCATGGCAATTCTGCTGAAAGCTTGCGTCGGTCCGGGTTAGTTCCATTCAAATCATACAAGTTAGAGTCCAAAACAAGGGCAAAAGTGTTTGGAAAACTAGATACTGACGGAGCGATATCAACTCCCCCAAGCTTAAACCCTTGCTTGTCCTCAAGCAATTCAGTTGACAAACTGAAAGAGAAAAGAAAAACTTTTACAAACTCTGTTTGCTCTTGTTGTTGTACTTATGTCAAGCCCGGCATTGAGGTTTTCAGCAAATATTATAACTAACCACATTTGCAATAATTCTCAGGTCTCATGTTTACTCATATCAATAACATAATCAGCTAGCAAGTCATAATAATAAATCTCGGATGACAACACTTTCTCAAAATAATCATAATATGATATAACAAGATGGTATCTCGCAAGCCCTTTACGAGACCGCAAAACATAAATGCGAGCACCTTCAAAGATCAGGGCCCGACTAGACATTGTAATTCATGGTAAAAGAGATCCAATCATAGTCATACCCGATATAAACTAACAATAATGAATGCAAATGACAACTGTGCTCTCCAGCTAGTGCTTTTAATAAGAGGGTGATGACTCAACATGAAAGTAAATAGATGGGCCCTTCACAGAGGGAAGCAGGGATTTGTAGAGGTGCCAGAGCTCGGTTTTGAAATAGAGATAAATTATATTTTGAGCGGCATATTTTCATTGTCAACATAACAACTAAGAGATGACGATATCTTCCATGCTAAACAAATTATAGGCGGTTCCCAAACAGAATGGTAAAGTTTATACTCCCCCTCCTCCACAAGCATCAATCCATGGCTTGCTCGAAACAACGAGTGCCTCCAACATTCAAGCGGGTCCCGGGGAGTTTTGTTTGCAATTATTTTGATTTAGTTTGCATAAAGCATGGGGAATTTGGGCATCCGGTGACCGACCATTTTCTCATGAGTGAGGCGGAGTCCACTCCTCTTGAGAATAACCCGCCTAACACGGAAGATAAGGGCTGACACTAGTTGATATATGAGCTATTCGAGCATGCAAAGCAGAATGTTCATTTGAAGGTTTAGAGTTTGGCACATACAAATTTACTTGGAGCGGCGGTAGATACCGCATATAGGAAGGTATGGTGGACTCATATGGAATAACTTTGGGGTTTAAGGGATTGGATGCACAAGCGGTATTCCCGCTTAGTACAAGTGAAGGCTAGCAAAAAAGCTGAGGCGACCAACTAGAAGCGACAGCAGTCATGAACATGCATTAAAATTAATAAACATTGAATACAAGCATGAGTAGGATATAATCCACCATGAACATAAATACTCGTGAAGGCTATGTTGATTTGTTTCAACTACATGCGTGAACATGTGCCAAATCAAGTCACTTAAATCATTCAAAGGAGGATACCACCCATCATACCACATCACAACCATTTTAATAGCATGTTGGCGCATAAAGGTAAACCATTATAACTCAAAGCTAATCAAGCATGGCACGAGCAACTATGATCTCTAATTGTCATTGCAAACATGTTTATTCATAACAGTGAATCAAGAGCGATGAACTCATCATATTTACAAAAACAAAAGAGGTCGAGTTCATACCAGCTTTTCCCATCTCAGTCAGTCCATCATATATGTCATCATAATTGCCTTTCACTTGCACGACCGAATGGGACTAAGCTGGAATCTGCGAGCATTCAATAAGCAGGAGAAGACAAGGCAATATGGGCTTCTTGGTTAAATCAACAATAATGCATATAAGAGCCACTTCAATAATTTAATTATGGTCTTCTCCTCTGAGCCCCAAAAGAAAAGAAAAGGAATAAAACTATTTACGGGAAAAGCTCCCAACAAGCAAAAGAAGAATGGGAAATATTTTGGGCTTTCTTTTTAATTATTACTACTACAGCGGAAAAATAAACTACTACTAATTTTTTGGTTTTTCTTAAGGTTTATTAAACACACAAGAAGAAAGCGAGAAAAGGAAAATAAACTAGCATGGATATTACAGTGAAAGAGTATGAGCACCGACATCTAGCAATGAGTGTGTTTGAACATGAATGTAATGTCGGTGGGAAATACGTACTACCCCAAGCTTAGGCTTTTGGCCTAAGTTGGTCTATTGCCAGGGATAGCCTGGCGGATACCCGTAGGTGTATGGGGTAAATCGTCTTGCGATGCACAATAGTTGGGATCATAATGTGATGAAGAGGACTACGGCGCCTTTGGCTGGCAACCTCCTCTGGATCCCAAGAATAAGCAGATAGTCGTGGAGGCTCATCTTGTGGTTCGGTTCGAGGGCTGGTGCGAGGGATTAGATGAAGCTTGAACAGCCGCCCACGGAATGATGTAAGGACACATGAGACAAGTTAAATAAAGAGAAGCGAGCAAAGTAATAGTCTCGAGGTGATGTTTATCAAAGTACAATTTATATTTGAGCTCCCCTTCGCGACTCTTAACAAGAAAATCATGCGCTTAGCATACTCTTATAATCTAAATAAGCACGGGGCAACTGCTTTCTTCTTTCTCCTCATGCCTAATAGGTATTTCAAAATATTCAGCTAGGCGTGAAGCATAAATGCCTCCAAAGGCGGGGCCCTTAATGCAGTTCAGACTTAACCGATCTAGCAACAATTCCACCCATACTAACGAGTTATTGCGGTATAAACCATGGAACAAAATGATAATATCAGGAACACTAAGGTTTCCAAAGTTCGCGACCAATCAAGCAACGACTAGCAAATAAGGCAAAGTAGCGTAAAAGCAGGAAAATGTATGCTAGTAATTCTTGCATCGTAAACCTTCTGGTTTCTCCCCACGGTGATAGTGTTAATAAAAGCTTCCACTTCATTACGGTGTGGTTCATCTAAGGTGCCCTCAAAAGGTATTTTGCAAACCTCGCAAAATTCAGCTAATGTCATCTCCTTAACAACGTCATATAAATGGAACTCTACTCGTTGGAGGTGATTTCTTGGGGAAAAGTAGAAGTTACGCACAAAAGTATTTGTGAGTAAGAGATCACGATGGCGTTGAGTGCGTGGAGGAAATCGGTGAGGCGGCGTTCTCAATTAATAGATAGAAATCCTCATAAATCGGCTCTCCTCAAGAAGTCATCGGAAGGCCATTCACACGGCGGACCTCCATGATCTTGAGGCAAATTAAATTTGGGCTGCTCTTCTTCCTTTTGTTTTTCCTCGAGCTTCATTTCGGCAGGCCCCTCAAAAGTCTCTTCATTATTTCTGAAATAATCTGAAATTTTTAGTCACTTCAAACAAAAAGTGAACCAACTTCAATAAAACTGATAGCAACTACTCATACAAGTGCCTAGAGCATATATCAAGCATTAGGACTACTTGGAACCATATAAATTTGAAATGCAAGCTCAAGAACATGGTTACCTATGCAGCACAAATTTGCAAAGAATAAAGCACTAGAACAAAAACTAATTGGACCAATGGAGGAGTCACATACCAAGGAACAATCTCCCCAAGCAGTTTCTGAGAGGTGCTTTGAGCAAGGAAGATCGAAAATCGCAGCAAAAGTGGCTGGAACACGAGCTTGAGTTGGTTTTTCGGGTTTGTGTGAGGCAGAGGAAGAAGATGGAGTGCGAGGGATAAGTGGAGGAGGGCCACCGTGGGCCCACGAGGCAGGCGGGGCGTGCCCACGGGGTAGGCGCGCCCTCCACCCTCGTGGCAGTGTGGCAGCTCCCCATGGTAATTTTTGCACTAAAAATCCTCAAATATTCCCTAAAAATCATATTAAATTGGCATGGCATTCTGAGGACTTTTATTTTTGGGATATTTTTTTTATATTGCAAGGGTAAATCAGGAAACAGACAGAAAAATACTATTTTACTTTATTTCTACTAAAGAACAGAAAATATAAAGAGGTGCAGAAGTTTGTGCTTCTAGTTTCATCCATCTCATGCTCATCAAAAGAATCCACTAACAAGGTTGATCAAGTCTTGTTAACAAACTCATTCCGATAATCATGGAACCGGAGAAATTTGAATAACACTATATTACCTCAACGAGGATATGCACATCCCTATAATAAGAATATCATATTTCTTCTTGACAATAGGGAGAGGAAATTCAAAACCTCCAAATATAATCGATGGAATTTTTCCAATAGAGTTGATACTATGAACTTGAGGTTGTTTCCTCGGAAAGTGCACCGTATGTTCATTACCATTAACATGAAAAGTGACATTGCCTTTGTTGCAATCAATAACAGCCCTGCGGTATTAAGAAAAGGTCTTCCAAGAATAATAGACATACTATCATCCTCGGAATATCAAGAATAACAAAGTCCGTTAAAATTGTAACGTTTGCAACCACAATGTGCACATCCTCACAAATCTGACAATTATAGCGGTTGATTTATCAGCCATTTGCAAAGATATTTCAGTAAGAGGTGTCAACTTATTCAAGTCAAGTCTAAGATATAAAGAGAGGGGCATAACACTAACACCGGCTCCAAGATCACATAAAGCAGTTTTAACATAATTTCTCTTAATGGAGCATGGTATAGTAGGCACTCATGGATCTCCAAGTTTCTTTGGTATTCCACCCTTAAAAGTATAATTAGCAAGCATGGTGGAAATTTCAGCTTAGGTATCTTTCTTTTATTTGTAACAATATCTTTCATATATTTAGCATAAGGATTCATTTTGAGCATATCAGGTCAATCGTGACACGCAAAAAAAGATGGGTCTAATCATTTCAAAGAAGCGCTCAAAATCCTCATCATCCTTTTTCTTGGATGGTTTCGGAGGAAAAGGCATGGGTTTCTGAACCCATGGTTCTCTTTCTTTACCATGCTTCCTAGCAACAAAATCTTTCTTATCATAACGTTGATTCTTTGATTGTGGGTTATCAAGATCAACAACAGGTTCAACTTCTACATCATTATCATTACTAGGTTGAGCATCATCATGAACATTATCATTATCATTTTCACTAGGTTCATGTTCATTACCAGATTGTGTTTCAAAGATCGGACATATAGAGATATCATTTGGATTCTCGTGTGGTTCAAAGAATAGGTTCACTAGAAGTTTGCAAAGTCCTATCATTTTTCTTTTTCTTCCTTTTAGAAGAACTAGGTGCATCAATATTATTTCTCGAGAATCTTGCTCGATTCTCTTAGGGTGGCCTTCGGGATACAAAGGTTCTGAGTCATTCTACCAGTTCTAGTAGCCACTCTAACAGCATAATCAATTTTCTTACTATTCATTTCATCAAGCACTTCTTTTAGAGCTTTAACTACTTGTTCTACTTGAGTGGTAACCATGGAAGCATGTTTGCTAACAAGTTTAAGTTCACCTCTAATATTGGCCATATAATCACTCAAGCGTTTAATCATAAAGGTATTCGGTTTTAATTGTCTACCAAAATAAGCATTAAAGTCATCTTGCTTAAACATAAAGTTATCAAACTCATCCAAGCACTAACTAGCAATTTTAGTAGGAGGTACTTTAGCTTTATCATATCTATAGAGAGAATTTACCTTTACTACCTGTGTTGGGATATCGGGATCAGGAGGTTCTTCGCGAATAAAGAATTGAGATCATATACTTCTTTCAACAAAGTGTAAATTAAGACCATGTATTTCTTCAATAAGAGGTAAATTCTTAACATCTTCAGCTTTAATACCTTTTTTCTTTCATAGATTTATTTGCCTCTTACATATCTTGAGGACTAAGAAATAGAATACCTCTCTTCTTGAGTTGGTTTAGGAATAGGCTCAAGAATTGGCTCGGGGAGAGCTGTCTCGGAGCTGGCTCGAGGAGTTGGCTCGGGGAGGTGCCCAATTATTTTCATTTATCAACATATTATTCAATAGAATTTCAGCTTCATCCTGTTCTTTCCACGAAAGAGAGCCGGCACAACTATCCGTGTAATCTCTAGAAGCATCGGTTAGTCCATTATAAAAGATATCAAGTATTTCAGGTTTCTTAAGAGGATGATCGGGCAAAGCATTAAGTAACTTGGAGAAGCCTCCCCAAGCTTGTGGGAGACTCTCTTCTTCAATTTGCACAAAATTATATATATATATCTCAAAGCAGCTTGTTTCTTATGAGCAGGGAAATATTTAGCGTAGAAGTAATAAATCATATCCTGGGACTACGCACACAACCAGGATCAAGAGAATTAAACCATATCTTAGCATCACCCTTTAATGAGAGCGGAAATATTTTGAGTATATAAAAAGTAGCGCGATCTCTCATCATTAGTAAACAGGGTAGCTATATCATTTAACTTAGTAAGATGTGCCTAGCAGCTTTGATTCATAGCCATAAAAGGATCGATTCAACCAAAGTAATTATATCGGGATCAACAGAGAATTCATAATAATCCTTATCGGGAACACAGATAGGTGAAGTAGCAAAGGTGGTCAGGTCTCATCCTATCTCTAAGAGATTCTTTACTCCATTTAACTAGCAGCCTCTTAAGTTCATATCTATCCTTACAAGCAAAAATAGCTGCGGAAGATTCAGCATCAAAAGATAACCCTCAGGAATAGTAGGCATATTTTCATCGTCACTTTCATCATTGTATTCAGTTTCAATAATTTCTCTTTCTCTAGACCTAGAAATTTGTTCATCTAGAAATTCACCAAGAGGCACAGTAGTATCAAGCATAGAAGTAGTTTCATCATAAGTATCATGCATAGCAGAAGTGGCATCATCAATAACATGCGACATATCGGAACGAATAGCAGAAGCGGGTTTAGGTGTCGCTAGCTTACTCATAACAGAAGGTGAATCAAGTGCAGAGCTAGATAGCAGTTCCTTACCTCCCCTCGTAGTTGAGGGATAAATTGTTGTCTTAGTGTCTTTCAAGTTCTTCACAGTGTCCAGCAGATATAAATCCCAAGTGACTCAAAGAATAGAGCTATGCTCCCCGGCAACGGCGCCAGAAAAAGGTCTTGATAATCAACAAGTATAGGGGATCACAACAGTTTTCGAGGGTAGAGTATTCAACCCAAATTTATTGATTCGACGCAAGGGGAGCCAAAGAATATTCTCAAGTATTAGCAGCTGAGTTGTCAATTCAACCACACACCTGGAAACTTAATATCCGCAGCAAAGTGTTTAGTAGCAACGTAATATGATAGTGGTGGTAACGGTAACAATAGTACAGACAGCAAAAGTAATGTTTTTGGTATTTTTGTAGTGATTGTAGCAATAGCAACGGAAAAGTAAATAAGCGAAAACCAGTATATGGAAAACTTCGTAGGCCTTAGGATCGTTGATGGATAATTATGCGGATGTGGTTCGTCATGTAAATACCATAACATAGGGTGACACAGAACTAGCTCCAATTCATCAATATAATGTAGGCATGTATTCCGTAAATAGTCATACATGCTTATGGAAAAGAACTTGCATGACATCTTTTGTCCTACCCTCCCGTGGCAGCGGGGTCCTATTGGAAACTAAGGGATATTAATGCCTCCTTTTAATAGAGAACCGGAACAAAGCATTAACACATAGTGAATACATGAATTCCTCAAACTATGGTCATCACCGAGAAGTATCCCGATTATTGTCACTTCAGGGTTGTCGGATCATAACACACAATAGGTGACTATAGACTTGCAAGATAGGATCAGGAACACACATATATTCATGAAAACATAATAGGTTCAGATCTGAAATCATGGCACTCGGGCCCTAGTGACAAGCATTAAGCATAGCAAAGTCATAGCAACATCAATCTCGAACATAGTGGATACTAGGGATCAAACCCTAACAAAACTAACTCAATTACATGATAAATCTCATCCAACCCATCACCGTCCAGCAAGTCCACGATGGAATTACTCACGCACGGCGGTGAGCATCATGAAATTGGTGATGGAGGATGGTTGATGATGACGACGGCGATGAATCCCCCTCTCTGGAGCCCGAACGGACTCGGATCAGCCTCCCGAGAGAGATTAGGGCTTGGCGGCGGCTCCGTGTCGTAAACCCGATGAAACTTTCTCTGATTTTTTCTCCCCAGCCAATATATGGAGTTGGAGTTGGCGTCGGAGGGTCTCGAGGGGCCACGAGGTAGGCGCGCCCGGGAGGGCGCCCCCACCCTCGTGGACAGGTGTGGGCCCCTGGTCTTCATCTTTAAGCGAGGATTTTTATTATTTATTCTAAGATATTCCGTGGAGTTTGGTCATTCCGAGAACTTTTATTTACGAACATAAAACAACACCATGGCAATTACTGTTGAAAGCTTGTTGTCGGTCCGGGTTAGTTCCATTCAAATCATACAAGTTAGAGACCAAAACAAGGGCAAAAGTGTTTGGAAAAGTAGATACGACGGAGACGTATCAGACGACATACCAGAGGTTGATACGTCTCCATCGTATCTATAATTTTTGATTGTTCCATGCCAATATTATGCAACTTTCATATACTTTTTGGCAACTTCTTATATTATTTTTGGGACTAACATATTGATCCAGTGCCTAGTGTCAGTCCCTGTCGCAGAATATCCATATCAAACAGAGTCCAAACGGGATAAAAACGGACGGAGCTTATTTTTGGAAAATATGGAAAATTTGGAAGGAAAATCAACGCGAACCGATTCGAGGTGGTCACGAGGCGTGGGGCGCCTGCCTTCTGAGGCGCGCCCCACCCTCGTGAGCCCACCGTAAGGCGGTTGATGCTCTTCTTTTGCCGCAAGAAAGCTAATATTCGAAAAAAAAATCACGGCGAAGGTTTCAGGCCAATCGGAGTTACGGATCTCCATATATAGGCGGAACGGTGAAACAGAGCCAGAAGAGAACGCAGAGACAGAGAGATAGATCCAATCTCGGAGGGGCTCTCGCCCCTCCCACGCCATGGGGGCTAAGGACTAGAGGGGAAACCCTTCTCCCATCTAGGGAGGAGGTCAAGGAAGAATAAGAAGAAGGGGGACTCTCTCCCCCTTGCTTCCCGGTGGCCAGCCGGGAAGGCCGCCGGGCCATCATCATCACCGCGATCTTCACCAACAACTTCATCACCATCATCGCCAACTCTTCCTCACTCTATGCAGCGGTGTAACCTCTCTCTTACCAGCTGTAATCTCTACTTAATCATGGTGCTCAACGCTATATATTATTTCCCAATGATGTATGGCTATCCTATGATGTTTGAGTAGATCTGTTTTGTCCTAATGGCTATTTGATGATCAAGATTGATTTGAGTTGCATGTTTTATTATTGGTGCTATCCTATGGTGCTCTCCGTGTCACGCAAGCGTGAGGGATTCCCGCTGTAGGGTTTGCAATATGTTTATGATTTGCTTGTAGCGGGTTGCATGAGTGACTGAAACACAAACCCGAGTAAGTAGGTTGTTTACGTATGGGATAAAGGGGACTTGATACTTTAATGCTATGGTTGGGTTTTACCTTAATGAATCTTTAGTAGTTGTGGATGCTTGCTAGAGTTCCAATCATAAGTGCATATGATCCAAGTAGAGAAAGTATGTTAGCTTATGCCTCTCCCTCAAATAAAATTGCAATAATGATTACCGGTCTAGTTATCGATTGCCTAGGGACAAATAACTTTCTCATAACAACAAGCTCTTTACTAAAACAAATTTAGTTGTGTCTTTATCTAAACAGCCCCTAGCTTTTATTTACTCGCTCTTTACTTTCTTGAGTACCTATCCAAAAACACCTACAAATTACTTCTAGTTTCATTCTTGATCTAGGTAAAGCTTTAACGTCAAGCGTGGAGAGTTGTATGTCGGTGGTCGATAGAAATTGAGGGAATATTTGTTCTACCTTTAGCTCATCGTTGGATTCGACACTCTTACTTATCGAAAGAGGCTACAATTGATCCCCTATACTTGTGGGTTATCAAGACCTTTTTCTGGCGCCCGTTCTTGGAGTCATAGCGTGGGGTGTATATTCTCGTGTGTGCTTGTTTGCTTTATCACTAAGTAATTTTTATTTGCTGTTCTTAGTTGTTCTCTATCTTTAGTTATGGATATGGAACACAAAATACCAAAAAAAGTAGGTTTACTTGCTACTCATGAGGATGGGGTAACTCCTAAACCCTCGATTCTCATCATGAGAAAAATATTTTGTACTACTTTGATAATCCTGAGAAAACCCCATTCAACTTTATAATGGGAGTAACGTTGGATCAACGTGAATACTTTAGGGATTATCGCTTTCGACACAAAAAGGGAAACTATTATGGGATCAAATTAATATGTTGCATTGGTATGCTCAGAACTATGCTTGAGATATGATTATACTTGTTGCTCTAGGATGAAGTCTCCACACCTTGAATTTTCATGCGAATTTAATGACAATAAAACCTTAGCTTCTTATGCTAAAGGTATATATGATTACTATGATGTGGAACAAATAGAAGAATTTGTTGCTTTTATGGGTGCTTATGAAATAGAATCTTTGTTTAAAACATGTGAAAATTTTGGTGATGCTACTTAGGCACCTGAAAAATTTTGCTATACTTAGATATTGCTATGAAAATTATAAATTCAATGCCAATATTATTGATACATTTATTGAGGAAGTTAACGCTGTCCAAGAAGAGACTAATATTTTACAGGAAGCTATGGAAGAAGAAATTGATGAAACTGTGAGCTCATTGGATGAAAAAGATGAGGAGGAGAGTGAAGAACAAAAGGAGGAAGAACGGATTGATCACCCGTGCCCACCTTCTAATGAGAGTAACTCTTCAACTCATACATTGTTTAATTCCCCTTCGTGCTTACCAAGGATGATTGCTATGATGATTGCTATGATCCCGTTGATTCTCTTGAAATATACCTTTTTGATGATGCTTGCTATGCTTGTGGCCAAGATGCCAATATGAATTATGCTTATGGAGATGAACTTGCTATAGTTCCTTATGTTATGAATGAAATTGTTGCTATTGCACCCACGCATGGTAGTCCTGTTATCTTTTTGAATTCTCCCGACTACACTATATCGGAGAAGTTTGTGCTTATTAAGGATTATATTGATGGGTTGACTTTTACTACTACACATGATGATTTTGATAGATATAATATGCATGTGCTTGCTTCTCCTACTTGCAATTATTATGAGAGAGGAACTATATCTCCACCTCTCTATGTTTCCAATACAATAAAATTGCAAGAGCTTGTTTATACTATGCATTGGCCTTTACTTGGTGTGTGCATGAATTGTTCTTTTATGACATCTTGATGCATAGGAAGAGAGTTAGACTTCGTCATTGCTTGATATATATTACTTTGTGCTCACTACTAAATTACAAATCATTGTTAATTAAAATTGGCTTTGATATACCTTGGGATCCGGGTGGATTCATTACTTGAGCACTAAATGCCTAGCTTAATGGCTTTAAAGAAAGCGCTGCCAGGGAGACAACCTGGAAGTTTTAGAGAGTCATTTATTTCTGTTGAGTGCTTTTATATAGTTTAAAAGCAACAAAAATAAAGAGGGAACCCAAAACTTTTCAAAAAGGAAAGTGAAAGTGAGAAAGACAAGCATTGTTGAAATGGGAGAGCTCCTTGAACTTTGTTCATGCTCACGGAAACTTTGTGAATCTTGATTACAGAAAATTTTCAACAAAAATAATTATCCCCTTGTACAATTCCATTGTATTATAAAAATAATGTGCCAAGGTTTGCCTTTAGGATGTTTACAATGCTTGTTGGTTTGTGCGGTGCAGGACAGAAACTTTGGCTGTAGTGCGTGATTTTTAATTTCTTACTGGAAGGTCAAATGGTTCTGATTCTTTTTGCACTGTATTTCTGTACAAATTGTTTATTTTTCCTAATTTTGGAAGAATTTTTCAAGTATCATAAGTATGGTGAATGTTCATATTTCTACAGACTGTTCTGTTTTAGACAGATTCTGTTTTTGATGCAGAGTTTGCTTGTTTTGATGAAACTATCAATTTATATCAGTGGATTAAGCCATGAAAAAGTTATATTACAGTAGGCACAATGCAAAAACAAAATATGAATTGGTTTGCCACAGTACTTAGAGTAGTGATTTGCTTTATTATACTAACGGATCTTACCGAAGTTTTACATTGAAGTTGTGTGTGGATGAAGTGTTCGATGATCGAGAAGGTCTCGATGTGAGAAGAAGGAAGAGAGGCAAGAGCTCAAGCTTGGGGATGCCCGAGGCACCCCAAGTAAATATTCAAGGAGACTCAAGCGTCTAAGCTTGGGGATGCTGGGAAGGCATCCCTCTTTCTTCAACAAATATCGGTATGTTTTCGGATTCGTTTACGTTCATGCGATATGTGCAAGTCTTGGAGCGTCTTTTGCAATTAGGGTTTTATTTTTCTTTTATGCACCATGCTTTGGTATGAGATGGTCCTTGGTTGATTTATAGAATGCTCTATGCACTTCACTTATATCTTTTGAGTATGGCTTTATAGAATGCATCATGTGCTTCACTTATATCATTTGAAGTTTGGATTGCCTGTTTCTCTTTACATAGACAACCGCCATTTGTAGAATGCTCTTTTGATTCACTTATATTTGTTAGAGCGTGGGCACATCTTTTGTAGAAATAATTAAAACTCTCTTGCTTCACTTATATCTATTTAGAGAGATGATGAGAACTGGTCATTCACATGGTTAGTCATAAAATCCTACATAAACTTGTAGATCGCTGAATATGATATGTTTGATTCCTTGCAATAGTTTTGTGATATAAAGATGGTGATATTAGAGTCATGCTAGTTGAGTAATTGTGAAATTGAGAAATACTTGTGTTGAGGTTTGCAAGTCCCAGTAGCATGCACGTATGGTGAACCGTTATGTAACAAAGTCGGAGCATGAGGTGTTTATTGATTGCCTTCCTTATGAGTGGCGGTCGGGGACGAGCGATTGTCTTTTCCTACCAATCTATCCCCCTAGGAGCATGCGCATAGTACTTTGTTTTGATGACTAATAGATTTTTGCAATAAGTATGTGAGTTCTTTATGACTAATGTTGAGTCCATGGATTATACGCACTCTCACCCTTCCATCATTGCTAGCCTCTTGACTGCAGGTGCATTGCCCTTTCTCACCTCGAGAGTTGGTGCAAACTTCACGGCATCCAAACCTCGTGATATGATACGCTTCTGTCACACATAAGCCTCATTATATCTTCCTCAAAACAGCCACCATACCTACCTATTATGGCATTTCCATAGCCATTCCGAGATATATTGCCATGCAACTTCCATCATCATCATATACATGACTTGAGCATTTATTGTCATATTGCTTTGCATGATCGTAAGATAGCTAGCATGATGTTTTCATGGCTTGTCCGTTTTGATGTCATTGCTACGCTAGATCATTGCACATCCCGGTACACCGCCTACATTCATATAGAGTCATATATTTGTTCTAGTATCGAGTTGTAATATCGAGTTGTAAGTAAATAAAAGTGTGATGATCATCATTATTAGAGCATTGCCCCATCCAAAAAAAAGAGAGGCCAAAGAAGCCTAAATAAAAAAATGGGGCCAAAGAAGCCCACAAAAAAAAGGGCAATGTTACTATCTCTTTTTCCACACTTGTGCTTCAAAGTAGCACCATGTTCTTAATGTAGTGAGTCTCATATCTTGTGCTTCAAAGTAGCACCATGTTCTTCATGTAGTGAGTCTCATATCTTGTGCTTCAAAGTAGCACCATGTTCTTCATATAGATTGTCTCCTATGTTGTCACTTCCATATACTAGTGGGAATTTTCATTATAGAACTTGGCTTGTATATTCCAACGATGGGCTTCCTCAAATGCCCTAGGTCTTCATGAGCAAGCAAGTTGGATGCACACCCAGTTAGTTTCTTTTGTTGAGCTTTCATACACTTATAGCTCTAGTGTATCCGTTGGATGGCAATCCCTACTCCTCACATTGATATCTATTAATGGGCATCTCCATAGCCCGTTGATATGCCTAGTTGATGTGAGACTTTCTCCTTTTTGTCATCTCCACATAACCCCCACCATCATATTCTATTCCACCTATAGTGATATGTCCATGGCTCACGCTCATGTATTGCGTGAAAGTTGAAAAGGTTTGAGAACGTCAAAAGTATGAAACAATTGCTTTGCTTGTCATCGGGGTTGTGCATGATTTGAATATTTTGTGTGGTGAACATGGAGCATAGCCAGACTATATGATTTTGTAGGGATGAGCTTTCTTTGGCTATGTTATTTCAATAAGACATAATTGCTTGGTTGGTATGCTTGAAGTATTATTGTTTTTATGTCAAACGATAGACTATTGCCTTGAATCACTCGTGTCTTAATATTCATGCCATGATTAGACATATGATCAAGATTATGCTATGTAGCATTCCACATCAAAAATTATCTTTTTTTATCATTTACCTACTCGAGGACGAGCAGGAATTAAGCTTGGGGATGCTGATACGTCTCCGTTGTATCTATAATTTTTTATTGTTCCATGCCAATATTATGCAACTTTCATATACTTTTTGGCAACTTTTTATATTATTTTTGGGACTAACATATTGATCCAGTGCCTAGTGCCAGTCCCTGTCTGTTGCATGTTTTTGGTTTTGCAGAATATCCATATCAAACGGAGTCCAAACGGGATAAAAACGGACGGAGCTTATTTTTGGAAAATATGGAAAATTTGGAAGGAAAATCAACGCGAACCAGTGCGAGGTGGTCACGAGGCGGGCGCGCCTGCCGCTTCGGCACGCCCCTACCCTCGTGAGCCCACCATAAGGCAGTTGATGCTCTTCTTTTGCCGCAAGAAAGCTAATATTTGGAAGAAAAAATCACGGTGAAGGTTTTGTGCCAATCGAGTTACGGATCTCCATATACGCTGTGAACGGTGAAGCAGAGCCGTAATGTAACGCAGAGCAGAGATAGATCCAATCTCGAGGGGGCTCTCGCCCTCCCACGCCCATGGGAGCCAAGGACCGAGGGGGAAACCCTTCTCCCATCTAGGGAGGAGGTCAAGGAAGAATAAGAAGAAGGGGCTCTCTCCCCTTGCTTCCGGTGGCCAGGAGGCTGCCGGGACCATCATCATCACCGCGATCTTCACCAACAACTTCATCACCATCATCACCAACTCTTCCCCCCTCTATGCAGCGGTGTAACCTCTATCTTACCTGCTGTAATCTCTACTTAAACATGGTGCTCAACGCTATATATTATTTCCCAATGATGTATGGCTATCCTATGATGTTTGAGTAGATGCATTTTTGTCCTAATGGCTATTTGATGATCAAGATTGGTTTGAGTTGCATGTTTTATTATTGGTGTTGTCCTATGGTGCTCTCCGTGTCGCCAAGCGTGAGGGATTCGCTGTAGGGTTTGGTAATATGTTTATGATTTGCTTATAGTGGGTTGCATGGAGTGACTGAAACACAAACCCGAGTAAGTAGGTTGTTTACATTATGGGATAAAGGGGACTTGATACTTTAATGCTATGGTTGGGTTTTACCTTAATGAATCTTTAGTAGTAGTTGCGGATGCTTCCTAGAGTTCCAATCATAAGTGCATATGATCCAAGTAGAGAAAGTATGTTAGCTTATGCCTCTCCCTCAAATAAAATTGCAATAATGATTACCGGTCTAGTTATCGATTGCCTAGGGACAAATAACTTTCTCGTAACAACAAGCTCTTTACTAACACTAATTTTGTTGTGTCTTTATCTAAACAGCCCCTAGCTTTTATTTGCTCGCTCTTTACTTTCTTGCAAACCTATCCAAAAACACCTACAAAGTACTTCTAGTTTCATACTTGTTCTAGGTAAAGCGAACGTCAAGCGTGCATAGAGTTGTACCGGTGGTCGATAGAAATTGAGGGAATATTCGTTCTACCTTTAGCTCCTCGTTGGGTTTGACACTCTTACTTATCGAAAGAGGCTACAATTGACCCCCTATACTTTTGGGTTATCAGAGGTCAATGTCAATGGCTTCAAAATGTATGTGCATCTTATTCTTCCAGTAGGGTTAATCAGTGCAATCGAAGACTGGGCATGCAGCGGAGACTTTGATTATCCCTGCAGTCGACATATCTAAAACTCCAGGTGGTTAAATCGAATGACACAGAACAAGGGAGCACATTGCTCTGATACCAATTGAAACTGCTAGTTGAAGGAAATATGCCCTAGAGGCAATAATAAAGTTGTTATTTTATATTTCCTTATATCATGATAAATGTTTATTATTCATGCTAGAATTGTATTAGCCGGAAACTTGATACATGTGTGGATACATAGACAAAACACCGTGTCCCTAGTAAGCCTCTACTAGACTAGCTCGTTAATCAAAGATGGTTAAGTTTCCTAACCATAGACATGTGTTTTCATTTGATGAACGGGATCACATCATTAGGAGAATGATGTGATGGAAAAGACCCATCCGTTAGCTTAGCATAATGATCTTTTAGTTTTATTGCTATAGCTTTCTTCATGTCATATACATATTCCTTTGACTATGAGATTATGCAACTCCCGGATACCGGAGGAATGCCTTGTGTGCTATCAAACGTCACAATGTAATTGGGTGATTATAAAGATGCTCTATAGGTATCTCCGAAGGTGTTTGTTGGGTTGGCATAGATCGAGATTAGGATTTGTCACTCCGAGTATCGTAGAGAGGTATCTCAGGGCCTCTCGGTAATGCACATCACAAGAAGCCTTGCAAGCAATGTGACTAATGAGTTAGTTGCGGGATGATGCATTCTGAATCCAGTAAAGAGACTTGCCAGTAAAGAGATTGAACTAGGTATGAAGATACCGACGATCGAATCTCGGGCAAGTAACATACCGATGACAAAGGGAATAACGTATGTTGTCAGTATAGTACGACCATAAAGATCTTTATAGAATATGAGGGAACCAATATGAGCATCCAGGTTCCGCTGTTGGTTATTGACCGGAGAAGTGTCTCGGTCATGTCTACATACTTCTCGAACCCGTAGGGTCCGCACGCTTAACGTTCGATGACGATTTTGTATTATATGAGTTATGTGATTTAGTGACCGAATGTTGTTCGGAGTCCCGGATGAGATCATGGATATGATGAGGAGTCTTGAAATGGTTGAGAGGTAAAGATTCATATATAGGACGATAGTATTTGGACACCGGAAATGTTAAACTGGTGCACGTGTCGGGTCACGGAAGGGGTTCGGGCTACCCCGGCAAAGAAAGATATGGGCCTATTGGGCCAAGAGGGGAAACGTAGCAGCCAGCATGGGCTGCGGTGCCTCCCTTGCTGGCCGAATAGGAAGAGGAAGGGAAAGGGGGAAGAGAGAAGGAAGGGGCGGCAATTCGGCCTCCCCCTTCCTTCCCTCCTCTCTCCCCTTTCCTTCCCTCTCCGGAAAAGATGGTAAGGGGGGGGGGCGAATTGGACAAGGCCCCCAAGTAGGATTCCTCCTACTTGGGGCGCCCCATGGCTGTCCCCCTCCCCTCTCACATATATATATGTGGGGAGGGGGCGCCTAGAACACACAACAAATATTGTTAGCCGTGTGCGGCGCCCCCCTCCACAGTTTACACCTCCGATCATATTCATGTAGTGCTTAGGCGAAGCCCTGCGCGGATCACTTCACCATCACCATCACCACGCCGTTGTGCTGACGGAACTCTCCTCAACACTTTTTTGGGTCAAGATTTCAAGGGACGTCATTGAGCTGATCGTGTGCAGAACTCAAAGGTGCCGTACGTTCGGTGCTTGATCGGTCGGAACGAGAAGAAGTTCGACTACATCAACCGCATTGTCAAATGCTTCCGCTTTCGGTCTACGAGGGTACGTGGACACACTCTCCCCCTCTCATTGCTATGCATCTCCTAGATAGATCTTGCGTGAGCGTAGGAATTTTTTTGAAATTGCATGCTACGTTTCCCAACACTAGTTATCGACTAGAGGGGGGGTGAATAGGCGATTTTTATGAAAGTCTTCAAAAGACGAGATCTTTGAAGACAAGCAGTTGATATGAGCCTATATGATATGCAGCGGAAGATAAACTACACTAGACAAGCCATAGTCAAGTAAGCAGTACAGTGAAAGTACGAAGACTAACAACAACTAGATAGTATGGATCAGAATGGAAGACAGTCTGAAGCCAAACAGGTTATAGTCTTCAAACAGTGAAGTCAAACAGATCAGACAAGCAAGCAATGACTTCACGAAGACAAAATGAAATGTAAATGAACTAGGGGATGGAACCAGTTGCTTGGTGAAGAAAAGGATTTGGTAGACCAGTTCCAGTTGATGTGACAACTGTACGTCTGGTTAGGGAGGCTGCGATTGAACTCGGAAGACCATGTCTTCACCTTATTCCCCTTGAGCTAAGGACACCCAGTCCTCACCCAATCACTCTGGTAAGTCTTCAAGGTAGACTTCCAAGCCTTCACAGACTTCGTTCACCGGCGATTCACAATGGCTCTTTGATGCTCAGAACGCGACGCCTAACCGGCTAGAGGATGCACAGTCCTCAAGTGTAATAAGTCTTCAGGTCACGCGGACATAAAGACAACACTCTTTGGCTCTAGGTGTTTTGGGCTTTGTCCTCGCAAGGATCTCTCTCTCAAAGGCTTCGGAGGTGGGTTGCTGTCAAACGACAAAAGCTGTGCACTAACTCTGAGCAGCCACCGAATTATGCTGTAGGGGATGGGCTATTTATAGCCTGGAGGCAACCTGACATGATATGTACGAAATGACCCTGGGTCACTAAGGAACCGACATCTGTCCAACAGTCGGATTTCAAACACACGCGCCAGCTTGGCTTGGGCTACAACCAAAGCTAACTCATCCAACTCTGGATAAGATTTGCTCTCACTGTCTTCGCTTGAAGACATAGGATTTTGGTTGAGCATCACTTCAGTCATCTGACTTTGTTCACTTGGACCCCACTTAACAGTACGGTGGTTCCTATGACTCAATAAAGAAGAAAAGGAAACTACAAAACAACTATATCTTCGCACTCCATAGTCTTCAAGTGAATGTCTTCACATGTCATTATCTTCATCGTGAATGTCTTCACGAACCACCATTGTCTTCAATGTCTTCATATATTTTTAGGGGTCATCTCTGGTAGGTAAATCGAATCAATGAGGGACTACTACCTGTGTTATCCTACAATTCTCACAAACATATTAGTCCCTCAACCAAGTTTGTCGTCAATACTCCAAAACCAACTAGGGGTGGCACTAGATGCACTTACAAACCAGAAGGTTTTGTCGATCCTAAAGGTGCTAACAAAGTATGCAAGCTCCAGTGATCCATCTATGGACTAGTGCAAGCATCTCGGAGTTGGAATATACACTTTGATGAGGTGATCAAAGCATATGGTTTTATACAGACTTTCAGTGAAGCCTGTATTTACAAGAAACTGAGTGGGAGCTCTGTAGCATTTCTAATATTATATGTAGATGACATATTGTTGATTGGAAATGATGTAGAATTTCTGGATAGCATAAAAGGATATTTGAATAAGAGTTTTTCAATGAAAGACCTCGGTGAAGCTGCTTATATATTGGGCATCAAGATCTGTAGAGATAGATCAAGACGCTTATTAGGACTTTCAGAAAGCACATAACTTGACAAAGTTTTGAAGAAGTTCAAAATGGATCAGTCAAAGAAAGGGTTCTTGTCTGTGTTGCAAGGTGTGAAGTTGAGTCAGACTCAAAGCCCGACCACTTCAGAAGATAGGGAGAAAATGAAAGTCATTACCTATGCCTCAGCCATAGGTTCTATCATGTATGCTATGCTGTGTACCAGACCTAATGTGTGCCTTGCCATAAGTCTGGCAGGGAGGTACCAAAGTAATATAGGAGTGGATCACTGGACATCGGTCAAGAACATCCTGAAGTACCTGAAAAGTACCAAGGATATGTTTCTCGTTTATGGAGGTGACAAAGACCTCATCGTAAGTTGTTACGTCGATGCTAGCTTTGACACTGATCCTGATGAATCTAAGTCATAAACCGGATACGTATTTTTATTGAATGGTGGAGCTATCAGTTGGTGCAGTTCCAAGCAGAGCGTCGTGGCGGGATCTACTTGTGAAGCGGAGTACATAGCTGCTTCAGAAACAACAAATGAAGGAGTCTAGATGAAGGAGTTCATATCCAATCTAGGTGTAATACCTAGTGCATCGGGTCCAATGAAAATCTTTTGTGACAATGTTGGAGCAATTGCCTTGGCGAAGGAATCCAGATTTCACAAAAGAACCAAACACATCAAGAGACGCTTCAACTCCATCCGTGAACAAGTCAAGGAGGGAGACATAGAAATTTGCAAAATACATATGGATCTGAATGTAGTAGACTCGTTGACTAAGCCTCTTCCATGAGCAAAACAAGATTAGCACCAAGACTCCATGGGTGTTAGATTCATTATAATGTAATCTAGATTGTTGACTCTATTGCAAGTGGGAGACTGAAGGAAATATGCAATAGAGGCAATAATAAAATTGTTATTTTATATTTCCTTATTCATGATAAAGGTTTATTATTCATGCTAGAATTGTATTGATCGGAAACCTAAATACATGTGTGAGTACATAAAAAAACACCGTGTCCCTAGTGAGCCTATACTTGACTAGCTCGTTGATCAAAGATGGTTAAGGTTTCCTAACCATGGACATGAGTTGTCATTTGATAACGGGATCACATCATTAGGAGAATGATGTGATGGACAAGACCCATCTGTTAGCTTAGCATTATGATCGTTCAGTTTTATTGCTATTGCTTTCTTCATGTCAAATACATATTCCTTCGACTATGAGATTATGCAACTCCCGGATACCGAAGGAACGCCTTGTGTGCTATCAAACGTCACAACGTAACTGGGTGATTTGTTGAATTGGCATAGATCGAGATTAGGATTTTTCACTCCAAGTATCGGAGAGGTATCTCTGGGCCCTCTCGGTAATACACATCATAAGCTTGCAAGCAAACGACTAAGGAGTTAGTCACGAGATGATGTCTTACGGAACGAGTAAAGAGATTTGCCGGTAACGAGATTGAACTAGGTATGAAGATACCGATGAACGAATCTCGGGCAAGTAACATACCAATGGACAAAGGGAATTACGTATGTTGTCATAACAGCTCGACCGATGAAGATGTTCATAGAATATGTAGAGCCAATATGGGCATCCAGGTTCCGCTATTGGTTATTGACCGGAGAGGTGTCTCGGTAATGTATACATAGTTCTCAAACCCATAGGGTCCGCACGCTTAATGTCCGATGACGATATAGTATTATATGAGTTATGTGATCTGGTGACCGAATGTTGTTCGGAGTCCCAGATGAGATCACGAACATGACGAGGAGTCTCGAAATGGTTGAGAGGTAAATATTGATATATAGGACGATGGTATTCGGACACGGAAGTGTTTTGAAGAAAACTGGATAGTCATCGGAGTACCAGGAGGGGTACCGGTCACCTCGGGAGAGTATTGGGCCTATTGGGCCACAAGAGGGGAGCACACCTGCCCACAAGGGGCTGGCGCGCCCCCCATGGCAGACGGCCAAGTGGGGAAGGAAAGGGGGGAGGATTCGGCCTCCCCTTCCTTCTCTCTTCCCCCTTTCCTTTCTTCTTAGGCAAATAAGGAAAGGGGGCGCCACTTGGGGAGGACCCCAAGTAGGATTCAACCTACTTGGCGCGCCCTCCTGGCTGCTCCCTGCCCTCCCATCTATATATATGTGGGGGGTGCCCTAGCATAGACCAGACAATTGCCTAGCCGTGTGCGGCGCCCCCTCCGGCGTTTACACCCCCGGTCATATTTTCATAGTGCTTAGGCAAAGCCCTGCGAGGATCACTTCTCCATCACCGTCACCACGTCGTCGTGCGAACGGAACTCATCGACTACCTTGACGTCTTGCTGGATCAAGAAGGTGAGGGACGTCACCGAGCTGAACGTGTGCAGAACGCGGAGGTGTCATGCGTTCAGTACTTGATCGATTAAAGCGCGAAGAAGTTCGACTACATCAACCGCGTTGAGAAACGCTTTCGCTTACGGTCTACGAGGGTACGTAGACACACTCTCCCCCTCATTGCTATGCATCTCCATGGATAGATCATTGCGTGTGCATAATTTTTTTTTGTTTTCCATGCAACGATTTCCAACACCTAAACCACTAAACCTTCTTACAACAGCCTTGACATACGCCACTTTGACAAACACATGACAAAAAACTATTTCTAGTACTAGAGTTTTCTGAAGAAATTATAGAATTAAGCCATGCATTCAATTTGGTGGCTGGTTGCTAAAATTTCTAGTTGACAAGATATGGCATGCATGTAGATAACAAGTCACTCATTTCTTCACACTGTTCATGTTGGAATATAACAATCTAGGCGCATATGAAAATATTGTAGTCTTTGGTCCATTCACGTATGCAACAAGACAACAACAACAACAACAACAACAACAACAATAATAATAATAATAATAATAATAATAATAATAATAATAATAATTCTTCATAAAAGCAATTTAGCAAAGAAGACATCGGATGGTGATATGTCGCTACATTTTCCAAGCGATTTTAGAAGCAAGAACCCCTAAATTAAAGCTTAACACGTAGAAGTAGTACTTACTGTATTAAATATTGAATCCTCCACCTCAACTTTTGATGAATAAAGAAGTTTAATCAAGAATACGCAAAGTCATCTCCTCCAAAAAGATGGACGCCAAATCCGTAGGAAGGAGTCAAGAAGGTGGGCTTTTGTGATCAAGAATCTGCAGAAACACCCTCAAATCCAAGTGGCAACACCAATTTTGAAACATCAATTCGCTTGCAAGGGGAACGGAAACTCCAAGAAATGCACGCCATTTGGGGTGGGCTACGGGCGAGAATCGAATCAAGAACTTCCAGCAAGAATCTAAATCCACACCGCAAGAAGCCAACAGCGACCCCGAATCGAGACATACCATCAGCAATCGTCCTATACGCAGAGCGGAAACCCTAAGAAAGCCTCGAGCTTGAGGAAGACATTTAGGGACCAAGATTGGGATAGGGTTTTGGTAGAGCACCTGGAGATGCTCGATGGGGAAGGGACCATGCTCCCCCTCCTCCTGCTTCACCGTCGCCGTCGCCGCCATGGGCAACGTACTACTCCTAGTAGAGGAGAGAGAGATGGTCGGTTGGGAGGGAAATGTGAAGGGCGCCAACCAAGGCGGAGAGGGAGAGGCTTTCTTTATTGGATGGATCTTCATCTTCTTCAGGCCTGTGAGCGGGCCACCACTTACTTTTTTCATTTGAGGAAAGTATCGTTTCCCCCCTGAAATCCTCTTTGATGGATCAATTTGCCCATCAACTCTAATACCGGCTCAATCAGCCCCTCAAATCTCTAAAACTGGATCAATTCCCCCCTAAAATGGTTTTGTACTTGATTTTGAGTGGTTTTGACCCAGACCGTGCACTTCTCTTTGCTATGACAGTGCACTTCGCGTCATAATAGTTGGGTGGAGATGATCGCTTGATCTAGCCTCTCGCCTCTCAAGTAAGTGGCACGCCCATGACTCACGCCTTCTTGGTCTCCATCAAGCTGCCGCTAAAGTACTACCGCTCCATGCATACATCGACGCCGATGCTCCCCGAGAAGCCGTCTGCTGTTATGTTGTTGCTCAGGTCTGAGTCCAACCGCCCGCTCGGGAAACACTCTGTGTGCCTCGCACCGCCCGGACCGGCATCCTGCTTGGTCCCCGCAGGAGATAGAGACACGAGAGACGAGCTGCATCAGCACCGCCGACATACGCATCCGGCCGCCCATGATCACGCCTGCTGCGCCAGGCCCGCGTCCTCTTCCTACTCGCGAGCGGCGACGGTGTTCGAGGCGGCGGCCACATGGGGGTCGTTCTTTTTTTTTTTGAGTAAAAGAGGGTTTCCCCTCCGATAATTTTCATTAGAGAAACCAAGCCAAAGGTATGGGGGTCGTTCTTGATGAGGGTCTCCAGCGTGTCGGGGCTGCCTGGACGATCGCGATGGCGACATCTCGTCGGCTCCGAGCTCCGTCATAGGCTCTTGATGCGGAGACGGCTCGGGGCCTCGGTGCTGGCCGCATCTCTCGCCGGTCTGCGTGGCCGCGTCCGCCCCGGCGCTGCTGCACGCGGCGGCCACCCAGTACTCACCGAGGTCGAAGAAGCTCCAGTTCTTGCGCGGCTGTGGGACCCACTAATGGCCGATGTGGGCATCTTCTTCTTGTTCCCGGCCTGGCAGCTGGAGGTGGAGGAGGATGAGGATAAGCGGGTGGAGGCGTCACGCGGGTAGTCTAGTCAGTGAGAGTGCACGGTCAGGGTAAAAACCACTCAAAATCAATTCCAAAACCACCTTAGGGGGAAATTCATTCAGTTTTAAAGATTTGATGGGCTGATTGATTCGGTATTAGAGTTGAGGGAGCAACAGGCCTAGTGGACCAGAACTAGCATGGGCCTGGCTAAGCTAAGCCCAAAGTTGGAGGCTCGGACGGAAAAGCCACTACAGTCCGTCCGTCCTCCTAAGAAAAGAAAACTCCGTCCCAAGAAGAAACTCGCCGCTGTCTCCTCTCCTCTCTACTAGTACGTACTTGGTTCCCAAGAAGAAACACCACCAAGCACCCACCCCGTGTAGTAGAAATAGAAAAAGTGCTTCGAATTCCGATCCGCATCCGCCGACACGATGTTTCTCACGAGGTAATCGATTTCTTCCTCTCCAAGCTCAGCTCAGGATTTTGCTATCGATTCCTTGGATCTGTCGCCGACGGCGGGATTGCTGATTCTCATGGGGTTTCTCGGCGTGTGTGTGCAGGACGGAGTACGACCGTGGGGTCAACACCTTCTCCCCGGAGGGGCGGCTGTTCCAGGTCGAGTACGCCATTGAGGCCATCAAGGTGAGTGAGATTCATTGTGGGGGTGGGGGAGGCCAGATTTGTGGGGTTTTGGGCCTGAGGTTGGACATTTAGGATGAGACTGCGGATCTCCGGATTTCGGTGCTGAGATTGATGTGCCCCTCGATACATGCTTATGATGCTGATCCTTCTGCTATGGATTGCAGTTGGGCTCCACCGCAATCGGCTTGATGACTAAGGATGGTGTTGTACTGGCTGTTGAGAAACGTGTCACCTCACCGCTGCTGGTAATTTTTGCATATCCACTTATTAATTTATATTATTGTTCCTGTGAAATACTACTATATCCTTCAGCTGACGACTGTTGATGATCTCTTATGGGCAAAATTGTTCACATTCTTAGATAGGTCCATTAGGGTTTTCTGTTGAAGATGTCGATATTGTTCTTCAGGGTATATCCAATTTCTTAGTGCTTTAACAGGGTAGGTTCTGGTGTTGTTTAACCTAATTTATGCATTCTGCCAAATATTGGCAAATTGATTCATGGCTACTTACCAGACTGGAAAAATAATGTACTACTGGACAACTGTAGAAATATGTAGCTGTTTGTTTTCTCAACACATAACTATCACTTCTCTGGACATGTGATAATTGAATGGATCTTGTGCACTGCATTATGTTTTGTCCCCCTTTGTCAGACAAGTGTTTTTCTGTTTCTTGTTTGGATTATGCACAAGTACTTAACGCCCATTTTTTTACCCATAGCTTGTTTGTGTTAATTAATGAGGATATACATCAAACTTATATTTAGCAGTAAAAGATAACTGCCTGATGCTGACTGTATTTGATGTTACCTAGTTGCCTTTTATTCCTTGAGGTTCCATCATCCTTCAACTTTTAGTTCCTATGTTAGGTTGTACCATGCCCAAACTGTTGAACCCTTCAAGTTTTCTTTGCTATGATTATACAGGAACCAAGCAGCGTGGAGAAAATCATGGAAATTGATGAGCATGTCGGCTGTGCCATGAGTGGCCTTATTGCTGACGCCAGAACACTGGTTGAGCATGCTCGTGTTGAGACTCAGGCAAGCTATTTGGTTATTATTACATACTCCCTCCGTTCCAAAATAGATGACCCAACTTTGTACTAAAGTTAGTATAAAGTTGAGTCATCTATTTTGGAACGGAGGGAGTACATGCAAGTCCTGCCCTCTATTTGTTAACTTCACTTCATATGGTCACGAACAGAATCATAGGTTCTCATATGGGGAGCCAATGACAGTAGAGTCTACCACACAAGCTATCTGTGACTTGGCTTTGCGCTTTGGTGAAGGTGATGAAGAATCAATGGTGAGTCTCATTCTCTTTTTCTATTAATGCAATGACAAAAGGTATTGCACACCTGCAGAAGATGGGAAACAGGATCAGCTACTAGCCGAATCATTTTTCTGTTGTTGCATCTTCTTTTTCTAAAGGAAAGAATGCTGTATATCACACTTTGATGGCTGCATACTTCCTATTATAGCAAAAGTGTAACTATGGAGGAAGCTGAACATCTTTGTGGAAATTTTTGTAGTGTAATAATTAACATAATAGCCATTTATTAGGTGACTGCCAAAATTTATGAAAAGTTTGTGGATCTAGACCAAACCAGCCTGTGTTTGGTTTGGCTTTTGCTGTTTATTATCTTCTAGACTTGAGTTACTTTGTTAACCTGTACTTGCAAAGACACATGAACTAGTCAAAGCAATTTTGTTAATCTTGACTAATTACTTCGCTGTATTTACCTGCTCACATTTTTCTGTATTTTATACACGTACCAATATCATAGAGTAAGGTTCTGATGTACTTGTTTATTTATGCAGTCACGGCCATTTGGAGTCTCTCTCCTTATTGCTGGTCATGATGAAAATGGACCCAGCTTGTAAGTATCGATCCCTTCAACTCAGTTCACTGGGTTGTCAGTAACTCTTATTGATAATAAATTTTTAGAACCAGTTTGTAAGTATCGATCCCTTTAACTCAGTTCATTGGGTTGTCAGTAACTCTTATTAAATAATAAACTTTTAGAACCAGCTTGTATGTATTCAATCTCTCTACCTTTTATACAAATTGAAAAACAGGTGTGGTAATATAAATTTGATTATCTTTATCATAGCAGCTAGAAGTTCGGAAAGCAGAGCAACTAGCTATAACAGAAACAATGTTTTTCTTTGTTTAATATTGCCTTTTTCTAGATTGTCACGTCAATTGCCATCCCTGACTCCTCACCCTCAGTGCTGCCAAAATGATACCTTTTGTTTCGAGTTACATGAATTATAACCGGTATTAGTTCCTGTACACCTATATTTTATGGAGACTATCTGAGAAAAGGAATTCAGCAATAGTTGTTCTAGTGGCCGTTTCCATCATCCCCTGTTCGCTCAATCTTAGTTGATATGATGAAAATAATCAAATTTTACTGCCAAGGTTTCTAGTATAGTTGCTTTACTTTCGAAATTCCAACTGCTGTGTAAGTTGACATGATATTCACTTATAATCAAGGAGAGTTGATATTTGAAAACTGGCATATCAAGGAGTGTGTTACCCAAAAAATTGCTTCGGGGTTTTCTATGTTATATTTTCTATCCTTATACATTCATGTATTATTTCTCCCCAGATGAGCAACTATATCCCTGCTTGATGATAAGTCCTAAGAATCATGTCTTCCATCTTAACTGAGGTTGTTACCACTTGATTAGATGATGCACTTGAAACAGCTCTTTCCTTTGTGTGGTATTTCTATCTGTCTATGTTGTGAAGCGAGCATCATGCAATTCTGATCAGCTTACACAGCCAATTGAACTTTACTAGTATCTCATTGATCAATTATTGTGTCTTACAGGTACTACACAGACCCGTCGGGGACCTTCTGGCAGTGCAATGCCAAGGCAATTGGGTCGGGCTCTGAAGGAGCTGATAGCTCATTACAAGAGCAGTACAACAAGGTATCATAACTAAGCTAAACATGGGATAGACCATAAGTTAGGTGCAAGCATGCAGACCACTTTAGTTCGAGCACTAACAACATGAAAAATTCCTATATTGTTTGGAGAAAATCTGCTGCATGGGTCATAGATATAAATTGCATAGCAAGTCTGGATAAAAAATCTGAGCTAACAGTGTTAGCTATGGCATCAAGGCCATTTATGTGGTGTTTAAGGACATGCACCAGTCGAACTGCTACAACTTAGAAGTCTTGAATTTTGCTGTCTACACAGTACGCAGACCTACATACAAAATTTGGTGCCGCGTTGTAGCCATGCTTTCAGTAGTTGCCGGAATTCATGCATGCAGAATTGTGCTTGAAAAGAATAATAAGAATTGAGATGTTGATGCAGGAACTGACCATCGCTGAGGCAGAGACCATAGCCCTTTCTATCCTGAAGCAGGTTATGGAAGAAAAGGTAGGGTATCTCGACCTTTTCCATATTCCTCACTCGTAGGTTCAATAAATACCGTGTCACAGATGCCTAATAATATGTAATCTCTTTTGAAACAGGTGACCCCGAACAACGTTGACATTGCGAAGTTCTCCCCTAGCTACCACCTCTACACCCCTGCAGAGGTTGAAGCGGTCATCACGAGGTTGTGAAGGATTGCCACTTTGTGAGACAGCCTCTTGTATTCCCATGAACCCTAAAGCACAATGAACGTATGAACTCTGTTGTGGGTTTGGGTTGTCTGCCTACTATTGAAGGGATATTAGTGCCTGCTTGGGCGTTGCATCTGATTCTCATCTCCCAGCCCAGTCATTTGTTTGTACTCCCTCTGTTCCGATTTATTTGTTGTTGGGGGATTTTAGTACATTTTCCGTCACGTTACAAGTTATCTTCGTTTTCCCAAATTGCCCTCCCTCTTGCACAGCCACTCGCTCTCTCCCCACCTGCTCGCTCGCTGGCCAGTCGCTCAATCTCTTCGCTGCCTCCCTCTCAGTGTCCTCCTCACCGCCGCCTTGCTCCTCACCACCCCGATTTGTACCCATAACCCTAGCAACCCGCCTGCTAGCTCTTGGTCAAAGGCTCGATCTGTGGGCGGTGGTGCTCGATCCGTGCTGGAGCAGCGGGAGAAGGACGGCGGTGCAGCGGGCTTCTATTCTTCGCTGCTGTCGACAAGCAGCCGCGGCCTGTTGTCCCACGCGCTATTCTTCGCTGCTGTTGACAAGCAGCCGCGGCCCGTTGTCCCGCGCGCCCTCGTCCGTGGCCGCTACAGCGGGTTTCTATTCTTCCCTGCTGTCAAGAAGCAGCCGCGGCCCGCGCGCCCTCGTCCGTGGCAGCTACCCGAGCTGCCCGCAAGGTGTCGCCGACGACCTTGAGGCCTCATTTGGTAGACGAGGGGTTTTCCGAGGATTAACCCCGTGAGGCCCAGAATCCTCGCAAAACCCCGTCGGCCCGTTTGGTAGGCGAGGATACATGGGCCGAACCCCCTCGATTCCCCTTCCATCCACTTCCTCCCACACGGTTCAGAACCCTCAGGGCCCCCCCTCGAGGATTTGGCTGCCCGACTCGTCAAGACGCCGCCGCCCGAGACGCCGCCGCCGCCCGATGCCTCGACGCTGGCGATCTCGTCCGGCATACTGGACTTCTCCCCTGCGGTAAGTCCTCGCCTCGTCTGCCCTCTCCTCCCCTCGCCGTCTAGGGCTTTCTATCCGCCCGGCCATGGTTGCTACCTCGTCTCTCTCCGGCGACGCCGTCTCTGAGCTGCCCGTCCAAACTTCCCGTCACCAAGTTCGCCAAGTTCGTCCCCCTCCTGGTGACCACTGTTGATCACGCGGTTGATCAATTTCATGGTCTGATGTGGATGTTGGGAATCGTTGGATGGATGATGATTAGTGCGTAGTCGTGGTTGGTTGCACGAGGATGTTTCTCTGGTGCTGCTTGATCTGTTAATGGAACAATATCTGCTACTCTGAATTTGTGACGAATCATATTAAGCGTAGTTTTGGGGGGAGGCTAACAATATCTGCTACTCTGAACAATATCTGTTGATCTTTTGTGTGTGTTGTGCTTGATGAATTTGGTCTGATGGTGACATGACAACTAAGTGAGCTGAATATATTTCTTTGTTTGCCACTGATCTTATAACAACTAAGTGAGTTGAACATATAATTGATCTTCTAATCTTGACAAACTGAATATAACAACTGAATTTCTTTCTTTGTCAGTATATCGTTTCTGTTTAAAAGGCTTTGGTTATTTGACAAACTGAACTGCACGCCCCTGCTGTTTTATTAAATGTCATCTATGATCTTCCGGATGAGGCTACTCATTTCATCGGAGGTCTAAGCAGCTACGTAGTCAGGCCCCTGGCACACAACAAGACCCTGTTCTGATCCTTTCATCAGAGACGGTGATCCATGAATTATTATACCTTGTTTTGCTATGTCTACGGTTGAGTATGGTGGCCTCATCCTTGTCATATGTCCATCTTAAGCCCTGTATTCATCCTTGCTTGTTCTTGCAGTAGATGAAATTGGCTCTCGTAGCATTAATTACATGCCATTTCTGTGCTTAGGGAACCGCTGGTGAATCTTTTGCTACCTATAATCATATTTCATTTATCACCTCTTTTGTCTTCAGGTTGAGACTGTTCCCTGTAACTTCAAGTCTTTTTTCCAAGCTTGAGCCTTCTCATTTTCGAATCTGTGCATACATATATATGGACCCTGGACTGGCGAAGCGTATGCATTCCTGATTCCATTGTTGGCAGAAAAGTTATATCTGACATCTAGTCTATATGGCTCTAGTTTAGTTGGTTCTAGTTTAATTTATGGGAACATTGGTTCTCATTTATGGCAACATTGGTTCTCTACTCTCTGATTATATGTGTCGTCTAGTCTAGTCTGCTAGTACTATCTTCCATGCTCAGATTATATAATACAATATGAAAATTTGTTAAACATCTAAGCAATGAAATTCTGTTTGTAGTTTCTCATTATTTAAGCAAGGAAATTATGGAGCTAGCTTCTATGTATCCATCTGTTCATTGTTTTCCGCATCTAACCCTTGGACCAATTCATCTGTTTATTATAGGGACCTAATCTCATGGAAGACGGGCGACCATGCTTTGCTGCCACAAGTCTCCTCCACTTTGTGCAGCCCGCAAACATGTCTTGGAGCATTCGCCGATCAAACGTGTGTTTATGTTGTGATGAGCCGTTAACTTTTGTTGACCGAACATCTTGTATTTTTCATTTGGACCGTGGTATGTGGCATGTGTATGTTTTTCATTTGGACCGTGGAATGTATGCATGTACCATTTTCATTAGAACCATTGATAATAGTACTTGTATGTTGTAACAGAGCATGTTTGTTGTTCTGTGTAATCTAGTTGCACTTTTCCTCCGTGAGCTTTTGAAGTTGTAAAAATTGCATTTTTAATTATAATATAGTGGTTTTGCAAACCTTGTGTATCAATCCCTGTGTACCAAATAGGTGAGGGGTTTGGGGCTTGGGGGTATTTGAGAGGATTGGGTGAAAGGAAGGGATTCACCAAATCCCCTGAAATCCCCTCCCTCCAAAGCCTCTCAAATCCACGTCTACCAAATGAGGCCTGAGGAGGAAGGAGGAGTGCTTGGGCCGGCGCTTCGTCTCCTCCACCCGGCGCCACATGGCCGCCACGCGCTCCTCGGTGGCCCTCTAATCCCACCTCCATGGCTAACATCGTGCTGCTGCCGTCTTCATCTTCGTGGTCGTCCTTGGCGCGCTTGCCTTCGGTGCCGCTGCTTCGACGGACGATGTGGTGCAGGAGGTGCGTCTGGTCGCGGAGGAAGGAGGTGTGCGTCTGACTGAAGCAGAGGGAGGACACCGCCTGCGCTGGAGCACCGGAGAAGCATCACCGTTGTTGTCCTCTCCATGTCTCGTGTTAGGTCCGCCTCCTTCTCCTCTCCTCTTGGATTTCTTCTTTTCTTCCCTTCCCTTCCCTTCCATTCCCTGAGATGACACGTTCTTTCCTGCCTTGCCTCACGCACGTAGCTGCAAGACCAAGTAACTCAAGTTCAAGGTGCGGATGCAGGGAGAGGAGGAGTTGCCCAGCCAGCCATGGAGTAACTGAAGGTCATGGTGCACCCTCCCGCTCTCTGTTTGGAGTAGGTTATTAATTTCAGAGATAGATGTAATTAGTCAGATGTTAATTCAGTTAAATTCAGACATACTCCTAAATTCAGTTAATTCAGTTACTGAAAATTCAGTTACTGAAAATTCAGTTAATTCAGTTATGCACACAAATTTCAGTTAATGCTTGCAGTAAGTTGGAGTACATCAAATCTGCTTGAATGTGCAGGAGTAGGACAAGCAAATCTGCTTGAATGTGTGTTTACTGGGAATCTAGCTAGTGTGCTGATAGTGTAATCCAGCTAGCGTACTGAGCTCTGTTTAAAAACACTTTGCTGAATCTACATGCACCATGTATCCGAAATGTCATTTTCTTGGATTGCACAATCAGAAATGTCAAGTTTGTTCCAGGAGTAGAAAGCAAGTTAATGTCTGAACAAAGTTACAGGTACTAGCGTAGATTCATATTGTTGGTCGTATGCAAAGTTGAGAAACTTGAGTATGCAAACTTGAGTAACTTTGTCCCAGGAGTAAAAAGCAAGTTAATGTCAAGTTTCTTACTGGAGTATGCTTTATGCTGTGAACATTTTTAAACTGACCATATATGTCAAGGAATTTACTACTCCTTTTGTATGCTTTACGTTTAAACATACCATATAATCAAATTCTGTAGTTTGATCCCTGCAAAACAATAGTTACTCCTAGGAGTTTTTTAGATGTGCCAGTTGATTAGGTTGCTCATATCCTGCATCTGACTACCAGTCAGAATCCTTATGTGCGGGAGTAGTAATTATCGACAAACAGAGTAACTTTGTTTTACTCTTTCAGTGTAAGAGAGTTCCACGTTCTAAAAAATAATAAGAGGGTTACAGTAAACAACTGTGTCATTTATTTTAAGCTATCCGCCTTGCAGGAGAAACGATTTCTGCCTTCATCAATTGTTGAGCAACAAGGACAGTGATCAAGCAAGCAGTGAGTGGATGAACCATCTGGTAAGGGAGTGCGCAGGGCTTCAGTCAATTGGTAAGCAATTTCTGTTGATGCTGCCGTGAGGTTAATGTGTACACATGGAAAGATTGACCAAACTGCTGGAAAGAGATGGGAGTAAGTTGGAAAGGAAGGATTAACCTCTGCCGGTATTCATGGATAACTCTTGGGAAGATAACATTAAGAACTCATTTGAGCTCTTTGTTCTTCCCATAAAATCAGAAGGCAGATGTAATTCTTTCTTTTCACACTCGATTCCTTCATCAGTATCGATGAATTATATAACTCCATATTCTGTATGTACATATAAATGCAGTTAGTGCTTCCTAAATTCAGTATATTTTGAGTGTGGAGTAGAAGTGTACTGAGTACTCCAGTATATAGTGTATTTTGGATTACACTAGATATAAAATCAGGCCTTCAGTACACTAGTTCACCAGCTAGTGTTTTAGTACTTCGTTCTGCAGGATTACTTACTCCTACAGGTCTGCAGGATTATTTTGGGTGCTACTGAATTTATAGTGCATATAAATTTATTGATCTCAAATGGTGTATTGACCTCATTCATCAGGATACACCATTTTTTTTAGAAAGTTCTTTAAATATCCAAGTATTGATCTCAAATGGTGTGTTGAATTTGTTTCCATTGATTCGCAGAAATTTTAGGCATGTTTGCCATTGGACAAATGGTGTATAACAATGATAATCATCTCTAAATTGGATAATTGGACAACATCAGCAGGAGGACAGCAACAACAACATTTTCTCATGCATTACAGGTTTCCCAATTGATCATTACACTCCAGTAATTTCTTCTGACTGCTATAATTATTGATCTTAACAAATTCTTCCTGATCCAGTGTCTCCTGATCAATTTTACAGACTATTGTACCTAAAAGCTTTGATGAATTCTCCCAATTCTACTGTAAGGCGAAAACTGATAAGAATTGGGAGCAGCAAGGAGTACCTGGCGAGGACCAGGCGGGGGAGTAGCGAGGACCGGGCTGGGCAGCATGGTTGAGAGGACCAGGTTGGTGTAGCGAGGACCAAATTGGGAGCGGTGGCGGCGGCAGCCAGGCTGGGGCGGCGGCGATCAAATTGGGAGCGGTGGCGACCAAATTGGGCAAGGACGACGTGGAAGAGACTGGCGAAGGAGGAGGAGGTTGAGGGCGGAGGAGGAGGTGGCCGGACTAGCAGCCGGAGGAGGTGGAGGGCGGAGGAGGAGGTGGCCGGCCTGGCAGAGGAAGACGACGACTCTCGTTTTCAGATCAGGGGTATTTTTGTACTTTTGCTTGTTTTCACCTGGTCGGAAAAAACCCCAGCGACAACTATTTCGGAACGGAGGGAGTAGCACTAAGACGTTGTGTGACCAAAAATAATTACTACACATATTTTTCAGCATTTCCAGCAAGTGCGTAGGTATCACTGGCTGCATTTGTGTGCATTTGGTTCGTAAACATCTCTATTGTTTAAAGGGAGTCTGTTTGGTTGCTCGCATTAAGCTCTGTCAGGCCGGTGCGGGAAGAAATTGGCCCGTTTGGTTGGTTGGGTTGGATCCAAAAGCTGGTTGCCCGAATTAAGCTTTGCTAGGCCTGCGTGGGAAGAAATTGACCCGCTGGGTCGGATTCAAAAGCTGACCCACAAGAAGCTTAAAGCGCCTTTTGCTTGGCTATGGAGTAACGACCGAATCGGCTGTTTATTCAACCTGAGGCATGTGGGCGTGGGCGGTTGGACGTGTGGAGATGGTCTTGAGGCGTTGTGTTGTTTCCTGAAGCCGCCACATAAATTACGCTCACCTTCCCTATGTAGGATCGGAAGTATGTCTAGAGGGGAGGGGGACGGGGGGGTGGGGGGTGATTAGACTTTGACCAAATAAAAATCTAGCATTTTCTCAATTTTAAGTCTTGGCAGATTTTAGCAACTTTGCACAAGTCAAGCAATCAACCTACACATGCAATTCTAAGAGTATAGCAGCGGAATGTAAAACAATTGCACATGAAGGTAAAGGGAGGAGTTTGAGGGAGCAAACGCAATGTAGACACGGAGATTTTTTTATCCATGGTTCCGATAGGTGGTGCTATCGTACATTCACGTTGATGGAGACTTCAACCCACGAAGGTAACGGTTGCGTGAGTCCACGGAGGGCTCCACCCACGAAGGGTCCACGAAGAAGCAACCTTGTCTATCCCACCATGGCCGTCGCCCACGAAGGACTTGTCTCAATAGGGTAGATCTTCACGAAGTAGGCGATCTCCTTGCCCGTACAAACTCCTTGGTTCAATTCCACAATCTTGATGGAGGCTCCCAAGTGACATCTAACCAATCTAGGAGACACCACTCTCCAAAAGGTAATAGATGGTGTGTTGATGATGAACTCCTTGCTCTTGTGCTTCAAAATGATAGTCTCCCAACACTCAACTCTCTCTCATAGGATTGGATTTGGTGGAAAGATGATTTGAGTGGAAAGCAACTTGGGAAACGCTAGAGATCAACATTTATGTGGCTGGAATGGAATATCTTGACCTCAACACAAGTGTAGGTGGTTCTCTCTCATAAAATATATGTTGGAAGTTAGGCATGTTCTGATGGCTCTCTCCACGAATGAAGAGTGGGTGGAGGGGTATATATAGCCTCCACACAAAATCTAACCATTACACACAAATCGCCAAACTCGGTGGGACCGAATAATGAAACTCGGTCAGACCGATTTAGTTCAAAATGTGAACGTTAGGGTTTTCGTTGGGACTGACATGTCAACTCGGTGGGACCGATTTCATTAGGGTTAGGGCATAACGTAATCTCGGTGAGACCGATTACACAAATTCGGCGAGACCGATTTTGGTAACAGGCTAACAGAGAGTTGGTCAGTCAAACTCGGTGGGACCGATTCGCTCATCTCGGTTGGACCGAAACGTTACGAAGGGGAAACAGAGAGTTTGCATTGCGAACTCGGTGGGACTGATCGCTCATCTCGGTTGGACCGAAACGTTATGAAGGAAAACAGAGAGTTTGCAATCCCATCTCGGTGAGACCGAGATCCCTATCGGTGAAACCGAAGTGACTAGGGTTTTTGGCAGTGGCTATGTCAACTGAACTCGGTGGCACCAGATAGAAAGTTTTGGTGGGTCCGAGTTTGACTTTTGGTTTGGAACATGTGTGGATGTGATAAAGTAGAGTTTTGAGCTTTAGAGCTTGAGCCAATCTTTTGTCCTTAGCATTTTGAGGGGTCCACATTTCTAATCCATGCCATGCCAATCATTGAACTTTCCTGAAATATTCATCTTAAAATAGCATTAGCTCAATGAGCTATATGTTGTTAATAATTACCAAAACCACCCAGTGATAGTTGCACTTTCAATCTCCCCCTTTTTGGTAATTGATGACAACATATAGATCAAAGCTTCGACAAATGATAATAAGATTGAAGTACCTGTCGCTTTGAGAAGTATGTGATAAGCAAGAGCTCCCCCTAAATTTGTGCATTATTTAAGATTTGCTTTTGAATGCAAATGCACAATTGATTAGGATCATGGGTTACTCTTCCATGTCACATACATCTTGGTGGAGCGCTCAAAATGATATAAATTAAAAGCATGCACTCATCACCAAGCAAAGTGAATGATCATATATGGATATAAAGGACAATATCATCCAAGCAAGCATTAAAGTAGCATATGATCAAACACATGATCATACAAGTATCTCACACAGGGACATAAAGTATAAACCAAGCACACAATAAAGTTCAACCAAAAGCGAGAGAGATAAAATACAAAACACTCTCTCTCGAAGCCTATGATCTATACATATTTCTCCCCCTTTGGCAACAAGTTACCAAAAAGTTCGAAAATGCAGAGAGCTATGCGTCTCTCAGGCTTGGTCTTCGGGAGGTGGTTTAGGGAGAACTCCAAGGACGAAGGCATCAGTTGATGTTGTTGGAGCTGGTGGAGTGGCTGCTGGAGGTGGCTTTGAAGGCTGTGGCTCTTTGGTGGCGATGTGGTGGCTCTAGTGTCGGCCATAGATGCTGCTGACAGACCTCGACCTCTAGGCACTGTTGAAAAGCATCGATGTTGCCTTCCTCTCTTGCTTCCTCCTGGAGCTGCTCAAGCTGCAGTTTGGATCTCGATTACCTTGAGATCAAGATCATAAAATTTTGTCTCTATGATCCTCTCCAAACTCTCCGATTACGAGTCAGGGTGGCCAATCCCTTCTCAATCCTCAAAGTAGCTTGAATCAGATATCCAAGCTGATCTTGTTTGCTCTTCAGGAAAACTTGAGATGCTTCCTCAACACTAGGCATCTTGGCAGCTTTCTCTGCTTTAGCTTTTGCTCTCATCTCTTGTGCTTGAGCTGATGAAGGTTCATTCTCATTCATGACAACTTCATTATCTTCAAACTCAGGGAGCAAGGGTAAGTGCTCTTTGTCCAACAAGTATATTCCTGTGCCCATCTTAGCATTGATGAGCTCCTGAATATGTGGAGCATACCCACAACTCCTCTTTTGATCAGCAGCTATCCTCTTGATTGTCTCTACAATCAGGCTCATGACTTTAAACTTTTGAGGGACATAAAAAATTTGCAACATGTTGATGGAACGTGCTCTGATCATCTTGTGATCTCCTGACTTTGGTAGCAATGTGTGTCTTAGAATGGTGTTGATGGTAGGCAAACCAGACAACAAATAGTGTACAGACCCAAGCTTGTGTGTCTCCAAAGCTTTATCAGGGATCTCTATGTACATGTTGGCCATAGTGTTGTGGTCTTTCTTCTTCGTTGCATACACATATAAGTCATCTTCATGTTTGATTCGGAGCATCCCAAGGTCATCCCCATGGACCTACCTTCGTCTCACCAAGTGCCTAGTGGACCCATGACTCGATCACGTGCAAGAGCTCTCGAAACCGAGGTGACATCTCTCCTCTCACAATTCCACTTTGATGAACATGAGACATGGCTACTACCTCAAACGGAGACATTGTGCATACTCAGGTACCAAGGAGTTAGCCATGCAGACGCCAAGGAGTAAGGAGAATCCAAAGAGGAAGATGGACGTGAAGACGGAGAAGAAGGGCAAAGTCTGCAAAAGCCCGGACGATCCGGACCGCCGTCCGGACGATCCGGACCCCGGCCCGGACGATCCAGCTACAACGCCCGAGGACACCCCAAGCTTCAACCTGAAGCCGGATCATCCGGACCCAGGCCCGGATCATCCGGCCACACCCGGACGTCCGGACCAGGACCCAGACATCCGGACCTCCCGCAGCTGCTCAGACACAACCGGACCATCCGGACGCCGACTCGGATCATCTGGACCCCCGAAGCCCGGATCATCCGGATCACTCCTGGATCATCCGGCCACCGCCTGCGTGCGTGACTTGGGCCGAGGCCCGTGTACTCGTTTCGTCCCCTCACTTACCCCTTCGCCCCTTGGGCTATAAATAGACCTTCTCCTCCCCATTTTTAGGGTTAGCAAAGTAGTAGCTCATATGTGAGGATAGCTTTTGCTCATCCATACGGATCATCTCCTCGAGAGTAACCGCGGCCCCTCTTCGGAGAAGATCCCCTTGGATTCAAGACCCCCTCTTGGGTGCCCCCCTCAAGATCTCCTCTAGGAGAAGAACCGGTTACCGTTTGTATCGTCCTTTGTTGGATTTGGATCTTGTATCTCACCTTTGTGTTCATCGATCTAGCGCATGTGTGATCTATTCGTGTTGGTTGAGTGATTCTCTCGTGTTAACTCTTGTGTTTTCCCTCGTTTTTCCTCGTGTTCTTCGTGTCCTTAGTTGGGATCCTCTCCTTTCATGAAAGATCGGCCGTGCGGAGTTCCACTCCACATCATCTTGGTATCAGGAGCCACGTTGATCACGATTTCGGAGCCTCCCCTCTTCTTTTCTAGCTTGATTTTGTTGTTTTTCGTCCTAATCTGAAAATTCCCAGAAAAATAGCCCCAATTTTTTTTCTTGTGATTTGTGGGTTTTGATGATGTTTTGTTGGTTTTGATCCGTGAATTTGTTGTGTTGCAAGTGGATCTTACCTTCCCCCACCATCTCCACCTCGCAATCCCTCCCAAATCCGTGAAATCCTCGAATTTGTGGCCGTTTTGGTGTTCATCCCGAGCCATCCCCGAGCGAGATTGACCCACCCGGATCATCCGGCTCCTGGCCCGGATCATCCGGCTACCCCTGACCAAACTGCATTTTCTGCAGTTTTTGACACCACCGCCTACGCCTCCGCATACCCACTTCGACCACCACCACATAACTTCCGCAAATACTTCCGTACACCCAAACCATACCACCACTTGACCGCTACCAACTCCGACACATTTTTGCCGCCTTTGGTTTTGAGATTTTGAGTTGTGGCTCACCGTTTCCTATCGTGTTTCGGCTACTTAGGGACGGTTCGACATCAACGACACCACCGCTCATCTTCGCCAAGGACTACTACGAACAACTACACCCTCGTGGTATCAACCTCACCCTTGTATCATCTTGGTATCGTGATATCATCATACTCTCTTGCATTTGCATTGATAATCCCATAGACTTACTTTTGCATCACTTACCCATCGAGACTAGCCTTTGAGTATTGCCGACAACGTGACTTGTGCACATTAGTGATCATACTTCCCATAGCATACATACTATCATCGTGTTGCATATCTTGGAATCCTCTCTTGTGTCACAAAGTTGTCATCGCATACACAATTGCTATCTTGGTACGTGAATCATTGCATGAGAAAAGAGCTCAAACAACAAAGAGCCAAACGAGCTTTTAAGCAAACGGGAAAGATAAGCAAAAATCTTATAAGCAAGAACAATAGCATCATACAACATTAAGATTATCATACTCGATCATCTTGGATCATATCCTCGGAACATCATACATAGAGCATACTTGGGAGAGAAGTCGTTGCATTTTTGCTTAGTAGGTTGTGCACAAGTTCGTATCCGCCTATTGTGCAATCGTGTTAGCGTCTCTCTAGTGTTGTGCAACAAGAGCATTTTCATGGATTCCACATTTTGGCTCATCCTTGGTTGCACGGCCCCATTTATCTTTTCGTGTGTTGTGTTTCCGTGTACCATATCTTGTTTTGGTCTACTTGTTGCATTTCCTACTTGCGAATCTTTTCCAACATTATTGAATCTTGCTTACTATCACATCAAAAATTGTGCCACCATCCTAACCAAGCTCCACCATAAGCTTTTACTTGTGTAGGTGTGAGAAACCGACAAGAATTGGTACCAATTGTGCTATTTCCTTGTTACACATTGGAGTGATCATTGATCCATCTTCAACATCTGTCAAGGTACATTTGGTATTGGTTCTTCTCTTTCTCCCACTCGCATATCTTTGTTTGGAATGATGGATAGGCCAAGTACTTCTACCAACCCACTCTTATTGGAGCAAGACGACGACATGTCATCCTACGTCACCAAAAGCGCAACTATTTGGCGCACAGAGCTTTGCATCAAGAACAACTTGCTTTGGGCGACCGCATCGACAATCTCGCCACCGACCTACGACAATCCGAGCAACGTACAAGAGACTACTTCGACACATCCATGAGTTCCCTCAAAGAAGATATCCGAACTATGATGGTCAACCGCTCTTCTACACCTTCGTCATCTTCAAGACAGAGCCGCTCAAGTCGACACTCCGACGACACTATCTCCGGTTCAAGTACACCAACATCAAACACTCTTCATCGTGCCGCGCGTCAAGATCATCAAGCCTACCACAATCCTCTACACGACACCGACTCTCAAGAGCATCGACAACGTCAAGCCCAAGCTACATTTGCGCAAGCACGAGAACGACAACGTCAACGCCAACAAGAACAAGAGGAGCGAGCGCACCAACATCAAGATGCACAAGATGCCGAAGCACAATGACAAGAACAACAACTTCGTGAAGCTCAAGCACTTGAGGCGCAACGTGCCCTTCGTGATTCAAGTCAAGCCGTAGCCACGCGTAACCGACAAGCTCGTGAGCATCAAGAAGCGCTTCGCGATGAAGTTCACGAAAGGATATATCAAGCATGTGTGCAACGCCAAGTCCCTCGTCGAGATCGACAAGCGCCTCCTCAAGTTCAACGAGAGAATCAAGTTCATCGAGAGCATGAAGACAATGGCCCTCCTCCAAGACAAGAGCAACATGAGGTTGACAATCCTCCTCGCCAAGAGCAACATGAGGTCGACAACCCTCCTCACCAAGAGCAACATGAGTTTTTCAATCATCAATGACATGGGCGTCATCATCCCCGACCCCAACACAATGAAGAGCAACGATACGGCAAGCTAAAGTTCACCATGCCCAAGTTCACCGGCAGCAATGACCCTGAAGAGTACATATCATGGGCATTGAAGGTTGAGAAAATCTTCCGCTTGCACAACTACGAAGAAGAGAAGAAGATCGCAATGGCATCCCTTGAATTCCAAGACTACGTCCTCATTTGGTGGGAACAAGTGATTGAGCGCCGAGAGGCAAGAGGTGACCCACCCATCACAACTTGGGCGCAAATGAAGTATGTCATGAGAGCACGATTCGTGCCAAACTACTACAACCGCGACCTCTTCAAGAAACTCCAACTACTCAAGCAATGAACCAAGAGCATTGAAGATTACTACAAGGAAATGGAGATTGCCATGATAAGAGCCAACATCAAAGAAGATGATGAGCAAACTATGGCACGTTTCTTGAATGGACTCAATCACCCTATCAAGAAGATTCCTGACTTCCAACCATACTCGAACCTCATCGAGCTAGTGCACCAAGCTACCAAAGCGGAACGCCAAGTCCAAGACGACTTCAAGTATGCCAAGTTCTCATCCAAGTCCTACGGCTTCTCCAACACCCAAGCTTCAACGACTCCAACACCTTCTACCTCAACCAAGCCATCTACAAGCAACGGCGACAAGTCAAGTTACAAGAAAACTTCGACAAGCTCAAGTCGTCCTCCTACTACAAGCAACTTCAAGCCGCGAGATTCATCATCCTCTACTCCAACCGATGAGACCACCAAGACAAGTTCCTTCAAATGCTTCACATGCGGCGGCCGAGGCCACAAGTCCTTCGAGTGCACAAACAAGCACACCATGATCCTCAACAACGACGGAACCTATGACTCAATGAGTGAAGGAGAAATGGAAGCCCTTGAGCAAGTGGCCATGCACCGCCAAGTGAACAACAAAGACGACGATGATCAAGTCTTTTGTGATGAAGATTCAAGTCCCGCTCTTATTGTCTCCAAGGTCTTGACTCTTCAACATCAACAAGAAGAAGACCAAAGATGCCATATCTTCCACACAAAGGCTGGCATCAATGGACGGTCCGTCAAGGTCATCATCGATGGAGGGAGTTGCCATAACCTCGCAAGTGAAGAACTTTGCTCCAAACTCCAATTGACCAAGAAGAAGCACCCGCATCCTTACAAAGTTCAATGGCTAAGCGACACCGGCACCATCCAAGTCGAGCATAGGGTACAAGTCTGTTTCAAGATCGGAGCTTACCAAGACACTTTGGAGTGTGATGTCCTTCCGATGACCGTTTGCCACCTCCTTCTTGGACGGCCATGGCAATTTGACCGAGGTGTCATCCACAATGGGCGTACAAACCACTATAGCTTCAAGATGAAAGGAAAGGAGTATGTGCTACGACCTATGTCTGCAAGCCAAGTGATCGCCGACAAGCAAGCAACACATCATGGAGAAAATAGCGAGTGAGCGAACCACCAAAAAGAGAGTGAGCGCCACAAGCCCAAATTGAGTGCCTCCACGACGAGCGACAAGAAAAACTTAGTTCTATTTGCCACCAAACGTGAGATGAGAGAAGTGTGTGAGAAAGCATCGAGTGTCCTACACTATGTCCTATTGTGCAAGGACGAGGCACCAAAAACTAACACCTCTCACAATCTACCCTTGGTGTTATGCTCTTTATTACAGGACTTCCAAGATGTTTTCCCCGACGAGCTACCTCCGGTTCTACCTCCACTACGAGGCATTGAGCACCGAATCGACCTCATCCCCGGAGCACCTCTACCTAACAAGGCCCCATACCACGTCAACCCCGAAGAAACCAAAGAAATTCAAAAGCAAGTAAAACATCTCATCGACCATGGACATGTGCGTGAAAGTTTGAGTCCTTGTGCCGTACCGGTCATTCTTGTTCCCAATAGAGACGGTAGCTTTCGCATGTGTTCCGATTGTAGACCCATCAATGCTATCACCGTTCGCTATAGGTACCCCATTCCACGCCTTGATGATATGCTTGATGAACTTAGCGGTGCCACTATCTTTTCCAAAATTGATCTTAAAAGTGGTTACTATCAAATCTGCATACAAGAGGGTGATGAATGGAAAACCGCTTTCAAAACAAAGTTTGGTTTGTATGAGTGGTTAGTCATGCCTATGGGTTTATCGGAAGCACCCGATACTTTCATGCGTCCCATGCATTATGTGTTTCACCCTTACATTGGTGAATTTGTTGTTGTCTACTTCGATGATATCCTTGTTTTTAGCAAATCTCTCAACGAGCATGTCACCCACCTTCGCACCGTGCTACAAACTCTTCGAAAAGAGCAACTTTATGCTAAAATGGAAAAATGCCTCTTTGGTGTTGGCAAGCTTGTTTTCTTGGGTTTTGTAGTCTCTTCTAAGGGTGTTCATGTTGATGAATCTAAGATCAATGCTATTAAAACTTGGCCCCAACCAACCAATTTGCAACAAGTGCGTAGCTTTCTTGGTTTAGCCGGTTTCAGCCGTAGATTTGTGAAGGATTTTAGCACCATTGCTTCACCTTTACATGCTTTGAGCAAGAAGAATGCACCCTTTGTTTGGGGACCATCTCAAGATATCGCATTCAATGAGCTTAAAAATTTGCTTACTCATGCTCCCGTGCTTGCATTACCCAACTTTGACAAACCTTTTGAAATTCATTGTGATGCTAATGGTAATGGCATAAGAGGTGTGTTAACGCAAGAGAAGAGCCCCATAGCATATTTTAGTGAGAAACTTTCCGGAGCGCAACTCAACTACCCCATATGTGACAAAGAACTATATGCTTTAGTGCAAGTTTTGCGTGAATGGGAACATTACTCCGCCCTCATGAATTCATCACCCACACCGATCATGAAACACTTAAATATCTTAAGGGTCAAACTAAGTTGAACAAGCGTCATGCTAAGTGGAGTGATTTTATTGAGTCTTTTCCTTATGTCATCAAGTATATTAAAGGTAAGGAAAATGTTGTAGAGGGTGCACTTTCCCGTATATGCATGCTTGTTACTCAACTTGAATTGAATGTCATTGGCTTTGAGCACATAAAAGACTTGTATGAGCATGATCCTACTTTTGCAATTCCTTATGCCAAATGCTTGACGCATACATACTGGGAACGTTATTACATCAAAGATGGATATCTTATGAGAGCTAACAAACTTTGCATCCCCGAGTCTTCTCTTTGTTTGTTGCTTTTGCAGGAATCTCATGGAGGAGGACTAATGGGACATTTTGGACACGACAAGACCCTTGCTACGCTCTCCAAGAACTACTTTTGGCCTAAGATGTTTCGTGACGTCAACTGCTTCACCAACCGATGCTCTACATGTCACAAAGCTAAGTCTAAAGCTCAATCTCATGGATTATATATGCCTCTTCCAATTCCATTTCAACCATGGGAAGATATTAGCATAGATTTTGTGCTTGGTTTGCCTAGAACTAGAAATGGCAAGGATTCCATTTTTGTTTTTGTGGACCGATTCTCCAAAATGGCATATTTCATTCCTTGCAACAAGATAGACGATGCTTCACATGTTGCCAATCTCTTTTGTAGGGAAATCTTGCGACTTCATGGAGTGCCCAAGACGATTGTCTCGGACCGCGACGTCAAGTTCTTGAGTTACTTTTGGAAGACCTTATGCGCCAAGCTCGGAATCAAGCTACTATTCTCCACGGCATATCATCCACAAACCGACGGACAAATGGAGGTGACGAACCGAACACTCTCCACTCTACTACGCGTGTTGATAAAGAAGAACATCAAGGAGAGGGAGGAGTGCCTACCTATCGCCGAGTACGCCTACAACCGAGCAAGACACAAGACTACCGGCAAGTCCCCCTTCGAGGTTGTCTATGGTTTCAACCCGTTGTCCCCATTGGACATTATACCTCTACCACTCCAAGAGCGCATCAACATGGATGCGAGTGCCCGAGCCAACTACCTCAAGAAGATGCATGAAGATACAAGGCACACCATCGAGCGCCAAGTACAACGACTCGCGACCAAGCTCAACGTCCACAAGCAACCCATGATATTCAACATTGGAGATCTTGTGTGGCTACACCTTCGCAAGGAACGCTTCCCCAACAAACGCAAGTCCAAACTTCTACCATGAGCCGATGGACCATACAAGGTGCTTGCACGCTACAACAACAATGCATACAAAATCGACATCACACGTGACAAGTACTCCGTGAGCGACATCTTCAACGTCAAAGATCTCTCCCCGTACCATGGTGATGAGGATTTCGATCCGAGGTCGAATCTTTCCCAAGGGAGGGGAGATGATGCGGATCATCCCAAGGTCATCCCCATGGACCTACCTTCGTCTCACCAAGTGCCTAGTGGACCCATGACTCGATCACGTGCAAGAGCTCTCGAAACCGAGGTGACATCTCTCCTCTCACAATTCCACTTCGATGAACATGAGACATGGCTACTACCTCAAACGGAGACATTGTGCATACTCAGGTACCAAGGAGTTAGCCATGGAGACGCCAAGGAGCAAGGAGAATCCAAAGAGGAAGATGGATGTGAAGACGGAGAAGAAGAAGGGCAAAGTCTGCAGAAGCCCGGACGATCCGGACGATCCGGCCCTAGCCTGGACAATCCGGACCCCGTCCCGGACGATCTGGCTACAACGCCCGAGGACACCCGAAGCTTCAACCTGAAACCGGATCATCCGGACCCAGGCCCGGATCGTCCGGCCACACCCGGACGTCCGGACTAGGACCCGGACATCTGGACCTCCCGCAGTTGCTCTGACACAGTCGGACCATCCGGACGCCGACCCGGATCATTCGGACCCCCGAAGCCCGGATCATTCAGACCAACTCCTGGATCATCCGGCCACCGCCTGCGTGCGTGACTTGGGCCGATGCCCGTGTACTCGTTTCGTCCCCTCACTTACCCCTTCGCCCCTTGGGCTATAAATAGACCTTCTCCTCCCCATTTTTAGGGTTAGCAAAGTAGTAGCTCATATGTGAGGATAGCTTTTGCTCATCCATATGGATCATCTCCTCGAGAGTGACCGCAGCCCCTCTTCGGAGAAGATCCCCTTGGATTCAAGAACCCCTCTTGGGTGCCCCCCTCAAGACCTCCTCTAGGAGAAGAACCGGTTACCGTTTGTATCGTCCTTTGTTGGATTTGGATCTTGTATCTCACTTTTGTGTTCATCGATCTAGCGCATGTGTGATCAATTCGTGTTGGTTGAGTGATTCTCTCGTGTTTACTCTTGTGTTTTCCCTCATTTTTCCTCGTGTTCTTCGTGTCCTTAGTTGGGATCCGCTCCTTTCGTGAAAGATCGGCCGTACAGAGTTCCACTCCACATCAATGTTCCTCTGGGGCATTGATCAACTTGGCCCATTCTTCAAAAGTGGATTGGTACCTTGTACCTTCAGACATCCAAATGATCTTCCCATGTGGGTAAAAGTGAGCAATGGAGTAAAATTGCATGATCAACTCATCATTCCATTTTGTGAGCTTCTGCCCAACAAATTTGTCAACTCCACATGCTTTGAAGCTGTCATAAACTCCTGGGAAGTGATCTCCATTCTCCTTGATGTATTCCCAATCAACCCATCTCATGTCACAGACAATTGGCTTCTTGTCAAGCAGAATGGTCTCATAAAAGTCTTGTTGTTCCTTTGTATGAAACCTGTAGTCAACTTCAGTCCTCCTCCTCACATCATAGGGATAAGACTGTCTCCACAATCTCAGTCCAGCATCCTTTCTGATATGCATGTCCTTATCCACTGGATGAGCATCATTGTGGTCTGGAATCTTGGGTCTTCATCCTCTTCTTCAGCTTGAGGCACCGGGGCCTTGTTCTTCTCTCCTGCAGGAATACTTCTAGTGTTTTTCTTGGGCTTTGGGGGTTTCTGAGCTTGAGCTTTGGGAGCAGACTTGGGCTTAGATGGAGCAGCCCCTGACTTAATTGCATCTCCCGTAAGCTTATGATCTTTGGGTGCTGGCGCAACATCCTCTTCCTCTTCTTCTTCCGACTCTCTAACCATAGTTGACTTTCCAAGAACTTTTGCAGTAGTGGTTCTTGCCCTTTTCTTTTTCTTATCATCTCCTGCTGCTTCACCATCATCTAATTCTATGGTGAACTTCATTGTCTCTCCTGTTGCAACTTCCTTGGCTTTGACATTGGGACTCTTCTGGCAGGTGCCTTCTTGTTCAAGCCTGGCTTAGTTGCAACAATTTGTCTCATATTCTTTCTTCAAAGACTTTCTTCTTTGAGGTGGCCTCATCCTCCATGACCACATAATCTTCATCCTCGGACTCGAGGTTCTCTTCTTCCTTGCTCTAGTGGTTTCCTTGGGCAAGTTACTAGGTGTGCTTCTACTGCCCTCATCATAGCTGCTTGAGGGATATGAACCCTCACTCAGTTGCACTTGTTCCTCAGATCTGTTCTGACTGTCACTCTGATCAAACATCTTGGCAAACACACTGACATCAGACCCTGTGAATAGATGTAGATGAGGTAGAGTGGATGAGCATCACAAAGTGTAGAGTTTTTGTAAAACAGATGACTTAAAAGCTTAGTTTTAGTTCTCCACAAAAGGCATTTCAGAGCTACCGATTTGATAAACTCGGTGATAAGCAATTTTTGGAGCCTAAACATGTGAACTCGATCAGACCGAGTCACAGTTCGGTGGCACCGAGACTGCTAGGGTTTCACAGAGAATTGAACTCGATCACACCGATGTGCAGTTTTCGGTCAGACCGAAAATGCATGTGCTATGGCCTAAGCCAAATCGGTGAGACCGATTTCTACAACTCGGCCGGTCCGAGATGAGTTCGGTGGAGACCTAACCCTAAATTTTCAAATCAAATCTAACCTAAGGGATGTTTTCAGTGGATAGATCATTTGCATACGTGGTAAAGATCATGGCAAAGCAATGTGCTATGAATCAGAGTTAAAGGAATGTCACACATAGTCGAACCCATACCCTAGTTCGGCGGAGGTTCACTACGGCGACAACGGCGGAGCAGATTTCCGTTGATGGCGATGGAAACCAATGGCGGGAGGTCGCTAGCGGCGAGGAGACGATCCGGAGACCCGAGGAGGGAGAGCAGGACACACACGCGGGCGAAGGGTTTCGGCGGAATTTCCAAAATTCAACCCGTCGGTATGTATATCCCGGACCTATCGGTGTGACCGAGTGGAACAACTGGTGGCACCGAGATGCAGAATCGCAAGCGGTTACTGCAACTCGGTGTGACCGAAAGGTTCAAATCTTTTGCACCGAGATAGAAAACCTAGATCAACTTAGTGAACTCGGTGTGACCGAAGTGGATGACTAGGTCATACTGAAATGCACAAAGAGGTTTTGGAAGTTTAAGTCTATGATGAATCGGGGACTCCGAGTGCTACTCACATAGAGTGGTTCGAATCTGACTTGATCAAACTTTGTGACGTAGCATGAATAGAGTTTGAGACGAGAAAAGCATAGATAGCTAGAGGGAGTTCTTAGGCATTCTTGTCCATCCATTTGGCAAAAGAGAAAAAGCCAAACAATCAAAGCAACAAATGGATGTCCTCGAATGAGTAAAATATGCAATAAACATGCTCACACAATAAAATGGCAAATGAAATATGTCACAGGGCATGCACAAATACTCTAGCATCTATCAAGCAATTGGCGATGACTAGGTCATCTATATATGAGTATATTGACTTAGGAGTCAAATGAGAATATTTGATCATAGGTCATACTCATCGTTTAAGCACAAGTGGGGTTGCCACTTTTACATAAAGCATTGTTGTCTTCACATCATTAGAGTTACTTTAGCTCAATTGATTAGAGTAAAGCTCCCCCTAGATGTGATATCCCCCCTAAGAGGGACGAACTAACATTGGGTTTTGTCGATGATGACTTCATGTAGGTGTTGAAGATGTGGACGCTCAATGTTGATGTAGATCATTGAACAATCCATTGGAGTGAGTTGTACTTCGATACCTACGGGTTAGTCCCACAAGGAACAAACAAGGATATCCATAGACATAGAGTGATGTACACATAGATGATGTCCATGAAAGCATTAGGTTACCTTGTCCCTTGTCTTACCAACAAGAGGGTTTGTGACTCCTTGAACTAGTGCATGATTTGGAAGTTGTTTGCACTTGTCCTTGCCAAAATTATATGAGTGAAATATGTTGGCGGAGTCACCCTCAAGAACTCTCTAGTCCTTCTTCTTCGGGATCCACACCATCTTGATGGGAATCCTTGGAGTTGTGGTTGTACTTGATGAAGTAGGACTTGATGTAGTCTTGGGAACCCACTTGACCAAGGCCTTGGGAGCTTCTTCAATTGTATCAATCTCATCTTGAAGCTTATCCTTGCCTTTTTGCTTGTGGTCTTGTGGTGGAAGATCATCTTGAGCTTGTGTTCCTTGGAATGAAGTAGGATCATACTTCTCTTGTTGAGGAACAAACTTTGTCTTGGGGTATTGATCTTCTTCCCACTCAAATCAATTGGCATTGAACTTCCATTCAAAACCAACACCTTGATTCCTCCGGTGCCTTCCTTGCTTGCGTACAATTTCCTCAAATTGCTTACTTCCGGCAAGTCTCTTGTAAACACCTTTCTCTATAATTCCCTTCAATAAGCTATTTTCTTACTCAAGTGTAACTTGGCTAAGAGAATCATTAGTGGAAGCAAGAGAACTACTAGAAGCAACAATATTTGATTTAGCATGATTATTGTTACTACTAGATGAAGAGTCTTTCTTACTCTTGTTGCTAGATTTTACTTGTGGCATGTAAGTAGACAAGAGTAAAGGTTTGGCAATGTAAGAAGAACTTTTCTTGCGAAGATCATCATTGATTGCTTTTAAGAACTCATGCTCTTGCTCAAGGTTGAGCTTTTCAAAGCGTAGCTTCTCATGAGTCTTTAAAAGTTCTCGATGATCTTCCAAGGTAGTTTCATGAGCTAACTTAAGAGTGTTTAGTTATTTAGTTAGACGCTCAATCTCCTTCTTATCATTGTCATTCGTTTTGTCTTGATTAGCATGATTAATAGCAAGTTCATCATAGTTTTCATCACTAGAGTTGTCAACAAGTAAATCATCATCACCTAGCAAATCATCTTCATCACTATTGAAATTAACGTACTTGGGGTGTGATACCTTTGGGCCTTTAGCCATGAAGAATCTTCCAATTCCTTCATTTGGTGATTCAAATATTTCATAGGAGTTGGTTGACACAAGTGCTAGCCCGTCAACACCTTCATCTTGAGTATATTCAGAGACGGAGTGATAACTTCTTTCGGAGTGATTATCGGAGTCGGAGCCGGATACCCATTCACCAACATGAGCTTGATGTCTTCGTTTTGTGTAGATCTTTGATGATTTGTCCTTCCTTTCCGAATCCTTGCTTCTCCGAGAGGTTCTTCGTTCATAACGATCATCTCTACTCCTTCTCTCTCTTGGTGGTGATTCTTCTCTTCTACTTCTTCTTTTGGGAAAATCTTCTCTTCTTTTGTAGGGAGCCATACACTCATTGGAGTAGTTTCCGGGTCTTCCACAATTGTAGCAATTACGTTCATGACTTGAAGATCTTTTGTCATTGTAGGACCTTGACTTGGAACTTCTCTCCTTGCTTCTACTCCTGTAGAACTTGTTGAAGTTCTTCACCATTAGGCTCAGTTCTTCATTGAAGGTTTGTTTCTCACTTGAAGATGTGGGAGCATCACACGAGGCTTTGTAAGCACCACTTGAATTGTTGTGAAGCTCTTCCTTATCCTTGAGTGACATCTCATGAGCAACAATTCTTCCAATGACTTCCGTAGGCCTGAGATCTTTGTAATTGGGCATCATTTGGATCAATGTGCACACGGTATCATATTTTCCATCCAAGGCTCTTAGGATCTTCTTGATGATGAATCTATCGGTCATTTCTTCACTTCCTAAGCCGGCAATCTCATTTGTGATGAGAGAAAGCCTAGCGTACATTTCAGTGACACCTTCACCATCCTTCATTTTGAACTTGTCAAGCTGACTTTGAAGCACATCCAATTTGGATTCCTTGACGGGGTCGGTACCCTCGTGCATATCAATCAAAGTGTCCCAAATTTCCTTTGCATTCTCAAGACGGCTGATTTTGTTGAATTCTTCGGGGCACAATCCATTGAAGAGAATATCACAAGCTTGAGCATTGTATTGCAGCATCTTCAACTCTTCCACAGTAGCTTCACGGTTTGGTTGTCTCCCATCAAAGAATTCACCTTGCAAGCCAATACACACAATAGCCCAAACGATGGGGTTATGTCCAAGAATATGCATTTTCATCTTATGCTTCCAACTAGCAAAATTAGTACCATCAAAGTAAGGACCTCTACGGTGGTAATTTCCCTCGCTAGACGCATACTCTCCTAGGTTGTGAAACCAAGGCTAAGATCACCAAAAGCTAGGGAAATCAAGGCAAATGGAGACCTTAGCTCTGATACCACTTGTAGGATCAAACGTTGGTCCAGGGGGGGGGGTGATTAGACTACTTGACCAAATAAAAATATAGCATTTTCCCAGTTTTAAGTCTTGGCAGATTTTAGCAACTTTGCACAAGTCAAGCAATCAACCTACACATGCAATTCTAAGAGTATAGTAGAGGAATGTAAAACAATTGCACATGAAGGTAAAGGGGGGAGTTTGAGGGAGCAAACGCAATGTAGACACGGAGATTTTTTTATCCATGGTTGCAATAGGTGGTGCTATCGTACATTCACGTTGATGGAGACTTCAACCCACAAAGGATAACGGTTGCGTGAGTCCACGGAGGGCTCCACCCACGAAGGGTCCACGAAGAAGCAACCTTGTCTATCCCACCATGGCCGTCGCCCACGAAGGACTTGCCTCACTAGGGTAGATCTTCACGAAGTAGGCGATCTCCTTTCCCGTACAAACTCCTTGGTTCAACTCCACAATCTTGACGGAGGCTCCCAAGTGACACCTAACCAATCTAGGAGACACCACTCTCCAAAAGGTAATAGATGGTGTGTTGATGATGAACTCCTTGCTTTTGTGCTTCAAAATGCTAGTCTCCCCAACACCCAACTCTCTCATAGGATTGGATTTGGTGGAAAGATGATTTGAGTGGAAAGCAACTTGGGGAAGGCTAGAGATCAAGATTTATGTGGTTGGAATGGAATATCTTGACCTCAACACAAGTGTAGGTGGTTCTCTCTCAGAAAATATATGTTGGAAGTGTAGGCATGTTCTTATGGCTCTCTCCACGAATGAAGAGTGGGTGGAGGGGTATATATAGCCTCCACACAAAATCTAACCGTTACACACAAATCGCCAAACCCGGTGGGACCGAATATTGAAACTCGGTCAGACTGATTTAGTTCAAAATGTGAACGTTAGGGTTTTCGGTGGGACTGACATGTCAACTCGGTGGGACCGATTTCATTAGGGTTAGGGCATAACGTAATCTCGGTGAGACTGATTACACAAATTCGGTGAGACTGATTTTGGTAACAGGCTAACAGAGAGTTGGTCAGGCAAACTCGGTGGGACCGATTCACTCATCTCGGTTGGACTGAAACGTTACGAAGGGGAAACATAGAGTTTGCATTGCGAACTCGGTGGGACCAATCTCTCATCTTGGTTGGACCAAAACGTTACTAAGGAAAACAGGGAGTTTCCAATCCCATCTCAGTGAGACCGAGGTCCCTATCGGTGAAACCGAAGTGACTAGGGTTTGTGGCTGTGGCTATGTCAACTGAACTCGGTGGCGCCGGATAGAAAGTTTCGGTGGGGCCGAGTTTGACTTTTGGTTTGGGACATGTGTGGATGTGAGAAAGTGGTTGAGGGTTTTGGAGCATATCACTAAGCATTTTGAGCAAGAAACCCATTAAGCAACACCTCATCCCCTTTTAATAGCATTGGCTTTTCCTATGGACTCAATGTGATCTTGGATCACTAAAAATAAAATGTAGAGTCTTGAACTTTAGAGCTTGAGCAAATCTTTTGTCCTTAGCATTTTGAGGGGTCCACATTTCTAATCCATGCCATGCCAATCATTGAACTTTCCTGTAATATTCATCTTGAAATAGCATTAGCTCAATGAGCTATATGTTGTTAATAATTACCAAAACCACCCAGGAATAGTTGCACTTTCACCCTCGCATCGTAAGTAGCGAGCAGCAGAGCAACGGACTGCAAGGCTATCCTATGTGTCGAGCACCGGATTCACTAGCGCACCAGGACATCGGTAATGGCGATGAGCCCTTACCCCCCTCTCTCTCTTGATTTATTGCATTCGACTCGTGGTTTAGATTGGATTTCTGGTCATGATTCAGAGTGTTAGGGAAAAACAAGGTACCAGCAAAATGAAAATGTCTTCACGCCACGGGGCCTCTCATACTCTATTACAGGGAATGGAAGGTAAAGACTCAAACGGACGAGCTGTCGTCGGGGGTGTCGGCGTCGAAAGCGCCCTCGACTACGCCGGGCTCCTCCTCTACGGGCGAGAAATGCTCCACCAGAGTCGCCACATGCTCCTCCACATCCCTCGCGAGGCTGTGTCGAAGTTCTTCCAGGACAGGGCGCACCACCCTGCCGAAGTCAAAGTCGACGTTGACGCGCAGAAGATTGCTGAAGACACAGGTCGAAGCCTGGTGCAGGAGATCACGACACTCCCCGTCCAGGAGCTCGTTCCACCGGGCGGTGGCAGCCCGCAGCAGATCCACGAGCTTGGTGAAGAATACCATGTAGCTGGCATCGTTAGTCTCGCAAGGATCTGCCACCCCCTCATTTGAAAAGGCAGCCACGACTTCGTGGGCACGGGTCATGAGCTCCCGAAACATCTTGGAGCGCTGATGTTGCTCCCCTCGCTTCCGGGAGGCCTCGTCCCAGGCCTTCTCCACCATGCTGCTGACGTCGCCAATCTGGGCCTAAAGATCCTCTAGCTCGCGGCGGGTCGATGCCTGAAGCTCCACCGCGCCCCGCCTCTCAGCCTCCATCACGCCAAGCTACCGCTTGAGGCTATCGATTTCGGCCTCGAGCTCGCCATCCTGTTTGCAAAACGGTCCTCCTGCTTCTTCAGGCTCGTGGAGTGGGTGGCGCTGATCGCTTGGATCTTTCGCTTGACCTCCTCTTGGGCCTTCCGGTTGGCCTCCACCTTGTATCTCATCTCCCGTTTCTCAAGCTTGGCATTGGCCTTCTCTATCTGGGCGGCGCTAGAGGCCTCGTCGGCCACCATGGTGCGCTCTAGGTTCTCCAGGCGTTTGCGCTCTTTCTCCAGCTCGGAGGCCTTCAGCTAGAGCTCGCGCTCCCGAGTCCGCATGTCCAGCTCCAAGACAGACACCATGCTCTCGCGCCTGGAGAGTGCCTCCTCACGAGGGGAGTGACGGGCCTCACGAGCCGCAACACGTTCCATGAAGGCCTTCTCCGCGTCCTCCGCATCTTAGATCGCACCGCCAAGGAGCCCCTTGGACTTCTGGGCCACCTCTTCACATTTCTTCCGCGCAGCTCCCTCGTGCCGGTGCCCTGGCTTGACAGCCACACTGAGATGCCGCCAACCTTCGCAAGGCGCGTGAGGGAGTCCCGGATCAGGGTTCCTCGGACAGCCGGACTATATTCTTTGGCCGGACTGTTGGACTATGAAGATACAAGATTGAAGACTTTGTCTTGTGTCCGGGTGGGACTCTCCTTTGCGTGGAATGCAAGCTTGGCAATTCGGATATGTAGATCTCCTCCCTTGTAACCGACTCTGCGTAACCCTAGCCCCCCTCCAATGTCTATATAAACCGGAGGGTTTAGTCCGCAGGACAACAACAATCATAATCATAGGCTAGCTTCTAGGGTTTAGCCTCTATGATCTCGTGGTAGATCAACTCTTGTAATACTCATATCATCAAGATCAATCAAGCGAGGAAGTAGGGTATTACCTCCACCGAGAGGGCCGAACACAGGTAAACATTGTGTCCCCCGCCTCCTGTTATCATCCGCCTTAGACGCACAGTTCGGGACCCCCTACCCAAGATCCGCCGGTTTTGACACCGACATTGGTGCTTTCATTGAGAGTTCCACTGTGCCGTCATCATAAGGCTTGATGGCTCATCTCGTTGTCAAGGAAAACATCACCTCTGGGGGAGCCCAGGCTGAAAGCCAAACTCTCCTACTAGGCGGCTTCATCATGACCGCCCGTTCGGCCGCTGCGCCGACGATGACTTCTCGGGTCATCAAAAACAGCCTCCATGTCGGCTCGGGATTCGCCGAGCAGATGGATCCAATGGATCTCTCCTCCTTGAATGAGCTCTTGGATCGCATCGCCGCCTTGGGAGTCGCTATGGACTATGATCGGATCAGGCTTAAACCCGACCAAAGGGAGATTAACTCTCCGCCGGTCACCCATCAGATAGCGGTGGTGAAGGAACAACGCAACGATTCTTCCTCTATCTTGAGGATGAACTATGTCCGGATTCCCGAGCTCTCCGAGCCGGATACCCATCTACGGGAGGACATGGCCCAAGCTTTGAACCTAGAATCAGACAGCGGGCCAGAACTATTGGGCAACATCCCGGAGCCCGAACTTCTAAGATCGGAAACTCCTCCGCCCCTGGGTCTTAGATCAGGTCAGGGTTCAGACTTAAATCTACCCACCCACCCAGATATAAGTGATCTTTCCCACATAAGACAAGAGCTCCAAGAGACAATACATCACTATTGGGCCAGATTCCTCCTTGTAATGAGAAAGGTCAAGGACTGTCGCGAGGAAGACGCAATTTCATTCTTTTGCAAAAATTGCATGGACAAGGGAATCCTCAACGCCATAAGTTGCCGTGACATAGCACACTTCGCTGACTTGGCGGCCATAGTATGCAATCTTGTGCGATGGAAAGCGCTGAAAACCCAAACAAAATTTTGGGATCCTCCGGCTCTCACTAAACCCCCGTCTGAACTAAAAGGGTGTACTCGTAAGTCACCCGATCCAATTACAAAGAAACAAAAGCCCACTACAGGCGTGGAACCGTATTGGAGGGATGGCTCAATGGGCCATGCAAAATTCACAAAGACAGCGGATACCATGCCAACACATAGCCTTAGAGCATGTTGGGTACTCCGGCAGGTGGCCAAGAGCGGCGAGGATATCCTCATCAACAATGCAACAGAGCACCATCCCGTGGAAAATAACAATACAATATTGACAGTCTTTGAGATCTTCGGCTCAAATAATAGGCGTAAGCGAGCACTCCGCAGCCTTGCCGAAGTCTGCCATGTGGCAGCAATAAATCCATGGAGCGATACGGCTATAACCTTCAATGCCAGTGACGAACCTAAATTCCGAACAGCCTGAGCACCAGCCGCCTTGGTCCTTAGTCCAATTGTGGACGGCTTCCGGCTTACTAAAGTGCTCATGGACGGTGGCAGCGGATTAAACCTCATCTATGAGGAGACTCTTCGAAAAATGGAAATAGACAGGAGCCGCATTGAGCAAAGCAAAGACGACCTTGGAGGGATCATCCCTAGTCGGGAGGCACGATGTGTAGGAAAAATCACACTAGATGTGGTATTGACGCCGGAGAATTATAGGTCCGAAGAAATCACATTCCAAGTGGCCCCGTTCAGTAGCGGATACCACGCCCTTCTAGGGCGGGAGGCATTCACGATCTTCCAAGCTATACCCCATTACGGGTACATGAAGCTCAAAATGCCCGGGCCTAATGGAATCATCACTCTAGCTAGTGATCCGGACATAGCACTCCGCGCCGAAAATAAAACCGCCGCACTAGCCCTCGAGGCGTTATCCGAAGCCCTTGCGACCGAAGAACTAACCGCGCTGCGCTCCACAGTGGACAGGGGACGGCGTGATACTCGACAAAAGACCCAAGTCCACCTCTTTTAAACCAATGACGAAATAGTCAAATTCCAAGTCCACCCAACGGACCCTACAAAAACAACATCCATCGGGGCACAGTTAAACCCCACAGTAGACGCCGCACTACGGGAGTTCTTGCGCGAGAATTGGGACAACTTCACTTGGCATCCTTCAGACATGCCAGCAATCCCACGCAGGCTGGCCGAGCATAGCCTTAACATTCTAAAGGGATTCAAGCCGGTCAAGCAGACTCTTCGGCGTTTCTCTGAACCTAAGCAACAAGCCATGGGAGAGGAGCTAGCCAAGTTACTGGAGGCCGGATTCATTAGAGAAATAAAACATCCGGACTGGCTAGCAAACCTGGTGATGGTACCAAAGAAGGATAAATCCTGGCGCCCATGTGTCGATTTCAAGGAGCTCAACAAGGCTTGCCCTAAGGATCCCTTCCCCCTCCCCCGCATCGATCAAATTATCGACGCTACCGCAGGACACAGCTCATTGTGTTTCCTCGACGCATACTCCGGATACCATCAAATAAAGATGGCGGAGTCCGATCAAGCCGCAAAGACATTTATCACTCCATACAGCCCCTTCTGTTTTAACACCATGCCTTTCGGGCTCAAAAGCGCCGGTGCAACCTATCAACGCATGATTCAGACATGCCTGGAAACACAGATCGGCAAAACAGTGGAGGCATACGTAGACGATGTGGTCATTAAAACCAAACACGTCGAATCCTTAATAGACGACTTGAGGCTCATGTTCGACAATCTTCGAACATACAACATCAAGCTCAATCCAGAAAAATGCGTTTTCGGCGTGCCCGCTGGAAAGCTCCTAGGCTTCATCGTCTCCAGTAGAGGAATTGAAGCAAATCCGGCTAAAATCCGAGCTCTGTCCCAGTTGGCTATCACAATAGACCTCAAGCAAATCCAGAAATTAACTGAATGCGTGGCTGCCTTAAGCCGCTTTATCTCCCGATTAGGAGAAAATGCACTACCCCTTTATTGCCTTCTTCGACGCACCGAACACTTCGAGTGGACGGATGCGGCCATGGCCGGGTTGGAAGAAATGAAAGCCGTTTTGGCCACCAACCCAATCTTGGCCGCGCCAAATGTCGGCGAACCAATGCTGTTTTATATAGCGGCAACACACCAAGTTGTAAGCGCGGTGCTCGTCGTCGAACGAGAGACTGATGTACATAAGTTCCCGCTTCAAAAGCCGGTATACTATGTATCCACTGTCCTCACTCCATGCAAATCACGATACCCACATTATCAAAAGATAGCATACGCGGTCTTCATGGCATCCCGGAAATTACGACACTACTTTCAAGAGTGTTCAATTACGGTGGCCTTGGAAGTACCACTCAACGACATAATAAATAACCGTAATGCCATGGGCCGGATTGGTAAACGGGCTATCGAGCTCCTCCCGTTCGACATAACATATAAACCAAGGCGAACCATTAAGTTGCAAGTACTGGCCGATTTCGTCGCCAAATGGATGGAGCCGAGCTCCCTAAAGAGTACGGCGCGTACTTCAATTGGATCATGCATTTTGACGGTTCAAAGATGCTGGCTCTGCAGAGGCGGCGTCGTCTGACATCCCCACCGGAGATACTGTCAATCATTACTCCAGATATTATACACAGACTCCAACAATGCAACGGAATATGAGGCCCTGTTGCATGGTCTCCGAATGGCAGTCTCCATGGGCATTCAACGCCTAGAGGTGCGTGGGGATTCGAACCTTGCAATATCTCAAATAAATGGAGACTTTGACGCCAAGGACCCAAAAATGACGGCTTACCGCAACGCCGTCCTCAAAATGTCAGCTCAGTTCGAGGGGCTTGAATTCCACCATGTGGTCCGAGAAAACAATCAAGCGACGGATATCCTCGCCTACATCGGTGCTAAGCGCGACCCTGTCCCACCCAATATCTTCTTGGAAAGGTTGTTTAAGCCATCCGTGGTATGGGAGGGAGAGACTGGCAACAACAATCCGGACTTGGCCACAACACCAGATACCAAACACTCTGACATAATCGGAGGCTCTGCCACTGAAATAACACCTTCGGCCCACGTGATTATGGCTGTCATCGCCCCGTGGACAGAACCCTTCTTGGCCTACCTAACTAGGTAGGAACTACCTGAGGACCCAAACGAGGCACGTTGCATTGTGCGGCGGTCTAAAGCCTACAAGGTCCATGAGGGAGAGCTTTATAAGAAAGTGCTACCGGAGTCCTTCAAAGGTGCATCTCTGAAGAGGAAGGACGGCAACTTTTGGCAGAAATTCATGCTGGACTTGGCGGCCACCACGCCGCAGCTCGGGCCCTTGTAAGCAAGGCCTTCCGTCTGAGTTTCTCTTGGCCGACGGCCCGAGCAGACGCACAGGACCTTCTTCAACGTTGCGTCGGTTGCCAGCTTTTTGCAAACCAAAGCCATATGCCACCTACCGCTCTCCAAACAATCCCCATTACTTGGCTCTACAAGCTCCCTTGAGCTTCTCTACAAGCTCCCCCATGCCTCCTGGTAGGGAGGCGGATGGCCACAAGGCTTGGGTAATGCCCTGCATCACCTGCCGAACTTGTCCGTGCAGTTGTGGGAGCTCTGGCAGAAGATCACCTGCAGACCCAGGCATTTCCTCTGCGGGACGACCCGTCAGCATACCTATAGATATAACTCTGTTAGTTGGTTTCTTCGCCGAACTCTATAAAGGTTCGTTCAAGCACTTACTAAAAATGCCACGTCTAAGCCTCCTATTCTCCTTTACGGAGTCAGCAAGCTGGGCCCGAACATCTTTGAGTTCAACGCCCAGCCGAATATTGGCATCTTGGAGATCATTCTTCTCCCGCCTAACCTGCTTAAGCACACGCTCGCCAGCCTTTAACTGTCGTTGAGCATGTTGCTCATCCCCTCGCATGACCTCCGGAGTCATTCCGAGATCATCTGCTGAATCTATTGTTAGATTTGCATGCATGCCGCATACTAACCGGTACATGTCATTATTTTTGACAGAGACAAGTGTTACCAGAGGGGGCCTTCTCGGACTCCTTCATTGCGGCAATCGCCCGTCATTTGGGCTTTGCACTCTTCGACTCTCGAGACAACTGGGTATTCTTCTCGTGAAGAACCTACACAAATAATGATCCTTAAATCAGTTGTGTCAACTGTTTCAAGTCTCGATGGCTCTTGATATACATAATTATCAGATTTTCTTACCCGTATATCCTTTACATACTGGTCCGTGGCTCTGGCAAGACCATTTTGAGCAGCTCAGATGTACGCGTCTCCTGAGTTGAAGGCATCGAATGCCTCTTGGGAGAAACAAGTGTCGCGGAGTACGGCTCGGCGACGCCTGTGATTCATGGCACTCTCCACTTTGGAATTCGTAGCGGACAGCCTATCCGCATCCTCTGTAGGAGGAACATCCGGTGTTGGCCCCATGTTAACGTCTGCCTCTAAGTCCGGCTCTGGAGCCCGGCTGGTGGAGGCGTGGCCGGCAACCTCTCCGGATATAGTCCGGCGAGCGTTTTTCCTACTAGGAAACATGGATGTTATTATATTTTAAAGACGATAACCATGGAGCGGGTTCTTTTTCGTACCTCTGCGATGGCGTCTCAGTCCTGACCGCCTTCCTTATTAGCCTACCCGGCTTCGGTGCCCCTCGTTGGTGAGTCACTGCGGGTTCGGCATGGCGTTCCGAGGGCCTTCCCTGTAAGACACCATATGTGTGTGGTAGGTGAAGTGTAGAAAAAGGGATCCTTCTTGGAAGTTGGGACTCCGGTTTTACTTACATGCGATGCAGGGAGTAGTCTAGGATAATCGGCTATGATGGCCACCAGGGCACCATCGCAACTTAATTAATAGAATGTCCTATCAATGAGCTCCACAAATGTGTCCAGATCTTCTCGAGTCCGGGGTCGAGGGCCCGGTCAGGGTCCTCTGGTTCTGGAGGCGGGCTGTGGACCTCCCTCACAGCTTTTCGCAATTCCTGCTATGAAATAGCAAGGTAAATACTTATGACGAAGAATGCGGGAAGGTTTGAAGTAAAAAGTAGCAGCTCACCCAGCTTGGGGGGTTGTACATGGAGAATCCGTCCTGTAGCTTAATGAGGATGAACTCCTCTTCCTCTCCTTTGTATAAATCGGACATTATTTTCGCTAGAGCAGCGACAGAGTCCGGTCCCTTACGACTGCAGCGGGTAGCATCGTATTCTCCATTGAAGTGCCACATGGGTTGTCCCCGATATTGAAGTGGCTGCACCCCCCGCATTATACATATCGACATAACCTCGATTATTGTCAATCCTGATTTGGCCAGCGTGTCTATCCGGCTCATCAGGTAAAGGACTTCTCCGTTATGTTCCTCCTGGGGGCTCCGAGGGCGCCAGCTGCAGCGTTTCTTCAAGGGAGCGTTGTTGAACTCAGGAAGACCCATCCGAATAGGTTCCGGAAGGGGGACGCCCTCCATATAAAACCACTCCGAAGGCCAGTCTTCGGATGTCTTTTTCGGAGTACCGGACAGGTATTCGGTCCTGGCGATGCGACATATCTCGGCTCCACCCACTTGATATATTGACCCCTCCTGTGTACGGGGTACGAGGCAGAATAGCCTCTTCCATAGCTCGAAATGAGCTTCACAGCCCAAAAACAGTTCGCAAAGGGCGACGTAGCCATCAATGTGTAATATGGAGGCGGGAGTGAAATTATGCAGCTGGAGGTCATAGAACTCCAGGAGCCCGCGGAGGAACGAATGGATTGGAAATCCAAGCCCCCTTAATAAGTAAGGGACGAGGCATACCCGCTTCCCCATGGATGGGTTGGGAAAGCTCTCCGCTTGCTCCCCGCCATTGTAGGTGGCGAGTCCGGCTCGAACGGGGACCATATAAGCTGGAGGGAGAAATCCCTGGGTCTGTAACTCTACCAATTGGCTATGGGGGATGGAACACTTCTTCCAATTGCTTCGCTTAGGGTTACGGGAGCGAGTGGAGGAGCTGCGATGGACGGCCATGATGGGATGGGCTTTTCCGAGCGCGCTCTGATGGATACTCGCTGTGGGAAGATGGTGTGATCTGGATCTGAGGATCCCCATCTCTTTAAATAGACGATTTATTTACATGGTTAGGGTGGAAAGTGTAAAAATGCCCCGACTTCTTGCATTCGCTCAAAACGTGGAGGATGGCCATTACTGGGCGCAGAAGCCAAATAATGCAACATTTACGGGAAGCCGGGCACTACTCGACAAGTACTCAAAATTTGGAGAAGAACCGGCCTTGCAATGCCGAAGACAATCTGTGTGCCAGACTCATCGTCATTGAAGCCTGGTTCGGGGCTCTTGAGGAGTCTGGATTAGGGGTCCTTGGACAGCCGGACTATATCCTTTGGCGGAATTTGTTGGACTATGAAGATACAAGATTGAAGACTTCGTCTAGGTGTCGGGTGGGACTCTCCTTTGCATGGAAGGCAAGCTTGGCAATTCGGATATGTAGATCTCCTTCCTTGTAACCGACTCTGTGTAACCCTAGCCCCCTCCGGTGTCTATATAAACCGGAGGGTTTAGTCCGTAGGACAACAACAATCATAATCATAGACTAGCTTCTAGTGTTTAGCCTCTACGATCTCGTGGTAGATCAAATCTTGTAATACTCATATCATCGAGATCAATCAAGCAGGAAGTAGGGTATTACCTCCACCGAGAGGGCCCGAACCTGGGTAAACATTGTGTCCCCCGCCTCCTGTTACCATCCGCCTTAGACGCACAGTTCGGGACCCCTACCCGAGATCCGCCAGTTTTGACACCGACAGCGCGCCCGCTTCTGTCGAAGATTCACCTCATCAGCCGCGAGGTCGGGCTCAAGGCTGGAGAGGGATGATCTGGCGTGACGCAGCCGTGCTACAGCAGGGGCTGCTGCCTACGAGCGCCAGGCCCCAGGTTGTGCATGGCCCCTTTTCCCACTCCATTTCTGCCGGCTGCGAGGGCTTAGGGGCTGCGACCCCTCTTAGCCCAGCAGGATCTTCGCCTGCGAGAACCTCCTCCCTTACTGGGGGCGGGATGATCCCCTCGGTCCGGGCCTCTGCATCCGTGGAACCGGGGCTCGGTGTAGCCACCTCCGGCGCTTGCCGCACTTGCAAGCGCTCGGGGCCCGCTAGGGCCGCTTTGTCAGCGCCTGCCGCCCTACTTAATGCGGGTACTCCGAGGGGCTCAGCCTCGTGGCGCTCCCTGGGGCGCCACCTTCCCCTGCGTCAGGCACCTCCTGCGCCATCTCCCCCGTGACGGCCCCCTCCGGGGGCCCACTTGCTTACATGGGCGGGGCTGCCTCCTCACATAGCGCAGGGGGGGGGGAGGGCGCTGTCACCGACCACCCAGTCCCTCCAGGCTAGGCGAGGGTGCCGACAACCCTTTAGCCCGCACCTCAGGCGGGGGCGTGGTCGTCTTCTCGGCCTCATCTGCCCCGGTACATTTTCCTTGTTCAAAGGAGGGCCCCTGCACGTCTAGAAAAATTCAGCCTGACTCTCTCGACGGGGGAGAGCAAGCACTAATGAAGGTACGGAGCAAGGGGAACTTACTCATCTAGCGGAACCCACTTCCTTCTCTTCAGCGTCCAGTTGGAGTGGCTACCACAACCGTGCCGCCAGGGCCCGGTCGGGCTGGCCACTGAAGCCCTGCTGTAGGGCTCGTGGGAGCCCCCTCCCGGGGCCCCAACTGGAGCATCGCCCTCGCAAAGCGCGTCGCCATGGTACATGGCCTCCTCATCCTCCGGAGGTGCAGCTCGGGAGGGTGCGACCCGGAACCTCTGGAAGTCATCAGCAACATCATCACCGGAGTCAAGTATGAGCTGGAGGGGCCGCCATGGCACCGCCCCTACACTCTCCACACTTGCGTGCGCCGACGCCGCCCCCAAGCCTGGCAACACCTGGAAGGGGTTGTCGTGAGGCCCCACGATACCCTCATGTACCAACCCCCATTGGTCAAACTACGGCATGCCCGCTCACACATCTTCTAGCTCCTAAAGTAGTACATCAGAGCTGCGATGGCCAGGGGAAAGGTCGCCTCAATGGAGAACAGGACGCCCGTCAACCCGTCCACCACTTCGGGCGCGAGGCGGTCAACACTCAGCCTCATCGGGTCCTCCAAGCCGGCATGGGTCCACACCGGACGCGTGCGCTTCTGGGGGGCTGATGCACTTGCTCACAAATTCCTTGGTCATCATGCCTGCGGTAAGCCCACCGGCCCACGGTATCTCCATCCTCGCCCATGGCCGGCCCCGGCGCAGCATCTACAAAATCAGTGTACTCCCACTCGAAGCTCGGCACTGTAGGCGTCTCCGGATCCTGGAGAAGGGGGCTGTAGAAGCGCACATCCATGAAGATCCAGCGCTGTCAAAAGCCTTCCGCTTCCTTGCACTACAAAAAAAATACACTTCCGTGATGATACGTGTTTGTCACAGTAGGTCACGTTTTCTCTCATGCATGTACATCCATGACAAATTTATGACAGAATCAAGATAGTCATACCTGTGCTGTCGTAGAAGTGTTCCATGACATTACCAAAATTATCATCACGGAAGTGTCTGCTTCCATGACGATAAATCACGCGACATAGAAGTGCTTTCGTCAAGGGTGACCGACATGTGGCATCCACCGTAATGGGACGCCGTTAAGCTATCGGGTCCGGTTTTGGATCCGATAACCCACTAACAACCCGGACCAATGAGGATTTTCCACGTGTAAAATTCTCATTGGCCGGAGGAAACACGCGTTGGCTCCACGTTGGCACATGTCTCACTCATCCAACGGGCGAGACGCGCCTATGATACGTTGACATGTGGACCGACCCAACTAAAGGCCCACAAGATTTAGCGGGCCATAATGGGCTGGCCCAGCTAAAGGCCCACAACATCTTGCAGACCATACTGGGCCGGCCTAGCTAAAGGCCCACAAGATTTTGCAGACCATAATGGGCCGGGCCAGCTAAAGGCCCATTAAGGCTCGTACGACTAGTGTCAAATCGGCCCGTCCTAAACTTGTCATCATCGCGGGCCATGGTCACTTCTGGTCCGTTAACAGTCCACTAAGAATTCGGGCCGAATTACGACCCGGTGTGTTTCCGGCCTGTTAAAGGTCCTGCTTCATTTGGGCCCATTTATAGGCAATTGAAACTTTCGGCCCATAAACGACCGTGAAGGATATGGGTCATATTCGGCCATGTCTGACATTCGGCCGGTTAGAGGCCCACTGTAGATTTGGGCCACTTTTCACTGTTGTGACTTTCGACTGTTAACGTCGGACGAAATCCATGGGCCATATGTGGCCCAACGCCACATCGGGCCTACTAACAGCCCATATAAAAATGACACTAGTCAAGCCCGACCGAACTTCCGGCCTGCTAAAGGCCCATGTAGTAGGTTGGCGCATTTACGGCCCGTCTGAATTTCGGCCTGTGAATGATCTGCATTGTAAATGGGCCACCATTTCGGCCTGCTAAGACCAGTGGGTTATTTGGCACAATCAGGGCCCAATCTCACTTTCGTCCTATTAAAGGCCCATGTTTTTTATGGGCTCGATATATTTACAAATGTAAGCGGCCTATTATTACCGAGGGCCCAAATTATGTTTAGGCCTGTTAAAGACCCACTATGGGCACAGGCCTACCAGAAAAATATGAAAGCTTATGTTGATTTATGCCCAGATATTTTTAGTGGGCTACATGCAAATTTCGGCCCAGAATCGTTTTTAGCCCAATTGGAATGGGCCCGATGAAGGTTGGCATGTTGGGCTCCTACAAAGCTTTCGGCCGAATACATTACTAAGATAAACCTACACTATACAAAAATAGCGACATAATTACTTCAGCCTTTGGCAGCATCATAAATGTTGTATCACAACAAAATAAATTCCAACCATACAACAAAAGGCCTGGTGGCATAAAGTTTACAGTCCTTGCAGATAAAAGCACCATCAGATGTATGTATACAGATCATTTGACCTGAGTGCTAATGTTTCAGGCTGTAGAATCCGATGGAGCAGCACGATCTTCCCCTTTTTTCCGCCATTGCCCTTGAACAATGAAGCAAATGTCTGATAGTCTGGTTTCAAAACCATTCATATCTTCATGACATTTATCAACCACTATTTTTTGTTTCCGACACAACGTCCATTAGGGATTGGACTTGTGTCTGGAGCACAGATATATCACTCTGTCTAGCCGGAAGGTTTTGTTCAGTAGGCGATTTGGACGAGGTTACCTTAACAACAAACCCAGAATTACGCAGGAAGGTGCTATTTGCACTGTTAATGGAGAGATACTAACGCACTGCAGCAAGAGGTGACATTTTGCCTGTGGTAGCCTCGTCACCTTCAGGTGGTTGTGGCTGTTCAATCATTTGTTCCATAGCTTGCTGAAAGTTTGAACTTGTAGATTAGTGTACCAGATAAGTTACTAATGAGATAAAAACAAATAAAGTAGGTTTCACGTTTATACATAACTTATTTTGGTGAACTACTATAATACATTAGCATGTATTGTAGTTCCAACTACATAATAAAATCACTTTCGGAACATATGTCCATGTAGCATGCCTCTTTGTATTGTCTATTTCCTCACATTCGTTGACATCTAAGGATAAAGAGACATGGCTTAAAGTAGGATGAACATAGTATGACATCATTCATATCATGGGCAAACAAATATAAAACAAACAGCCTATTGTATCATTGTGTGCGCACGTGAACATCACAACTAGATTACAGATCAAGACCAAAAGAATATCCTTCATCTCTTTTAAACCATGTAAGGTGAAATGATATGTTAAGACAACTGTGTATAAAAGTGAACAGAGTAACTGACATTGGCTGCAAACCAAGCAGTTAAATGAACACATAGAAGTAATACAAGCTAGACACCATATGAAAGATGCAACCAATATCACTCCGCCTAGTTAAAAGTGTCTTGTCATAAGTGGCATTTCAAAAAATTAGAAGCAGTACAACATAGAAATCAATGCAAGATGCAACCACTATCAAACTGCCATGTTAAAAGCATCCAATCATGAGTGACTGATGCGGGATACACAGCAACAATACTTTGATGTAAGAACATGGTATGATTGATAGATGCCGTGTATTCTAGACACAGAAAGGCATGCCATATGCACATGTATAACTGTCGGATTTCGGGTTCCGGCAGACCCTTGAGGTTCGAACACTGGGGTGCGCGCGGAGATCCAACCCTCCACCGTCTCGCTCCTCGCCGACTCGCTGGGACCTAAAACTACTAAACGGAACAGCACAAGAGACACGAGATTTATACTGGTTCAGGCCACCATTGTGGTGTAATACCCTACTCCAGTGTGTGGTGTGGTGGATTGCCTCTTGGGCTTATGAGGAATAATACAAGGAAGAACAGCTTCGCGAGGGTCTGTTCTTGGAGGGTGCGATGAACTGCTAGGTGGTGTTCAGTCGCTCCAGCTACTGGTTCCTTGATGAGGATCCGGCTCTCTCTTCGTCTCTCCCAGATGCCAGATCCCTTTACCCTGTGGGTGGCTACTCCTATTTATAGGCGAAGGCCCTGGGCCTCCTCCCAAATATTGAGCGGGAAGGGCGCCAACACTTGGCCATTTTAAAGGGGAACAACGGGTACACTTATCCCGACTAAAGTTGGTCCTACTTTGCCAAAGGCTCGTGATGACGCCTACTTGGGCTCCATGATGACCTCCTTCGGCCCGTTGGGCTGGTCTTGGTCTTGTTGCACGAAATGGATGCCTTTGCTTGATACTCTCGCTGCGCTTGCTCCCTTTGCACCAAAGAGGAAAGGAGGACGCTTCTGTGGTGGCCGACTGGCGCCCTTGGTCGTCATGGCTTGCGTCATGGGCACCTCGCGAGGTACCCTGCCTTGAACTCTCCGCCTCCTCACGAGCCAGCCTGACGAGGCCGTGCCTGAGGAAGCTCCTTGCCGTCCGCCCCGCAAGGCTTGGCCCCTCGCAAGGGTCTTGAGCTTGCGTTGATGAAGATGGGCCGTCCTGGGCCTCCTTTGAGCCACGCCGCAGGCCGGCGAGCAAGTCTGGGGACCCCGTTCCCGAACGCCGACAGATAGCTCCCGGGCCTGGCGCGCCTGAACAGCGAGCAGAGGCGAAAGGGCAAGTGCGAAGCGTCGCGGGCCCTAACAGCCTGCGGCCGTGGGCGCCGCGTGGCGGTTGATTGGACATGGGCGGCATTGTTCCCCCACGCCTCCTCATTGCGTGCCTTGCTGGGCGGACACGCTGTTGGACCTATCCGTTCCCCTCTCTGCTGCTCGTGCGCCGCTGTCCTTCCCCCTCTCGAACTCCAGCTTCCATTTTCAATCCAATCTCGAATCTCCCCCCTTTCAATCGCCATGGCTCCGACGAAGGGGAAAGGTAAGAAACCTGTGCCTCCGCCTCGCTCGCCGCCGCCGGCGGCCTCCGCCGTCGACCCGTCGATCATACTCAATCTAGAGGGCTTCGGCAAGGTTAGTTCGGCTCTGGCCACCACCTTCAACGAATGCGGGAGGACGACGGCCTGGCCCGCATCCCACTTCTCCATCGACAGGATAGTCACCGAGGTCCGGTTTTTTGCTGACGCCCTGTGGGCGGGGCTGGTTCCCCCCTTTTCTGATTTCTTCAATGCCGTGCTTTCCCACTATCAGATCCACATGATGCATCTGGGTCCTGAGTCCATCACTCTCCTCTCGATCTTCGCGCCGTTTGTGAAGCAATGATGGGCATCCTTCCTTGATTTGCCTTGCTGCGCCACTTCTTCTCTCGTGGCTTGTCGACCCCACCCAATGCTCGGCGTCGCGTGAGCTTCGTCGCCTTGAGACAGACCTCGGGGATTGACTTCAGCCTCCCTCCGCCAGCTGAGTTCCGCGAGAGGTGGTTATGCGTGGATGTGGGGTGCCCAGCCCCGCTATCGGAGCCAACCTGCTTTCTTGTCCCCAATTCAGTGGGGCGAGACGCTTTCAAGCCCTCGGCTCATCTTTGTATGCATCGCTTCGGCGTTTACGAGGTCGCTTCGTGGACGTGGCGCCCAAGGTGGTGAAGGAGTTCCTGATGTGCCGTGTTGCTCCTCTCCAACGCCATTCCCACCGGATGTGGGCCTTCAACGGGCCTGGTGATCGTATGAGGCTCCAGGAAGAAGACCTGACGCCTGAAGCGCTAAGGAAAGTGCTCCTGGTCCTGACTGGCGACCCCAACCCCGGTGGCATCCGGCATGGAGGGGCCTTGCTGTACCTCTGCCAGAACAGGTGTGATTTTGTGAACCAGATGCCTATCTTTGATGAATGGGGGCCGTGCCCCACTGGTCTCCAGGGGCCTCGCGAGAATCCAGTGATGGTGACAGCCCTTCCAGTCGGCCAAGGCGGCTCCTCCTCAAGTGGCGGAGCAGGGAGGCACGAGCCGCCAGAGGCCGAAGGGACCCCTGCCGGGGTGACAGCACCGGGCGACGCTCATGAGGGAGCATCTCCCGAGGCCCGCGCTGGCCGAGGGCGGCAGTGCCGCGCTAGCTGGCGGCCGAGGCTCCCGAGGCCCAGCCGCTTCTCTTGGTGAGGCGACCAGCATCGCGCCAGTGGACGCCTCGACGCAGTCGCCTTGATGCTTCTCCCTCGTCAGCAGTGACCCTGCGCTCAAATCTTGGGTCGCTTCCGCGTGGACTTCGAGGCCCTCCGGAAGAGAAGGGAGGCCCTGGGCGATGATTATCCTTGTCGCCTGCTGAAGCGCAGGAAGTACTTCGCCACTGATGAGTAAGCCTTTTTCTTCCCCAGCTCCTGATCCTCCTGCTGCTTGTACTGATCCTTGCCCTGCAGGCCCCTTCCTACCGAGTTCACAGAGACGGGTGAGGAGCCGTCCCCCGGCCGCCTCCCGTCCTTGAGTGCTCCAAGCGGTGGAGCCCTTGTGGTGAGGGCGACCGGGAGGCGAACCGCCCGAGGCGCATCGTGGTTCTGCGCGCCTCGCGACCCTTCCTCGCGAGCCTTCTCGTGGCATAGCTAGCTAACTGCAGTGGGCTTCTCACTGGTAGTGGACGGCGATTGGCTGAGGCGCTTCCTGCGCCTCGTGCAGGGTGGGGCTGGCTCCAGCCGGGCTTGGCGCGGGCGCCCGGCCGTCAGCGAGTGCCAGCCCAGCCTGCCGGAGGGGGAGTGCTGATCGTGGCTCCGGCGCCCGCTGGGCGGTTGATGGTGTGGAGGACGTGCACTGGCCGCCTGGGAACGCCGCGCTTCGCCAAGGATTTCTTGAAGGGCGGCCGACGCGGTGAGCCTTCTCGGTGAAGGGCTTCTTGACAAAGAGACACGCCTTTGAGGCCGAGGGCCCGCTACCGCCGCAGAGAGGCGTGAGCGGAGGGCGCTGCACTGCGCGCCACCAGCGCGATCTTGATGATGAAGAGGCCAAGGCGTCGATGGCAGCCTCTCGGGAGGCCTGTTCTCGGGCCGACGAGGAGGCCCGGGAAGCTAACAGGCGGCGAGAGGCGGCGGAGGAGCGGGCACGGGAACTCCTGGCCCGGTGTCACTCACTGGAGGAGCAAGTAGAGCTGCGCGAGGCGGCCCTCGCGTCGATGAAGGTGTCCTCCGGCGACCCGGTGGAGCTCCAGAAGCGTGAGGAGGCGTTGACGCTTGAAGCCGCCGAACGCGCGCGCGAGTACGAGCGCTTGGAGACGAGGGAGCACTTGGCGACGCGGGCGGAGGATGAGGTCGCTGCACGGGAAGCCCGCGTCCTAGAGGAGGTCGGACGCCGAGTGGCGACGGCGCGCTCGAACCTCGAGCGCGAGTTCGAGGAGAGGCTGGGGTTGATCAAGGCCGAGGTCAAGGCGATCGCTGCCTTGAGCCAAGCTGGAGGAGGCGACGGCGGGCCGATGCTCTTCGGCCGCCCTCGAGGTGGCGAGGGGGAGTCAACCACCTCTCGTGCCGAGGCTCCTTCTTCGCCAACGGGTGGAGGAGGCCGAGGCCGTCGCGCGTCAGAATGCGGACGAGATACGTCAACGGCGAATCCTGGAGCATGAGCACGGCCCCATGCTCGCCACGCTCCGGGAAAGAGCCAACACGGCCTTGGGTAACATCTGCGAGGCGGCTGTTGGCGAAGCCGCACGCGATTAACTACGCCCGGCAACCTCCGGTTCTTCATCGATGTGGTGACGCGGCCGGAGGCGCGGTCGGTCGAGGCCAATAGGTTGGTGGAGGAGAGGAGCCGCGGCTGCTTGGGCGCGCCTTTTCTCGTGTCTTCACCATCTCGAACATGGACCCCGCCCGACTTTGACGCAGCCATCGCCCAGTTCCCGGGCCGTCCGGCGACTGGCGCCAGGTGGAAGACAATGTGGATGCTCTCGTCAGGGCCTTCGCTTCGGACAACGACAGCGTGGTCGTGGCCGCTGATGAGGGCGGCGTGGTGAATGGCCCAGACGTCGCCGATGGCCACGCAGACAGTGACGTCGAGGCCAGCGACGCCAGCAACGGCTCGGGAGGTGCTCCTGAGGACGCATTGGGGGATTTATCCGACTGATTGTGCAATCGCCCCTGTTCCATTACCTGCATGAATAGAACTCGGGCTTTGGCACGATGGCGTGAGAGCATTTTGGGAGGGAGCCCCTCATGTAAAACTTGTGTTCATCGTATTAGCAGGTGTTACATCGCCCATACGCCCGCCGCCAAGTGGTTGGCTAAGCTGACGTCGGTTGGCGGTTTACCTTTGTTTCGTCTGAGCCACGAGATAGCCAAGGGAGGCTGCGGTGACTTGAGTGTCTCTGATCGAATCCGTAGGACCTGCAGTAAAACCCTCTAGAGAGGACGCGGCGGCGACAGTCGGGCTTGCGCAAGCTAGGCCTAGCCCGGCCATGAGGGGCTCGCGAGGGAGGCCGAGGCGGAGTGGTAAATCAAAGCGAGAGATTTGCTCGAACAAGACTAAGCACCCCTTCCCCGAACACACGCAAATCTCAAATTCGAATCCAACTTAAATCCGGCGGGGGAAAGCGACAACCAAAGGGAAAGGCGAGGAAAGCAGAAGAAAAGCCACGTCCGGCACCTAGTCTAGTCTTGGGCGTCTTCTCACCGGTAGCGGAGCTAAGTGCTGCCATCGGGAGTGGGAGGGAGCCCTGGGGCTCGAGGCCGGCACCCCGAGACTCGGGCGTGTCTGCACCCACTCATTATTACGTGAGAGTGTCACGGGCGGCGAGCTTCACGAGCCTTGGGCCTTCTTCACAGGTACCAACCTTGCTTCATATCGCCAGACGAGGGTCCCGCCTTGCGCCACACTCTAGTGCCATCAACGACGACCTCAAACCAGGACGCCGCCGATGGGGTAGAGCGGTCGCAGCGGTTCCCCCGACGACCACGGGTCCTCCGCCAGGGGCAGGCCCTGAGGCGCCTCCCCAGCAGAGGGCCTACCTCCTGAGAACGCCTTGCTCCGAACGCCGCGGTGGTGATGTCGGATCTCTGCCCCTCTCCGGCAGCCTCCTGCGCCCTCCTCCCGAGGGGTAGGGGACCGCGGGAGCGGGGCAGCCGCTCGTCGTGGCAACCGGTACCTCATGCGACCTATGGTTAGCGTATGTTTGCTCTTGAGGAAGTAGCGGTACCCGATAATCGTCGCCCCCGGCGTGACCAGTGGGACCGTCTCGAGGCTCCTGGAAGAGCTCGGCTTCTGGCGCCTCATCCCCCCAGCTCGGGCTGAGGAGCGAGCCTTGTTCTCCCTCATGCGGGTGCCCTTGGTCCATCATGTGGGGCACATATTCTTCTGGCGCCGTCATCCCGAAGGCCACGCCGTAGTGCTGAGCATGCCATGCGGCTCTGCCTGATGCGCCCATCGTGGGGTGGCGGTGCGGCGGTCCACCTGGGCCGTGGGTTACGTCGAGTCCTTCTTCTCCGCGGACCGGGGGCGGGGGCAACCCCGCCGCCGGCCCGGTGCTGACAGCTTCGCCGGTGTTGGAGTAGCTTTGGAGCCCGCGGCAAACGTGGAGCCCAGCTGGGCCGCCTGGCCTGAGGCGGAGCGGGTGCGAAGGGTGAGCCTCGAGGCGGCGAAGCCCAGGAGCTCCGCCACTGCTCCAATGACATGTCGCGACCGCCTTCCATCGATGCCTTGCAGCAGTTCTCCCACCGTGAGCGCGGCCCTCGAGTTCGCCTGCTCCCGGCGGGTGTACGGCGCCGTTGCTGCGGCGTGGTTGGAGGCCCTTGCTGCCGACCGCGTCTGCCGTGGTGTGAGAGCCGTCGAAGTCTGTCCGCGTCGCCCGCGGCCCGCAGCGCCCTGCGGACCGCGAGCTGCCTGGGGCACGGGGTCGCCCGAGGCGAGCGGCTCTGCTGGGCGGGCCACGCCGCCCAAGGATCTGGGTTGCCAGCAGTCGCGGACATGGTGATGACGATGCGACGGGACACGAGGTGGCAGAAGGTGGATTCTGGCGCACCCCTACTTGGCGCGCCAAATGTCGGATTTCGGGTTCCGGCAGACCCTTGAGGTTCGAACACTGGGGTGCACGCGGAGATCCAACCCTCCACCGTCTCGCTCCTCGCCGACTCGTTGGGACCTAAAACTACTAAACAGAACAGCACAAGAGACACGAGATTTATCTCGGTTCGAGCCACCATTGTGGTGTAATACCCTACTCCAGTGTGTGGTGTGGTGGATTGCCTCTTGGGCTTATGAGGAATAATACAAGGAAGAACAGCCCTGCGAGGGTCTGTTCTTGGCGGGTGCGATGAACTGCTAGGTGGTGTTCAGTCGCTCTAGCTACTGGTTCCTTGATGAGGATCCGGCTCTCTCTTCGTCTCTCCCAGATGCCAGATCCCTTTACCCTGTGGGTGGAGTACTCCTATTTATAGGCGAAGGCCCTGGGCCTCCTCCCAAATATTGAGCGGGAAGGGCGCCAACAATTGGCCATTTTAAAGGGGAACAGCGGGTACACTTATCCTGACTAAAGTTGGTCCTACTTTGCCAAAGGCTCTGGTGATGACGCCTTTGCTTGGGCTCCACGATGACCTCCTTCCGGCCCGTTTGGCTGGTCTTGGTCTTGTTGCACGAAATGGATGCCTTTGCTTGATACTCTTGCTGCGCTTGCTCCCTTTGCACCAAAGAGGAAAGGAGGACGCTGCTGGCCGTGGCGCCCGACTGGCGCCCTTGGTCGTCATGGCTTGCGTCATGGGCACCTCGCGAGGTACCCTGCCTTCTCCGCCTCCTCACGAGCCAGCCTGACGAGGCCGTGCCTGAGGAAGCTCCTTGCCGTCCGCCCTGCGAGGCTTGGCCCCTCGCGAGGGTCTTGACCTTGCGTTGATGAAGATGGGCCGTCCTGGGCCTCCTTTGAGCCACGCCGCAGGCCGCAGGCAGGCAAGTCTGGGGACCCCCGTTCCCAGAACGCCGACAATAACGTATAAACTCAGCAGGTGCAATTTAATCAAAATAGAAGAAATACAGGCTAGACAACATATGCAACATGAAACCAATTATCACACTGTCCACTTAGAGCAAGCACCTGCGATGGTGGAGTACGGGAGATGAACTCATCATGTAGACTTGGAACTTCAACTTCATTAGCAATAGCACTGGCAAATCTAGAGAGTCTCTTTTTGCGTCGGTCCCAAGGACCACCAACATCCCCTAACTTAGTCTTTTCCTTCCTATTTTCTGATATTGCCTTATGAAGTCAAAACCAAAAGAAGATGAATAAAATTACTCTGCATAACTGGTTGATGCATGATACAGACGAACAATACTTTGATGTAAGGCAAGCGCAGGATAGGAGGATGGAATCTATACAAAAAGACAACATTGCATGTTCAGACGCACGATAGGAGGATGGAATATGTATGAAAAAAAGATGTGAAGGCATTTCAACAAAATTAGAAGAAATGAAAGCTAGGCACCATATGAACATGCAACCAATATCACTCTATCAGGTAAAAAGTGTCTCGTCGTAAGTGCCATTTCAAGAAATTAGAAACAGTACAAGCTAGAAGACAATGCAAGATGCAACCTACATCACACTCCCAAGTTAAATGTGTCTTATGGGTAAGTGATCGTTGCAGGTATAAGTTGTAAGCTACGCAGATGCAATTCAACAAAATCAGAAGCAATACAAACTAGGCATCATACGAAACACACAACCACATATAACAGTTCCAAGTTAGAGCAAGCACCTGTGATGGTGGAGTAGGGGAGATGTGCTCATCATCTACATGTATGTTCTAGAAACAGGAACATGTGGCATATTCACAGGCATTATGTGTAAAGTAAGAAAATGCAATTCAACAAAGTTAGAAGCAATACAAGCTAGACATCATACGCAACATGCAACCACATATAATAGTGCCAAGTTAGAGCAAGCACCTGTGATGGTGGAGTAGGGGAGATGTGCTCATCATATACACAGCTACATTGTCCGTCCAGCCTTGTGTTGCCTTGCGAATCTTGTTGGTAGGATGGCGGAGTAGAATCTGTAGAGACCCTCTGTTTGAGTTGCTCCGAAGGACCATCATCATCCACTGCCGGACTAATTTCTTTCAGCTATACTGATTTTGCATTGTGAAGTCAAACCGACAAGAAAAAGGAATAAAATTCGCTCTTCAGAACTCATTCATGCATGATACTGACGAACACTACTCGGATTAAAGGCAAACACATGATACGAGGATGGAATATGTACGAAAAACAGGACGGCATGACATATTCACACCTATGATTTGGTAACTAAGCAGAAGGCATTTCAACAAATTAGAAGCACTGCAAGCTAGACACCATATGAAAGGTGCAACCAATATCACTCTGCCAAGTTCAAACTGTTTGGCGTTTCAACAAATTAGAAGCAGTACATGCTAGAAATCATATGCAAGACACAACCAATATCACAGTGGCGACTTAAAGGTGCCTTATCATAAGTGACTGATGCGGGATGTGCAAGAACAATGAGTCCGATGTAAGAACATGGTGTGATCAGATATAGTATGTTCTAGAAACAGGAACACGTGTCATATTCACAGGCATTATGTGTAAAGTAAGCAGATGCAATTCAACAAAGTTAGAAGCAATACAGGCTAGACATCATACGCAACATGCAACCACATATAATAGTGCCAAGGTAGAGCAAGCACCTGTGATGGTGGAGTAGGGGAGATGTGCTCATCATCTACACAACTACGTTGAATGTCTAACCTTACGTTGTCTTGCGAATCTTGTTGGGAGGATGGTGGAGTAGAATCTATAGAGACCCTCCGTTTCAGTTGCTCGGAAGGACCACCATCATCCAATGCCTTACCAATTTCCTTCCGCTTTATTGATTTTGCATTGTGAGGTCAAACCGACAAGAAAAAGGAATAAAATTCGCTCTTCAGAACTCATTCATGCATGATATTGACGAACACTACTCTGATGAAAGGCATAGTCATGATACGAGAATGGAATATGTACTAAAAACTAGACGGCTTGACATATTCACACCTATGATGTGGTAACTAAGCAGAAGGCACTCCAACAAATTAGAATTACTACAAGCTAGACACCATATGGAAGGTGCAATCAATATCACTCTGTCAAGTTAAAACTGTCTCGTCATAGGTGGCGTTCATCAAACTAGAAGCACTACATGCTAGAAATCATATTCAAGACGCAAACCAATATCACACTGCCAACTTAAAGGTGTCCCATCATATGTGACTGACGCAGGATACACAAGAAGAGTAGTTTCATGTAAGAACATGGTGTGATAGACAGATATAGTATGTACCAAAAACAGGAAAGCGTGTCATATTCACACGTATCATTTGTAAGCTAAGCAGATGCAGTTTACACTAATTAGGAGAAATACAAGCTAGACACCATATGCAACATGCAACCAGATATAAGACTGCCAAGTTAGAGCAAGCACCTTGGATGGTGGAGTAGGGGAGCGGAGACTTGGAACTTGTAATGCACTAGCAGTACAAGGAGAATCCGTCTGAGATGCTCCGTTTACGTTCTTTGCAGAGGACCACCATCATCGCCTCCCTTACTCTTTTCCTTCCTCTTTTTTGATTTTGCCTTGTCAAGTCAAACCCACAAGAAAAAGGAATAAAATTTGCTCTTCAGAACTCATTGGTGCATGATACTGACGAACACTACTTTCATGTAAGACAGCCGCATGATAGGAGGATGGAATATGTATGAAAAACAAGACAGCATGACATATTGACATGTATGATGTATAAAGTGTAAACTAAGCACAAGGTGTTTGAACTAGTTAGAAACAATGCAAGCTAGAAACCATACGATAGATGAAACCAATATCACTCTGCCAAATTAAAAGGGTGGCCTAACAAATGTATTTGACCAAATTAGAAGCAATACATCGCAACATGCTAGAAATAATATGCAATATGCAACGAATAAAGGTGTCTCATCGTAAGTGATTGATGTAGGATACAGAAGAGAGGTAGTTTCATGTAAGAACATGGTTAACACAGAGATGTAGTGTGTACCAAAAATAGGAAGGCATGTAATATTCACAGGTATAATGTGTAAACTAAGCAGATGCAATTTACCCTAACTAGAAGCAATACAAGCTAGACAATCAGATGCAACATGCAACCACATATCACACTGCTTGAAGTTAGAGCAAGCACCGCCATGGTGGTGTAGGGGAAGTGCGGTCTTCAAGCACGGAGCTACGTTTAATATCTTCATTTAGGCTTCTTTGTTTCTTGAGAATCATGTGGAGAGGATGAAGCGCACTCTTTATAAGAGTAGCGCGTCTCATACTAACCCACGGGCGTGACTGTCTCATCATAAGCGATAGATGGAGGATACACAAGAACACTAGTTTGATGTAAGAACATGGTGTGATAGGCAGATGTAGTATATACCAAAAACAGGAAGGCGTGTCATATTCACATGTATAGTGTGTAAGCTAATTAAGGAGATGCAATTTAACAAATTAGGAGCGATACAAGCTAGGCACCATATGCAACATGCAACCAGATATCACACTGCCATGTTAGAGCAAGCACCTAGGGTTGTGGAGTAGGGGAGATGAGATTTGGAACTTGCACTGCAGTAGAAGTAGCAGGAGAATCTGCAGAGATCATCTGTTTCGGTTGCTCCAGAGGACCACCATCATTCCGTGCCTTCATCCTTTTAGATTTTGCCTTGTCAAGTAAACACACAAGAAAAAGGAATGAAATTCGCACTTCCAAATTCGTTGATGCATGATCTTGTGAACACAACTTTTATGTATGGCAACCACATTGTAGGAGGATGGAATATGTACGAAAAACGCTAAGCAGAAGGCATTTCAACAAATTTATAGCAATGCAATCTAGACACCATATGAAAGATCCAACCAAAATCACTCTACCAAGTTAGATGTGTCTCATTATAAGTGGCACTTCAACAAATTAGAGGCAATACATGTTTGAAATGATATGCAAGATGCAACCAATATTACACTGTCAACTTGAAGGTGTCTCGTCAGAAGTGATTGATGAGGGATACACAAGAAAAGTAGTTTGATGTAAGAACATGGTTAATAGGAAGACGTAATATGTACCAAAAACAGGAACACATGTCATATTCACAGGTATAATGTGTTAACTAAGCAGATGCAATTTACCCTAATTAGAAGCATTACAGGTAGACACCATATGCAACATGCAACCACGTATCACACTGCCAAGTAAGAGCAAGCACCTGCGATGGTGGTGTGGGGGAATTGCGGTCATCAACTAGAGAGCTACGTTGAGTATCTTCATTTAGCCTTGCTGTTTCTTGAGAATCATGTGGGGAGGATGACACTGCACTCTTTAAATGAGTAGCGAGTCTCACAGTAACCCACTGGGGTGACTATCTCGTCATAAGTGATTGATGAGGGATACAAAAGAGCATTAGTTTGATGTACGAACATGGTTAATAGACATATGTAGTATGTATCAAAAAAAGAAAGGCATGTCATTATCAAAGGTATAATGTGTAAAGTAAGCTGATGCAATTTAACCAAACTGGAAGCAATACAAGCTAGACACCATATGCAACATGAACCACATTTGACAGCGCGAAGTTAAAGCAAGCACCTGGGATGGTTGTGTGTGGCAATTGAGATCATCAACTGCAGAGCTACGTTTACTATCTCCATCTGCTGGCACTGCACCCTTTAGAGCGCTGAGACGCTTAATGCTTATGTTTGAATTACACTGGAGTGACTTCTATCTTTTCTTTTTTGTATTCATCAACACTGCGTCAGAGTCTGAAATATCCATGCATAAAAAAACAATAGTGTGAGTATGGGTGAAGTGTGTGCACAAGTAGTACAGTGTAAAGGTAGTAGATAGCAGGTCGGTGAGAAATAAATGACGGGAGACATATGATAGCTCTACAACATGCATGGCACATGAAATTACTAGATTCTACTCCCTCCGTTCCCAAATATTTGTCTTTCTAGACATTTCAAATGGTTACAACATACAGATGTATGTAGACATATTTTAGAGTGTAGATTCACTCATTTTGCTTCGTATGTAGTCATTTGTTGAAATCTCTAGAAATACAAATATTTGGGAACGGAGGGACTATGATTTTGAAATATGGGCACACGGATGGCTGGGTAATGCAGATGCTCCTCCAGCACACCACAAGGTGTGGTCCTATGAAAATAACAGTCGACTAAACAAATAAGTCAGTCCATTTTTTCTGCACCGTCCGATGTACAAAGAATGGGCAGATCGCCTTCATCTTCCTCGAAACGCCAGCGACCACCGACCCAGTCCCCTGCCTTCGCCCTCCCCTCGACCTCACCGCACCGCCGTGCTTGGCACCGCCCCCGGCCATCCCTTCAAGCCCTGTCGACCTCTAGATCGGGCGCAAGCAGCTCCTACACCCCACACCCCTATGATAAACATCGATGCGCCGCTTCCCCGACGAACATGCGGACTATGTGCTCCGCGTGCCTAAGCTGGTGCTGCTTCTTTCAATTGTGATTCGACTGACCCTGAATTGAAATCCAAGCGGACTACTGACCTCTAGCAAAGGTGAAATAGTAAATGGGAGGAAACCTTGTGCATTTAGTATCACGAAGAAGATGCAGTACGAAGCGCTCAACTAGTTTCTTTCGTGGGATGAATACGGTGTGAGCAGAGACGTGAGATTTGCACGAATAAGGGAAGAGGAGTACCTCTTTCTACTGGCAGTGTTGTGTCCTCCTTCTGTTTTCCAATGATCTTCTTATGGTTCGCTGTAAACGAGAAGTTGTGGAGGATGGTGGAGCCTTGGACGAACCCGTGGCCAAGTTGTTGAGTGTGGTGCGGTGGCCGTCTGTCATGGCGGGGAACCAATCCGAGGCGACGAACGACGGTGTAGCGAGAACAGCTCCGGTGCACTGGACGGTTGCGACAGTGGAGCAGCAGCAGTGAGGCGCAGGACGGCGTGGTCAAAGTGGTTCTGGTATGACGCACGTCGGCGTCGGTGTCGTGAAGGCAGCTCTGCCTCGTCTTCAGCTGCTAAGTCCTTGAGGGCGTTGCGGTTGCGTTGGACGACGACATCGGGGTACCGGCTCCGGCATGATGGAGGAGGTCGGCGGTGGATTGGGCGCGATGGGGTGGAGGGCGGAGGAGGCTGGGGTTTCACGGCTGGTGGAGAGGGCGTTTTGGCGCCCACGGAGTATGAATGGGGAAACAGAGGGGGGGACTAAGGGTGAACAATGTTTCGGTTTTGGACGTGCTTATTTGAAATTTGGGGAAAGTTACAAACTTTGCCCCCATCTAAAATTTCAGACATATTGCGGGTTGGGGGTAGGACAGTAATCTCAGGTGTCACAAATGGTGGGCGGGATAGATTTCGGCCGAGCGCATGGGTGTTTAGGCGCCCATGGCGTATGAATGCTTCTCGGAGGCGGTTGAGACTGGCGTCTTGGTGAAATTACAAACCTACCTCGGTTTAGACCTTTGGACATCGGGCCGATAGGCTACACGTGCTAGAGTCAGGACAGTAATTTCCTACCACCAAACATTAGTCTCGCGCGGTTTTGGGTGACCAGAGGCTTATTTGGCGCTTCGTTCAATATTTGGGAGCAAAAGCACTAACGTTTTCGGTTCTCTTGAATTGAACTTTCAGGATTTGTCAAACTTCACAAATCTTTACTCCTGAAAATCCTAAAACTACGATTATTTTGGAATGGAGGGGGTACATTTGAACATTCATTGTACATGAGTATATATTAAAAAATATGCAACTTACCTCAGTTCATGCACGGTTCGAGATATAATCTCCTCGGTTGCAAAAAAATAGTCAGACATGCGTATGAATATATAGCATGTTCAAACACACAACAAAGATTGATGCCCCCTTTTATTTCTGATTTACAAATGCCATTATCTCGTGTTCAAATAGATGAATGCACTTCCTGTGAATTCAAATCTTCGAAACCCCCTTTATGTTGAATCCAACATGTATTCTATTTCGTAGCTAGCGATTTGGAATGTATCCATGTAAGTGACAAATGTATAAAGTGCTTTACACTAACAACATGGAGTGCACTAATTAATGTTTATATATGAATTGCAAAAGCAATGCATTGCCTGTATTTCAAACCGCTCTCACTCTATGGGTCGATAATATGAAATAAACACATGCACATGCTATGATTCAATAGAGTATGGGTGCCTGATAGACCTATTTTCGTTCATACGCAAATTGCAAAATTCATGATCTCATCCAAAAATAATAATGCCATTTATATTTTAATTTAATGCGTAGAACTGCCTTTTACACGTAGATGCACTATGCCTCGGCCCGTTCTCACAAACGCACTATATATCTCTCTATCTAACGCATAAGTGCACACACTTTATATTCATCAGCATTTCTCTTTCACACATGCTCACAATCTCTCCCGGTGTGTCAGGGACACACTCTCTCTGTATCTCTCTCTCTCTCTCTCTCTCTCTCTCTCTCGCTCTTTCTGACTACTATGTGTACCACTCTGTTCACTAATCTCAGTTGGAAAACACTATTTCTCTCGCATGCATATATACACACGCATGGTCTCTACTAGCCCTCTATACGCACATATATGTGCCTATGTGTCTCCGGCACGCACATTATCTTTAGGCCTCTCTCGCACACATTGCTCCCCCCCAGACACACCTCTCTCTTAGTAGTTGGCAGATATGATTCCATCAGATCATTCGGTAGGATATCCCTGACTGTTAGGCTGGATGGTAATATGAGGCAAGGTTTTACCCAAGTTCGGACCCTTGCAGTTGAGGAAAAAGCCTACTCCTGGTACTGTATATTAGTGATAGGGGTGTGTACAAAGTACACGTGAATACCAGGCATTGTGCGTGTGTGTATACTATCGACGAACTAGCCCCTAGGCTTCTATAACATACTCGGGGCCTATGGTTACAAATCATATGTAGTCGGCTTATCACCAATGGGGATAGAGTCCCCCACGACTCTGGTAGCTTCGTGTTGTATGCCGAGTCCTCCACATGGGTCTTCGTATAATGCGTCTCGGTCCAACCTATGTGGCGCAGGATGGAACCGACCCATGAGTCCTCATGTTGACCCACCACAACTAGAAATGATGTGCCAACCCCACCTAGAAATGATGTGCCCACCACACCACACATGCAATCGGTCACTAAGAAAATAAGCATATACAATAGTAAAATGTTATACATGAAAGTTAATTGCATGGTGCATCCAAAAATATTTGTTTTGCATTGTGAATGTCTATATTTTCTCATAAAATATTAGTCACGGGAAAGAGAAATGAAGGGCATATCTCTCCTTGTCTCCACCGGACACCCCTCTTTCTACACCACTTTCACGTACGCACACAAACTATCTCTCGACCCTCTAAAAGTATGCATGCCCATGACACATCCACGTGTGACGGTCACTGTATTTGTAGCGAAAGCACTATACGTTCGCTGGACTTCAGAATATGCTCATTACGGTCATCGTATACATTCTCGTGGTGATCATACGGTATCTAGCTCACGATACATATCCGTATTTTGTTGATGACACTGACAGGCATTGTATTTGATGCGTGCTCCGTATTTTGTTGACGACACTTACGGTCATTGTATTTGAAGCGAAAACACAATATGGTCACTGGACTTCAGAATAAGCTCATCACGGTCAGCACATATAGTTTGTGGTGCTAACCAACCTGTGGTTGGATGGTTAGGATGACAGTGGTTTCTCGAGCCCGCCAGGGTTAAAGTCCTGGTGCTCGCATTTATCCTGGGTTAATTTCAGTATTTTTCTGGTGATGTGCGTTCAGTGGGAGGAGACGTTCCACTCGACTACGAGGCACCTATGGTGACTTCGTAAAATCTCAAGATCATATCTTTGGCTCACTCTCTCGAAGGTGCTCATAGTGGTAGGGTCTGCGTGTGTGCGCTTATAGCGGTGAGTGCTTGCACGTATATATGAGCGCTTGCGTTTATACCATGTTAAAAAATACATGTCGTGATTATACGGTCACTGGCTCACCCGTACAACTCCGTATTTTGTTTATGACACAATCAGTTGACCAGTCAAACGTTCCACGTGGCGCAACTAGTGTTGCACCATCGGGGCACGTAATCATGGGGCCCACCTGCCAGCGCATATATGAAAGAAAGAAATGGTAGTTTGAGTCTGTACTGTGTTAATAAAATACATTTTAGGGTGATCATACGGTCACTGGCTCACCATACAGCTCCGTAATTTGTTGATGACACGATCAATTGACCAGTCAAACGGTCCACACTCAGCGCAAGACATTACCATAGGGCCCACCCGTAAGCGCCAGATATGAAGGAAAAAATGGTAATAAATTAGTGGTCGGTGGGGATTCAAGTCGTGAGACCTCTAGTTGGCGATCGTCGGTGGCCTTGATGCGTGGGGATCGCCGGAGAAAAAGCTCGGCGGGGGGGCTATAGGGATGGCAGGGCGGCGGCAGACCGGCGGTGGGGAGTGGTTTTGGCGGGCGGGCGGCGTGGCACGCTGGGCGGCCCATGGCGGCGGGCGGCCCGGTTCGGCCGGTGGTGGCGGCCTGTGGGGTGGAGGTTGAAGATAAACTGCAGGTCCTTGATTTCGTATCCAATGGCTAGAAAACCTACTGACCAGAGATGAAAAAGTCAGTCGACTGACGTGTAGCCTCACCCCGAACGTACACATGCACGCACGCAACACTCGCACGAACACACGCACGCATGCAGGCGTGCAACACTGACACATACACATAATGAACACGCGCACGCATGCAGGTGTGCAACACAGACACGTACACATTCACTCACAAACATACGCACGTACGCACACATGCATGCAACATTGAAACGTACACATGCACGCATGCAACACTCGCACGCCTGCATGCGCACAGCACACGATGCAAGACACACGCTCAACCTATATGTTCATGCTCCCTTTGTTAAGGACATGGATTGTTACAGGTATTAATCAATCTTATCTGTGATAAGCAGAACATTGATGTTTGCAGCGGTCTTTATGAATCACAACGTATCGAATGGGCTATCAACGTATATATGAAAATTTTAAAATTCTCTTACATTATATAATAGTAGGCTTATCTAGATGAAATAGATGACGTCACACTCAATGAACAATCATTGGTTTATGAAATGCCCGCTTCTGACCGGCCTGGCCCACCAAAAGTTCCTCTGCCGTGCGCTGCCTGCGTTGGGTCACTGACATGCAGGCCATGTACCCAAAGAGCCCACACGTTAGTGGAAAAACGGTGTGGTGTCGTACATCAGAGTCGAGGGCGCCACTCGATGCACGCCCGGCTGAACACGCCTCCTTGCTGCATTCAAACGCCTCCATGAAACCCGTGTGGAAGTCGAGAAACCCACTCTTGACACACGCCCGTTCATGACCGGGCCGGCATTAAACGCAACGCCGGCCGAGATCCTCCCGTCCGCCGTCTATTTAATCTCCTATTTAAACGAGGCCAAACGCTGGCCAAGAATCGCACACCTCCGCCGCTCCCCTATCTCCTCCTTCACCATTTTGTCCACTCTTACAATGGCTTACGGAGAGTAGTTATCCCACATCCAAGCCGGCTGGGTGGCCCGCCGAGCCCACTGGATACGAGCTATGCAACTCGCTGATCCACCTCCCTCCCCTCGCCCGACGGAGCCAGTTGCCGCCCCAAGCCAGCGCGCGGTTCAGCAACTCGCCGCTCCAGGCGATCTTGACGAGGAGAGGCGCACGGGCGTCATTGCTGCCGTCCACGCCACCGCCTCGTAGCGCCCCTCCCGAGTCTGCGACCACGTCTCCCGTTTCTATGGCTGAGACTCCCATGCCGGTGGCCGCGCCATGCAAGGAGAGACAGAAGACGGGTATACGGAGAGCGACGAGTCGGTGGCCAGCGCCTCCGCGTCTGCCGCCATCATCGAGGAGAAGTAGAACACGGGAGGCCGCCGCCGCTTGGGTCCCATGAAGGCCACCGCAGAGGCGACGCCGGCGTACTCAGTAGGTGTCTTGCCGGATCCTTTTGTTGCAAGGACCTTCGTCGACCCCGCATGGGCTCCACAGAAGCGGAGAAGCCCCCTTCCACCATCATCTTGGGCATCAGCCAACCATATCAGTTGGGCAGTGGGGAAGCGAGCCATCCTTTGCGCTGAAGCATATACCTCCAGGGCTCCCGGCAGTCCGGTGATCGTGCTGCCGGACATGAGGGACACAAATGGATCGGCGGGCGACCATTTAGGCCAGGTATTATATACCTGTGCTGTCGAGAACTAGCACCGCTTAGTTGATTTGAATGTAATGAAATCCGTCATGTTTGTATGAAAATCCCGTATTTTATATGAATTCCGTCATTGTTTATGAGAAATATCGACGTGTTTGCATGAATTTCGTCCGGTTGGTTGAGTTGTTGTCGGATGTGTGCAACTACGGTGGGATGGCGTAATATGCGGATCGCCGGTTGGTCTGCGGCCGGCTCATGCGGCGTGGTGGGACAAAAAAAGCACAGCTCATGCGAGCTCGTCTCCAATGTGCGCGCTGGAGGATGCATGAGCACCCGAGCCATTCCTCGTTCATCGGTGGCAAAGGCACCGGTGGACAAAAGGGTTGCCAATATTTTGGCTACCCCGGGCAAAATCCAAACAGCCCCTCCCAGCAGATTCAAATCCCTCGTTTCTCGTGAAATTTTGCCATGTGTTGTTTTCATGGACTAGCAAGATGCCCGTGCATTGCACGGAACATCAAGATGTATTTTTTTTACAAAACACCTGTCGTGATTGACCCATGCAAGAGTAATCCCATGTGTAAAAACTAATGATATCTCGAGAATTTTATCGGAAAAATGGTATCTTGAGAATTTCATCAAAAAAATGATATCTCGAGAAAGATGAGAGATAAGGTGAGGAGGAGTGGGGCATGGTGGTGACTGGTGGTCGGACTGGGCGGAGGCATGGGGATGGACGGCACATTATGTCTAGGTTTGTATCTCTCTCACACACACCCACATAGGTGGGGGACATGCACGAAGAGAAGAGGTGCACCCACGGCGCACATACTCCCGTCTCTTTCCCAACCACACCTGCTGGTACACGGGCGGAGCTCATTTCTGTCTGAAAAAGGCAGCCCACGTGGTAATTTGACACATGTACTGGTTGTCCACTTGATGGAGGATCGTCTACCATGGGTGGACAAACAAATTGCGACTTGGCGCGTTATGTTAAAAAAGAGGCAAACCATGTGGGGCCTACCTTAGAGGCAAGGTTCTATACACTTGAGATGCTCTGTACGTATTACTTTTGATGTGTCCCATCAACTCGCGGAACGAGGAGAAGCTTGCTTACTATGCCGTCTCCCCCGCCCACGGGCGCGGTGGCTCACAGGACGATGTGAAGCTTGCTTACTACTACTCATTGTACTATATTGGTTTATTGGTCCCGTTTGTATATTGTGTCAAATTTTGACTATAGATTGAACTAACAAAACGTTCGTGCATGTTACCAAAAATTATATCATTGAAAACTATGTTGAAATACGAATCCAACGATATAATTTTTGTTGACATGCATTAACATTTTGTTAGCTAAATATTTGGTAAAAATTTGGCACGAACTACAAAGGTGACCTATAAACCGGGACGAAGGTAGTAGTACTACGCCTTAAGCCCGCTCCCTCACCCACGCGCGCGGTGGCTCGCAGGACGAGGAGAAAATTTTACTACCCCCTCCGTTCACTCCTCGTCCATACCTTGGTTAGAGAGATTATCATACTGTTTGGAATATATGTCTTTTAGTAGTAGTAGGAATAGTACAGTGGTATATAGGAGTAGTACTACTACAACAATTTCCTTGGAGTCCTTGGTGCAGCAAGCTACCCTAGGCTATGTTACTACTCCCTCCTTTCCAGTTTATGGCTCAATTTCAAAATCTCTCCAACCAAGGTAGACGGTGAGTGGTGGAATTAATTTCATAGTTTGCACAAGTAAGGTATGCCGTTTTTCTCAAGAAGTTATGTTTACCGAGGCATTAATTAGAATGAATGCATGCATGACCACTAAATTTCCATGAACTTCTACATGCATTGGTGAGTTTTCTCTTGACAATGCTCGCACCGGGTGATTTAACGCACCTCGAAATCCAACATGTGATGGTACTACTACTACTAGTAGAATTGAGACTTATAAAAGGGAAAAATGATTTTTTAGACGAGCCCTATAAACCGGAAAGGAGGGAGTAGTAAGTAGTATACTACCTCCATAGTGGGTACGTACTCCGTAAAATCAGTTTTTCCCAAAACTAAGTCGCTCAACCTTTATTTTCTTGTTTCCCTTCCTTCCTCGTTGCCTTGAACAGACTATGCAAAACTCCCCTGCCCGACGTGCGGGAAAAGACCCGCCCTCGCCTTTTTTTAGTCCGGGTTTGTATCGATGGATCGCGCGAAGCAACAAAAACCAAGCCGTGTCTTGTACTACTCTGTCGACGCTCACTTTCATGAATTCTGTACTTCCTCTCGCCGACATGTGGGACATACAGCAACCGGGTCGACGTGTCATGCACCAAATAATAGTACAGAACAGCAGGGGGACGCACCCCAGTCGCACCGCCCCAGTAGTAGTAATGAGCAATGAGACGTCAAATCACAATGCCGCACCTTGCCAGACGGACGAAGCAACCATTATTTCACACTTCGCTTCACCATCATCTCCTTCAAGATAACCATATAGTATTGCTTCTCCCATTGTTCGACTAGCCACAATGGAGAGTAACATACACTAGTAACATACACATATCCCTAGAATATGTTACTACATTTCATAGTGGGTTGTAACATAAGTATGGTAACATGCAAAGCCTCATTTATTAGGTTATAGACTCATATTGCATTGGGACATGTGATGTTACAGTAACTAGCTAAGTTACTCAAACTGCCTCTCTCCTCATTAACTCATTGCCACATAAGCAAATTTGTTGAGTTGGACTCGATGTTACTGCTGAAGTTACTCCCACTGTGGCTAGTCTTCTGCCTCAAGAGGGACACGCGCATCGCCTTGGTACATCATGACACGTGGGACCGCGTGACATGCCATGCTCCGCCGCCCATCGCTCGGTAAAATCACCTCATTTTTACTACTTCCTCCGTATCGGTTTACAGGGCATGCATGTTGTTCTAGGTTGAGAATATAACTGGCTATATATGTGATGAACAATATATGTTTAGAAACTACATCCGCTTAAGAATCGAATGATATACTTTTTGTGACATAGTAACTCATATTTAGTTAGTCAAATGAATGACCGAGAACTAAGTGCGCGCCCTATAAACCGAGACAGAGAGGGTAGTACAATACGTATCTTTTTAGATCAATATAGTCGGGATTCACCAAGGAGCAAAACCAAGTGGTAGGCTGCTCCTGTCGTGTTGGCGTAGCAACTCAAGCGAGGCCGATCCGACACCTAAATGGTGACACACTTAACAGGACCCCTTTGGCCGACATGTGGCTCATCCACCGTCTTGTTCCACGTGCGATGCACCAAATTACAGTTCGAGCAGCGGTTGAACTTGGAGGCACCCGGTCAGAAGCGCCAATGATAGTAGTAAATGAGCTGACGAGGGTCAAATCACAAAGCCCCACCTTTCCCGTGATTAGGGTCGGACGGAGGAAGCAACCATCATTTCACTCTAGGGCGCAAGAGCATAAAGAAAATATAAAACCAATGATGCGTGCGACAGCTACCTAGGGCACCCTAGGGTAGGGGCCTCCACTACAAATCCATTTTTTTGAAAGCGCCTCCACTACAAATCCGCTTCTCCCTCATCCTCTTGAAGAAAACCGACGATGCATGCGGCGGTAGGGTTTTTAGGAGTACTACGGCGTGCGGGGCCACGTCGTAGTAAACGGGAGAGGGATTGAGTTCGAGTCGACGCCTTAATATGTGTGGGCCGCATGGTTTTACGGGAACGAGGCAACATTTTGGGTCCGGGGACCAGTGGAGATATACGTACAAAAAATTGTGGATGTAGGTTCGACCAAAAGGCAATGATGCATGGGCCCTACATTTTGACATACCCGTGGCCGCGTGAATTTTGCTACTCTACTCAAAACTAGTAAGGTACACATGCATTGAACGCATGAAATTTGGAAACCAAATTATGAATAAATACACAGTATAGCATGTAAAACTTTGAGTTATATATGCATGATGTAGATGTTCGTTTAGTTCTTATAGTTAATCTCATTCAAAATCAATTAGTTTTATAAAAAGGTTAAGATTCATGGGATTGTGCATTGTAAAGCATAAAGTAAAAAAAATAAATAATGGCAATTCATTTAGAACAAAGGATAAGTGCTTGCGTTTTGGGAAAGCATGCACGACCCACATCTCTTATTGGTTGATATGTCACGAAACAAGAAACGAGGAGGGAGTACAATGAGAAAAAAGGAATTGCAGTTAAAAGAATGACATTTCTAACAAAAATATGAATGTGAACTACATATGTGTTCATGTGACCAACACATACATTGTCAATACAAAATTTAATGCAAGAAATAACTTATGAGTAACATGCACGAATTGATGATGTGGTGCTTGCATGCATAGAGTAGAAAAACAATGTGATTTATGACTTGCATGCATGAAATGTTCTTGTGCCATAGTTGCATGTCTAGGAAAAAAAGCTACTATTGGGTTGTACTAGCTATTTAGGAATAGAAGATGTATACATGGAAGTTGTAGGGAAAGATATGACATGTATCTCAATTCCTATGAGTAGGGATTGGGAAAGAGATGTCATTTGGTTCACATCATAAGAACTTTTCTATTGAATCTAGAGATGACATGTATCTCAATTCCTATGAGGAGGGAATAGAAAAGAGATGTCATTTGGTTCACATCATACAAACTTTTCTATTGAATATACGCTAATGTTTATTTTCCTTTGAAATTATGGGAGTATACGAATCCATTCATATGAACCAAGTGGCTCTAAAGCTATAAAAATGATATCATGTTTATTTCCTTTGAAATGTGGAGTATATGAATCTATTCCTATGAACCAATTGGCTCTAAAGGAAAAAATCCTATAAAAATCATATCATATAGAGTTCCTATGATATTCCTCCACACCAAAAGATGGGTGAAATTGCTGCAGTGATATAGCGGTCTTTCTTTGTAGACTCCTCCCCCATCTTTATAGTTACCTCTCGAACATGAATGAAATGATATATACTGGGTATTCTATATGTGCATTTTGGTACACGAAAACTCGGTAAAAGTTTGCGAGGTTAGAATTTTCAATAAAGCTATATGCACTGCATTTTGGAACGGAGGGAGGAGCATACGGCAGTTGCTAACACTCACGTGGAAGATTTGTGTGTAGGAGGAGTGGCTATTCTGTTAAATGACATGGCAAAACTGACACTGTCGGATGCCGATCTAACGGTTCTTACGGCGTTCGCCAGGAAACGGCTTGTGGTGAACGTTTGTCGGATAATGATTTACGGACACATGCATTGCATTGATTCATGCCCCCTCTCTCTCACGCACACATGCACACTCATGAGTCATGACTCTCCCGAGTCCTCTCGCACCCACCGTCTATCTGCAGGTAGACGTCATACACATATGTGCTCTTCACACCCTACACTCAGAACTTCTAAAAACCAAAAGACGTCGCGCACCTTTTATTTTAGCTCACACGTCACACACTTATACTATTACTCTTGTGGCGAACATTCTTTGGGTATAGTATATTGTACTCTTGCGAAGAGAAGCGGTGCACGCACGCACTAGTTCTCTCACACCCACTCGCGGGTACACGTAGGAGCGCATTTTTTTGAAGATGGTACAACAAAATCACTCCACTATATATATAAGCAGGAGCCTTAGCGCTTGCTTTACTAGGGTTCCTGTCTTTCACTCTCTCATGCTCTTTAGATCTAAGCAAGACATAGGTGGCCACACTCTCTCTCTGCTCACGACTGGTCACAAATCCGGCCGGACCACCTCGACCGGGGCAGGGGTGTAGGTGCATCGTTCATGCTGTCATCAGCGGCGAGGGAGGAGACCAACGGCTGCCCGCGCGTCCCGATCGGCGGCCGTGCCGTTCTATTCGATAGAGCGCCGGCTCGGGAGGGCCTCCGACCCCTTCTTCCTTCCTGTGGTATTGTGGCCAAGATGTGGCCTCCCGACGCCATCTTTGCCACATGCTGATGACCCTCAGGTATATATTCATTCGAACCTGCCTTGATCTACTTCCCTAGCTCCCCACGCGGCTGCGTGTGGATATTTTTCTACTTCCGTCGCCTGTTCCAAAGCCGCCTAGACTTTTACTATTATTAGAGGTAAAGGTAGTTCATATAGTCGAATCTAAGAGTTGGTTCAAACAGGGAAGAAAGTGGGAAAGCTGTAGCATGAATCTAGGACTTGGTTCTAAGAGGAAACGGGGGAAAGTAGTAGATACTGGCTACCCAACTGGTCTCTTGGTTGAAAAGGCGAAGAAAGCATGGTGGATGGCGAAGGGTGGGGGGAAGTGGAGTCTCTTGGTTGAAAAAGGAAAGAAAGTGAGGTGTGTTGGGAGACAACGCAAATGAGAATGAGCAGGTCTACATTTCCTGTGCTCACATAGGAAAATGTCGCCGAGGAGATAAAAAATGGGACAAATGCAGACATCTTTGCTCGAGTGTTTGCCGCTCTCGGCAACCACATCTGCCTCACCACTTTATGCCCCTACTGTCCCTACGTCCATATCGCTACCGTTAATGTAAAATCACATGAGGCATTAAGCAATGCCACCTAATGTCACCATAAGTAATGGTCTAGTGCCGTCGATAAATTGAAGCAATGCCACCACCATTTTATGAAGTGCTTCTGTCTTGCTTTATTTCCCATGAATTGTGTTTTTGCAGTTACACTTAAATCCCACACCGCTAACATTGCTTCATCCCAGTGGAACTGCACAAATTTGATTGCCCATTTATTGACCATGTGCTACTCTCATGACAGTAATACTAATGCTATTGTTCTGCATGTTAATCTAGTGGCAGTGTTGATGTGATGTGATGCTACTTACTTAAGGGCACTTTCATCTTTGTCAATCTAGTGCCAATTATAACACAATAGATGCTGCAGTTAATCATACGCCACTGCAAATATCTGTCACTGTTTAAATAACCGTATTTCATATTTGCGCAAACATGCATGTCTGTTTCCATATCATTTGTATCTGCGCAATCAAAAGTACACACCTCAGTTTTAGTACAACTGCACACAAAATGACATGGCTATTCCTAGCTGTCGTCCTCTAACCTCCAGTGTTCCAGGTATTCCTACATTGGTAGTAACTAGGTAGAATAACCAACGCAAGCTAAAAGAAGCTGATTCGTACTACGTTTTACTTCCTGATTGTAGTGCAGGGACGAGCGAAAAGAACTGCATCCTAGTCCGGAATGCACTTTCTACGAGTTGATCCATGGACCGAGGACTAGCTGGCACGGCTGCATGGAGGTTTTTGGGATAGGTGCATGGACAAGAGGCATTGTGGTCTGCTTATTTCTGCAAATAGCGGTGCTTAAATTTAGTGGAATGCACAAGAATTTTAGCTGGTCAGTACACTACATGGTTCGGTTCAGCATTCCAGAGTGAACTCCAGGAAAAACCAGGGCGAACTCTAGGAAATTTAAGCCTAGGGAGGCCCTTTGCTCAGAGAAGCCTTGCTTGTTTTTTCCTGATTTGTAAACCTTCTCACAAATTTGTCTTTTGCTGTGAACTAGTATATGTTTGTTATGTTCTATGAATCATTGAGATGTATACAATTGCTTAACTTATGCTTTTCAAGTTTTTTATGAAGCCGAGTTTAATGTGAGTGTTCCACATGAACGCTGGACTAGCGTGTGAACGTTTGGAATTTACATTGTGGCCTCAGTTAACTGCATGAACCACTGTAACAAGATACGTAGTTTCTTATATGTCAGACAACTATTGATTGTTAGCTGGTCGATAGCCTAGTTTTGAAGCGAGCTGAGCCAATGTGTCGTGTTTTGCACAACTGCTTACAAGTGGGGAGAGAAGAACAATATCACGGATCCGCTTACCTGCCCTTCGTTGGGAGAGAAGAACAGTGGCAGATACGAGTGTTGGCTTTCTTGAAGACGGTGAGGGAGAAGGGGATTCAGCGAAGAGTAAAATGATGGTTGCTTCGTCGGTCAAACTTAGACTGCGGGGAGGTGGGGTTTTGTGATACGACGGCTCGTTCTTGCTGGCGCTTCTGACCGGGGTGACTCTCACTTTGCATAGTGCCTTCTAATTTGGTGGATGGAATTCGGGCCCGCGCGCGCATGGCCTGCATGTCGGTGAACAAAAGTAAAATGGCATTCAGTAGAGGGAGACATTTTGATGACCTAGGAGGAGCCAGAAGCGATAGTGTATCCACTATACTAGTAGTAATTGTTTTTCTGGTAGCTGGAGAGTGTCTCCACTGTACTACTAGTAATTGTTTCTCTGGGCCCAAGACAAAACAGCCCATCCACCCTAGTAAATAATAAAATCAATTCAAAAGCCCATATATTTACTTAATGAGAGGCGCTACCCACGCCCAGCACACCGCCCCCAAAAAAAACCGGGTGCTCTTCTTCCTCCTCACTCCCACCCACCTCACGTCAGCTTGCTCCACTCGTACCCCCAAATTCCTCACCTCACTCCTACACAAAACCCCAGCTCCCCTTCGTCCTCACTCCGACAGAAACCCCCCAGTTCCCCTTCTTCTTCACTACTTTTCTACAACTAGGCTCGTCATTCGTTACTCTGCTCAAATCCGTGAGCGCGACGCGATGCCCTCGAGGAAACTGGAGTCGGCTGACCCTAACGCCAAGAAGATGATGCTCCCGCCAGCGGCGACGCATGTTGTAGATCCCGCACTTCTAGATGGCTGGGAGAAGCGGCGACCCGCCCCACGGATCCTAGGAACCGTAGAATCTCGGGTGGACCGCATCAACGATCTCCGGCGCCGTCCTTGGGGAGATCATCTCGCTTCTCCCCACCAAGGATTGCTTGCCCTTTTAAGTCCTCTCAATTCGGCGGCGCCCTCTTTGGCGCACCATGCCTCTTAATCTCGACTGTCATCAGCTATCTCTCTTCAATGATTTTGAAATCCCTAGAGCCATCATCTCCTCCCACCAGGGATCCGTTCAAAGCCTCTGCATCCCGTCATGCTACCTGAGCAAGCATACCATGCCCTGCATGGTGGACACCTGGCTGAAATCCCCTGAATTCATAGAACTACAGCTGCTTGATTTCTACTATTCCCCTGGAAATCACCTACCAGATACCGAACGCCATCTACCTGTGCCCTCAAAGACCGATGTCCATCTCGCGTTTTCCTCCTCTCTCCACACCGCCACCTTTGTGTCAGGCGACCTACCGCATAACTGGTACTAAACCTTCGACTCCCATTTCTCAAGAAACTTTCAATTGTGCGGGTTCGTATATCAGAGGCCTCATTGCACAACATCATCCACTCCAGTTGTCTTGCCCTGGAGTGCTTGGTGCTTGTTTTCACAGTTAGAATCGGTTGTCTCCAAATAAAGTCGCCTAACCTTGTAAGAATTGGAATTTCTTTTGACGAAAGGCAGCTCATCATCCAAGATGCCCCTTCACTTCAAAGGTTGATCCTTGATTCTAGTTATTCACCGTCGCAAATAACCGTCCTCTCTGCGCCTAAACTGGAGACCTTGGGTGTAATACATGATCTCTCTGCTCATTTCAAGATGGTGTTTGGCTCCACAGTTCTTCAGGTACTTTATATTATCATCTACACTTGTAACCATAAGCTGCATTTTAAATTTCTGCGCATAAGTTATATATCAACTCGGAGTACACATTTTGTACTAATATTATGTTCTATGCTCAATGAAGAGTTTCTCCATGGATAGCCTATCAATGGTGCTGGATTCTATCAAGATCTTATATATCCAAATGAATAGTTTTGATCTGAACAAGATTATTGGCTTGCTGCAATGCTTTCCATGTTTGGAAAAGTTGTATATAAAGGTGATAATTTCACGCACATTGGAAGCCCACATATAGTGTACTAGAATTAACCGTTCAGTTGTAGCTCTTTCCACACTCTTTTTTTAGACCTTAACTGTTTTCAATCTTCATGTCTATTTAGGCAAAAGGACAAGGTAAGAAAGTTATAACCAATCGGTGGATTCGTAAGCACCGGGATTTTCTCGCTTCTCATGACATTCGGTTGAAGACAATAACGCTAGAATGATATGTAGCCAACAACGCAAACACTAGATTTGTCACATTCTTCCTGCTGAATGCGAGGTTACTATTGTCCATCAGGCTTATGTTTACCAGCAACATGGTTTTGATGGATGGGTATGTCGAAGAGCAAAAAAAGGAGTTTCAGGTGGGCAAAAGAGCTTCTAAACGTGTCGGGCTTCTATTTACAACATATTGTGGTCATAATCCAGTAAATTTTACGACCCAGGATGTTCATTCTATGGACCTGACCGATCCATTTGATCGTGGATGCCAAAACAAAGGCTTGCGGAGTTAGATATTGTTGCCCTTTTCAATCTGGGTTTTGTCTAAACCTGATTAACAATTAACCCTCATGCTTTTCTACAGTTTATAAGCTGGAGTTAGATGTTCTTGCCCTTTTCAACTCGGCTGTGACTGTCATATTTTCTTTGAAACAAGGCAAATGGCTTGCCATTCGTTTAATTTAGAGTGAAATATTGTAACAAATCCCAACCAAGGGAAATAGCATCACTCTCGCCGGCTTCTTGAGCTCACTATGCATTACAGAAGCCAAGTGATTAGCCCCCACCAGCACCCATAAACATATTTCAAACTAGCACACCAAATGGCTGTAACTTTTCATAGGAAAGGCTGCATGACCGTAACAGATTTTGATTTTGACATTTGGGACCCACGAGGAAATAGCCTATCCAAGGTGGTGTCGACTTACTAGCTAGTCAACAAACGATTCTGCCTACCAGCCATTGGATTGACATCCAACATCTATCGTGTATCTTCTATCTCTTGTCTTCTTCCTCCAGCCGCCCAAACGAAACCACCCCGCCGGCTCCGCCTGCTCCCACCTCCCATGGCTGGCTACTCCTCTGCCGCCCTACCGTACCCTCTAACGTTGGCTAGTCCCTCCCTCTATTCCCCCACACATCATGTTATTCTCCGGCGATGTCAGCCCCAACACGCACCCGCACCCGAACCAGTCAACCCTCATACTCCCCTTCGCCTGCGACTGGACCAGCGCATCTTCCACGGCTCTTGTTCGTTCTGTTCGAGTCCTCGCCGTCGTCCTCGGCCTTGGTTCACTCGCTGTGCGCGGTGCGCCGCCCTCTTGCGTTGCCAACGTCGTCAACAACCGAGAGGAATAAGGAGACGACTGTACTTGGAGAAGATGACAGTAGGGACCCACCAGCATCATGGCAGTACGCAAGCAAGTGCCTCGTTATTACAAGCCCCAAAAAATGATTCCTCCTAATGGTTGGACATGGGGCTCACACCATTGTAAACTTAGTCAATAAACGAGAGAATTACACAACGAGCGGCTGACACGAGGGACCACACAGTTGTTATTTACTTTTTTTTGAGGAACAAGCAGTTGTTATTTATACTAGTTTTAGCGACGGATCAGGGTAAGAACGGGGCTGTGCGGGGGCTATGGCCCGTCTAGCCAGGGTTTTATTTATCTTTACCACATCATGAGCCCAGTTGTGTTATTTTCTTGCTGAAAATGGCTAGCCCAGTTCTATTTTTTAAAGAAATACCCAAACGAGGCCTACTTGCTTTATCAGCCTATTTGGTGCAAATCTTTCAAGACGAGGAGAGTTTCATTCGGTTTGCCCAGAAATGGGCTGTACATTTTTAAAACACATCAAATCGGGAATTAGTTTCAATTTCTTTTTAATTACAAGATTTTAAATTCCATTGATTTTTATGCATGGACAATTATTTGGATTTTATATTTATATAAATTATTTTCAAAATAGTTTGCATGCGACTCGATATTTCGGGATTAAAAACAGTTGACCGCACTGAAATATGTGAAATTTCGTATAATTTTTAATCGTGGCCACAATATGGGGTGTAATGCTAACAAAAAGAAGATGAGCTCCAAAAAATTTCTTAAGAATTGGCAAATGGTCTGTAAATTATTAGAAATAATGGCAGATGGGATGTATGCTGTTTTCCACAGATTTGAGGCTGACTTGTTCGCCTACTACAGGTTGACGCGTATGCTTTCCTAAAAAAAGGTTGACACACACGCAACACCGTGTCAACTTAGTGAACACACGAGAGCAGTGACTGTTGGATGTCCATCCAACGGGCGTCATGCTTCTTCAATCTCTGCTCTTCCTGCTCCAGTCACTCAAACAAGAGCCGGCGGGACTGCCTGCTGCCTCCTCCCACAGCCGGCTATGCTGCTGCGCAGGCTTCACCGCCCCATCATTCTCCCATCGCTGGCCTAGCCATCCCTCTACTCATCCACACCTGCTGTTATTCTCCGGTGACGGCAGACGAACCAGTAAACCCTCGTACTCCCCTCCGTGTGGGAAACAACTGCCGAGTCTTCCCTGGCTCCGTGTCGTTCCCTTCCTAGGCCTCGCTGTCATCCATCGTCCTGGTGCTCTCAGCGCGGCGTGGTCAACGTGGTCAACGAACGACATGCATCGGAAGTGGACTGTACGTGGAGAGGCTGACAGCTGGGTCCACGGTCGCACGCATGGAAATGCCTCCTTATTACGCGCAAAATAATGATTCCTGCACCTGACAGTTGAGACCCACCGGAAGGGCCTTTGTATTTCACGAAAAAATGTTACCCCGCTGACAGGTCGGACCCACCAGCTATATCTTTGCACGCAAGGAAATGCCTCCTTATTACGCACAAAAAAAATGAATACTCCCCCTGCTAGCTGGGACCCACAATAGTGGGAGGCTGACTTGTGGGCCTACTAAGTTGACGCGGACGGAGGGCTTTGTCAACTTAGTCAACAAACGATTCTATCACCAGTGACCATTGGATTGTTAACATCCAACGGTCGTCCTGCTTCTTCAACCTCTGATTTTCTTGCTCCAGCCATCCAAACCACCGCGTGCTCTTGCCTCCCATGGCCGGCTGTGCTGCCGCGGAGGCCTCACCGCCCCCTACTACTCCCACCGCTGGCCAGGCCCTGCGGTGACGGCAGCCTCACACCGCAGCCGAACCAGTGAACCCTCATACTCCTCTCCACGTGGGCATCCACTGCCGCGTCTTCCCCGGCTCCGTGTCGTTCCCTTCTTTGGCCTCGCCGTCGTCCACCACCTTGGTGCTCTCGGCGCGGCGTGGTCAATGTGGTCAACGAACGACTTCCATCGGAAGAGTATCAGACGTTGAGAGGTCGGCCGGGTCCACACCGCAACAAGGAAGTGCCTCCTTATTACGCGGAAAATAATGATTCCTCCACCTGACAGCAGGGACCCACCGGACAGGCCACCGTATTTCACAAAAAATGATTCGCCCCCTTGACTGCCGGGACCCACCAGCTACATCTTTGCACGCAAGGAAGTGCCTGACAGTCGGGACCCACCCAGTCAAGCGTATGTAGCATTGTCATTACGGTGGCGAATGTATGCGTACATCTTGGTCGATGTAGAGCGCGCCGCGTAGCATGTACACGCGTCGTCTGGCGGCGGTGCAAGAAAGTAAATACGGCCACGTATGTACATACGGGCGGGGTCTCGAACACCTACTCGCACATACGTACAGCCATGGCTCGTGTACATGGCTATGGCTGGGACGGAACAGAGAAACTGCGTCGTCGTCGTGTTCATGGGGAGGCAACGGAATGCATCGTGTTCATCGGTAGGCAACGGAACACGTGCTGTTCATCGGGAGCCAACCGGCTTGGATGGAACAGCCGATGGAAACGAGGCCTGGCATACCACAGAACGGAGGAAACGGCCTTGTGTTTGACCGGCCACGATGGAAACGGGATCCTGTTCATCGGGAGGGGTCTGGAGTACCACAAAACGGAGGAAACGGACCTCCTACGGTCGAAACGGGGTCCTGTTGATCGGGAGGCTGTGGCGTATCGCAAAACGGAGGAACCGGACTTGTGTTGGAGCGCTACGTTTGAAACGGGGGTCCTGTTCATCGGGAGGGGTGTGGCGTACCGCAAAACTGGACTCCACATGATACTGTTCATCTCCATCATCGACTGCCTCCACGGGCTACTGTTCATCCACCGTCGAGTGCCTCCACGGGCTCCTGCGTCGAGTGCCTCCACAGGCTCCTGTTCATCCACCGTCGACCTCCTCCAGCTTCCACCTCCGGCTGTTCATCCACGGGCTCCTGTTCATCCAGCCTCCACCGGCTACTATTCAACCAGCCCTCTCCACGGGGTCCTGTTCAACCACCCCTCCACGGGCTACTGTTCATCCAGGCCTCCACCGGCTACTGTTCAACCAGCCCTCCACCGGCTACTGGTCAACCATCCCTCCACGGGGTCCTGTTCATCCAGCCCTCCACGGGGTCCTGTTCGTCCACTGGCTCGATCGATCGGGGTACTATTCATCCAGCGGCAACGGCCTCTACTACCACAGGTTCCTGTTCATCCAACCCCCAATGGGAACTATTTATCCAAACCCCCCCACAACGCTCACTGTTCATCAGATGCAGCATCGGTCAGCTTCAGTTAGCAGCAGTAGCGAAGGAATCACTCGGGTTCAGCTAACAACAAGGGATCGATCGGGGTTCAGTAATGTAGCTAGTGCAATTGCTCGGGTTCAGTTAGAGCCTGCAGTGCAATCGCTCGGGTTCAGTTAGAGCGCAACGCCTCGCACACGCTGCGATGTCGTCACGAGAGAAACGCATCGCCGCCCCGACCACCCACCGTAACCGGGAACTCCCCCGATATTTTCCTCGCCCTCGCTTCTACCACGGTTTTCTCCGTCATGGACGGCCCAAAGAATGTCATGCAGCTGCGTCTCCGGCCGCCCAGGATGAAAAGCCCATTTTCTGTCATGATTTTTTGTCATAGAAGTAGGAGCCCACCACATCTATGATGATACCGGGTTTTTTCACAATTATCGCCATAGAAGTGTCATAAGCATGACAGAAAAAAATTTCGTTCGGCCCAACATTTCACGGATGTGTCTTTTTTTGTAGTGTTGGGGATGCGCATGTCGACGATGTGCTCGCCCGCATCGTCGGCCATGAGGAACGACATGCAGGCAGAGCATTGGTCCGTAGCGGTCAGCCGAAGACTGAAGAGTTTCCAGAAGAATGCCACTAAGGGCATCACGCACAGAAAGGCCTCGCACAGGTAGGCGAATATGGAAAAGAAGAGGATGGAGTTCGGGTGCAAATGCAGCAAGTGGATCTGATAGTGGCTGAGGATGGCATTGAAGAAATCAGAAAAGGGCGGCAACAACCCACCAAAGACAGAGTGGAGGAAGAAGGGGAAGGTCATGCCCTCCCGCAGGGCGGACGGGCATGACGCCAGCCAGGTCTTTGTTGCCCCGTGCTCATTATGTGAGTTGGCTGTCATCGGCCGCACCTTATCCAGGCCCTCTTCATTGAGGATGATAGAGTTCAACAGCGCCGGGCCCGGCCCCGACCGAACCGGCGGCCCCGAAGCGTCTGCCTTGCCCTTTGCGGTGGCGAAGAGCTTCCTCTTGGGGGCCATGGCGGCGGCGGCGAAGATCGAAACCAAAGGGAGCAGAGGAGCAGTATGCAATAAGGCGGAGAGGGAGATGAGAAGCAATGATGTGCCCTGCGGGCAGACTTTATGCCCAAGACGGTGGTTACTGAGGCGTCATGGGGAGTGGGGGCATCCCCGTCCCATCATACTGCCATGCGTCCCTACCTGGGCCTGACAGTCTTAGGCCCCATGCCGTTTTGTCCTCCCCCAACGGGCGGAACATGCGCACTACAGGCCCAGGGGCTACTGTCAGCCCAGTAGGAACCAGGGTACCACGGGCCACCCGCCTACGGCCTAGGAAAGACCACTTGGCCCAAATCATAAGGCAGCCCACCGACGGGCGCCACGAGCTAGCAGCCTCGCGAGGACCCTGCCTCGCAAGGGGCTCCCTTCCGTGAAGGACTTCACCGATAATACTACCACTACAGGCGGCCTCGTGAGGCCCCTCTTGCGAGGCACCCTCTCTTTAGGCCTCAGAAGGAGCTATGCAGGGCGGACACCGCCCGTCATGTGGGTGACGTCGATAAAGCAGGCACCAGCCTGCGTGGTTAGGACAGTTCCCCCTTTGGTGCTTAAGGAGCAGCTATGCCAACCTGCCCCCAAAGCAAGTCCCAAGGGTTTCCCCTCTGGTGATAGAAGACCAAGATAGTGGTGTGGCAGGATAGAGCTCATCGTGGGGCCCGTGGCGCGTCATGGATAACACCTTTTGCAGGCAAAGACCATCTTTTGTCAGGAGAAGCACCGACACCTGTCCCCTTTCAAATGCCGCGCAGTGGTAGCCCTTTCCCACTCATATTTTCAGGGAAGAGGCCCAAGACATCTATATAAGGGGAAGTGCAGCCACCGTAGCAAAGGATTGGCTCGTTGCCTCGTGCCCAAATCCTAGCGCCATTGCTAGCACTCTCGATCCCCAACTCATCTTGTAGCTCAAGGGGCACTGTCCACAAGCAAATACAACCAAGAAGGAGTAGGGTATGACGCCACAAGGTGGCTCGAACCTGGGTAACTCTCTGTGTTCTCTCCATGCCTAGCTCATAGCCTCGTAGACGCAAAGCCAGGCCCCTAGAGCTTGAACCAGGGTTTTTGGAGGATTCCTGTGCCTCATAATCAATCCCCCGACATATGTGTATGTTGTTCTTCCTCTAGTGGTGTCATGAATGTCAACTACATGACACTTCACCATGATTCGGCCTAGGGAAGGCATTGGGGAGTAATAAGTAGATGATGGATTGTGAGAGTGACAGAAGCTTCAACCCTAGTTTATGAGTTATTCCGTAAGGGGCTGATTTTGGTCCATATGTTTCATGCTATGGTTATAGTTATCTTAATTCTTCTTTCATAGTTGCGGATGCTTGCAATAGGGGGTAATCATAAGTGGGTTGCTTGTCCAAGTAAGAACAACACCCTAGCACTTTTCTACCCACATAATCAACTAAACATAATAAACATGACTAGATGAGAATTCCCATGTGTCCATGAGAACATTTGGCTCACTATAAGAAGTACTCCAGGCTTGTCCTTTGCTATAAAAAGGATTGGGCCATCTCCCTGGACCTTATTACTATTGTCACTTATTACTTGTTACGAATTATCTTGCTATCAAACTACACGTTACTACTACTTTTAGTGCTTGCAGAGAATAGCTTGCTGAAAACAACTTATCATTTCCTTTTGCTCCTCGTTGGGTTCAACATTCTTACTTATCGAAAGGACTAAGAATGATCCTCTATACTTGTGGGTCATGTAACACCCCTGTAATAAAGCTATAGTGGTCCCAGACTAATTGATGCGGAGCATCCCACGTTCATCCCCATGTACACTCCCACTACTCTCCAAGCCCCAAGTGGACATATGACGAGACCTCGAACAAACGCCATTGGACACAAGGTGAACTCGCTCCTCTCCGAACCTTCACTTCCCACATGTGAGACATGGTTACTACCTCAAATATATGTGCTATGCATGACCAGGAACAAGGAGGAAGACCATGGACAAGACGGCGAGGACACCAAGTACACGGACCAAGAAAAGAAGCTGCCTGGTTACAGCGGCGGGACGTCCGACCCGGACCGGACGTCCGACGACTCCCAGGCTCCGGACGACCGGGCCCCTCCGGACGACCGTGCCAGCGACCACCGAACCGAATCTGCGGACATCCGAAGAACTCCGGACGTCCGGGACCTCGCGAGCCTCCGGATGACCGGCCCCCTCCTTACGTCCGACCGAAGCGCACCCGAGCCGAATCTACGGATGTCCGAAGAGCTCCGGACGTCCGGACCTTCCCGAGCCTCCGGACGACCGGAACCCTCCGGACGTCCGGCGCTATCTGCTCACAAGACAGTGTATTGGACCGAGTCCATGTATCCTCCACTTACCCCTTCGCGGCCCATGACTATATATACTCCTCCACCTCCTCCTAGTTAGGGTTAGCATTGGATTAGCTCATATTCTTGTGTGAGAGCCTTTGCTCATCCACTTGGCTACTTCTCCTCCGAGATCAGGACCTCTCCGGAAAAGATCCCCCAAGCGGATTCAAGACCCCCTTCTAGGGTGGACCCCATCAAGACCTCCTCTCGGAGAAGAACGGTTACCGTTTGTATCTTACCTTTGTTGATCTTGAATCTTGTGCCACTCTATGTGATCGGTGATCTAGCACTTGTGTGATTGATCTCTTGTCGGTTTCGTGATCTCTCTCTCGTTTCCTCCGTGTTTCCCTCGTGTTCTTCCGCGTGTTCCTCGTGATTCCCCGTAGGATCCGCTCCAACGTGAAAGATCGCCCACGTAGGGTTCCGCCCTACATCATCTATGGATCAGAGCTTAGGTTGATCACGTTTTTGGAGCCCCTACCCCTCTTTTTATAGCTTGATTTTGTTGATTTCGTCCTAAATTCGAAAATCCCCACCAAAAATAGCCCCAAATTTTTTGTGATTTGTTAGTTTTGATGATGTTTTGTTGATTTTGATCCATGGATTTGCTTGGTTTCGAGTGGATCTAGCATCTCCCCAAGTTTCCCCACTTTCCATCCACAAAATCTCCTCAATTTTGACCCAAAAATCCCCAAATTCCGCCCAAAATCGCGTCCCGAAACTCACATCTCGCGTTGACCCCGACCCACCGGACGACCGGCGTTTTACGGACGTCCGGAGCCCCAGGAACGACCGGACGTCCGACCTTTTCCGGACGACCGGAACCCCTAACCCGCACCGAATTTACGAATTTCCGACATTTCCGGACGTCCGACGCCCCGGACATCCGACCTTTCCGGACGTCCGTAACCTGTAGTTTCAGACTTTGGCTGATTTTTGTTTTGTCCATAACTAATTCATCCGAACTCCGATTTTGACGTTCTTTAGCTCGTTTTGAAGCTATTGACATCCCCCTTCCCACAAAAATACCACCACCACCATTTGACTCCATCAAATTTTTGAAAATTTGGCAAGTTTGCATAGGCGTGCCCACCATACACTTCCGCCACACCCAACTTAACCCAACTGTTGACTGAGCTTTTTCGAGTTGTGGATTGTGTCTCCTAAGGTGTTTCGGCTACTTAGGGACGGCAACTTCAACTCCGACACGTGTATAGCCCATCATTCCACTTCCGCATTGCCAAGTGCAAACCACCACCGCTTTCCGCTATCACCATTTGACATTTGCCTTTGAGATTTTGAGTTTGCGGTTTTTCCGCTTCCTAAGGTGTTTCGGCTACTTAGGGACGAGTCTCCATCATCTTGGTATCTACATCAAGAACACCGCCACTCATCATCGCAGCGACGGTAACCTCGATGACACCATTGTATATTCCCTTGCAAATTGCATTGATAACCCCTAGCCCATTTTGAGTTACTTGCCTATCGAGACTAGCCATTTGAGTATTGCCGCAACGTTACTTGTGCACATTAGTGATCATACCTTCCATTACATACCATACCATATTGGTATCATATCATCCATTGTGTCTCAAGTTTGTTCCCGCATACACACAATTGCTATCTTGGTTTGTGCATTGTACAAAGTGGCCATACAAAAAAGAAAGAAAGAAATAAAGCTTTTAAGCAAAAGAAAGAGAGCAAAGAAGCTTGTAAGCAAGTGCCATAGCATCATACCATATTGCATATAAGATTGTCATATCCGATCATCTTGGATCATCTTGAAAGAAACACCGGGAACCATACATACATAGCATACTTGGGATAGAAGTTTATCCATTTTGCATCAAATAGGTTGTGCACAAGTGTCGTATCCGCCTATTGAGCAATCGTGCTAGCGTCTCTCTTGAGTTGTGCAACACGAGCGCTTTTCCGTGGATTCCACATTTTGTGCTCATTCCTTGGTTGCACGACCCCATTTATCTATTCGTGTGTGTGTTTCCGTGTGCCATTCTTTGCTATTGGTCCATTTGTTTCGCTTATGAATTTGTGAATCTCTTTCAACATTATTGACTCTTGCTAACATTTTGCATTAAATTTTGTGCCACTATCCTCACCGAGCTCCTCCATAAGCTTTACTTGTGTAGGTGTGAGAACCGACAAGGATTGGTACCAATAGTGCTATTTCATTGTCCGCATTTGAGTGAACTTGATTCATTGTCAGCATCGGTCAAGGTACATTGGTATAAGTTCTTCTCTTTCTCCCACTCATATTTGCTCGAGTCTTGTGATGGATAGGCAAGGCATTTCATCTCCGGTCTTCGACAACAACGACGGCGTGAACAACTACATCACCAAAGCGTCTCTCTTTGATCTACAACAACAAGTGCAAGGCACACAATCAAGATTGCGAGAGCGCATCGAGAACATCTCCATCGACATTCATCACTCCGAAGCAAGGAGAAGGGACTACTTCGACAAGAAGCTTGCCGCACATAAAGAGGAGCAAGATGCAAGGATGGAGGAGATTCGGCCTTGATCAAGTCTTCTTCCCCTTCGTCATCTTCAAGGCGGCGACATTCAAGCCACAAGTCTTGAGCGTGAAAAAGATGCCGCGCAAATCGCCCTCGTCCCACATCTACATGGCGACCACCATCACGCTCGTGATCCACATCGTCATGAAGGGCAAGTCACCTCCAAGCATCATGTGCACGACATTTACCCATTTAACGACATCTACTACGAGCTCAAGCACGACAACGACATCATCATCATGAAGATGCTCCACAAGCGCAAATGCACAAGTCCCAAGAAGCCCTACTTCACGCAAAGTCGAAGCTTCATAAGCACAAGAGAAGACCGCGAGACGAGCACCACCAAGACGACGCTTCTGGCTACATCAACCACTTCGCATCTTCGCCAAGTGTTCTCAAGGCATCTTCGCTTTTGACGACGCATCTTCGCCTACTTCCCACGTGTACGCCTACATCGACTTCATCAAGTCCAAGGCGACCACCGACAAGCGAGGGCGACACTTCCATCTTCTAAGCCCCTCAAGGAAGATGGCCGAGCATGGGAAACTCCCTTCGGTCATGGAGACGAGCTATGAGGTGCCACATCATATGGGCCTCCAACACCAAGACGGTGACAAGACGGTCGAGCGAGGGCCATCCCCTTCGACCACGGCGACGAGAGCGAACCTCTTCAACAACATGAAGACGGCGCCAACATTGGACTCCTCCGAGTCAAGCTACGCGACCGCTCATGGAGACATTTGCACCTACATCTCTCCGGCACCCACATATGTCGAGATGCCCCAATTGCCATGCGAGGAGAGCCACCACCACATGAGTGACATGAGTGACTACACCATACGTGACATTGAGAGCATTTCCTATGAGAGGATGAGTGTGACCACCACTAGCCCCACACATGAGAGCATGCCACACATCCTATGTGAGGTTGAGCGCCATTTGAGTGACTCCACCCACCATACGCAAAGTGAGAGCATCCTTGAGGGAGTGAGTGAGCCACAACACTTAGTGAGTGAGGTAGTTGACACAACACATGAGGCCACTATGATTTCTAACGACTTAACCTCTACTCCTAGTGTGTTTTCTTCTTTGGTGCTAGGTCTCCTACATGACGACATGCCTATCCTTGACGAGTCTATCCCTACATTGGAGACGACGATGGCCATGGTGGACGATGATGCACCCCCCACATGGTTCCATCAAGATGAAGATGACAACGAGACGATCTTCAACACCTCACCTACAACACATGAGCGACGCTCCAACGGTAACATAGGTGATGGTGCTTCTCTTGTCCCACTAGTGGACTCTCTTGACTTCGATTGCTCCCATGATGTTGACACACCTATTACCATGCTTCATGCTAGTGAAACTTCTTCATGCCTCGACTTACCTATTTATGATGAATATGATGATGAGCATGTTGAGTTGCCTAGTTGTGGTGCTATGCTCCATAGGATATCATGTGAAAATTCTATTGGTCACTTCATGTTTGACAATCCATTGAACTTGTCATATGCTATGAGTGAGATCTCCCATATTGCCTCATTTCAATCTCAACATAGTAACTATGCATGCCCCATTAAAATAAACCCTATTTGCACTTATGGCATAGATGACGAGATGATGGTCATTGGCTTTTGCTTCTCTTGTGATGATATTGCCATGCTTCCTTTACATGATTTGCACAATTAGTCTACTATTCCATGCCATGATCACATTGTTCCAAATATGCATTGTTTTGGATGTTGTCAATATTCTCCACGTGATGTTTCTACTCTTGCTCATGAGGAGACCCCCATAGTTTCCTCATACATGTTTGGAGATTTTGATTCATCCCATCCTTTGCATGATTTCCATGATTGCTTGCACCATATGCATTCTATGAATAACAATGCTCGACATATTTCCCATGATGCATTACATAATTTGAGTCTCCATTACGCTATACATAATAACAAACCTATCATGATGGATGACATGTTTCTATATCACGCATCTCATTTATTTGAGCATTGGCTATTTTGGGCTAACCGACACATGCACGTATGCATCATGATGGATGATGTGTACATCTACCACGCACACACAATTTTCTCTTTGTATTTGTTTTGTGTAGGTACCCACATACACTCGTCAACATCTCAATCCCATGAGTTGAGGAAACGAGCTCTTGAGAGCAATGATGCTTTGGGATCCCGTGGACTATCCTTACCACCGTTCCCTTCGCGCAAGGACTACGCGCATCTCTTCTACTTGGCTCTCACGGCTATGGGCTATTTACCACTTGTCACCTTTTGCTCATTTTCCCGTGTTCACTTTGCATGTTATGCTTGCTCCTATGCCTTTGCCATGCAATTGTGACCCTTTGCTTGCATATACCCATGATTCACCATTATGCTACTTCTATGTGTATTTGCATGCTTTGTGGAGATCCTTGTTGCTTTTGCCATGTTTATCATGTGCCCCATGCTATTGATGCTATTTTGCTCATATCTTGCCTTCATGCTTGTGACATGTCATGTGAAGTATTCATGCACACTATTTGCACCCATGACATGATTGCCTTGATCCCTTCTAGTACGTTGCATCTTCGCACTACTAGCTTGCTTCACTTGATTGATACGATTGCTTGCTATGTTACATCACCCATGTTCCACTATTACTTGCTTTCTTGGGTTGATGACATATATGCTCATGCCTCTCACATGATATATCTTGATCATTGTCTCTTGTGTCCATTAGTTGCCTCTCTCATATCCACTTGTATTGAGTGCAACCATACTAGGCTTATTGATCTTGGAGACTTTGACACTTTACTAGTGATGCATGCTTGTTTGATTGAGCCTCTTGTATTTGGATGTTCTTACATCATATGCCTCCATACTTTGAAATGCTCCCTTGTACTTTCTTATGATGAGCATGATGCATACACTTGTTGGTATCTTACCACACGAATGATAGGTTTTGCACTTGCGCTTAACCTCATTTGTTTTTCCGAGTGTTTGTCATGTTCTTTCATTTTGAAGGATTCACAAGGCATTACCGTTAGGAGACATATTGGTTATGTGAAGGCATACATGATGTGCAACTCCAACATCTTAGGAACATTCATAAGGTGAACTCCTTCCCTTTGAGCCATCCTCAAATACGCATATTGGATGGGTCACTCTTTCATTGTTGTTTCCTTCTTGTTGTCTACATGATACATCTCACGGACGGAGGAGCGACATTGGAGATTGGCTCTATGGACCTTTTCATTGAGGAGCGCCTGGACTTATTGGATGCACCTTCGGTTTTACACTCTTGCCACAACATCGAGCATTGGTATACCAACACCTCCATATTTGTTGATTGTGCTCATACTCATGCTCAATGGACATATCATACTCACCACAAGTTTGCACCCCATGCATGGATTGACACACATTATGATTGCCTTGTTGCATCTTGTATTCCCATGTCATCCATGATATATGAGCTTGTGCATTTTCTTAGCAAATTTGTTGTGATCTTCCTTGATGGCATATTCATACATCATGATCATATTGCCAATCATCAATTGCATGATAACATACACATGTTGAGCATCCATTGCCATATTCATGCTATTGATAAACCGTCTCACTATGACATCATTTTGCACCGTGGTTGCATTCATCATATTCACAACACAATTGTGTGCACAATGATTGCATTTGTTCCCATGAATGCTTTACATCTCATTTCATATTATCTTGCTAAGCTTCATGTGCTTTGTCATGAACAATCTTGCCTCACGGACTCATTCTTACATGATGGACACTTTGTGTGCGCTTAACCATTGTATTTCCGAGTGTTGCTTGTGTTTGCTCTTTTTGCATGTCTATCACTCCGGCGACACCGTGGACTACTTGGATTGCGCCATGTCTTCAACTTCGTCCAACTACAAGTCCGTCTACGACAACCGTTTCCATGGTGATGAGGATCATGATCCGAGGTCGGATCTTTCCCAAGGTGGGGGGGGGGAGATGATGCGGAGCATCCCACGTTCATCCCCATGTACACTCCCACTACTCTCCAAGCCCCAAGTGGACATATGACGAGACCTCGAACAAACGCCATTGGACACAAGGTGAACTCGCTCCTCTCCGAACCTTCACTTCCCACATGTGAGACATGGTTACTACCTCAAATATATGTGCTATGCATGACCAGGAACAAGGAGGAAGACCATGGACAAGACGGCGAGGACACCAAGTACACGGACCAAGAAAAGAAGCTGCCTGAAGCTTCTGGCGGACGTCCGACCAGGACCGGACGTCCGACAACTCGAGTTCCGGACGACCGGGCCCCTCCGGACGACCGTGCAGCCAACCACCGAACCGAATCTGCGGACATCCGAAGAACTCCGGACGTCCGGCCCCTCGCGAGCCTCCGGACGACCGGCCCCCTCCGGCCGTCCGACCGAAGCGCACCCGAGCCGACTCTACGGATGTCCGAAGAGCTCCGGACGTCCGGACCTTCTCGAGCCTCCGGACGACCGGAACCCTCCGGACGTCCGGCGCCTCTCACAAGATAGTGTATTGGACCGAGTCCATGTATCCTCCACTTACCCCTTCGCGCCCATGACTATATATACTCCTCCACCTCCTCCTAGTTAGGGTTAGCATTGGATTAGCTCATATTCTTGTGTGAGAGCCTTTGCTCATCCACTTGGCTACTTCTCCACCGAGATCAGGACCTCTCCGGAGAAGATCCCCAAGCGGATTCAAGACCCCTTCTAGGGTGGACCCCATCAAGACCTCCTCTCGGAGAAGAACGGTTACCGATTGTATCTTACCTTTGTTGATCTTGAATCTTGTGCCACTCTATGTGATCGGTGATCTAGCACTTGTGTGATTGATCTCTTGTCGGTTTCGTGATCTCTCTCTCGTTTCCTCCGTGTTTCCCTCGTGTTCTTCCGCGTGTTCCTCGTGATTCCCCGTAGGATCCGCTCCAACGTGAAAGATCGCCCACGTAGGGTTCCGCCCTACATCACTAATGATGCCATGTCATCACATTTTGCTAAGCTTAATTGTCACTTAGCTGAAAACCAATTCAAATTCAAATTTAAATGCAAGTCAAATTATTAGATTTTCAAAAAGTAAAATAAAAATGTAGGTTGGATTGCAAATAATCACTAAGTACTTGTCATGTAAAAAACCAACATCATTTGAAATAACTAAATGCCCCCAACCTGTTTAAAACAGTGCCAACAGCAATTTAATTGACCTTGTCAATTTCTAGAAATAGTTAAAGAGTTCCAAACCCTGAATTTTTTGTGCAGCTTCAAAATATTTCCAACTATTTGTGTGCCAACTGTCAAGCCTTACAAATATCATTTAGTATACAAACTAAATCCAAAACAGGAGCTGGTGAATAAAAATAGAAAAAAGAAAACAACCGAAGCCTACTGTACCTATGGGCCTTAGTTATACAGTAAGACCCAGCCCACCGCAGCTCTTTGTCCTACCTCCTGTTCACGTCCGATGTGGTGGACACTGCGCATGCGTCCGTGGCCAAGATGGCCACTTGCTGACCATCCATCGGGTCCACGGAAGATAAGGGCGTCGTCCGTGCACCCCCCAGCAAACACTAGCCCACTCTCCCCCTCACTCTCGCCCCCCTCGGATGGATGCTAATTTTTTTAAATAATAAATTTTTTATTAATTTGCACAAATATTACGCTAATATTTTTATTTTCAAAAATAATACCCAATTAGCCAGCAGCAGGCCGATAAGGCTAGTCAGCCAGCAGCGGGCCGGCTCGGCCTTATCAGACAACTGTGGGCCGACAGGTGGCCACTCGGCCACGTGCAGGACAACTATTGGCCGGGCCACATCGCACAAGAGTCGGTGGCGGCTGGGTCACAGGCGCCCAGTCGGCCATTGCCGACCGACCGGTCATTCGGCCCGGCTGAGCGGCCCGCGATGCCTGCCCTCTTCCTCCTTTCTCCTTTCTCCTTCTCCTTTCCCTTTTCTCCCACCGTGCTCACCTCTCTCTGTTCTTCCTTCCTCCTCTCTCTTACACGAAATAGCTCCAATTAATACACCAAAATGACCCGGTTTTTTTGCGGATTTGGCACCATGAATGGGTTCTACATAGTTAGGGGAGCCAAAAGAGACCTCGATCTACTGATGGGGTAGCTCGTGGTGGTCGTGGTGAGCATTTTGTTGGAGAATTTTTTCAGCTCGTTGGTGGAGGTTGTGGCGGCGGTGGAGGTGGAGGTGGTGGTGGTGAAGCTGGGGCAGTGGGGTGGAGGTGAAGCTCCGGTAGTTCGGTGGAGTTTCCGACTCCGGTTCCGGTGATTGAAGGCCGCCGTTCGTCGTTCGCACGCACGCTTCAAGGGTATATTTCAACAAACATTTTATTTTCCGAAGTTGCGTGCAATTATTGTTATTTGCTCCGGTAGTAAACATAAATATATTTAGGTGTGTCAGTAATTGGAGTTGCTCCGGTAGTGAACGTAAATATTTAGGTGGTCGTGGTGAGCATTTTATTTTCTGGTTCCGGTGTGCGATTATTGTTATTTGCTCAGGTAGTGAACGTAAATATATTTAGATGTCAATTAATTAGTTGTGTGCAAATTTGTAGTTGCTCCGGTAATATTCCGTACTATATGTGGATGTCAAATATTTAGGTGTGTCAGTAATTGGAGTTGCTCCGGTAAAATCCGTAATATATGTAGATGTCAAATATTTAAATATATCAATATTTGTAGTTGCTCCGGAAATATTCGTAATATATTTGTAGGTGTGTGAATTGTATTAGTTGCCCCGTCAATATTCCATAATATATAGCTAGCTTATATATATATATATACATGTCTAATACTTAGTAGTGGGGGTATTTTAAGTTGTTGCTTAATACTTGTCTTTCATTGTTAAAAAAAAATTAGGTGAGCCGAGATGTCTGATGTAGTGAAGTCCATATTTTACTACGGTCCTGGTACTGTCCAAACAACTGAGATGGGAGCTGATCTGAGTGAATTTACTCACATAGAGGTGCCAATGAGCGCACCTCAAACATGGTCAGTCGTCAGTTGAAAGAATGGATTGCGGCAAGTTTAGGGCTTGATACTGAAACACACACCATCAGTGTTCATGCATTGTGGACAAGGTTAAGTTCAATAATTTACTTTTATTTGAGTCCAATAGAGCGACACTCTGATTGGGTGCGGTGGCTACAAGGTTGTGAACGCAGGGGATGCAATCCTATTGCCTTAGTGCTTCCCGTCGTGAAGGAGGTCACTGCACATGAAGGCGAGGGTGGCTACGATCCTGGGCAGAGCAGTGGAGGGAGCCAGTTATCTATGTCAAATGCTAGAGATGATGGTTATGAACCAGGACAGAGCAGTCATGTAGAAGGAGGAAATGCTAATGGTTACGAACCAGTGCAGAGTAGTCAGGTAGAAGGAGGAAATGCCTATGGTGATTACAGTGGCGAGGTGGACGCTGACGAGGTAGATGGGCACATGCAGGACCAGATGGAAGAAGAAGACATCGATGTTGATAGGGGTCATGACGATGATTCTGATGAGTCGGATGAAGAAGAAAATGCAGAGGAGGTCCTGAATCCTGCATCATGGAATCATGACTTCTCATCTGCAATGACCGTGAACGATGGACATGATTCTGCCTGGCAATATCATCAGAACAATATTGCGACGGGTGTTATGTATCCCAACAAGCAAGCCCTGAAGGATGCAATAATTAATTGGGCAATGTCCACGCAAAGGGTTTTCACAGCTCAGCTGTCAAGTCAGAAATACCTGACAATGGTATGCAAGAACGCAGATTGTCCCGCCAGGGTGCACGACTTTCTCCCTAAGTATGGCACAAGTTGGGTGATCAATGACTTAGTTAATCACACTTGTCTTATTCCCTGCATCCCTCAAGATCATGCCAACCTTTCATCGATGCTTATTGCACGGTTGTTTTATGATGAGATAGTGCAGGGCAAAGCTATGGAAGTGAAGGCAATCCAGACAAAAGTCTTCGCCAGGTTCAAGTATATAATTTCTTATGGCAAGGCTTGGAGGGCTAAGCATGCGGCGCTTGAGAGGAGATTTGGTTCTTATTTTGACGCATATGACTCTGTTGTCCAGCTCCTCCACACACTACAGCAGCGGAATCCAGGCAAAACAGAGGGTTATGAGGCAATTTGGTCTTTTGCAGTTGGAGCTGCCTCCCCCCTATAGAGAACCCGGTGCCAACACACATCCACATGTATTAACCAGTTTTTCAATGTTGCATTATCTTTCATAGTACTCCATTCGAAGCATTAGGTAATTGTTGAACACACACCACAATTTTAGGACAACAAGGAAGGGCATGACCAAGACAACTGTTACAGAATGGGAGACAGCAAACACACATCTATGGCACGAGAATCACAAGTTTGATCTCAATGAATTCAATCTCTATTTGCGGTGCTACATGACCGGAACACGGTTACGCATCATTGAGCACTCTCACCCAGAGGAGATACCTGACCCTACTCCATCGGATATGTACCCGAGCTATGATACTTCGGGCTCTAGGTAGTACGCGGTAAGATATATTTTCTTTAAGTAATGTTGTCACATACTTTGACGTGCATACTTAATAATCGTCATGAAAATTTGCAGGCTATCTTGACACACAAACTCTACGACGACGTGACCGCCTTTGGATGATCAATCTCGTCTGGACCTCTTCTTCAACACCATCCTGTGCTACATCCCTTCTTGGAACGAATGTAGAACAAGATGTAGGCTATCTACGAGGCTATCACATGCACCTGGAGAAGCGACGTTGTTCAGCACCAGCAGCAGCAGGCACGTCCCTCCATGCACCGACATCAACCACGTCCACGTCTAACACATCAGCCGACGACCAGGCCACCCCCTCCTGAACAACCTGGCAGTTCAACGTGGCAGCACTCACAGCACTATGGTCCCATGTCGAGGTTCGTGTTTTCTCCACAGCCACAGCAGCACGGTCCCTCGTCAAGCTTTGTGTTTAAGCCAGAGCAGCCAGCAGGTGTGTGTCTTCATATTTATTGTTTTCAATATTAATTGAGGCGACCTCATTCTTCATGACTTAGAGTTCCATCGTGCAGAAGCATATGGATATCAGGCATCTATGTCGGCATCACATGATATGTGGGGGAGTGATCAACATCCCGAGGAGAACATACATGCCCAGATGTCGCAGCACACCCAGTGGATGAACATGTTTTCGACTCCTCCACCAGGCCCCACACAGGATACACAACATGACTAGGGAGAGTATGAGATTCCTCCTCGTAACATTAGGGCACCCAACAGGTTGGGATGGACACCGCCTGTAGATCCGCCTCCTCGCCAGGCCAGACGTCGTCAGTGACGCTTCTGTCTATAAGTAGAGACATGACCATCTACTTATGTATGAGACTTATGTCTATTCTATGTATGAGACAAATGACTATGTACTTATGTATGAGACATATGCCTACTCTATTTTAGTACTTTGTTATCCGAACTACAACATCATATTTAGATATAACATAATGCTCGTACAACAAGATAGTACAAACAACTAGATAGAAGTACATCTAAATTAAATGGTACGTACGACTTAACTTACAACATACAGCATAAAAACTACATGAAGTCATCATCGTCATCCTCCATCGATGCAGAACTCTTGCCCTTCGACGATGAAGAACTCTTGCCCTTCGACGATGAAGAACTCTTGCCCTTTGACGATCATCCTCGCTGTCGGCACTCCATAAATAAGTATGTTTTGCTCTGAACTTTAGGTACCTTCCACACTTTAGGTATCTTCCATGCAACCTCAGAAGTTCTTACGTATCTCCTCAAAGGTCCTGGAAGGCCACCCGCACCTACTTAATGCGTGAGCCAGCTCATTCAGTAGGGTGTCACTACTGATGAGTTCTTCCCACAGAACTAATATTTTGTGAACCCTGAAATCAGCGGCTAAACGCAAAAGACATTCGAACATACCAGTGTGAAAACTACGATCAAAAGGATATCCGGACATCTTGGCGAGACTACGAGACTACGCTACAATGCTTACCAACGTTAGTGTCGAGGGTGTTTTATAGGTTGAGAACACAAAGAAAGGCGGGAACTCGGTAGCGGGAACATATGGCGGGAGATACTGGCGGGAACTAGAGAGGGAAAATATGGTGGGAATTAGAGAGCGAAAAAATTTGGCAGGAACGAGCAAAGCAGGAAAATTTGGCGGGAACGAGCAAAGCGGGAAATTTTGGCGGGAAGTGGTGGCCCGTGACATAAGCGGGGATCGTACGGGGCAAAAATGGTGGCATGCACCAGTCGTCCTACGACTGGCCAATTAGCGCCTATCGGCCTACAGATGGTCGATCGGACCCGGTCGGCCCACAAAGAAGTCGATAGGGTTCAATCGACGGTGTGGGCCGATTAGGTCGATCGACGTGACCGGCCGACGGTGTATTATTTTTGAAAATTATTTATCGGGTGTAATATTTGTGCAAATTAATAAAATAAATGTATTATTTAAAAAATTAGCAGGATGGAGCTCACCCATATGCAACCGTCGCCGCCGCCTCGTCATTGACGTGCTCTGAAGCCTCTCCGCACCGTCATCGAAAGTCCATGAGGACCGCCATCGTCGTCTTCATTGACTCCTAGGAGCGGACCAAGCTGAAGAGAACCACATCCTCGGGATTGACCTCGTCTACACCGTCAGCCAATGAAGCTCCACACCGTTGATTCACGGCAACCAGCACTTCCCCGAGCCACGTGTGCTTCCCTAAGCAATAGTGGTGCGCTGGGATTCATTTTCCCCATCTTCTCACTCTCGATTCGTTGCTCTATCCCTCCTCGCCATTGATGTCGAGCTCCGTCTCCACCACTACTCCTAGTGCCGCCCCAGTAGAGCTTCTCCGCCCTAGGCAAGTGCGTCAACGCGCTCAGTGCACCATGGAGGTGCCGCCTGGACCATTAGAACGACCGTCTTGATCGCCTAGCGTTGTTCCCATTGAGCGCAGCTGTCGGTGTGGACAACTATCTATGGGGCAATCAAGCCCCTTTGTGGTTCTGCTCGGGAGATGCACAAGATGCAAAGAGCAGAACCAACAGAAGGTGCAAGGATCTTTTCCCAGGTTCGGGCCACCGAGAGGTGTAAAACCCGACTCCTTCTTGGTATATTGGGTGCATGTGTTGACAAGGAGCGCTCCCCCGACAAAGATGCGAGAGGGAGGCAACTACGTGTGTAGTTGTGTAAAGGGTCGATCCTTGTAAACGTTGCCATGTCCTCCTTTTGTAGCTTAAGGGGTAACCACAGTGGCAAAAATTTGACATGATGATTAGATAGTAATCAGTGCTATCATACCTAACTCTGCTAGTTAGGACAAAAATCATTAAATGCACCATTAGGTGTCGTGAGGAGGAGTCCCACCAAGGTTGCGGCACCACTTGCCTAGTTGACTCCTATTAGCGTGACATGCCATTTCGACGGGTGTCGATAAAGGTGAAAATCCTTCCAGCATTCTGACACATGTCCGACAGGCCTCACCTAACTGTGTGCGGGCTCGACACCTCACTGGTCAGCGACTAGCTCCTCGATGAGGTGGAGCGCCAACAGTTGACGGGGGATTGCCGTCCAAGGATCTTGCTGGGCCTTCGTCTTCCCGGCCTGGTCTTGCCGGCAAGAGTCGCTTCTGGAGTTGATCTTGATGCTTGTCTTGTTCTTCTCCTTGACTACGTTGATCAACTTGGACTTGAATCTTGGTCTTCTTGATGCACTCCTTGATCTTTCAAGGAGCGACTCCCTTGGCTTGAGAATTTTCTTTATAACTTTAGTTGGCAGGGAAGCTACTACTTGTCTGTGCATAAGTCAGGGTATAAAATACCCATGTTTTATATATCAACAGGAGCCCTCGGGCCTAGGCCACACGTGCTACTGAGCGTCGTTGGGCTAGGTCCAAACAATACACAGACACGCAGTAAGAACTAATGCGAAATTTTGCTGCAATAATATCTGTCTCTTGAGATCTTCTTTGCTTCTTCATTAACCTGAACTTGAATTAGCCCTCCGGACATCCTCCGACAACCTTGTCGTCTGGGCGGGCACCCACTGCTTTTGTTAGAAACCAGGAGTGAGCGCACACGTGGGTTTCTAGTGGGATCGTCCTGGACAGGCCCACGATCACGCGTGGCCAAGGATAACTGCCATTTTTGTCATCACTCCTTGCTTTACTGCAGCCTCCCACGACGTGGGTCATGCGCAGAATGTGGGATTGGCAAAAAGAGGCGATCATGGAGGTAGTGCTCCGAGCAGGGGAGTCAGGGCGCCGGATTGGCAAGGATGGGCGGTCGCTGGAGTAATACGCCGACCAGGAATGTAGGGCGCGGAATTGGTGGTCGCTGGAGTAATATGCCGACCAGGAATGTAGGGCGCGGAATTGGTGGTCGCTGGAGTAATACGCCGACCAGGAATGTATGGCGCGGAGTTGGTGGAATGAGGCGGTTGCCCTAAGATGGTGGAGAACCAGCCCCCGTGCCACCCCTATAAAGAGGGGGTTGCTGAGGGCGATGCTCATCCACTTCTCCTTGTCCCAATCTCTTAGTATCTGCTATCTTCTTCTTCCCTCACCCCTCACATCTGCCGCCAACATGGCAAGGGGGAAAGCTCATGCCTGTGCTTCTGCCATTGCAGTGAGACCTTCTCCCGGGCACCATGCCTCTACTTCGGCAGCAGCTACATAACTTGGCTTCAACGCTCGAGGGGGGCTACGGCTCGGGGTCGTGGAAGACGCGGTGCTCGGGGCTGGGGTGGCCAGAGAAGAGCGCTTGTCATTTCACCCCCAGCTGCTAATCCTCCGGCAGAAGGCCATACAGATGATACGGTGCTCGAGTTTGTCATGGAGCTGCGCGACTAGCCACGAAGCCAACTGCGGCTCCCTCATCCTTTTGCTAGGGTGATGGAGGTTGACCACCCGCTCAGTTTGTGGCTACGCATAGATGGCTGCTGCAACGGCCCCGTCTGGGTGAACATGGAGTTCTCCGCCAACGGCATCATGTACTTCATGCGCAGGTGGAAATAATTCATCCGTGCACGTTATCTAGGGCAGGGGCATCTTCTCCACTTCAGGCTAGTCGAATTTGACACTCTTGCCGTGAAGTTTTTCGACGCTTCAGGAGCTCGCATGGAGTGCTGCATGGAGAGCTCGAGCAATAGCGACACCGCCTCCTCGAACGAAAGCGACGAGGAGGACGATGGTGAAGACGACGTCGACGGATCTCCAGGCGTCAAGATCGAGGATGATGGCTCTGACTCCAGCTGAATGCTGGCGGCACCATCATCTAGCTTGCCGGGAGCGAGTTGGGCTTCGTCTAGGTGCCCCGTTTGCCCCGTGTTGCACTTGATGTAAACCCTGGGAAAAGGGGCTAAGAAAATGTTACCAAGCATTACTTAATAAATACCTACTATTTGTCATGCTCGGATGAATGCTTGCTGTCTGCCTTGCTTGTTTGCGTTTTCGTATGACTTCGATCCCTCACCCTACGCAGCTTGGAAACTTCCCAGCGTGCTTTCTTGCGGCGAGCGCTTCAAGGAATGGGTCCTCAGCAGCCTGCTGGCGATGCTGCTACCAGCAAGATATCTTGCCGATCCCAGCGTAGCTACAAAACCTTACCAAGCGGACTCGAGGCGAGATTAGAGCGTGAACGGTCACGACAAGATTCCTTCACGTTCATGTTTCTCATACCAACACAAAACCATGCAAGGGGAACTATAATGTAACAAAGAAATTTTCAGTTGAATTTTTTCCAACTTAGCTCTCTTTGTTGTACTTCTTGTCGTATGAAATGAATGCTGGCGTCGCCATATATTCCCTTCATCACCCCCTGGGAAACTTGCACGTGAGGATTTCTTCTATCTTTTTGGAAAAAGAAAGAAGAGAAACGAGTGGTTTGGGAACCTTGACGGTTCGTCAGCAGTTTTCATACAAGTCAAAATGTAATCACAATGTTGCATGTACGGATACATAAGGAAATGCGCTTAAAAGGTCGTGAAACACTTAGCTTTATTCACATATGCATAGGGTCTACGCCTGGCTTTGCACAAAGGGTTATAAGCCTTGGAGACAAAGCTTGTACAAAAGGGGCCGCCGGGAATAAGGCCCGACAACCGTGCCTCATGGGTAGAACTTGCGAACATGTTCTATATTCCACGAGTTCTGCACTTGAATACCATGTTTGGTCTCCAAGCGGACTGCGCTAGGTATGGTGACTTGTACTACCCGATAAGGGCCCTCACACTTTTGCGTCAACTTGTTTTATTTCTTGGCGGATTGAATGCACCGAAGAACAAGGTCACCCTCCTCTCCAGGCATGAACTTTGCGGCTATGGTAGCGGCGTAAAGCTTGCTGGTAGCATGCAACTCGCACGGCCGCCCGAAGATGATCTTCCTTGAGGAGCACAACATCATCTTGCCTTAGTTGATTTTGCTCTACTTCATCATAAGCAAGAACTCGAGGTGACCCATATACGAGTTCTGTGGGGAGCATCACTTCTGCACCATAAATGAGGGAGAAGGGTGTTTGGCAAGTAGCTCGATTTGGTGTCGTTCTGATTGACCGGAGAACCACTGGCAACTCATCAATCCAGCGTCGTTCGCACTTGTGCAACCTGTCAAAGGTTCTTGCCTTGAGACTGCACAACACTTCAACATTTGTCCATTCTGCTTGCCCATTGCTTCTCAGGTGAGCAACGAAGGCAAAACACACCTTGCTCCCAAGGCCCCGGATACACTGCATGAAGGTGCGGCTCGTTAACTGCGTGTCGTTCTCGGTGATGATCCCCAAAATAGCAAACCAGCCCTTTGAAGAACTTGATGACTGACTGTTGATGACCCACAAGTATAGGGAATCAATCATAGTCATTTTGATAAGTAAGAGTGTCAAACCCAACGAGGAGCAGTAGGAAATGACAAGTGGTTTTCAGCAAGGTATTTTCTGCAAGCACTGAAATTGTCGGTAACAGGTAGTTTAATAGCAAGATAATTTGTAACAAGCAAGTAATGGTAATAGTAAATAAAGTGCAGCAAGGTAGCCCAATCCTTTTGTGGCAAAGGACAAACTAAAATGGTTTCTTATAATAGGCAAAGCATTCTTGAGGGTACACAGGAATTTCATCTAGTCACTTTAACCATGTTGGTTTGATTCATGTTCGCTACTTTGATAATTTGATATGTGGGTGGACCAGTACTTAGGTGCTGTTCTTACTTGAACAAACCTCCTATTTATGATTAACCCCCTCGCAAGCATCCACAACTATGAGAAAAGTACTAAGATAAAATCTAACCATAGCATTAATTTTTTGAATCCAAATCGGTCCCTTACGAAGTAGCGCATAAACTAGGGTTTAGGCTTCTGTCACTCTAGCAACCCATCATCTAATAACTACTCGACAATGCATTCCCTTAGGCCCAAATATGGTGAAGTGCCATATAGTCGACGTTCACATGCCACCACTAAGGGAGTCACAACATACATATCATCAAAATATCGACCACATATCAAGTTCACATGATTACTTGCAACATGACTTCTCCCATGACCTCAAGAACAAAAGTAACTACTCACAAATGATAATCATGCTCAAGATCAGAGGGGTATTAAATAGCATAATGGATCTGAACATATAATCTTCCACCAAATAAACCATATAGTAATCAACTACAAGATGTAATCAACACTACTACAGGTACCAATCTAAGGTTCCGGTACAAAGATTGAACACAAGAGATGAACTAGGGTTTGAGAGGAGATGGTGTTGTTGAAGATGTTGATGGAGATTGCCCTTCCAAAGATGAGATGGTTGTTGGTGATGACGATGGCTCCGATTTCCCCCTTCAGGAGGGAAGTTCCCTCGACGGAATCGCTCTGCCGGAGGGCAAAAGTGCTCCTGCCCAAGTTCCGCCTCGAGACGGCGGCGCTCAGTCCCGAAAGTCCTCCTCTTATTTTTCTAGGTCAAAGTGATCTATATACCATAAGATGGGCTCCGAAGGTGGGCCGTGCTGAGCACAACCCACCAGGGCGCGCCATGGTGTCTGCGCTCACCAGGTGGGCCCCCTCCGATGGTTATTTGCTCTAGTATTTTTATATTACAAAACAATTCTCCATAAATTTTCAGCTCATTTGGAGACGTGCAGAGGTAACTCTGACATAGCTTTTTCAGGTCCAAAATTCCAGCTGCCGGCATTCTCCCTCTTTGTGTAAACCTTGCATATTATGATAGAAAAGGCATTATAATTACTTCATAAAGCATTATTATGCATAAAAACATTATAAATAACAATATGAAAACGTGATGTAAAATGGACGTATCAACTCCCCAAGCTTAGACCTCGCTTGTCCTCAAGCGAAAAACCGATATCGAAAAACATGTCCACATGCTTAGAGAGAGAGAGGAGTCGATAAAAACAAAATACAGACATAGAAGCATCATGCTTATTATTATAACAACAACAAAGTTTATCATAGAAGTTTATCACATAACTTTATCATATAACTTCTCATGAATAAGTAACAATTCATCACAACATCGTAGTAGAAGCATAAACTCTATTGAAAACCAACAAACTATGTTCCGAGTCGACTTTGCAACTACAATTCATCATCTTTTCGTGAAGGGTCTCAGACGAGCCTTTTGGCAAGTCCACATACTGAACCATCATATAATCTTCGATGATTGCTACACTCACCGCATACCCATGAGCAAAAAGTTTCAACCAGACACATAGAAAGATAGGGGCTTATAGTTTCGGCTCCCAACGTATTCACCTCAAGGGTGATGTCAATAATAATAACTCATGCTCACTCACATCCAACTGGATATATGTGCCTAGATCTTTTCTCACCACATGATGCTTGCAAAAGAGAAAACAAAAAGGAATAGGGAAGAATACTTTGACTCTTGCATAAAAGTAAGTACATAAAAGTAAAAGATAGGCCCTTCGCAGAGGGAAGCAGAGGTTTTCATGCGCTTTTTGGTTTGTATGCTCAATCTTTAGTGCAAAAGAACGTCACATTATATTTCCCCTTATGATAGCAACCTTTATTATGCAGTTTGTCGCTTTTATTATTTTGCTATCACAAGTTCATACAACACTCAATTTTCTCTTACACTAAATGATCCAACACATTTGAAAGCAATTTTTATCTCCTTATTGCACTGATGACAACTTACTTGAAGGATCTTACTCAATCCATAGGTAGGTACAGTGGACTCCCAAAACAAGATTTTGGGTTTAGGGGTTTTTGGATGCACAAGTAGTATCTCTACTTAGTGCGGAATTTTTTTTCTAGCAAAGGTAGGGGGCAAGCACCACATGTTAAAGATCTATGACAATATAACTTCTATGTGAATATGAACAAGCATAATTCATACGTTGGCTTCCTTGTCAAACGTCAACAATTTTGGCATATAATATTTAGATGGGGCCTCACAACCATAAAAGATGTCCAAGATAGTGTATTTGCAAGTGAATCTTCTCTTCCCTTATTAATTCTTTCATGAATTACATCATTGATCTATGCTATGTTTGTTAATCTCCAATAAATTTTACCACTTATACTTTTCCTTATGTGAAGTCATTACTTATCATAAGATTAGCATATGATCTTCTTCATTATTTCCTTTTGTTTTGATTGAAACATAAAAGTAAAGAAAGAAAAACTTGAACTAAACTTTATTATATATCTCGCACACGATTACATAGATAGATGGATCACTAAGCAAACACTCGAAAAATATTAAACTAAACTTTTATTCAACTAATTCAAAGGATAACTAAAGATCAAACTAAGATAGATAAAGGCAAAGAAGGTGGTGTGATACGATACAGAGGCACCTTCCCCAAGCATGGCACAAGCTAAGGGGAGTGCCCATACCCGTTACTCAACTCTCCTTTTGTGGTGAAGAAGGTGATGGTGGGCGTGGTGATGAAGTAGTAAGTTTTTCAAGCTTGCATCAGAGACTAAAATTGGTTTCCCTAAGATCCGCATTCTCTAGCTCAAGCTTTAATATCCTCTTGCATAATGCTTCCTTGCTTTCCGTCTTGAAATGAGGAGGGATTGGTTCGTCTTCATCCTCTTCATCTGTGAGCCACACATAGGGAAAGGTGTCCTTGAAGGTATTTTTGTCCAGGGGCTCGTAAGAAACCGGGCACTCTCCCTCCGAATCTTGAGATGATATATTTTCGGATCTGTTAGAAAAACAGTGAGAAAGAACAGAAGATTTCTCAGTGATACGGTGGTCAATATGTTCGGCGGTATATAAAGATTTTCTTATCTTGGAAAACAAGCAAAACGAGGGGAAAACAGAGCCAGGAAGGTGCCCGAGGTGGGCACTACCCACCTTGGCGCGCATGGCAAGACATGCGCGCCCTGGTGTCTTGTGCCCTCCTCGGCTGCCTTCCTGGTTGTTTATTATTTTCCTAATTTTTGTAATATTCCAAAATTGACAAAAAATAATTTTGCGGATTTTCAGAGTCTGTTTACTTACCATATCACGTACCTCCTCTTTTCAGGATTCTGGAGTGTTCCGGAAGTTTTCTTTTATGTGTTCCTCGAGTGTCATGGTTTGAATAATATTGCTTTCAACATTAATAGGCGTACCTGAGATATAGTGTTTGATTCTTTGCCCATTGACAACCTTCGGGTCAGTACCTTCGACATTTTTTATTTTGATAGCTCCAGAGCAACAAACCTCTTTCATAATATACGGTCCTTCATGATACGTCTCCAACGTATCTATAATTTCTGATTGTTCCATGCTATTATATTTTCTATTGTGGACGTTTTATATGCATTAATATGCTATTTTATATGACTTTCTGGACTAACCTATTAACCTAGAGCCCAGTGCAAGTTCTTGTTTTTTCCTTGTTTTAGAGTTTCATAGAAAAGGAATACCAAACGGAGTCCAAACGGAATAAAAACTTTCGCGATGAGTTTTCTTGGACCAGAAGACACCCAGGAAACTTGGAGTGCAAGTCAGAACAGCCACGAGGCGGCCACAAGGGTGGAGGGCGCGCCCCCAACCTGTGGGCCCCTCGGTGACCTCCTGACCTAGATCTTCCTCCTATATATATATACTCTTATACCCCAAAAACTTCCAAGGGAGCCACGAAACCACTTTTCCACCACCGCAACCTTATGTACCAGTGAGATCCCATCTTGGGGCCTTTACCGGCGTCCTGCCGGAGGAGGATTCGATCACGGAGGGCTTCTACATCAACACTATTGCCTCTCCGATGAAGCGTGAGTAGTTTACCACAAACCTACGGGTCCATAGCTAGTAGCTAGATGGCTTCTTCTCTCTCTTTGATTCTCAATACAAAGTTCTCCTCGATGTTCTCGGAGATCTATTCGATGTAATACTCTTTTGCGGTGTGTTTGCCGAGATCCGATGAATTGTTGATTTATGATCAGCTTATCTATGAATATTATTTGAATCTTCTCTAAATTCTGATATGCATGATTTGATATCTTTGCAAGTCTCTTCGAACTATGAATTTTGTTTGACCAACTAGATTGGTTTTTCTTGCAATGGGAGAAGTGCTTAGCTTTGGGTTCAATCTTGCGGCGTCCTTTACCAGTGGTAGTAGGGGCAGCAAGGCACGTATTGCATTGTTGCCATCGAGGATAAAAAGATGGGGTTTTCATCATATTGCTTGTGTTAATTCCTCTACATCATGTCATCTTGCTTAATGCGTTACTCCGTTCTTTATGAAATTAATACTCTAGATGCATGCTCGATAGCGGTCGATGTGTGGAGTAATAGTAGTAGATCCAGGCAGGAGTCGGCCTACTTGACACGGACGTGATGCCTATATTCATGATCATTGCCTTAGATATCGTCATAACTTTGCGCTTTTCTATCAATTGCTCGGCAGTAATTTGTTCACCCACCATAATAATTCCTATCTTGAGAGAAGCATCTAGTGAAACCTATGGCCCCCGGGTCTATTTCACATCATATTAGTTTCCCGTCAACTTGCCAATTTCTGTCACCGTTCCTTTACTTTGCAATCTTTTACTTTCCGTTCCATATGCCAAAAATACAAAAAATATTACTTTACCGTTTATCATCTCTATCAGATCTCACTTTGCAAATAACTATGAAGGGATTGACAACCCTTTGTCGCATTGGCTGCAAGTTGGTGTTTGTTTGTGCAGGTATTCGGTGTCTTGAGCGTTGTCTCCTACTGGATTGATACCTTGGTTCTCAAAAGCTGAAGGAAATACTTACTCTACTTTGCTGCATCACCCTTTCCTCTTCAAGGGAAAAACCAACACAAGCTCAAGAAGTAGCAGGAAGAATTTCTGGTGTCGTTGTCGGGGAGATCTACACCAAGCCAAGACATACCAAGTACCCATCATAAACTCTCATCCCTCGCATTACATTTTTTGCCATTCACCTCTCGTTTTCCTCTCCCCCACTTCCAAAACGATTTTCAAAAAGTTTTGCCTTTTTCTTCGCCCCTCTTCCGTTCATCTTCTTCGCTTGATTTTTGTGTGCTCGTGTGTTGGATTGCTTGCTTTGTCGCAATGTCTCCTCCAAAAAACGTTGACCCTCACCTTACGAGGTTGGACGGAATTCAAAATAATATTAGAAGCTTCATGTCTTCGCAATTTGAGCATAATGATTTCTTTAGGGACGAACTCAAGGAGCGGAATTTTATTATGGAATACATGAATAAAGATCTTGATGATATGTCTAAGGAATTCTATGGTTTAAATCTCAGTTCGCGCATCTTGAAAATTTAGTAGGTCAAATTTCGGACAAACAAGCCACTTTAGTAAATAAAATGGCCGCTAAACCAGAAGCTCTAAATAATGATGAAGAACTTAAAGTGATTGATGTGACTCTGACTGAATCTATGTTTTCCAATGTAAATCTTGATAAAGGTGGGACTAGAGATGAGTCAACTTTAGTTAGAAGGCGTCCCATTGATTCGGAGTTTTTAGATCTTGATGCAAAAATTGATAAAAGTGGGATTGCAGAAGTCAAAACTTTAGATAGCAATGAACCCACTATTTTGGATTTCAAGGACTTTAATTATGATAATTGTTCTTTGATAGATTGCATTTCCTTGTTGCAATCCATGTTGAATCCTCCTCATGCTTATAATCAAAACAAAGCTTTTACTAAACATATCGTTGATGCAATGATGCTATCTTTTGAAGAAAAGCTTAATTTGGAAGTTTCTATTCCTAGAAAACATTATGATGAGTGGGAACCTACTATTAAGATCAAGATTAAAGATTATGAATGCTATGCTTTGTGTGATTTGGGTGATAGTGTTTCCACAATTCCGAGAACTTTGTGTGATGTGTTAAGTTTCCATGAATTTGATGATTGTTCCTTAAATTTGCATCTTGCGGATTCCACTATTAAGAAACCTATGGGAAGAATTAATGATGGTCTTATCGTTGCAAATAGGAATTATGTTCCCGTAGATTTCATTGTTCTCGATATAGATTGCAATCCTACATGTCCTATTATTCTTGGTAGACCTTTCCTTAGAACGATTGGTGCAATTATTGATATGAAAGAAGGAAACATTAGATTTCAATTTCCATTAAGGAAAGGCATGGAACACTTTCCAAGAAAGAAAATTAAATTTCCTTATGAATCTATTATGAGAGCCACTTATGGATTGCATACCAAAGATGAAAACACTTAGATCTATTCGTGTTTTACGCCTAGCTAAGGGCGTTAAACGATAGCGCTTGTTGGGAGGCAATCCAATTTTATTTTATATTTTTGCTTTTTAGGTTCTGCTTTGCTTTAAATAAATCATCTAGCCTCTGGTTAGATGTGGTTTTATGTTTTAATTAGTGTTTGTGCCAAGTAAGACTTTTGGGTTAGCTTACGGTGATACTTGATTTAATCTTGCTAAAAAACAGAAACTTTGCGCTCAGTCCCACAATTGTTTAAAATCACAGAAGCGTGATAAAATCCTAAATTGTTTCCAGTAGATTGATATACAAATTGACCCTGCTTTCCTCATTTTTCAGAAATTTTTGAGTTACATAAGTATGCGAACTATCCAGATGGCTACAGATTGTTCTGTTTTTGACAGATTATGTTTTTCGCGTGTTGTTTGCTTATTTTGATGAATCTATGGCTAGTATCGGGGGGTATGAACCATGGTAAAGTTTGAATACAGTATATATTACACCAATATAAATAAAGAATGAGTTCACAATAGTACCAAAAGTGGTGATTTGTTTTCTTATACTAACGGAGCTTACGAGATTTTCTGTTGAGTTTTGTGTTGTGAAGTTTTCAAGTTTTGGGTGAAGATTTGATGGACTATGGAATAAAGAGTGGAAAGAGCCTAAGCTTGGGGATTCCCAAGGCACCACAAGGTAATATTCAAGGGTGCCAAAGATCCTAAGCTTGGGGATGCTCCGAGAAGGCATCCCCTCTTTCGGCTTCGTCTATCGGTAACTTAACTTGAGGCTATATTTTTATTCACCACATCATATGTGTTTTGCTTGGAGAGTCTTGTATGATTTGAGTCTTTGCTTTTTAGTTTGCCACAATCATACTTGTTGTACACACCTTTTGAGAGAGACACACATGAATTATGATTTATTAGAATACTCTATGTGCTTCACTTATATCTTTTGAGCTAGGAAAATTTGCTCTAGTGCTTCACTTATACCTTTTTAGAGCATGGCGGTGGCTTCATTTTATAGAAATTGATGAACTCTCGCACTTCACTTATATTATTTTGAGAGTCCCTAAATAGCATGGTCATTTGCTTTGGTTATAAAATTAGTCCTAATATGATATGCATCCAAGAGGGATATAATAAAAACTTTCATATAAAGTGCATTGAATACTATGAGAAGTTTGATTCCTAATGATTGTTTTGAGACATGAGGATGGTGATATTAGAGTCAGTGTAACATCCCAAAATATTAAATTTTGGAATGTTATATTAATTAAGTGATAATGATTGCTTGAGTGATTTGTTGTGTGAAATTGAGTGGAACTTGAAACTTTTTGAAAGTTAAATGAGAGGGAATAAAAGGACTTTCCCAAACTTTCATTCTTGCTTTTGGTTCCATGGAATTCAAAATTTAATTTCAAAACAAACCCTAGAGTGAAGATAACAGGACTTCTTCCATTTGAAAATAAAAGGGGTTTGAAAGATTTAATTTCCATTTGAAATAATTCAACTCAGAAGCTTTATGCCACTCAATGATTTTCAAGGATAGAAGATAATAGGACTTCTTCAAAATTTATGAAATAGAGTGGGGAGTAATGAGTACCGCTTTCAAAATTTATTTGAAGTTTTTCTCTCTTCTGTTGGAATTTCAAATCATCTCAAATTCTCTGAATATAAAATACTTGAGTGAAGGAAACATGACCCTTCACAATTCCAAGAAGATAAAATATTCGTAAAAGATTTGAAAATCAAATTCGAATCCAATTTGAGGATATTAAAAAAATGTTTTGTTAAAGTAATTTATTTGCTTCTAAAAAATAGTTCATATTTTTCTTCGTTTTATTCTAAGAATTTTGATATATTTCTTGTCTAGGAAAAATTTAATTTTTACTTTTCTTTTCTGACTTTTACATTCTGACTTATACAAAAAAACTCCAGCAGCGCCGGGCCTGCACCAACCAACCGGCCCAACCGGCATTTAGGACCGCTGCTGACTCCCCGCGTCCGAACCGCCTCCGCCTCGCTCGCCCGCTCTTTTCTTCGCGCGCATGCTGTCGCGCCCAACCATCAACGGCATACGGTGTGTAAACAAATTACCATTGGGCAATTGATAGAAGAACAAATAATTATGATGATATCCAAGGCAATGATCATGAATATAGGCATCACGTCCAAGATTAGTAGACCGACTCCTACCTGCATCTACTACTATTACTCCACACATCGACCGCTATCCAACATACATCTAGTGTATTAAGTTCATGGAAAAATGGAGTAATGCAATAAGAACGATGACATGATGTAGACAAGATCTGTTCATGTAGGAATAGACTCCATCTTTTTATCCTTAGTAGCAACAATACATGCGTGCCTCGCTACCTCTTCTGTCACTGTGTGAGGCCACCACAAGATCGAACCCATCACAAAGCACCTCTTCCCATTGCAAGAAAAATCAATCTAGTTGGCCTAACTAAACTAAAGATTTGGAGAAGAAATATGAGGCTATAAATAATCCTGCATATAAGAGATCAAATAAGACTCAAATAATATTCATGGATATAGATCTGATCATAAACTCGAACTTCATCGGATCCCAACAAACACATCGCAAAAAGTCATTACATCAAATAGATCTCCAAGAGAACATTGTATTGAGAATCAAAAACAGAGAAGGAGCCATCAAGCTACTGCCTACGGACCCGTAGGTCTATGGTGAACTACTCACCCATCAATGGAGGAGCACCAATGGGGATGATGAACCCCTCCGTGATCGTGTTCCCCTCCGGCAAGATGCAGGAATAGGGCTCTAGATTGGATCTCGTGGTTCTAGAACTTGCGGCGGCTGGAATTGTGTTTCGTCGACTCCCCTAGGGTTTCTGGAATATTTGCGTATTTATAGAGCTGATAGGTGCTGGAGGAGACCCCCGTGGGCCCCACAACCCATCAAGACGCGCAAGAGGCCTCTGGCTCGCCCTGGTGTCTTGTGGGCCCCATGGGCCTCCCCTTGGCGCTTCCTTGGCTCCCAAGTTGTCTTCTGGTCCAAAAAAACCACTAAAAAGTTTTGTTCTGTTTGGACTCCGTTTGATAGGGATATTCTATGAACTAAAAAACAAGCAAACAACAACAACTAGCACTGGGCACTATGTCAATAGGTTAGTCACAAAAAATGATATAAAGTTGCTATAAAATGATTGTAAAACATCCAAGAATGATACTATAACAACATGGAACAATCAAAAATTATAGATATGTTGGAGACGTATCAGCATCCCCAAGGTTAATTCCTTCTCGTCCTTGAGTAGGTAAATGATAAAAATAGAATTTTTGATGTGGAATGTTGCCTAACATGTTCATCACATATTCTTTTCTTTTGTAGCATGGACATTTGGACTTTTGGATGGTTTAAAGAAATAGTCTATATTTGACACGAAGACTTCAATACTCAAGCTTATCAACAAGGAACCATGTCTTTCAAAATATCAGCATTAAAGAAACTTATCCCTAGCCCATTATGCTCAATCATTGATCCATTCACGAAACACATTCGAATATTAGCTACATCCAATGATAAAGTATGATCATAGTGCTCCTTAGTTGGTGCTTTATAAGAGAAGATGGAGACCCAAATATAAACAAAAATTGCATAGAAGTAAATAGATAGGCGCTTCACAAAGGGAAGCATAGATTTGTAGAGGTGCCAAAGCTCAAAGCTTTAATTGAGAGATAATTTTTTTGAGAGGCATGCTTTTCCCATCAATGAAAACGACTGATTAGTTAGCACTACTGCAGGATGCTGCTAATGCGATACTACGATTACAGACCCTTTGACGAAACTGTGTGTGATGCATTCATCGCAAACAGTGATGTAAAAAAACCTGTCAAAAAAGGTGCAAAATGTTTGCGATGATAGATGCATCAAACACGGTTCCGATTTTAGTTGCGTGTGCGATGCAGGGCATACGGTTCAGTTCAATGAACTGTTTGCGATGAGGAAGAAAACAGAAATGGGCAGCTGATACGTCCATTTTGAAGCATGCTTTTATATCGATATTTATTGCATTATGGGCTGTTATTACACGTTATGCCACAATACTTATGCCTATTCTCTCTTAATTTACAAGGTTTACATGAAGAGGAGAATGCAAGCTGGAATTACGAAATTTGGAAAAGGAGCAAATATTAGAGACCTATTACGCACAGCTCAAAAGTCCACGAAACTTCACGGAAGTCATTTTTTATTAATAAAAAATCTTGAGCAAAGAAAATATGAGGGCGCCCACACCACAGCCACGAGGGTGGGGCGCGCCTACAGGCACGCCCCCGGCCTCGTGGGCCCCCTGGCAGGCCTTCGGTGCCCATCTTCTGCTATATGAAGTCTTTCATCCGAGAAAAAAATTATAAGCAAGCTTTCGGGAAGAAACTCCGCCGCCACGAGGCGGAACCTTGGCAGAACCAATCTAGGGCTCCGGCAGAGTTGTTCATTGGGAAACCCCTCGGAGGGGGAAATCATCACCATCGTCATCACCAACGATCCTCTCATCGGGAGGGGGTCAATCTCCATCAACATCTTCACCAGCACCATCTCCTCTAAAACCCTAGTTCATATCTTGTATCCAATCTTTGTCCCAAAGCCTCAGATTGGCATCTGTGGGTTGCTAGTAGTGTTGATTACTCCTTGTAGTTGATGCTAGTTGGTTTATTTGGTGGAAGATCATATGTTCAGATCCATTATGCAAATTAGTACCCATCTGATTATGAACATGAATATGATTTGTGAGTAGTTACGTTTGTTCCAGAGGACATGGGAGAAGTCTTGCTATTAGTAGCCATGTGAATTTGGTATTCGTTCGATATTTTGATGAGATGTATGTTGTCTTTCCTCTAGTGGTCTTATGTGAACGTCGACTACATGACACTTCACCATTGTTTGGGCCTAGAGGAAGGCATTGGGAAGTAATAAGTAGATGATGGGTTGCTAGAGTGATGTAAACTTAAACCCTAGTTTATGAGTTGCTTCGTAAGGGGCTGATTTGGATCCATATGTTTCATGCTATGGTTAGGTTTACCTTAATACTTCTTTTGTAGTTGCGGATGCTTGCAATAGGGGTTAATCATAAGTGGTATGCTTGTCCAAGAAAGGACAACGCCCAAGCACCGGTCCACCCACATACCAAATTATCAAAGTAACGAACACGAGTCATACGAGCGTGATGAAAACTAGCTTGACGATAGTTCCCATGTGTCCTCGGGAGCGCTTTTCTCTATATAAGAGTTTGTCCAGGCTTGTCCTTTGATACGAAAAGGATTGGGCCATCTTGCTGCACCTTATTTACTTTCATTACTTGTTACTTGTTGCCAATTACCTTATCACAAAACTATCTGTTACCGATAATTTCAATGCTTGCAGAGAATACCTTGCTGAAAACCGCTTATCATTTCCTTCTGCTCCTCGTTGGGTTCGACACTCTTACTTATCGAAAGGACTACGATAGATTCCCTACACTTGTGGGTCATCAAGACTCTTTTCCGGCGTTCTTGGGAGTGAAGCGCCTTTGGTCTGTGGAATTTGGTAAGGAAAAATTTATATAGTGTGCTGAAATTTACTGTCACTTGTTACTATGGAAAACAATCCTTTGAGGGGTTTGTTCGGGATATCTTCACCCCGTCCAGAACCACAATTAGCTACCCCTCAACCCATCTGAACCTACTGAAAATGTTTACTTTGAAATTCCTTCGGGTATGATAGAGAAATTGCTAGCTAATCCTTTTGCAGGAGATGGAACATTGCATCCTGATTTACACTTAATCTATGTGGATGAAGTCTGTGGATTATTTAAGCTTGCAGGTATGCCCGAGGATGTCATAAAGAAGAAGGTTTTCCCTTTTTCTTTGAAGGGAGATGCATTGACATGGTTTAGGCTATGTGATGATATGGGATCATGGAACTACAAACGATTGAAATTGGAATTTCATCAGAAGTTTTATCCTATGCATCTTGTTCATCGTGATCGTAATTATATATATAATTTTTGGCCTTGCGAAGGAGAAAGCATCGCTCAAGCTTGGGGAGGCTTAAGTCAATGTTATATTCATGCCCCAATCATGAGCTCTCAAGAGAAATGATTATTCAAAATTTTTATGCTCGGCTCTCTCTCAATAATCGCTCCATGCTCGATACTTCTTGTACTGGCTCTTTTATGATGAAGACTATTGAATTCAAACGGGATTTATTGGAAAGAATTAAATGCAACTCTAAAGATTGGGATCTCGACAAAGGTAAGGAGTCAGGTATAACACCTAAGTTTGACTGTGTTAAATCTTTTATGGATACCGATGTTTTCCGTGAATTTAGCACTAAATATGGACTTGACTCTGAGATAGTAGTTTCTTTCTGTGAATCATTTGCTACTCATGTTGATCTCCCTAAGGAGAAGTGGTTTAAATATAATCCTCCCATTGAAGTTAAAGTATTCACACCTATGAAAGTTGAAGAAAAGACTATCACTTATAATGATCCTATTGTTCGTACTGCTTATGTTGAGAAACCACCTTTCCCTGTTAGAATAAAGGATCATGCTAAAGCTTCAACTGTAGTCAACAAAAGTAATATTAGGACACACAAACCCCGTGATCAAGTTAAAGTTGAACCTGAAATTGCTATGGTTAAAGATCTATTGGCTGATAATATCGATGGGCATGTTATTTACTTCTGTGATGAGACTGCTAGAATTACTAAACCTGGTGCTAAAGATAAACATAGACCTGTGGTAGGCATGCCTGTTATTTCTGTTAAAATAGGAGATCATTGTTATCATGGCTTGTGTGATATGGGTGCTAGTGCTAGTGCTAGTGCAATACCTCATTCTTTATACGAATAAATTATGCATGATATTGCACCTGCTAAGATAGAAGATATTGATGTTACCATTAAGCTTGCCAATAGAGATACTATTTTACCGATTGGGATTGTTAGAGATGTTGAAGTCTTGTGTGGGAAGGTTAAATATCCTGCTGATTTTCCTGTTCTTGGTTCCCCACAAGATAGCTTTTGTCCCATTATATTTGGTAGACCCTTCTTGAACACTGTTAATGCTAGGATAGACTGCGAAAAGGATGTTGTTAGTATTGGTTTGGGTGATATGTCTCATGAGTTTAGTTTGCTAAATTTAGTAGACAACCCCGTGATGAGGAATTGCCTAGTAAAGATGAAATTATTGGTCTTGCTTCTATTGCCATGCCTCCTAGTGATCCTTTAGAACAATATTTGCTAGACCATGAAAATGATACGTTTATGAATGAAAGAAGGGAAATAGATGAAGTATTCTTTAAACGGGGACCTATTCTGAAACACAACTTGCCTGTTGAAATTCTAGGGGATCCCCCTCCACCCAAGGGTGATCCAGTGTTTGAGCTTAAACCGTTACGTAATACTCTTAAATATGCTTATCTTGATGAAAAGAATATATATCCTCTTATTATTAGTGCTAACCTTTCAGAGCATGAAGAAAAGAAATTATTGAAAACTCTGAGGAAGCACCGCGCTGCTATTGGATATACTCTTGATGATCTTAAGGGCATTAGTCCCACTCTATATCAACACAATTTTTTTTGGAGAAAGACGTAAACCAGTTATTGATCACCAACGACGGCTAAATCCTAATATGAAAGAAGTGGTAAGAAAGGAAATATTCAAGCTCCTTGAGGCAGGTATAATTTATCCCGTTGCTGATAGTCAGTGGGTAAGTCCTGTCCATTGTGTCCCTAAGAAGGGACGACATCTGTCGTTCCTAATGATAAAGATGAATTGATCCCGCAAAGAATTATTACAGGTTATAGGATGGTAAATGATTTCCGCAAACTAAATAAAGCTACTAAAAATGATCATTACCTTTGCCTTTTATTGATCAAATGCTAGAAAGATTATCCAAACATACACATTTTTGCTTTCTAGATGGTTACTTTGGTTTCTCTCAAATACCTGTGTCAGCTGAGGATCAAGAAAAGATCACATTTACTTGCCCTTTCGGTACTTTTGCTTATAGACGTATGCCTTTTGGTTTATGTAATGCTACCTTTCAAAGATGCATGATGGCTATATTCTCTGACTTTTGTGAAAAGATTTGTGAGGTTTTCATGGATGATTTCTCCGTTTATGGATCCTCTTTTGATGATTGCTTGAGCAACCTTGATCGAGTTCTGCAGAGATGTGAAGAAACTAATCTTGTCTTGAATTGGGAGAAATGCCACTTTATGGTTAATGAAGGCATTGTCTTGGGGCATAAAATTTCTTAAAGATGCATTCAAGTTGATAAAGCTAAAGTTGATGCTATTGAAAAGATGCTGTGTCCTAAGGACATCAAAGGTATAAGAAGTTTTCTGGGTCATGCCGGTTTTTATAGGAGGTTCATTAAGGACTTCTCAAAAATTTCTCGGCCTCTAACTAATCTATTACTTCGGTGATAATTGTGTAGAGGCATTTGAAATACTTAAGAAAGCGTTGATTTCTGCACCTATTGTTCAGCCACCTGATTGGAATTTACCTTTTGAAATTATGTGTGATGCTAGTGATTATGCTATAGGTGTTGTTCTAGGGCAAAGAGTTGATAAGAAATTAAATGTTATTCAATATGCTAGTAAAACTCTAGACAATGCCCAGAGAAATTATGCTACTACCGAAAAAGAATTTTTCGCAGTTGTTTTTGCTTGTGATAAGTTCAGACCTTATATTGTTGATTCTAAAGTAACTATTCACACTGGTCATGCTGCTATTAAATTCCTTATGGAAAAGAAAGATGCTAAGCCTAGACTTATTAGATGGGTTCTCTTGCTACAAGAATTTGATTTTCATATTATTGATAGAAAGGGAGCTGAGAACCCCGTTGCAGACAACTTGTCTAGGTTAGAGAATGTCCTTGATGACCCACTACCTATTGATGACAGCTTTCCTGATGAACAATTAGTTGTCATAAATGCTTCTCGTACCGCTCCATGGTATGCTGATTATGCTAATTACATTGTTGCTAAATTTATACCACCTAGTTTCACATACCAGCAAAAGAAAAAAGTTTTTCTATGATTTAAGACATTACTTCTGGGATGACCTTACCTTTATAAAGAAGGAGTAGATGGTGTTATTAGACGTTGTATACGTGAGCATGAACAAGAACAGATCCTACACAAGTGTCACTCCGAAGCTTATGGAGGACACCACGCTGGAGATAGAACTGCACATAAGGTATTGCAATCCGTTTTTTATTAGCCTACTCTCTTCAAAGATGCCCGTAAGTTTGTCTTATCTTGTGATGAATGTCAAAGAATTGGTAATATTAGTACACGTCAAGAAATGCCTATGAATTATTCCCTTGTTATTGAACCATTTGATGTTTGGGGCTTTGATTACATGCGACCGTTTCCTTCCTCTAATGGGTATACACATATTTTAGTTGCTGTTGATTACGTTACTAAGTGGGTAGAGGCTATTCCAACTAGTAGTGCTGATCATAACACCTCTATTACGATGCCTAAAGAAGTCATTTTTCCAAGGTTTGGAGTCCCTAGATATTTAATGACTGATGGTGGTTCACATTTTATTCATGGTGCTTTTCGTAAAATGCTTGCCAAGTATGGTGTTAATCATAGAATTGCATCCCCTTATCACCCGCAGTCTAGTGGTCAAGTAGAATTGAGTAATAGAGAGCTCAAATTAATTTTGCAAAAGACTGTTAATAGATTTAGAAAGAATTGGTCCAAGAAACTTGATGATGCACTATGGGCCTATAGAACTGCATATAAAAATCCTATGGGTATGTCTCCGTATAAAATGGTTTATGGAAAAGCATGTCACTTACCTCTTGAACTAGAACATAAGGCATATTGGGCTATTAAAGAGCTCAATTATGATTTCAAACTTGCCGGTGAAAAGAGGCTATTTAACATTAGCTCACTTGATGAATGGAGAACCCAGGCCTATGAGAATGCCAAACTGTTCAAGGAAAAGGTTAAAAGATGGCATGACAAAAGGATACAAAAGCGTGAGTTTAATATAGGTGATTATGTGTTGCTATACAACTCTCGTTTAAGATTTTTTGCAGGAAAACTTCTCTCTAAATGGGAAGGTCCTTACGTTATCGAGGAGGTCTATCATTCCGGTGCCATAAAAATCAACAACTTCAAAGGCACAAATCCGAAGGTGGTGAACGGTAAAAGAATCAAACATTATATCTCAGGTAATCCTATAAATGTTGAAACTAATGTTATTGAAACCGTAACCCCGGAGGAATACATAAGAGACACTCTCCAGAACGTTTCAGACTCCGAAAAGGAATAGGTACGTGGTACGGTAAGTAAACCAACTCCAAAATAGTTCAAATGGCAATTTTTCTCCGTTTTGGAATATCTAAGAAAATAGGAAAATAAGTAGTCTGGGAAGGACATGAGGCTTCCACGAGCGTGGGAGGCGCGCCCTACCCCCTGGGTGCGCCCCCTGCCTCGTGGGCACCTCGTGTGCCCTCCGGACTCCGTTTTCTTGCACGATACTTCTTTTGGTCGGTAAAAATCATTATATAATCTCCCGAAGGTTTTGACCACCGTATCACGCAAATATCCTCTGTTTTTGTTTTGAGCTGTTTTTCTGACAGATCTATATCGCCATGACGTCTCCAAGTGCCCCCAAGGACAAGTTCTTCGAGAAGGTCATCAACCCCTACCTTGCGGAGGTGCTGCAACACCCTCAAACCATTGAGATGCATGAGGGGGTGCTGCACATCCGTGATGTTGAGGGACCAAGGAGGACCGGAAGCGTGGAGACAAGGCTCGAGGCAATGGAGCGACAAGTTTTCAAGTGTCAGGAGATGGTGGAGAGCGGACTTGACTCTAATCACATAATGATCACGGAGTTCACCAACAATCATAAGGTGGACACCAAGGACATCGGGGAGGCCATCTTCAAGCTTCATGAGAAAATCGAGCACCTCCAAGCCCAGATCTATGACCTACAAAACCAAAACTGTGAGCATGAATATAGATTCAAGAGGATGAGTTTGGCTGCAGATTTAAGGATCCCGGAGACTCAATCATCCTTCTATGATGGAGAGCCTATGCCCTGGAAGATGGACGACAAGCCTACATCATCAACAATTCCTTCACCAGCAAAAGAGACATAATCACATGGGTATGGGCACTCCCCTTGGCAACTGCCAAGCTTGGGGGAGGTGCCCCGGTATCGTATCACCATTACACTCATATATTTACCGTTTTTCTTAGTTTGATCCTTTTAGTAATATCTTTATCTAGTAGAATAAAGTTTTAGTGTGATTTAGTTTTGAGTTTTGCTTTATGATCCTTCTATGTAATCGAGTCCGTGAGCTATATATAATAAAGATTAGTGTTGATTCAAGGGCTTGATTATCTTGCTATGATCTCGAAGGAATAAAAGAAAAGAGAAAGCATAAAAAGAATAAAGATATCATATTGATCTTATGGAGAGTAATGACTTCACATACAAAGGGTTTGATGAATAAAAGTTGTTGAGAGTTGACAAACCCAGTTTTGGTCATCGTTGCAATTAATAGGAAGTAATAAAGAAAGAGAGGTTCTCACATATAAATACACTATCTTGGACATCTTTTATGATTGTGAGCACTCATTAAAATATGACATGTTAAAGAGTTGATGTTGGACAAGGAAGACAACGTAATGGGTTATGTTTTCTTATATCTGAAATAAAGTATATTGTCATGGATCATCCAACATGTTGAGCTTGCCTTTCCCTCTCATACTAGCCAAATTCTCTTCACTAAGTAGAGATACTACTTGTGCTTCTGAATACCCTCAAAACCAGTTTTGCCATGAGTGTCCACCATATCTACCTATGGATTGAGTAAGATCCTTCAAGTAAGTTGTCATCGGTGCAAGCAATAAAAATTGCTCTCTAAATATGTATGATTTATTAATGTGGAGAAAATAAGCTTTATACGATCTTGTGATGTGGAAGAAATAAAAGCGACGGACTGCATAATAAAGGTCCATATCACAAGTGGCAATATAAAGTGACGTTCTTTTGCATTAAGATTTCGTGCATCCAACCATGAAAGCACATGATAACCTCTGCTTCCCTCTGCGAAGGGCCTATATTTTACTTTTGTATTATTCCTTATGCAAGAGTCATGGTGATCTTCACCTTTCCTTTTTACATTTTATCCTTTGGAAAGCACCTTGTGTTGGAAAGATCCTGATATATATATCCAATTCGATGTAAGTTAGCTTGAACTATTATTGTTGACATTACCCTTGAGGTAAAAAGTTGGGAGGCAACACTATACTTCAATACTCAAGCTTATCAACAAGGAACCATGTCTTTCAAAATATCAGCATTAAAGAAACTTATCCCTAGCCCATTATGCTCAATCATTGATCCATTCACGAAACACATTCGAATATTAGCTACATCCAATGATAAAGTATGATCATAGTGCTCCTTAGTTGGTGCTTTATAAGAGAAGATGGAGACCCAAATAAAAACAAAAATTGCATAGAAGTAAATAGATAGGCGCTTCACAGAGGGAAGCATAGATTTGTAGAGGTGCCAAAGCTCAAAGCTTTAATTGAGAGATAAATTTTTGAGAGGCATGCTTTTCCCGTTAATGAAAACGACTGATTAGTTAGCACTACTGCAGGATGCTGCTAATGCGATACTGCGATTAGAGACCCTTTGACGAAACTGTGTGTGATGCATTCATCGCAAACAGTGATGTAAAAAACCCTGTCAAAAAAGGTGCAAAATGTTTGTGATGATAGATGCATCAAACACGGTTCCGATTTTAGTTGCGTGTGCGATGCAGGGCATACGGTTCAGTTCAATGAACTGTTTGTGATGAGGAAGAAAACATAAATGGGCAACTGATACGTCCATTTTGCATCATGCTTTTATATTGATATTTATTGCATTATGGGCTGTTATTACACGTTATGCCACAATACTTATGCCTATTCTCTCTTATTTTACAAGGTTTACATGAAGAGGGAGAATGCCGGCATTTGGAATTACAGGCTAGAAAAGGAGCAAATATTAGAGACCTATTCTGTACAGCTCCAAAAGTCCTGAAACTTCACAGAAGTCATTTTTGGAATTAATAAAAATTACTGAGCGAATAAAATACCAGAGGGGTCCCACACCCTGGCCACGAGGGTGGTGGGCGCGCCCCTCTTCCTCGTGGCCCCCCTGGCAGGCCTCCGGTGCCCTTCTTCTGCTATATGAAGTCTTTCGTCCGAGAAAAAAATCTTAAGCAAGCTTTCTGGAAGAAACTCCGCCGCCATGAGGCGGAACCTTGGCGGAACCAATCTAGGGCTCCGTGAGCTGTTCCTGGGAAACTTCCCTCCGGGAGGGGGAAATCATCGCCATCGTCATGACCAACGATCCTCTCATCAGGAGGGTGTTAATCTCCATCAACATCTTCACCAACACCATCTCCTCTAAAACCCTAGTTCATCTCTTGTATCAAATCTTTGTCCCAAAGCCTCAGATTGGTACCTGTGGGTTGCTAGTAGTGTTGATTACTCCTTGTAGTTGATGCTAGTTGGTTTATTTGGTGGAAGATCATATGTTCAGATCCATTATGCATATTAATACCCCTCTGATTATGAACATGAATATGATTTGTGAGTAGTTACGTTTGTTCCTAAGGACATGGGAGAAGTCTTGCTATTAGTAGCCATGTGAATTTGGTATTCATTCGATATTTTGATGAGATGTATGTTGTATTTCCTGTAGTGGTGTTATGTGAACGTCGACTACATGACACTTCACCATTGTTTGGGCCTAGAGGAAGGCATTGGGAAGTAATAAGTAGATGATGGGTTGCTAGAGTGACAGAAGCTTAAATCCTAGTTTATGAATTGCTTCGTAAGGGGGTGATTTGGATCCATATGTTTCATGCTATGGCTAGGTTTACCTTAATACTTCTTTTGTAGTTGCGGATGCTTGCAATAGGGGTTAATCATAAGTGGGATGCTTGTCCAAGAAAGGACAGTTCCCAAGCACCGGTCCACCCACATACCAAATTATCAAAGTAACAAACGCGAATCATATGAGCGTGATGAAAACTAGCTTGACGATAATTCCCATGTGTCCTCAGGAGCGCTTTTCTCTATATAAGAGTTTGTCCAGGCTTGTCCTTTGCTACAACAAGGATTGGGCCATCTTGATGCACCTTATTTACTTTCATTACTTGTTACTTGTTGCCAATTACCTTATCACAAAACTATCTGTTACCAATAATTTCAGTGCTTGCAGAGAATACCTTACTGGAAACCGCTTATCATTTCCTTCTGCTCCTCGTTGGGTTTGACACTCTTACTTATCGAAAGGACTACGATAGATCCCCTACACTTGTGGGTCATCAGTAGCCAGATGAAGGCGTGTGTGATATACGGCATACAGTTCACTCGGATTAATTGTTTGTGATGAGGTGGAACAACAGAAACGGGCAGCTAGATAAAGGTGTGCGTGATAGAGGGCATACGCTTCAGAAATATTTACTGTTTGCGATTAGGCAACAGAACAGAAACGGTCAGCCAGATCAAAGTGTCTGCAATTGATGGCATACACTTCACACAGATGAACTATTTTTGATTAGCCACAACAAACAGAAACAGTTAGACGGATCAACGTGTGTGCACTAGACGGGCACACATTCTAATTAAAAGAAGCGTGCGCGATGGTAATAACGAGCGCGCACGGTTGTTGGAACAAGACGTGTGCTGACATTGCCTATTGCAGTGCACCCTATGGTGCAAACGCCATGCACGCGGCCGAGAAAGCGTGCCCACGTTACGCCGTCTGGGAATAGTGCCGCACTTAGAACCGTCAATAAATTTTGAGCCCGCACCCCGTCACATTCCAAATTACTACCATGCTATATTTAATTGCAAACTTGTTCACATCGATCAAAACCTAAAAGGTTTCCCACTTAGGAGCATATTAGTACTCGGTTATAAATACTACTACTCCAAGATGACTGCACATTCCTCCTTAACTCCTCATCCACAAAAACAAACAAGCCATTCATCATTGTTCCCTTGTGTTTGCCATGGCCAGCGTGAGTTCTGGGTTGAGAGATTGCCACCAGGGAGAGGCGAGCATGGAAGCAGAAGCACGCGAGATGTCCAGCCTCACTGCAAAAGCAACCGACATGTCCCGCCACGCGGCCGTAGCAGCACAGAGGTCCCGCCGCGCTGCCGAAGCAGCACGGAGGTCCCGCCGCACCGTCGATGCAGCAGACTGGTAAGGCCGCACCGCGAAAGTAGCAGAGATGTCCCCCCACACCACGAATGCAGCAAAGATGTCCTCCCACGCCGCAGCGGCTTGGGAAAATGTCTCGCGGGCAGGCGAGGACTCTGACAGGCGCATACATGCGATCGTCCTTAGCCAGATGGATCAAATCTCCGCCTGGGCAAGGTTGCAGGATGACATGAAAGCCTCGTTTCAACAGGCTACCGACATAATCCGTCAACTAAATGAGAGCAATGCGAAGCTCCGGGCCGAGCGCGACCTGCTGAGGGCGAAGATCGTCGGAAGTGCGGAGCAGCAGGAGGAGACCACTGCCTTGTTGAAGAGGACCGGCGTCATCGTCGAGAAACTTATGGACGAGAATGCCATGCTGCGCACCAAGCGCAAAATGCTGGTCAAGGAATCCGTGGATGCTCTCAAGCAGCATCTTGAGGACACAAAAGAGCTCATCGCTGCTCGCTGCAGAGACTAGTTCCTGCGGCCTGCAGCAACGCATCAAGAAATTAAGCAGAGATCAGCGAGCCAGATCATTGTCTTCCTTCTTCTTTTGCCCTTGTGTATTTTGGGCATTGCCGCATGTGGCTTTTTTTTAGTTATGTGCTTAAATATGTAAGACAATTATTATCCACTATCGTCGTCCTTATATTCGTCAGTCTTGCTATAAGTCCCAGTTGATGCTATATAGGTCCGTCGGATCTTACATCAAGATCCGTGCAAAACATTTTTTTCAGTTTTCTTTTTTCTCTCTTAAATCTCAGTCTAGTGAGACATAGCCACGCCGTGAAACTAGGGCTCGGGCGACACTAATATGAAGGATATATGCCCTAGAGGCAATAATAAAGTTATTATTTATTTCCTTATTTCATGATAAATGTTTATTATTCATGCTAGAATTGTATTAACCGGAAACATAATACATGTGTGAATACATAGACAAACAGAGTGTCACTAGTATGCGTCTACTTGACTAGCTCATTAATCAAAGATGGTTATGTTTCCTAACCATGGACAAAGAGTTGTTATTTGATTAATGAGATCACATCATTAGGTGAATGTTCTGATTGACTTGACCCATTCCGTTAGCTTAGCACTTGATCGTTTAGTATGTTGCTATTGCTTTCTTCATGACTTATACATGTTCCTATGACTATGAGATTAAGCAACTCCCGTTTACCGGAAGAACACTTTGTGTGCTACCAAACGTCACAATGTAACTGGGTGATTATAAAGGTGCTCTACAGGTGTCTCCGAAGGTACTTGTTGGGTAGGCGTATTTAGAGATTAGGATTTGTCACTCCGAATGTCGGAGAGGTATCTCTGGGCCCTCTCGGTAATACACATCACTTAAGCCTTGCAAGCATTGCAACTAATGAGTTAGTTGCGGGATGATGTATTACAGAACGAGTAAAGAGACTTGCCGGTAACGAGATTGAACTAGGTATTGAGATACCGACGATCGAATCTCGGGCAAATAACATACCGATGACAAAGGGAACAACGTATGTTGTTATGCGATTTGACCGATAAAGATCTTCGTAGAATATGTAGGAGCCAATATGAGCATCCAGGTTCCGCTATTGAGAATAGTTCTAGGTCATGTCTACATAGTTCTCGAACCCGTAGGGTCCGCACGCTTAACGTTACGATGACAGTTTTATTATGAGTTTATGTTTTGATGTACCGAAGGTTGTTCGGAGTCCCGGATGTGATCACGGACATGACGAGGAGTCTCGAAATGGTCGAGACATAAAGATCGATATATTGACGACTATATTCGGACACCGGAAGTGTTCGGGTGATTTGGAGAAAACGAGTCTTGGGAGGGTTACTGGAACCCCGGGAAGTATTGGGCCTTAGTGGGCACGAGGGGAGAGAGAGCAGCAGCCCAGGAGGTGGTGCCCCCATGAGGAGTCTGAATTGGACTACGGAGGCGGCCCTCTTCCCTCTCCCTCTCCCTCTATTTCCTTCCCCTCTCTCTTCCTAGTTGGACTAGGAAAGGGAGTCCTACTCCCACTAGGAGGAGGATCCCCCCCCTCCTTGGCCCAGCGCACCCCTAGGGCGGACGGCCTCCCCTTGCTCCTTTATATACGGGTCGGGGGCACCCTAGAACACACAAGTTGATCTTCGTGATCGTTCACGAGCCGTGTGCGGTGCCCCCTCCACCATATTCCACCTCGGTCATATCGTCGCGGAGTTTAGGCGAAGCCTTCGTCGATACAACATCATCATCGTTACCACGCCCGTCGTCTTGTGGAACTCATCCCGACACCCTGCTGGATCGGAGTCCGTGGATCGTCATCGAGCTGAGCGTGTGTAGAACACGGAGGTGCCGTCACGTTCGGTGCTTGGATTGGTCGGATCGTGAAGGCGTGCGACTACATCAACAGCGTTGTCATAACGCTTCCGCTTTCGGTCTCACGAGTGCGTGGACACACTCTCCTCTCGTTGCTATGCATCACCATGATCTTGCGTGTGCGTGGGAATTTTTGAAATTACTACGTTCCCCAAGCGATGGCATCCGAGCCTAGGTTTTATGTGTTGATGTTATATGCACGAGTAGAACACAAGTGAGTTGTGGGCGATATAAGTCATCTTGCTTACCAGCATGTCATAGTTTGGTTCGGGCGGTATTGTTGGATGAAGCGGCCGGACCGACATTACGCCAGACGCTTCGCGAGATTGGTTCTACCGCCGTGCTTTGCACCAATTGGTGGCGGGTGTCAGTTTCTCCAACTTTAGTTGAACCGAGTGTGGCTACGCCCGGTCCTTGCGAAGGTTAAAACAGCACCCACTTGACAAACTATCGTTGTGGTTTTGATGCGTAGGTAAGATTGGTTCTTGCTAAGCCGGTAGCAGCCATGTAAAATTTGGAACAACAAAGTAGAGGACGTCTAATGTAGCGACCCGACCCAAATGGATCAAGTCTCTGTGCTCAGGTGTCATCCCTGGATCGATGCCGACACCACACAAGATTTCAAGGATTTATAACAGAGTAGCAATCACACACTTATTACATCGTTGTCCAAAAGAGGACTTATTACAATAAATATGGCTTATGGCCATCTAATAACGATAACAACGGAATACTTGGAAGATAAGTAAGTCCATCAACTCCATCGGCATCACTGAGTATAGAACCACGACCTAAAACACCTTACTGTAAATGCGAAAAAGTACGCAACATGAAAGTTCCAGCCCGAAACGGGTCAACACAATGGAATATGTCTGGCAATGTAACACATAGAGAGAAATGAAAGCATAAGCCTATACTACATGCATATATGGCTGGTGGTAAAGCTCTCTGATTCTGATTTTGCATAAAGCTAGTTTTCCCTCATCGCAAAGGAATAAATTTGTTTAACTATCATGGTGGTTGTTAAACATTGAGAATGGTTGACAGCATCCTCAATCCCAATTAAAAGTACTCATTAAAAACCCAATAATATTAATTAGAAGTAACATGATGAGATTCACATGATATTCAAGTACTAGATACTCAAGATGTCCATAACCGGGGACACGGCTAATCATGATTAGTTTATACACTCTGCAGAGGTTTGCACTTTTCCCCACAAGACTCGATCGCCTCCGCTTTGGTTTCTCGTGACCGCATGGTGTTTGAGAGAGCGGATGACCGAGACACGATCTTTCGAAGCACTAGCACCTTACATGTGGGTAGACCGTACCAACCTACATCCCCTACATCAGCTAGCCTACCCGTAAGAGTTCGCACAACTTAGTCAACTATGCCAGAGCCCATAATGGCTTGTGGCTGCACACGGAAGTTTCTAGTTCAAATAATCTCATGATCCCTTTGAGCCTGGGTGGCGGTCTGAAGAAATACATGCAAGTCCTGATAGAAACCAGGTGCCTCAATCCACCCAGATGTGTATTTAAGTTGCCACCTTAGATAAACCATTAATCAACAATCTCACATCTGTCATGGATATCACTCACCCAATCCACGTCTACTAGCATAGCATGGCATAATAAGCAAACGTAGAAGTAACTCCCAAGGTTTCATAAGTAAAACATGTAATAGGTACTACCTCAATCTACTTCCCATCCCACAATTTAATTAGATCCTAATCATGCAAGTGTTTGAGGATTGATCTAATGCGTAAAAACTGGGTAGTAGAAGAGATATGGTCAAGTGTTACTTGCCTTCTTTGACGATCATGAAACCTAGAGACTCGAGTAACAAGCGGCGCACTCCGGGTGATCTAACGCAGACAAACAACAAGCATACAATAAGTACTCATCTAATGCACAGGAAATCTCGGATAGAAGATCTAACCAGAAAGTTCAATTTAAGAACCACAGTTGCAAAAGAATCGAATCAAATAAAGCAACGAAAGTCAAGCGTCGAAAGAAAACGACTCGGTTCTAGCAATTTGAAACTAGGTCAAATTTTACAGTAGCAAAACTTTGTTTAAGTGGATTAGTCGGAACGGCGGTTTGAAACAAAACTCGAGCGCTTGAATCACCTGATTCCGATAAACGGCGAGAAGATAAACCGATTCGAAGATTGGATCGAAAATCGAAATCGGAAAATAACGGATTAAATCCGATTTAAAGAAAAATGACGAGCAGTTAAGCGAGCGGACGTCCGTTAACGAAAACTAACGGCGACAGCGTTCGTTAAAGCGAACGGATCGTGAACGTTCACTAATTAACTAAGCGGAGAGAAAAAAATAAACCGATTTAGGGTTTTAAAAAACCAAACAACAAAAAGAAATCGGGCGGTTTTAAAACAAAACCGGACCGGGGTGACTTCGGTGGCTACCTCCGGCGAGGTCGCCGGGGCTCCGAGGCTCCGGGCGGGTCGGGTGGGCTGCGGGCGACGGGGTCGGCGACGGCGCCGGGCGTCGGGCGGCAAGGGGGCAAGTGAGCTCGGGTGGCGGCGGGTGGGTCGAGGGGGGGGCAACGACGGCTTATAAGGAGGGAGGGTGGGGTTGCTTGGGGAGGGGGCAACGGCGGCAGCGGCGTGGCCGAGACTCGGTCGGGCGGCGGGCGGCGGGACTCCTCCCAGGCGGGGAGCGCGAGGAGGGGGCGCCGGGTCATGGCGGTTGGGCATTGGGCCCTTGGCCCAAAGGCGTGGGGTTTTTTTAAAACCGAAAACGAATTAAAATAAATCTAATCGAACTCCAAATATAAAAAAAAAAATTTTCCCCGAGTCCTAAAAATGAGTCGAACAAAATGAACTTTAATCTGGGCAAAATGCAAATTTTAAAATACTCATTTTTCCCTAAAGCAAATAAACCTCGAAAAACCCAAAATTTGATTTATTTATTAAATCTTCATTTTTCCTAAATTTTGGGAAAGTCATATTATTCCCACTCTATATTTTTTATTGGAAAAATATTTGAAGATAAAATAAATAAATCCAAATGATCCTATTTTCAAAATTTGAGAAAACCCAAATATGAAAATAATGAAATCTCCAACTCTCTCCGAGGGTCCTTGAGTTGCGTGAAATTTCTAGGATCGACAAAATGCAAGAAAATATGATATGCATGATGACTTAATGTATAACATTCCAAATTGAAAATTTGGGATGTTACAAACCTACCCTTAAGATGAATCTCGTCGAGATTCGGGTTGGCTAGAAAATAGGTGAGGGTGGTCCTTGAGCAAATCTTCCTCTCTTTCCCGGTGGCTTCATCCTCGGTGTGGTGGCTCCTTTGAACCTTGCAAAGCTTGATAACCTTGCTGCGAGTAACTTTCTTTGGCATACTCGAGAATCTTGACCGGTCTTTCCTCATATGTCAAATCATCCTGCAAATGAATTGCTTCAAGCGGCCTTTGTATCTCTTAACGGTACTTCCACCATCTCGGCGTGACATTTCTTCAATCGAGAAATATGGAATACATCATGAACTCCCCGACAGTCCCTCCGCAATTCCGGTTTATAAGCAACTTCTCCCATGCGTTGCAAGATCCTATCACGGTCCAACGAAGCGTGGTGCTAATTTTCCTTTAACTCCAAAACGCTTAACTCCTCGGCGGGGATACTCTAAGATATACTCTGTCTCCAACTTCATATTCTATCGCCTTGCGTTTTGAATCCACATAGCTCTTACGTCGGATTTGGGCTACCTTGAGCCTATCGCGAATCAACTTAACCTTTTGTTCAGACTCCTTAATCAAATCTGGTCCAAACAAGCGGCGATCTCGGTTTTGTCCCATGATAACGGTGTCCTGCACCTCCTTCCGTACAAAGCCTCGAAAGGTGCCATCTTCAAGCTGGTTTGGTAACTGTTGTTATAAGAAAACTCGGCATACGACAAGTTATCATCCCAACTAGATCCATAATCTAGTGCACAAGCTCTCAGCATATCCTCCAAAATCTGATTGACTCTCTCAGTCTGTTCATCTGTCTATGGGTGAAAAGCTGTACTAAATTCCAGCCTGGTTCCCAATGTTTCGTGCAACTGATTCCAAAAATTTGAGGTAAATTGGGTTCCTCTATCGTCTGATACTCCTGGGATCTCCGTGTAAACAAACAATTCTGGTATTTTATTTCTTTGCCAACTTAGCACTGCTATAGGTAGTCTTGAATGGGATGTATTGAGCTACCTTTTTCAAGCGATCGACTATAACCCAAATCGAGTCATATCTGAGCGAGTCTTTGGCAAACCTGTGATGAAATCCATGCCTAGTTTATCCCACTTCCATTCGGGTATTGGCAATGGTTGTAACAATCCTGCGGCTTCACGATGTTACGCTTTCACTCTCTCGACATACATCGCAAACTGCTACATACTCTGCGATATCCTTCTTCATTCCGGTCCACGAGCGTTTCCTTCAAATCCAAATACATCTTGGTATTTCTGGGTGAATCGAATAGGGTGAATCATGGGCTTCTCGCAAAATCAACTTCCTGATCTCCGGGTTATTTGGCACATAAACACGGTCCTCAAACCATAGGGTATCGTGCTCATCCTCACGAAATCCTTTAGCTTTTCCTTTTCTCATTTTCTCCTTTATAGAGGCAACTTCCTTATCTGCCTTTTGGGCTTCTCTCGATTTTGTCCATCGGTGTATTTGAATCTCCAATGCTGCTACATAGCCTCTCGGAACTATTTCCAAACATAGCTCTCGAAGGTCCTCAGCTAACTCCTTGGGTATTCCTCCCATCATTAGGGTATGGACGTGGCTCTTACGGCTCAAAGCGTCTGCTACAACGTTAGCCTTTCCGGGGTGATAATGCAATCTCATATCATAATCCTTGATAAGCTCCAACCATCTCCTCTGTCTGAGATTTAATTCATACGTGTGAAGATGTACTTCAAACTCTTGTGATCCGTGTACACCTCACAATGATTTCCAATGAGAAAATGTCTCCAGTTTTCAATGCATGCACAATGGCTGCTAACTCCAAATCATGTATGGCATAATTCAACTCATGAGGCTTAAGCTGTAAATGAAGCATCTGAAACAACTCTTCCTTCTGCATAAGCCTTTGCTCCAAGTCCTCGGCGTGAAGCGCCGCAATGCACCCTCATAATCCTTGGTCCGATCTGGCAAAATTAACACTTTGGTGAGGTAACCAATCTTTTCTTCAACTCACGAAAACTTGTCTCACAATCCTCGGTCCAATTGAACTTGGTATCCTTTTTGACAATTACATCATAGGCTTTGAAATCCTTGAGAAATTCTCAATGAATCTTCGGTAGTATCCTGCGAGTCCAAGGAAACTCGAATCTCTCCACCGTCGTGGGTGCTTCCCATTTGGTTACGGTCTCAACCTTTGTGGGGTCAACTGCTATTACTTCTCGGATATAACATGTCCAAGAAATCCAACTTCCTTTAGCCAAAACTCACATTTGCTTGAACTTGGCATATAAGCGATGTTCCCTTAGTTTCTCCAAAACCAATACGCAAATGTTCCTTATGTTCCTCTTCATTCTTCGAGAAAATCAAAAATCATCTATGAACACCACGACGAACTTATCCAAAAACTCCATAAACACTTTGTTCATCAGGTTCATGCAATAGGCTGGCGCGTTAGTCTGTCCAAATGACATAACGGTATATTCATACAGTCCATATCTCATGGTAAATGCTGTCTTAGGTATGTCCCGCTCTCGAATCTTCAATCGATGGTACCACGATCGCAAATCGATCTTGGAAAACACTTTAGCTCCTTGCAAACGATCAAACAGATCATTTATCATTGGTAGTGGGTACTTGTTCTTGATTGTTACTTCATTCAATCCACGATAATCAACAACCATCCTTAAAGATCCATCCTTCTTCTCCACTAACAGTACGGGTGATCCCCAAGGTGAAGAACTTGGGCGTATAAAACCTTTATCCAATAGTTCCTTAATCTGCTTCTTGATTTCCGCCAAATCACATGCGGGCATCCCGTATGGTCGCCGATATTGGACCTGTTACGGGCAAAAGTTCAATCAAAACTCAATGTCTCTATCCGGTGGCATTCACGGCAACTCTTAGGAAATACATCGGAGAAATCCTTCACCATGGCACTTCTTCTGCACAACTCCCGATAGGCAATTTACTTGCGCTCTCCTCGGCTCGTGCCGTGATACATACTTGATCCTTCTTCCTTCCGTGTGGTGAGCAAAATTGACTTGGTGGTGCAATCTATGTTCCCTCCATACTTCGATAACCAATCCATGCCTAATATCACATCCAATCCTTGGGATTCCAGAACTATTAGGTCCGAGGGAAAAACGTAATGTCCAATCCTTAATGGCAGTCGATCACACCATATACAAGCCATGTATTCTGATCCGGGTGAGGTTACTAGCATGGGTGAACTAAGGGCTTGGGTCGGTAATTTGTACTTATCCACGAATCCCCTTGATATGTATGAATGCGATGCACCAGTATCGAAAAGAACAACTGCAGTAAATGACTTAACCAAAAACTTACCGATTACTGCATCGGGCTGATCTTCAACCTCCTCCACATCAATGTGGTTCACATCCCCTGTTGAAAGGGTTTGGCTTCTTTCGAGCTTCCATTGCCATTTCCATTACGGCCTATACGGGCCGGTCATTTGCATAATGCCCAGTCTTGCGGCACTTAAAGCAAGTGATGTGACTCGGGTCTACCTTGGATGGTGTTGATGGGTTGGTGCGGTTCTGTCCATTGCTTCCTCCATTCCCGTTCCCATTCTTGGTGCCATTATGGTTGTGTGAATTACCTCCTCCGTGGGGATGCTGAAACCGAACTCCTGTTTAGGGGTATAACGGGCTTCTTTGGGCTCGAGTTATACTTCCCCTGCCCATACTTCCTCTTACGATTTTCAATTTCTGCCGCTTTCCTTCAATCATGAGGGCACGGTCTACCAACTCCTGGTAGTTATTGAAACTTGCTACCATCAACTGCATGCTTAACTCATCATTCAGCCCTTCGAAACTTCTCACCTTAGATGCATCCGTAGTAACGTCATCCGGGGCATAACGTGCTAACTTACTAAAATCATCCACATCTTGTGCCAACAGTCCTTCCTCCTTGGCGTAAGTTGCGAAACTCACGCTTCTTCATGGCCATAGCTCCTGCCGAGACATGGGCTGTGCGAAAAGCTTCTTGGCCGATCCCATGTGACAGTATCTACAGGGTAAGTGGCTGTAAAATTCTCCCACCATGCTGCTGCGGGTCCTTCAAGTTGGTGTGCAGCAAACTTCACCTTCTCTCCATCTGTACATCCTGCAGTGACCAACTCCCTTCCTACCTTACAGAGCCAATCATCCGCTACTATCGGCTCGGTGCTCTTTGGAAAACTCTTGGCGATTTCGGTCTTAAGAACGTGTCAAATGATCCGCAGGTGGTGGTGGTGGCGGTGGGTTGTTGTTGTTGTTGCCTTGATTCTGCACTAGTGTTTGGATCAAAGTGTTCTACTGCTGAATCAACTGGGTGATCTCTGGTGGGAAAACAAATCCGGGGTCGCGTCTCGGAGGCATCTGATGGGTTTAGAAAAGACGAGAAATTAAGAATAGAGTGGGGTCTAAGGAGAAACACTACCCAAATGTATATGATCAAAAGCACACAAAATCACTTCATTCAATTCAAACAAAGGCTTACAACGATCTAACTATCGCAAAAGTGCGTGTACTAATTGTTACATGGAGGAAATACTACTAATATGTGGGGGTCATCTACTAATTTGAACCGGTGGAAGACTCCATGATGTCTCGCTCGACTTCATCTTCAAAGTCGGGTTCACTTGGATCCGAATCGGTGTCGTCGATGTTGATGTAGTCGCTTGGACAACCGGCGTCACGGGTCTTCATTCTTGGCGCCAATTTCTTCTTGAGTTCTTCAATCTCATACTTAAGATCGTTATTGTGTCTTGCTAACGCCACGATCTCGTCCATGTAGTCCTTGCGTGTAGACTTTAGTTCTCCTTCAAGTTCGATGATCCTTCCCTTCGCATTCTTCAACTCGAGCATATCATTGCACATCTGGTTCTCCTGGCGTCGAATGTGCTGGTTTAACTCCTGGATAAAAGCTGCAATGGATCTATCCTTCTTGGTGCTGACTATCTCCCATTGTTCATCTCGGCGTCCGCAAATCTGATGGATGATGTCTTTGAGGTCTTCTTGATAAACTTCTCCAATGCGTCCCATGGTGATGTGAGCTGCCATACTCTTTCCCAGACTCCAGGTTGGTGCACTGAAAACACTATCTATAGGCTTGGTGATTGGGGCGAAGGTCCTTCCCGGAACATGAGCTTGAATCTTCCAGCGCTCCTCTTGAGCAGAGTGGCGTTGAAAGTCCGGTGAAGCTTGGTAATCCAATGTTCGGTACTTGGTGACTTCCTTCAAGTGAAATCCAAAAGGTGTGCCTTCATCCGGTTGGGTGTACTTGATCTTCGCGTCCTTCATCCTAAAAGAGTAGAAAAGATGAGGAGTTAGAAAATGAGAAGAAATCTTGATCTATGGCTTTTAACTTAGTGGTCGTGTCCCTACGATCGGTGTGTGCTCGATACCATCTCTGTAGCGACCCGACCCAAATGGATCAAGTCTCTGTGCTCGGTGTCATCCTGGATCAATAATCTCGACACCACACAGTACTTCGAAGGATTTATAACAGAGTAGCAATCACACACTTATTACATCGTTGTCCAAAAGAGGACTTATTACAATAAATATGGCTTATGGCCATCTAATAACGATAACAGCGGAAGACTTGGAAGATAAGTGAGTCCATCAACTCCATCGGCATCACTGAGTATAGAACCACGACCTAAAACACCTTACTGTCGTTGCAAAAAGTCTGCAACATGAAAGTTGCAGCCCGAAAACGGGTCAGCACAATGGAATATGCTGGCAATGTAACCCATAGAGAGAAATGAAAGCATAAGCCTATACTACATGAATATATGGCTGGTGGTAAAGCTCTCTGATTCTGATTTTGCATAAAGCTAGTTTTTCCCTACTGCAAAGGAATAAATTTGTTTAACTATCATGGTGGTTGTTAAACATTGAGAATGGTTGACAGCATCCTCAATCCCAATTAAAAGTACTCATTAAAACCCAATAATATTAATTAGAAGTAACATGATGAGATTCACATGATATTTAAGTACTAGATACTCAAGATGTCCATAACCGGGACACGGCTAATCATGATTAGTTTATACACTCTGCAGAGGTTTGCGCACTTTTCCCCACAAGACTCGATTGCCTCCGTTTGGTTTCTCGACCTTTGCATGGTGTTTGAGAGGCGGATGACCGAGACATGATCTTCGGAAGCACTAGCACCTTACATGTGGGTAGACCGTACCAACCTACATCCCCTACATCAGCTAGCCTACCCGTAAGAGTTTGCACAACTTAGTCAACTATGCCAGAGCCCATAATGGCTTGTGGCTGCACACGGAAGTTTCTAGTTCGAATAATCTCATGATCCCTTTGAGCCTGGGTGGCGGTCCGAAGAAATCTGAGGCAAGTCCTCGATAGAAACCAGGTGCCTCAATCCACCCGGATGTGTATTTAAGTTGCCACCTTAGATAAACCATTAATCAACAATCTCACATCTGTCATGGATATTACTCACCCAATCCACGTCTACTAGCATAGCATGGCATAATAAGCAAGCGAGAAGTAACTCCCAAGGTTTCATAAGTAAAACAGTAATAGGTACTACCTCAATCTACTTCCCATCCCACAATTTAATTAGATCCTAATCATGCAAGTGTTTGAGGATTGATCTAATGCGTAAAAACTGGGTAGTAGAAGAGATATGATCAAGTGTTACTTGCCTTGCTGACGATCCGCGAAACCTAGAGACTCGAAGTAACAAGCGGCGCACTCCGGGTGATCTAACGCAGACAAACAACAAGCATACAATAAGTACTCATCTAATGCACAGGGAAATCTCGGATAGAAGATCTAACCAGAAAGTTCAATTTAAGAACCCTGGGTGCAAAAAGAATCGAATCAAATAAAGCAACGAAAGTCAAACGTCGAAAGAAAACGACTCGGTTCTAGCAATTTGAAACTAGGTCAAATTTTACAGTAGCAAAACTTTGTTTAAGTGGATTAGTCGAACGGCGGTTTGAAACGAAACTCCAGGCGCTTGAATCACCTGATTCCGATAAACGGCGAGAAGATAAACCGATTCGAAGATTGGATTGGAAATCGAAATCGGAAAATAACGGATTAAATCCGATTTAAAAGAAAAACGATTTAACGGTTAAGCGAGCGGACATCCGTTAACGTAAACTAACCGTGAACGCGTTCGTTAAAACGAACGGATCGGTGAACGTTCACTAATTAACTAAACCGAGAGAAAAAAAAACCGATCTAGGGTTTAAAAAACCAAACAACGAAGAAAACCGGACGGTTTTAAAACAAAACCGGACCGGGGTGACTCGGTGGCTACCCCCGGCGAGGTCGCCGGCGGGGCTCCGGCGGGGTCGGGGTGGGCTGCGGGCGAAGTCGGCGCTGCAGGCGTCAGGCGGCAGCGGCGATCGTGGCGGCGGCTCACGGCGGCGACGGGCGGCAAGTGAGCTCGGGTGACGGGGTGGGTCGAGGGGGGCAACGGCGGCTTATAAGGAGGGAAGGGGTGGGGTTGCTTGGGAGGGGGCAATGGCGGTGGGCGGCGTGGCCGAGCCGGACTCGGTCGGCGATGGCGGGACTCCTCCGGGCGGGAGGCCTTGAGGAGGCGGCGTGGCGGTTGGGCAGTGGGCCCTTGGCCCAAAGGGCGGGGTTTTTTTAAACCAAAACGAATTAAAATAAATCTAAACGAACTCCAAATATAAAAAAATAAATTTTCCCCGACTCCTAAAAATGAGTCGAACAAAATGAACTTTAATACGGGGCAAAAATGCAAAATTTTAAAATACTCATTTTTCCCTAAAGCAAATAAACCTCGAAAAACCCAAAATTTGATTTATTTATTAAATCTTCATTTTTTCCTAAATTTTGGGAAAGTCATATTATTCCCTCTCTATATTTTTTTATTGGAAAAAATATTTGAAGATAAAATAAATAAATCCAAATGATCCTATTTTCAAAACTTGAGAAAAACCCAAATATGAAAATAATGAAATCTCCAACTCTCTTCGAGGGTCCTTGAGTTGCATGAAATTTCTAGGATCGACAAAATGCAAGAAAATATGATATGCATGATGACTTAATGTATAACATTCCAAATTGAAAATTTGGGATGTTACATCTAACTTGTTTTTGCAGGGCATGTTGTGATGTGATATGGTCAAGACATGATGCTAAATTTTATTGTATGAGATGATCATGTTTTGTAACCGAGTTATCGGCAACTGGCAGGAGCCATATGGTTGTCGCTTTATTGTATGCAATGCAATCGCCTGTAATGCTTTACTTTATCAGTAAGCGGTAGCGATAGTCGATAGAACCATAAGATTGGCGAGGCGACAACGATGCTACGATGGTGATCAAGGTGTCGCGCCGGTGACGATGGTGATCATGACGGTGCTTCGAAGATGGAGATCACAAGCACAAGATGATGATGGCCATATCATATCACTTATATTGATTGCATGTGATGTTTATCTTTTATGCATCTTATCTTACTTTGATTGACGGTAGCATTATAAGATGATCCCTCACTAAATTATCATAGTAAAAGTGTTCTCCATGAGTATGCACCGTTGCGAAAGTTCTTCGTGCTGAGACACCACGTGATGATCGGGTGTGATAGGCTCTACGTTCAAATACAACGGGTGCAAAACAGTTGCACACGCGGAATACTCAGGTTTAACTTGACGAGCCTAGCATATAACAGATATGGCCTCGGAACACGGAGACCGAAAGGTCGGCGTGAATCATATAGTAGATATGATCAACATAATGATGTTCACCATTGAAACTACTCCATCTCACGTGATGATCGGACATGGTTTAGTTGATATGGATCACGCGATCACTTAGAGGATTAGAGGGATGTCTATCTAAGTGGGAGTTCTTTAGTAATATGATTAATTGATCTTAAATTTATCATGAACTTAGTACCTGATAGTATCTTGCTTGTCTATGTCGATTGTAGATAGATGGCCCGTGCCGTTGTTCTGTTGAATTTTAATGAGTTCCTTGAGAAAGCAAAGTTGAAAGATGATGGTAGCAATTACGCGGACTGGGTCCGTAACTTGAGGATTATCCTCATTGCTGCACAGAAAATTTACGTCCTGGAAGCACCGCTGGGTGCCAGTGCCTGGCCGATGTAACCGACGACGTTAAGAACGTCTGGCAGAGCAAAGCTGATGACTACTTGATAGTTCAATGTGCCATGCTTTACGGCTTAGAACCGGGACTTCAACGACGTTTTGAACGTCATGGAGCATATGAGATGTTTCAGGAGTTGAAGTTAATATTCCAGAAGAATGCCCGGATTGAGAGATATGAAGTCTCCAATAATTTCTATAGCTGCAAGATGGAGAAGAATAGTTCTGTCAGTGAGCATATACTCAAGATGTCTGGGTATTGTAATCACTTGATTCAACTGGGAGTTAATCTTCCGGATGATAGCGTCATTGACAGAATTCTCCAATCACTTCCACCTAGCTACAAGAGCTTGGTGATGAACTATAATATGCAAGGAATGGATAAGACAATTCCCGAGCTCTTCGCAATGCTAAAGGCTGCGGAGGTAGAAATCAAGAAGGAGCATCAAGTGTTGATGGTCAACAAGACCACTAGTTTCAAGAAAAAGGGCAAAGGAAAGAGGAAGGGGAACTTCAAGAAGAACATCAAGCAAGTTGCTGCTCAGGAGAAGAAACCCAAGCCTGGACCTAAGCCTGAAACTGAGTGCTTCTACCGCAAGCATCGTGGTCCTTTGGAAGCGGAACTGCCCCAAGTATTTGGCGAATAAGAAGGATGGCAAGGTGAACAAAGGTATATGTGATATACATGTTATTGATGTGTACCTTACTAATGCTCGCATGAGCACTTTGGGTATTTGATCTTGGTTCGATTGCTAATATTTGCAACTCAAAGCAGGGGACTACTGATTAAGCGAAGATTGGCTAAGGACGAGGTGACGATGCGGCGTGGGAAATGGTTCCAAAGTCGATGTGATCGCGGTCGACGCTACCTCTACATCTACCTTGAGGATTAGTATTAGACCTAAATAATTGTTATTTGGTGCGGCGTTGAGCATGAACATTATATCTGGATCTTGTTTGATGCGAGACGGTTATTCATTTAAATCATAGAATAATGGTTGTTCTATTTATATGAGTAATATCTTTTATGGTCATGCACCCTTGAAGAGTGGTCTATTCTTATTAAATCTCGATAGTAGTGATACACATATTCATAATGTTGAAGCCAAAAGATGCAGAGTTGATAATGATAGTGCAACTTATTTGTGGCACTGCCGTTTGGGTCATATCGGTGTAAAGCGCATGAAGAAAGTCCATACTAATGGGCTTTTGGAACCACTTGATTATGAATCACTTGGTACTTGCGAACCGTGCCTTATGGACAAGATGACCAAAACACCGTTCTCCGGTACTATGGAGAGAGCAACAGATTTGTTAGAAATCATACATACAGATGTATGTGGTCCGATGAATGTTGAGGCTCGTGGCGGATATCGTTATTTTCTCACCTTCACAGATGACTTAAGCGAGATACGGGTATATCTACTTAATGAAACATAAGTGCGAAACATTTGAAAAGTTCAAAGAATTTCAGAGTGAAGTTGAAAATCATCGTAACAAGAAAATAAAGTTTCTGCGATCTGATCGTGGAGGAGAATATTTGAGTTACGAGTTTGGTGTACATTTGAAACAATGCGGAATAGTTTCGCAACTCACGCCACCCGGAACACCACAACGTAATGGTGTGTCCGAACGTCGTAATCGTACTTTACTTGATATGGTGTGATCTATGATGTCTCTTACAGATTTACCGCTATCGTTTTGGGGTTATGCTTTAGAGACGGCCGCATTCACGTTAAATAGGGTACCATCAAAATCCGTTGAGACGACGCCTTATGAACTATGGTTTGGCAAGAAACCAAAGTTGTCGTTTCTTAAAGTTTGGGGCTGCGATGCTTATGTGAAAAAACTTCAACCTGATAAGCTCAAACCCAAATCGGAGAAATGTATCTTCATAGGATATCCAAAGGAGACTGTTGGATACACCTTCTATCACAGATCCGAAGGCAAGACTTTTGTTGCTAAATTCGGAAACTTTCTAGAGAAGGAGTTTCTCTCAAAAGAAGTGAGTGGGAGGAAAGTAGAACTTGATGAGGTAACTGTACCTGCTCCCTTATTGGAAAGTAGTACATCACAGAAACCAGTTTCAGTGACACCTACACCAATTGGTGAGGAAGTTAATGATGATGATCATGGAACTTCAGATCAAGTTGCTACTGAACCTCATAGATCAAACAGAGTAAGATCCGCACTAGAGTGGTACGGTAATCCTATTCTGGAAGTCATGCTACTAGATCATGATGAACCTACAAACTATGAAGAAGCAATGGTGAGCACAGATTCCGCAAAATGGCTTGAAGCCATGAAATCTGAGATGGGATCCATGTATGAGAACAAAGTGTGGACTTTGGTTGACTTGCCCGATGATCGGCAAGCAATTGAGAATAAATGGATCTTCAAGAAGAAGACCGACGACGGTAATGTTATCGTCTACAAAGCTCGACTTGTTGCAAAAGGTTTTCGACAAGTTCAAGGGATTGACTACGATGAGACCTTCTCACCCGTAGCGATGCTTAAGTCTGTCCGAATCATGTTAGCAATTGCCGCATTTTATGATTATGAAATTTGGCAAATGGATGTCAAAACTGCATTCCTGAATGGATTTCTGGAAGAAGAGTTGTATATGATGCAACCGGAAGGTTTTGTCGATCCAAAGGGAGCTAACAAAGTGTGCAAGCTCCAGCGATCCATTTATGGACTGGTGCAAGCCTCTCGGAGTTGGAATAAACGCTTTGATAGTGTGATTAAAGCATTTGGTTTTATACAGACTTTTGGAGAAGCCTGTATTTACAAGAAAGTGAGTGGGAGCTCTGTAGCATTTCTAATATTATATGTCGATGACATATTACTGATTGGAAATGATATAGAATTTCTTGATAGCATAAAGGGATACTTGAATAAGAGTTTTTCAATAAAAGACCTCGGTGAAGCTGCTTACATATTGGGCATTAAGATCTATAGAGATAGATCAAGATGCTTAATTGGACTTCGAAAGCACATACCTTGACAAAGTTTTGAAGAAGTTCAAAATGGATCAAGCAAAGAAAGGGTTCTTGCACGTGTTACAAGGTGTGAAGTTGAGTAAGACTCAATGTCCGACCACTACAGAAGATAGAGAGAAAATGAAAGATGTTCCCTATGCTTCAGCCATAGGCTCTATCATGTATGCAATGATGTGTACCGACCTGATGTGTGCCTTGCTATAAGTCTACCAGGGACGTACCAAAGTAATCCAGGAGTGGATCACTAGACAGCGGTCAAGAACATCCTGAAGTACCTAAAAAGAACTAAGGATATGTTTCTCGTTTATGGAGGTGACAAAGAGCTCATCTTAAATGGTTACATTGATGCAAGCTTTGACACTGATCCGGACGATTCTAAATCGCAAACCGGATACGTGTTTACATTAAACGGTGGAGTCATCGGTTAGTGCAGTTCTAAACAAAGCGTCGTGGCGGGATCTACGTGTGAAGCGGAATACATAGCTGCTTGGAAGCAGCAAATGAAGGAGTCTGGATGAAGGAGTTCATATCCGATCTAGGTGTCATACCTAGTGCATCGGGTCCAATGAAAATCTTTTGTGACAATCTTGGAGCAATTGCCTTAGGAAGGAATCCAGATTTCACAAGAGAACCAAGCACATCAAGAGACGCTTCAATTCCATCCGGGATCTAGTCCGTGGGAGACATAGAAATTTGCAAGATACATACGGATCTGAATGTTGCAACCCGTTGACTAAGCCTCTTCCACGAAAGCAAAACATGATCAACACCAAGACTCCATGGGTGTTAGAATCATTCTTGTGTAATCTAGATTATTGACTCTAGTGCAAGTGGGAGGCTGAAGGAAATATGCCCTAGAGGCAATAATAAAGTTATTATTTATTTCCTTATTTCATGATAAATGTTTATTATTCATGCTAGAATTGTATTAACCGGAAACATAATACATGTGTGAATACATAGACAAACAGAGTGTCACTAGTATGCCTCTACTTGACTAGCTCATTAATCAAAGATGGTTATGTTTCCTAACCATGGACAAAGAGTTGTTATTTGATTAATGGGATCACATCATTAGGTGAATGATCTGATTGACTTGACCCATTCCGTTAGCTTAGCACTTGATCGTTTAGTATGTTGCTATTGCTTTCTTCATGACTTATACATGTTCCTATGACTATCAGATTATGCAACTCCGTTTACGGAAGAACACTTTGTGTGCTACCAAACGTCCACAACGTAATCGGGTGATTATAAAGGTGCTCTGGTGTCTCCGAAGGTACTTGTTGGGTTGGCGTATTTCGAGATTAGGATTTGTCACTCCGAATGTCCGAGAGGTATCTTCGGGCCCTCTCAGTAATACACATCACTAAAGCCTTGCAAGAATAGCAACAAATGAGTTAGTTGCGGGATGATGTATTACGAGCGAGTAAAGAGACTTGCGGTAACGAGATTGAACTAGGTATTGAGATACCGACGATCGAATCTCGGGCAAGTAACATACCGATGACAAAGGGAACAACGTATGTTGTTATGCGGTTTGACCGATAAAGATCTTCGTAGAATATGTAGGAGCCAATATGAGCATCCGAGTTCCGCTATTGGTTATTGACCGAGAATAGTTCTAGGTCATGTCTACATAGTTCTCGAACTCGTAGGGTCCGCACGCTTAACGCTACGATGACAGCTTTTATTATGAGTTTATGTTTTGATGTACGAAGGTTGTTCGAGTCCGGATGTGATCACGGACATGATGAGGAGTCTCGAAATGGTCGAGACATAAAGATCGATATATTGGGCGACTATATTCGGACACGGAAGTGTTCCGAGTGATTTGGAGAAAACCGGAGTGCCGAGGGGTTACCGGAACCCCGGGAAGTATTGGGCCTTAGTGGGCACGAGGGAGAGAGGGCAGCAGCCAGGAGGTGGCGCCCCATGAGGAGTCCGAATTGGACTAGGGAGGCGCGGCCCTCTTTCTCTCTCCTCTCTCTCTTTCCTTCCCCCCCTCTCTTCCTAGTTGGACTAGGAAAGGGGAGTCCTACTCCCACTAGGAGGAGGACTCACCCCTCCTTGGCGCGCCCCTAGGGCCGGCCGGCCTCCCCCCTTGCTCCTTTATATACGGGGGCAGGGGGCACCCTAGAACACACAAGTTGATCTTCGTGATCGTACCTTAGCCGTGTGTGGTGCCCCCTCCACCATATTCCACCTCGGTCATATCGTCGCTGAGTTTAGGCGAAGCCCTACGTCGGTAGAACATCATCATCATCACCACGCCGTCTTGTGACAGAACTCATCCCGACACCTGCTTTGGATCGGAGTCCGGGATCGTCATCGAGCTGAGCGATGTGCAGAACACGGAGGTGTCGTATGTTCGGTGCTTGGATCGGTCGGATCGTGAAGACGTACGACTACATCAACCACGTTGTCATAACGCTTCCGCTTTCGGTCTACGTGGGTACGTGGACACACTCTCCCCTCTCGTTGCTATGCATCACCATGATCTTGCGTGTGCGTAGGAAATTTTGTGAAATTACTACGTTCCCCAACATAATGGAGATGTTGGGAGGGAGGTGTGCAACGGATAGAGGTCAAATGGGCTCTCCTCCCGATGAGCACGCGTAGTGGTCTGATCGCATGCCTCCTGTACTTAAATAGCTACCCGCACGGCACCTCCTAGCCAATAAAAAAAGGGGACGCGTGGCGGCACGTAATTGGTAAGTAGAACACCCACGGTTTCAATAATACTTGTGTTTCCGATTTGTGACGTGACAACACTTGTTCCAAAATGACTTTCTTGATTGTTAATGTGTGCGCCTTCGCAAATCAGACAGAAAAATTACCACAGCATGTTGGTGCCATGTCATGACACCATGCCAAGTTTCATGATTTTCAGGCGTGTTTTGGATTTACTGGAATTAAAAAACCAAGTTTCTCAATATTTCCAGCCGAGCCACGACGCCCAGATGTTTGAATTTCATTCCGTTTCTTGCATGGGACCTAGAAATTCACCCAAGGACACATGTAGCGACCAGACCTCAAACAGTCTGATCTCTGTGCTTTAGTGTCATCCCTGGATCAGTAATGCTGACACGCACAGTACTTGAAGCATTTATAACAAAGTAGCAATCACACACTTATTACATCGAATGTCTCAAAAGAGAACTTATTACAATAAATATGGCTTAAGGCCATCTAATAACGATAACAGCGGAAGGCTTGGAAGATAAGTGAGTCCATCAACTCCAGCGGCATCACTGAGCATAGAACCACGACCTAAAGGCACCTTACTCATCGTCTGAAAAGTCTGCAACATGAACGTTGCAGCCCGAAAACGGGTCAGCACATGGAATATCTTTGGCAATGTAACACATAGAGAGTAATGAAATGTAAATATGCTATACTACATGCATATATGGCTGGTGGAAAGCTCTATGGTTACAACTTTTGCATAAAGCCAATTTTTCCCTACTGCAAAGGAATAGATTTTATTTAACTATCATGGTGGTTGTTAAACATTGAGAGTGTAGACACCCTCTCAATCCCAATTAAGCATCTTCATTAAAACCCAACAAAATTAACTAATGTAACATGATGAGATTCACATGATAATCCAAGTACTAGATACTCAAGATGTCCATAACCGGGGACACGGCTAACCATGATTAGTTTATACACTCTACAGAGGTTTGCGCACTTTTCCCCACAAGACTCCATCTCCTCCGTTGGAAATTCTCGCACTACATGATGTTTTAGAAACGGATGACCGAGACATAGTCTTTCAGAAGCGTTTGCACCTTACGATCGGGTAGACAGTACCAACCTACATCCCCTACATCTGCTAGTCTACCACTGTAAGAGTTCACACGACTTAATCAACTATGCTAGGTAGCTTGTGGCTGCACAGGGAAGTTTCTAGCATGAATAATCTCATGATCCCTTTGAGCCTGGGTGGCGGTCCATAAAGAAAAATAGGCAATTGCTGGAATACCCAGGTGCCTCAATCCACCCAGATGTGTGTTAAAGTTGCCACCTTAAATAAACCATTAAATCACAATCTCACATCTGTCATGGATACACTCACCCAATCCACGTCTACTAGCATAGCATGGCATAAGCAAACGTAGAAGTAACTCACAAGGGTTTGATAATAAAATAGGTAATAGGTACTACCTCATCTACTTCCCAAAACCCACATATTAATCAGATCCTAATCATGCAATTGTTTGAGGATTGATCTAATGCAATAAAACTGGGTAGTTAAGAGGTATGATCAAAGTGTTACTTGCCTTGCTGATGATCCGTGAAACCTAGAGATTCGAAGTAGCAAGCGGCACACTCCGGGTACTCTATTGCAACCAAACAAGCATACAATAAGTACTCATCTAATGCACGGGTAAAACTCAAATACGAGATCTAACCAGAAAGTTCAACTTAAGAACTCCGGTTTGCAAAAAGAATCAAACCAAACGAAGCAATGAAAATCAAACGGCGCAAGAAACAAGCTTCGTTTACTAATCTGGACCTAAGTCAAATTTTACGGAAGCAAAAACTTGTTTGAGTTGGTTAAACGGAAAGAGGGTTTTGAGAGAAACTCTAGGCACTTGAATCGCCTGATTCTGATAAACGAGCGAAAAGTTATACTAGAACGAAAATCGGATCAGAAATCGCGATCAGAAATAATCACGGAAAAATCCTTGAAAAAGAAAACTGATGAACAGATTAACGAACGAACGTTGGTTAACTGAAACTAAACGGTGAATTCGTCCGTTAAAACGAACGAATGAGCGAATGCTCGCTAAATAAATAAATCGATCTAATCTAAAAAAACGAAAACTAGGGTTTCTAAAAAACCGGATCGGGTTTTCTTTAGAAAACTGGGGCGGCTACATCGGCTCGGGCTCGTGGCGGAATGACGGGCTGGGGCTCTTGAGGCTGCGGCGGTGGCGGAGTGGCGGCGGTGGCGCGACACATGGTGGCGGCAGCTCGGCGGCGACAGCGGCTCGGCGTCGGCGTCGACTTCAGCTGCTTCTTCTTCTTTGTCGGCGGGTGGGTGGCGGAGTTGGGGAGGCGGCGGCGGTATATAAAGAGGGGGTGGCGGCTTGGGGAGGGGCAAGGTGATGGGAGGAGTCGGCTCGGACTCCATGTCCGGTCGGCGGCGGCGGAGGCGGGCCGGGCCTCTGGGCTTGCCCCGGGCCAAGGCGAGAGTTTTTTTTTCTAGAAACAATTCACGTAATGAAAATAAATCCTAGAAAAATAAATAAAAATCTAAAAATGCAAAACAAATTTTCTCCGTCTAAATAAAATAATTAGAACGAAATGAACATTTTCTTGGCCCTAAAATGCAGTTTTGAAAATCATGCAATTTTTCCTAAATTCAAATAAAATAGCGAAAACTCCCAAAATAAATCTTATTTGATTTTTTATTAAATCCTCAATATTTCTTTATTTTGGGAAAGCCATTTTATTCCCTCTCTTATATTTTTATAATGGAAATAATTGAAGATAAAATAAATAAAATCAAATGACCTATTTTCAAAATTTGAGAAAACTCAAATATGAAAATAATGAAATCCCCAACTCTCTCCGAGGGTCCTTGAGTTGCGTAGACTTTTTGGATCAGGCCAAAAGCAATAAAATAATGAAAATTTGGGATGTTACAACACACATGTGATTTTTGAACGAACTTTGGTGCACTGGAGCATGTGCTTGTAGTTCAAATTTGAATTATGCACATTAAATGCCCAGAAATTCAATTAATGTATAAAAAGGGCCAAACGAACGCGGAATAATTTAAAATTTTAGCACGATACTTCTATTTGGTCTAATCTACCTGTGTAAAAAAATTAAGGCGGGAGAAGGCAGTGTATGTCATTTCGCACACGAAGGTGACACGTTCCCTCTCGAAACCACGAGCCTTCTTGAGAGAAGCTCCGGTTTGCAAGAAGCTTATACCAAAGCTTGTCCCAATTCGGCCAAAAAAATTACCACATGATGTTGGTGCCATGTCATGATACCATGCCAAGTTTCATGATTTTGTTCAAAAACTTTGTATTGAGAATCACAGAAAGAGAAGAAGCCATCTAGCTAATAACTATGGACCCAAAACATGAGAGAATTTGTTCAAAAGTTTAACTAACTCTCAAAAAAATCTAAGTGAAGCATGAGAGTATTTCTTCAAAAATATTAAAGCACATCGTGCTGATACGTCTCCAACGTATCTATAATTTTTGATTGTTCCATGCTATTATATTATCTATTTTGGATGTTTAATGGGCTTTAATATGCTCTTGTATATTATTTTTGTGACTAACCTATTAAACGGAGGCCCAGTGCCAGTTTATGTTTTTTTGCCTATTTTAGTGTTTCGCAGAAAAGGAATACCAAACGGAGTCCAAACGGAATGAAACCTTCGCGATGATCTTTCTTGGACCGAAAGCAATCCAGAAGACTTGGATTTGAAGTATGGAACGCCACGAGGCGGCCACGAGGCAGGATGGCACGCCCAGGGGGGTAGGCGCGCCCCCGACCCTCGTGGGCCCCTTGTAGCTCCACCGACGTACTTCTTTCGCCTATATATACTCTTGTACCCTAGAAACATCATGGGAGCCACGAAACCACCTTTCCACCGCCGTAACCTTCTGTACCTGTGAGATCCCATCTTGGGGCCTTTTACAGCGTCTCACGGAGGGGAATCGATCATGGAGGGCTTCTACATCAACACCATAGCCTCTCCAATGAAGCGTGAGTAGTTTACCACAGACCTTCGGGTCCATAGTTATTAGCTAGAAGGCTTCTTCTCTTTCTGTGATTCTCAATACAAAGTTCTCCTCGATGTTCTTGGAGATCTATTCGATGTAATACTCTTTCGCGGTGTGTTTGCCGAGATCCGATGAATTATGGATTTATGAACTTGATTATCTATGAATATTATTTGGTTATTCTCTGAATTCTTATATGCATGATTTGATATCTTTGCAAGTCTCTTCGAATTATCGGTTTAGTTTGGCCTACTAGATTGATCTTCCTTGCAATGGGAGAAGTGCTTAGCTTTGGGTTCAATCTTGCGGTGTCCTTTCCCAGTGACAGTAGGGGCAACAAGGCACATATTTTATTGTTGCCATCGAGGATAAAAAGTGGGGTTTATATCATATTGCTTAAGTTTCTCCCTCTACATCATGTCATCTTGCTTAATGCGTTACTCTCTTCTTATGAACTTAATACTCTAGATGCATGCTGGATAGTAGTCGATGTGTGGAGTAATAGTAGTAGATGTAGAATCATTTCAGACTACTTGCCAAGGACGTGATGCCTATATTCATGATCATTGACTTAGATATCTTCATAACTATGCGCTTTTCTATCAATTGCTCGGCAGTAATTTGTTCACCCACCGTAATACATGCTATCTTCAGAGAAGCCACTAGTGAAACCTATGGCCCCCAGTTCTCTTTCTTATTATATTGCATCTCTTTTATTTACATCGCATCTCGTTTACTATTTTGCAATCTTTACTTTCCAATCTATACAACAAAAATACCAAAAATATTTACTTTACTATCTTTATTAGATCTCACTTTTGCGAGTGACCGTGAAGGGATTGACAACCCCTTTATCGCGTTTGTTGCAAGGTTCTTGATTTGTTTGTGCAGGTACTAGGTGACTTGTGCGTTGTCTCCTACTGGATTGATACCTTGGTTCTCAAAAACTGAGGGAAATACTTACGCTACTTTGCTGTATCACCCTTTCCTCTTCAAGGGAAAACCAACGCATGCTCAAGAGGTAGCAAGAAGGATTTCTGGCGCCGTTGCCAGGGGGATCTACACCAAGTCAAGACATACCAAGTACCCATCATAAACTCTTCTCCCTCGCATGACATTATTTGCCATTCGCCTCTCGTTTTCCTCTCCCCCACTTCTAAAACGATTTTCGAAAACCTTTGCCTTTTCTTCGCCCCTTTTCCGTTCGTCTTCTTCGTTTGCGTGTGTTGCCATGTGCCTCCTATTTGCTTGCATCTTAGCTTGCTAAAAATCTATTGTTACGGATCCTCATCCCCTTGCAAATCTTTTTAAAAGATTCAATTATGAAGAACCAATTGCTAGTGAGTTGAGTGAACTAGATTATCTTTATGAGGTTTTGCTTGAAATTCATGAATCTGAAAATTGTGATGAAGTGTTGAAAGAAGAAATTCATGAAGTGATTCACAATAGATCCTTGAATGAAAAGCATGTGTTAATGATATGCAAAACCCTAAGCTTGGGGATGCTAATTTTGCTATGTCCACTACTTGTTGCAATGATCATGATTGGGGTGATTCTTCTTACAATCTTGAAAATTTATTTAAGCCCCATGATGAATATGAGATAGATAATAATATTTGCAATAAAATTGAAAGTGGGTTTGGAAGAGTGTCAACTTTAGATCCCACATATTTGGATAATGTTCAATCTAATGAAGTTTTTGATAAAAGTGGGTTTGGAGAGGTCATGACTTTAGTTAATGATATTCCCACTATTTTGGAAGAGTGTCAACTTTGCATGCATGTGGATCATGTAGATAAAATTTTATGTGAGAGCTATATTGTTGAATTTGAATATGATCCCACATGTAATAATTATCAGAGAGGAAAATATGGTTGTAGAAATTTTCATGTTACTAAATTACCTCTCGTTATGTTGAGATTCTTATTGTTTCTCACTTCTTTCTTGCATATGCTAGTTTTTGCTTGTCTTGATAATTTATTTGCCTATAAGATGCCCATGCATAGGAAGTATCTTAGACTTAGATGTGTTTTTCATATGCTATATGATGCTCTCTTTGTGCTTCAATTCTAGTCTTTCATGTGAGCATCATCGGAATTATCAATGCGTAGCTAGAAGCGTAAAACTAAGCGCTTGTTGGTAGGCAACCCAATTTTATTTTTGTTCCTTGATTTTTAATTCATCCAGCTTCTATTTATATGTGGTTTTATGTTTTAATTAGTGTTTGTGCCAAGTAGAACCTTTGGGGAGACTTGGGTGAAGTCTTTGCGATCTTGCTATAAAAAACAGAAACTTTTGCGCTCATGAGATTAGCTGCCATTTTTTTACTGGATAGTGCTTTTAGGTTGATTCGTTTTTCAGATGATTAATAGACAAATTCCTCACGTCCACAAATTTATTTCAGAATTTTTGGAGTTCCAGAAGTATACGAAAAAATCAGATTGCTACAGACTGTTCTTTTTTGACAGATTCTGTTTTTCATGTGTTGTTTGCGTATTTTGATGAATATATGAGTAGTATCGGGGTATGAACCATAGAGAAGTTGGAATACAGTAGGTTTAACACAAATATAAATAAATAATGAGTTCATTACAGTACCTTAAAGTGGTGGTTTATTTTCTTATACTAACGGAGCTCATGAGATTTTCCGTTGAGTTTTGTGTTGTGAAGTTTTCAAGTTTTTGGGTAAAGATTTGATGGATTTTGGAATAAGGAGTGGAAAGAGCCTAATCTTGGGGATGCCCAAGGCACCCCAAGGTAAAATTCAAGGACAGCCAAAAGCCTAAGCTTGGGGATGCCCTGGAAGGCATCCCCTCTTTCGTCTTCGTCTATCGGTAACTTTACTTGAGGCTATATTTTTATTCACCACATGATATGTGTTTTGCTTGGAGCGTCTTGTATGATTTGAGTCTTTGCTTTTTAGTTTACCACAATCATCCTTGCTGTACACATCTTTTGGGAGAGACACACATGAATCGGAATTTATTAGAATACTCTATGTGCTTCACTTATATCTTTTGAGCTAGATAATTTTGCTCTAGTGCTTCACTTATATCTTTTTAGAGCACGGTAGTGGTTTTATTTTATAGAAATTATTGATCTCTCATGCTTCACTTATATTATTTTGGGAGTCTTTTAGAACAGCATGGTAATTTGCTTTGGTTATAAAATTAGTCCTAATATGATGAGCATCCAAGATGGATATAATAAAAACTTTCATATAAAGTGCATTGAATACTATGAGAAGTTTGATTCCTTATGATTGTTATGAGATATGAAGATGGTGATATTAGACTCATGCTAGTTGAGTAGTTGTGAATTTGAGAGATACTTGTGTTAAAAGTTTGTGATTCCCGTAGCATGCACGTATGGTGAACCGTTATGTGATGAAGTCGGAGCATGATTTATTTTTTATTGTCTTCCTTATGAGTGGAGATCGGGGACGAGCGATGATCTTTTCCTACAAATATATCCCCCTAGGAGTTGAAGTCTAGAACGCCACGAGGCGGCCACGAGGTAGGAGGGCGCGCCCCCCACCCTCGTGGGCCCCTCGTAGCTCCATCGACATACTTCTTTCGCCTATATATACTCTTATACCCTAGAAATATCATGGGGAGCAACGGAACCACTTTTCCACCGCCGCAACCTTCTGTACCCGTGAGATCCCATCTTGGGGCCTTTTTCGGCGATCTGCCGGAGGGGGAATCGATCACGAAGGGCTTCTACATCAACACCATAGCCTCTCCGATGAAGCATGAGTAGTTTACCACAGACCTTCGGGTCCATAGTTATTAGCTAGATGGATTCTTCTCTCTCTTTGATTCTCAATACAAAGTTCCCCTCGATGTTCTTGGAGATCTATTCGATATAATACTCTTTTGCAGTGTGTTTGCCGAGATCCGATGAATTGTTGATTTATGAACTTGATTATCTATGACTATTATTTGGTTCTTCTCTGAATTCTTATATGCATGATTTGATATCTTTGCAAGTCTCTTCGAATTATCGGTTTAGTTTGGCCTACCAGTGACAGTAGGGGTAGCAAGGCATGTCCCTCTACATCATGGATAAAAAGATGGGGTTTATATCATATTGCTTCATTTTATCCCTCTACATCATGTCATCTTTCTTAATGTGTTACTCTCTTCTTATGAACTTAATACTCTAGATGCATGCTGGATAGCGGTCGATGTGTGGAGTAATAGTAGTAGACGCAGAATAGTTTCGGTCTAGTTGACACGGATGTGATGCCTATATTCATGATCATTGCCTTAGATATCTTCATAACTATACGTTTTTCTATCAATTGCTCGACAGTAATTTGTTCACCCACCGTAATACATGCCATCTTGAGAGAAGCCACTAGTGAAACCTATGCCCCCCGGTCTCTTTCCTATTATATTGCATCTCTTTTATTTACATCGCATCTCGTTTACTATTTTGCAATCTTTACTTTCCAATCTATACAACAAAAATACAAAAAATATTTACTTTACTATCTTTATTAGATCTCACTTTTGCGAGTGACCGTGAAGGGATTGGCAACCCCTTTATCGTGTTGGTTGCAAGGTTATTAATTTGTTTATGCAGGTACTAGGTGACTTGTGCATTGTCTCCTACTGGATTGATACCTTGGTTCTAAAAAACTGAGGGAAATACTTACGCTACTTTGCTACATCACCCTTTCCTCTTTAAGGGAAAACCAACGCATGCTCAAGAGGTAGAACGTGCTAAAAAAGATATAATTCAAGCACTAGAGCAATTCCATAGCTCAAAAAATTTAAGTGAAACACATATAGCAATACTTAACATGATTTTGGCTCTCTCAAATAGGTGTACCCAGCAAGGATAATTCTGATAAACTAAAAAACAAAACAAGCAAAGACTCATATAATACAAGACAGTCAAAGCAAAACTCATGATATGTGGCGAATAGAAATATAGCTCCAAGTAAAATTACCGATGGTTGTTAGAAGAAAGAGGATGCCTTCCGGGGCATCCCCAAGCTTAGTTACTTGGTTCTCCTTGAATATTAACTTGTGGTGCCATGGGCATCCCCAATCTTAGGATCTTTTCACTCCTTATTCCTTCATCCATCGAGATCTCACCCAAAAGTTGAAAACTTCAATCACACAAAACTTAACAAAACCTTCGTGAGATCCGTTAGTATAATAAAACCAATCTTTGCTTTAAGTACTATTGAAAACTCATTCATATTTTGTTTTTGCATTATCCATACTGTATTCTAACTTTATCATGGCTTATACCCCCCGGTACAATCCATAGATTCATCAAAATAAGCAGTCATGCAAAGAAAACATAATCTGTCAAAAACAGAACAGTCTGTAAAGATGCGAATTTTACGCATATTTCTATAACTCCAAAAATTGTGAAAATTAGGAAAGCAAAGGCAATTTGTATATCAATCTTGTGTAAAAAACTGCAGAATTTTTCGTCGCTTCTATGAATTTAAAAAATTCTATTACTGGACGCAAAAGTTTCCGTTTTTCAATAGGATCAAATCAACTATCACCCAAAGCTATCCCAAAGGATTTACTTGGCACAAACACTAATAAAACACAATCATAACATAGGCATAATTGTGCAAACACTCAAGAACAGAAAAAGGAAAAAATATATTTTATTCATTGGGTTGCGTCCCAACAAGCGCTATCGTTTTATGCCCCTAGCTAGGCATAATGCATAGATTCAAGTATTGTCATCTTTAGTTTTCGTCCATAGGATGCCCTCATGATTGATTCATATGGTGGCTTAATTCTTGTTCTAAGGAAGTGTTGCATACCCTTTCTTAGTGGAAATTGAAATTTAATATCCCCTTCTTTCATATCAGTCACGACACCTGTAGAGCGTAAAAACGGTCTACCTAGTATAATGGGACAAGACGGATTGCAATCAATATTGAGAACAATAAAATCTATGGGCACATAGTTCCTATTTTCAAGAATAAGAACATCATTTATTCTTCCCAACGGCTTTTTAATAGTATAATCCGCCAGGTGCAAATTAAGAGAACATTCTTCAATATTGGTAAGACCAAAGCACATCACATAAAGATTTTGGAATTGTGGAAACACTAGCACCCAAATCACATAAAGCAAATCACTCATAATTTTCAATCTTAACTTTAATGGTAGGTTCCCACTCATCGTATAATTTTCTTGGAATTGAGCTCTAATTCCAACTTTTCTTCTAAAGCATTCATCATGGCATCCACAATACATTTACTAAAAGCTTTATTTTGTTCATATGCATGGGGTGAATTTATCATGGATTGGAACAAAGAAATACATTCAATCAAAGAGCAATTGTCATAATTAAAGTCTTGGTAATCCAAAAGAGTGGGCACATCGCTAGTTAAAGTTTTGACCTCTCCAAACCCACTTTTATCAATGGTTTCATCAAGATTTCCACCCTCCAAATCATCAGGACACCTTCTAGCAAAAGTTGACTCTTCTTCCATCCCTTTATCATCAATTTTAATCTTACTAAACAAGGAATCGATAGAAGACTGTCGGGGAAAATATACAGGGGCAGGCATTTTCCCCTGACTCGTGCACGGACAAGCCGAGGACAAGCCAGAGATTGAAGAACCAAGAGACTTGGAGAACCAACATGCAGCTCAGAGAGATCGAGATAAATGCAAAGGAACATGATATCGACAAGATAAGAGTCTCCCTTGCTGGGTAGGCAAGCCCGGCAAGGGGCGAGGCCACCACCTAAAGCAAGCAACCAGAACTCCCTGGCAGAGCCTGCCAGGGCTCACGGGGGCTAAACCACCCCGCCAACCACTCAAGCACGACCCACATTGTCAATCAGTGTGGTGTCAAGCCACAAGATGATTAAGTGGCAGCCATTTGCCACATGGGAACCATCTCCTACAGAAGAAACTCACAGATGACACCCGTCCTGTCACGTGTCAAGAGAGCAGATGCGGAGCTCGCATGATAGCCCGCCGGGCCTTGCCGGAAAGCCAGTGATGTGACACTAAGCAGTGCATTTAATGCACCATGTCAGCCCGCAGATTTAGGTATGATAGCACTGTTTGCTATCATATCAGTGGATAATGACCACTTTTCCACTGTGGTGACCCCTTAATCTATAAAAGGAGGCCCATGGCACTCGTATGAGGGGTTAGAGAGTCAGAAAGTTGACAAGCCCAATCCACTACACGCGCTTAGTCGTTACAGCCCCGAGGCAGCCCTTGCCGGGCAAGTGTACTACGCACCACCACATCCATTCCATCATCAATCCACCAAAGCAGGAGTAGGGTCTTACGCCTCGCGGCGGCCCGAACCTGGGTAAATTGCTCGTGTGCTTTCTGCCGTGCAGCCATGCGCTGATCAGCTCTTTGTGCAACGAGACGTCCCCCTGCCGAACCAGCAAGGGGCCATCCGGTCCCATAGGTGTCTGCGGATATCCCGCGGCATCATTGGCGCGCCAGGTAGGGGGATTGCTTGCGTGAAACTGAAAGGGTATGCAGCGTGTCATCTTCAGCACCGTCTCCATCTTCAACGATGCCATCAACCGTGGTGCCTGCGGCGACGCGGAAGCGAAGCAGGGGGAAGATCCACTCCTGCGCCGTGTTTTCGCTCTCCAGGATTCGCCGTGGCAACAGTTATGACCAAGGACACAACCAACGGCGATAGATTAACTCCGGTGGCTCGTATGGCGTTATCGCCATCCGCGCACCGTCCGAAGGACCGGGGCACAAGGCATGCGGGAACGAGCTCCCTCCCTCCTATCCCTCCACCTCGTCAGCAGTCAAACTGCTTTAGCCTCGACATCGTCGACGTCGACAATTACCATGCGACGCTCGGTCCAGTATTTCCCCCGCCGTGGGTAATCCTGAGCAAAATGCTGGTATAAGTCTGCCGGTTGATTCTCCGGCAAATACACTTCGGCGAGGCTGCCTGCATTGGCACGATCCGTGCGATGGCAGCCATTGTACTGACTCGAGGGGAGGGAAGCAAAAGAGAAGAGGACAAGGGAAGCTCGCGACCGTGCCCCTATGCCCGTCAGTCGCAAGAAATGCTTCCCGACCCTTGTCGGGAGCAAAGAAGCCACCAGATTGCCCTCTACACCTCCGGGCGCCGCGGACACGTCGAATGCATGTGGCCCGGCAGGCGGAAAAGAAGCTCTAAATGAAAGCTAAGTCCACGCTATCGCTTCTTGTTGATGCATTTCAGATTTTTGTTGTCGTTTATCCCTTGGCTCTAGTAAGTGTTCGTATTGTGAAAGCCCTCATGCGAATGGAACCTCGGCTAGTTTATTTGATATCACCATCATCCTGTCCAGAGCCATGCTCGCAGGACGAGAGGCTGCTTTGAGAGCTACCTAGGAAAAACCTACCGAGACGCATCCACGCCAAGATGACTGTTAAGGGCCAGACACTTACGACAATCGCGGCAATATGATATCCGCAGGCATCGAGAGCATACATATGAATTGATCATACGAACACGAACGTATAGAGTTCAACGGGATAAACACGCATTTAAAGATCCAGCTAGGAATATCAGTTTCACCACAAACACTAGAGATAAAGCGACTAGACAGAAAATATGCGTCATGCTTCGTTACATGACCAGAAGGAATAACTTAAACCCACAGAACCCTGTCGGCGCGGGAAGAGCGCTTATGCTCAGCGGAAGCAACGTCGGCACCCACAGGTGGCTTCCTGAAGCCGTCGTCAAGGTCGAGCTCGGGGTAGCGGCAGGCGCTGTTGCCCAAGACCATGAAGAGAGCGTTGCAAGCAAGCCTCCGCGATTCAATCGCAAAGCACTCGGCCCTTCCCTCTTCATGCACCCTCAGCTTGTCGATCAACTCGTTGAAGAAGATCCACACTCGGGACCTCTTGCTCACTGGCTGAGTAGACTAGGCCATCCATACCCGTCGCCGCAGCTTGGGCGCCAAGGCGTTCTGCAACATCAACCAGGCTCTTGATCCAGAGGTTGCTCATGTCGACCTGATTCTTCAGCTTATCTTCTGCATGTAGCTGGAGGCGCTTGGCATTTTCCAACTCTTTAGATAGCAGCTGTTGCCGGGACTCAAGGGACTCTGCCGACTGCTCGAGCGAGCCAATCCTTGCCGTCATATCAGAAATATTGCTATTGGGGGCTTCAAGGCTTTGGGTCTTGGAGGAGAGCTGCGACTGCACAACAGCCAGATGGAGATCTGCTTGCCATGCCTCTTTTTTGAATGCCTCCACCTCCTTGGCACTCCTGGCAAGGTCTTCATTCAGTTTGGCCACCTGCCGCTCGAGCTCAGCTTTGGCGGAGGATGCGGCATCCAGATTGTTAACAAGCTTCTTCAGTTGGGCAGCATGATCAGTAGAGAGGGTGTCCAGAGCAGCCCCGTGCTCATCCTTCAGTTCTTTGGTGCGTTGCTGCACCAAGGTTTCCAAACTCTCATCCTTGGCGCAGAGGGTGGCTTCAAGATTCTCCTCTCGAAGGGAGATCTCTTGCTCCCTGGCATCCAAAGATGCTTTGTGGTCCACCAGACGCCTCTCCCAACCCACGACATCCTCCCTCATCATCTGAAGAGTCTCTTGCTGCCTCATGAGCACCTTGAACTGCTTGTCGTGCCATTCGTGCAGCTCCAGACACTTGCCCTTCAGCCTCTGGTCCACTTTGTCGGTGGATTCACGGCGTGTCTTAAGATCCTGCAACTTTTGGCTGTGTCGGGCCTGCATTTCCTTCACACCTGTCACCATGGATTCCACGAAGGACAAATCCATGGTGACGACTACGGAGTCATCGGCCTCCTCGCCTCCTAGATGCAGCGGTGCGAGAAGACGCTGAAGCTCTTCATCAAGCTCTGCATGTGTCAAGGTCGGCCCGGGGGCTCCGATATCAGGCAACGATGGCACCACGGCCAGCGTGTTCGAGGAAGACAGCGAGGCATCGGCAGCGCCTCCGGAGGAAAGGGAGTGGGCCCATGGTTTGAAGGGGAATCTTCGCCTCGATAACCACTTCCTCTACTGGGGCGCTTTCCAGAGAATGTTCCATCACTGCCAAGGGATTTTGTGTTCCCTCGGCAATGAGCTCTTGCCCCTCAGAAATTGCAACCTTCACGGCTTCATCCGTGGTGGACCTCACAATGTCCGCCACCACCTCCAACAAATCTAGTTCTTCGACCGGGGGGTCTGCGGAAGGAAGGGACCAGTGAACAAACGAAAATACGGAAGCCTCGAAGCAAATAAACAAGCCAATAGAGGCCGCCAGAGTATGAAACAAAAATCAAGCCAAGTACGTGGGGAAGTCTGCCGGGCAGGGGTCTCCGTTTCCCTGACAACAGTCGTTGCCGGGTCGCGAGCTTCTTCCTCTACCGGGGTAGACTTGGCAGCCTTTTGTGGCATCCCTGACGCGAAGGATTCCATGGCGACATCTTCGGCTTGGGCGGCAGGAGAGGCGTGCTCCTTAAGGAGTGGTTCACCTCGTGTTGCCTCTACCCCTCCTCCGTGCGAGGGGCGGAAAGGTTGTCTCCATCATCTCCTGCGGGCGGGGTCAAATCTCCGCTCCCTGGCCGGGTGCTGAGATGGGGGCTCGGCGCAGGATCTTCTGCATCCCTCCCTATCGAGGTTGAACCTTCGACGCCCAACAGCAACCCAAGGCGCCGGAGCCTCTTCCGGGAGTGATGGACAAGGGTCTCCTCCTCCTCCATTTCCCTGCCGACAATAATAAGCACAAGAGGTCAGTCGGCAAAAGCATTCAAATCTACTTAGAAAGATATCTGGCACAAAGAGAAATCTTCCTTACTCTTCTGCAATAAGCAAGGAATTCAAATTGAACTCCGTGGGAGAAGGGGACTCCCGTACTCTCTTCAAAGACGGAAGGGTGGAACTTCCCGGCAGCTTCGGTGCCTGCCATGACACCAAGAGCTCCGGGGAAAGCGAGCTTTGCGAAGAACTCGAGCCAGAGCGGGAGCTGGACTCCTCCTCTGAAGACACCGACCATTTGGCAGAAGATGCCCTGGCTCGGACAAGACGGGGGATTGGCGGCATGCCCCCTCTGCCTTGTTGATCGTGGCGGAGGTCTTCTTCACCTTCATGGCGGGTGGCGCCGGGTTGGAGGTCGCCGCTCCCGGGGCTGCAGCGCGCCTGCGGGTACGCTGGTCTGGATCCGGTGCGGGAGCTTGCGGTCCTATCGCAAGCCACTCCTCCACTTCAGGGGCCGCTGCCACGCTCCCCTCCCTCTCAATCTACTCTCCCTCTTGGAGCTCCTTTGCTACCATGGCCAGAGCGTCTAGCGCGGCGAGGCTATCCCCGGCAAACTCTTCCCAGGCAGAATCTTCTGTGGCTTGCACCTCGCTGCCCCCCTAGGAAGAGCTCCCATCCCCAACTTTCCCCTTGCCTTTCCTGGCCTTTGCAGCCTTCTCCATTTCTGCACGGCGGGCATCCTTGTCCACCGCGACTCTCTTCGGAATATACGCTACCTCTGCAGCAGAGGTGCGTTTATACATTTCGCCTTCATCCCTGGTGGCCTTTTCCACTAAAGTGCTCGCCCATTGGAGCTCTTCGTCGAGAGAAGGGAGATGCCAAGTGCCTGACACTCCCTCAGCACTGCAGTCCGACATCCACTTCAGTATTTGATCCCGAGCAGAGTTGATATTCAGTGGAACAATGGTTGCTGGGAGCTTGAACATTTCAAAACGGCCGAACAGCTGGTCGCACAACCAAGCATTGCCATAAACTGACAAATTGTTGGCTAGCCCCGGCAACAGCCTCATCCAATTGAAGGAAATATGCCCTAGAGGCAATAATAAAGTTATTATTTATTTCCTTATATCATGATAAATTTTTATTATTCATGCAAGAATTGTATTAACCGGAAACATGATACATGTGTGAATACATAGACAAACATTTTGTCACTAGTATGCCTCTACTAGACTAGCTCATTAATCAAAGATGGTTATGTTTCCTAACCATAAACATGAGTTGTCATTTGATTAACGGGATCACATCATTAGTAGAATAATGTGATTGACATGACCCATTCTGTTAGCTTAGCACTTGATCGTTTAGTATGTTGCTATTGCTTTCTTCATGACTTATACATGTTCCTACAACTATGAGATTATGCAACTCCCGTTTACCTGAGGAACACTTTGTGTGCTACCAAACGTTACAACATAACTGGGTGATTATAAAGGAGCTCTACAGGTGTCTCCAAAGGTACATGTTGAGTTGGCGTATTTCGAGATTAGGTTTTGTCACTCCGATTGTCGGAGAGGTATCTTTGGGCCCTCTCGGTAATGCACATCACTATAAGCCTTGCAAGAAATGTAGCTAATGAGTTAGTTACGAAATAATGCATTACATAACGAGTAAATAGACTTGCCGGTAACGAGATTGAACTAGGTATTGAGATGCCAACGATCAAATCTCGGGAAAGTAACATACCGATGACAAAGGGAATAACGTATGTTGTTATGCGGTTTGACCGATAAAGATTTCGTAGAATATGTAGGAGCCAATATGAGCATCCAGGTTCCGCTATTGGTTATTGACCGGAAACCTGTTTCAGTCATGTCTACATAGTTCTCGAACCCGTAGGGTCCGCACGCTTAAGGTTTCGATGTTAGTTTTATTATGAGTTTATGTGTTTTGATGTACCGGAGGAGTTCACATTCCCAGATGATATCGGGGACATGACGAGGAGTCTCGAAATAGTCGAGACGTAAAGATCGATATATTGGACGACTATATTCGGACATCAGAAAGGTTCCGAGTGGTTCGGGTATTTTTCGGAGTACCGGGGAGTTACGGGAATACGGGGGAAGAAGTATATGGGCCTTATTGGGCTTTAGGGGAGAGAGAGAGGCAGGCCGCGCGCCCCCATTGACTAGTCCGAATTGGACTAGGGGGAGGGGCGGCGCCCCCTCCTTCCTTCTCTTCCCTCTCCCCCTTCCTTGTCTCCTACTCCTACTACATGGAAGGGGAGAAATCCTACTCCAAGTGGGAGTAGGACTCCTCCAGGGCGCGCCATAGGGGCCGGCCCTCTCCCCCTCCTCTACTCCTTTATATACGGGGGCATGGGGCACCTCTAGACACAACAACAATTGATCTCTTGATCTATTAGCCCCTCCTTGATAATATTGTAGCGGTGCTTAGGCGAAGCCCTGCGACGGTAGAACATCAAGATCGTCACCACGCCGTCGTGCTGACGGAACTCTCCCTCGACACTCGGCTGGATCGGAGTTTGAGGGACGCCATCGAGCTGAACGTGTGCTAGAACTCGGAGGTGCCGTGCTTTCGGTGCTTGATCGGTCGGGCCGTGAAGACGTACGACTACATCAACCGCGTTGTTCTAACGCTTCTGCTTTCGGTCTATGAGGGTACGTGGACACACTCTCCCGTCTCGTTGCTATGCATCACCATGATCTTGCGTGTGCGTAGGAATTTTTTTGAAATTACTACGTTCCCCAATAGTGGCATCCGAGCCAGGTTTTATGCTTAGATGTTATATGCACGAGTAGGACACAAGTGAGTTGTGGGCGATACAAGTCATCGCTTACCAAAGATGTCATACTTTGGTTCGGCGATATTGTTGGATGAAGCGGCCCAGACCGACATTACGCGTACGCTTACGCGAGACTGGTTCTACCGACATCCTTTGCACACAGGTGGCTGGCGGGTGTCTGTTTCTCCAACTTTAGTTGAGCCGAGTGTGGCTACGCCCGGTCCTTGCGAAGGTTAAAACAATACTAACTTGACGAACTATCGTTGTGGTTTTGATGCGTAGGTAAGAACGGTTCTTGCTCAACCCATAGCAGCCACGTAAAAATTTGCAACAACAAAGTAGAGGACGTCTAACTTGTTTTTGCAGGGCATGTTGTGATGTGATATGGTCAAGACGTGATGCTATATTTTATTGTATGAGATGATCATGTTTTGTAACCGGTTATCGGCAATCGGCAGGAGCCATATGGTTGTCGCTTTATTGTATGAAATGCAAGCGCCCTGTAATTGCTTTACTTTATCACTAAGCGGTAGCGATAGTCGTAGAAGCAATAGATGGCGTAACGACAATGATGCTACGATGGAGATCAAGGTGTCGCGCCGGTGACAATGGTGATCACGACGGTGCTTCGGAGATGAAGATCACAAGCACAAGATGATGATGGCCATATGATATCACTTATATTGATTGCATGTGATGTTTATCCTTTATGCATCTTATTTTGCTTTGATTAATGGTAGCATTATAAGATGATCTCTCACTAATTATCAAGAAGTGTTCTCCCTGAGTATGCACCGTTGTCAAAGTTCTTCGTGCTGAGACAGCACGTGATGATCGAGTGTGATAGGCTCTACGTTCAAATACAGCGGGTGCAAAAAAGTTGCACACGCGGAATACTCAGGTTAAACTTGACGAGCCTAGCATATACAGATATGGCCTCGGAACACAGAGACCGAAAGGTCGAACGTGAATCATATAGTAGATATGATCAACATAGTGCTGTTCACCATTGAAAACTACTCCATCTCACGTGATGATCGGACATGGTTTAGTTGATTTGGATCACGTGATCACTTAGATGACTAGAGAGATGTCTGTCTAAGTGGGAGTTCTTAAGTAATATGATTAATTGAACTTAAATTTATCATGAACTTAGTCCTGATAGTATTTTGCAAATTATGTTGTAGATCAATAACTCGCGTTGTTGCTTTCATGTGTTTATTTTGATATGTTCCTAGAGAAAATTGTGTTGAAAGATGTTAGTAGCAATGATGCGGATTGGATCCGTGATCCGAGGTTTATCCTCATTGCTGCCTGTAAGAATTGTGTCCTTGATGCACCGCTAGGTGATGCACCTATTGCAGGAGCGTATGCGCACGTTATGAACGTTTGGCTAGCTCAATATGATGACTACTTGATAGTTAAGTGCACCATGCTTAACGGCTTAGAATCAGGACTTCAAAGACGTTTTGAACGTCATGGACCATATGAGATGTTCCAGGAGTTGAAGTTAATATTTCAAGCAAATAACTGAGTTGAAAGATATGAAGTCTCCAACAAGTTCTATAGCTAAAAAAGATGGAGGATAATTGCTCAACTAGTGAGCATGTGCTCAGATTGTCTGGGTACTACAATCGCTTGAATCAAGTGGGAGTTAATCTTCCAGATAATATAGTGATTGACAGAGTTCTCTAGTCACCATCACCAAGTTGCTAGAACTTCGTGACGAACTATAGTATGCAAGGGATGACGAAAATGATTCTCGAGCTCTTCGTGATGCTGAAATCAACGAAGGTAGAAATCAAGAAAGAGCATCAAGTGTTGATGATTGACAAGACCACTAGTTTCAAGAATAGGACAAAGGGAAAGAAAGGGAACTTCATGTAGAATGGCAAGCAAGTTTTCACTCCCGCGAAGAAGCACAAAGCTGGACCAAAGCCTGAAAGGGAGTGCTTCTACTGCAAAGGAAATGGTCACTGGAAGCGGAAATGGCGTGAATATTTGGTAGATAAGAAGGATGGCAAAGTGAGCAAGGGTATATTTGATATACAGGTTATTGATGTGTACCTTACTAGTGTTTATAGTAGCCCCTGAGTATTTGATACTTGTTCGGTTGCTAAAAATTAGTAACTCGAAACAGGAGTTCTGAGAATCAAACAGAGACTAGTTGAGGTGAAGTGACGATGAGTGTTGGAAGTAGTTCCAAGATTGATATGATCATCATCGCACACTCCCTATACTTTCGGATTAGTGTTAAACCTAAATAAATGTTATTTGGTGTTTGCGTTGAGCATGAATATGATTTGATCATGTTTATTGCAATACGGTTATTCATTTAAAGTCAGAGAATAATTGTTGTTCTATTTACATGAATAAAACCTTCAATGGTCATACACTCAATGAAAATAGTTTGTTGGATCTCGGTCGTAGTGATACACATATTCATAATATTGATGCCAAAATATGCAAAAGTTAATAATGATAGTGCAACTTATTTGTGGCACTACCGTTGGGTCATATCGGTGTAAAGCGCATGAAGAAACTCCATAGAGATGGATTTTCGGAATCACTTGGTTATGAATCATTTGATGTTTGCGAACCGTGCCTTTCGGGAAAGATGACTAAAACTCCGTTCTCCGGAACAATGGAACGAGCTACTGACTTGTTGGAAATAATACATACCGATGTATGCAGTCCAATGAATGTTGATGCTCGTGGCGAGTATCGTTATTTTCTGATCTTCACAAATGATTTGAGCAGATATGGGTATATCTACTTAATGAAGCAAAAGTCTGAAACATTTGAAAAGTTCAAAGAATTTCAGAGTGAAGTGGAGAATCATCATAACAAGAAAATAAATTTTCTACGATCTGATCGTGGAGAAGAATATTTGAGTTACGAGTTTGGCCTTCATATAAAACAATGTGGAATAGTTTCACAGTTCACGCCACCTGGAACACCACAGTTTTATGGTGTGTCCGAACGTCGTAACCGCACTTTATTGGATGTTGTGCGATCTATGATGTTTCTTATTGGTTTACCACTATCGTTTTGGGGTTATGCATTAGAGACAGTTGCATTCACTTTAAAAAAAAGGGCACCATCAAAATCCGTTGAGACGACGCCTTATGAACTGTGGTTTGGCAAGAAACCAAAGTTGTCATTTCTTAAAGTTTGGGGCTGCGATGCTTATGTGAAAATTTTCAACCTGATAAGCTCGAACCTAAATTGGAGAAATGCATCTTCATAGGATACCCAAAGGAGACTGTTGGGTACACCTTCTAATCATAGATCCGAAGGCAAAATATTCGTTGCTAAGAATGAATCCTTTCTAGAGAAGGAGTTTCTCTCGAAAGAAGTGAGTGGGAGGAAACTAGAACTTGATGAGGTAACTGTACCTGCTCCCTTAGCGGAAAGTAGTTCATCACTGAAATCAGTTCCTGTGATTCCTACACCAATTAGGGAGGAAGCTAATGATGGTGATCATTAAGCTTCAGATCAAGTTACTACCAACCTCGTAGGTCTTCCAGAGTAAGATCCGCACCAATGTGGTATGGTAATCCTGTTATGGAAGTCATGTTACTAGACCATGATGAACCTACGAACTATGAGGAAGCGATGATGAGCCCAGATTCTGCAAAATGTCTTGAAGGCCATGAAATCTGAGATAGGATCCATATATGAGAACAAAGTATGGACTTTGGTGGACTTGCCCGATGATCGGCAATCCATAGAAAATAAATGGATCTTCAAGAGGAAGACGGACGCTGATAGTAGTGTTACTATCTACAAAGCTAGACTTTTCAAAAAAAGGTTTTTGACAAAGTTCAAGGTGTTGACTACGATGAGATTTTCTCACTCGTAGCAATGCTTAAGTCTGTCTGAATCATGTTAGCAATTGCCACATTTTATGAAATCTGGCAAATGGATGTCAAAGCTACATTTCTTAATGGTTTTCTTGAAGAAGAGTTGTATATTATGCAACCAGAAGGTTTTGTCAATCCTAAAGGTGCTAACAAATTGTGCAAGCTCCAGTGATCCATCTATGGACTGGTGCAAGCATCTCGGAGTTGGAATATACGCTTTGATGAGTTGATCAAAGCATATGGTTTTATACAGACTTTTGGAGAAGCCTGTATTTACAAGAAAGTGAGTGGGAGCTCTGTAACATTTCTAAAACTATATGTAGATGACATATTGTTAATTGGAAATGATATAGAAATTCTGGATAGCATAAAAGGATACTTGAATAAGAGTTTTTTCAAAGAAAGACCTCGGTGAAGCTGCTTACACATTGAGCATCAAGATCTACAGAGATAGATCAAGACGCTTGATAATATTTTTTCAATGAGGCCATACCTTGATAAGATTTTGAAGTAGTTCAAAATGGAATAGTCAAAGAAGGAGTTCTTGCCTGTGTTGCAAGGAGTGAAGTTGAGTAAGACTCAAAACCCAACCATGGCAGAAAATAGAAAGAGAATGAAAAATTATTCCCTATGCCTCAGTCATAGGTTCTATAAAGTATGCTATGTTGTGTACCAGACCTATTGTATGCCTTGCTCTGAGTTTGGCAAGGGAGTACAATTTTGATCTAAGAGTAGATCAACGGACAATGATCAAGAATATCCTCAGTGAGGACTAAGGAAATATTTCTCGATTATGGAGGTGATAAAAGAGCTCGTCATAAAAGTTACATCGATGCAAGCTTTTTACACTGATCCAGACGACTCTAAGTCTCAATCTGGATACATATTAAAAGTGGGAGCAATTAGCTAGAGTAGCTCCATGCAGAGCATTGTAGACATAGAAAATTTGCAAAATACATACGACTCTAAATGTGACAGACCCGTTGAATAAGCTTCTCTCACGAGCAAAACATGATCATACCTTAGTACTCTTTGGGAGTTAATCACATAGCGACGTGAACTAGATATTAACTCTAGTAAACCTTTTGGGTGTTGGTCACATGACGATGTGAACTATGGGTGTTAATCACATGCAGATGTGAATATTAGTGTTAAATCACATGGTGATGTGAACTAGATTATTGACTCTAGTGCAAGTGGGAGATTGAAGGAAATATGCCCTAGAGGCAATAATAAAGTTATTATTTATTTCCTTATATCATGATAAATGTTTATTATTCATGCAAGAATTGTATTAAACGGAAAGATGATACATGTGTGAATAGATAGACAAACATATTGTCACTAGTATGCCTCTACTAGACTAGCTCATTAATCAAAGATGGTTATGTTTCCTAACCATAGACATGAGTTGTCATTTGATTAACGGGATCACATCATTAGTAGAATGATGTGATTGACATGACCCATTCCTGTCGGGGCAGGCTGATCTGGCCCACGAACACCGATGGGACCGGCGGACCGAGCCCCTTTCGGTTCGGCGGGGAGCGGAGATCGCACGAAGAGTAGATCGAGGCGAAGCACACGAGAGGTTTACCCAGCTTCGGAGCTCTCCGGAGAGATAACACTCCTACTCGCATGTCCGAAAGTGTATTGAGTTCTTGCTCAGAGCGCTGAATGCTACAAAGACACACAAGCTGCTAACGAGACCGAGCGTGAGTGTCGAACCTCTCGAACCCCTTCTACGTTGCGCATGGGCCTCCTTTTATATGCTAAAGGGGTCTCCGACAGGTGGCAACATAGACAAGGGTAAAAATAGGCGATAATATTGTAGTGGTGCTTAGGCGAAGCCTTGCGACGGTAGAACATCAAGATCGTCACCACGCCGTCGTGCTGACGGAACTCTCCCTCGACACTCGGCTGGATCGGAGTTCTAGGGACGTCATCGAGCTGAACGTGTGCTAGAACTCAGAGGTGTCGTGCTTTCGGTGATTGATCGGTCGAGCCGTGAAGACGTACGACTACATCAACCGCGTTGTTCTAACGCTTCCGCTTTCGATCTCTGAGGCTACGCCGACACACTCTCCCCTCTCGTTGCTATGCACCACCATGATCTTGCGTGTGCGTAGTAATTTTTTTGAAATTACTACGTTCCCCAACACCAATCTGCAGTGCCGCCGTATAGCCACGCAGGCAGTTCCGCCTCCTTGATTTCACCCCCAATGTTGTTTTGACCATGGCAGTTTTCGCACATCTCTGCGAAAACTTTGTCGGAGTCCATCCAAACGTAGCCCTTTTCCGCCACTTCTTTATACCCCGAGTTGAGAGAGGAGAGCCTGTTGCCGGCGGAATCGCTTGGATCTCAAGGATTGGCAAGAAGGAAGCTTATCTGGAGGGAGAGCTCCGCAGCAAGTGGGAGGAGTGGAGGGCAGATTGGTGCTGGATTGTCGAGGAGAACCCGCAGCCATTTACCGCCCAGCGCCAAACCCCAATAGTGCGCGGCAACGATTGGAGTAACGTGGCCCCGGAAGATGCTAGGCTGAAGATTGCCACACCCGGATCCTGCGCCTTCAGCTTGCCGGGCTCATCAGAGGCACCGTTGGCGCAGACTTTCTTCGCCGCAGACGCTTCTTGCAGGAGAGGAGGAGACCACCGGGAGTTTCGTAACGCGGCAGATATCATGAGGCTGCGCCCAGGCCTCAACTTTAACTTCACCGCCTTGGAACTTGACGCGATGCTCTTGGAGCTGTTCAAGCCCGATCCCGATCATCCATAAATGTTTAGGTTGCCGAGGGCGTAGTTCATTGCAGGCAACAATTCCTCGCTTGACCGCATCCGTGCAATGATGCCGCCAGCGACTCGCATGGAATTGTCCCAACTTGGCAAGAGCCTGCAGATGACGTCGTCTGGCGGTTCTTTGACAACTCCGGTAGAAATGCCGGTCTACGATGAACAGAGGGCCTCACCTGACACCACCGATGATGAGATGCAGCAGATCGCCACTGTTGGAAGAGGCGGCGACAGCTGCCGCGAGCGAGTTCGGATTCACCGTGGAGGAGGCAGAGGCAGCAGAGGCGGCAAGCCTTGTCGAGCGAAGGGAGTTTGCCGGCGAGGAGGAGCTTGCCGAGCCTGAAGCTGAGTCGAGTGAGCCCGCCGAGGGCGCGTCCTCCCCACCTTCAAACAGCTTGCCGTGAGCGGAGCCCCCAGCTCCACCAAGAAGGCGTCTTCGCAAGGCCGGAGACGTAGCGGGGCGGCAGACGGGTCAACAGCCTCCGTGCCGCGCGACGCGCTCCACCGCGGCAAGCCTTGCTTGCCGCAGGAGCACCTCACGCCGCTGCGGTAATCGGAGCGGGGCCTCGCAGACCACCGCTTCGCTTCCCGCCAAGCGGCCAAGGGAAACTACTCCTCCGCCTCGTCGTATTGGAGGCGGGCCAGAATTTGACCTCTCCGCGCTTAGGTCCGACGAGGAAGAAGAAGAGTAAGATTCTTGGCAGCATTTGTAGTTCTTCGGCTTGTTGATTTGTCTTGTATCTGATTTGCTTTACTCTGAACCCATTCCTTTCGTGACGCCGCTCGTGAGGGCGTCAAGAGAGCCAAGACCCCGGTGATTGTCGCCGAGGACGAACCCACCGCGACGGCAGGAGGCGCGTCTGAGACCACCTTGCCGGACGCAGCAACTCTTCCTCAAAGCAGCTCAAGACAGCCCCCAGCTGTAAGTATATGATTTACTTCCTGCTGTTAGGCGTGCATGGGTGCCCTTTTCTTTGCTGATATCATTTGCTGATTTGTGTAGGAGCAGAAACTGTCCGGGAGTGCCTCAAGCCGCTCTTGACATGCCTTCTGCTTCGACTACACCGCCAAGGGAGGATTCCCGCAAGGGCGTTCTCCGCAAGGGAGACTTCTCCGCAAGGGGCAGTTCTCCGGCAAGGGACAAAGACCAATGATCTCTGGCAGAGACCATGACTGCAGACCCTAGCACAGGTAATCCTCTTGCTTGAAAACTTCCCTTGTGTTCTTCTTCTTCTGATTTTCTTTTTGAATATTTGCTTGACTTTTCTTCATTTTCTGGTCGTCCACAGAGCCAATGGAGACCGAGGCTACCGACGAGGAGAACGCGCGCGGCAAAATTGACGACGCCGATGCCACCGAAGAAGAAGCTGGCGCTGACGAGCCGCAGAGGCTGGCGAGGGGTCCGGCGATCACACTGACGGCCCTGAGGCCGCAGGAGCGCCAGGCGCTACGCCGACCGCCGATCCCTCCGCCTGCCGTCAGAAGGCCGGGCTCAAGAGCCCCAAAGCGCCTATTTGAAGGCCGGCGATGGCGTCTTCATCAAGCTCCCATGGGAGTCGAGCCTGTGGCACCGGCCAAGGAGAAACTTTTGATGAAGAGCTGCTCGGCTCACGGGATCGACGCTGGTCGACGCGCCAAGCAGCAGCAGCAGCGAGCCCGAGGAGGAGGAGCTGCTGCGAAGTCGCTTGTCCGCTCTACCGCTACCGACAAGCCAAGCTGGAATCCCGGAAGCGCTTGTCGCGAAGGCGGAGCAGACATCGAGAAGCGCGGAGGAGCTCCGGCCTCAACCAGAAGCTCCGGGCCTTGGCAGAGGAGCGGGAGCAACTCGCCAAGGAGCGCAAAGCCTTCCTCCTCGAGAAGGCTGAAGCTGAGGAGCAACAGCGGCTTGCCGCCGAGAAGCTATCTGCGCAGGAAGGCGAGTTGGCGCAGAGGAAGGTCTATCTTGACAGCCACGAGGAGGATCTTGCCATGCGCGAGCAAACATTTGGCGGGGCTCTCAAGGAAGCAAAGGATGCTGCCGCAGCAGCCGAGGCCTCCAAGAAGGAGCTGGAGACGAAGGTGGCGCAGTTGGAGGCCAATCTCAAGGAGAGCGGCGAGGAGCTTGCTGCACTCAAGCACGAGCGTGAGAAGGACGCCTTACACTCTTGGCGAAGCTGCAGGGCCGTCTCGCCGAGAGGAGCAAGGAGCTTCAGCCGCCAAGGACTCCAACGCAGATCTTGAGTTGAAGCCGACCACCTTGACTCCGGGACGCCGGACGGCGCCAGGGAGCGTGGAGGTGGCCTTGAAGGAGAAGATCAAGGCCGACGAGGCGCCGTCATGGCGAGGCCGCCGCCTGTAATACCTTTAAGGAGAATGTGGAGCACCTTGGACCGAGGGTCTCGTGGATGTTGCCGCAGCCATCGACGAGGAGCCGCGCACTGGGATGGTGGATCTTGGATATTCCTCCGATGAGCACCTCCAACCCAGCGCCAAGCTTAGCTTGTTCTTCAAGGGCGTGGTGACGGCCCTCCAGCGACTCGGGAAGAAGTCCCAAAGCAGCTGGTCGAGGAGTCGCGCCCGGATCTGTGGGGAGCTCTTCAAAAGGTGCCGTGAAGGTGGCCTTCCGCAATCCAGGCCTCAACCTCACCAACGTCCTCAAGTCCTTGCCGCCGGATGCTGATGTGGAAGCGCTCAAGACCCTTGTCGCACCCATCATGGACAGGGTGAGCGGGATCAAGAGGGTTGAGGGCGATCGCGTAGATTAGGCCGCCCGCTTTGTCTTTTTCTTGCCGCCGCTGGTCATGTTATGAGAAACATCTATTAGAGCTGCGACAAGCTATCTTGTAATATAACTCTATTTTGGGTAGCAATTGCTATGTTATTTGCTTTACTTGATTCCTTCCTTTGTATGTTTTTGCCCCACGCTTTTAGGGAACTTGTCGGCGCAGCACACAGGTCATGAGCGCTGAGTCTTGGGACGTCGCCACCTTCTTTGGCGGTGCCGCTTCCGACAAGTAACCTTGTCGCAACTAGTCGCAGCTCACTTAAGTTGTTGAGCGGACTCGAAACAAAGTAAGGGCGCAACTAGCTACGAGTTGGTTCCTCCGCACACAGGTTTTCCGTACAAAGTACCTGGCTGCTCGAGGAAGATAACTTAAATTTTTAAAAAATGATCGCTCAAACTTTAGCAACTTAGCTTTTCTGTCGTTTGCTTCCCGATAAGGCTAGACTTCCTTGAGCGACGCTTGGTCCACCATTATCTTCTCCTTTCCCCCCGGCAAACTTGTGGGCGAGGGAACCTTCCTTTCTTTGAGAAAGAGAAAGAAGAGAAAATAAAGATATGGAGCCTTATGGCTCGTTATTGCTTACCGGGGTAGGTGCTGCACAAAGTGTCGATAACGCATGCAAAATAGAAGTAGAAAGCATGAAATTGACAAGATGCGAAGCACATTAGCTTTACTTATGCACGGGGTCTGCGCCCGGCTTTGTACAAAGGATTACATGCAACAACGGCAAGACTTGTACAAAAGGTGGTTGTCGGAACAGGTTCCGGCAACCGCGCCCTATGGGTAAAACTTACGAAGATGCTCAATGTTCCAGGAGTTGCTCACCGAATGCCATCTTCGGTCTCAAGGCGGACAAAGGCTGTGCCTAGTGACTCGTTTCACCCGGTAAGGGCCTTCCCACTTCAAGGCCAACTTGTTGGAATTCTTGGCGGACTGAACGCGCCGAAGAACAAGGTCGCCTTCCTCAAGACTTCGGCATTAACTTTGCGGCTATGGTAGCGGCGCAAAGCTTGTCGGGTATCGAGCAGCTCGTCGTGACTGAAGACGATCCTCCTCAAGGAGCAGCGTCATCTTGTCGCAGCTGCTCTTGCTCAAGCTCATCATAAGTGAGCACTCGAGGTGATCCGTATACGAAGTTCCGTGGGAGAACTGCCCGCTTCCATAGACTAGAGCGAAGGTGTCGGCGATGGCTCGATTTGGCGTCGTCCTGATCGACCAAAGAACCACTGGCAGCTCCTCAATCCAGTTTCTTCCGCACTTGTGCAGCTTGTCGAAAGTTCTGGTCTTGAGCCGGCGCAGCACTTCAGCATTTGCCCTCTCCGCTTGACCGTTACTTCTCGGATGAGCAACAGAAGCGAAGTAGACCATGGCGCCAAGATCTTGGACGTCTTTGCATGAAGGTGCGGCTCGTGAATTGCGTGTCGTTGTCGGTGATGATCCTGTTAGGGATTCCAAACGGCAAACAATCGACCTAAAGAACTTGACTCATCGATCGTGCGGTCACCTTCCTCATCGCTTCCACTTCGGCCACTTTGTGAACTTGTCGATAGCAACGCATAAGTACTCAAAGCCCCGACAGCTTCGGGGAAAGGGGCCGAGGATGTCGAGCCCCTAGACCGAAAATGGCCAGGATAAAGGGATCGTCTGGAGAGCTTGAGCTGGCTGGTGTATCTGCTTGGAATGGAACTGGCACGCTTCACACTTGGTTACTTGTGCAGTTGCATCCTGGAGGGCTGTCGGCCAGAAGAAGCCTTGCCAGAACGCTTTGCCGGCAAGTGCTCTGGCGCCAATGTGATGACCACATATGCCTCCATGTATCTCTGCCAACAGCTTTTGTCCGTCTTCCCGGTGAATACACTTCAATTTCACACCGTTGAGTCTTCTTCTGTACAGTGTGTTGTCGACAAACTGGTACATACTTGACTGCCGGCTACTCTTTCTGCTTCTTCTTGCTCTTCGGGAAGTTCTCCTGTCTGAAGGAAAAGGACAATCTGCTATGCCCATGCTGGAGCCTGCGGCTCGACAACAAGGACTAAAGGTATATCTGCTGCTGCGGGAACCACGGCGAGAACCTGCGGCTCAGCCGGAGCTTGACGTTCCCCGGCAAGCTTGCCGGAGCAAAACTTGTCGGGAGCGTCTGCTTCAACGAAACAAACCCTAGGGCTTGTCGGAGCAGACTGCCCCTCAGCACTGTTGGTGTTGATCTTGGGGACCTTCTTGGCAGCGGCTTCGGGGAGCTCTGCCGGAAAATAGTCACCAGAAATCAACTTCCTCTTCTTGCTCTGTCCGGTTGATGGTGTTACAGACGGTTGAGTCAGCTTGAGCACAAAGATCCCTGGTTCCATTGTGTAACTTAAGTGCGGGCGACTTCGACTGTGCCATCAAAGCAATGTCGTTCTGAGCTCTTGGAATATATTCCATCTATAGGCCGTCAAAGTGCTCTTCTAGCTTTCTCACTTCATCAACATAAGCTTCCATCAATGGACTCTGATAACTCTTGTTCACTTGTCGGATGACAAGCTATGAGTCACCCCTGACAATGAGCTTCTTGATCCCAAGGTCTACTGCGATCCTGAGACCGGCAAGCAAACCTTCATACTCTGCAGTATTGTTTGTTGCTTGTTCCTTGGGAAAGTGCATCTGGACTACGTACTTGAGGTGCTCTCCGTGGGTGCAACAAGTAGCACGCCAAGACCGGGCGCCTTTGCAGAAAAAAGGCACCATCAAAGTACATCAGCCACTCCTTGCTTGCTTCCTTGACGGGGATGCTCGTTTCGAATTTCTTCATCTTGTGTTGGCGTCCATTCTGCTATGAACTCCGCCAATGCTCGCTTTGGATAGTTGAAGTGCTCTCAAACTTGAGGCCAAAGCTTGACAGTTCCAAAGTGCCCACTCGACAATCCTGCCTATTGCCTCTGGATTTTGCATTATCCTCTTGACGGAAAATGAGTGACGACTGTGATCTCATGTGCTGGAAGTAATGGCGCAGCTTTCTCGAGGCCATGAGGAGGCCGAAAAGCAATTTCTGCACACCGTAGTACCTTGACCTAGCCCCCGTAGAGAAGGGAATCGACAAAGTAAATCGGCGCACCATTCTTTTTCTGCATCTTCTCATGCGTCTGCAGATCCGTCCTTGTCGGGACGAGCTTGCCGGTGAAGCCCCTCGCCGTCATTTGGATGCATCTGCCATGGTTGCTAGCTCATCATCCGCCTCCCTCTCCGCTACTAACGCAACACTAACCACTTGATTGGTTGCCGCTATATATAGTAGCAACTTATCTTGTGGCCTAGGTGCGACAAGTGTTGGAGTGGAGGACAGGTATCTCTTCAAGTCCTGCAGCGCAGCCTCCGCTCGAGTCCATTTCATTGGACCTGTCTTTTTCAAAATTTTGAAAAATGGCGGTATGCGCTCAGCAGAACCTAGAGATAAACCTGCCGAGAGCAGCTATGCAACCGCAAGTCTTCGTACATCCTTGACGCGCTTTGGTGCTTCAATCTGCTCAATGGCCTTGATCTTGTCGGGATTGGCTTCAATTCCTCATTGAGACACGAAGAACCCGAGAAGCTTGCCGGAAGGGACTGCAAACACACACTTCTCAGGGTTGAGCTTGAGGTTGATCTTGCGCAGATTTGCAAAGGTTTCGTCTAAATCTTGAATCAGAGTTGCCTTGTCCTTGCTTTTGACCACTATGTCATCCATGTAGGCTTCCACATTTCTGTGCATTTGCGGCTCATAAGCGTAATGGACTACTCTTGCAAATGTTGAACCATCATTCTTTAATCCGAAAGGCATCCGTGACGAAACAAAGTATGTGCCACATGGGGTGATGAATGCGGTCTTCCTCATCCTCTTCTCGCCATGAAGATCTCGATGATATCTCGAGTATGCATCCAGAAATGAAAGCAAATCACATCCGCCGTGGAGTCAACAATCTGGTCGATGCGCGGCAAGGGAAATGGGTCTTTGGGACAAGCTTTATTGACATCGGTAAAGTCGATACAAAGCCTCCATTTCCGCTTGCCTTGGCGCATAACTACAGGATTGGCCAACCACGTAGGATGGAGCACTCCTCGACAAGGCCTGCCGCTTCCAATTTCTTGATTTCTTCTGCGATGAATTCTTGGCGCCCAACGCCGCTTCTCGACTTTCTCGCTTGACGGCCGCGCGATGAGGACAAACGGCAAGATGGTGCTCAATTACTTTCACAGGGAACACCGGGATGTCGACGGTTGCCAAGCAAACACGCCGACGTCGCCCGCAGGAAAGCAACGAGCGCCGCCTTCCTATTTAGGGTCGAGAGTGGCAATCGATGGTGAAGGTACCACCAGTGCCATCCTCCTTGGCGACACCTTCTTGGTCTCCGGTGGAGCTGCCATCGTCTTCTTACACTTGCCGGTGGAGCTCGATGGTGCGTCCTCGACGGTAGGCGCAGCACTCGAAGAGGTGCGCTTGCCGGAGTGGGCATCGAGCTTTTGCGGACTTGGTCTTATTCTTCCGCCCGGAGCTTCAGCCGCAAGTGGCTTGCAATCTGCAGCTGCCGCTTCCCGGTAGATCTTGTCGGCGCAGATAAGAGCATCCTTCTTGTCGCCAGGACAGAGATGACACTTATCGGGCCCGCATCTTCAAAGATGTTGTATGCATAGTGAGAGGCTGCCATGAATTTGGCGAGTCTTTGAATGACCAAGTATCCCATTGTAAGGCAATGGAAAGTCAGCTACGTCAAAAGTGACCCTCTCAGTCCTGAAGTTCAACTCGCTGCCAAATGTCACCGGCAACGTGATCTTTCCCTTCGGCTTGCTCCTTCCCGGATTGATTCCTTGGAAAGTGCCGGTCTCTTCGAGCTCGCCATCATGGATCTAGAGTTTCTGGAGCACTGCGGAGGAGATCAGGTTCAAGCCGGCCCCGCCGTCAACTAGCATCTTAGTGACCTTGAGGTTGCGGATAGTTGGTGAAACCAACATCGGCAAGCACCCGACCACCGATTCTGCCGATCAGGGTGGTCCTCAATATCAAAGATGATAGGCGTGCCGGACCATTTCAGAGGCCTGCGTGACTCGGGACGGATGGTTCTCGCCGCATTGACTTCCCGCATCCACCGCTTGAGCCGGGCGGTGTGAAGTATGCGCAGAAGCACCGCCAACGCATGTGACCTCTGTGGCTTTCTGGAACTCCTGATCATCGGCCTCGTCATCATCCATGTCTTCATCACCGTCGTCTTCATCCTTGTCGCGGCCGCGGGGAGGTCTGTCTCTTTGCCGCTGCTTGGCCTTGCTGCCGTGTCCTCCCCGGCCGGGACGTTTCTTGCTAGCTCCTCCAGCACCTTCCTGGGCCTTCTCCTTGTCGCGTTGCTCGTATTCAGCCTTCACGCTGCTCGACCTTTTGCATCTCTCGGAGGTCATGGCCCTTGGTGCGGTGGATCTTGCGATACTATTTGTTGGAGCCGTCACCGCTTGTCGGCGACCGGCCCGCAACTTGGCAGTTGGTGCCAGCGGCAACCTCCTTGCCGGAGCTACCAGCTTTGGCTTTCTTGGCGCCACCTCCGTTCCCGGACTGCTCAACAACTAGCACATCTTTGCCATTCTTCTTCATGTTGCTCCGTCGCCGGTTTTTCTTTGCCGGGGCGGTCTCCTCACTATCAGATCCTCCTGCTTCAGTATTCTCTCCGGGAGTCTCTCCCTTCCTCAAAGACGCACACTTGTCGACCAGGGCATATAGCTCACTTACGCCTTCGATCTTGCACATCGCCATCTCCTCCGCATCCTGCGGTTTCGCGACGTTTTGATGGAACGCGCTGATTATCATGGGCAGGTGGACATCTGGGATGTTGTGCTGTACACGGCTGAATCTCTGAATGTACTTGCGCAGGGGCTCTCCTTCCTTCTGGGCGAGCAGATGAAGGTCATTTTCTTGGCCATGCTGCTTGTGGCCACCTGTAAAGGCGCCGACAAACTGATGGCATAGATCTGCCCAAGAGGATATGGAGTTGTCTGGCAAGTGCATGAGCCAGGATCTGACATTGGGCTTGAGCACCAGCGGGAAGTAGTTGGCAAGGATCTTGTCGTTCGCCCCGCAGCTTGCACCGCGATGGTGTAGATGCCGAGGAACTCCGACGGATGCGTCTTGCCGTCGCATTTCTCTGGTACGTCGGCTTGAAATTCTTCTTGCTGGGCCACTGGACTTGCCGCAGCTCACGAGTGAACGCAGGGCAACCTACCCCGTACGGCAAGTCGCCTGGTTCCCCTGGCGCATGCATGTCGACAGAGGGCCCAGCGCGCTTGTCGGATTGACGCCGCGCTTCTCTTTAGCGCTCGATGCGAGTTCGAGCGTCTTCTTGCCGCTGCTCGTGAAGAACTTGGCGCCGATCGCGACGAGCTCGTGGATCCGGCGATGCGGTGGAGTTCTTTGTCGAGGTGGATCCGGCGAGTCGGCGATCTTGGCCTTCGGGCGGAGAGTGCATGGTGGTTGCACCCCATCGGTTTCTGCCGCCACCGGCTCGTGTTTGGCAGTCCTGCCGCGGCAGCGATGCACTCGGCTGCCGCGAAGCGTCGCCGTTGGCAAAGCCGATGAAACTCTGAATGGTGGCCCTCCATTCATCGACCTTGTCGGCTGTTGGAGGGTAATCCAGGAGCAGTTGTGCTCTCGCCAAAGCTTCTGCTGGAGTGGTGGGTGGCAGTGGCGAACGACGCGAGGAGCGGGATATGCTCGGACTTCTAACTATGTTAGAAGGAGCGATATCCCGCCCAGCGACCGTGCGTTTCGCTTTCGCGCCAAAGATGTTGGCGCGCATGCTGGTCTTGAGCATCCCGAGATCCACCAGCTCGATCTTGGTCCAACGAGCGTATGGCATTGTGAACACCATGACGCTGTCGGTCCCGCGCCTCCTGAGACGGGCGCGGTGCATGTACGGACGCCGAGGTCTGCGCAGCCTTGTCCTTGGACTTGGCAGCACCGTGGGCTCCCTGTCGACGTCCATTCTTCCGGCTGGCGTCTACCCCACCACCCGCTTGCTCCGGCGGTGGTGGGTTCTGACGCGACGGAACGTCTACCGCCAAGCCTTCTTCTTCGGTGGCATGTCGATGAAGATGATGAAGATCTAGCTCGTGTGGACGCCGGATCAGGTTCACACAATCTCGACGCTTCTACCCGGGCGCGCCAAAGATGTCGGGCAGGCTGATCTCGCCCACGAACACCTATGGGACCGGCGGACCGAGCCCCTTTCGGTTCGGCGGGGAGAGGAGATCGCACGAAGAGCAGATCGAGGCGAATCACACGAGAGGTTTACCCAGCTTCTGAGCTCTCCGGAGAGATAACACTCCTACTGCTGCATGTCTGAGTGTATTGAGTTCATGCTCAGGAGCGCCGAATGCTACAGTACACACAAGCTGCTAACGAGACCGAGCGTGAGTGTTTAACCTCTCGAACCCCTTCTACGCTATGCATGGGCCTCCTTTTATATGCTAAAGGGGTCTCCGGCTGTGGCAACGTAGACAAGTGTAAAATGGAAAAGGAGTGGTTGGTACAGCTACTTGTACAAAGGTACAAGGTACGATGTATCATACCTAACCCCGACGGGCAGGGGACAAAAGCATTAAATGCCCGCTCACGCCGCCTAATAAAGGCAAACAGGATCGCTGTGGACGCCACTGCTCGCCACGATGGCTTGCATGTTCATGCGCCGCTTGCCATCAGGTGCTCACCGGCCGTCAAGACGGCTTGCCGCTGTAGCGCTACCGAAAGGTCCTGTATGACACGTTAGTGGGTGTGCCGGAGCGCAGTACAGAGTGGTCTCGCGGCAAGCGCCTTTGCCATGTTGTTGTCTTTGTCGCTACCGGAAGCTTGTCGCTCATCGGCCTTCCTGCAAGCTCCTCTTGCCGGGCCTTGTCTTGTAGGTGCCTTGGGTGGCCTTCCCGGCAAGCTCCTCTTGCCGGGCCTTGTCTCCTTGGCTTGAATACTTTGTTCTTCAATGGCTCCAAAGGAACCACGGGGGACCTTGGCGGTCACCCGGTAAGCCTTGCCGCGGAGGGCTGCAACTGCCCGTGCACAAGTTCGGGATACTAGGGTACCCCTACTCTAGTACATCGACAATTCGTTAGCTTAGCACTTGATCGTTTAGTATGTTGCTATTGCTTTCTTCATGACTTATACATGTTCCTACAACTATGAGATTATGCAACTCCCGTTTACCCGAGGAACACTTTGTGTGCTACCAAACGTCACAACGTAACTGGGTGATTATAAAGGAGCTCTACAGGTGTCTCCAAAGGTACATGTTGAGTTGACGTATTTCGAGATTATGTTTTGTCACTCCGATTGTCGGAGAGGTATCTCTGGGCCCTCTCGGTAATGCACATCACTATAAGCCTTGCAAGCAATGTAGCTAATGAGTTAGTTACGGAATGATGCATTACATAACGAGTAAAGAGACTTGCCAGTAATGAGATTGAACTAGGTATTGAGATACCGATGATCGAATCTCGGGGAAGTGACATACCGATGACAAAGGGAACAACGTATGTTGTTATGCGGTTTGACCGATAAAGATCTTCGTAGAATATGTAGGAGCCAATATGAGCATCTAGGTTCCGCTATTGGTTATTGACCGGAAACGTGTTTCGGTCATGTCTAAATAGTTCTCGAACCCGTAGGGTCCGCACGCTTAAGGTTTCAATGACAGTTTTATTATGAGTTTATGAGTTTTGATGTACCGAAGGAGTTCGGAGTCCCATATGAGACCGGGGACATTACGAGGAGTCTCGAAATAGTCGAGACATAAAGATCGATATATTGGACGACTATATTCGGACATCGGAAAGGTTCCGAGTGGTTCGGGTATTTTTCGGAGTACCGAAGAGTTACGGGAATACGGGGAAGAAGTATATGGGCCTTATTGGGCTTTAGGGAGAGAGAGAGAGAGAGCAGGTCAGCGCTTCCCAATGACTAGTCCGAATTGGACTAGGGGGAGGGGCGGCGCCCCCTCCTTCCTTCTCTTCCCTCTCCCCCTTCCTTGTCTCCTACTCCTACTACATGGAAGGGGAGGAATCCTACTCCCGGTGGGAGTAGGACTCCTCCAGGGCGCGCCATAGGGGCCGGCCCTCTCCCCCTCCTCCACTCCTTTATATACGGGGGCAGGGGGCACCTCTAGACACAACAACAATTGATATCTTGATCTCTTAGCCGTGTGCGGTGCCCCCTCCACCATAGTCCTCCTCGATAATATTGTAGTGGTGCTTAGGCGAAGCCCTGCGACGGTAGAACATCAAGATCGTCACCACGCCGTCGTCAGGCGATTTAAACTCTCCCTCGACACTCGGCTGGATCGGAGTTCGAGGGACGTCATCGAGCTGAACGTGTGCTAGAACTCGGAGGTGCCGTGCTTTCGGTGCTTGATCGGTCGAGCCGTGAAGACGTACGACTACATCAACCGCGTTGTTCTAACGCTTCTGCTTTCGGTCTACGAGGCTACGTCGACACACTCTCCCCTCTCGTTGCTATGCACCACCATGATCTTGCGTGTGCGTAGTAATTTTTTTGAAATTACTACGTTCCCCAACACCAATCTGCAGTGCCGCCGTATAGCCACGCAGGCCTGTCCCTGTCCTGCAGCGGTGAGATGCGGCGAAGAAGGAAGTCTGCCCCCACATGCTCGACGGTTAACCCGACAGCCGCTAGGCGGATGATCCTATTGATTTCCGGGCGCAACCTGTCGTGAGAGAGACCCTTGGCGCTCCAATCCTGGCCACGCTCGACGCTTTCTTGTCCTGAATTCAACACAAATGTCCTCTCCATTCATCCCATCTCTCGCGTAAGTGCCCCAGGAGGTAATTCCTCTTCGACCGAGGTATCCAGCTGATAAGCCAAGAGCGAATCACCTTGCTCTCCACCCGCGGAACGAAGTAATGACGGATTAGATCCACATTGGGCTTCACCCCGATGAAATTCTCGCACAAATGCACGAAGATGGCCATGGTCGGCATTCCATTTGGCATGAAATGAAGGAGGTGGAACCCGTAGATGTTCATGATTGCCTCAAAGAACTCATAAAAAGGAGGGCACAGTCTGCAGATGAAATAAGCAACAAAGAACCGATAATAGTCAGGGGGATCCACCTCACCCGCCTCGAAGACTATAGGAGCCCCGTGTCCCTTCTCGACGGGCCGCCCCCACAGGTACCTATACTTCGCTTGAAGGACGGGGCCGCGCAAGTTGGTCGGGATGAAGACAACGCCCCCGCTCCGTTTCCTGTTCAACTCCGCCGACCTCTTGTTCTCTGTGGCGGCGGTCTCTTTGACCGCGGTCGTCGGCTTCTTCGCGGGTTTCTTCCCCATTGCTATGGCAACGTGGAGGAGGGGAAGGGATTCGTTGGGTGGCGGCGGAAGGAGGGGCAAGATGAGTACTGGCGCTTGGCTTGCAGAGGAAGAAGATGGGAGAGCGGGGCGAGAGGCAGATGAATCATGCTGCTCCAATTTTCCATGCCTTTAAGAGAGGGGAAGGTGGGACAGAAGCGCGACGCTTCAGAAAGTTACCGTTTTACCTTAACTGCGATAGTCCCACGACCCCATGACGTGCAATAATTACGCAAAAATGGAGGTTGGATTGACTGGTCATTGTGGCGAACCGCTGCGCGCAGCCCTCTCCTACCACGTATCTGCGCACTGTTTGGGGCCTAACCCAATGTGCCAAGCGACACGCATGGCTCAGGCCCGGGGGCTTATGTCAGGGAAAATATACAGGAGTAGGCATTTTCCCCTGACTCGTGCACGAACAAGCCGAGGACAAGCCAGAGATTGAAGAACCAAGAGACTTGAAGAACCAACATGCAGCTCAGAGAGATCGAGATCAAGCCAAAGGAACATGATACTGGCAAGAGAAGGGCCTCCCTTGCTGGGCAGGCGAGCCCGGCAAGGGGCGAGGCCACCACCCAGAGCAAGCAACCAAGACTCACCGACAAAGCCTGCCGGGGCTCACGGGGGCTGAACCACCCCGCCAACCACTCAAGCACGACCCACGTCATCAATCAGTGCAGTGTCAAGCCGCAAGATGATTAAGTGGCAGCCATTTGCCACATGGCAGCCATCTCCTACAGAAGAAACTCACAGATGACACCCGTCCTGCGACGTGTCAAGAGAGCAGATGCGGAGCTGGCAAGATAGCCCAACAGGCCTTGCCGGACAGCCAATGATGTGACACTAAGCGGTGCATTTAATGCACCCTGTCAACCCGCAGAGTTAGGTATGATAGCACTGTATGCTATCATATCAGTGGATAATGACCACTTTCCCACTGTGGTGACCCCTTAATCTATAAAAGGAGGCACATGGCACTCGTAGGAGGGGTTAGAGGGTTAGAAAGTTGACAAGCCCAAGCCACTACACGCGCGTAGTCGTTAGAGCCCCAAGACAGCCCTTGCCGGGCAAGTGTACTATGAACCACCACATCCATTCCATCATCAATCCACCAAAGCAGGAGTAGGGTCTTACGCCTCGCGGCGGCCCGAACCTGGGTAAATTGCTCGTGTGCTTTCTGCTGTGCTGCCGTGCACTGATCCACTCTTTGTGCAATGCAACGTCCCCCTACCGAACCATCAAGGGGCCACCCGGTCCCATAGGTGGCCGTGGATATCCCGCGACAAAGAAACACCAATCATTTTAAGATCTTCATCATTTTTATGAAAGCAGTCAGTACAAAACGCTCTTTCTAAAAATTCTCTTTTAGCTCTAAGCATAGCGGTTCTTTTCTTACTTTCATCCATAGAAACATATAAAGCTTTAATTGATTCATTCGCATCAACCTTAGGTGGAAAATTTTAATCTTGAGATTTTCTACATCATGGGAAATTCTACAATGCTTCTAGACATATCATCAATCTTATTCAACTTTTCTTCTATCCTAGTGTTGAATTTTTTTAGCATTGATAAATTCTTTAATATTACTCTCAAGATTAGAGGGGTTCCTATTATTATTTTAAGAAGAATTACCATAGGAATTGCCATAATTATTAGAGGAATTTCTAGGAAAAGGCCTAGGATTAAAATTACCTCTATAAGCATTGTTATTGAATTTTTTTGTGAAACAAAATTCACATCTACGGGATCACTCTTTTGCTCAATCAAAGTAGACAAACACAAATCATTAAGATCAATAGGAGCATTTTTACTAGCAATCAATTAGATAAGAGCATCAACTTTTTCACTCAAAGTACTAATTTCTTCACCGAATTAACTTTTTTGCTAGTAGATGCTCTTTCGGTATGCCATCGTTAATAATTTACCATATTATCAAGAAATTTATTAGCTTCACCCAAAGTAATCTCCATAGAAGTACCACCCGCGACGGAATCTAAAAGATTTCTGGAAACAAAATTCAATCCCGCATCATATTTTTGTATAATCGTTCAAAGATTTCAACCATGAGTAGGACAATTTCTTAGCTTTAATTTCATTCATATCCAAGATTGTGCAACATGTTCATGCTCAGGTTGCTTAAAATTCATGATTTGGGTTCTAAGGGAAATAATTTTCGCGGGCGGAAAATACTTAGTAATAAAAGCATCTTTGCACTTATCCCAAGAATAGATACTATTGCGAGGCAAAGAAGAAAACCAAATTTTTGCATGACCCCTCAAAGAGAAAGGGAACAATTTCAACTTCAAAATATCATTGTCCACATCTTTTTTCTTTTGCATATCACACAATTCTATGAATGTGTTTAGATGGGACGCTGCATCCTCATTAGGAGTACCAGAAAATTGATCTTTCATAACAAGATCCGACAAAGCGGCATTAATATCACAAGACTCCGCACTAGTGGTGGGAGGAGCAGTCGAAGTACTAATAAAATCATTATTATTGGTATTGGAAAAATCACAAAATTTGGTATTTTCTTGAGACATCGTGACTATGCGAAGAAGATTGCAAGCAAATAGATAAATCTGACGAGAAAAAGGCGAACAAAAAAGAAGGCAAATAAAAAGGCAAAAAATTTATGAAGTGGGGGAGATGAGAACGAGAGGCAAATGGCAAATAATGTAAATTGCAAGGAGATGAGATTTATGATTAGGAGCCTGATAGATGCTGATATTGTCTCCTCGACAACGTCTCTGGAAATTCCTTTGACGTGGCGACAGACTGCGTCGATATTTCCCCAAAGAGGAAAGGATGATGCAGCACTACTACAGTATGTATTTCCCTCAGTTGTGAAACCAAGGTATTAATCTAGTAGGAGAACCAAGCAAAATCATGTAAACGGTACCTGCACACAAAGAACAAATACTTGCAACCCGACACGTAAGAGGGGTTGTCAATCCCTCCTTAGTAAAAAGATAGATTAATTTGTATGAGATTGGATAAATAGATCAAACATGAAATAAATTAAGCAAAGAAAAAGTGCAGCAAGTTATTTTTAGGTTGTTGGAATAATAGATCTGAAAACAAATATGATAAAAGATAGATCTGAAAGCAATATGATAAAAGATAAACTCGGGGGCCGTAGATTTCACTAGTGGCTTCTCTCAAGAAAATAGCATACAGTGGGTAAACATATTACTGTTGGAAAATTGATAGAAGAACAAATAATTATGACAATATCCAAGGCAATGATCATGAATATAGGCATCATGTCTAAGATTAGTAGACGGACTCCTGCCTGCATCTACAACTATTAGTCCACATATCAACCGCTATAGAGCATGCATCTAGTGTATTAAGTTCATGAAAAAATGGAGTAATGCAATAAGAACGATGACATGATGTAGACAAGATCTATTCATGTAGGAATAGTCCCCGTCTTTTATCATTAATAGCAATGATACATGCGTTCCTCGCTACCCCTTCTGTCACTGGGTGAGGAGACCACAAGATCGAACCCATCACAAAGCACCTCTTCCCTTTGCTAGAAAAATCAATCTAGTTGGCCTAACTAAACCAATTATTCGAAGAAGAAATATGAGGCTATAAATAATCATGCATATAAGAGATCCAAGAAGACTCGAATGATATTCATGGATATAGATCTAATCATAAACTCGAACTTCATCGGATCCCAACAAACACACCGCATTAAGTCATTACATCAAATAGATCTCCAAGAGAACATTTTATTGAGAATAAAAAAGAGAGAAGGATCCATCTAGCTACTGCCTACGGACCCGTAGGTCTATCATGAACTACTCACGCGTCATCTGAGAAGCACCAATGAGGATGATGAACCCCTCCGTGATCGCGTTCCCCTCCGGCAAGGTGCCGGAATAGGGCTCTAGAATGGATCTCGTTGTTCTGGAACTTGCGGCGTCTGGAATTGTGTTTCGGTCGACTCCCTAGGGTTTCTAGAATATTTGGGTATTTATAGAGCTAAGAGGCGGTGGAGGAGACCCTCTTGGGCCCCACAACCCATCAGGGTGCAACAGGGGCCTCTGGCGTGCCCGGGTGTCTTGTGGGCCCCACAGGCCTCCCCCTAGTGCTTCCTTGGCTCCCAAGTTGTCTTATGGTCCAAAAAAAATCTCCAAAAAGTTTCGTTGTGTTTGGACTCCATTGATAGGGATATTGTGTGAAGTAAAAAACAAGCAAAAACAACAACTGGCACTGGGCGCTATGTCAATAGGTTAGTCCCAAAAATGATATAAAGTTGCTATAAAATGATTTTTAAACATCCAAGAATGGTAATATAACAACATGGAACAATCACAAATTATAGATTCGTTGGAGACGTATCAGTCACCCCCGCCATGACCAGAAGGATGCGGCTCGGCAGGGACACTGGCAGGGAAGACGAAGCTGGAGTCGACGGGCATGCCGGAGTCCAGCTGGAGGTGGCGATGGCGTCCAACACCAAGCACCCCCGGCAAATCGCTCTGCTGGGGTCCGGCTGCAGATGATGGTGCTGTCGGCGCCCAGCTGGTGATGATGGTGCCGCCGACGTTCAGCTGAAGTTCGAGTCGCCGTCTTCAGACATGACGACTGTGGACTCGCCATCGCTATCTTCACCATCCGTGTCCTTCTCGTCGCTGTCACTTGAGGAGGAGCTTTCATCGTCGCTCGAGCTTTCTACGCAGCACCAGAGACGAGTGCCTGAACGCCCGAAAACCTTGACGGAGAGCATTTCGGACTCCACCAGCTTAAAGTGAAGGACACGCCCCTCTTCAAGATAGTGGGCGCGAGCGGAAGTTTTCCACTTGTGCCTAAGGAGTATGACACGGGGCGCGGGTAACTCAACGTTCATCCACACGGCACCATTCCAGCAGCCGCTCATGTGCAACCGCAGCCCCAGCGACTCGTCGACCCCCATCAACCTGGCGAAAGGACGGGGAAGCCGTAGGTAACTGCAGGGAGGATCACGCAGCTTGACGATGAAATCAATCGCCGTGTCCCCTGCATGGCGTTCCGCCGAGGGTGGAGCAGTTGGAGGAGAAATGACGAGCGCGCCGCTCTGTCCGCCTTGACCGTGGGTGCCGATTCGGCCCCGACCTCGCCCCTTGGCTCTGCCCTGCGCACTGGAACCAGCTTCTACAGGCACAACCAAGGCCAAGGCATGGTTTCGAGGAGAATCTCTCGCCGCTGTGGTCGAAACACGAGCCCGGCCTCTTCCTCTCGCCATGATAGAAGACAGAAGCAAGGAAGGAGAAGGTGGATGAGCATCGCTTCCCTCACACAAATTGAGGACATCAATACCATTGGAGCAATTACTAGAGCTCACGCACGCCAATTAAATTGTTAGGTACTTTCGTTTCTTGGTAATGATTCTAATGTTCATGAGAATATGATGCTGCCTAAATTGGATACATTTGTTTTCCTTACAAATGAAGGGCCTAGCATGGACAAGAGGGATGAAAACTGGAGCAAGATCGAGATGATGGCAGGCGCAAGGTGAACAAAACTGGAGTTAGTGGTGATGATTTTAGGACTTTTAAGCCACCATAATGAGTGTATGAAGGCTTGGAAAAATTATACAAGATGCCACTTCCTAAATTTTATCCAGAGGCTATTAGAGGTGCTACATCGCCTTACTTTTGGGCCAGGCCCATGTAATTTCAAAATACTTGAGTTAAGGTTGTTTTTAGAGTCCGTATGTATGGGGAAACAAGAGTTAGGGTTGGTTTTGGACCCCTCCTCCAAGGGGTCATGAAATTCCCCCCTCTTCCTCCATATATATAGCCCTTAGGGCGTCGTTTAGACTTTGGGTTTTGTTTAGATTAAAAGTTCGCCATAGGTGCAACTTCGCGTACTTCATTTGTGTTCAATGACCAGACCAAGATGTCACAGAACCCCACCTTCATTAATAAAGCTTTCCTCTTATATTCGCGATATCCAGATTGCAATTTCAGTTGCGTGCAGGAAACAGACCCTCGTGGTCAGGTTGATCGTGCTCCCGCGTGGTCTTGCTTGTTCTTCATTTGTGTGCAGGAAACAGACCCTAGTGGTGAGGTTGATCATGCTCCCGCGTGGTCAATAACCTTTCAGAGTTAGTTTAGCGATTGCCAAGGCGCGACGTCCTCGCACGTTCATAGTCAGATCGTCAAACTCTACTACACCAAAAATGATAACCACCATCTCATCGAAACATCGGGAGACCTTCGCCTCTATCAAGTGGTATAAGATTTGTGTTGCTCGGTGAGATTTTCCAGTTTTTCATAGTTTAGGTCGAGTCTGTTCGTCATACCTACAGTCCACAAAAAAGCCACAACAAAATTAGGGTTAGTTCATCATATCCAAACCAATATGAGCCATGGCATAATCTTTTTTGTATTTGCTTTGTTGAATTTGCGGTTGCATCGTCGTGTCAAGTTGCTGGTCTTAGTGTCTAGTCCTTTAGAGTTTCAAGTTCTGTTCACAAGTTGTCACGCCGTGCCGCACTATTGTCACCACCGCTGCCATATACCACCATTGTCGTCACTGCTGTCATATACCACCATCATCATCGCCGCTGCCATATACCACATATCCGCCACCATTACGCTAATCCGAGTCCACCTCAATCACAACTTCGCCACCAGTCCGTGCTCCACTGACCTACATATCTCCGCCTCCTGTCCGAGTTCCACGAGATTCATCTCCGCCACCAGTCCGAGTTCCACCAGATTCATCTCTGCCACGAGTCCGAGTTCCACCAAATTCATCTCCGCCACCAGACCTAGTCTGACTCTAGTATTTCTTGCTTTGTTTTTTATTCCAGATCATGTCATACTATGAGTCATGACCAAGTCGGACTCCCCAACTTTCGTGCCACCCGTAGAAGAAAAATAGTTCCAATTTTAAAAAAACTAAGTCTAAAAAATTCTGGCTAGGCAGATTTTTGGCCATTGGTAGACTTTTACGAAAAAATTGTTGCGAAGCAAAAAAAAAGAGGAAAAAAGTGAAAAATGGAAAAAAAAATTCAGAGTGTGCTCCTCCCTTGTTTATGTGCACCGCTGTGATTTTATTAGTGTTCTAGGCTCGCGTCTCTAGCACGGTCTAGCCTAGGACCAGCACAGTACTCACAACCACAGCCACCACCCGCATCTGCTACACTATTGCAACAACATCAACAACCACCTCCTCGCCGCGATCCAGCAGGGCGAGCGCAGCGTGTTCCTCTTGAGCCAAGACAAACTTCTGGTGCTACTGCTACTGCTGTTGATGCTTCTATATCTCCTCATGCTACTACAAAGGAGGAGGGCTATTACAGGATGAGGTTGATCAAAATTGAAACTACGTGCAACCACCAGCACCACCACCACCTGGTCAACCTCATGCATATATATATAATCGCAATGGTAGGACTGCAACACCACCTCAGGTACGAGATTATGGACATATTCCTACACTAAAATTGAATATTCCACCGTTTGAGGGTAGATACATTCCTGATGTATATCTTACTTGGGAGTTAGAAACTAAACAACGTTTCACATGTTGTTGCTGTTGTTTGCGAATTCACTAGTTTTGCTTCTGTCTGGTGGGCTAAACATTGTAGATTATATCATGATAATATCCCTACTACTTGGGCTGCTTTGAAAACTGCTATGCGTACTCATTGGGTTCCACCATATTATGAATGTGAATTAATTCAAAAACTGAAGCGTTTAAGACAAGGAGAAATTCTGTAAAGGAGTATTATGAGGAATTACAAACTGGCATGATTAGATGTGGTATTTTTGAGGATAATGAAGCTATGCTTGCATGTTTTATGGGTCTTGCTTGCAAAGCTGACCGTGAAGTGCAGGATCGACAGGCATTGGCGCAGACTAATTTTTCTGCAGGTCGACCTTCATCATAGACACCGCGTGCGTATTCTACTTCCACACGTTGTGCTACACCGACACCTCCATCAGCTTCCACCTCTAGCCTGATACAAGAAAGCAGGCATTACCACCACTATCTGCCAAGAGCACACCTACCGGGCCTGCACAGAGCTCTTCTTCATCCACGGTATCAATAGGGCACACACATGATATTATTTGTCATCGTTGTAAGGTAGAGGTCATTATGCAAGAGAATGCAAATATTCGCGTGTTATGATTGCTACTGAGGATGGTGGGTATGATTCCGCTAGTGACTTTGTCGAGGAGACTTTGGCTCTTACTACAAGTGAAGAACACGGTGGAGATGAGTCTGATCATGAGACGCAATACATGGCTGCTGAAGATGCTGACATATATGAAAGTTTAGTTTCTCAACGTGTTTTGAGTGTGCAGGTCACACAAGCTGAACAAAATCAGAGGCATAATTTGTTGCATACAAAGGGAGTTTTCACGGAAAGTTCTGTTCGCGTCATCATAGATGGAGGGAGCTGCAACAAATTGGCTAGCATGGAGATGGTGGAGAAGCTATCTCTCACCACAAGACCACATCCACATCCTTAAGGTAACACGTACTATTCGTGTGCATTTTAGTATCTCTACATATGTTGATTATGTTGATTATGTTGATTGTGATGAGGTACCCATGCAAGCATGTTCCTTATTACTTGGTAGACCATGGCAATTTGATAAAAAATCTGTACACCATGGTAGGAACAATCAGTATACTCTTGTTCATAAGGATAAACCTATTACTTTGCTTCCTATGTCTCTGATTCCATTTTGAAAGATGATATTAATAGAGCTAATAAGGAAAAACAGGAGAAAATAAGAGTGAAAATCAGATTGTGGCAAAAGAATTTGCGCAACAAATGAAGCCTAATAATAAACCATCTAGTGTTGCTTCTGAAATTAAATTGAAAAGTGCTATTTACTTGCCACCAAATCTGATATTGATGACCTAGATTTCAGCAAATCTTTTTGCTATGCTTATGTGTGCAAAGAGGCATTATTTTCTTCCGAGGACATGCCTTCCTCTTTGCCTCCTGATATCACTAAGATTTTGCAGGAGTTGAGTGACGTCTTTCCACAAGACGTGCCACCGGGATCACCACCTATTCGAGGGATTGAGCATCAGATTGACTTAATTCCCGGTGGTTCGCTGCCAAACTATGCGCCATACCCTACCAATCCAGAGGAGACGAAGGAGATTATGCGTCAAGTACAGGAGCTGCTCGACAAAGGCTATATACGCGAATCTTTGTCCTTGTGTTGTTACTATTATACTAATGCCAAAAAAGGATGGTACGTCGCGTATGTGTGTTGATTTTAGAGGCATTAATAATATTACTATTCACTATCGTCATCCTATTCCTAGGCTAGATGATATGCTTGGTGAATTGCGTGGCTCTACAATATTCCCCAAAGTTGATTTGCATAGTGGGTACCATCAAATTCGTATGAAATTGGGAGATGAATGTAAAACAACATTTAAAACTAAGTTTGGATTATATGAGTGGTTAGTCATGCCTTTTGGGTTAACTAATGCACCTAGTACTTTCATGAGATTATTGAACAAAGTTTTACATGCTTTCATTGGATGATTTGTGGTAGTTTACTTTGATGATATATTAATTTATAGAAGATCTTTGGAGGAACATTTGGAACATTTACGTGCCGTTTTTATTGCTCTACAAGATGCATGTTTGTTTGGCAACCTTGGGAATTCCACCTTTTGCACCGACCGTGTATATTTTCTTGGCTATGTTGTTACTTCACAGTGAATTGAAGTTGATAAAGCCAAGATTGAAGCTATTGAGAGTTGTCCACAACCAAAACGGTCACACAAGTGAGGACTTTCCTTGGCCTCACTGGTTTTTATAGGCGTTTTGTGAGAGATTTCAGCACCATTGCTGCACCCCTCTATGAGCTTACAGAGAAGGATGTGCCTTTTGTTTGGGGTACCACACAGGAAGAAGCCTTCACGATATTGAAAGATAAGTTGACACATGCTCCTTTACTCCAACTTCCTGATTTTAATAAGACTTTTGAGCTTGAATGTGATGCTAGTGGAATTGGATTAGGAGGTGTGTTATTACAAGATGGTAAACATGTTGCATAAATTTCTAAAAAATTGAGTGGGCCTAGTCTGAATTATTCTACTTATAATAAATTATATGCTCTTGTTCGGATCTTAGAAACATGGCAACATATTTATGGCCCAAATAATTTGTTATACATTCTGATCATGAATCTTTGAAACACAATTAAAGTCAAGCAAAACTAAACCGTAGACATGCTAAATGGGTTGAATTCACTGAGACTTTCCCTTATGTCATTAAAGACAAGAAGGGTAAATGAAATGTTATTGCTGATGCATTGTCTCGTCGTTATACTATGCTTTCACAATTTAACTTTAAAATATTTGGTTTGGAGACCATCAAAGATCAATATGTGCATGATGCTGAATTTGAAGATGTATTGCAGAATTGTAAAGAAGGGATAACATGGAACAAGTTCGTCGTTAATGATGGATTTGTGTTTCATGCTAACAAGCTATGCATTCCAGCTAGCTACCTTCATCTTTTGTTGTTGCACGAGGTGCATGAAGGAGGATTAATGGTACGCTTTGGCGTGAAGAAGACGGAGGATGTACTTGCTACACATTTCTTTTGGCCAAAGATGAGACGGGATGTTGAGAACTTTGTTGCTCGCTGCACTACATGTCAAAAAGCTAAATCATGACTCATCCTCATTGTTTACATATGCCTTTGCCTATACCTAGTGTTACATGGGAGGACATACCTATGGGCTTTGTTTTGGACTTACCTCAAACAAAGAAGGGGAGGGATATCATATTTGTTGTCGTGGATAGATTCTCGAATATGGCACACTATATACCATGTCATAAAAGCGATGATGCTGCTAATGTTGCTGATTTATTCTTTCGTGAAATTATTCGCTTGCATGGTGTGCCAAATACAATTGTTTCAGATCGTGATACTAAATTTCTCAACAACTTTTGGAGATGCTCATGGGCTAAGTTTGGGACTAAACTTCTTTTTAGTACTACACGTCACCCCCAAACTGATGGACAAATTGAAGTAGTCAATAGAACATTGTCTACTATGCTTATGGCTATTTTGAAGACTAACCTTAAAATGTGGGAAGAATGCTTACCTCATATTTAATTTTCTTATAATCGTTCGCTGCATTCTACTACTAAGATGTGCCCTTTTGATATTGTGTATGGTTTCCTACCTCGTGCATCCATTGATTTGTTGCCTCTTCCATCTTCGGAGAAGGTTAATATTGATGCTAAACAACATGCTGAATTGATCTTAAAAATGCATGAGTTAACTAAGGTAAACATTGAGCGCATGAATGCTAAATATAAACTTGTTGGAGATAAGGGTAGAAAACATGTTGTCTTTGCACCTGGAGATCTTGTTTGGTTACATTTGTGTAAGGACAGATTTCCTGATTTGCGCAAGTCAAAGCTAATGCCACGTGCTGATGGTCCTTTTAAGGTGTTAGAGAAAATAAATGATAATGCATACGAACTTGAGCCGCGTGCAGATTTTGAGGTTAGTCCCACTTTTAACATTGCAGATTTGAAGCCTTATTTGGGTGAGGAAAATGAGCTTCCGTCGAGGATGACTTCATTTCAAGAATGGGAGGATGATGAGGACATCAATATCATTGTTACACCCACTACCCCTACTGCTACATATACTGGACCAATTACTAGGGCTCACACACGCCAATTAAATTATCTGGTACTTTCATTTCTTGGGAATGATTCTAATGTTCATGAGAATATGATGCTGCCTAAATTGGATATATTTGTTTTTCTTACAAATGAAGGGCCTAGCATGGACAAGAGGGATGAACACAAGAGCAAGATCAAGCATGGAGATGATGGCATGCGCAGGGGAACTAGAGTTAGTAGTGATGATTTCAGGACTTTGAAGCCACCATCATGAGTGTATGAAGGCTTAGACGAAATATACAAGATGCCACTTCCTAAATTTCGTCCAGAGGCTATTATAGGTGTTGCGTCGTCTTATTTTTGGGCCAGCTCCATGTAATTTCGAAATACTTGAGCATAGGCTATTTTTAGAGTCCGTATGTGTGGGGAAACAAGATTTAGGGTTGGTTTCGGACCCTCCACCAAGGGGTCACAAAATTACTCCCCTCTTCCTCCATATATACAACCCTTAGGGCATTATTTAGACTTTTGGTTTTGTTTAGATTAAAAGTTCGCCATAGCTGCAACTTCGCATACTTCGTTTGTGTTCAACGATCAGACCAAGATGTCATATAACCCCACCTTCATTAATAAAGCTTTCCTATTATATTCACAATATCCAGATTGCAATTTTACTTTCTTGCTTCTTCTTCGTTTGCGTGCAGGAAACAGACCCTCGTGGTCAGGTTGATCGTGCTCCGGCGTGGTCAATAACCTCTTGGAGTTGGTTTCGCGATTTCTAAGGCGCGACGTCCTCGCACGTTCGTAGTCAGATCGTCAAAGTCTACTACACCAAAAACGATAACCACCATCTGATCAAAACATTGGGACACCTTTGCCTCTATCAACACACCTCCTTTTATAAGCGGAGGCAAGGGAGGCTGGCTCTCCACTACTGTGGGGGTAATCGCCCCGCTCCGCCAATCCCTCTCTCTGCATCCCTGGGTGGCGTCTTGCTTCGTCAACCACCCCACCACACCAATCCAAGATGTTTTGTCTTCTGCCAAGGCGCACGTTCCCGTGCCCCGCTCGTCCACCACCTACTCCGTGCAATGCATGCGGCGCGCACGGCGGAGTCGGCAGTGGTGGTGGGCAAACTAAAGGTAACATGGTAGTTACCGCGACTCACGCACGGGCGCCCTAATGGTATCCTATGGGCACGGGCACCCCTGTTTTTTTACGCAGATGATGACCCACAAGTATAGGGGATCTATCGTAGTCCTTTCGATAAGTAAGAGTGTCGAACCCAACGAGGAGCAGAAGGAAATGATAAGCGGTTTTCAGCAAGGTATTCTCTGCAAGTACTTGAAATAAGTGGTAACAGACAGTTTTGTGATAAGATAATTTGTAACGAGCAACAAGTAACAAAAGTAAATAAAGTGCAGCAAGGTGGCCCAATCCTTTTTGTAGCAAAGGACAAGCCTGGACAAACTCTTATATAGAGAAAAGCGCTCCCAAGGACACATGGGAATTATTGTCAAGCTAGTTTTCATCACGTTCATATGATTCGCGTTCGGTACTTTGATAATTTGATATGTGGGTGGATCGGTGCTTGGGTGCTGTTCTTACTTGAACAAGCGTCCCACTTATGATTAACCTCTATTGCCAGCATCCGCAACTACATCAAAAGTATTAAGGTAAACCTAACCATAGCATAAAACATATGGATCCAAATCAGCCCCTTACGAAGCAACGCATAAACTAGGGTTTAAGCTTTTGTCACTCTAGCAACCCATCATCTACTTATTACTTCCCAATGCCTTCCTCAGAGGCCCAAATAATGGTGAAGTGTTATGTAGTCGACGTTCACATAACACCACTAGAGGCTAGACAACATACATCTCATCAAAATATCGAACAAATACCAAATTCACATGACTACTAATAGCAAGACTTCTCCCATGTCCTCGTGAACAAACGTAACTACTCACAAAGCATATTCATGTTCATAATCAGAGGGGTATTAATATGCATGAAGGATCTGAACATATGATCTTCCACCAAATAAACCAACTAGCATCAACTACAAAGAGTAATCAACACTACTAGCAACCTACTAGTACCAATCCCGGACTTGGAGACAAGAATTGGATACAAGAGATGAACTAGGGTTTTGAGAGGAGATGGTGCTGGTTAAGATGTTGATGGAGATTGCCCTCTCCCGATGAGAGGAGCGTTGGTGATGACGATGGCAATGATTTCCCCCTCCCGGAGGGAAGTGTCCCCGGCAGAACAGCTCTGCCGGAGCCCTATATTGGTTCCGCCAAGGTTCCGCCTCGTGGCGGCGGAGTCTTGTCCCGAAAGGTTGCTTATGATTTTTTCCTGGACGAAAGACTTCATATAGCACAAGATGGCCACCGGAGAGCCAACATGGGGCCCACGAGGTAGAGGGCGCACCCTGGGGGTAGGGCATGCCCCCCACCCTCATGGCCAGGTGGGTCCCCCTCTGGCGTACTTCTTCGGCTCAATATTTTTTATTATTTCGAAAAATAACTTTCGTGGAGTTTCAGGACTTTTGGAGTTGTGCAGAATAGGTCTCTAATATTTTCTCCTTTTCCAGAATTCCAAATTTGTGGCATTCTCCCTCCTTATGTAAACCTTGTAAAATAAGAGAGAATAGGCATAAGTATTGTGACATAACGTGTAGTAACAGCCCATAATGCAATAAATATTGATATAAAAACATGATGCAAAATGGACGTATCAACTCTCCCAAGCTTAGACCTCGCTTGTCCTCAAGCTGTAGCGACCCGACCTCAAACGGTCAAGTCTACGTAGCTTCAAAGGTCATCCTGGATCGGTAATCTTGACACACACGATTACTCGAAGGATTTATAACAGAGTAGCAATCACACACTTATTACATCGAATGTCTCCAAAGAGAACTTATTACAATAAATATGGCTTAAGGCCATCTAATACGATAACAGTGGAAGGCTTGGAAGATAAAGTGAGTCCATCAACTCCAACAGCATAGCTGAGCTGCATGGCAACGACCTAACGAACATTACTCCTCATTCGAAAGGTCCGCAACATAATACGTTGCAGCCCGAAACGGGCCAAAGACATGGAATATGCTGGCAATATAACACAGTAGAGCAAGAACAGAAATGCTATCACTACATGCATATTTGGCTGGTGGAAAAGCTCTATGTTATAGTTCTTGCGAAAAGCCAATTTTTACCTACAAAAAAGGAATAAATTTTATTTTAACCATCATGGTAGTTGAAATATCATTGAGAAGGTTCCTCCAACTCAATCCCAATTAAAGTAATTATCAACCCAACAATATTAATTTAGAGTGATGAGATACTTAGGATAGTCCAAGTACTAGATACTCAAGATTTGTCCATAACCGGGGACACGACTAACCATGATTAGATTGTACACTCTGCAGAGGTTTGCGCACTTTTCCTCACAAGACTCGATCGCCTCCGTTGGATTTCTCGCACTACACAGTGTTTGAGAAACGGATGACCGAGACACAGTTTTTCAGAAACATTAACTCTTTACTCTGGGCAGACCATACCAATCCTACAACCCTCTACCTGCTGATCCACCTCTTCAAGAGCTTCATGTAACCTACTCAACTATGCTAGAGCCCATAATAGCTTGTGGCTACACACGGAAGTTTCTAGCATGAAAATATCGCAGTTCCCTTTGAGCCTGGGTGGCGGACCTTAGGATGATCACACGGGTACTCCGGGATATCCTAGGACAACACTGGATTTTCCAGGTGCCCGACAAGCAATCCACCCAGATGTGTATTAAAGTTGCCACCTTAAGTTAAACCAATAATTTAACAATCTCACATCTGTCATGGATTTCACTCACCCAAACCACGTCTACGAGCATAGCATAGCAATATAAGAAAAACATAGAAGTAACTCCCAAGGTTTGAATATAACAGGGCAATAGGTTCTACCTCATCATCTACTTCCCAACCCATAAGTTAATCACATCCTAATCATGCAATGTTTGAGGATTGAAACTAATGCATAAAAACTGGGTATGGAAGGAGTATGATCAATGTGTTACTTGCCTTGCTGACGATCCGCAAAACCTAGGGACTCGTAGTAGCACGCTTCGCACTCCGGGAATTCTATCGCAAACAAACAATAGCATACATAAGAAATCAAGCAAAGATGCACGTGCAAAACTCAAATAAGAAGAATTGACCACAAAGTTCAACTTAAGAACTCCGGTTTGCAAAAAGAATCAAACCAAACGGAGCAACGAAACTCAAACTGCGAAAGAAACAAGATCCGTTTACTAATCTGAACTAAAGTCAAATTTTATAATACCAAAATCTTGTTCAAGTTGATTAAACAGAAAGAGGGTTTCGAGACGAAGATCTAGGCGCTTGAATCGCCTGATTCCGATAAACGAGTGAAAAGATAAACTGAAACGAAAATCGGATCAGAAATCGCGATCGAAAATAACCGCGGGAAAAATCCGAGAAAAAGAAAACTGACGAACTGGCTAACAAACGAACGTTCGTTGTCTGTAACTATCGAGTGAAAACCATTCATTGAAACGAACATACGGACGAACGTCTGCTAAGTAACTAAACCGAGAAAAACCGGCAAACCGATCTAACAAAAAAACGAACTAGGGTTTCTGAAAAAAACCGGATCAGTTTTCTAAAAAAAACCGGCGATGCGGGGCTGCGGCTCCGGCGAGGCGGGCAGGGGCGGCGGGGTGCAAGGGCAGCGGCGACAACGAATGGCGTACACAAAGGCGGCGGCGCGACAAAGCGGCAATGATCTTTATGATCGGGCAAGGCGGTGGCGGGGGTTGGGTGGTGGTGGGGCTCCGGGGCGGGGTATTTAAGGAGGGGGGGGGCTTCTGGGAGGAGGGGGCAAGGCGGCGGGGCAGCGGCCTCGGTCTCCTGGAGGGAGACGGCAACGCGGGGAGCGGGCCGACTCGGCTGGGCTTCGCCCACGGTCAATTTTTTTAAATAATTCCACCGAACTAAAATAAACCCTAGAAAGTAAAATAAAAATCTAAAAATGCCAAAACCAATTTTCACCGTCTAAATAAAATATTTAGAACGAGATGAACATTTTCTTGGCCCTAAAATGCAATTTTGAAAAACATGCAATTTTTCTAATGCAAATAAAATAGCAATAAAATCAAATATTTGATTTTAATATTTTTCCTCCAATATTTCAATTATTTTGGAGAAGTCATATTATCTCCTCTCATATATTTTAATATGAAATATTTTCGGAGAGAAAAATAATTAAAACCAATAATCCTCGTTTTAATATTTGATAAAATTCGAATATGAAAACAGGGAAATCCCCAACTCTCTCAGAGGATCCTTGAGTTGCTTAGGATTTCGATTATCGAGAAACGAAATGCAATAAAATATGATATGCATGAATGATCTATGTATAACATTCCAAATTGAAAATTTGGGATGTTACAAACCTACCCCCCTTAAGATGAATCTCGCCCTCGAGATTCAGGTTGGCTAGAAAATAGGTGTGGGTGGTCTTTGCGAAGATCATTGTCACGTTCCCAGGTGGCTTCCTCCTCGGTATGGTGGCTCTACTGAACTTTGCAAAACTTGATAACCTTGCTACGGGTGACTCGACTGCAAATTCAAGAATCCTGACTGGCTTCTCCTCATAGGTCAAATCACTATCCAACTGAATCGCCTCCAAGGGTACTATATCTCTTAACGGTATATTGGCCATCTCAGCATGACACTTCTTCAACTGTGAAACGTGAAACACATCATGAACTCCTGACAATCCTTCAGGTAACTCCAACTTGTAGGCAACTTCTCCCATACGTTCCAAAACACGATACGGTCCTACAAATCTCGGGGCTAACTTTCCCTTAACTCCAAAACATTTCACTCCTCGCAAGGGTGATACTCGCAGATATGCTATGTCTCCAATTTCATAGGTTACCTCCTTGCGTTTCGAATCTGCATAACTCTTCTTCCTGGACTGGGCTACCTTCAGCCTATCTCGGATCAACTTAACTTTCTCTTCAGACTCCTTGATCAAGTCTGGTCCAAACAACTGTCGGTCTCCAACTTCATCCCACATCAACGGCGTTCTGCACCTTCGTCCATACAGGGCTTTGAACGGTGCCATCTTCAAACTGGCTTGGTAGCTACTGTTGTATGAGAACTCTGCGTAAGGCAAATTTTCATCCCAACTAGATCCATAACCTAGCGCACAGGCCCTCAACATGTCCTCCAGAATCTGGTTGACTCTCTTGGTCTGTCCATCCGTCTGCGGGTGAAATGTTGTATTGAACTCCAATCTCGTTCCCAAAGTCTGGTGCAACTGATGCCAAAACTTTGAGGTAAACTGTGTTCCTCTATCTGATACGATGGTCCTCGGAACTCCATGCAGACATACGATCCTTGTCATATATATCTTGGCCAACTTCGCACTTGTATAGGTTGTTTTCACTGGGATAAAGTGAGCCACTTTGGTCAAGCGATCAACTACTACCCATATAGAATCATATCCTGATTTGGTCCTCGGCAATCCGGTGATAAAATCAATGCCAAGTTTATCCCACTTCCATTCGGGTATCGGCATAGGCTGTAACAATCTTGCTGGCTTCTGATGCTCAGCCCTCACTCTCTGAAATACATCACATACGGCTACATACTCGGCAATATCCTTCTTCATACCAGTCCACCAGAAACGTTCCTTCAAATCCAAATACATCTTGGTGTTCCCGGGGTGTATCGAGTATGGTGAGTCATGAGCCTCCTGAAGTATTAATTTCCCGATCTCTGTGTTATTGGGCACATAAACACGGTCCTCAAACCATAAGGTGTCGTGCTCGTCCTCACGAAAACCTTTGGCCTTTCCTTCGCTCATTCTCTCTTTTACCTCGGCAATCTCTTTGTCCTCCTTGAAGCTTCTCGAATCTTTCCTAACAATGTAGATCGAACTTCCATTGTTGCAACAAAACCTCTAGGAACAATCTCCAATCGAAGTTCCACGAGATCCTCTCGCTAACTCCTTCGGTAATCCTGTGCTCACTAGGGTGTTAGCATAACTCTTCCGACTCAAAGCGTGCGCTACGACAATGGCCTTGCTCGGATGATAGTGAAGCTTCATGTCATAATCCTTTATAAGCTCCGACCATCTTCTACGCCTAAGGTTCAGCTCCTTCGTGGTGAAGATGTACTTCAAACTCTTATGATCCGTGTACACATCACAACGGTTTCCAATAAGGTAATGTCTCCAAGTCTTCAACGCATGCACTACGGCTGCTAAATCCAAATCATGCGTGGCATAATTCAATTCGTGCGGTTTTAGTTGTCGTGAAGCATACGAAACAACTTTTCTGTCCTGCATAAGCACACTTCCAAGTCCTAAGCGAGAGGCGTCGCAATACACTTGGAAATCCTTGCGTATATCCAGCAAAATCAGCACTCGGGCTGTAGTCAAATGTTTCTTTAACTCCTGAAAATTTGCCTCACATTCTTCCATCCATTTAAACTTGGTATCCTTCTTAATAACTCCGTCATTGGCTTCGCAATCTTGGAAAAGTTCTCAATGAATCTTCGGTAGTATCCCGCGAGTCCAACAAAACTGCAGATGTCGCTAATTGAAGTGGGTGCCAACCATTCGATGACTGATTGAACCTTGGTGGGGTCTACTGCTATACCTTCTCCCGATATAACATGTCCAAGGAATCCAACTTCTTTCAACCAAAACTCGCATTTGCTGAACTTGGCATACAACTGGTGTTCCCTGAGTTTCTCGAGAACTAAACGCAAATGCTCTTTGTGCTCCTCCTCATTCTTCGAGTATACCATTATATCATCAATGAACACCACAACAAACTTGTCCAAATACTCCATGAACACCTTGTTCATCATGCTCATGAAGTAGGCATGGGCGTTAGTCAGTCCAAATGACATGACTATATATTCATACAACCCATACCGGGTGGTGAATGCTGTCTTTGGTATATCCTTCTCTCGAATCTTCAACTGGTGATATCCTGATCGCAGATCGATCTTTGAAAACACCTTAGCTCCTTGCAGTTGGTCAAACAAATCATTGATCATCGGCAGTGGGTATTTGTTCTTGATCGTCACCTCATTTAACGCACGATAATCAACAACCATTCTTAAAGACTTATCCTTCTTCTCAACCAATAGCACTAGGGCTCCCCATGATGATGAACTCCGTCGAATGTAACCTTTCTCCAATAACTCCTTGATTTGCTTCTTAATCTCCTCCAGATCATTCGCGGGCATCCGATAGGGTCTCTTTGATATTGGCCCTGTACCTGACAATAGCTCTATCAAAAACTCGATGTCTCGATCTGGTGGCATGCCTGGTAACTCCTCTGGAAAAACATCCGGGTAATGCTTCACTACAGGCACTTCCTCCTGAACAACTCCCGTGAGGGTATTTACTTGGCTCCTCCTAGGCGCATGCCTAGATACATACTTAATCCTTTTTCCCTCCGGGGTGGTGAGATAAATCGACTTACTAGCATACCAATGCTTCCTTCATACTTTGACATCTAGTCCATGCCTAATATCACATCCAATCCTTGTGACTCCAAGATTATTAGGTCGGACGGAAAAACATGGCTACCAATGGTTAGGGGTATCTGGTCGCACCATCGACTAGCCATATACTCTGCAACAGGTGAACTCACTAACAGAGGGGTCCTAAGGGTTTGGGTTGGTAGTTTAAACTTATCCATGAATCCCCTTGATATGTATGAATGCGATGCACCGGTATAAAAAAGAACAAGGGCGGTAAAAGACTTAACCAAAAACTTACCTATACCCGTCGGCTACTCTTCAACCTCCTCCACGTTAACGTGGTTCACTTGTCCTTTGTTGAATGGGTTGGGCTTCTTCCCGCGCTCCCATTTCCGCTTTCCATTCTTCGCCTGTGGCACTCCGTGGCATAGTGTCCAGTCTTCCCGCACTTAAAGCAAGTAATGTGACTTAGATCTCTCTTGGCGGGTGTGGCTGGATTGGGGCGGTTCTGGTTGTTGTTCGTTTCGTTCCCAGTCCCATTCTTAGAACCATTGTGGTTATGCGATCTTCCTCCGGTGTGGTTATGACCTACATGGTTATGAACAAGTCCTCCCGAGTTCAGGGTTAGGCGAGGCTTCTGCTGAGCTCCTGAGTTATACCTCCCTTTCCCATACTTCCTCTTACAGCTCTCAATCTGCTGCTGCTTCCCTTCAATCCAACTCCTGGTAGTTGTTGAATGTTGCCACCATCAACTGCATGCTCATCTCATCATTCTGCACTTCCATAAACTTCTCCTGCTTTGCGGCGTCAGTGGCCACATCATCAGGGACATAGCGAGATAACTTGCTAAACTCATCCACATACTGAGCCATAGTACGGTTCCCCTGGCATAAGTTGCGAAACTCATGCTTCTTCATATTCATAGCTCCAGTTGAGACATGGGTTGTACCGAAAGCTTGCTGAAACTGATCCCAAGTGACGTTGGCTATGGGCAAAGTGGCCGTATAATTCTCCCACCATGAGGCTGCTGGTCCATCCAATTGATGTGCGGCAAAACACACCTTCTCAGCATCTTTGCAACCTGCGTCACTACTAGGAAAAGGCCTACTAATGGCGCACCTAATTTGGCCATTAATGGCGCATTAGTGGTGCGCCATTAGTGCCACGCCATTAGTATATTTTACTAATGGCGCACCACTGGTGCGCCATTAGTATCTGTATACTAATGGCGCACCTCGGATGCGCCATTAGTATATACAACGATGTGCCATTAGTATGCCTCCCGAGGGGCCATGTATGCCAGTGCTTTGGCATACTAATGGCGCACAACAACAAGATGCGCCATTAGTAACTTCGGCATACTAATGGCGCACTGTTTAATGATGCGCCATTAGTATCCTTTGGCATACTAATGGCGCACTATGATGTGATGCGCCATTAGTATGAATATTAGGTTTTTTTTATTTATTTATTTTATGTTTTTTGCACAGGTTACAAAATGTATAATTGGACAAAATATAGACAGCACACATCAACAACAGATTCATCGAATACAATAGAAGAATAGTCTCTGAATACAATTCATCATATTAGTCTTCGAATACAATTCATCATATTTGTCTCCGAATTGAAAAGACCGAACAAAGATAGAACATTATATTACAAGTCTCGAGACCGCGAGTAGCGAGTTTGTCTTCACATTACAAGTCGATATCGATCATCTAAACTACCATCACATAGAAGAGAACTGCGGTCATCACGATGAGCATCATCACGATGAAACTCGTCTTCATCCGGTTCCTCCAACGCTCCTCCCTCTCCCGCTAGATAGCGGGCGTATCTAGATTCAGCCTCGGCCCTAGTGGTGTACCCTTTGTAATCATACCGCTGAATCGGTGAACCTGTCTCCGACACTCCTCCCGACCGTCGTAGACTCCGGGAACCTTACCCTTGTACACGACATACGACGGCATCGCTATACACTAGCCAAACGAAACGTTAGTACCAATTCACAGACAATACATAAGCAATATATAAGTATGCAACAAAACGATCAGAAGAGAAAAGCAAGACATTAATAACATCGATTACATCTAAGTTGAACGACTCTCGAAACCAAAGAGACATACTACAAGTTCATTAAAGTTTAATTACAACATGAGCCAATCGATGTTTCAGAACTGAACCAGACATCACCGCTTCGACTCGACTCAAGGGACCGGAACGTGGATGAAGCCGCCGTCTACCGTGGGAGTCATGAAATAACGAGCGTTGTCACCTGCATTTGTAGCATTGTGTCGATGTCCCGTTGGACGGTTGATTTCGAGGTAGAACTGCCCCGACGCACGAAGGACATATTGATGGATGATTTCCGCAAACTCCATTTGGATGCGAAGAATTCTTGTCCGATGTCCGCGTCCTGGATTGCCGACACGCTCGCGGCCCAATCTTTGAGTTTACTCGGTAGTAGAAGTTGATGATGGTCCCGTACGATCACCCGCATGTGATGGATGGCGTAGTAGGCACCCTTCTGACCGCCAGGCGGCTAATTGACGCAGCAGAACATCGTATTGTGGGAGAACACGTGTTTGCCGTACTTACGAATAGGCCTGGTGAAGGTGCCTCCAGATTAGGCGTGGCAGGAGAACATCATCAAGAACCTTCTTGACATTTGTGTAGTCTACGCTCAATCGACGATCCGGTTGAAATATGTGGCCATGGAATATTTGGGGCTTAGGAGGATGAGCGTGCAATGTGTGTCACCGCAGAAAACACGGAATGTTAAAAGAAAAGCGATCGAAATCTAAGAATTCATATGTTACGGGCGGTTGAGGGAGGACTTACTCGGGAAAGTAAGGCATGAGGAAGTTATCCTTGTCTTGGTTTGCCGAATAGCGCCTTCGAGGTAAGAACTTCGCGACTTGCGGTCCCAGCGCTGCCCAAGATCTTGGCATGCATGTAGAAGGGTCGACTATCACGATGTCCGGTCTTGTCGCGAATCATCCGCATCTCCATACTCAGCGAAAATAGCCGAACGAAGGTGTAGTGCAGCGGATGAAGGTTCAACATAAGCGTGGATGTCATCAAACCGCAGGACGATCGTGACGCCGGATGGAGTTATCCACAAAGCCCTTGCCCTCTCGGCACCTTGGCCACGAAAACCGGGTATGCCACATCCTTCTCTACGAGACGCCGCTTCTCCAAAGAAAGAACAACATCATGCAGACTCCGATAGCACCGGTTGCAGCATTGAGCATATTTGTCGGTAGCATCGCCCTACCCGCCACATGCACCCTCCTCGAGATATCCTCGGTGAAGGTGGCCCGTCCCGAGCACGGATCGCATTACTCGGTGCGGCTGGCCCGCACCCTTGTTAGTCTTTCTTTTGCGTGCCTTCTTCTTCTCCTGTAATGGGACCGAGTTACGCTCACAGACCGCCTTCTTGAGTGTGTTGGGGCTGATAATATTTCGCACCTCGCCTATCTCGAGGCTCGGTGAAGTCGGCGGCTGGGCGTCTCTCGAGAGCTGAACGCGGCGACGGCGCTGTTGCAACTTGGCTTCTCCGCGATACCAGCTAGATCGCGCACGTCTTTTGTTGGGTTGGGTTCTTGAGAAGGAGGCCCCATGAAGTCGCCATCGTACCCATGATCGGCAAAGTACTTATTGACGTTGGCAAATGTATCTTCGTCGTCGTCGTTCTGATCTGTGCCATATGCATGTTTGGATCCAGTGGCATAGGGATGTCCGGCACCGTTGCGGCAGTCTTGCCATGGGGCCGACTTAGCGCCGGCATGACTGGCGGTGTTGTCTTTGGGGTGGTGTCCCCCGCCCCCAAACGAATCTGGCTCTTCGTCCAAAGCAGGGCCAGCTTCAGCGGCGCCGAGGGTCATCACGTCATCATCGTCGGCCCCGATGGGTCGAATCGGAGGTAACAACTTCGTCGCAGCTCGGCAGCACCGAACCAGTTGAACCCTAAACAAGTTGGGTGGCATCTGGGTACCGTGGAACAAGGGTTGCCCGGTTGAACGATTTTGACCTTGGCGACATCGACCAACTCGTTGTTCACGAAGTGCGTGAGAGTGCACGCAAGCGTCGGCGGCGCCCTGCGAAAACATGTAGGGCGTCGGGGATGCCCGATCAAAAGGCAAGGAGATGAAGTCGTTGGCCGAGAGAGGCTTAATTAGTTACCGTGATGATGGCGTCGAGCTCGGCTAATGTCGAGGCACCGCCAATGGTGGGCGTGCAGTTGACGGAGGGGCCGCTTGCTACAGAGGTGGCGGCCGGCGTACACCCGGGTGCATTAAGCTCCCGTGCCGGCGTCGGAGACACCAATGCCGCCTCCGCCGGAGACACCAATGGCCCTGCCATCGCGTTCAGCGAGTTGCTGGCCGTGAAGCTAGGAATCGGGCGGCCCTGTTGGCCGCCCGCAATCCACGCACTCAACCCCTCGATCAAGGTAGGCACAATGGCGGTGATCGTCGCTCCGAGTTGTTGTTGCACTTGCTCTTGGACAATCTCCGAATCCGCGCCACATGCCTTGAGTTCTTGAACCTCACGCTACCGGCTTTCCGAGCTGGTCTTTTTCTCCTTTCGCCCACCGGTGTTATAGTATGGCGACCATTTTGTCGACAAGCCTTTGCCAACCACCACGACCGGTGGACGCCATCGAGCTTATCCTTGTTCTTCATTACATTCAACGCCCTATTTAGAGTGGTGTCCCAAGGGTTGCTCTTAGTCGACCCAGCGCCATCGCTTTTCGATCGCTGCGGAAGGAATGTGAACCATTTAGAAATTTGGCTTCATTAATTAGAATGCAACCATATGGAGCTAATTATGCGGGGGTGTATTCCTTACCAGAACAAGCTCAAGCGCCCTGGTCTTCGGATCCGTGGTAAGCTCCTTTGTTTTTGGGTCCTTCTTGTACCGGGCCCTGACAAAGTTCTGGTCTGCTTGTCACCGTATTTATCGAAGAGGGCGGTAGGCCTTGCTCGGCACGGTCCGCCTCCTCCTTGTCCCATATAGGCTCCGCCACTCTGTAACCGCCCGGGACCGAGTGTGTGTTCCCTAAGTTCAGCTCCGCATTTCTTTCCCCCACTGACTTGATTCGGAGTTTGCGGTGCTCGAGCAATTGATCTTGAAGTCGTTGTAGTCATCTTCGGTGATTGAAGGATTTTTCTCCTTGATCTTCTCATAACTCACACCTTTCTCGATCATTCTCTTCACATTGCTTTTCCAAGTAGACAGGGCCTTGCTCATCTTCGTGAGGGCAGCATTGTTCACTTTATTACCTTTGAGGCTTGTGTTTTCAAATTCAGCGGGGAACTTGTATCGCTCGTGCAGCTTCGTGAAGACGAGGTTGCGCAAATTCCCTGGTCGGGATGCCTCATGTTCTCGGTGTTGATCGAGACGGTGCTCGGAAGAATGCAACCGAGCTGAAGCGAGTACCCCTTGACTATTCGTTCGGTATGTTGGATTCCGTCGGAGTCCACTTGATAACTTCCTCCTTGAGGGTGCGGAGCACGGTCGGGCGCCGGTCCTTCATGTTGCCTCTTCGGTTGGCTGCCATCCGTGCGTGCGCCGCCATCATCGATGGTGGCATCCTCGGCGGCACCATCGGTGGTGGCATCGGTGGGGTCATCCTCGGCGGTACCATCGGTGGTCTCGGGATCGGTGGGGAAGGCGGCGTCCTCATACAAGTGAGGTTGTTCCTCCATCTCCGGGACAGCTCCCGAATGCCTTGCCGCCCGAACCCCGGCCTCATCGTTGTTGGCCATGTTTCTCTCTAAATAGGAACAAAGTTTGGTCAAAAAGTTGGTTATTATCAAGGAACAAGATCATGGTCTCATCATTTAGGGTTTGTCGACACCGAGGCATCCTAAAAGCTAAGTTTTTATCACTGAGGGTTTTTCGACGCCGAGGCACCCTAAAAGCCTAAGCTTTCATCATTAGTCACAAGTACCCCGGCCCATGCATTAGTCACAAGTACCCCATATGTCCTATTTTTAGCAAAGTCATGCTACAATTCACGGAAAATTTCAGCATGACCTTTGCTGAAAATAGGACATATGGAAATACCAATTCTTTGGAACGGAAGTTAATCGACATTCCAGCAAACTCAAGGGCCTCTCGGGTGGACAAGGCAAAAGGCCTTCATCACAACATGGAAAATACATTGGCATGTGAAGAGGTGAAACAATATATGCATCTCCAAGCGGTATCATTCAACATTTTGGAAAAACCACTACAAGCAATACTTTGGATCGAGAATAACTTTCTTTGTGTATTAGAGTTCTCGCTTGCTTTTATTGTTTCCACCCTTTCTTTACGTGGTTTATAGTGTCCTGTGAAAAGCTACGCTTTTGAGTATGTGTGAAGAGAAACTTTCCTAGTATTTACTCCCTCTGTTCCAAAACACTTGTCGTTGTTTTAGTTAATTAAAACCAAGACAAGTATTTTGGAATGGAGGGTGTAGTAACTTAGCAAGTACTACCTCTGTTTTTAAATGTAAGACGTTTTGACAGTTTAGTTGAACTGTGAAAACATCTCATATTTAGGAACAGAGGGTGTATAATTAAAGGAAGGTCATTCATGTTACGGCGGACACAAGACAATGCATAATTGTGCTAGTAGTAAAACACAGAATCTTGCAAAACCAAAATACTTTCTTATTAACTGCAAGTGGGGAACACCAGGAGCGAAATTAATTGGCGGCTACTCATGTCTAACAGCCTCAAGGGCAGCTGAGCTGAAGATGCAGACAAGTCTCACCAGATGAAATAAACGGGTTTATAATAAGTGTGTAAAGAGTGATGATTCTTCTAGAGACATAGTAGCAGTTTCTAACATATTACACTGACAACTGAACTGTCACAAGTAAGAGACCTCATTAGGCTAAAAGACAAAGCCCACAAGTACTTGTGAACTGAATCTTGCAAGTCCAAACCCATTTCTTGAATCCAGAGAAATAAAATTAGAATGCTCACAGGAAGAATAAACTCACACTAACACATAATTATTACCGATAGGCTAACACCACACATCTTCAAATAATTCCAATATAATGAGTTTGAGTAGAGAAAATGTCATTTCTATTACAACCAAATCCATTTACAGTACAAGTCTAAGAAAAGCTACAACACATCTTCTAACCATGAGAAGTAACCAACAAGCGGGAGACAAGTACACTAAAAGAAGACATGTCGAAAACAGCTCAAAATCCCCAAAGCCCAGCATAATCAATACCAACTGACCTCAAAGTCTGCTGGCGAAATAACGATAGATTAAAATAGTTGAGTATTTTGAAAAATGACAGTTAAACTGACCTCAAAGTCTCACGACAAAATCTCGCTAATGCTATGGCGAGCCTGGTACTTGAGAGATACACTGCCGCCAAAACCTATATGGGGATACACTGCCGTCACCAAAACCTACTAAACGAAAGGAACAAAAGTAAATAAATATCCATTGTTGCTTTGTTCGAAGCTAAAAGTTTAGTTGTGCACTTAAACTACAATATATAATGAGAAAGGAATCCTCAAGAAGGATGCATTCAGTAGATTTCACTAGCGTGAAAGGTAGATATGTGCATCTATCTTGCGAGGCGTCGGTAACCCCCTAGTAACTAAATTGGTTGATCTTTAACTTAATGGGAGCAGTTGCGAATGGACTCAAATATCGATTAACTGGTATTTTCACCCACAACTCATTGTAAGGTGATATGCCTAGCAAATAAGAACTACAACAGTAAAAAATCCACCAATGATGGACTGCGGGCACTACGCTTAATTGATCCCGGCAATAAAGCTAGCACCACTTGTCCCGATACATACAGATTACAGATACCAAGACCAAACTTGCGGCAAGATAGGGCGTGAATCCATCGATTGAATGATCTTACGAAATATGGATGCTCTGGCAGCTTTGGGTCGAGGCCTCCGTATTGACTAGTTTCGCTTCTGAGATACTAATTAGTTCTCTTGCTGATTAGTTGGTCCCTCTATCTATGAATGTCATTTCTCTTGCTGATTAGTTGGTCTCCGTCACGATTAAATAAGTAGATACCGGTTCTTGTATATATCTATTTCCTCTTGCTTGGAACTTGGCAGTCTTCAAGATATGCTTGGTTTTGCGATTGCTTCTCTTGGTAGTCTTTGTTTTAATTTGTTCTTAGGTTGCCCTAGTCGACTTTGGTGTGAACTTGTTCTAGTCAATACTCATCTCAATATTGTGACTGGTCCTAATATTCCCTTGTAGCGGATTTTGCCTTGAGTCTTTCTGTCGTCCACAGTCATGTTTCTAGTCATTTGAACACCGTTAGCACCACAATCAACTCCAGCAGGAACTCCACATTGTCAAGATTTCTATAACCAAGCATTTGCTTATCTTTGAATCACAGAACGCAACGTGTTTCGAAAATCAAAACCAAGACAATGGTCAATTTCCACTAAATAAACTTCCAAACAGTTTCCTAATAGGCAGAACATTTACGAAAACCAAAACTAAGCAGGCACATGCTTAAAAAGAACAAAATGGCTCACAAACATGACACGATACTTAAGTCTCCCAAGCACAAAGCACAACATGATTCTTCATGTCGATGGCGCCCTCCCATACTTTTATAAACCAACTTTATCATCATGCGCTCCACATACTTATCTACAAATACTAAGAAAGTTGCAACACTTACCTAGAAGGGAGGTGTTCGGGGAGGAGCTCCGGGAGGGAGAGGTCGAGGGCGGCGTCGCGGAGGTCGGAGAGGTCGCCGAAGGCGCTGGCGGCGACGGCGCCGGTGAGCCCCAAGAGCGAGAGCGCTGCCATGACGGGCCCATTCTGGCGCCCTCGTCCGACAAGTGAGGCGGAGGAGGTGGAGGCGGAGCGGCCTTGGGCTTGGGCTGGGCGGAGAGGCGCCGAGGAGGAGCGGGCGAGGCCGAGGCGCCGAGGCGGCGGCTGGGCGGCCGAGGCGGCGGGCAGCAAGGCTGGAGAGGAGAGGGAAGGGATCGAGGCGAGGCGAGGGAGAGGAGAGGGAAGGGATCAAGGGCCGGGAGGAAGTATGGATGGTGGGGGCGGCACAATACTAATGGCGCACCACACCTCGGTGCGCCATAAGTACATCCATACTAATGGCGCACCTACTGGGCGCCATTAGTATTTTTTTATTTCTTTCGAGCCAATAGGTTATCTTCCACCGACTGATCAACATCAAGCTCCCTCTACTAGCTCGACTGGTCGTGACCAGTTCTCACACCAAGAGGTCCTGGTTCGATTTCCGTGCTCCACAATTTTTTTATGCATTTAAAATGCTGTTTGATACTTATTTGTGTTTAGATATGTTCAAACTTGTTTAAATCATAACGATAATATTTTTTATAAGACAGTAATAAATTTTTAAAATATCATCAAACAGTAATGCCGTGGAGCGGGGAGGTGCGGAAGTGCGGGGGTCGACGGCGGTTGAGTAGGGAGGGGTGCGGGGGTCGTGGCGGCTGTTGAGTAGGGGAATCGAGGGTGCGGGGGTCGGCGGCAGCGGTGGACTGGGGTGCTCATGCGAGGGGACGGATCTGGCAAGGTGGGATAGAGATCGAGATGGAGGGATCGAGATCGAGTGTCCATGAAATTTAAAAATATTCATGATAGTTCAAAAAGTGCCCATGAAATACAATCGAGAAATGAAGGCTACGATTTAAATACAATCGATCTTAGCTAGCTATCTGTTCACAACCTTCTTGCCCTTCTTTTTCGCAAATGGAGTTCTTACGTGGAGCGGACGTCCTTTAGGTAGGGTGGTCCTGCTTCTTCTTGTGGTGTATGCTGCTACTTCATCATCGTCGTCATGTTCGATCCTCGGGTCGCCGTACTTGTCGAAGTCTTGCTCATTGGCTACTCCATTCATTCCGATTATCTTCCTTTTGCCTCTCCTCACGACAACACGACTGGGCTTTGACGGGTCGGTAATGAAGAATCATTGGTCAACTTGGGAAGCCAGTACCCATGGCTCATTTTTCACTTAGACGTTTGCGCCCCCGGTCTTGGATTTGGCTTGGTATAACCATGGTGGTGAAATACGGTCTTCTTTTAGGACGCTCTTCGCCCATCCGCACGGAACATCGGGACCTTCTCTCCAACAGTAGCTCAGCTCCCAGATCTCCTCGATCCTTCCGTAGTATCTGTCCTTGTCATTACGGTGTAGGATTCCATCGTTACCGGAGTTACGATAACCATCGCTCTTCATGTCCTTGGCCTCGGTGTAGAATGTGTAGCCGTTGATATCGTGACGCCTCATAGGTCATCGAGTTGTGCTCGGCGCCTGTGACAAGGCGAATATGAGTTGTTCTTCCGGAAGAATCCTCATGTAAAGGGTACGACGAAGCTTCGCTTGAACCAACGCGTGAAACATGAGTTGTGCTCTTTGATTATATCTCCGTCCGTCCTCTATTGGCCTCAGTCATTGTACGTCTTCTTAATAAAGGTTTTGTGCTCTACCACCCAAGGATCGACCACATCTATGTGTTGTAGCGCGACTAGGTTTGCTCTTTCAAAGTCGGCCAGTCGACCCTCTAAGTCGACATGCATTTCACGCGATCCTCACGGTGACCCCATCCAGCGAGCCCGCCGAGGTGCTGTTGATGGGCAGACCAACGGGTTCTCAATGCCTAGATAATTCGTGGCAAGAGGAGATGCACTCTTGGTCGAAAGCCCCTGGCTATACTTCCCTCGACGGGCGTGACATGTTGCGAACGTATCCTTTGATGACACCATTCATTCTTTCGAGCGGCATCATCTTTGTGCGAGGACGTCGGGCCAAGTTGGATGATATCCTCCACTATATGGACCAGCAGATGCACCATAACGTCGAAGAATGCGGGCGGAAGTACATCTCAAGCTCGCATAGTATCACCACGATCTCTTCCTCGTAGCCTTACGAGTTGCCTCACGCCAATCGACTTCCGAGAGATGACGTCGAAAAAGTTGCATAGGCCAAATAACATTTCACGGACGTGCTGGCGTCCATGATCCCACGGATTACTGGCCCGGAAGTATCTGCGTCATCGGCCGCGTGGCCGGTCGTGAGACTTCATCCCATCGAACTTCGCTTCATTGGGTCTAGGTATCTCGCTTATCTTCCCACAGAATCAGAAGGAAGTTTTACTCCTATGAGGCGGTGAAAACTGCTCGATCTCCTCCCCGACTTAGAGTGAAGCACGCGGGAGGGTAGTCATTTCCGGTCTTCTTGGCCTTTTTGCCTTTATGACGACTTTCATCGTGGTCTGCTTCGCCTCATCATCATCATCATCACCATCATCATCATCATCATCATCATCATCATTAGCGTGAAGCTCTGCCGATGCCCATTGATTTCAAGTCCGCCTCGCTTTCAGCCCATCTTTGGTCCTCTACGGCATGTTGAGCAGGGTACCAAGCAGACTCTCGCACACGTTTCTTCGTGATATGCATGACATCAAGGCTGTGAGGCACACGGTGGATCTTCCAAAGATGGCAAGTCCCAGAAAATAGACCTCGTTTTCCATACCTTCAGCAGCGGCTCTGGCGCCTTTCACTTCTTTCCCGGCTCTAGCGCCTTTTGCTTCTTTCCCGGCAGTGGGCAGTCTTTCCAATTTTTCAACAGCTTGTCTATTTCCTCGCCGCTCCTCGTACACGGGCGTTTTCGGGGTTCGGTTTCACCATCGAGCAGATCCTTGCGTTTCCTCCACGGGTCATCGTCGTGAAGCCACCTTCGATGTCCCATGAACACGGTTTTCAAAGACCCGGGATCTCTATCTAGCTGGCGATACATTGTGTCATCCATGCACCTTACGCATCCGTAAAAATCCGTGGACTACCCGCTTGCGAGATATTCGTGAATCGAGATAGTCGTGCACCGTCGTGAGCGGTCACGGCTCTCATAGGGAAATATTCTTTCTCTGCGGCATCCCACGTATTGGCTGGCGTTTTCCACAGCGTGTCAAGCTCCTCTTTCAACAGCCCGGTCTGCATTGATGTCGTTCCACGGTTGTTTCGCCCTTCAATTAACATACTCATGTGAATGTACTTCCTCTTCATGCACAACCAGGGGGAAGGTTGTACATCCACACAAACACATGCCGGTGCTATGTGTGCTTCTCGCTGCCAAACGGATTGACTCCATCGGTGCTCGCGCCAAAGACGATGTTCCTTGGATCCTTCCCAAATTACGGGTCTTGAAGTTCAACGCTTGCGATGGCTCGCATCCTTAGGGTGACTCAAAGCATCTTGTCTTTTTATCTATCTCCGGATCATTTGCGTCATCTTCTTGCTTCTTCTCCTCCCTATCCGCGTGCCAACGCAGGAGCTTTGCTACCTTAGGGTCCGCAAAATACCGCTACAGACGAGGAGTGATCGGAAAGTACCACACCACTTTTCAAGGAGCTTTCTTCCTCTTCTTGTATCGAGTGACGCCGCACACCAGACATATGGTAGACTCCGCGTGCTCGTCCCGATAAATGATGCAATTGTTCATGCACACATGGTATTTCACGTGCGGTAAATCCAGAGGACACATGATTTTCTTAGCCTCCTCCAAACTGGTCGGGCACTTGTTCCCCTTGGGAAGACGTTCGTGCCAGAATGACATGTTCTCGTCGAAGCATCGTCGGTCATTTTGTGTTTTACCTTCATCTCCAAAGCCATGAGCGTTACTTTCAAAGGTATCCTCGGGCCTGCATCCTTCATACAATGGAGTAACCGCGTCTAACTCAAGTTGATCCATCTTGGCTTTCTCTCGGGCGGCAGCTCTTGCGTTATCCGTGCGCTTGAGAAGCGACTCTTGAATATGAGGGTCCTGCACCCAGCCCATCGATGGTCGGCGTAAATGCGCTCGCCCGGCATCATCATCTTCATGATCATGCCCGTAAATGCGCTCAAGCATCTTCCTCATCATCATGTCCTGCATCTTCTACATGATGACTGTGTACAGCATCACCGTCGTGATCATCTCCTGGGGATTCTTCGTCTTCTCGCCCGCCCGAGCCGCGGTGGTTGTCTTCGTAGTCATCTTCATCACCTTGCCACCGATAGCCATCCATGAAACCATGCAAGAGCAGGTGGTCCCGCACCTGCCCGGAATCCGGGTCCGCAATAAGGCTCTTGACTTGCATCTTCGACACGGACATCTTATCTCCGTCTCGTTCTTTTGAAGCATCTCGGCCTTCGTGGACCTCAAAAACCTATTCACAATGCCTTCGGTCATCGTATGCGGACCATATGGTCGTCAAGGGTACTGACAAAACGATATTTTAGAACCAAGAAAAAATTTGGCATGACTTTCCCTAAAAATAGGACCAAAAGAATGCTTAATGCCAAAATTCTCATTGAAACGGAAATGAATCAACATTCCGCAAAATATTGGCAACTATCGCATTTCAAATACTGGTACACCTCCAAACACAAACACATATGCAACACCACAAACATATGCAACACCACGAACATACATAGATCTAGCTAGGCCATAAAAAGTGCATGTGCACATTGTTGTAGGGAGAACAACATAAATATAGCTTCCTCCTTACTTACCTATCAAAACAAGGTAATTTAACCACTTAATTTGAATGAATCTATGGTGGCAATGAGGTGAAAAGAGGAGGCACCGAGACAAGGAGGAGGTGGAGAGAATGAAGTGGGGAGAAAGTGAGTGTGGGTAGGGGAGAGAGGCTGTCCAAAATATCTTGTTGCTGCCCACTTACTAATGGCGCACCAACCCTAAATGCGCCGTTAGTAACCCAGGTTACTAATGGCGCACCTTCTGGTGGTGCGCCATTAGTAGTTTTGCAAAAAAAAAACATTCTAATGGCGCCTTTGTTCCACGATGGCGCCATTACTAGTTTAAACTAGTAATGGCGCGCGGTGGAACAAAGGCGCTCATTACTAGTTTAAACTAGTAATGGCGCACGGTGGAGCAAAGGCGCCATTAGTAGTTTTGCAAAAAAAGGAATAAAAAATATAATAAAAAAAACAACATTAGTGCCGCACTTTCCGACAGGTGCGCCATTACTAGTTACAAGTAGTAATGGCGCACTGAGTCTAGATGCGCCATTAGTATGTTTGGACAGGCGCACTAGTTCAAAAAAAATTGATACTAATGGCGCACCTTGGGCCAGGTGCGCCATTAGTAGTTTCAACTCTAATGGCGTATCAGAAGGTGGTGCGCCATTAGTAGTCTGGTGCGCCATTAGTGTCAATCCCATCTATAGCCCTTTTTCTAGTATTGCGGTGGTCAACTCCCTTCCAATACGGCATAGCCAATCATCAGCAACTATAGGCTCGGTGCTACTGGAAAACACCGGCGGCTGTAACCTCAGAAAGCGAGCTAAGGTTTCAACTGGAGGCGGGTTGTTGTTGTTATTGTTGTTGTTGCTGCTGCCTTGGTTCTGGACTAACAATTGCATCAAGGCATTCTGCTGCTGGATCAACTGAGTGAGCTCTGGCGGGAAGGCAAATCCGGTGTCACGTCTCGGAGGCATCTGGCGGGTTTAGAGGGAAGAGATTAGAATAGAAAAGGGGTCTAGTGAGAAAGCACTACCCATATGCACATGAGACAAACACAAACATTTCACTCAATCAATCAAGCAAGGGCATACAAGCGGTCTAGAACTATCATAAAAGTGCTCAACTACTACTATATACATGGGGGAATACTACTATTACTTGGTGGACATCTAGAAATTTTGATCGGTGGAAGACTCCATGATGTCTGCTCCAGCTTCGTCTTCAAAGTCATCATCACTGGGGTCGGAGTCGGTGTCGTCGATGATAATGTAGTTCTCTGGGCAAGTGGATTAGTCGTCCTCTCCTCCCGGCGCTGGATCTCCCATGAATACTCCGATCTTCTTTATCAGGTCATCATTCTTCTCCAGTAGTGTTGCAATTTCCTCCTCATATCCATCGCTTGTAAACTTGAGTTCTTCTTCCAGCTTAATTGATGCGGAGCATCCCACGCTCATCCCCATGTACACTCCATCTACTCTCCAAGCCCCAAGGATACATAAGATGAGACCTCGACTATGCGCCATTGGACCTAAGGTGAACTCGCTCCTTTCCGAATCGTCCCTTTCCGCATGTAAGACATGGATGCTACTTCAGCGCGGACATTGTGCATACTCGGTACACCCGAGGAGATCATGGAGAGCCCAAGGACCAAGGCCAAGCGTGCGCTGGAGCGAGGGAAGGAGAAGGAAGAATGGGATCAGGGACAGCCCGGACATCCGCCCTTGGCGGACATCCGCCCTTCCAAAGAAGCCCGGACATCCGGCCCCAGCCGGACATCCGCCCCACATCACAAAGAGCAAGAAGTTACTGTGGCGGACATCCGTCCCAGGCCCGGACATCCGGCTCTTAGGAAGCCCGGATATCCGGCCCCCTCGCCCGGAAATCCGGCCCCCATCACCGATTGCGTTTGGAAGACCCGCCAGCCGGACATCCGGCCCCCTAGCCGGACATCCGGCGTCTCGAAAGCTTGGACATCCGCCCGACGCCTTGGGACATCCGGCCTCCCACCACTCTGTGATGCATCCGGACTTGTCCCTTGTACCCCTTCGCCCCAAGACTATATATACTTCATCCCTTCCTCTTTTTAGGGTTAGCTTAGGTTTAGCTCATGTTTGTGTGAGAGCCTTGCTCATCCACTTGGTTACTTCTCCTGAGCTCAGGACCTCTACGGAGAAGATCCCCCAAGCGGATTCAAGACCCCCTTCTAGGGTGGACCCCATCAAGACCTCCTCTCGGAGAAGAACGGCTACTCGTGTATCCTTACCTTTGTTGATTTTGAATCTTGTACCACCTTATGTGATCGGTGGTCTAGCATTTGTGTGATTGATTCCTTGTCAGTTTAGTGATTCTCTCTCGTTTTCCCCGTGTTTTCCCTTTGTGCTTCCGCGTGTTCTTCGTGATTCCCCGTAGGATCCACTCCAAACGTGAAAGATCAACCACGTAGGGTTCCGCCCTACATCATCTATGAATCAGAGCTTAGGTTGATCACGTTTTTGGAGCCCCTACCCCTCTTTTTCTAGCTTGATTTTGTTGATTTCGTCCTAAATCCGAAAATCCCCACCAAAAATAGCCCTAAATTTTTTTTGTGATTTGTTAGTTTTGATGATGTTTTGTTGATTTTGATCCATGGATTTGCTTGGTTTCAAGTGGATCTAGCATCTCCCCATCTTTCCTCCACGAAATCTCTCCAATTTTGACCTTGAAATCATCAATTTCTGCCCCCAATTCGAAAATTTCCGCCCCAAACGAGATCTGGAATCGTCGGGCCGGACATCCGGGCCTCAGGCCGGACATCCGGGCCATCTGGCCGGACATCCGGGCCCCAAGCCGGACATCCGGGCCCTGGAGCGCCAAATCAGCTCGATTCTGGACATACACCCCCGGTAATCCGGCCCCTAACCCCGGATATCCGGCCCCTGTGAGTTCTGTTTTCCGCTTTCACCGTTTTGTCCATAACTAATTCATCCGAGTCCGATTTTGACGTTCTTTAGCTCGTTTTGAAGCTATTGACATCCCCTTCCCATAAAAATACTACCATCACCATTTGACTCCATCAAATTTTGTGAACTTTGGCATCTTTGCCTAGGGCTTCCGCCACATCCTCCGCATAACCACCACCGACTTCCGCAACCTAACCAATTTTGTTCCCCATAGCATTAGTGGTTGCTTGAGTAGTGATTCGTGTCTCCTAAGGTGTTTCGGCTACTTAGGGACGATTGCTTCTTCATCAACCACCACCACCACCACTTCCATATAACCTTGCCCACCATACACTTCAACCACCCCCAACTTAACCCAATTGTTGATTGAGCTTTTTCGAGTTGTGGCTTGTGTCTCCTAAGGTGTTTCGGCTACTTAGGGACGGCAATTTCAACGCCGACACGTGTATAGCCCATCATTCCACTTCCGCATTGCCAAGTGCAAACCACCACCGCATTCCCGCTACCACCATTTTGACATTTGACATTTGAGATTTTGAGTTCGCGGTTTTTCCGTTTCCTAAGGTGTTTCGGCTACTTAGGGACGAGTCTCCATCATCTTGATATCTACATCAAGAACACCGCTACTCATCATCGCCGGACGGTAACCTCCATATCATCTTGGTATCGCGGTATCCCTCCATTGTATATTCCCTTGATATTGCATTGTTAACCCCTAGCCTTACTTTTGCGTTACTTGCCTATCGAGACTAGCCATTTGAGTATTGCCGGCAACGTTACTTGTGCACATTAGTGATCATACCTTCCATTACATACCATACCATATGATATTGGTATCATATCATCCATTGTGTCACAAGTTTGTTCCCGCATATACACAATTGCTATCTTGGTTTGTGCATTGTGCAAAGTGGCCATAGAAAAAAAAAGCTTTTAAGCAAAAGAAAGAGAGCAAAGAAGCTTGTAAGCAAGTGCCATAGCATCATACCACATTGCATATAAGATTGTCATATCTGATCCTCTTGGATCATCTTGAGAGAAACACCGGGAACCATACATACATAGCATACTTGGGATAGAAGTTTACCCATTTTGCATCCTATAGGTTGTGCTGTCGTATCCGCCTATTGAGCAATCGTGCTAGCGTCTCTCTTGAGTTGTGCAACACGAGCGTTTTCCATGGATTCCACATTTTGTGCTCATTCCTTGGTTGCACGACCCCATTTATCTATCCGTGTGTGTGTTTCCGTGTGAGATTCTTTGCAATTGGTCCAGTTGTTTAGCGTTCGAATTTGTGAATCTCTTTCAACATTATTGACTCTTGCTAACATTTTGCATTAAATTTTTGTGCCACTATCCTCACCGAGCTCCTCCATAAGCTTTACTTGTGTAGGTGTGAGAACCGACAAGGATTGGTACCAATAGTGCTATTTCATTGTCCGCATTTGAGTGAACTTGATTCATTGTCAACATCGGTCAAGGTACATTGGTATAAGTTCTTCTCTTTCTCCCACTCATATTTGCTCGAGTCTTGTGATGGATAGGCAAGGCATTTCATCTCCGGTCTTCGACAACAACGACGGCGTGAACAACTACGTCACCAAAGCGTCTCTCTTTGATCTACAACGACAAGTGCAAGGCACACAATCAAGATTGCGAGAGCGCATCGAGAACATCTCCATCGACATTCATCACTCCAAGCAAGGAGAAGGGACTACTTCGACAAGAAGCTTGCCGCACATAAAGAGGAGCAAGATGCAAGGATGGAGGAGATTCGCCTTGATCAAGTCTTCTTCCCCTTCGTCATCTTCAAGGCGGCGACAATCAAGCCACAAGTCTTCTGAGCACGCAAACGACGCAAGACCACATCGACCACGTCCACATCAACAAGTCGACCACCAACACGATCGTGATCAACATCGTCAAGAAGGGCAAGTCACCTCCAAGCATCATGTGCACGATTTACGATTTAACGACATCTACTACGAGCTCAAGCACGACAACGACATCATCATCATGAAGATGCTCCACAAGAGCAAATGCACAAGTCCCAAGAAGCCCTACTTCACGCCAAGTCGAAGCTTCATAAGCACAAGAGAAGACCGCGAGACGAGCACCACCAAGACGGCGCTTACGGCTACATCAACCACTTCGCATCTTCGCCAAGTTTTCTCAAGGCATCTTCGCCTTTGGACGCACGACATCTTCGCCTACTTCACACGGGCACGCCTACAACAACTTCTTCAAGTCCAAGGCGACCACCTACGACCGAGGGCGACACTTCCATCTTCGGAAGCCCCTCAAGGAAGATGGCCGAGCATGGGAAACTCCCTTCGGTCATGGAGACGAGCTATGAGGTGCCACATCATATGGGCCTCCAACACCAAGATGGTGACACGACGGTCGAGCAAGGGCCATCCCCTTCGACCACGGCGACGAGCGCGAACCTCTTCAACAACATGAAGGCAGCGCCCACTTTGGACTCATACTCCGAGTCAAGCTACGCGACCGCGCATGGAGACATTTGCACCTACATCTCTCCGACACCCATATATGTCGAGATGCCCCAATTGCCATGTGAGGAGAGCCACCACCCCATGAGTGACATGAGTGACTCCACCATACGTGACATTGAGAGCATTTCCTATGAGAGGATGAGTGTGACCACCACTAGCCCCACACATGAGAGCATGCCACACATCCTATGTGAGGTTGAGCGCCATCTGAGTGACTCCACCCACCATACGAGTGAGAGCATCCTTGAGGGAGTGAGTGAGCCACAACACTTAGTGAGTGAGGTAGTTGACACGGCACATGAGGCCACTATGATTTCTAACGACTTAACCTCTACTCCTAGTGTGTTTTCTTCTTTGGTGCTAGATCTCCTACATGACGACATGCCTATCCTCGAGAGTCCATCCATACATTGGAGACGACGATGGCCATGGTGGACGATGATGCACCCCACATGGTTCCATCAAGATGAAGATGACAACGAGACGATCTTCAACACCTCACCTACAACACATGAGCGACGCTCCAAGCGGTAACATAGGTGATGGTGCTTCTCTTATCCCACTAGTGGACTCTCTTGACTTCGATTGCTCCCATGATGTTGACACACCTATTACCATGCTTCATGCTAGTGAAACTTCTTCATGCCTCGACTTACCTATTTATGATGAATATGATGATGAGCATGTTGAGTTGCCTAGTTGTGATGCTATGCTCCATAGGATATCATGTGAAAATTCTATTGGTCACTTCATGTTTGACAATCCATTGAACTTGTCATATGCTATGAGTGAGATCTCCCATATTGCCTCATTTCGATCTCAACATAGTAACTATGCATGCCCCATTAAAATAAATCCCATTTGCACTTATGGCATAGATGACGAGATGATGGTCATTGGCTTTTGCTTCTCTTGTGATGATATTGCAATACTTCCTTTACATGATTTGCAATTAGTCTTCTATTCCATGCCATGATCACATTGTTCCAAATATGCATTGTTTTGGATGTTGTCAATATTCTCCATGTGATGTGTCCATTAATGCTCATGAGGAGACCCCATAGTTTCCTCATACATATTAGGAGATCTTGATGCATTTCATACTTTGCATGATTCCCATAATTGCTTGAACCATATGCATTCCATGAATAACAATGCTCTAGATATTTCTCATGATGCATTGCACAATTTGAGTCTCCATTATGCCATACATAATAACAAACCTATCATGATGGATGACATGTTTCTATATCACGCATCTCATTTATTTGAGCATTGGCTATTTTGTGCTAACCGACACATGCACGTATGCATCATGATGGATGATGTGTACATCTACCACGCACACAATTTTCTCTTTGTCTTTGTTTTGTGTAGGTACCCACATACACTCGTCAACATCTCAATCCCATGAGTTGATTTAAACGAGCTTTTGAGAGCAATGATGCTTTGGGATCCCGTGGACTATCCTTACCACCGTTCCCTTTGCGCAAGGACTACGCGCATCTCTTCTACTTGGCTCTCACACGGCTTTGGTCTATTTACCACTTGTTACCTTATGCCCATTCTATCGTGTTCACTTTGCATGTTATGCTTACTTCTATGCCTTTGCCATGCAATTGTGACCCTTGCTTGCATATACCCATGATTCACCATTATGCTACTCCTATGTGTATTTGCATGCTTGGTGGAGATCCTTGTTGCTTTTTCCATGATTATCATGTGCCCCATGCTATTGTTGATTGTTGTGTTGGGAGAGTCATGATGTCCCATTGCTATTTACATCTGACCTCTCGCCAATACATTGATGATAATTTTCTCATATCTTGCTTTCATGCTTGTGCTATGCCATGTGAATTATTCATGCCCACTATTTGCACATATGACATGCTTGCCATGATTCCTTCTAGTATGTTGCATCTTCGCACTACTAGCTTGCTTGACTTGATCGCTATGATTGCTTGCTATGTTGCATCACCCATGTTCCACTATCACTTGCTTTCTTGGGTTGATGACATATATGCTCATGCCTCTCACATGATATATCTTGATCATTGTCTCTTGTGTCCATTAGTTGCCTCTCTCATATCCACTTGTATTGAGTGCAACCATACTATGATTATTGATCTTGGAGACTTTGACATATTACTTGTGATGCATGCTTGTTTGATTGCGCCTATTGCATTTGGTTGTTCTTGCATCATATGCCTCCATACTATGAAACGCTCCCTTGTACTTTCTTATGATATGAATGATGAGAACACTTGTTGGGTATCTTACCACTTTCGAATGATAGGTTTTGCATTTCCGCTAACCTCATTTGTTTTTCCGAGTGTTTGTCATGTTCTTTCATTTTGGAGGTGACACAAGGCGATGCCGTTATCGACAACTTGGTCATGCGAAGGCATACACGATGCACAACACCAACATTTGCGAGAACATTCATAAGGTGAACTCCTTCTCTTTGAGCCATCCTCAAATACGCATATTGGATGGGTCACTCTTTCATTGTTGTTTCCTTCTTGTTGTGTACATGTTACATCTATTGGACGGAGGAGCGACATTGGAGATTGGCTCTATGGACCTTTACATTGAGGAGCGCTTGGACTTATGGGACGCACCTTGAACCTCCACTCTTGCCACGACATCGAGCATTGGTACATCAACACTCCTTTGACACATTGTACCCACACATCCATATTTGTTGCTTGTGCTCATACATGTCATGCTCGATGGACATATCATACTCACCACAAGTTTGCACCCCATGCATGGATTGACACACATTATGATTGCCTTGTTGCATCTTGTATTCCCATGTCATCCATGATATATGAGCTTGTGCATTTTCTTAGCAAATTTGTTGTGATCTTCCTTGATGGCATATTCATACATCATGATCATATTGCCAATCATCAATTGCATGATAACATACACATGTTGAGCATCCATTGCCATATTCATGCTATTGATAAACCGTCTCACTATGACATCATTTTGCACCGTGGTTGCATTCATCATATTCACAACACAATTGTGTGCACAATGATTGCATTTGTTCCCATGAATGCTTTACATCTCATTTCATATTATCTTGCTAAGCTTCATGTGCTTTGTCATGAACAATCTTGCCTCACGGACTCATTCTTACATGATGGACACTTTGTGTGCGCTAACCATTGTATTTCCGAGTGTTGCTTGTGTTTGCTCTTTTGCATGTCTATCACTCCGGCGACACCGTGGACTACTTGGATTGCGCCATGTCTTCAACTTCGTCCAACTACAAGTCCGTCTACGACAACCGTTTCCATGGTGATGAGGATCACGATCCGTGGTCGGATCTTTCCCAAGGGAGGGGAGATGATGCGGAGCATCCCACGCTCATCCCCATGTACACTCCATCTACTCTCCAAGCCCCAAGGATACATAAGATGAGACCTCGACTATGCGCCATTGGACCTAAGGTGAACTCACTCCTTTCCGAATCGTCCCTTTCCGCATGTAAGACATGGATGCTACTTCAAGCGCGGACATTGTGCATACTCGGTACACCCGAGGAGATCATGGAGAGCCCAAGGACCAAGGCCAAGCGTGCGGAGCGAGGGAAGGAGAAGGAAGAAAGGATCGGGACAGCCGGACATCCGGCCCTTGGCGGACATCCGGCCCTTCCAAAGAAGCCGGACATCCGGCCCCCATCACAAAGACCGCCAAAGCTTCTGAGGTCGGACATCCGCCCCAGCCCCGGACATCCGGCTCTTCCGGAAGCCGGATATCCGGCCCGCCTCGAAATCCGGCCCCCATCACCGATTGCGTTTGGAAGACCCTTGGCCGGACATCCGGCCCCCTAGCCCGGACATCCGGCGTCTCGAAAGCTTGGACATCCGCCCGACGCCTTGGACATCCGGCCTCCCCCCTCTGTGATGCATCCGGACTTGTCCCTTGTACCCCTTCGCCCCAAGACTATATATACTTCATCCCCTTCCTCTTTTTAGGGTTAGCTTAGGTTTAGCTCATGTTTGTGTGAGAGCCTTGCTCATCCACTTGGTTACTTTTCCTCGGAGCTCAGGACCTCTACGGAGAAGATCCCCCAAGCGGATTCAAGACCCCATCAAGACCTCCTCTCGGAGAAGAACGGCTACTCGTGTATCCTTACCTTTGTTGATTTTGAATCTTGTACCACCTTATGTGATCGGTGGTCTAGCATTTGTGTGATTGATTCCTTGTCGGTTTAGTGATTCTCTCTCGTTTTCCCCGTGTTTTCCCTTTATGCTTCCGCGTGTTCTTCGTGATTCCCCGTAGGATCCACTCCAAACGTGAAAGATCAACCACGTAGGGTTCCGCCCTACATCATTAATGATCCTAGACTTCGCCTTCTTCAAATCTATCATGTCTGCACACATCTGATTCTCCTAGCGTCGAATGTGCTGGTTTAACTCCTGGATAAATGCTGCAATTGATTTGTCCTTCTTGGTGCTAATCATCTCCCATTGCTCGTCTCAGCGCCCACATATCTAATAGATAGTGTCCTTAAGATCCTTGTTGTAGACTTCTCCAATGCGTCCCTTGGTAATGTGGGCTTCCATGCTCTTGCCTAGACTCCAGGTGGGCGCTTCAAAAGAAAATTCTATGGGCTTAATGGTTGGCGAGAACGTCCTTCCTGGAACTTGAACTTGAATCATCCAGCGCTCCTCTTCTCGTAAGGTGGCGTTGTACGTCCCGGTGAAGCTTGGTATTCCAATGTTCAAGTACCTAGTGACTTCCTTCAAGTGGCGTCCAAAGGGTGCGTCTTCATCCGGTTGTGCAAACTTGTTCTTCAACTCCGCCATCCTAAGGAGTAGAAAATGGAGAGGAGTCAGAAATGAGTCGAGAAGAGTGACCTATGGTTTCTCTTAGTGGTCGTGTCCTACACTCAGCGTGTGCTCTGATACCATCTTGTAGCGACCCGACCTCAAACGGTCAAGTCTTCGTGCTTGATGTCATCCCTGGATCGGTAATGCTGACACACACACAGTACTAGAAGGATTTATAACAGAGTAGCAATCACACACTTATTACATCGAATGTCTCAAAAGAGAACTTATTACGATAAATATGGCTTAAGGCCATCTAATACGATAACATCGGAAGGCTTGGAAGATAAAGTGAGTCCATCAACTCCAACGGCATAGCTGAGCTGCACGGCAACGACCAAACGGACCTTATTCCTCGTCTGAAAAGTCTGCGACATAATACGTTGCAGCCCAAAAACGGGTCAGCACATGGAATATGCTGGCAATATAACACAGTAAGGCAAGAATAGAAAATGCTATCACTACATGCATATTTGGCTGGTGGAAAAGCTCTATGGTTATAGTTTTTGCGAAAAGCCAATTTTTCCCTACAACAAAGGAATAAATTTTATTTTAACCATCATGGAAGTTGAAATATCATTGAGAAGGTTCCTCCAACTCAATCCCAATTAAAGTAATTATCAACCCAACAATATTAATTTAGAGTGATGAGATACTTCGGATACTCCAAGTACTAGATACTCAAGATTTGTCCATAACCGGGGACACGGCTAACCATGATTAGATTGTACACTCTGCAGAGGTTTGCACACTTTTCCCCACAAGACTCGATCGCCTCCGTTGAATTTCTCGCACTACATGGTGTTTGAGAAACGGATGACCGAGACACAATTTTTAAGAAACATTAACTCTTTACTCCTGGAAGACCATACCAAACCTACAACCCTCTACCTGCTGATCCACCTCTTCAAAAGCTTCATGTAACCTGCTCAACTATGCTAGAGCCCATAATAGCTTGTGGCTGCACACAGATGTTTCTAGCATGAAAATATCTCAGTTCCCTTTGAGCCTGGGTGGCGGACCTTAGAATGATCACACGGGTACTCCGAGATATCCTAGGACAACCTTTGGATTTTCAGGTGCCCGACAAGCAATCCACCCAGATGTGTATTAAAGTTGCCACCTTAAGTTGAACCATTAATTTAACAATCTCACATCTGTCATGGATTTCACTCACCCAAACCACGTCTAAGAGCATAGCATAGCAATATAAGCAAATCGTAGAACTAACTCCCAAGGTTTGAATATAACAGGGCAATAGGTTCTACCTCATCATCTACTTCCCAACCCACAAGTTAATCACATCCTAATCATGCAATGTTTGAGGATTGAAACTAATGCATAAAAACTGGGTATGGAAGGAGTATGATCAATGTGTTACTTGCCTTGCTGACTATCCGCAAAACCTAGGGACTCGTAGTAGCACGCTTCGCACTCCGGGAATTCTATCGCAAACAAAAAATAGCATACATAAGCAATCAAGAAAAGATGCACGGGCAAAACTCAGATAAGAAGAATTGACCAGAAGGTTCAACTTAAGAACTCATGTTTGCAAAAAGAATCAAATCAAACGGAGCAACGAAACTCAAACTGCAAAAGAAACAAGATTCGTTTACTAATCTGAACTAAAGTCAAATTTTATAATACCAAAATCTTGTTCAAGTTGATTAAACAGAAAGAGGGTTTAGAGACAAAGATCTAGGCGCTTGAATCGCCTGATTCCAATAAACAAGTGAAAAGGTAAACTGAAAAAAAATTCTGATCAGAAATCGCGATAGATCATAACCGGGGAAACATCCGAGAAAAAGAAAACTGACGAACAGGCTAACGAACGAACGTTCGTTGTCTGTAACTATCCAGCGAAAACCGTTCGTTAAAACGAACGTACGGATGAACGTCCGCTAAGTAACTAACCCAAGAAAAACCGGCGAACCATCTAACAAAAAAAATGAACTATGGTTTCTGAAAAAAAACCGGATCAGTTTTCTAAAAAAAACGGCGGCGGCAACGGCGACGTTACCTCGGCGAACTCGGCGAAGGCAAGGCGAGGTGCACAAGTGGCGGCCAGCAGAGGCGGCGGCGGTGGCAAAAACATGGCGGCGCTATGATCGAAGCGAAGCGGCGGGGTTGGGTGGTGGTGGGGCTCCGGGGTGGGGTATTTAAGGAGGGGGCTGCTTGGAGGAGGGGGCAAGGTGGCGGGGAAGGCGGAGGCCCGGCCGGACTGGTGGGGAGACGGCGGCCCTCGGTCTCTGGAGGGAGGCAATGGCCTTGAGAGCAGGCAGCTCGGTGAGCTTCGGCCCGATCTTCTTGATTTTTTTTATAATTTTAGAACTAAAATAAACCCTAGAAAATAAAATAAAAATCTAAAAATGCCAAAACCAATTTTCACCGTCTAAATAAAATATTTAGAACGAGATGAACATTTTCTTGGCCCTAAAATGCAATTTTGAAAAACGTGCAATTTTTCTAATGCAAATAAAATAGCAATAAAATCCAAATAAAATCAAATATTTGATTTTAATTTTTTTCCTCCAATATTTCAATTATTTTGGAGAAGTCATATTATCTCCTCTCATATATTTTAATACGAAATATTTTCAGAGAGAAAAATAATTAAAACCAATAATCCTCGTTTCAATATTTGATAAAATTCAAATATGAAAACAGGGAAATCCCCAACTCTCTCCGAGGGTCCTTGAGTTGCTTAGGATTTCGAGGATCGCGAAACAAAATATAATAAAATATGATATGCATGAATGATCCATGTATAACATTCCAAATTGAAAATTTGGGATGTTACACAAGCGGAAGCCGATAACAATAAATATGTCCACATGTTTAGAGGTAGAGGTGTCGATAAAGTAAAATACGGACATGAGGGCGTCATGATTATTCTCATAACAGCAACATATATAGATATTGTCATATGATTTCTTATGCTCAAGTAATAATCTATTCACAATGCAAAAGTATGAATCAGAAACTTTATTGAGAACTAACAAACTATAATCTCAGTCATTGAAGCAATTGCAATTTATCATAACATCAGAAAGAGTCTATGTCAGAGCTTTCTAGCAAGTCCACATACTCAACTATCGTTTAATCTTTCATAATTTCTAACACTCACACAATACTTGTGGTTATGGAGTTTTAATCGGACACAGAGAAAGATAGGGGCTTATAGTTTCGCCTCCCAACCTTTTACCTCAAGGGTAATGTCAACAATAATAACTCATGCTGACTTACATCCAATTAGATATATCTATCAAGATCTTTCCAACACACTGTGCTTGCCAAAGGATAAAATATAAAAAGGAAAGGTGAAGATCACCATGACTCTTGCAAAAGGTAGAAGATAATAGTAACAGATAGGCCCTTCGCAAAGAGAAGCAGAGGTTGCCATGCGCTTTCAAGGTTGGATGCACAAAATCTTAATGTGAAAGAACGTCACTTTATATTGCCACCTGTGATATGAACCTTTATTATGCAGTCTGTCGCTTTTATTTCTTCCACATCACAAGATCGTATAAAGCTTATTTCCTCCACACCAGTCAATCATACATATTTAGAGAGCAATTTTTATTGCTTGCACCGATGACAACTTACTTGAAGGATCTTACTCAATCCATAGGTAGGTATCGTGGACTCTCATGGCAAAACTAGTTTAAGGGTTTTTGGAAGCACAAGTAGTATCTCTACTTGGTGCTAAGAATTTGGTTAGCATGAGGGGGAAAGGAAAGCTCAACATGTTGGATGATCCATGACAATATACTTTATCTCAGATATAAGAAAACATAACCCATTACGTTTTCTTCCTTGTCCAACATCAACTCTTTAGCATGTCACATTTTAATGAGTGCTCCCAATCATAAAAGATGTCTACGATAGTGTATTTATATGTGAGACCTCTCTTTCTTTATTACTTCCTATTAATTGCAACGATGACCAAAGCTATGTTTGCCAACTCCCAACAATTTTTAATCATCATACTCTTCCTATGTGAAGTCATTACTCTCGATAAGATCAATATGATCTCTTTGTTTCTTTTTTTCTTTTCTTTTATTCACTCAAGATCATGGCAAAATAATCAAGCCCTTGACTCAACACTAATCATTATTATATATAGCTCACTGACTCAATTACATAGAGAGATCATAAAGCAAAACTCAAAACTAGATCATGCCATAAACTTTATTCTACTAGATCAAGATACTACTAATAGGATCGAACTAAGGAAAACGGTAAAGATAGGAGTGTGATGGTGATACGATACCGGGGCACCTCCCCCGAGCTTGGAAGTTGCCAAGGGGAGTGCCCATACCCATTTGATTATATCTCCTTCTTTATTGGTGAAGAAGATGGAGGTGATGATGTTCATGATGCGGGCTTGTCGTCCATATTCCAAGGCATAGGCTCACCGTCGTAGAAGGATGATCGAGTCTCCGGGATCCTCAAATCTGCAGCCAAACTCATCCTTTTGAATCTATATTCATACTCACAGTTTTGGTTTTGCAGGTCATAGATTTGGGCTTGAAGGTGCTCGATCTTCTCGTGAAGCTTGAAAATGGTCTCCCCAATGTTGTTGGCATCTAGCTTGTGGTTGTTAGTGAACTCCGCGATCATCATGTGGTTGAAAACTTGTCGCTCCATTGCTTCAAGCCTCGTCTCCATGCTTTCGGTCCCCTTCGGTCCCTCAACATCGCGAATGTGCAGCAACCCATCACGCATCTCAATGGTTTGAGGGTGTCGCAGCACCTCCGCGAGGTAAGGGTTGATGACCTTCTCGAAGAACTTGTCCTTGGGGGCACTTGGAGACGTCATGATAATCTAGATCTGTCAGAAAAACAGCTCGAAACAAGAACATAGGATAATTGCGTGATACAGGAGTCAAAACCTTCAGGAGATTATATAATGATTTTTTACCGACCAAAATACGTATCGTGCAAGAAAACGGAGTCCGGAGAGCACACGACGTGCCCACGAGGTAGGGGGCGCGCCAAGTAGGGTAGGGCGTGCCCTCCACCCTCGTGGAGGCCTCGTGTCTTTCCCGAACTGCTTCTTATTTTTCTATTTTTCTAAATATTCGAAAACAGAGAAATATTGCCATAAAAATTGTTTTGGAGTCGGTTTACTTACCGTACCACATACCTATTCCTTTTCGGAGTCTAAAACGTTCCTGAAAGTGTCCCTTATGTATTCCTCCGTGGTTTGGTTTCAATAACATTGGTTTCAACATTTATGGGATTACACGAGATATAATGTTTGATTCTTTGACCGTTCTCCACCTTGGATTTGTGCCTTGAAGTTGTTGATTTTTATGGCACGGAACGATAGACCTCCTTGATAACGTAAGGGCCTTCCCATTTAGAGAGAAGTTTTCTGCAAAAAATCTTAAGCGAGAGTTGTATAGCAATACATAATCACCTATATTAAACTCACGCTTTTGTATCCTTTTGTCATGCCATCTTTTAACTTTTTCTTTAAACAACTTGGCATTTTCATAAGCTTGGGTTCTCCATTCATCAAGTGAGCTAATATCAAATAACCTCTTCTCACATAAGTTTGAAATCATAGTTGAGCTCTTTAATAGCCCAATATGCCTTATGTTCTAGTTCGAGAGGTAAGTGACATGCTTTTCCATAAACCATTTTATACGGAGACATACCCATAGGATTTTTATATGCAGTTCCATAGGCCCATAATGCATCATCAAGTTTCTTGGACCAATTCTTTCTAGATCTATTGGCAGTCTTTTGCAAAATTAATTTGAGTTCATTATTACTCAATTCTACTTGACCACTAGACTGTGGGTGATAAGGAGATGCAATTCTATGATTAACATCATACTTAGCAAGCATTTTACGGAAAGCACCATGAATAAAATGTGAACCACCATCAGTCATTAAATATCTAGGGACTCCAACCCTCGGAAAAATAACTTCCTTAAGCATCTTAATAGAGGTGTTATGATCAGCACTACTAGTTGGAATAGCTTCTACCCACTTAGTAACGTAATCAACGGCAACTAAAATATGTGTATATCCATTAGAGGCAGGAAAAGGTCACATATAATCAAAGCCCCAAACATCAAATGGTTCAATAACAAGTGAATAGTTCATAGGCATTTCTTGACGTCTACTAATATTACCAATTCTTTGACATTCATCACAAGATAAGACAAACTTACGGGCATCCTTGAAGAGAATAGGCCAATAAAAACCGGATTGCAATACCTTATGTGCAGTTCTATCTCCAGCGTGGTGTCCTCCATAAGCTTCAGAGTTACACTTGCGTAGGATCTGTTCCTGTTCATGCTCAGGTACACACCGGCTAATAACACCATCTACTCCTTCTTTATAAAGATGTGGGTCGTCCCAAAAGTAATGTCTTAAATCATAGAAGAACTTTTTCTTTTGTTTGTATGTGAAACTAGGTGGTATGAATTTAGCAACGATGTAATTAGCATAATCAGCATACCACGGAGTAGTACAAGAAGCATTTATGACATTTAATTGCTCATCAGGAAAGCTATCATCAATAGGTAGTGGGTCCTCAAGAACATTTTCTAACATAGACAAGTTATGCGCAGAACGGAGTTCTCAGCTCCCTTTCTATCAACAATATGCAAATCAAATTCTTGTAGCAAGAGAACCCATCTAATGAGTCTAGGTTTAACATCTTTCTTTTCCATAAGATATTTAATAGCAGCATTATCAGTGTGAATAGTTACTTTAGAATCAACAATATAAGGTCTGAACTTATCACAAGCAAATACGACTGCTAAGAATTCATTTTCAGTAGTAGCATAATTTCTCTGAGCATTGTCTAGAGTCTTTTCCCTAGAGCAGCACCTACAACATAATCACTAGCATCACACATAATTTCAAAGGGTAAATTCCAATCAGGTGGCAGAACAATAGGTGCAGAGATCAATGCTTTCTTAAGTATTTCCAATGCTTCTACGCAATCATCATCAAAGACAAATGGTATATCTTTTTGTAATAAATTAGTGAGAGGCCAAGAAATTTTTGAGAAGTCCTTAATGAACCTCCTATAAAATTCGGCGTGACCAAGGAAACTTCTTATACCTTTGATGTCCTTGGGACATGGCATCTTTACAATGGCATCAACCTTGGCTTTATCAACCTCAATACCTCTTTCAGAAACTTTATGCCCCAAGACAATACCTTCATTAACCATAAAATGGCACTTTTCCCAATTCAAGACAAGATTAGTTTCTTCACATCTCTGCAAAACTCGATCAAGGTTGCTCAAGCAATCATCAAAGAGGATCCATAGACGGAAAAATCGTCCATGAAATCCTCACAAATCTTTTCACAAAAGTCAGAGAATATAGCCATCATGCATCTTTGAAAGGTAGCAGGTGCATTACATAAACAAAAAGGCATCGTCTATAAGCAAAAAGTACCAAAAGGGCAAGTAAAAGTAGTCTTTGATTGATCATTGGCTGACACAGGTATTTGAGAGAAACCAGAATAACCATCTAGAAAGCAAAAATGTGTATGTTTGGATAATCTTTCTAGCATTTGATCGATAAAAGATAAGGATTAATGATCCTTTTTATTAGCCTTATTTAATTTGCGAAAATCAATTACCATCCTATAACCTATAATAATTCTTTGTGGAATCAATTCATCTTTATCATTAGGAACGACAGTAATACCTCCCTTTTTAGGGACACAATGGACAAGACTTACCCACTGACTATCAGCAACGGGATAAATTATACCTGCCTCAAGGAGCTTTAGTATTTCCTTCCTTACCACTTCTTCATCTTAGGATTCAGCCTTCGTTGATGATCAACAACTGGTTTGGCATCTTCTTCCAAATTTATTTTATGTTGACATAGAGTGGGGCTAATGCCCTTAAGATCATCAAGAGTATATCCAATAGCGACGGTGCTTCTTTAGAGTTTTCCATAGTCTCTCTTCTTCATGCTCTGAAAGGGTAGCACTAATATTATCAGGATATATCTTCTTTTCATCAAGAGAACCATATTTAAGAGTATCATGCAACGGTTTAAGCTCAAACACGGGATCACCCTTGGGTGGAGGAGGATCCCTAGGATTTCAATAGGCAAATTGTGTTTCAGGATAGGTTCCTGTTTAAATAATACTTCATCTATTTCCCTTCTTTCATTCATAAACATATCATTTTCATGGTCTAGCAAATATTGTTCTAAAGGATCACTAGGAGGTACGGCAATAGAAGCAAGACCAATAATTTCATCCTTACTAGGTAATTCCTCTTCACGGTGTTGTCTACTAAACTTAGAGAAATTAAACTCATGAGACATATCACCCAAGTCAATAGTAACAACACTCTTTTCGCAGTCTATCCTAGCATTAACTGTGTTCAAGAAGGGTCTACCAAATATAATGGGACAAAAGCTATCTTGTGGGGAACCAACAACAAGAAAATCAGCAGGATATTTAGTTTTCCCACACAAGACTTCAACATCCCTAATAATTCCAATGGGTGATATTTATCTCTATTAGCAAGTTTGATGGTAACATCAATACCTTCTATCTCAGCAGGTGCAATTTGAAGCATTATTTCTTTGTATAAGTCATGAGGTATAGCACTAGCACTAGCACCCATATCACATAAGCCATCATAACAATGATCTCCTATTTTAACAGAAATAACATGCATGCCTACCACAGGTCTATGTTTATCTTTAGCACAAGGTTTGGCAATTCTAGCAGTTTCACCGCAAAAATAAATAACGTGCCCATCAATATTATCAGCCAAGAGATCTTTAACAATAGAAATATTAGGTTCAACTTTAATCTGCTCAGGAGGTGTATAAGTTCTAATATTGCTTTTATGAACCACAGTTGAAGCTTTAGCATGATCATTTATCCTAACAGGGAAAGGTAGTTTCTCAACATAAGAAGTAGGAACAACAGGATCATTATAAGTAATAGTCTTTTCTTCAACTTTAGTGGGTGCAACTACTTTTACTTCTATGGGAGGATGATATTTAAACCACTTCTCCTTGGGGAGATCAACATAAGTATCAAAAGATTCACAGAAAGAAGCTACTATCTCAGAGTCAAGTCCATATTTAGTGCTAAATTTACGGAAAACATCGATATCCATAAAAGACTCAACAAAATCAAACTTAGGTGTCATACCTGACTCCTTACCTTCGTCGAGATCCCAATCTTCAGAGTTGCATTTAATTCTATCCAATAAATTCCATTTGAATTCAATAGTCTTCATCATAAAAGAGCCAGCACAAGAAGTATCGAGCATGGTGCGATTGTTATCAGAAAGCCGAGCATAAAAACTTTGAATAATTATTTCTCTTGAGAGCTCATGATTGGGGCATGAATATAACATTGATTTAAGCCTACCCCAGGCTTGAGCGATGCTTTCTCCTTCGCGAGGCCAAAAATTATATATATAATTGCGATCACGATGAACAAGATTCATAGGATAAAACTTCTGATGAAATTCCAATTTCAATCGTTTGTAGTTCCATGACCCCGTATCATCACATAGCCTATACCATGTCGATGCATCTCCCTCCAAAGATAAAGGAAAGACCTTCTTCTTAACAACATCATCTGGTATACCTGCAAGCTTAAATAATCCACAAACTTCATCCACATAGATTAGGTGCTCATCAGGCTGCTTTGTTCCATCTCCTGCAAAAGGATTAGCTAGCAGTTTTTCTAACATACCCGAAGGAACTTCAAAGGGAACATTTTCATTTTCAGTAGGTTCAGTAGGTTGAGGAGCAACTCTTTGCTCTATTGGTCGGGGTGAAGATACCCCAAACAAGCCCCTCAGAGGATTACTTTCCATAGTAACAAGTGACAGTAAATTTCAGCACACTATATAAATTTTTCCTTACCAAATTCCACCTACCAAAGGAGCTTCACTCCCGGCAGCGCCGGAAAAGAGTCTTGATGACCCACAAGTATAGGGGATCTATCATAGTCCTTTCGATAAGTAAGAGTGTCGAACCGAACGAGGAGCGAAGGAAATGATAAGCGGTTTTCAGCAAGGTATTCTCTGCATAATCTTGAAATAAGTGGTAGCAGATAGTTTTGTGATAGGATAATTTGTAACGAGCAACAAGTAACAAAAGTAAATAAAGTGCAGCAAGTTGGCCCAATTCTTTTTGTAGCAAAGGACAAGCCTGGACAAACTCTTATATAGAGAAAAGCGCTCCCGAGGACACATGGAATTATCGTCAAGCTAATTTTCATCACGTTCATATGATTCGCGTTCGGTACTTTGATAATTTGATATGTGGGTGGACCGGTGCTTGGGTGTTGTTCTTACTTGAACAAGCATCCCACTTATGATTAACCTCTATTGCAAGCATCCGCAACAACAACAAAAGTATTAAGGTAAACCTAACCATAGCATGAAACATATGGATCCAAATCAGCCCTTACGAAGCAACGCATAAACTAGGGTTTAAGCTTCGTCACTCTAGCAACCCATCATCTACTTATTACTTCCCAATGCCTTCCTCTAGGCCCAAATAATGGTGAAGTGTTACGTAGTCGACGTTCACATATCACCACTAGAGGCTAGACAACATACATCTCATCAAAATATCGAACGAATACCAAATTCACATGACTACTAATAGCAAGACTTCTCCCTTGTCCTCAGGAACAAACGTAATTACTCACAAAGCATATTCATGTTCATAATCAGAGGGGTATTAATATGCATAAAGGATCTGAACATATGATCTTCCACCAAATAAACCAACTAGCATCAACTACAAAGAGTAATCAACGCTACTAGCAACCTACTAGTACTAATCCCGGACTTGGAGACAAGAATTGGATACAAGAGATGAACTAGGGTTTTGAGAGGAGATGGTGCTGGTGAAGATGTTGATGGAGATTGCCCTCTCCCGATGAGAGGAGCATTGGTGATGACGATGGCGATGAATTCCCCCTCCCGGAGGGAAGTGTTCCCGGCAGAACAGCTCTGCCGAAGCCCTAGATTGGTTCCGCCAAGGTTCCGCCTCGTGGCGGCGGAGTCTCGTCCCGAAAGGTTGCTTATGATTTTTTTCCTGGACAAAAGACTTCATATAGCAGAAGATGGCCACTGGAGAGCCAACAGGGGGCCCATGAGGCAGGGGGGCGCGCCGTGGGGGGTAGGGCGCGCCCCCACCCTCGTGGCTAGATGGGTCCCCCTCTGGCGTACTTCTTTCGCTCAATATTTTTTATTATTTCCAAAAATAACTTTCGTGGAGTTTCAGGACTTTTGGAGTTGTGCAGAATAGGTCTCTAATATTTGCTCCTTTTCCATTGAATTCCAACTGCCGGCATTCTCCCTCCTTATGTAAACCTTGTAAAATAAGAGAGAATAGGCATAAGTATTGTGACATAATGTCTAGTGACAGCCCATAATGCAATAAATATCGATATAAAAGCATGTTGCAAAATGGACGTATCAGCAGATGGCACACGTCGCCTAAGCGCCAGAGATATTAGGGTGAGACTAGGGGTTGACTCTGGTCCAGATTAATGAAGAAGCAAAGAAGATCTCGAGGCGCGATGCTGTCCCCGGCAAGATCGATGTGTGCACCTGTGCATTTGTTGGGCCTACCCCAACGACGCCCGACGACATGTATGGACCAGGCCTAGGGGCTCCTGTCGGTGCAACAAACATGAGTGTTTGCCGCCCTAGCTTATGCACAGGTGCGCTGCAAATTCTTGTGTCAAGTACAAAGTCTCATATGCAGCTAGACCAGAGAAGCCGCTCTCTGTGAGATCAAGGAGACCATTGATAAGACCAAACATTGGGACAAGCTACAAATACCTCAACGGAAGCAGCGAAGTCCGGACGAGCCGACAAGTCAAGCCCCAGCAACCCCCTCCCCTCAGGCATGGGCTTCCCGCCAACACCAGCGCTCCGCCTCTTACATCAGGTGATCACTAGATCAATAAGGTGTCGAGCCCGCATGTGCTTAGGTGCACGTAACCCATGCGTGTCAACTTGCCGAGGGGGTAAAGCACCTTTTTTGACACCTATCCTGATAGCGTGTCACGCTAATAGGAGGTAGCTGGCTAAGAGGCGCGGTAGCCTTGCTGAGTTTCAACCTCTACTTGACACGTAGCAGTGCGTTGAATGTGTTTTGTCCTAACTGCCATAGTTAGGTATGATAGTTCTACATCAGTCTAATCACCCCTGTAATGACCCTTTTGCCACTGTGGTAACCCCTTTAGCTATAAAAGGAGGGCCAGGGCAACATTAGAGGGGGTTCGAATCTCCGCAACCCTCAAGCATAGGTAATCGTGTAGCTTCTCTCTTCCCACCTCTTGTCGGGGGAGAGCGCTCCGTGTACTTGTGCATAACACCACCAAAACACCCAAAGGTAAGAGTAGGGTTTTATGCCTCCGAGCAGCCCGAACCAGGGTAAAATCGTGCGCCCCTCGTTGTGTTTGCTCTCTGCATCAATCTTCACCCCTCACCGAACCAACAAAGGGGCTGCACTGCCCCATAGATCGCCGGTTCCACGCTGACATCGTTGCTCACTAGCAGTTGCTTCGTTGTCCCCGACAACCTTTTTTACGGTGGCTTTTGGGAGCTCTGCGGGAAAATACTTGCCAGTATTCAACTTTGTTCTCTTATTGGCTTGTGTTGATGGAGCGGCTAATGGTTGATTCAAATGGATTACAAAACTCCCTGGTTCCACATGTAGCTTTTTTGCAGTGCACTTTGACACATGGTCAGCAATGTTGTTCTCCGCACGGGGGATATGCTCTGTTTGTAATCCGCCAAATTGTTCCTCCCATTTCCTCACTTCTTGCATGTGTGCTTCCATCAAAGGGCTTTGATAGTCTTTATTTACTTGCTTAACAACAAGATGTGAATCTCCTCGAATAATCAACTTCCCAATTCCCACTTCTACTGCAATTCTGAGGCCGGCAAGAAGCCCTTCATACTCTACAGTGTTATATATTGGTTGCCTTATCCCTCAGGAAATGCATTTGAACAACATACTTGAGGTGCTCTCCGGTGGATGCGACAAGCAGCACTCTAGCACCGGCACCTTGCAGTGAGAAGGCACTGTCAAAGTACATGATCCATTCTTTCTCAATTTCTTTGCCGAGGAGAGTTGATTCCTGAATTTCTTGTCAATATACTCTAACATAGGTGACTATGTCGCCGACCACTTCTAGATGAAGTTCTCTATTATTTCCTTGTGTTAGCTGCATTTCTTTTGCATTTCTTCTTGCTATTGTAATTCCATTCTAAAACAAAAAAACTTCATCTAGATATATTTCTGTTTTCTGCATTCCTCTTTGTCACTGTATCTAAGTTTTAATTCATTGCAAATCTTTAGGAAAATTTCCTGAAAATCTTTGTGAAATTTCATTTGCAAGTGAGCTCAGTTGACAAAATCTTTCCTCTACATTGAACTTGGTTCCACCGATCCAGGCCTATCGGCCAGACCGAAGCACAAGTTCAACTTGTACATAGTTCACCGGTTCAAACGGACTAACTCGGTCTCACCGATGCGCACCTCCCGTGGCTCTGCTATCTCGGAGTCACCAATTGGAATGAATCGGCGGCACCGACTTCATTGCTGAGAAAACTTTTTGCCATCTTATAGTGCCTATTTCTTTCAGCTCCACTCAATGATTCTTTCCCTCTATCTGCATCTTGAGCTGCATTCTGCTTACTTGTGTCTCTTGAGGATCACACTCACTTGACACATACCCATGAAAACTACCCTTCTTGGAAATTGATGTCAAAGGGGGAGAGAGAGACCATCAAAATTTTACCCTTATACAGCTCTTCTAAGAAAGGAAGTGAGATGTACTGTCATAAGAGCAGAGAAGTCACATGTCTTTAAGAGGGGAAAGGCATGTGAGTTAGTGATTCTACTTGAGTCTTTATCTTATTTGAGCTATTTCTGCTCTTGATTCTAGTTATTTCTGCTCTGATTTTAGCTCACCCTACCTTCTCCCATTATCTAGTGTTAGATTTATGGGGAGAAAGATTCCATGCTTATGGGGAGAAAAATTCTTAGAATTTTTTGCAAATCCTTAAATCTTTGGGGACATGTCTATATTCAAATGAAGTACTCATTGTGGTTCTCACCTATTACATGTCATCCCAGTCTTGGTATTCTTGTGGATCTTGAGATCTTTCCTGTTTGGAGTTTTCTTGTGTTATTTAACCATGTTTTCTCAAGTCTACTTCTTCAAAAGCCAGCTCAAGAACTACAAGGTAGGTATATGCATCACGCTCATGTGCATGATGATCTCTTGCTTTTGCACATAATGTTTGCAAGAGGGATTCATAAACATGAAGGTACACCTTACAACACTTCTTTTTGCTCTGATGCATAAGGCCAAGATACATGTAACTCGTTACTCTGTCATACTGTTCATTCGCATGTCTTTAAATTCTATCATCACATGTTTGCACATATGTAGGGGGAGCTCATGCAAGTTACGTGCTCTTCCAAAGCTTTAAAGTTACTACTCTTCATATCATTTACCTGGAGCTTTGATGTATGTTGTCTTCAATTACCAAAAAGGGGGAGATTGACAGCACAAGTGCTCCCTGGGTGATTTTGGTAATTAATGTCAACATTTCTTTTCTTGGACTAATTGTTTTATCTAGTATATTCAGATAATTTCAAAAGTGGAGTGGCAAGGACAAGAGGATGTGGAACTCCTTCAAAATGCTAAGGATAAGGATTGGCAATATCTCAAGACTCTACATTTTTGTTTCAGTGATCCAAGATCACATTGAGTCCATAGGAAAGTAAATACTATTAAAAGTGGATGAGGTGTTGCTTAATGGTCTACTTTCTCAAAGTGCTTAGTGATATTGCTCCAAAACCCTCAGCCACTTTCTCTATCCTGTCCAAAACCTAGTTGCCAACTCGGCCCCACCGATATTTCCTATTTGGAGCCACCGAGTTCATCTTGACATAGCCACTGCCAAAACCCTAATGATTCAATCACACCGATGCGGATCTCGGTCTTACCGATATGGCCTTGCCAATGCTCTATGACTTATTGCAATCACTTTGGTCCCACCAAGATGTTGCAATCGATCCCATAGAGTTGGCTTGACTGATTCTCTCTTGCTCATTGCATTCACTTTGGTGCCACCGAGATAAAGTTCTTCCTAAGCCCTAGCACATCGGTCCCATGGAGTTGTTCCCGTCGCTCCCACCGAGATTCTTAACATTCATATTTTTGTACAGATTGGTGCCACCGAGTTCTCCAATCGGTGCCACCGAGATGGGTCAAAAGTGTATAACAGTTAGATTTTGTGTGGAGACTATATATAACCCTCCACCCCCTTCTTCTCATGAGAGAGAGCCATCAGAGTGTGCCCATACTTCCACCATTCATGGGCGATGGACATGGTGGGATAGACAAGGTTGCTCTTTCGTGGACCCTTCGTGGGTGGAGCCCTGCATGGACTCGCGTAGTACTTACCCTTCGTGGTTTGAAGTCTCCATCAACTTGGACGTACGATAGCACCACCTATCGGAACCATGCAAAGAACTTTCCGTGTTTCCATTGCGTTTGCACACTCCAATCCCATCCCTTTACATTCCTGCAAATTGCATGCTTTGCCCTTTCCGATGCCTATACTCTTGTCATGCTTGCTTGAGATGTACTGGATGCCCTTTAATATGTGCTAAACTCCACCTTAACTTAAAGAAATTAAGAACTGCCACTTTTACTTGTTAAGGGTCTAATCACCCTCCTCTAGACCCCTCTTCTTGATCCTTTCAAAAACCGTAGTAGATGATGGTGTCAGATCTGTAATAGTGGGGCGAGAAGGAGGAGTAGGATATGAGGCACGTAGAGAGGCGTGTCAGGAAACATGAGAAACATACTCAGGGAGAACACTTATACCTTGAAATTTTGTTAAGGGATCATCTTATAATACTACCGCCGTACTAACCAAAATAAGATGCATAAAAGATAAACATCACATGCAATCAAAATATGTGACATGATATGGCCATCATCATCTTGTGCCTTTGATCTCCATCTCCAAAGCACCGTCATGATCTCCATCGTCACCGGCTTGACACCTTGATCTCCATAGTAGCATCATGGTCGTCTCGCCAACTATTGCTTCTACAACTATCGCTAACGCATAGTGATAAAGTAAAGTAATGACATGGCGTTTGCATTTCATACAATTAAGAGACAACCATAAGGCTCCTGCCGGTTGCCAGTGACTTTTACAAAAAATGATCATCTCATACGTTAACGAATATCACATCATGTCTTGACCATATCACATCACAACATGCCCTGCAAAAACAAGTTAGAAGTCCTCTACTTTGTTGTTGCAAGTTTTACGTGGCTGCTACGGGCTTCTAGCAAGAACCTTTCTTACCTACGCATCAAAACCACAACGGTGATTTATCAAGTTTGTTGTTTTAACCTTCAACAAGGACTGACCACAGTCAAATTTGATTCAACGAAAGTTGGAGAAACAGACACCCGACAGCCACCTTTATGCAAAACAAGTTGCATGTCTGTCGGTGGAATCGTCTCATGAACGTGGTCATGTAAGGTTGGTCCAGGCCGCTTCATCCTACAATACCGCCAAATAAAAATAAGACATTGGTGGTAAGCAGTATGATGATCACCGCCCACAACACTTTGTGTTGTACTCGTGCATATCATCTATGCATAGACCTGGCTCGGATATCACTGTTGGGAAATGTAGCGTGCGATTTCAAAAATTTCCGACACTCGCGCAAGATCTAGCCAGGAGATGTATAGCAACGAGAGGGGGAGAGTGTGTCTACGTACCCTCGTAGACTGAAAGCGGAAGCATTTGACAACGCGGTTGATGTAGTCGAACTTCTTCTCGTTCCAACCGATCAAGCACCGAACGTAAGACACCTCCGAGTTCTGCACACGTTCAGCTCGATGATATCCCTCGAACTCTTAATCCAACAAAGGTGTCTAGGAAGATGAGTTTTGTCAGCGCGAGAGCGTGGTGACGGTGATGGTGAAGTGATCCATGCAGGGCTTCGCCTAAGCACTACGAGAATATGACCGAAGGCGTAAACTGTGGAGGGGGCGCCGCACACGGCTAACAATTGTTGGTGTGTGTTCTAGTGGTGCCCCCATATATATATATATATATCTATATATATATATATATATATATATATATATATATATATATATATATATATATATATGACGGTCTATTCTGCTAATATTAGCAGAATAACTATTCTACACACCACTTCGGGCGCTGCACGCCAATGTAAGCGCATCGCATCATTTTGACGACGATTTAGCATCGAATAGAGAATAGTGAACTTCGTGTCGAAAAAAATTGCATGCGGTGTTTTTTCTGTACTGTTTTCACTCTAATTTTTTAACTGTTTATCGGAATGAGGCGTGTAATATACCATTGAAAAGCTATGGATTAGGTGCAACTTCGACATGTTGAACACTTTTCGAGATTCCACACGGTTTAAGAGCAGTTTTGAAAATAGTGCGGCGGATGACGAGAGGCAGCGAGCGTTTTTTCGCGTTTTTTTCTAAACCGCTTGTCGGAATGAAGCAAATGATATGCCGTTGGATAGATATCGTCGAGGCGCATCTTTTTCATATATAAATCTTTATCTAATTCATTACGGTTTAAGAGCAGTTTCAAATTTACTAAATCGCGGAATTCTGTTTTTTAATTTTTTTAAATTTTCGGTACTGTTTTCGCTCTAGTTTTTAAACCATTTGTCGAAACAAGGCGTGTAATACGTCGTTGGAAAGCTATGGACAAGGCGCAACTATCATATGTATGAATGGTTTTGAGATTGCTTACGATTTTAAGTTAATTTTGAAAATCGTGCGGCGGAGGACGAGTGGCAGTGGCCGTTTTTTTTTTGAAATTTTTACAAACCGGTTTGTCGAAATGATTCAAATGATATGCCGTTAGAAAGATATCAACAAGACGCAACTTTTTCATGTAGAACACACTCTCTAATTCCTTACGGTTTAAGAGCAGTTTTAAAATTAGCAAAAAGCGGACACTCTGTTTTTTGGTGACACCAAAATCGTCGTCGGACAGAAAAACACACTGCTTCAAACTGAAAACCGCACCGCAATGACAGTCAAGTGAACTTCATGATTTCTTTTTGTCAAACATAAATTTTCTCGCACAAGTTTTTGTTGTCTTTTTTCAACTCTTTTCCGAACGAGTGGACCACAACACTTCAAAGTGAACCGTAACACTATCAAAAGTGAACCTCATGAGTACTTGTTGTCTTTTTATACTTATTAATTTTTACGGCGTTGACCAAGCGAGTGGACCTTTCATCGGACGGAAGAACATACCGCTTCAAGCGGAAGCCGCCTTTGAAAGGCGATCAAGTGAACTTCATGATTTTTTTGGACATAAACTTTTCTCGCAAAAGTTTTTGTTGTCTTTTTTTCAACCTTTTTTTGAACGGATGTGGACCGTAACACTTCTGAAAGTGAACCACAACACCACCAAAAGTGAACCTCATGAGTTTTTCTTGTCTTTTTTTTCGTACTTATTAAGTTTTTACGCGCGTTGACCAAGCAAGTAGACCGCAGGGATTGGGATTGAGCTAGTGAACTACATCTAATATAGAAGCGAGCTTCTCTTTTGAGATCTTTTTTGTTTTGTGTTTACGAAGTGGAAAACAAAGGAGTTTTATAGCATATAGAATCTGCACTCTCCACCAGCCAAATCACGTGATGAACAACAGCTTTTTACACTGAACTAATGCAGTGCACTTTTCAACAACAATTGGTCTTGTCATTGCCGATGATCTCCTCCCCGGGCGCGACGGGGCTCTCCTCCACCTCCATCCCGACCTCCCCGGCCACCTCCTCGGCGTCCTCGAATAACATGCAACGCACTGCAAAAACATGCCAATGCACTGCATAAGAAAATAGATGGTGCTTCCTTGGAAATAACATGTCAACGACCTTTGCAACAACATGCCAATGCACTGCACAGGAAAATAGATGGTGCTTCTTTGGAAAGAATATGCCAACGCACTTCAAAAACTTGCCAATGCACTGCACGGAACGCGGCCGATAACCGCTCGCCCAAGCGAGTGAAATGCTAAATGACTGGAAAAAAATCATCCTAGCATGTAGCCGCCACACCGAAACTGCAATGTTGCATGACGCCTGATCTGCACTACATGAGGAGTGGCAGTGCACTGCACGACCACGCCCGTGCTTCTCCAGCGATGGATGATGGGAGGTGGAAGAGGGGGGCAGAAGGGTGGCGAACCACAAACTGTGTTGTGGATGTGCCACTCGTGGCATCGCCATGTTTCCAGGCAGAGGAGAAGAGGCGTGTAAGCCACAGGAGCACCGTCTCTGTGTGTCCACGGATGTGCGACCTCGGTGATGGGACACCGCTGAGCAAAGAAGTCAACGGGTTCTCACCATCCACGGATCCATGAACTCAAGAGTGAACTGCACTTGGGGGAGAGCTGATGCTAATTATTTTTGTTGCAGAGGAGCACCGACGCGAGGGGGGTCACCCAAGAGTGGATCTCACTGATCCATTGCCAGGTCGGTGCGGGGGTGGGCGATTCGGGCAAGACCGGGGCCGTGGAGCGTCGGCGTCCCACTTGGAGTCTCGTGGGAAGCGACACGGATAGCTGGGAGGGGGCGTAGCGCGCGGAGGGGCTCATCGATGCCGATTGAAAAGGAAGCAGAGGAGGGGAGGGATGCGCGTGTCCAGGGAATAAGGGAAGAGGGGATGGAGGGGAGGCACCGGGGTAGGAGGCTGGAGGGCACCGGGCACGCGGCCGAAGGCGCGACCCTTGGTCCCCGAACTGCATGCCGTCGTTGGCCGTACTGCCAAGCCGTCGTTGCCCAACCTCCGCTCATGGTGGCGGCCCGGCTTGAATCCGGACGGCGTGAGATCCAGCCATAGCGGGTGCTGCGTTGGGCTGGGGTCAGCGAGAACGGAAGTAGTGGAGGCGGCATGCGGCGAGGGGAAGGAGGCGGTTGGCTATGGCGCATGGATCCGGGTAGGAGGCAGCGAGAGGGCGGGGTCGCGCGGGATCCGGCCATGGGGGCGCCGCGGTGGGAGTGGGCGCCGTTGCGGCCCGGCTGGGTCCGGGAGGAAGGTAGCTAGGGGCGGCAGGGCTGGATCCAGCCGGATCCGTCCTAGGGGAGGCGCCAGAGGCATCAGGCGGCCCGTGGCAGCCTCGATCCGGCGGAAGAGGTCGCGAGGCAGCCCCGGCTTGGAGGAAGAGGAGCAGGGGAGGAAGAGGAGCCGGAGGTGCATGGTGTGGCGGCGCGGGGCGGGAGGTGGTGCGGCGGCGGAGGAAGGTGGGGGGGGGGGGGCGCGGGGTAGGATCCAGGGGGCGGCGTGGGGTGGGGGAGAGAGGTGGGGGTTGACCGGGAAAAGGTGGGTTAAGTGGGGGAGGGCACGGGAGAGAGGGAGTTGGTGGGTGGTTTAGTAGCTTCGGGGTGGGCGACGGGTGTTAGCAGAATAAGCCCCGGGTGTGCAGAATAAGGTCTAAGGGGGTGTTATCATAATAGACCCACCCTATATATATATATATATATATATATATATATATATATATATGGGACGACAGTTTGGGACACCTAGGTGCCCAGGCTCCTTGCTTAGATGTCGTTGAATCATACTAGATTTTGTTGATAAGATGTGTTTAAATTCTGCATACATACCTGCATTACTATTTTCCTATTTGTTTGCATGGCTTTATTGTTATGGGAAGTAATAATGGTTGTCTAATTAATACGTGTCATTATTTGTCTCTTCTTGATTGGAAATTGTAATTATTTATTTATCATAATTTTTCGCATGATGGTAAATGCAAGATAAATTTATTAGAAAAATAATACCCAACATTTTTAGCACGTACACCAACACGTACACATTTTTATCAAGTATAACGCCAACACGTATATATATTATCATTGGGTATAACACCAACACGTACATATTTTCATTGGGTATAACACCAACATGTGCATATTTGTATTAGGTATAATACTCGCTAACTGGTATCACGGTCTAATAAAATGTATATGTGGATTTCTCGGGTACATGTACCACTTATTAAAAGGTGTGAAATTTATGGGTATATACAAATAAAATTTACATCGAGTTATATATATTTATGTGAATATTTTCATTGGGTATAACTCCAACGCGTACATATTCATGTGTATATTAACATCGAGGTATGTATATTCACATTAAGGTATCTATATGTATGTGTATATTTCCATTGAATATAACACCAACACGTACTTATTAAAATTTATGACATTTATGTGTATATTTTTATTGAGTATAAAACAACACGTATATATTTTCATTAGGTATAATACCCATTAACTGGTGTCATGGTCAAATAACATGTACACGTGGTTATCTCTTTGTTACATGTACGTGTATACGCACCCAGGTATGGGTGTTCAGATTATTTTTGTTTTGGAAAGAAATCATTGACCATTTAGGTTACTAGTGCATGCAAAAGAAATGGAAAGCCATTAATTATCAATTGTATGCCATGCACTAATGAATATGAGTTACCATAACAGCCCTAGGTGCCCAGGCACCTAGGTGTCCCAAACAATTTACCATATATAGGTTGGAGGGGAGGAGAGGCAGCCAAGGGGGTGCCCCAAGTAGGAGGAATCCTACTTTGGCACCTCCCCAATTCAGCCACCCCCCTTCCATAAGTTCCGGAGGGGAAAGGAAGGAGGAGGGAGGAGCGATGGAAGGGGAGGCCGAATCCCTCCCCTTCCTTCTCTCTTCCCCTCTTTCCTTCCCCTCCTATTTCGGCCTATAAGGGGGCGCACCAGCCCCTTAGGGGCTGGCCTATCACCCTCTTGGCCCATTAGGCCCATATAGTTGCCGGGGGGGTGCCCGAAACCCCTTGCGGTGACCCGATAAGTACCCGATACCCCCGGAACACTTCCGGTGAACGGATACTATCGTCCTATATATCAATCTTTACCTCTCGACCATTTCGAGACTCCTCTTCATGTACCTGATCTCATCCGGGACTCCGAACAACATTCGGTCACCAAATCACATAACTCATATAATGCAAAATCGTCATCGAACGTTAAGCGTGCGGACCCTACGGGTTTGAGAACTATGTAGACATGACCGAGACACCTCTCAGTCAATAACCAATAGCGGAACCTGGATGCTCATATTGGCTCCTACATATTCTACGAAGGTCTTTATTGGTCGAACCGTAATGACAACATATTTTATTCCCTTTGTCATTGGTATGTTACTTGCCCGAGATTCGATCGTTGGTATCTTCATACCTAGGTCAATCTCGTTACCAGCAAGTCTCTTTACTCATTCTGTAATATATCATCCCACAGCTAACTCATTAGTCACTTTGTTTGCAAGGGTTCTTATGATGTGCATTACCGAGAGGGCCCGATATACCTCTCCGATACTCGGAGTGATAAATCCTAATCTTGATCTATGCCAACCCAACAAACATCTTCGGAGATACCTGTAGAGCATCTTTATAATCACCCAGTTACGTTGTGATGTTTGATAGCACATAAGGTATTCCTCCGGTATCCGAGAGTTGCATAAACTCATAGTCAAAGGAATATGTATATGACATGAAGAAAGCAATAGCAATAAAACTGAACGATCAATATGCTAAGCTAACAGATGGGTCTTGCCCATCACATCACTCTCGTAATGATGTGATCCCGTTCATCAAATGACAACACATGTCTATGGTTAGAAAACTTAACCTACCGAGCTAGTCTAGTAGAGGCTTTACTATGGACACGGTGTTTTGTCTATGTATCCACACATGTATCAAGTTTCCAGTTAATACAATTCTAGCATGAATGATAAACATTTATCATGATATAAGGAAATATAAAATAACAACTTTATTATTGCCTCTAGGGCATATTTCCTTCAGTCTCCCACTTGCACTAGAGTCAATAATCTAGTTCACATCGCCATGTGGTTTAACACCAATAGTTCACATCTTTATGTGATTAACACCCATAGTTCACATCGCCATGTGACCAACACCCAAAGGGTTTACTAGAGTCAATAATCTAGTTCACATTGCTATGTGATTAACACCCACAGAGTACTAAGGTGTGATCATGTTTTGCTTGTGAGAGAGGTTTAGTCAACGGGTGTGCCACATTCTGATCCGTATGTATTTTGCAAAATTCTATGTCTACAATGCTCTGCATGGAGCTACTCTAGCTAATTGCTCCCACGTTCAATACGTATCTAGATTCAGACTTAGAGTCATCTAGATCAGTGACCAAGCTTGCATCGACGTAACTCTTTACGACGAACTCTTTATCACCTCCATAATCGAGAAACATTTCCTTAGTCCTCTTAGGTAACAAAGGATAATTTTGACCGCTTTCCAGTGATCTACTCCTGGATCACTATTGTACCTTTCTTTGCCAAACTGATGGCAAGGTACACAATAGGTCTGGTACACAGCATAGTATATTTTATAAAACCTATGGTTGAGGCATAGGGAATGACTTTCATTCTCTCTCTATCTTCTTCCGTGGTTGGGATTTGAGTCTTACTCAACTTCATACCTTACAACTCAGGCAAGAACTCCTTCTTTGACTGATCCATTTTGAACTCGTTTCAAAATCTTATCAAGGTATGTACTCATCGAAAGTCTTATCAAGCGTCTTGATCTATCTCTATAGATCTTGATGCCCAACAAGTAAGCAGCTTCAACGAGGTCTTTCTTTGAAAAACTCCTTTCAAACACTCCTTTATGCTTTCCAGAAAATTCTACATCATTTTGGATCAACGATATGTCATTCACATATACTTATCATAAAAGTTGTAGTGCACCCACTCACTTTCTTGTAAATACAGGCTTCACTGCAAGTTTGTATAAAACTATATGCTTTGATCAACTCATCAAAGCATATATTCTAACTCCGAGATGCTTGCACTAGTCCATAGATGGATCGCTGGAGCTTGCACACTTTGTCAGCACCTTTAGAATTGACAAAACCTTCTGATTGCATCATATACAACTCTTCTTCAATAAATCCATTAAGGAGTGCAGTTTTGATATCCATTTGCCAGATTTCATAAAATGCAGCAATTGCTAACACGATTCGGACATACATAAGCATTGATACGAGTGAGAAAATTCTCATCGTAGTCAACGCCTTGAACTTATCGAAAAACTTTTTGCGACAATTCGAGCTTTGTAAATAGTAGCACTACCATCAGTGTCCGTCTTCCTCTTGAAGATCCATTTTTTCTCAATGGCTTGTCGGTCATCGGGCAAGTCCACCAAAGTCCACACTTTGTTCTTATATATGGATCCTATCTCAGATTTCATGGCCTCATGCCATTTACCGGAATCTAGGCTTCATCATAGCTTCTTCATAGTTCGTAGGTTCGTCACGGTCTAGTAACATGACCTCCAGAACAGGATTACCGCACCACTCTGGTGCGGAACATGCTCTGGTTGACCTACGAGGTTCGGTATTAACTTGCTCTGAAGTTTCATGACCATCATTATTAGCTTCCTCTCTATTTGGTGTAGGCATCATGGGAACAGTTTTTGTGTTGAGCTACTTTCCAATTCAAGAGAAGGTACAATTACCTCATCAAGTTCTACTTTCCTCACACTCACTTCCTTCGAGTGAAACTCCTTCTCTAGAAATTTTCCATTCTTGGCAACAAAGATCTTGCCTTCAGATCTATCGTAGAAGGTGTACCCAATTGTTTCCTTAGGGTATCCTATGAAGACGCACTTCTCCGATTTGGGTTCGAGCTTATCAGGCTGAAGCCTTTTGACATAAGTATCTCAACCCCAATCTTTAAGAAACGACTGCTTAGGTTTCTGCCAAACCACAGTTCATACGGTGTTTTCTCAACGGATTTAGACGGTGCCCTATTGAACGTGAATGCAGCTATCTCTAATGCATAACCCCAAAATGAGAGTGGTAAATCAATAAGAGACATCATAGATCGCACCATATCTAATAAAGTATGGTTACGACGTTCGGGCACACCATTACGCTGTGGTGTTCCAGGTGGCGTGAGTCGTGAATCTATTCCACATTGTTTTAAATGAAGGCAAAACTCGCAACTCAAATATTCGCCTCCGCGATCAGATCATAGAAACTTTATTTTCTTGTTACGATGATTGTCCACTTAACTCTGAAATTCTTTGAATTTTTCAAATGTTTCAGACTTGTGTTTCATCAAGTAGATATACTCATATCTACTCAAATCATCTGCGAAGGTCAGAAAATAACGATCCCCGCTGTGAGCTTCAACACTCATCGGACCGCATACATCAGTATGTATTATTTTGAATAAGTTATTAGCTCGCTCCATTGTTCCGAAGAATGGAGTCTTAGTCATCTTGCCCATGAGGCATGGTTCACAAGTATCAAATGATTCATAATCAAGTGATTCCAAAAGTCCATCCGCATAGAGTTTCTTCACGCGCTTTACACCAATAAGACTTAAACGGCAGTGCCACAAATATGTTGCACCATCATTATCAACTTTGCATCTTTTGGCATCAATATTATGAATATGTGTATCGCTAAGATCGAGATTCAATAAACCATTTACATTAGGTGTATGACCATAGAAGGTTTTATTCATGTAAACAGAACAACAATTATTCTCTGACTTAAATGAATAACCGTATCGCAATAAACATGATCCAGTCATATTCATGCTCAACGCAAACACCAAATAACATTTATATAGGTCCAACATTAATCCTGAAGGTAGAGGTAGTGTGCGATGGTGATCTTATCAACCTTGGAATCACTTCCAACACACATTGTTACCTCGCCCTTAACTAGTCTCTGTTCATTTTGCAACTCCTGTTTCGAGTTACTAATCTTAACAACTGAACCGGTATCAAATACCCTGGGGTTATTATGAAGTAAAGTACACATCAATAACATGTATATCAAATATACCTTTGTTCACTTGGCCATCCTTCTTATCCGCCAAGTATTTGGGGTAGTTTCGCTTCCAGTGACCATTTCCTTTGCAGTAGATGCACTCAGTTTCAGGCTTAGGTCTAGCTTTGGGCTTCTTCATGGGAGTGGTAACTTGCTTTTCATTCTTCTTCAAGTTCCCTTTCTTTTCCTTTTCCCTTGAAACTAGTGGTCTTGTTAACCATCAACACTTGATGCTCTTTCTTGATTTCTACCTTCGCCGATTTCAGCATCACGAAGAGCTTGGGAATTTGTTTCATCATCCCTTGCATATTATTGTTCATCACGAAGTTCTAGTAGCTTGGTGATAGTGACTAGAGAACTCTGTCAATCACTATCTTATCTGGAAGATTAACTCCCACTTGATTCAAGTGATTATAGTACCCAGACATTCTGAGCACATGCTCACTGGTTGAGCTATTCTCCTACATCTTGTAGGCAAAGTACTTGTCAGAGGTCTCATACCTCTCGACATGGCCATGAGTCTGAAATACCAATTTCAACTCTTGGAACATCTTATATGCTCCGTGGCGTTCAAAATGTCTTTGCAACCCTGATTATAAGCCGTAAAGTATGGCACACTAAACTATCAAGTAGTCATCATACTGAGCTTGCCAAACGTTCATAACGTCTACATCCGCTCCTGCAATAGGTCTGTCACCTAGCGGTGCATCAAGGACATAATTCTTCTGTGCAGCAATGTGGATAATCCTCAGTTCACTTATCCAGTCTGCATCATTAATACTATCATCTTTCAACTTATTTTTCTCTAGGAACATATCAAAAATAAAACAGGGAGCTATACGTGAGTTATTGATCTACAACATAGATACGCAAATACTATCAAGACTAAGTTCATGATAAATTAAGTTTAATTAATCAAATTACTTAAGAACTCCCACTTAGATAGACATCCCTCAAGTCATCTAAATGATACGTGATCCAAATCAACAAAACCATGTCCGATCATCACGTGAGATGGAGTAGTCATCAATGGTGCACATCTCTATGTTGATCATATCTACTATATGATTCACGCTCGACCTTTCGGTCTCTAGTGTTCTGAGGCCATGTATGTGCTTCAGAGTGTCGTATGTCGATGGCGAGGTTGCCGATGCGCTCTCGCAATATTGATTGTGCGCCTTGCATTTGTCGTTGTAGATCGAAGATGGACGCTTTGGTGATGTAGTTGTTCGCGTCGTCGTTGTTGTCGAATACTGGAGATGAAATGCCTTGCCTATCCATCACAAGACTTGAGCAAAATGAGTGGGAGAAAGAGAAGAACTAGACCAAATTTACCTTATCCAATGTTGAAGATGGATCAATGATCACTCAATAATATAACAAGGAAATAACACAATTGGTACCGGGTCTTGTTGATTCTCACACCTACACAAGTAAGCCTTATGGAGTAGCTGTCGGCGTTCTGGGAATGGGGGTACCTAGACTTGCCTGCCTGCGGCCTGCGGCGTGGCTCGAGGGGTGGCCCAGCACGGCCCATCTTCATCGGAACAAGCTCAAGACCCTCCCGAGGGGCCAAGCCTCGCGGGGCGGATGACAGGAAGCTTCCTCAGGCACGGCCTCGTCAGGCTGGCTCGCGAGGAGGCGGAGAGATCAAGGCGGGGTACCTCACGAGGTGCCCATGACGCAAGCCGTGACGACCAAGGGCGCCAGGCGGGCGCCAGCCCGCGCAGTGTCCTCATTTCCTCTTTGGTGCAAAGGAGGCAAGCGCAGGCGAGAGTATCAAGCAAAGGCATCCGTTTCGGTGCAACAAGACCAAGACCGTCGCAACGGCAGGAAGGAAGTCATCGTGGAGCCCAAGCCGGTGTCACCACCAGAGCCTTTGACAGGCGAGGACCAACTTTAGTCAGGATAAGTGTACTAGATGTTCCCCTTCAAAATGGCCAATTGTTGGCTCCCTTCTCGCTCAATATTTGGGAAGAGGCCCAGGGCCTTCGCCTATAAATAGGACTAGCCACACACAGAGCTGAAGGCATCTTGAATCCAGAGAGAGAGAGAGAGGCATCTTGAATCTAGAGAGAGAGAGGGAGCGACTGAACTCCCCCTAGCAGTTCATCGCACCGGCCAAGAACAGACCCTCGCGAGGCTGTTCTTCCTTGTATTGTTCTTCATCAGCCCCTGAGGCAATCCACCACACCACACCTTTGGAGTAGGGTGTTACACCACAATGGTGGCCCAACCAAGATAAAGCTTGTGTCTCTTGTGTTGTCCCTTTGGTAGTTTAGATCCTAGTGAGGTGACGAGGTGCAGGTAGGTAGGGGGCGAGATCTCCGTGTGCACCCCAGAGTTCGAACCTAGAGGGTCTGCCAGAACCCAAAATCCGACATTTGGCGCGCCAGGTAGGGGTGCGCCGGAATTCGTCTTCCGCCGCTCTGTTCTTCGCCGATCATCGCATCCATGCGAGACGCTCGTCGGCCCAGCTGGCTGAAGCGCCGAGCCGCTCGCTACTGTGGTCGCCAGACGGCCCCGTCGGGCGGCCGCCTCATTCGCCATTCTGCCGTCAACGCCGCCACCGGCCTGGCAGGGAACGAGCAGCAAGCATCGTCCCAGCATCCGTCCGTGAGGCGAGACGGCTGTACCGCTACTCCTTCACTCGCCCCAGGTGGTTCTTCGTCTCGTGCGCTCCGCGCGCCCATGGAGGCTCGAGCTGCGCTACCGCCCTGTCGACGACGTCTACGAAGAGTGGCTCGACCGCGTCGCCGAGCTCGTCCGTGCCGCAGGGGGCTCCCCCGCGCCTTCCTTCTCGCTGCGCCACCGCCTGCGGGCGATGAAGCTCGAGAGCGCCGACCGCCTCCCCTCAAGAAGGCGCCTTGGCCCCAAGGCGCGTGGCCTCGGGCGGAACCCACTCCGTCCGGCGCCAGCCAAGAAGAAGAGCAGAGCTGTCAAGAGGTCCCTCGCCCCCAAGAAGCTGCCCGAGTGCTCCCTGCACCGGCTCGTCACGACCACGCTTCTGCTCCAGCACGCCAAGACCCCACGCTGCTCCCAGCGGCAGCGCATGGGGACCCGCAAGACCAGGCAAGTTCAAACCAGACCTGCCTCCTCGCTATGACGGCACGGCCGACCCTGCGGAGTTCCTTCAGCTCTACGAGCTGGGCATCGAAGCCGCCAACAGGGATGAGAAGGTCATGGCGAACTGGTTTCCCATGGCACTCAAGCGACGGGCCCGCACTTTGGCTCTGAACCTGGCTCTGCACGATCTCCTCTGGGACGAGATGCACACCCGCTTCATCGCTAACTTCCAAGGTACTCGTGACCCGGCCTCCTGCCGTGAGCGACATGCGCCCGCATCAAGCGCCGGGGAGACCTGCAGAAGTACATCCAGCGCTTCAACAACGCATGCCTCAAGATTCCCAAGGTGACCGAGGAGGCCATCATCTCGGCCTTCTCCGACGGTGTGCGTGACATCAAGATGAAGGAGGAGTTGGCGATGCATGAAGATCTGTGCACATCCTTGGAGTTGTTCAACTTGGCGACCAAGTGCGCCAGGGCTGAGGAAGGACGCCTTTCCCTCCTCGAGTGCCAGCCGCAGACCCAGAAGAGAAGAAGCCCAAGGCCAAGGACATGAAGCGCAAGGGGGCTGCCGTGCTCGCAGCAGAACCAGACACCAAGCGAGGCAGAGATCAGCCCGAGTCTTCCAAGGGCAGCCGGTACTGTGTGTACCACGACCTCCACACCCACAACACCAACGAATGTCAAGAGCTCTGAGCCGTGCGAGAAGGGAGAATTGGTCGACGCCCCGACCGCAACGATCGAGGCTATGGCCGAGGAGGAGGAAGAAACGCAGGACGCTGGGAAGACCGTGGCCCTTGCCAAGGGTGGCGTGACCGACCTTGCGAGGATCGCTGGCAGGGATCGACCTCGCGAGGAGGTGGAGGGATCGACCTCGCGAGGATCACCCGCAAGGAAACGCATGCCTCCCTCCTCTGCCGCGCAGCCAAGGAGAAATGAGGACCATCATTGGGGAGGGGGGCTGGGGGCTTCCAGGCTTAGCGTGATCGCTTGCATCCTGGGCGGAGCTCAAGCCCCAGCCTCTCAATGCATCTTCAAGCAGTTCGCCCGCGAAGTGAATGCAGCCCTCCCCAAGCTCGAGGCCACGCGCCCTCTCCGGTGGTCAGCATGCGCCATCATGTTCAGCTCAGCGGATCAGCTCAAGTGCGCGCCACAGCCGGAGTCCTCCCGATGCTTTGTTCCCCAATCATCAGCAATGTGCAAGTCACCAGGACCCTCATCAATGGCGGAGCAGGGCTCAATGTCTGTCTGTAGAGACATTCAACAATCTCCAAGTGCCTTACAATCAGCTTGACAAACCAAGCCTTTCTCTGGAGTCACCGATAGCTCCACAGTTCCGATTAGGCAGGTCCGCCTCCCGTCACCTTTCGGGCGCGCGACAACCATCAAGACCGAGCTCATCGACTTTGATGTCGCCCACATTCGCCTTTGCCATACAATGCCATCCTCGGGTACCAGCTCGCCAAGTTCATGGCCGTGACTCATCACGGCTACAACATCCTCAAGATGCCAGGAAGCGGCGGAGTCATCACGGTGCCTTGTGAAGAAAGAAACGCAGTTTGCTCCCTGGAGCGAGCCTTTCAAGCCGCATCACTTGAAGACCCAGATCGCAGGAGCGGGAGGCTCCCCGAGATCGCTCCCAAGAAGAGGAAGACATCGCCAGGCCCGACCCCTCAGGAGGCAGGCCCCTCAGGGTCCGCTACTGCCTGGGGGCACCTCCTACATTGCATAGGAAGGCGCGCGGCGCCCTCCTCAAGCAAGGCTCGGGGCTCTCTCACGGAGGGCCACCGACCTTGCTAAGGTCACGAGGGAGGTGCTTGGGCACCACTTGGAGGCGTGTTTGAGCATGTTTCCCTCGGGAAGGAGCGAGGCAAGGAGGGCCAAACCCTCGGGGAGTTCGTCACCAGATCATTCAGGAGCCGCAGGAGTCAAGAGTCATGAGTGGCAGCCGCTGCCACTCCGCCGTAGCTCCCCATCCAGCGAGGATGGTGGGCTGCGCGTCTGCATCGACATACCAGGGCTCAACCGAGCCGCCTCTCGAGGCGCTCGGCCCTCACGCGGCTGGGCGCTGTGAAGGTCCACCCAGCTACGTTCGCATGCCCCTACAGGCGTGCCGAACGCGGCCGCCACGCCCGGCGCCTCATGGGGGCATCACGAGGCTCAAGAGGCCAGGCGTTCCGCAGTCTTGGCGGAGATGGAGATGGCCGTGAGGAGCCACGGCGCCTCCGAGCCTCCCGAGGCTCTGGGCACAGGGGCTCGTGAAGGTCGGCTTCCGCAGCCCACGACGTCCGCTACTTCAGCATCCCTTCGTCTTCAACGTTATCTGGTGACATCCTTCAAGTTTCATTTCCATTGGAGGCGCCTGAGGCTGCATCATTCCCGAGCCGCGTGGGTCCATCCTGCGGCGTGTATCCTTTACTTCATGTTCCTAGCTTACCTTATCGGGCGCCTCGGGCTACATCATCCCCAAGTCGCTCGGGCCAGACCCAGCGACGTCTGCCTTCCCTGCACCTATCTAAATGAACTTGCTCCTTCGTGATTAACGTGCTTGACCTAGTTACCCGCTCAATTGACACCAACTAATGGAGCTGCTCCCCAACGGCACAACGCTTGCGCATGGGTCCGTCCCCGCAACACCGACAAACCTGAATGGCTGAGCTCGCCGCGGGCCCATTACCTGCAGCGCCACCTCGTCAGGCCTTCAGTACCTCGTCACCCCTCCAAAGCAACCAACGGCTGACCGTCGCTTGTCATGGCGGACTTTTGTTCTTCTTGTGGTGAGCCTGCAGGATCTCTTCAAGGCGCAGCGCCAGGCGAGGCCTTCACGGCGTCTTCTTCACTCTCGTCCGTGCGAACGCTTTGCTGCGTTAAAGGGGGTACACGAGCATCGCGACTCCACGGGCTCACTGGCTCTCCAGCCCTCACCCTCTGGCCTTGTCCACGGCATCGCGACTGGCATACCACCGACGGCCGAGACCCGCTCGAGGGCCGGGACCCAAGGACGAGAGCGAAAGGGGAGCAAAGGCGAGAGGAAGAGCCTGTGAGGACCTCGCCAGGCAACCCCTCGCCTGCCGATGCGCGGACCTAACGTCGCACCAGGAAGCGATTCCTGACTCCCAAGATAAGTCACCCTCCGGAAACACTGGCTATCGCAGCACCGACCTCGCACCTAATGCAATCCCGTGTTAGCAACGCCGTGCTCCTTTCTCACCGAATGATGGCTGCTTGAGCGCTAAAGGGGACCTCCTGAGCATCGCGACTCAGGGGCTCTTAGTGGACCACGGGCCGCTCACCTCCTGGCCTTGACCACGACATCGCGACCTGGCATACCGGCCGACGTGAAGCCTCGCCTTGGGACCGGGACTGCCGCACAGAGCACCAAGCCCTCGTGAGGTTCGAAAGGAAGAACTAAGCTAAGACGGAATGAGCATCTCGCACTACTTCACATCAAGGATCATATTAACAAACAGAACCACATGCACCTTACAAGCCCCCACGGGCGCGCTTTTCGATTCCTCGCAGGGAACAGAGGAAGTAGATCCTAAAAGAACGCTAACTACACGCACCTCCGCGAGAGACGCCATCATCAACAGTGGGGCGTCAGGCACCGGCGCCAACCTCATCCAGATCAGAGGCGGCGGCGTCCTGACGAGCCCGCCCTGCTCCGAGAGCGGCGCAAGCTCGGGGGCTCGTAGCTGTCGTTGCTCATCACTGGAGTCGCGAAGAGCTCGGCGGAGTCGCTGGATCCTCCGTCGCCTCCGCCGCCTAAGGAGCTGCTGAGGGAGCGATCGGCGAGCCTGGTCCTCGCTGCGGTAGGGCCCCGACCACCTCTCTCAGGGCAGCACTCCAGCCGGCGTCCTTCCGCGTCAAAGACCTTGAAGAGCATCATGGAAGCGCCGTCGTACTCCAGGTGGATCGTGAGGGCACCCCTCGTCCTGCAGACCCGGGCGATCTCGCCCCAGCCTCGAGTCATGAAGACCTTGCCTGGAGCGACGACCGCGACCTCCGCTTCGGTCGCGAGGGTGCTGCAGCGGCTTTGCAACCAGAGCTCCAAATATCCCCCCTGCGGCATCACGAAGGCAAAGGAGGAAGGAAGGCGGATCCAAGACTGAGGAGGCATGGCGGCGTGAAGCACAAACTCTCGGGAGGAGCACTCGGCATGGACTCCAGGAGGGACAACACGCACCGCCTTGACCCGCCGACGCCGACGGCGGTGTCGTCCATGGCGCTCGATGTCAACTCCTTAAGGGCCCTCAAGGTGGGCGTACAAGGGCAGCGGGAACCCTGGCGGTGGCCGCTCGCACCAAGGCCTCGACACCTCCTGCCGGGCGCCCTCATCTCGACGGCATAAGGCTAGCCGTTTCTTCAGAGGAAGCGGGTCGGGACCCTCTCGGGGAGCCTTTCCCTTCTCTTCCGCGGAGAACCGGCGGATCGGAGCCACTGCCGCAAAGTGGAGCAAGGACGGAGAAGAAGGAGAAGCAAGAAGAGATGGACTAGAAGGGAACGCACCGTTCCGTACTTATAGCCGGGGAAGGCCAACCACCGGCCTCCATGATCGTAGGTAATCATAACCCGCTTTGCATGCAGGGACTTGTCAATTCGTGCAGTTGCCGAGGCGTCGTGGGGAAGCAGGAGAGCCCACGTCCGATCAACCGCCACATGGCGCCCAAGGCTGCAAGCTGTTAGGGCCCGCGGCGCTTCGCACTCGACCCTTCGCTTCTCTGCTCGGCCAAGTCCAGGCGCGCCTTGGGCCCGGGGAGCTCAGATGGCGTTCGAGAACGGGGTACCCAGACTTGCACACTGCGGCCTGCGGCGTGGCTCAAGGGGTAGCCCAGCACGGCCCATCTTCATCGGAACAAGCTCAAGACCCTCGCGAGGGGCCAAGCCTCGCGGAGCGGACGACGGGAAGCTTCCTCAGGCACGGCCTCGTTAGGCTGGCTCGCGAGGAGGCGGAGAGATCAAGGCGGGGTACCTCACGAGGTGCCCAGCAAGCCATGTTGACCAAGGGCGCCAGGCGGGCGCCAGCCCAAGTGATGTCCTCATTTCCTCTTTGGTGCAAAGGAGGCAAGCGCAGGCGAGAGTATCAAGCAAAGGCATCCGTTTCGGTGCAACAATACCAAGACCGTCGCAACGGCAGGAAGGAAGTCACCGTGGAGCCCAAGCCGGCGTCACCACCAGAGCCTTTGACAGGCGAGGACCAACTTTAGTCAGGATAAGTGTACTAGATGTTCCCCTTCAAAATGGCCAATTGTTGGCACCCTTCCCGCTCAATATTTGGGAAGAGGCCCAGGGCCTTCGCCTATAAATAGGACTAGCCACACACAAAGCTGAAGGCATCTTGAATCCAGAGAGAGAGGCATCTTGAATCTAGAGAGAGAGAGAGGGAGCGACTGAACTCCCCCTAGCAGTTCATCGCACCGGCCAAGAACAGACCCTCGCGAGGCTGTTTTTCCTTGTATTGTTCTTCATCAGCCCCTGAGGCAATCCACCACACCACACACTGGAGTAGGGTGTTACACCACAATGGTGGCCCGAACCAGTATAAACCTTGTGTCTCTTATGTTGTCCCTTTGGTAGTTTAGATCCTAGCAAGGCGACGAGGTGCAGGTAGGTAGGGGGCGAGATCTCCGTGCGCACCCCAGAGTTCGAACCTAGAGGGTCTGCCGGAACCCGAAATCCGACAGTAGCTTGGTGAGGATATTGGCAAAAAAAATTGATGCAAAATGTTAGCAAGAGTCAACAATGTTGAAAGAGAATCACAAATTTGCAAGTGAAACAAGTAGACCAATAGCAATGGATGGCACATGGAAATGCACACACGGATAGATAAGTGGGGTCGTGCAACCAAGGAATGAGCACAAAATGTGGAATCCACGGAAAATTATCGCATTGCACAACTCAAGAGAGATGCTAGCACGATTGCTCTATAGGAGGATACGACACTTGTGCACAACCTATAAGATGCAAAATGGATAAACTTGATATCCCAAGTATACTATGTATGTATGGTTCCCGGTGATCCTCTCAAGATGATCCAAGATGATCGGATATGACAATCTTATATGCAATGTGGTATGATGCTATGCCTATTGCTTACAAGCTACTTTTCTCTTCTGTTTGGCTTAAAAGCTTATTCTTTTTTGTATATGGCCACTATACGAAACTCACAAACCAAGATAGAAATTGTGTATATGCGGGAACAATCTTGTGGCACATGAGATGATGTGATGATACCAAGATGATACTAATATGATATGGTATGTATGCAATGGAAGGTGTAGATCAATGATCACTAATGTGCACAAGTAACGTTGGCGGCAAGACTCAAATGGCTAGTCTCGATAGGCAAGTGACGCAAAATGGGCTAGGGGTTACCAATGCAATTGCAAGGGGGATATATAATGGTGTCGTCGAGGTTACCATCCGTGGCGATGATGAGTGGTGGTGTTCTTATGTCGAACCGTTCATAGTTAGCCGAAACACCCTAGGGAATGGAAAAACCGCGAACTCAAAATCTCCAAAGGCAAATGTTAAAAGACGATAGCGGAAAAGCGGTGGTGGTTGCAGAAGTATTGGTGGAAACCCGGTCAAAATGGGTTAAGGTGGAAGGGTATGATGGGATATACACGGTGTCGGAGTTGGAAGCACCGTCCCTAAGTAGCCGAAACACCTTAGGAGACACAACTCACAACACAAACAACCTCAAATGCTAAGGGGAACAAAATGGGTTAGGTTACGGAGGTCGGTGGTGGTTATGCGGGTGATATGGTGGAAGCCCTAGGCAAAGATGCCAAACTTCCAAAATTTTGATGGAGTTAAATGGTGATGGTAGTATTTTTATGCGATGAGGGATGTCAATAGCTTCAAAACGAGCTAAAGAACATCAAAATCGAACTCCGGATGAATTAGTTATGGTCAAAACGGTGAAACACCGAAGGCTGAAATGCCAGGGGCCGGACATCCGGGGTGAGGACCGGAAATCTGGGACCTGATGTCCAGAACCACGCGTGAAATTGCGCTCCAGGAGCCGGATGTCCGGCTACGGGCCGGATGTCCGGGGCCACGGGCCGGATGTCTGGGCTCCAAATCTGAGGATGAACTCGAGGAACTCGATTTTGGGGGCGGAAATTGATGATTTTGAGGGCAAAATTGGAGAGATTTTGCGGAAAGTGGGGAAACTTGGGGAGATGCTAGATCCACTCGAAACCAAGAAAATCCATGGATCAAAATCAACAAAACATCACAAACCAACAAATCACAAAAAATTGGGGCTATTTTTCGCGGGGATTTTCGAATTTAGGACGAAATCAACTAAATTATGCTAGAAAACAAGGGGGTAGGGGCTCCAAATTCGTGATCAACCTTGCTCTGATCCGAGATGATGTAGGGTGGAACCCTAGTTGCTGATCTTTCATGAAATGGAGGAGATCCTACGAAGAACACGAAGAACACGAGAGGACACGCGAGGGAAATCACGAGGGGAAACGAGAGGGGACACTCAAATCAACAAGAAACAATCACACATGTGCTAGCTCCTCGAAACACAAAGAGATACATGATCCACAATCAACAAAGGATGATATAATTGGTAACTAGTTCATCTCCGTGAGCAGGTCTTGAAGGGGTCCACCCGTGAGGGGGTCTTGAATCCAAGGTGGATCTTCTCCGCAGAGGCCGTGGTCTCTCTCGGTGGACTAGATCCGGATGGATGAGAAAAGCTCTATCTCAAGTGAGCTAATCCTTTGCTAAACCTAGAAAGAGGGAGGAGGAGTATATATAGTCTAGGTGCGCAAAGGTGTACCTAGGCCTCGGCCCTTCACTATGCACAGACAGGCAGAGCCGGATGTCCGGGCGTCGGGCCGGATGTCCGGGCCTTCATGAGGAGCCGGATGTCCGGGCTTGCAGGCCGGATGTTCGGGCTGGCGGGGTTGGTCTCGGTGCTCTCTAGAAGCCTGCGCCGGATTTCTGGGCAGGTGCTGGATGTCCGGCCCGTCGCGAGGTGCCGGATGTCCGGGGGTCGGCCGGATGTCCGGCCGCTGTAGAGTCGCCTGGCGTCCGTCTCTCTCTAGTCTTCTTCTGGTTGGTGGCGCCGGATGTTCGAGCTCCTGCTGGATGTCCGGCCACTGTAGGTCCAGGCGACCCTAGTTCCGTGTGGACTTGTCCTATGCTTCGAGCATGTCCATGGTTGTCTCCTTATCCTGAGCACACGTAGTGTCTTTGCATTAGGTAGCAATCATGTCTCGCACGAGTGGAAAGGGGAAGCATTTAGGAACGGGTTCACCTTGTGTCCAATGGTGTATGTTTGAGGTCTCGTTGTATGTCCACTTGGGGCTTGGGGAGTAGTCGTAGTGTACATGGAGATGATCGTCGTATGTTCTGCATCAGTAAGGCTCTGATACCAAATTGTAGCACCCAAGATGCGATTATATCCCAATCACGTGGTGAATTCATGATTGGGGCACAATCGCATTTCGACCACATAGCAAGGTGGATATCATTACAACATACCATGTACTGAATAAATGAGAATACCAGATAAAGGCATACACTCGCCAGAAGTTACAACATGAATACATCAATACATAGCGACCATCATACAGAAGAGCAGGATCTGACTACGGATGAAATCAAACGAAAAATAAGAACGACATCCAACCTGCTAATCCCACGCTCCCGGCCCGGAACATATCCCTTGATCAAAGAAGAAGAAGAAGAAGAAGCAGAAGAAGAACTCCAAAACAAGCAAACCATCGCTCTCACGTCAAAGCATCGCTTTATGTCTACTTGAACCTATTGTTGTAGTAATCTGTGAGCCACGAGGACTCAGCAATCCTATTACCATGGGTATCAAGACTAGCAAATCTTGTTAATGGGTATGGAATGGTTAAGTGGTGAGGCTGCAGGAAGCACTAAGCATTTGTATGGTGGCTAACTTACGAGTACAAGAGTAAGAAGAGTAAACCATGCATATCGGTTGCAAACTAGTAATGATCAAGAAGTGATCATGAACTACTTACGAGTCAAACATAACCCCATCGTGTTCTCTTCCCAAACTCCCTCGAAAAGGGACGGTCACAATTACGCATGCGGTTGGTTTATTTTATTTGAAGTTTATTGTCAAATTCTCTACAAACGGATATTATAAATCTCCAAGTCGCCCATAACCGTGGGCATGACTCTCGAAAAGATTAAACCCTGCAGGGGTGTCCCAACTTAGTCCATCATAAAATCTCATGATCCGCTGAGGAAAAACCTCAATCTTGAGACAACCCGATCAAGCTCGGAATCCCAATGCACAAGACATTTTGACAATGGTAAAACAAAACTAGCAATACCTCCCGACCTGCCAACACCCCGATAGGAGCCGTGTGTATCTCGTCTCAGGCCACGATCGGATGGGACATCCTACGAGTAAAACCAAACCTCAAGTTTCCCCATGGTGGCCCCACGGTCTACCTGGTTTGGACCAACACTCATGAGGAGCACTGGCCTGGGTTGTTGATTAATTATCCTCGGGTGCTAGCCGGTCCCTATGCATGTTTTAGTTGTTATTAGGCAAATGGTAAAACCGAAGTTGGGCCTTGCTGGAAGAGTTTTATTCAAAGCAAACTGTCAAGGGGGCCCATAAACCCTAACCATGTAAGGAACGCAAATCAAGGAACATAACACCGGTATGATGGAAACTAGCGCGGCAAGAGTGGAACAGAACACCAAGCAAAAGGCTAAGCCTTTCGCCCTTTACCAAGTATATAGAAGTATTGTGATATCCCACGATATCCATGTCCCAACTTGGAACAACCTGCACTGCACCTGCAACTAGCAACACTATAAAAGTGGCTGAGCAAAGCGGTAACATAGCCAAGCAAGGGTTTACTGGGTTGGTGGAAGGTTAGAGGCTTATCATGGCAATTGGGAGGCTGACAGACAAGTGGTAGTTAGCGCGACATAGCGATATCATCGAGACAACTAGCAAAATAAAGGTAGTAGTGATATCCAAGGTAATGGTCATCTTGCTTGAAATCCCGTTAGGAAGAAGACCAAATCCACGAAGTAGATGAACCAACATAGTCGAACAGATCCTCACAATCGCAATGTAACCGGAACTATCAAGAAGAAGCACAACCGGAAAGAAGCAAACAACACGGTAAACGAACAAGCATAAACATGGCATGATGCACAATCAAGAATGATGCATGTCTAGTTTAAAGAGGCATGGTATGGCAAAGTGCAACAAAAAAATACTACATATTAAGTCGAGCTCAATATGCAACGAGTTGCATATTGACAAACACCACATTCAAATATGGTGGAGCTCAATATGCACACGGAAGTTTCTAGCATGAATAATCTTATGATCCCTTTGAGCCTGGGTGACAAACCATAGGATGATCACACGGGTACTCCGGGATATCCTAGGACAACACTGGATTGCTCCAGGTGCCCGCAACCAATCCACCCAGATGTGTATTAAAGTAGCCACCTTAAGTTACCCTTAATTAAGATCTCTCACATCTTTCATGAATCTCACATACCAATCCACATCTACGAGCATAGAAAGCGATATATGCATAACGTATAAACCCAGGGTTGATAAAGGACAATAGGTTCCTACCTCAGCAACTACATCCCAATATACACATGTTACCAATCCTACTAATGCAATGAGGGTTGAAACTAATGCAGAAAAACTGCGTAATAAAGGGATATGATCAAAGTGTTACTTGCCTTGCTGACGATCGGAAAACCCTAGAGATTTGTAGTAGCAAGCCTCGCACTCCCGAAACTCTATCGTGAACAAACAATAGCATACATAAGCACTCAAGCATACGATGCAAGGGTAAAACCAAAATAAAAGATATAAACAGAAAGTACAAGTGAAGAGCTTCAATTTGCAAAAAGAATCAATCGAATCGGAGATACGAAACTCAAACTACGATCAAAAGAAGTTTAAATTCAAATCTGCTTGAAACCAAATTTTAAATTTTCAAAATCATGTTCAAGTTGTTTATCTGAACAGAGTTCATCAAGACGAAGATTTGGCATTGGTTTCACTGGATTTGAATAAACGAGCAAAAATTATAGAGGGTTTAAAGATCAGGGACTAATATGTAAGAAAACTATTCACGAATAGGTCCCTGGCCGAAAATAAACAAGAAAAATCTATCGGACGAACGTCCGCTAACAGAGACTAACGAACGAATTCGTTCGCTAACAGAACTAATCGGGTGAACGTTCACTAAATAACGAAATAAAATAAATAAAAGCGATCTAATCTAAAACCAAAAAACCATAGAAAACCGATCGGTTTTTACCGGTTCTCGTGGGTTCGACCGGCGGCGACGTCGGCGTTCTCCGGCGAGGTCGGCGAGGCAATGACTCCGTAGCGGCAATGAGTGGTGCACGCAGACGGCAGGTGTGCGGCATGGGTGGCGGCAGGGGTAGCGGCGGCGGTGTGACATGGTGGCAACAAGGCGGCTTAGGTGGCGACTTGGAGAGAGGGCTGACCTATTTAAAGAGGGGGAGAGGCCGGTTTGGGGAAGAGGCAAGGCGGCGGCGGAGGCGGAGTCCGGCTCGAACTCGAGTAGCGGCGACGTCGGGCGGGACTCCCGTGCTCGGGGAAGGCGGCGGCGGCATGGGTCGGCTGGGCTTCGGCCCAGTCGGTCGAAGAGTTTTTTAAAAACAAATTTCGCTGTGAAGAAAAAAATCAAAATAAAAATAAATAAGTAATCCTAAAATCCCAAAAATAATTTTCACGGTCCTCTACTAATATTTAGGACCACGTGAACATTTTTCTGGGCTAAAATGCAATTTTCAAAAATGCAATTTTTCCCTAATTTAACCGAATAAAATTCAAATAAAATATATATTTTTATTCAAAATTAAATTTTCCAATATTTCCTATGTTTTGAAGAAGTCATATTATCTTCTCTCATTATTTTATTTATTAGGAAATAGTTGGAAAAATAATTTCAAATAAAAATCACCTTGATCCAATTTACCAATTTAAAAAAAAAACAAAAATGGAATTTTATGAAAACATCCAACTCTCTCACATGGTCCTTGAGTTGCTTAAGGTCTCTAGGATCAAAATGTCCAAATAAACCAAATTCAAAAATGCAAGAAACATGGATGCATATGATAACCTAATGATTAACACCAAATTGAAAATTGGGATATTACAAACTTACCCCCCTTAAGATGAATCTCGCCATCGATATTTGTGTTGGCTAGCAAATAGGTGTGGGTGGTCTTTCCGTAGGTCTTCTTCTCGCTCCCAGGTGGCTTCTTCCTCGGTATGGTGGCTCCACTAAACTTTGCAAAACTTGATGACTTTGCTGCGTGTAACTCGGATGGCAAACTCAAGAATCTTGATGGGTTTCTCCTCGTAGGTTAGGTCACTTTCCAACTGAATAGCTTCCAAGGGCACTGTATCTCTCAGAGGAATATCGGTTGTCTCTGCATGGCACTTCTTCAACTGGGAAACGTGAAACACATCATGAACTCCTGACAAACCTTTGGGTAATTCCAACTTGTAGGCAACTTCTACCATACGTTCCAAAACTCGGTATGGTCCTACAAATCTTGGGGCTAACTTTCCTTTGACAACAAATCATTTAACTCCTCGAAGTGGTGACACACGGAGATATGCTCTGTCTCCGACTTCATATGCTACCTCCTTGCATTTAGTGTCTGCATAATTCTTCTGCCTAGACTGAACTACCTTCAGTCTATCACGAATCAACTTAACCTTCTCTTCAGACTCTCAGATTAAATCTGGTCCGAACAATTGACGGTCTCCAACTTCATCCCACATCAATGGTGGCCTGCACCTCCTCCCATACAAGGCTTCGAAAGGGGACATCTTCAAACTAGCCTGGTATCTGTTGTTATATGAGAACTCTACATAAGGCAAATTATCATTCCAACTAGATCCATAATCTAGTGCACAAGCTCTCAATATGTCCTCCAGAATCTGGTTGACTCCCTCGGTTTGTCCATTTGTCTGCGGATGAAAGGTTGTACTCTAGCCTGGTACCCAAAGTCTGGTGCAACTGATTCCAAAACTTCGAGGTAAACTGTGTTCCTCTATCTGATACGATGGTCCTCGAAACTCCATGCAGACATACGATCCTGGTCTATATCTTGGCCAACTTTGCACTCGTATAAGTGGTTTTCACGGGGATAAAGTGAGCCACTTTGGTCAAGCGGTCAACTACTACCCAGATGGACTCATATCCTGATCGTGTCCTGGGTAATCCGGTGATGAAATCCATGCCAAGCTTATCCCACTTCCATTCGGGTATCGGCATAGGCTGAAGTAATCCTACTGGCTTATGGTGTTCCACCTTAACTCTCTGACATATGTCACATACTGCTACATACTCAGCAATATCCTTCTTCATACCTGTCCACCATAAACGCTCCTTAAAATCCAAATACATCTTGGTGTTTCCTGGGTGAATCGAGTATGGCGAGTCATGAGCTTCCTGAAGTATTAATTTCCTGATCTCTGAATCATTGGGCACATAAATACGGTCCTCAAACCATAAAGTTTCATGTTCATCCTCATGAAAACCTTTGGCTTTTCCTTTACTCATCTTTTCCTTTATCTCCGCAATCTCCTTATCAGTCTTCTGGGCTTCCCGCATCTTTCCCAACAACGTGGACTGAACTTCCAAAGCTGCAACAAAACCTCTCGGAACTATCTCCAAGCGAAGTTCTCTCAGATCGTCGGTTAACTATTGCGGTAATCCTGTGGTCATGAGAGTATTAACATAACTCTTGCGGCTCAAAGTGTCCACTGCAACTTTGCTTTTCTTAGATGATAATGCAGCTTCATATCATAATCATTTATGAGTTCCAACCATCTCCTTTACCTGAGATTCAACTCCTTCTGCGTGAAGATGTACTTCAAACTCTTATGATCCATGTACACATCACAACGGTTTCCAATAAGAAAATGTCTCCAGGTCTTGAGAGCATGCACTACGACTGCTAACTCCAAATCATGTGCGGCATAATTCAACTCATGCGGTCGAAGCTGTCGTGAGGCATATGAAACAACTCTTCCGTCTTGCATAAGTACACCTCCAAGTCCCTGGCGAGAAGCGTCGCAATACACTTGGAAATACTTGCGTATATCCGGAAGAATTAGCACTGGGGCTGTAACTAAACGTTTCTTCAACTCCTGAAAACTAGCCTCACATTCTTCGGTCCATTTGAACTTGGTGTCCTTCTTCAATAATTCCGTCATGGGCTTCGCAATCTTAGAAAAATTCTCAATGAATCTCCGATAATATCCTGCGAGTCCAAGAAAACTGTGTATCTGTCCAACTGAGGTGGGTGCCAACCACTCAGTAACAGACGAACCTTGGAAGGGTCTACTACTATACCTTCTCCAGATATAACATGTCCGAGAAATCCAACTTCCTTCAACAAAAACTCACATTTGTTGAACTTGGCATACAGCTGATGTTCCCTGAGCTTCTTAAGAACCAAGCGCAAATGTTCCTTGTGTTCTTCTTCATTCTTCAAGTATACCAATATATCATCAATGAACACCACAACAAACTTATCCAAGAACTCCATGAACACCTTATTCATCATACTCATAAAATAGGCAGGAGCGTTAGTCAATCCAAATGACATGACAGTGTACTCATATAGCCCATACCTTGTGGTAAAAGCTGTCTTGGGTATATCATGTTCTCGGATCTTCAGCTGGTGGTATCCTGATCAAAGATCGATCTTGGAGAATACTTTAGCTCCCTACAGCTGGTCAAACAAATCATTGATCATCGGTAGTGGGTATTTCTTCTTGATCGTCACCTCATTCAATGCATGGTAATCAACAACCATTCTCAAGGATTCATCCTTCTTCTCGACTAAGAGCACTGGGGCTCCCCACGGTGACGAACTTGGTCGAATATAACCTTTATCCAGTAACTCCTTGATCTGCTTCATAATCTCCTCCGGATCATTTGCGGGCATCTTATACGGTCTCTTCGATATTGGTCCAGTGCCTGGTAACAGTTCTATCAAAAACTCTATGTCTCGGTCTGGTGGCATGCCTGGTGAGGGAGTCATGTACTAAGGGGTCCTCGGGCGTCCGGCCTATTGGACATGGGCCGGACTGATGGGCTGTGAAGATACAAAGACCGAAGACTCTACTGTGTCCTGACGGGACTCTCCTTGGCGTGGAAGGCAAGCTTGGCGTCCAAATATGAAGATTCCTTTCTTTGTAACCGACTTTGTACAACCCTAGTCCCCTCCGGTGTCTATATAACCCGGAGGGCTTAGTCCGTAGAGGATATGCAAATATAGACAGACATCTATAGTCATACAGGCTAGACTTCTAGGGTTTTAGCCATTACGATCTTGTGGTAGATCAACTCTTCTAATACTCATATTCATCAAGATCAATCAAGCAGGAAGTAGGGTATTACCTCCATAGAGAGGGCCCGAACCTGGGTAAACATTGTGTCCCTCGTCTCCTGTTACCATCGACCTTAGTCGCATAGTTCGGGACCCCTACCCGAGATCCGCGGGTTTTGATACCGACATTGGTGCTTTCATCGAGAGTTCCACTGTACTGTCGTCGAAAGGTTTTGATGGCTCCTTCAATCATCTACAACGATGATGTCCAAGGAGAAGTATTTCTCCCCGGATAGATCTTTGTGTTCAGCGGCTTCGCACTGCGGGCCAACTCGCTTGGCCATCTGGAGCAGATCGATAGCCACGCCCCTGGCCGTCAGGTCAGATTCGGGAGCTTGAACTACGTCACGGATATCCGCGGAGACTTGATCTTCGATGGATTTGAGACCCCGGCAGTCGCTCGCCACCACCACGATGAACATGACCTAAATCTGTCATCGAACCATACCCAGGAAATAACACCTATAACCGCTCTGGCCTTAGATCCGGAGCAGATCGCGCCATCCGAAGACGGGAAGCTCAACCCCGCCACAGATGCCGCAGTCCCAGCGGCATCAGAGCCGCACATAGACCCAGCCTCGAGCGGAATCTGTGTCACCGGAGCCTCGCGTTTCCGGCTACAGGCTCCTAACCATGTGCGACCACAAGCGTCGAGCTTGATCAGTCATCGATCGTTGAATTCAGCTCCGCGGACATTTTTCAGCACTCGCCTTTGGGAGACATGTTAAACTCGTTAAGAGCACTATCCTTAGCAGGGGGCTCACAACCGAATACTATCTGGTTTGAACTAGAGGTTGATGACGGAGAATTTTGCTTCCCACCCGCCGCCCACTTCATAGCCATTGTCGAGGATCTAACTGACATGCTCGATTAGGAATCCGAAAACATCGACGGTATGGACGATGATGCCGGAGAAGAGGAGGCCCAAAGCCCGCCGTTTACCGGACGTTGGACAGCCACCTCCTCGTATGACGTATACATGGTGGACACACCTGAAGAAGGGCAACAACAAGAAGGATCCAGTTGAGGATAAACCTCCTGAGATATCTCCAAAGCGTCGGCGTCAATGGCGCCGCTCAAAATCATGCCGCAGCAAAGATAGTAACACCGGCACAGGAGAAGATAACACTCGGGACGGTGCTGAAGATAATGAAGACCCCGTTGAAGCAACTTCCGAGCAAGAAGAACGGGAAGATGGGCAAGTTAGCCCCGATGAACAGGCCATAAACGAAGACTCGAAGGACAGTAATTATCATCCACTCTCCGAGGAGGAGGCGAGCCTCGGCAACGAGGATTTTATCATGCCGGAGGAACCTCTCGAGCAGGAGCGCTTTAAGAGTCAGCTAATAGCCACTGCAAGGAGCCTGAAAAAGAAGCAGCATTAGCTTCAAGCTGATCAAGATCTGCTAAACGATAGATGGACTGATGTCCTGGTAGCCAAGGAATACAGCCTCAAGCGCCCAGCCAAAAGCTGCCTGAAGCGTATGAGGCACTGGAGCCCGTACCATCTTCACACAATGCGGCTGACCGATCACCACGCGGTCGGGACAAAGCGACAACTCAAGCTGAACACCAGCCCGCTCCACCTCACCGTAAAGGCAGAGATAAAATAGCTCGGGACATACCTACGACCTGCGGCAGAAACTGGACAATAGAGCAGGACATACTAGATCGATCTACGGATCACGAGGACGTGCCCCGACACTTGACGACGGCTACCTATTCGGACGTGACAAGCCTAGTCACGCTCGGGCCGAAAATCGCAGACAGACTCCATCGGAGCTATGTGGCGATGTGGCCTAATATAGAGGCGCCGCAAGCCCTCTTTGCTTCACTGATGTAGTAATGGACCATGAATTCCCAGAAGGGTTTAAACCCGTAAACATCGAATCATATGATGGGACAACAAACCCCGCGGTATGGATTGAGGATTTTTCTTCTCCATATTCATATGGCCCGTGGTGATGATCTCCACGCCATTAAATATCTCCCACTAAAACTCAAAGGACCAGCTCGGTACTAGTTGAACAGTCTTCCCGAAAACTCCATTGGCAGCTGGGAAGACTTGGAAGAAGCCTTCCTTGACAACTTCCAAGGAACATACGTCCGACCTCCGGATGCAGATGACTTAAGTCATATAGTCCAACAGCCCGGAGAGTCGGCCAGGAAATTCTGGACTAGGTTCCTAACTAAAAAGAATTAGATCGTCGATTGTCCGGATGCCGAAGCCCTAGCGGCCTTTAAACACAGCATCCGCGATGAATGGCTCGCCCGCCACCTCGGCCAAGAAAAGGAGAAGTCCATGGCAGCCCTCACGGCACTCATGACCCGCTTTTGTGTGGGTGAGGATAGTTGGTTGGCCCGTATCAAAAACACAGTAAGCGAAGCGGGCACCTCCGAGGTCAAAAACAGCAACGGCAAGCTCCGACGCAATAAGTTCAAACGTCGAAGCAATGGTGATAACACGGATGACACTGCAGTCAACGCCAGATTCAGCAGCCCCAAGCCCGGTCAACGGAAGAAGCCATATAAAAGAAACAATTCGGGACCATCCAGTTGGACCGCATACTCGACCGTCCGTGCCAGATCCATGGCACCCCAGACAAACCAGCCAATCATACCAACAGAGATTGTTGGGTTTTTAAACAGGTCGGCAAATTAAATGCCGAAAACAAGGAGAAGGGATCGCAAAGCAAGGACGATGACGAGGAGCCCCGGCCACCGAATATAGGGGGCAGAAGAAGTATCCCCCTCGGGTCAAAACGGTGAACATGATATACGCTACCCACATCCCTAAGAGGGAGCGCAAGCACGCACTCAGGGACGTCTATGCGATAGAGCCAGTCGCCCCAAAATTCAATCCATGGTCGTCATGCCCAATCACCTTCGATCGCCGGGATCATCCAACCAGTATCCGTCATGGCGGCTCAGCCACATTGGTCCTTGACCCAATAATTGATGGATTCCACCTGACGCGAGTCCTCATGGATGGCGGCAACAGCTTGTACCTGCTCTATCAGGATACAGTGCGCAAAATGGGCATCAATCCATCACGAATCAAGCCCACAAGGACTACCTTTAAAGGAGTCATCCTAGGTGTAGAGGCCTGCTGTACGGGCTCAATTACACTAGAGGTCGTCTTCGGATCTCCGAACAACTTCAGAAGCGAAGAGCTAATTTTTTATATCGTCCCTTTTCGCAGTGGCTATCACGCACTGCTCGGACGAACAACATTTGCTCGATTCAATGTGGTGCCTCACTATGCTTATCTCAAGCTCAAGATGCCCGGACTATGCGGCGTCATAACAGTTAACAGAAACACGGAACGCTCCCTCCGCACCGAGGATCACACCGTTGCCTTAGCAACAGAAGTACAGAGCGGCCTTTTCAAGCAGAACCTTAATTCGGCGCCCGAGCTCCCGAACACTATCTAGAGGGTCTGGACTATTCGGCAGCAGGACAGCTCGGCTCGTCAAGAGCTCGACTAGCAATTTGGCCTCCGTCCCAGTCCTGATCAAGTGGCGGCATTAGCACCGCGCTTACATAACTACGCACTCAAAATACCATGGGCATAGACGAAGGCATAACTAGCTTATGACCCACAATACCGCTCGACTGCCCCCGGACACACATACTTTCACTGTTTCTTTTTTTCCCTTTTCAGGTTTCTTTTCCATAGGCCTTCCCTGATGGCTTGATTGCAGGTCCTTTCGAAGGACAAATACACCAAGACGGCAGTCAGCTTGGACGTATAGGGGAAATTCTAGGTGATCTCTTAATGATCACTCTACCTGTTTGCAGGACCCACACGCAGCTCTCCCTTGGCTGTGGCATATAAAATAGCATGTTGCTTATTGCACTACTTGTACAAATGCGCTTTGACGTATTAATCAAATTATAATGGAAACAGTTTGCGGCCAATATTCTGCGGCTCTAGCTTACTATCCTTCCTTCTTTTTTATATATAATCTTTTCAAATAGCACCCGTACACTTTGGTACGTTTCAATTTGCCAGGGGCTTCATAGCACCCGCAATACGGCAACAAAGTCCGAACACTTTTTACAATATAGTTCGGCACCCTGAATTTAGCACTATATGCATTGGCTCCGAATCATGTCTTTGGTCAATAGTTGGGTTGCCCGGCTCTTGTGTTTGCTACCTTACGTTCTGCTATATCAGCTAGGGTAGTAAAGGGAGAACTACTGCGATTGTGCCCTGGTTTATCCGGATGAGCACCTCAGTAGAGATAGCCGAAAACTGACTGTCATGATGCGGCGAGAGCCAGTCAGCTCTTCAGAGGTTTCAAATCGTTATAGATTTTTTCCGCATTACGCGAGGGATCGGATTTTACCCGATCAGGTACTTACAGCATCCTAATTCGGATACTAGGGGCTGCACCTAAATGTTTTTATTGTCAAACTCCTATGGCTAAGTGAGGGTGTTCAAGCCGCATAGTCTGATTACCTGGTTCGTTGCGCTAAACACCTCCTTCAAGGACCAAACAATTGGATCAAGAGAGTTTAGATTCCATCCCGAACACACCCGTACTACCTACATGGGGGCAGAAGCTGACGACTGGCCAACTCTCAGATTTCATACAACACGGCCGCACAGGAGGTAAAACTTTTTAAGCAAACATTATATTACATAACGACTTTGTTTCATCATACAAGGCAGAGACAACACGAATGTGTTCATTCGAAAATAATGTCTTGCGCACACTGCGTCGCCACAATACGAGACCCCTCCAGGACGTCTTCAAAATACCGCTCGGGCGTGCGGTGCTCTTTGCCCTCTGGCGGTCCTCCGTTCGCAAGCTTGACGGCGTCCATCTTCGCCCACCACACCTTGACGCGGGCGAAGGCCATGCGCGCGCCCTCGATGCAGACCGACCGCTTGACGACGTCCAGCCGAGGACAGGCATCCACCAGCCGCTTCACGAGCCCAAAGTAGCTGCTAGGTATAGCTTTGGCAGGCCACAACCGGATTATTAAATCCTTCATGGCCAGTTCGGCCACCCTATGCAGCTCGACCAACTGTTTTAGCTGATCGATAAAGGGCACTAGATGTTCTGGCGCAAGATATTGTGACCAGAACAGCTTCTCCATTGAGCTCCCTTCTTCGGCTCGGAACTCCGTTGCCGTATTACACCTGCGTGGCAGATCCACAAACGCCCCTGGTGAACTCCGAATCCGGGTTAGTAAGAAATACTTCTTCTTCACATACTTGCTTTGCATACTAAATGCCTTACCCGCCACGATTTTCTTGGCCTCCCGGATCTCCTGGAGGGCGCCCTGGGCTTCAACTCGGGCCTCTTCCATGCTTTGGCGAGCCTTGGCGAGTTCGGTCTCTCGAGCCGAAACATCGCACTCCAAGGTCTCGCATTTTTTCACAGCATCCTGGAGCTCTTGCTGGACCTCATTAAGCCTGGCCTTGAGCTTCTCACGGGCGGCTTGTTCCTTGGCCGCTTTCTCCTCGGCTTCGGCCAGGGCCTTTTTAAGGACCTCGACCTCGGTCACCGCTCCTACGAATACCATGGCAATATGGTCATTACAAACTATTCATTCTTTCTGAGTAAACAGCTAGCCACAACATACCTTGCTTGTCCTCAAGCTACCTTTTTACAAGGCCGAGCTCTTCTTCGGCACGCTCCAGACTAAGCTTTAGTCCGGAGGCCTCCGCTGCTTGAGAGGTTGCGGCCAGCAATGATGCCTGCTTATTCACATCATACATATTTAGTTAGTTTCCTGCATAAACGAATTGATCCTCTGTCCGGCCTTTCTTTCCAAACACCGGACAGTGTCTCAGGGGCTACTGTCTATATTGGGACTTTTTCTTGTGCGTCGCTTACCTCAAAACCTATTAGCAGGCTGCTGCAGGCTTCGGTTAGTCCGCTCTTGACGGAATGAACCCTCTCAATCACCGTACCCATAAGGATACGGTGTTCGTCCACAATGGAAGCGCCTTGTAGCGCTTACAGCAGATTATCCGGTGCCTCTGGTTGGACAGAGGTCACCGGCGGGATAGGCACACCTCCTTCTCTCGAAGGAGGCTGCTCGCCGGATTCCGGAGTCGTATAGGTCTCCGGAACCGTATCCGGCTGGGGGCCGAACTGAACACGGCCCACATCGCCAGTCTCCATGGGGGTCTGCTCCCCCATATGTCCGGCGACTGAGGTTTCGCCCTCCGGCGCCTCCCGGACAGTCTCCTGGGCTTCCCCCTGGCCGGGGAAGGTCCTTCGGGCCAACACCTCGGCGTCGCCCTTGGCCGGAGGAGATTAAGCGGCCGACGGTGATTCGTTGGTCGGACGAGATTGAGCGGCCGACGGTGACTCGTTGGCCGGAGGAGATTGAGCGGCCGACGGTGACTCGTTGGCCATCGCCTTTGAACCTAGCGAACCCCCTGATGAGGATCGCAGGGAGCTGTCATGGGTCGGACTGCAACAGCACAATTTAACATATTAATACCATAAAACAAAGAGGTTGGATATATGGACGTATGTGGGCCTTCAGTACTCACGATGCGGCCAGGGGCTTGTTTCGAGGGCGTCGCTCCGAACTGCTGTTGACGTCCCACGCGGTGTTATCCGCAAGGGGGCCTTTCCCCTCTTGGGCGCCTCCGCCTCCAGATTTGTGGAGGCCGCCCTCTTCTTCCTCCCCCCCATCAGGGGGAGAGTTGCTTTCCTCCTCCTCCTCGTCGTCATCTTCGGCGCAGAGGAGTCAGCCTTGTCTTCGGACGTCACGTCCGAAGCGCCCTTGTGGAGAAGGCCACCTTTGGCCCCCTTAGCTTTCTTCTTGGCCTTCTTCTCTGGCGCCTTGTAGGGCGCCGGAACCAGCATCTTCGCCAGGAGCGGGATGAATGGTTCCTCGGGCAGTGGAGCCGGACACCGAATCCGCTCCGCTTTCTCCGTCCATACCTGAAAGAATGAGATAGTAAAGTTTAGATATCCTCCTAGAACAAGCAAGTAGAGGATGCACCATGAGACGTGACTTACTGCACTGGCAGGATGGGCAAGATCGTGCCCGCGGTCCGAGTCTATGTCCGGCAGCATCTCGTTGCCCTTAAAGAGCAACTTCCAGACATCTTCGTGAGTAGTTCCGAAGAGTCTTTCCAGGGTTTGGTGCCTATCCGGATCAAATTCCCATAAAGGGCATGTTCGGCTCTGGCATGGAAGGATCCGGCGAACTAGCATCACCTGAATCACATGGATGAGCTTGATGTTTTTATCCACCATGCTTTGGATGCACGTCTGCAACGCTATCAGCTCGTCCGATGAAGACCAATTTGGGCCCTTGTCTATCCAGGAGGTGAGCCGCATTGGAGCTCCGGATTTGAACTCGGGAGTTGCGACCCAGGTGGCGTCGCGAAGCTCTGTGATATAGAACCACAGCTTCTGCCACTCCTTGACCGTCTCCACAAACGTACCTTTGGGCCATGTGACGTTGGGCATCTTGCTCACCATGGCACCTCCGCACTCCGCGTGTTGGCCATCTACCACCTTCGGCTTCACGTTGAATATCTTGAGCCACAGTCCGAAGTGGGGAGGAATGCGGAGGAAGGCCTCGCACACGACAATAAATGCCGAGATGTTGAGAAAGGAGTTCGGGGCTAGATCATGGAAATCTCGCCCGTAATAGAACTTCAGTCCGCGGACGAAAGGGTGGAGTGGAAACCCTAAACCGCGGACAAAATGAGGGATGAACACCACCCTCTCATTGGGCTTGGGGGTGGGGACGACTTGCCCCTTGGTCGGAAGCCAGTGATCGATTTCTTTCGCCAGATACCCAGCCTCCCGAAGCCCGTCGATGTCCTTCTCCTTAACGGAGGAGGCCATCCACTTGCCTTGACCTCCAGATCCGGACATGGCTGAGTGCTTGCTTGAGGCGGAAAATATGAAGAACTTGGGTGCTGGAGCTCAAGAATGGAAGGGTAGAGGAAGAGAGAAGGCGTGGGTGAAGAAAGGGAATCCTTATCCCCTTATAAATGCAGTGATTATCGAACGCCTCCCCACTCGCCTTAAAACTCGCCCATTCCCAAGGGCTATGCAAATAGCACGGTTGGATTATCCACGCCCGTATTGATGAGAATCCCGCAATAAGGGGACACGATCTCTGCTTCGACAAGACGTGCCAATGAAAACCATGTCTCGAAACATGGAACGACAGACGAAAATGGTTCGAAATAATGACCGGGCAGATGTGATGTCACATTACAAAAAGTTGTCAGCGGATTGGACTCGTGAAATATTATACTCCCTACGGTTGTGTGTATGGTACTTGTGTTGCAGATCTGGACACTTTCGTTGCGTCCGAAGACTTTCTTGGAGTATTCGGAAAGGGGAACCCGCCTTGCAATGCTGAAGATAATCTGCGCGCCGGACACCTCGTCATTGAAGCCTGGTTCAGGGGCTACTAAGGGAGTCCTGGACTAGGAGTCCTTGGGCGTCCGGCCTATTGGACATGGGCCGGACTGATGGGCTGTGAAGATACAAAGACCAAAGATTATGCCCGTGTTCGGACGGGACTCTCCTTGGCGTGGAAGGCAAGCTTGGCGTCCAAATATGAAGATTCCTTTCTTTGTAACCGACTTTGTACAACCATAGTCCCCTCCGGTGTCTATATAAACCGGAAGGCTTAGTCCGTAGAGGATATACAAATATAGACAGACATCTATAGTCATACAGGGTAGACTTCTAGGGTTTTAGCCATTACGATCTCGTGGTAGATCAACCCTTGTAATACTCATATTCATCAAGATCAATCAAGCAGGAAGTAGGGTATTACCTCCATAGAGAGGGCCCGAACCTGGGTAAACATTGTGTCCCCCGTCTCCTGTTACCATCGACCTTAGACGCATAATTCGGGACCCCCTACCCGAGATCCGCCGGTTTTGACACCGACACCTGGTAGTTCCTCCGGGGAATACGTCAGGATAATCCTTCACAACTGGCACTTCCTCCTGAAAAACTCCCGAGAGTGAATTTACTTGAGTCCTCCTTGGCGCATGCCTAGACACACACATGATCCTTCTTCCTTCTGGGGTGGTGACAAGTATTGACTTACTAGCACAATCGATGTTTCCTCCATACTTCGATAGCCAATCCATGCCTGGTATTATGTCCAATCCTTGTGATTCCAAAATAATGAGGTCTGAGGGGAAAACGTGTTTACCTATGGTCAATGGCAACTGACAACACCATCGACTAGCCATATATTCCGCTCCTGGTGAGCTTACTAACAAGGTTGACCTAAGGGCTAACGTTTCCAACTCAAACTTATCCACAAATTCCCTTGATATGTATGAATGTGATGCACACATGTCAAAAAGAAGAGGGTTGTAAATGACTTAATCAAAAACTTACCAATAACTGCATCAGGTTGCTCTTCAACTTCCTCCACGTTGATGTGGTTCACCTGACCTCTGGTAAAGGGGTTTGGCTTCTTTCCTGAGCTTCCATTACCATTTCCATTCTTTGCTTCAGGACACTCGGTGGCGTAGTGTCCAGTCTTCCCGCATTTGAAACAAGTAATGTGACTCAGATCCTTCTTAGCGGGTGTAGCGGGGTTGGAACGGTTCTGATTGTTGTTTCCTCCACTCCCAGTGCCATTCTTAGGGCCATTGTGGTTGTGTGAACTTCCTCCATTGTGGGAATGGCCTCCATGGTTATGTCCCCCATGGGTATGAGTGTGTCCTCCCGAGTACGGGGTATAGCGAGGCTTCTGCTGAGCTCCAGAATTGTACTTCCCCTGTCCATACTTCCGTTTGCGACTCTCTATCTGCTGCTGCTTGCTTTCAATCATGAGGGCCCCGTCTACCAGCTCCTGGTAGTTTGTGAATGTTGCCACCATCAACTGCATACTCAGCTCATCATTCAGTCCCTCAAGAAACTTCTCCTGCTTCGCAGCATATGTGGCCACATCATCTGGGGCGTAGCAAGCTAACTTGCTGAACTCATCCACGTACTGCGCCACAGTACGGTTTCCGTGGCGTAAGTTGCAGAACTCACGATTCTTCATGCTCATAGCTCCAGTTGAAATGTGTGCAGTGCGGAAGGCTTACTGAGATTGATCCCAAGTAACATTGGCCACGGGGAATGTGGCAATGTAGTTCTCCCACCATGAGGCTGCGGGTCCATCCAGTTGGTGTGCGGCAAAGCGCACCTTCTCAGCATCTGTGCAACCTGCGGTGGTCAGCTCCCTTCCAATCTTGCGGAGCTAGTCATTAGCAACAATCGACTCGGTGCTACTAGAGAACACCGGCGGATTCAACCTTAGAAAGCAGGCCAAATTGTCAACTGGAGGTGGTGGCGGTGGGTTGTTGTTGTTGCCTTGGTTCTGGACTAGCAACTGCATCAAGGCATTCTGCTATTGGATCAACTGAGTGAGCTCCGGCGGGAACACGAATCTGGGGTCACGTCTTGGAGGCATCTGATAGGTTTAGAGGGGTGAGAACAGAATAGAGTGAGGTCTAAAGAGAAATCAGTACCCATATGCACATGAAACAAACACATTCATTTCACACCACTCAATTCAAACAAGAGCATACAATCGATCTAAGCTACCATTACAAAATCTCACGGACTATTACTATATACATGGGAGAATACTAATGATAATATGGTGGTCGACTAGAAATTTTAATCGGTAGAAGACTCCATAATATCTACTCCAGCTTCGTCTTCATAATCAACATCGTTGTCGGGGTCGGAGTCTGTGTCGTCTAGTATGATGTAATCTTTAGAACGGATGTTCTCTTCAGGTTCAGGATGACCCATGAATATTCCTAGCTTCTTCTTCAGGTCTTCATTCTTCTCCAGTAGTACAGCAATTTCTTCTTCATAACCATCACGCGTAGACTTGAGTTCTTCCTCCAGCTCCATGTTCCGGGTCATCACCTTCTTCATGTCTATCATGTTGGCGCACATCTGGTTCTCCTGACAACGAATGTGCTAATTCAACTCCTATATGTAGGCTGCCATGGATCTATCCTTCCTGGTGCAAATCATCTCCCATTGCTCATCTCGGCGTCCACGTATCTGGTAGATGGTTTCCTTAAGATCCTTGTTGTACACCTCGCCTATGCGTCCAATGGCGATGTGGGCGGCCATGCTCTTTCCTAGACTCCAGGTTGGTGCATCAAAGGAAAACTCGATGGGCTCGGTAACTGGCGTGAATGTCCTTCCTGGAACACGAACTTGAATCGTCCAGCTCCTCTTCCGGTAAAGTGGCGGTGTAGGTCCCGGCGAAGCTTGGTATGCCGATGTTCAGGTACCTACTGACTTCCTTCAAGTGTCGTCCGAAAGGGGTGTCGTCATCCGGTTGAGTGAACTTGTTCCTTGGGTCCGCCATCTATAGCGTAGAAATGGAGAAGTGTTAGAAATGTGTAGAGAAGAGTATCCTGTGGCTTTTTTCCTAGTGGTCGTATCCTACAGTCAGCGTGTGCTCTGATACCATCTTGTAGCGACCTGATCCCAATGGACCATAGTCTCTGTGCTTAAGTGACGTCCCTGGATCGGTATTGCTGACACACACAGTACTCGGGGATTTATAACAGAGTTCAATCACACACTTATTACATCGAGTGTCTCAAAAAGAGTACTTATTACAATAATATGGCTGAAGGCCATCTAAATAAGATAACTGCAGAAGCATCAAAGATAAATGAGTCCATCCAACTCCACAGCAAAACTGAGTGCATGACAACGACCTAGCGCACCTTACTCTTCGTCTAAAAATTCTGCAACATGATACGTTGCAGCCGTGTAGGTCAGCACATGGAATATGCTGGCAAGATAACACAATAGAGCAATGAACAAAATAACAGCTATCACTACATGCATATTTGGCTGGTGGAGGCTCTACGGTTATCATTTGCATAAAGCTAATTTTTCCCTACAACAAAGGAATCAGTTTTATTTAACTACCAAGTTCATGTCATTAAATGAGAAGGTTCCTCCAACTCAATCCCAAAATAATAATTATAACCCGACAAATTCATTAAGGTGATGAGATCAAATCAATAATCCAGTTACCAGATACTCAAGATGTCCATAACCGGGGACATGGCTAACCATGATTAGTTTATACACTCTGCAGAGGTTTGCACACTTTTTCCCACAAGACTCGATCTCCTCCGTTGAATTCCTCGCACTACATGTTGTTTCAAAAACGGATGACCGAAACACAGCCTTTCAGAAGCATTAACTATTTACTCTGGGTAGACAATACCACCTACTTCATCTACATCTACTAGCCTACCATTGAAAGAGGTCACACAACATACTCAACTATGCCAGAGCCCATAATGGCTTGTGGCTGCACACGGAAGTTTCTAGCATGAATAGTCTTATGATCCCTTTGAGCCTGGGTGGCAAACCATAGGATGATCACATGGGTAGTCCTGGATATCCTAGGACAACACTGGATTGCTCCAGGTGCCCGCAACCAATCCACCCAGATGTGTATTAAAGTAGCCACCTTAAGTTACCCTTAATTAAGATCTCTCACATCTTTCATGAATCTCACATACCAATCCACGTCTACGAGCATAGCAAGTGATATATGCATAACGTACAAACCCAGGGTTGATAAAGGACAATAGGTTCCTACCTCAGCAACTACTTCCCAATATACACATGTTACCAATCCTACTCATGCAATGTTTGAGGGTTGAAACTAATGCATAAAAACTGGGTAATAAAGGGATATGATCAAAGTGTTACTTGCCTTGCTGATGATCGGAAAACCCTATAGATTCGTAGTAGCAAGTCTCGCACTCCGTAAACTCTATCGTGAACAAACAATAGCATACATAAGCACTCAAGCATAATATGCAAGGGTAAAACCAAAATAAAAGATCTAAACAGAAAGTACAAGTGAAGAGCTTCCATTTGCAAAAAGAATCAATCGAATCGGAGATACGAAACTCAAACTACGATCAAAAGAAGTTCAAATTTTCAAAATCATTTTCAAAACAAAATTTGGCTTGGGCGGCAGCAGCGGGCGCGGCGCGGCTAGCGGCGGGAGGGAGCGGCTTGGGCGGTGGCGATTTGGGACAGAGGGGGGCGGCGGCCTATTTAAAGAGGGGGAGAGGCCGGCTTGGGGAAGGGGCAAGGCGGCGGCGGAGGCGGAGTCCGGCTCGGACTTGAGTGGCAGCGGAGGCGGGCGGGACTCCCGCGCTCGGGGAAGGCGGCGGCGGCCTGGGCCGGCTGGGCTTCGGCCTAGTCAGTCGAAGAGTTTTTTTTAAACAAATTTTGCCGCGAAGAAAAAATCAAAATCAAAATAAATAAAAAAATCCTAAAATCCCAAAAATAATTTTCACAGTCATCTACTAATATTTAGGACCACGTAAACATTTTTCTAGGCTAAAATGCAATTTTTCCCTAATTTAACCGGATAAAATCTCGAATAAAATTCAAATAAAATATATATTTTTATTCAAAATTAAATTTTCCATTATTTCCTCTGTTTTGAAGAAGTCATATTATCTTCTCTCATTATTTTATTTATTTGGAAATAGTTGGAAAAATAATTTCAAATAAAAATCACCTTGATCCAATTTACCAATTTTGAAAAAATTCAAAAATGGAATTTTATGAAAACCTCGAACGCTCTCACATGGTCCTTGAGTTGCTTAAGGTCTCTAGGATCAAAATGTCCAAATAAACCAAATTCAAAAATGCAAGCAACATGGATGCATATGATAACCTAATGATTAACATCCAAATTGAAAATTGGGATGTTACACGCGGCGACCCGGAATGGTCCGCCATCGAGGCCACGATCATTCGTTGGTTCTACCAAACGGTCTCAAAGGACATCTTCCATATGGTCATCACCGAGGACGACAACGCCTGCGACGTGTGGGCCAAGATCAACGTGCTCTTTTTCACCGTCAACAAACTTCAGCGCCTTGTTTTCTTGCGGCATGAGTTCTTCAGCTGTCACCAGGACAACTCCACCATCGATGAGTATTGCATGAGGCTCAAGATGCTCGCCAACGAGCTTCGCGACATCGGCGCTAAGGTCTCTGACGACCTCATGCTGAGCACCCTCACCACCGGTCTTAATGAGGACTTCGGCAACGTGGCGTCCAACCTCACCCTGCTGCCGCAACCCACTTTCCAGCACGTCATCGCGTACCACAAACTTGAGGAGCGCCAGATGACGAAGCTGAAGCAGCGGGTCCAGCAAACCGCACTCGCCGCCGGCACCACCTGCAGTGGCCCTGCTCCTCCGGCCGCACCCCGTCTGCCCGCGCCAACCGGCTACTACCCACTGCCGCCCGCGCCCTCCTCCCCCCCCTCCCCGCGCCTTCCCGGCAGTCGCAAGGTGGCGGGGACACCAGCCAACCGGGAAGCGGCGAGGGCCGAGCAGTAGGCGACGCGGCAGCGGCGCGAGGCGCCCGCTACCAGCAGCCGCCCCCACCGTGGGCCGCCGGGCAGAACCCGTGGACGGGGGTCGTTCACGCCTATCACATGCCCATCCCACGGGCCCCCGCACCGGGTCTCCTTGGTACCCGCCGCGCGGGCCATCAGGCGTTCCTCGGCGCCCCCTACCAGCCCTAAGGTGCTCCGCTCGCGCTGCCACCTCTCGGTGGCTATGGTGCGCCTGCTCAGGCGCTGCCCTATGGAGGCTAGCCGTCGCCGGTGCCTGCACCGTGGGACCCCGCCCTCCTGGCCGCCCTACACTCAGCGTCGTCAGCGAGTAACTATGGCGGTGGAGGCGACTGGTACATGGACTCGGGTGCTACTGCGCACATGACAGCTCATCCGGTAACCTATCCTCTTCCACCCTAGTTAACACACCCACTCGTATCACCGTTAGCAATGGTTCTTCCTTACCCATTACTCATGTCGGTAGCAATAGTTTTCCTTCTAGTTCCACACCTATCACTATGTCTAATGTCCTTGTCTCACCTGACTTAGTCACTAGTTTAGTTTTCGTTTGTTGTCTTACTCGTGAGAATCCAGTTACTGTTGAATTTGACGGTGTTGGTTTTTCTGTGAAGGACGCCCGTACACGGATGCTGCTTCACCGATGTGATAGCCCTGATGAGCTTTATCCCTTGCATGCCGGCGCCTCCACCTCCACACCCGTCGCTCTCATCGCTGGCGTCGATCTTTAGCATGCTCGCTTGGGCCACCCCAACCCCGCTATTTTGCGTCAGATTCTTAGGAGTTTTTCTTCCTCATGTAATAAGCTCGACGAGCATACTTGTGAGGCTTGTCGTTTGGGCAAGCACGTTCTTCTTCCCTTTAGTGCGTCTACTTTAGTTTCCACTTTTCCATTCCAATTACTTCATACTGATGTTTGGGTGTCTCCCATTGCGAGTAACACGGGCTATCTATACTACTGGGTGATTTTAGATGATTATTCTCATTATGTGTGGACTTTTCCTCTTCGTCGTAAATCTGATGCTCTAGCCACACTCACCTCTTTTTATTCCTATGTCACCAACCAATTCGGTCGCCCCATACTCGCACTCCAGACTGATAACGGAAAAGAGTTTGACAACGTCGCTCTTCGCACACTTCTCGCCTCTCATGACACCACCTTTCGCCTGACTTGCCCTTACACTTCACAGGAGAACGACCGCACCGAGCACATTCTCCGCACTCTTAATGACTGTGTTCGCACATTACTCTTTCACTCTAACGTGCTTGCTCGGTTTTGGCCGATGCTCTCGCCACCGCCACTCTTTTAGTTAACATTCGTCCATGTCATCCTCGGTGGAACTACGCCCCTCACCACCTTATCTTCGGTACACCACCATCCTGTGATGGTCTCCGCATCTCTGGGTGTCTTTGTTATCCTAGCACCGCGTCCACCACGCCACATAAACTCGCACCATGTTCCGTCCCATGCGTCTTCCTTGGCTATCCTCCTAACACCAAAGATTACCGGTGCTATGATCATGTCACTCATCGTGTGTACACCGCGAGGCACATGTACTTTGTCGAGACGGTGTTTCCTTTTTTCAGGTCTCTCCGGCTTTGGCCCCTTCGGCGCTGGGCCCCGCGCCACCTTCCTGGAGCGACGCGTGGCGCCCCCCCCCCCCCCCCCACACGGCGCGTTCTGTCGCCGCCGCCCGGTTTTCCAACTCCCTCCCTAGAGGTCGAGTCTGACCGGGCCCTCGAGTCACCGTCTCCCTCCTACGAGGTTGAGCCGGTGGGTACCCGGCCCGCCACCCCGGCGACGGGCTCGACATCCTCCTCGCCCATCGCCTCCTCGACCGCCGAGGCCGCCCATGACCCCGGGCTACCCTTGGTGCCTCGGCGCCGTCGGCGCCCCCATCGTCGCTGCGACCCCTCCCGCCGTCGCGGCACCCGCTGCCCCTGCCGGCCCGGCTGCTCCGCCTCTCGGCGTGACGACCCGTGCCTGAGAAGGAGTGCTTCGGCCGAGCACACGCTACTCCTCCGTCGAGTATGTGTGTGCCGCCTCGACATCGACGCCATCACCCATCCCCACCTCCGCTCGAGCTGCCCTTCGGGATACCCATTCGCTAGCTGCGATGTAGGAGAAGTTCAACGCCTTACAGCGCAACCGCACGTGGCAGCTTGTTCCGTGACTCCCTCGTGCCAACATCATCACTGGCAAGTGGGTGTTTTGCCACAAGACTCGCCCGGACGGTTCTCTCGAGCGCTACAAGGCTCGGTGGGTAGTTCGAGGATTTCGGCAGTGCGCGGGCGTTGACTTCACCGACACCTTTTCCCTGGTTGTTAAACCGGGCACGATCCGCGCTGCTCTCCAGTTGGCATTCTCGCACGCCTGGCCTGTGCACCAGTTGGATATCTCCAACGCCTTCTTGCACGGACATCTTGCTGAGCAGGTGTACTGTGAGCAGCCTACTGGCTTCGTCGATGCTGAGCACCCAGACTTTGTGTGCTTGCTCTCCCGTTCTCTTTACGGGTTGAAGCAGGCGCCTCGGGCCTGGTACCAGCGTATCGCAGCCTTCCTGCAGTCTCTGGGATTTGGGTCCACTCGCTCCAATGCCTCATTTTTCGTGTATCATCAGGGAGCCGACACTGCATATCTGCTGCTCTACGTCGACGACATCATCCTCACAGCGCCCGCTCCCAATCTCCTTTAGTAGCTGACAACTTGTCTTTGTGATGAGTTCTCCCTCAAGGACTTGGGGCCTCTACACTACTTCCTCGGCATCGAGGTGGTCCGACGGACTGCCGGCTTCTTTCTGCATCAGTAGAAGTACGCCCACAAGCTTCTGGAGCATGCCGGTATGCTTAATTGCAAGCCGGCGCCCACCCCTGTCGACACGAAGGCGAAGGTCTCTGCTCTGGAGTTGTCTCTCGCGTCTGATGCAGCGTTCCATCACTCCATTGTTGGTGCTTTACAGTACCTGACGCTCACTCGACCCGACTTGCAGTACGCTGTCCAGCAGGTGTGCCTCCATATGCATGCTCCGCGTGACTCTCACTGGACTTTGGTGAAGCATATTCTCCGTTATATACGCGGCACCATGTCTTTGGGACTCACCCTGACGGCCTCCGCCTCCGTCGACCTCGTGGCCTACTCCGATGCTGACTGGGATGGCTGCCCCGACACTCGACGCTCCATGCCAGGCTACTGCGTCTACCTTGGGCCCTTGTTGATCTCTTGATCATCGAAGCGGCATCCCACGGTCTCCCGCTCAAGCACCGAGGCAGAGTATCACACAGTGGCTAATACCGTGGCCGAGTGCTCTTGGCTCCGTCAGCTGCTCCAGGAGTTACTTTTTGATGTTCATAAGGCCACTCTTGTCTACTGTGATAACGTCAGTGCGGTCTACCTGTATGCCAACCCGGTGCACCATCGACGTACGAAGCATATTGAGCTCGATATTCAGTTCGTGCGCGAGCAGGTTGCCCTTGGCCGTGTTCGGGTTCACGTGCTGACGTCGCAACAGTTTGCTGATGTGATGACTAAGGGATTGCCTACTTCCGTCTTTGAGGAGTTTCGGTCCAGTCTCTGTGTCTCTGGCGACGCTTCAATTGCGGGGGGGGGGGGGGGTGTTAAGTTGTATTTTAGGTTGCATGTATATTGGAGTTGTGGCCACCATCCTAGTCTTGTATTGTTGAGGTAGAGGCCTTCCCTTGTAATTATATATACGTGCACAAGCACCCCATCAACACTACATCATTGTATTGCAAACTATCCTGTCTACAGTTGGGCGGAAATGGGATGTCCGGTTCTAGATGCTCCTACAAACCTTCGTGGGCCATGTTAGGAGGCAACCGTAAAAAACATTATTGAGGACGCATTACTAAAGAAAAATGTTAAGGAGGACGCTAAGCTAAAGAAACAAAATTAAGGAGGACGCAGCGGTCTCGACGCAATGAATGAAATCAATCCATTTGATTCCGCCACCGGCGTGCACAGCTGAAAATTCAAGGACTGTCTATATTACATCCGACTGAAATCAATTGGCTTTGAGTCATATTTTTGGCCATCCAAAATTTGATAACAGCCATCTGTCCTCCGCTTCTCTCATGTCCTCTGAATGTCGATGTCCTTGTCCCCACTCTCTTCCTTTAAACGGGTCCGCAAGAATCAAAAAGAGACCCTGAAAATAAACTAAACAGATCCCCAATTAAAGACCCAAAAATACCAAGCTAAAGAACATAACACTTCTACCTCCTGTGAGAAACAACTCCCCTCACACTAGTAGGAAAATGGCCTAATGTGAAGCTCAGTAGTCCCGGTTTGCATTTGAACCAGCACTAATGTGACAATTAGTGTCGGTTCCAATGACTAGGCGGGCGACTCTCATTAGTACCAGTTTGTGGCGAACCTTTAGTACCGGTTCGTGCCACGAACCGGTACTAAAGAGGTGGTGGCAGGCTTTTGTCAGGCTGGGGCCCCACCAGCACCTTTAGTACCAGTTCATGCCACGAACCGGGACTAGAATGCACCTTTAGTCCTAGTTCGTCTAACCAATCGGTACTAAAGGTCTTCCTATATAAACCCCTTCGTCCAACCCGAGCGCTCTGTTCTTCCCCTTTCCTCTCCTCTGTTTTCTTCCTCTTACTCTCGAGCTTACACTCGATTTTTGCCAAAATTTGTGAAGATTTGAAGCCATCCCATCCATCCAAGTGATCACAAAGGTTAGCAACTTTGTCATTTCATCTCTCATTGCTAGATTAGCTCTTGCAATGCTCTGTAAGTATAGTGATTTGTGGGTTTTATTTTGGTATGAATTATATGTGGTAGTATTTGATTTATATGCAATTTGAGGTCAAAATAATTCTTAGTTTGCATATGTAGGTGTGGTTTACTTAGTACCTTCCCATCTCCATCCTAACCACCGTCGATCGCCTGCACCGTCTTGTCGCCAGCTCCACCTTGTGGTGAGCCTCTTGTTCTTATCTTTTTTATATAAAAAAATAATGTTTGTGTGATTTAGATATATAGTTACTTGTATAATTATCTTACCGTACATTGATTGTTATAAATAGTGCCATGGTTTTGATATCCGTCCCCGTTGGCCCTCGTTCGGGTTATGATTCAGATGTGGTATATTCTCTTCTATAACTGAATTTTGTGTTTATGTCAAATTATGCCCATCAAATTGACATACATATTTTTGTCTTGGAGGTATGTGAACCGGAAATTCCAACCGACCCTATTGTCGAGAGGTTAAACTTAGTTGAAAAATAAAATGAGTATTTCAAAGAAAAATTAAAAAGAATTGAGGGGGAGAAGATGGAATTGGAGTTGCATGTTGCCGATGTCATCGACGATCACAAGATCAATATGGAGAAAATGCGCATGAAGATTATAAAGATTAGAAAATGTGCCATCGATAGTGAGGCTTGGTATCATTATGCTGTTGGATCAATTGTTACCTTAGTTGCTATCTTGATCGCATTTGTTGGTGCATTTAAAATGCTTTAGCTAGAGAGTTATTTGTATGTTGCTTTATGAGAATAAGTGTTGTATGAACTTGTGTTATTTGGTCTTTTCAGTTGTCGGGGGAAACGACACCTACGGGATCACGAGGAATCCCTTTTGCTACGGTTGGCGGGCACGGGGCTGTGGAAAGAGCGGGATTGAGAGATCAACACATGGGGATTATCCAGATTCGGGCCGCAAGTGATGTGTATTACCCTACTCCTGTTGGTTTATGTTTACCTGGTGTTCTTGGACTATCTACAAAGCATGCAGGATCCAAAAAGTCCGAATCCTCTCTCAGTACGTCGCGGGCCTCCTTTTATAGACAAAGGGGCTACCACAGTGGCACATAGGAGGTAGAAAGCTATACAGTGGTCGAGTCTATCCTCTGGCACCGTAGGACAGACACATTTAATGCGCTGCCGACGTGTCCTTCTTGCTTTATCGAGGATGGCAAGGAAGCTTGTCCCAGCTATCGCCGCCTCACCTAGCTTCGACGCGCGTCCGAGCTGACGAGGCGTGTAGTGCCAGGCTGGCTGGCTGGCTGCTGAGTTGGTGCGGTGGCAGAGTCTTCACGAAGATCTGCATGCCACCACGCAGGTGCTTGCTGGGTTGGCACAGGAAGCCGATCACCACGCAGGTGCTCGCGCCTAGTTGGTGGGCTGGCAATTTGCCAGAACACTGTTGGATTCTTGGCGAGATGTGGGCTGGCTGCGGCCCATGGATGTCTTCGACAGCCTTGATCTTGTCGGGGCCCCGGCAAGGATGTTTCCATGGCATCGTGGTCGTCCCTGACAAGGATCTTGCCGAGGATCTTCGTCTTCTGGTTATCATCTAGTCTTGTATGCTTTTGGTCTTCACAAAGATCTGCATGCCACCATGGAGGCGCTTCCTGAGCCTTGGTCCCAATGTGGTTGAGGGCGTCGGAACTCTCAGGCTCAAGGGTGGCAGCCCTGCTGGTGTTGGGCAAGTTTCCCCGGCAAGGTTCTTGCCGGGGCTGTGGAGGCCGCCCCGGCAAGGCCCTTTCCGGAGGAGTTCTCCTCACCCCTCTGCTCTTTGTGTTTCTGACTTGGCGTTGCTCTGGCCGCCTTGCGTCTTTGCTTCCTCTGCCCCGCCAAGCGTGGCCAGGGGCGTGGGGTTGCGACTGCCCGTGCACAAGTAAAGGGGTACAAAATGGGCCCCTACTTTTGTACACCGACAGGAGCCCCCGGGCCTGGGCCACATATAAGCGCGGGGCATTATTGGGCCAGGCCCAGAACGCAGCACGGGCGCGCGTGTGGCGGAGTTTTTACTGCAGTAACTCCCTCGCTCACTGCGCTTCCCCATGACCCACGTTGAATGTGCGACGTGGGGGTCGTGCGTGGCGTGGGGGTCATGCGTGGGGCTGTTGCTACCCTCATGCGTCACATCGTAGTAAAGAGGCGACTCGCGCCTTCCCCATAAAAAGAGGAAAATGTAGGGGGCGGCTCATTTACCAAGTGGACTCGAGTCATGGCCTTCAGGGCGCCCGTGCCCCAAGATCACGGGGTGGAAAACGGACGCCTCACTCATCTCCTCAATTTCGGCTTGCTCGCCACGTGTCCCCCATGCCCCGAAGATGGTAGGCGATGGACGCGGGGGGCACGGGCCTTAAATGACGAGGCGGGGAACCGGGTCGTCGCTGGTTGGAGCAGCGGGTCGGTCTTGATTCCCTGCGCCCCTGGTGGCCGGATTGTTAAGTGGGGCGGCCGAGCCCCGGCCCCGCCCCTTTATAAGAAGGGGAGGGGGATGGAATCCCTCAACCTTTCATCATTCATCTTCTTCCACCTTGGCTCCTTCCTTCTGCTATGGCGAGAGGGTGCGTCGGCACTCCGATGGCGGCGATAAGGGTCTCTGCTCGACAGCGCGCCCCTCCTTCCCGAGAGCTCGTGGCAGTGGAGCCGGCCGTGAGAGGAAGGGGGAGGGGGCAAGGCCGAGGCCGTCGTGGCGCTCGGGGAAGAGGAGGATGGGCCAGCGCATCGGCCTCACCTCCGCCAGCGGCCCCTCACCCAATTGAGGGCCACATCGGGGACCAGCCCCGCGAGTTCGTCATTAGGCTGCACCGGCCAGTGCACCGCCGTCTTCGTCTCCCTACTCCGTTCGCTCGGGAGATGGAGCTCGGCCCGCCACAGGCTCTGAGGTTGCATATGAGGGGCTGCGGGAATGGCAGCATGCGGGTCGACGTCAACTTCCCCGCCCCTCACGTCATGTGTCTTCGTCACGGATGGAAGACCTTCGCTCGTGCCCACAGCCTGTCGGAGGATCTCGTTCTCCACTTCAAATTCATGGAGAACGGCCTGCTCTCCGTCAAGGTCTTTGGGCACTTGGGAACTCGCCTAAGGTGTTGCGTGGAGAGATCCTCCGATGATGAAGACTCCTCCTCAAGCGGGAGTGACGAGGAGGACAGTGACAGCAACGACGAGGGCGTCAAGCGAGAGGATGCCGACCCCGACTCCGATTGACCATGCCGCCCTCCTCCCTCGGGCACGTGCCCTGCCGAGGGTCTTCCTCGTCAAGCTCTCCATCGGTGCGTTCCCCGTCGCCTCCTTTTTTCCTTCACCTGTCGCACCTGGGAGGAAAGCGGCAAGAACAGGGATCACAGGGCACTTATCTTTTTTAGTTTTTAAGCCTGCCGGCACTTGTTAGATTTAAACCTTGTAATACCCTTGCTCATGTTTACATTCCGTACGAACTGTACCTGTTTGGTACGTATTAATGAAAAAGGGTGCTTGCCGGGTTCTTTGCGCGTGAGAGAGGCCCTTGCCAAGGAATGAATCCTTGTTATTTTTAATATAAACATTGTTGCCCGGCAACAGGCCTTGCCGTCCCCTCACTTCATTCACGACCATACTCACGCTCTCGGTGGAGGCAGGGGCGAAGTAGGGTTAGGCCCCTTGTTTGCTTCCTTGTCACTGCAACTACAACCAAGTTCCGGCCCAGGGAATAGTTCTTGGTCACAGGAAAGGGGTAGCACGGTGGCCCAGGAATAAACGAGGCTTCATACGTCCCAATTCCATACGGATACGCATAACAGGGGATAAAGGACTTATCTGAATCTGCAGCCCCCGGCAACCTTGGCTTGCCATGGTCGGGTGCTTGAATCTGCAGCCCCCGGCAATGGTTTGCCGGGGTCGGGGATGTCGATCTGTCTCCCCGCCTTTAAATTGCTTGGCAGAAACGCCTGTGCAGCCTGCGAACCAAAGGAAGGACTGGAAAGGACGGAAAGACACACACCCGACCTCTGTGCTAGGGGTTAGTTGCCGCTGAGCACTATCAACCCTATCAAAGAGAGAGACTTAACCTAGCATGCATGCTAAAACTTAGGGCACCGGCGCTTCATTTATTTATGCTCGGGGTCTGCGCCTGGCTCTGTACAAAGGGTTACATGCCTCGTTGGCAAGGCTTGTACAAAAGGTGGTTTGCCGAGAGGCCTGGCAACGGCGCCTCATGGGTAAAACTTACGAAGATGTTTGATGTTCCAGGAGTTGCTCATTGGGACACCATCTTCGGTCTCTAGGCGGACTGCGCCAGGCCTGGTGACTCGTATTACCCGATAAGGGCCTTCCCACTTTGGCGTCAACTTGTTGGAATTCTTGGCCGGTGAGCAGCGTCGAAGAACAAGGTCGCCTTCCTCAAGACTTTGGGCATGAACCTTGCGGCTATGGTAGCGGCGCAAGGCTCTGGTAGCGCAGCTCGCCTGACCGCCCAAAGACGATCTTCCTCAAGGAGCGTCGCGTCATCTTGCCGCAACTGCTCTTTCTCAAGCTCGTCATAAGCGAGCACTCGACGTAACCCGTATGTGATTTCCGTGGGGAGAACTGCTTCTGCCCCGTATACCAGGGCAAAGGGTGTCTGGCCGGTGGCTCGATTTGGCATCGTTTTGATCAACCAAAGAACCATCGGCAACTCATCAATCCAGTGCCTTCCACACTTGTGCAGCCTGTCAAAAGTCTTTGTCCTCAGGCCTCGCAGTACTTCAGCATTTTCCCTCTCCGCCTGGCCGTTGCTCCATGGGTGTGCCACTGAAGCGAAACAGACCTTGCTACCGAGGCCCTAGATGTATTCCATGAAGGTGCGGCCTGTGAACTGCGTGTCGTTGTCGGTGATGACCCTGTTCGGCACACCAAAACGGCAAACTAGCCCCTTGAAGAACTTGACGGCTGACTGTGCTGTCACCTTCCTCACTGCTTCCACTTCGGGCCACTTTGTGAACTTGTCGATTGCGACGTACAAGTACTCAAAGCCCCCGATAGCACGGGGGAAGGGGCATAGTATGTCGAGCCCCCGGACCGAAAATGGCCAGGAGAGAGGGATTGTTTGAAGGGCTTGAGTTGGTTGATGAAGCTTCTTCGAATGGAACTAACACGCTTCACACTTGGTTACTAGCGCAGCTGCATCCTGGAGGGCTATGGGCCAGAAGAAACCTTGTCGGAATGCCTTGCCGGCAAGGGCCCTTGACCCTATGTGGGAGCCACAATACCTCCATGTATCTCTGCCAACAGCTCTAGTCCGTCCTCTCAAGGAATGCACTTCAGCCTGACTCCGTTTGGCCTCCTTCTGTATAGGGTATCATCCACAAACTGGTACATGTTGGACCAACGGGCTACTTTCTCTGCTTCTTCCTGCTCATCGGGGAGCTCTCCTATTTGGAGAAGCGAGCGGTGGGCTGCGCCCATCTTTGGAGCACAGGGCTCGGCAGCAAGGACCAAAGGCACATCTTGACCGCAGGATCGGCTGCCTCTATGGTTAGGGCACAGGGCCCGTCGGAGATGGTGCCCTCGGCAAGCTTGGGGTACCCGGCAACCTCCTTGTCGGTGGCTCCTGGGAGCTCGGCGGGAAGGTACATGCAGGGGCTTGTCTTCCTTCGCTTGTTCTGCCCTGCTGATGGCTCTATGGATGGTTGTATTAACTGAAGTACAAAGGTACCTGGTTCCACAGGCAACTTGAGGGCAGCGCGTTTCGACAGGTCGTCGGCAATACTATTCTCCGCTCGAGGAACATGTTCTGCCTGTAGGCCGCCGAAACGTTCTTCCAACTTCCTCACTTCATTCACGTAGGCCTCCATCAATGGGCTCTAGTAATCCTTGTTGACTTGCTTGACGGCGAGCTACGAATCACCTCTGATGATGACTTCTTGATTCCGAGGTCTGCCGCGATCCAGAGGCCGGCAAGCAACCCCTCGTACTCCGGCATGTTGTTCGTTGATTTTTCCCGGGGGAAGTGCATCTGGATTACGTACTTGAGGAGCTCTCCGGTGGGTGCAACGAGTAGCACGCCAGCACTAGCACCTTGGAGTGAGAAAGCTCCGTCAAAGTACATAATCCACTCACTGCTCGTCTCCTTGCCGAGAAGGGTGGTCTCTTGAATCTCCTCATCGGGCGTTTTGGTCCACTCTGCTATGAACTCTGCCAAAGCTCGGCTCTTGATCGTTGAAGTACTTTCAAACCTGAGGCCAAAGCTCGACAGCTCCAATGCCCACTCCACAATCCTCCCCGTCGCATCTGGGTTGTGCAAAATTCGTTGCAAAGGGAGGCGGGTGACGACGGTGATCTCGTGCGCTTGGAAATAGTGGCGCACCTTTCTCGAGGCCATGAGAAGCAAGAAAAGCAGCTTCTGCATCCCAGAATATCTTGACCTAGCCCCCTGCAAGAGGGAACTGACAAAATACACTGGGTGCTGCACCATCTTCTTCTTCTGTCCCATTTCTCCCATCTGCTCAGGCTCTGTCCCGCCGGGTTCGGGCCTTGCCGGGGGTTCTGGTTTGCCGGCGCCAGGCTCTGCCGGGGATGGCCCCGACCCGTCATCTGACGGCTCTGCTGCAACTGTTGCTTCTCCCTCAGGTTCCCTGTGTGCCACCAATGCAGCACTGACCACTTGATTCGTTGCTGCTAAGTACAGCAACAACGGCTCCCGTTGTTTAGGCGCGACTAGTATTGGCGTGGAGGAGAGGTACTTCTTCAAATCTTGCAGTGCTGCCTCTGCCACCGGAATCCATTTTACTGGACCCGCCTTTTTCAAAACTTTGAAAAAGGGGAGGGCGCGCTCAGCAGATTTGGAGATGAACCTACTCAGGGAAGCAACGCAGCCGGCGAGCCTACGGACGACTTTGACCCATTTTGGCGCCTCAATCTACTCGATCGCTTTGATCTTGTCAGGATTTTCTTCGATCCCGCGTTGAGACACAAAGAACCCGAGAAGTTTAACGGAGGGGACACCGAACACGCACTTATCTAGATTGAGCTTGAGGTTCATCTTGCGCAGGTTTGCGAATGTTTCTTCTAAATCTTGCACGAGCGTGGCCCTGTCCTTGGTTTTGACCACTATGCCATCCATATAAGCTTCCATATTTCTTATTTCTATGTAGGTGGGGCTCAAAACCAATCTGGCTGCTCGGGCAAATGTCAAACTAGCGCTCTTCAACCCGAAAGGCATTCGTACAAAACAGTATGTACCACATGGGGTGATGAACGCGGTCTTCTCTTCGTCTTCCTTCATCATGAAGATCTGGTGGTACCCTGAATAGGCATCGAGGAATGACAGCAGGTCACACCCGGCAGTGGAGTCTACAATCTGTTCGATGCGTGGCAGAGGGAAATGATCCTTTGGACATGCTTTATTGATGTCTGTGTAGTCAATACATAGCCTCCACTTCCCATTTGCCTTACGCACCACCACCGGATTAACCAACCACGTGGGGTGGAGTACTCCTCTTACCAGGCCTGCCGCATCCAACTTCCTGATCTCTTCAATGATGAACTCTTGTCGCTCCAAAGCTTGCTTCCTGGCCTTCGCAGCGGGCGTAGCGTGAGGACAGAGCGGCAAAATGGTGCTCAATCACCTCCACAGGAGCGTCGGGGATGTCGGATGTTTGCCATGCAAATACATCGACATGCGCCTGAGGAAAACAGCAATGGCGCTTTCCTATTTCTTTGTCGAGGGTGGAGCTTATAGTGAAAGCCCCGCCCGTGTCGTCCTCCTTGACGGACACCTTCTTGGTTTCTGGTGGTGCAGCCTTAGACTTCTTGTCATGCCGGTGGAGCTCTCTGGCACGTCCTCAATGGGAGCACAACACTCCGAAGAGGTGCGCTTGCCGGAGTGGGTGCAAGAGGTCTTGCCCGAAGAGATCTTGCCGGAAGGAGTCTTGCCGGAAGGAGTCCTGTCGGCCTTCTTACTCCCTAGAGCTTCGGCGGCAGGAGCAAGTGCCCCGACAGTTGCTGCAACTGCCTCTCGGTAGAGTTGGTCGGCGCAGATGAGCGTGTCTTTCTTGTCAGAGGGGACGGTGATGATGATCAGCGGCCCCGGCATCTTCAACGTGTTGTAGGTTTAGTGGGACGCCGCCATGAACTTGGCCAGCGCTGGACGGCCAAGGATCCCATTGTACGGCAAGGGGATCTCGGTGACATCAAAGACGATCTTCTCCATCCTATAGTTCAGCTCGCCCCCAAACATAACGGGCAGCATGATTTTTCCTTTGGGCTGGCTCCTTCCCGGTTTGACCCCTTGAAACGGGTCCATCTCTTCGAGGTCTCCATCAGCAATCTATAGCTTCTTGATCACAGCAGGCGAGATCAAATTCAGACCGGCCCCACCGTCAACCAGCACTCCGGTCACCTTGAGGTTGCGTATTGTTGGTGAAACCAACAACGGCAAACACCCGACCGCAGTTGTGCGGTCAGGGTGATCCTCGGTGTCAAAAACGATGGGCGTGCGGGGCCACTTCAGTGCCTTCTGGGCATCGAACGACGGCTCCGCCGTAGTGACCTCACGCGCCCACTGCTTCAGCTGGCGGTGTGAGGTGTGCAACGAGGCGCCACCGTCGACGCACATAGCCTCTATAGTATACGGAACTTCGTGCTTTCATGGGACTCGTCGTCCTCGTCGTGATCATCTTCCTCCTCTTTCTTGTCACGGCCCCGAGCGGGCCTCTCTTGTTGGTTATCTTTGCCGCGGCGACACCCTTGGACGCCATGCTTCTTGCTGGATCCCTCAGCACCATCCTGACCCTTCTCCTTGTCTCACCTTTCATATTCAGCCTTCTGCTTTTCTACAAGCAGCTCAACTTCTCGGCAGTTCTGGAGGTCATGGCCCTTGGTGCGGTGGATCTTGCAGTACTGCTTGTCAGAGCCTCCTGGCTTGCCGGCAGCCGCTAGGGCCAAGCAGGTGGCACACTCGGCAACCTCCTTGCCGGGGTCGTCAGCCTTGGCCTTTTTGGCAGCGTCGAGCTCACCGGATCCCTCAACGGCAAGCACAGTCTTGCCCTTGCGCTTCCTCTTGTGGTGCTGGCCCTTCTTTGTCGGGGCGGCAGTGTCTTCATCTATGGAGTCGGTTTCCGCACCGGCGTCCTCGCCGGGGTACTTCCTCCCCTCTTCAGCTCGAGCACATCTATCGGCCAGAACATAAAGTTCGGCCACATCTTTGACCTTGTTCATCGCCAACTCTTCACGCATCTTGCGGTTGCGCACATTCTGATGGAATGCGCTGGTAACGGCGACAGGATGAACATCTGGGATGTTGTACTGCGCCCGACTGAACCTCTGTATGTACTTGCGCAGGTTTTCACCTTCTTTCTGGGGGATGATATGCAAATCGCTTGCCTGGCCATGAGCTTGGTGGCCTCCAGTGAAGCCGCCAACGAACTCATGACACAAATCAGACCAAGAAGAAATGGAATCCGCTGGCAAGTGCGTCAACCATGACATGACGTTGGGTTTGAGTGCCAACGGAAGTAATTGGCGAGCACCTTGTCGTCGCGAGCTCCAGCAACTTGCATCGCGATGGTGTAGATGCTGAGGAACTCCGACGGGTGGGTCTTGTCGTTGTACTTCTCGCCAACATCGGGTTTAACATGCGGTGGGAGGGCCACTGGAACCGCCGCAGCTCTCGGGTAAAGGCTGGACAACCCACCTCGTAAGGCAGGTCGCCGGGTGCCCCCGACGCCGGGTGGTCCATAGTAGGCCCCGCACGCCGATCTGACTGATAGCGCATCTCCCGTCGTCGTTCGATGGTAGTTCAAGCGTCTTCCTGGGCCCGTTCCCGAAGGACTTGACATTGGTCACAGCGGTTTCGCGGGTCGATCGACACTGTGGAAACGTTATCACCGACGTCGGGTCGACGGGCCGGTGGCTATTGTCGTGGCCGCAGGGGGGGGGAGTGCACCGTGGTCGCAGCGTCTCTGGTCCCCCCACCGCCGGCATGCACCGGCTCGTCAGGACGCCGGTGTGAGGGTCCCGTTGGGAGCGGCTCGTCTTTGTTGGCGAAGCTGACAAGGCTTCGGATGGTGGCTCTCCACTCGTCGAGCTTCTCCGCAGCAGGGGGAAGTTGAGGAAGCGATTGCACGCGCCAGCGCTTCTGCTGGCGTAGGCGGCGGCGAGATCTGCGTAGACCGTGACGCGCTCCGACTTCTAACCGGGTTAGAAGGGGCTCTGTCGCGGTCTCGCGGTCGCACGCCGCCTGCACCGGCGTCTGAGCGCGCACGCCGGCCTGGTTCGTCCTGTGAGTGGCGCACAGGGCTCTTTCCGCGGCGGTGCCCGGGGGCTCCGGCATCGCGGTGTTGCTCATCGCGGCTGGGAAGAAGCGGCGGGCGCAAGCTGGGGTGCTGTAGAGGCTGCTGCGCCACCTGTGGATAGCACGGCCCCGCCTCCGGACCCAGCGGCGCGTGGCTCGTCGTCTCGGATTCGGATGACGCCGCTCGCCTGGCTCCGGTCGCCAGAATTTTGTGGATGCTCACGGGCCACGTCTCCGGCCCCATCCGTGGCCACCCGGCCGCCTGCTCGCGCTGGCACGGACGGGCCGGCCCCGGACGAGCCGATCGCTGTGATCCCCTTTCTCTTGGGGGCCATGGTGATGATGAAGTCGGTGTGCTAACCTTCAAACCAGATTTTCACAGCCTGCGCCCCCTGTCTGGCGCGCCAAAGATGTCGGGGGAAATGACACCTACGGGGTCACTAGGAATCCCTTTTGCTACGGTTGGCGGGCACGGGGCTGTGGAAAGAGCGGGATTGAGAGATCAACACAGGGGGATTATTCAGGTTCGGACCGCAAGTGATGCATAATACCCTACTCTTGCTGGTTTATGTTTATCTGGTGTTCTTGGACTAGCTACAAAGCGTACAGGGTCCAAAAAGTCTGAATCCTCTCTCAGTATGTCGCGGGCCTCCTTTTAAAGACAAAGGGGCTGCCACAGTGGCACACAAGAGGTGGAAAGCTATGCAGTGGTCGAGTCTATCCTCTGGCACCGTAGGACAAACGCATTTAATGCGCTGCCGACGTGTCCTTCTTTCTTTATCGACGACGGCAAGGAAGCTCGTCCCAGCTGTCGCCGCCTCGCCTGGCTTCGACGAGCGTCCGAGCTGATGAGGCGTGTAGTGCCACGCTGGGCCGGGCTCTTGAAGTTGAATGCGGTGGCGTAGTCTTCACGAAGATCTGCATGCCACCACGCAGGTGCTTGCTGGGTTGGCCTGGAAGCCACATGTCGCCACGCAGGTGCTCGCCTAGTTGGTGGGCTGGCAGCTGCATGGGAACGGTGGTGGAGTCTTGGTAGATGTGGGCCTGGCTGCGGCCCCGCGGATGTCTTCGGCAAGAGTCTTGCCGGGCCCCCGGCAAGGGTGTTGTCGTGGCATCGTGCTTGTCCCCGGCAAGGGTCTTGCCGGGGGTCTCATGGGTATCCTTGGCAAGGATCTTGCCGAGGATCTTCGTCTTCTGGTTATCGTCTAGTTTTGTATGCTTCTGGTCTTCACAAAGATCTGCATGCCACCATGGAGGCGCTTCCCGAGCCTTGGTCCCAATGCGGTTGAGGGCACCGGAACTCTCAGGCTCAAGGGGGGCAGCCCTGCTGGTGTTGGGCAAGTTGCCCTGGCAAGGTTCTTGCCGGGGCTGTGGAGGCCGCCCCGGCAATGGCCTTGCAGCGAGAGTTCTCCTCGCCCCTCTGCTCTTTGTGTTTCTGGCTTGGCGTTGCTCTGGCCGCCTTGCGTCTTTGCTTCCTCTGCCTGCCAAGCATGGCCAGGGGCGTGGGGCTGCGACTGCCTGTACACAAGTAAAGGGGTACAAAATGGGCCCCCTACTTTTGTACACCGACATCGGTGCTATGTAATGAAGATGAGCCGGCATTGGATGTACGATGACCGATGCTCGCCCTAGTTCATTAATGGCATGCATACTTTTCTACTTGCAGCTGAGGCAAACAAGCGGGCAGATGGTTTTATGACTGGTCCATGTGCTGGTTGTAAGAATGATCAGAATTACTCTAAGTCAAGAACCATTCAGGTCCACCTGTTTGAGTACGGTTTCATGCCCCACTATAATGTTTGGACCAAGCATGGAGAAAGAGGGGTTATGATGGAAGATAATGAAGAAGAAGAGGACGACGACATCTATCCTGGCCATGGGTTCCCTAAATACGATGGTACAACAATGGGGGAAGAAGCTGAGCCGACAATGCGGGAAGAAGCTGAAGAAGAGGCATTAGATGAGCTCGCTGATGATCTAGGTCGGGCCATTGCCGAAGCAATGAGAAACTGCGCAAGTGAAAAGGAGAAGAAGAAGTTTCAGCTCATGTTAGAGGATCACAAGAAATTGTTGTACCCAAATTGCAAAGCTGACAAGAAAAAGCTGGGCACCACACTGGAATTGATGCAATCGAAGGCAGCGAATGGTGTATCTGACAATGGATTTGGAAAGTTGCTGATAATGTTTAAGAAGATGCTTCCAAAGGACAACGAATTTCCCGAGAGTATGTACGAAGCAAAGAAGGTTGTCTGTCCTCTAGGATTAGAGGTGCAGAAAATACATGCATGCCCTAATGACTGCATCCTCTACCGCAGTGAGTACGAGGATTTGACGTGTGCCTGGTATACGGTGCATTGCGCTATAAGATCAGCCAAGATGACCCTGGTGATATCGAGTGCGAGCGCCCCAGGAAGAAGATTCCTGCCAAGGTGATGTGGTATGCTCCAATAATACCATGGTTGAAATGTTTGTTCCAAAACAAAGAGCATGCCAAGTTGATGTGATGGCATAGAGAAGACTGTAAGAAAGATGGGAAGTTGAGAGTACCCGCTGACGGGTGGTAGTGGAGAAAAATCAAGAGAAAGTACTGGGAGGACTTTGCAGGTGATGCGAGGAACGTATGGTTTGGTCTAAGCGCAGATGGCATTAATCCTTTTGGGGAGCAGAGCAGCAACCATAGCACCTGGGCTGTGACTCTATGTATGTATAACCTTCTTTCTTGGTTGTGCATGAAGCAGAAGTTCATTATGATGCCAGTGCTCATCCAAGGCCCTAAGCAACCCGGCAACGACATCGATGTGTACCTAAGGCCATTAGTTGAAGAACTTTTACAGTTGTGGAATGGAAAAGGTGTACGTGCGTGGGATGAGCACAAACAGGAAGAATTTGACCAACATGTCTTGCTGTTTGTGACCATCAATGATTGGCCTACTCTCAGTAACCTTTCAGGACAGACAAACAAGGGATACCGCGCATGCACGCATTTTTTGGATGATACCGACAGTATATATTTGGATAATTGTAAGAAGAATGTGTACCTGGGACATCATCGATTTCTTCCGAGCAGGCATCCCGTAAGAAAGAAAGGCAAGCATTTCAAAGATGAGGCGGATCACCGGACGAAGCCTCACCACCGTACTGGTGATGATGTACATGATATGGTCAAGGATTTGAAGGTAATCTTTGGAAAGGGTCCTGGCGGACAATCTGTTCCAAATAACGCTAACGGACGCGCACCCATGTGGAAGAAGAAATCTATATTTTGGGACCTACCCTATTGGAAAGATCAAGAGGTCCGCTCTGCATTCGACGTGATGCACGTGACGAAGAATCTTTGCTTGACCCTGCTTGGCTTCTTGGTCGTGTATGGGAAGACAAAAGATACACCGGAGGCACGGGAGGACCAGCAACGTATGCACGGAAAAGACGGCATACATCAGGGTCATGCCAGCTACGCTCTTACCAAAGAAGAGAAGGAAATCTTCTTTGAATGCACCTTTCGATATGAAGGTCCCGTCGGCTTCTTCGTCGAATATAAAGGGAATAACAAATATGGAAGAGAAAAGTTCCGAACCTAAAGTCTCATGAGTGCCACGTGATTATGACGCAACTGCTACGGTTGCATTGAGGGGCTTCTACCGTAAAACGTTCGATTAGCCATTGTGAAGCTATGTGCATTCCTCAATGCAATCTCTAAGAATGTAATCGATCCAGAAATCATACCAAGGTTAGAGAATGATTTGGTGCAATGTCTTGTCAGTTTCGAGTTGGTGTTCCCACCATCCTTCTTCAACATCATGACGCACATCCTAGTTCACCTATGCGAAGAGATTAACATTCTAGGTCCTGTATTTCTACACAATATGTTCCCCTTTGAAAGGTTCATGGGAGTCTTCAAGAAATATGTTCATAACCGTGCTAGGCCAGAAGGAAGCATCTCCAAGGGCCATGAAAATGAGGATGTCATTGAGTTTTGTATTGACTTTATTCCTGACCTTAAGCCGATTGGTGTTCCTGAATCATGGCATAAGGGCAGACTGGGTGGAAATGGCACACTAGGACCGGAACAAATAATATGTATGGACGGGCATTCTCTCACTCAAGCACACTACACAGTTCTACAAAATTCCGCCTTGGTGGCTCCGTATAAGGAGGAACACAAGAATTTTCTACGCTCCAAACACCCGGAGCAGTCTGACGACTGGATTACACGTGAACAAACGGGGACTTTCGCCGGTTGGTTGCAGACATGTGCCATGCATGACGCCGCTGTTGAAGATGATATGTACTTGCTGCCCCAGTTACCATCTTCGAATATAATGACTTTCAAAGGGTACGAGATAAATGGGAATACATTTTACACGATCGCCCAAGATAAGAAGAGCACCAACCAAAACAGTGGTGTCCGCTTTGATGCAGCAACCAAGAGGGGAAAGGACACATATTATGGTTACATAGAGGAGATTGGGAACTTGACTATGGACGTGGTTTGAAGGTCCCTTTGTTTCGGTGCAAATGGGTCAATATGACACGAGGCGGGGTAACGGAAGACCCGTAGTATGGAATGACAACAGTGCATCTCAACAATCTTGCATATGCAAACGAACCATTCGTCCTAGCCAATGATGTGGCGCAGGTTTTCCATGTGAAGGACATGTCTACCAAGCCGAGAGAAAGAAAAGATAAGGAAGCGAATACATCATACGATGAGCCAAAGCGCCACATAGTTCTTTCAGGGAAAAGAAACATCGTGGGAGTGGATGACCAGACAGACATGTCAGAAGATTATGAAAAGTTTCATGAAATTGCTCCCTTCACATTGAATATTGACCCGAGCATCCAGTTAAATGATGAAGATTGTACATGGTTACGGCGCAAAGGGACACACGCGAAGAAAAAGTTTCACAACCAAAGATCCCACTCTGGGATGTGATCGGCTTCACTGTCATCACTTCCTTCTCTAGTGATTTTCTGGACATATATGTCTAGAAAAGTCCCACTTTGGACAAACTGTAGGGAATCTTCGTAATAGTTAGGGTGTTTATGTGTTTTGGCATTTGAAACGTGTACTTTTGTGCTTCGGACAAACGTGTACCTTTCTGTTACAAAGGCATTTCATTTTTTTGAACTTATTTCAACTCCAGAATTTTTGTGCGTTCAGTATGCACCATTCAAAGCCACGTCATCAACTTGGAACCCTTTCTGACTTCATTTTCTATTTTTCATGCATTTACTGATTTTTTTAGCTAAATGACCTAGAAATTGAAAAGCACTGTATGAACTCTGAAAAGGTTGAAAGTTGGCATGCTATCATCATTTCACCCACATAGCATGTGTAAAAAAGCTAAGAGGGTTACGCAGAAAACTGGATGCACTTCGTGTACAAAATGGACAATCTCTTTCGAAGTATCAGGGTTTCGGACGAAAACTCATCCGTTACAAAGGCATTTCATTTTTTAACTTATTACAACTCCAAACTTTTTGTGCATTCAGTATGCACCAGTCAAAGCCATGTCATCAACTTTCAACCCTTTTCGACTTCATTTGCTATTTTTCATGCATTTACTGATTTTTTAGCTAAATAACCCTGAAATTGAAAAGCACTACAAATGAACTCTGAAAAGGTTGAAAGTTGGCATGGTGTCATCATTTCACCCATGTAGCATGTGCAAAAAAGTTGAGAGGGTTACGGCAAAAACTGGATGCACTTCGTGTACAAAATGGACAATCTCTTTCGAAGTATCAGGGTTTTGGCCGAAAACTCATTTGTTACAAAGGCATTTCATTTTTTTTACTTATTACAACTCCAAACTTTTGTGCGTTCAGTATGCACCATTCAAAGCCACGTCATCAACTTTCAACCATTTCTGACTTCATTTGCTATTTTTCATGCATTTACTGAATTTTTTTGAGCTAATTGACCCTGAAATTGAAAAGCACTACAAATGAACTCTAAAAAGGTTGAAAGTTGGCATGGTATCATCATTTCACCCACATAGCATGTGCAAAAAAGTTGAGACGGTTACGGCAAAAACTGGATGCACTTCGTGTACAAAATGGATAATCTCTTTCGAAGTATCAGGGTTTCGGACGAAAACTCATCTGTTACAAAGGCATTTCATTTTTTTAAACTTATTACAATCTAGACTTTTTGTGCATTCAGTATGCACCATTCAAAGCCATGTCATCAACTTTCAACCCTTTGTGACTTCATTTGCTATTTTTCATGCATTTACTAATTTTTTTGAGCTAAATGACCCTGAAATTGAAAAAGCACTACAAATGAACTCTGAAAAGGTTGAAAGTTGGCATGGTATCATCATTTCACGCACATAGCATGTGCAAAAAATTTCAGAGGGTTACGACAAAAATTGGATGCACTTCGTGTACAAAATGGACAATCTCTTTCGAAGTATCAGGGTTTCGGACGAAAACTCATCTGTTACAAAGGCATTTTTTTAAAATAACCTAAGTATTACCAAATTGAATATAATGATAAAACACACCAATATTAACATAAGAAAAAAGAATCACTCAAAAATCTATTTTTAAAGTAAAGTTATTCACAAACTACTGATTCACACAAATTTTAGATAATTCAAATTTAAACTATTCAAATTTGAAAACCACTCGCACTAACAAAAAGTTTGTAAATCTTTGTACCTAAAGCAAAAATATTTACAAAGAAACTTTAAATACAGCGAAAAACAACTTAGAAATAAATAAAAGAAAATAAATAAAGCAGAAATGAAAAAAGAAAAAAACTAAATAAAAAAGCCCGCCTACTGGGCCACAACGGCGTGCATACGACTAGAAACCCAACCTGTAGTTGGGCCAGGATGCGGGCCCGCTAGCCCGGTAGGCCCAATAGGGCAGCAGAGGTTCATTAGGCCACAAGGGCCTGCTTAGAGAGGAGCTCGAAAGAGCTACCACACTAGGGCTTATAAACCAGTGCGGACGCCCCTCGGCTAGCGAGGTGGGACTAAACTTGCGCCACCGCACCTGCGCCACCGCACCCCTTTAGTACTGGGTCGTGGCTCTAACTGTACTAAAGGGGGGGTCTTTAGTACCGGTTGCAACCACGACCCAGTACTAAAGGGGTGCGCTTCCCGCCGCTAGGCCTGGCCAAAACAGACCTTTAGTACCGGTTGGTGGCTCCAACCGGTACTAAAGGCCGATCCTATATATACAACACTTCAAAAAAAATCAGTTTTCTTCTCTTCTTCCTCTTCTTCAACCTCTGCCCCGTCGTCTTACCCGTCCCGTCCTTGGCCCGTCCCGTCACGTGCCGCCCGGCCGTCCCCATCATCGCCGCCCATTGTCGCCTCGCCTGCCGGTTGATAAGCCTATTTGTGAAGACTCAGGGCCTGTCGCGCGCCATGGCCGCCCTCACACACACACAGAGTACACACAAACACACACACACACACACACATTTTCTTAATTATTTTCTATTTTTAGTTTTTTATACTTTTAGTTATAGAAATGTTAGATTAATGTCAAAGTTTTAGATGAATTAGATTAATGTTAAATGTTAGATGAATTAGATATATTAATGTCAAATGTTAGATGAGATAGAAATGTTAGATTAATGTCAAATGTTAGATGAATTAGATATAAATGTTAGATGAATTAGTTTTTTATACTTTTAGTTATAGATGAATTAGATGTATTAATGTTAGATGAATTAGTTTTTTATACTTTTGTCAAATGTTAGATGAATTGGCTAGATATATAAATGTTAGATGATCATATAGAATTTGTATATAAGAAATCATAATAATCCAATCATTTAAAAAATGTTACATTTGCATATATAGAATTTTTTCTCGACGTGAACGATGCCCGACCCGCATCCTCGCCGTCGACCCATTCGCGATGACGTCTTGCTTCAGAGGAGCCATGTCCGGGACTGGGCTCCGCCGGGCTGGCACTGGGAGGTGCTACCTTCAGGGGGGCGCCGCTTGGTGAGGAACCCGGCCCTGGGTCTCGTCGTCGACCCGGAGCTCCTTTGGTGGCGTTCACATGGGCCACTTTCGGTGCGGAGGGAGCCGGCCCCACCAGAGGTGGTACGTCGCCGTGTCAGAGAGGAGGACGAGCACGTCCGTCACTACATGGCTGCTATGGACGTCAGGTTCTCCAATACCTGGCAGGTTCTTCAGGGATCTCACCCGAGCTATGATCATGTGATGGTTCCTTCTCTTTGGGTGTCCACCGCCCGTGCCTCAGGAACATGAGTGAACTAGATTATTCGATAGTATTTGATCTATATTAGCTAGCTAGTGATGTATTCGATAATATGCGAGACGATGTATTCGAGATTATATATATTATTCAATAATATTCGAGACGATGTATTCGAGATTATATATATCATTCGATAATATTCAAGATGATGTATTTGAGATTATATATATTATTCGATAATATTCGAGACGATGTATTCGAGATTATATTCGATGATGCATATTATGTACTATGATTCAGTTTTTTCCTTATTGATTACTTGCATGCATTGTAATTTGAATACTAAATTGTTTTATATTTCTTCTGGATTAGTTAAATAAAAGCTATGGACAATACCGGCAGAGAAGGAGAGGAGGCCATGTTCAACATCATACGCTCATCCCCTCGCCCAGATGAGTTTGAAGAAGATGACGGCTCGCAATATCTGAACCCTACTGGTGAGGGTATGATATTTGATGAAGACGAACGAATAGATGAAGTCCGGAACTATGATTATGATGACGAAGAAAATGTTGATCTTGAAATAACAAAGACCGGCGAGGTATATTTATATAAGCAGGCATCTGGTGATCATCACATGTTTTAAATGATTTGTATATGTATTAACGAATCGATCTTTGTTCTTTCAGCCCCTTAGATCGAGAAAATCTTCTACAGGCAGCAGGACAGTGCAAGGCCCGGCCAAAAGTTGAAGGATGGCATAAAGTACAACATCGATGCCATCAAACATAATGGCGAACCAAGCGAGCCTAAGAAGAATGCAGGCAAGTTCATTCGTCAGTGCGGAGTTCTTGTGACGGACCAAATCCCGATCTCCATTCAAGAATGGAAAAAGCCAGCAAAGGAACATCCAGGTCTTACTTTTGTCGACCAAAGAGCAAAAGATCTGCTTTGGGGATCTCTCATGTCACATTTCACCCTACCAGATCATTGCAGATTCAGATGTGCAGGAAGTCAAGGAAGCTGCTCTTAGGAAGATGGCGGTTGCATTCAACAACCACAAGAAAAGTATAAGGGCCAAGTACGTCGAAGGAGGAAAGAAGACTCCAAAATTACGAGAACACCGGAGAAGCAAAGAGATCACTGGCCCTCTTTCGTGAAATTCAAGGAATCGGAATTAGCTAAGGAACGATCAAGAATAAACAAGCTTAATGCCGCGAAAAAGGAGCATTACCATAGGCTGGGGCCAGGCAGCTACGTGGTGGCCCGGCCTAAGTGGGATAAGTCTGAGCAAGAGATGGTGGATGCAGGGGTCACTCCAGTTACATTGAGCTGGTCCCCTAGGTGCAGGAATTGGTTCTATGCGCATGGGGGGACGTTGGACCCAAAGACAGGCCAGGTTCTGGAGAAGGCAAGTCTTAAAGGAGCCGACCTCAAATTACTTGTTGCAATAGAAGAGGCTCGAACAGGGGTGTTCACGCCCAACAGAGAGAATGACGAGCTTACGCGTGCCCTGGAAAATCCTAAACACCCGGGAAGAACACGAGGCAAAGGCGTTGTTCCGTGGTATGAGGGGTTTGCGGACTGGAACACCGACTACATAAGCCGTGCGAGAAAGAAGATGGAGGAGGAGAAGAAGAGGAAGCTGGAGGAGGAGCAGAGGAAGCAGGAAGCAGAACGCCTTCAAGGGCTAGAATCAGCGCACGCGGAGTCGGCACTCCAATTCCAGCGGCAGCAGCAGATCGACTCACTTTGCCAGGAAAGGGGGTCTCAGCAGCGGCAGCAGCTAGCGAATCCAGCATTGGATAGCATCATCCCATCCATGCCGATAAGCAACGTGGGTTCCGCCCCGGGCAATGAGGCACTGTTGAATAGATACCTTGTGGATGACGTCATGGATAACACTAATTGTGAGCTACACTTCAAAATGAATAACATATCCATGAAGGTGGCGGACGCCGTTGCTTATATAAACCCCCCCCCCCCGAAGCAACCTTCCATTGCAACCCGATTCCAGCTGGCTATGCTCGTGTCGTGGTTGATGAAGTGGTGGCACAATATTCGCGGCTAGAGCTTGACATTCCTAGAGGTGACGACGAGCACACACTGGGAGAGGTCATACATCGTATCAGTCTGTCGAGAAAGGATTGCATCATCTTTCCAAGGCCACCGACACCGCGTCAGCCGACTCCACCTCGAAGTCCGCCACCGTGTTAGCAGACTCCCGCTCCTCCAAGTCACGAGCCACCGCCTTAGCAGAGTCTTGCTCGTTCATGTCTGCCAACGCGTCAGGCCGCTCCTCCTCCTCCAAGTCCGGCACCGCCTCAGCCCACTCCTCCTCCACCAAGTCCGACAACGCGTCATCCTACTCCTCCTCCTCCAAGTCAGGCACGTCATCCGCCTCTGCCGCCTCAGCGGGCTCAACCACGTAAGCAATAGCATAAGAGAGCCGCCACAGCTATGGTGGCTAGCGGTACATGTAAAGGTACATGAGGCAGGCGATTTCAATTTGGTCCAAGCCTAGCACCTCTTCCGAAGAGGCCTTACGACATGACTCCCGAGGAAAATGAAGTGAATGCCAAGCCCAAGTGACGGCCCATTTTGGACCAAAACCGCCACCGCCGCCAAAGGAGAAAGTGCCTGAGCATGTCGTTGACCACTTCATTCATATGGCTCGAGCACCAGCTCCCAAGCTAGGGTGTGACGCACCCGATTCGATCGTACACTAATCATACACGCAAACGTGTACGATCAAGATCAGGGACTCACGGGAAGATATCACAACACAACTCTAAAAATAAAATAAGTCATACAAGCATCATAATACAAGCCAGGGGCCTCGAGGGCTCGAATACAAGTGCTTGATCATAGACGAGTCAGCGGAAGCAACAATATCTGAGTACAGACATAAGTTAAACAAGTTGCCATAAGATGGCTAGCACAGACTAGGATACAGATTGAAAGAGGCGCAGGCCTCCTGCCTGGGATCCTCCTAAACTACTCCTGGTCGTTGTCAGCAGGCTGCACGTAGTAGTAGGCACCTCCGGTGTAGTAAGAGTCGTCTTCGACGGTGGTGTCTAGATCCTGGGCTCAGCATCTTGTTGTGACAACCAGGTAAAATGGAAAGGGGGAAAAGAGGGAGAAAAGCACCGTGAGTACTCATCCAAAGTACTTGCAAGCAAGGATCTACACTACATATGCATGGGTATATGTGTAAAGGGCCATATCGGTGGACTGAACTGCAGAATGCCAGATTAAGAGGGGGATAGCTAATCCTGTCAAAGACTACGCTTCAGGCCACCACCATCTTGCAGCATGTAGAAGAGAGTAGATGGTAAGTTCACCAAGTAGCATCGCATAGCATAAACCTACCCGGTGATCCCCTCCTCGTCGCCTTGTTAGAGAGCGATCACCGGGTTATATCTGGCACTTGGAAGGGTGTGTTTTATTAAGTATCCGGTTCTAGTTGTCATAAGGTCAAGGTACAACTCCAAGTCATCCTGTTACCGAAGATCACGGCTATTCGAATATATAAACTTCCTTGCAGGGGTGCACCACATTACCCGACACGCTCGATCCCTCTGGCCGGGCACACTTTCCTGGGTCATGTTCGGCCTCGGGAGATCAACACGTCGCAGCCCCACCTAGGCTCAACAGAGAGGTCAGCACGCCGGTCTAAATCCTATGGGCGCAGGGGTCTGGGACCATCGCCCATTGCACACCGGCACGTTGCGTACGCGGCCGGATCAGACCTAGCCTCCCTTATACAAGAGTAGGCGTTCCAGTCCAATCCGGCGCGCGCCGCTCAGTCGCTGACGTCAAAAAGAGCTTTGGCTGATACCACGACGCCGGTTGCCCATATCTTGTCCAACATGGCGGTTAGTGAGTATAAGGTCAACGACCCAACTCAGATCAAATACCAAGATCTTGTTTAGTGTGTTAAGTGATGTAACCGCGGACGCCGACCAGGGCCAGGCCCACCTCTCTCCTAGGCGATCTCAACCTGCCCTGCCGCTCCGCCACAAAGTAACAGTCGGGGGCCAACGGGACCCAGGCCCACCTCCATCATCACACGCCCACCGGCAAGGCCCCGCTGCTCCATGCCGTTGAGACCCGCCGTTTTCGATGTGCCAGATGCCACGCCGTTCCTCCTTTGAACACCACCTGCTGCCACTGGTCCCATCCCCTCCGCCTGCAATTCCTCTAACCGAGCATCCAAATGTCCCAGGCGGCGCCTCCAAGAAGGGTACGACACTCGCAGTGGCGCCACCGCCCAATCGCAGGAGATTATGGGTTTTCACCCGGGCATGGTGTCGGGGTGGAGGGCAGGGACTGAGAGAGTCCTAGATTAGGGGGTCCTCGGACTGTCGGACTATATACTTTGGCCGGACTGTTGGACTATGAAGATACAAGATTGAAGACTTCGTCCCGTGTCCGGATGGGACTCTCCTTTGCGTGGAAGGCAAGCTTGGCAATTCGGATATGTAGATCTCCTCCTTAGAATCGACTCTGTGTAACCCTAGCCCCCTCTGATGTCTATATAAACCGGAGGGTTTAGTCCGTAGGACAAGGACAATCATAATCATAGGCTAGCTTCTAGGGTTTAGCCTCTACGATCTCGTGGTAGATCAACTCTTGTAATACTCATATCATCAAGATCAATCAAGCAGGAAGTAGGGTATTACCTCCATCTAGAGGGCCCGAACCTGGGTACACATTATGTCCCGCGCCTCCTGTTACCATCCGCCTTAGACGCACAGTTCGGGACCCCCTACCCGAGATCCGCCGGTTTTGACACCGACATTGGTGCTTTCATTGAGAGTTCCACTATGCCGTCACCATAAGGCTTGATGGCTCATCTTGTTGTCAAGGACACATCACTTCTGGGGGAGCCCTGGCTGTAGGCCAAACTCTCCGACTAGCCGGCTTCGTCATGACCGCCCGCTCGGTCGTTGCGCCGACGATGACCTCTCGGGTCATCAAAAACAGCCTCCACGTCGGCTCGGGATTCACCGAGCAGATGGATCCAATGGAGCTATCTTCCTTGAACGAGCTCTTGGATCGCATCGCTACCCTGGGAGTCGCCACGGACTATGATCGGGTCGGGCTTAAACCCGACCAAAGGGAGATTAACTCTCCGCCGGTCACCCATCATATAGCGGTGGTGGAGGAGCAATGCAGCTATTCTTACTCTATCTTGAGGACAAACTATGTCCGGATTCCCGAGCTCTCCGAGCCGGATACCCGTCTACGGGAGGACATGGCCCAAGCTTTGAACCTAGAATCAGACAGCGGGCCAGATCTATTGGGCAACATCCCGGAGCCCGAACTGCCAAGATCGGAAACTCCCTCGCCCCTGGGTCTCAGATCGGGTCAGGGTTCGGACCTAAATCTACCCACCCACCCAGATATAAGTGATCTTTCCCACATTAGACAAGAGCCCCAAGAGACAGTACATCACTATTGGGCCAGATTCCTCCTTGTAATGAGCAAGGTCAAGGACTGTCGCGAGGAAGACGCAATTTCATTCTTTTGCAAAAATTGCACGGACAAGGGAATCCTCAACGCCATAAGTCGCCGTGACATAGCACACTTTGCTGACTTGGCGGCCATAGTACGTAATCTTGTGTGATGGAAAGCGCTGAAAACCCAAACAAAATTCTGCAGGATCCTCCGGCTCTCACTAAACCCCGTCCGAACTAAAAGGGTGTACTCTCGTAAGTCACCCGATCCAATTACAAAGAAACAAAAGCCCACTTGAGGCGTGGAACCAGATTGGAGGGATGGCTCAATGGGCCATGCAAAATTCACAAGACAATGGATACCATGCCAACACATAGCCTTAGAGCATGTTGGATACTCCGGCAGGTGGCCAAGAGCGGCGAGGATATCCTCATCAACAATACAACAGAGCTCCATCCCATGGAAAATAACAATACAGTATTGACAGTCTTCGAGACCTTCGCCTCAAATAATAGGCGCAAGCGAGCACTCCACAGCCTTGCCGAAGTTTGCCACATGGCAGCAATAAATCGATGGAGCGATACGGCTATAACCTTCAATGCCAGTGACGAAATTCTGAACAGCCCGAGCACCAGCCGCCTTGGTCCTTAGTCCAATTGTGGACGGCTTCCGGCTCACTAAAGTGCTCATGGACGGTGGCAGTGGATTAAACCTCATCTATGAGGAGACTCTTCGAAAAATGGAAATAGACAAGAGCCGCATTGAGCGAAGCAGCACGACCTTCAGAGGGATTATCCCTAGTCGGGAGGCACGATGTGCAGGAAAAATCACACTAGATGTGGTATTCGGCACGCCGGAAAACTATAGGTCCGAAGAAATCACATTCCAAGTGGCCCTGTTCAGTAGCGGATACCACGCCCTTTTAGGGAGGGAGGCATTCACGATCTTCCAAGCTATACCCCATTACGGGTACATGAAGCTCAAAATGCCCCGACCCAATGGAATCATCACTCTAGCTAGTGATCCGGACATAGCACTAGCCCTCGAAGCGTTATCCGAAGCCCTGGCGGCCAAGGAACTAACTGCGCTCCAGTCCAAAGTGGACAGTGATACTCGACAAAAGACCCAAGTCCACCTCTTTTAAACCAGCGGGCGAAATAGTCAAATTCCAAGTCCACCCAACGGACCCTACAAAAAAAGCATCCATCGGGGCACAATTAAACCCCACAGTAGATGCCGCATTGCGGGAGTTCTTGCGCGATAATTGGGACATCTTCGCCTGGCATCCTTCAGACATGCCAAGAATCCCACGCAGGCTGGCCGAGCATAGCCTTAACATTCTAAAGGGGTTCAAGCCGGTCAAGCAGACTCTTCGGCGTTTCTCTGAGCCTAAGCGACAAGCCATGGGAGAAGAGCTAGCCAAGTTACTTGAAGCCGGATTCATTAGAGAAATAAAACATCCCGACTGACTAGCAAACCTGGTGATGGTACCAAAGAAGGACAAATCCTGGCGCCTATGTGTCAATTTCAAGGACCTTAACAAAGCTTGCCCTAAGGATCCCTTCCCCCACCCCCGCATCGATCAAATTATCGACGCTACCGCAGGACACGACTCATTGTGTTTCCTCGACTCATACTCTGGATACCATCAAATTAACATGGAGGAGTCCGATCAAGCCGCAACGGCATTCATCACTCCATACGACCCCTTCTGTTTTAACACCATGCCTTTCGGGCTCAAAAACGCCGGTGCAACCTATCAACGCATGATTTAGACATGCCTGGAAACACAAATTGGCAAAACAGTGGAGGCATACGTAGACGACGTGGTCATTAAAACCATACACGTCGAATCCTTAATAGACGACTTGAGGCTCACGTTCAAAAATCTCCGAACATATGACATCAAGTTCAATCCGGAAAAATGCGTTTTCGGCGTGCCCACCGGAAAGCTCTTGGGCTTCATCGTCTCAGGTAGAGGAATTGAAGCAAATCCGGCTAAAATCCTAGCTCTGTCACATTTGGCTATCCCAATAGACCTCAAGCAAATCCAGAAACAAACTGGATGCGTGGCTGCCTTAAGCCGCTTTATCTCCCGATTAGGAGAAAAGGCACTACCCCTTTATCGCCTTCTTCGGCCTTGACGAACACTTCGAGTGGACGGATGCGGCCACGGCCTAATTGGAAGAAATAAAGGCCGTTTTGGCCACCAACCCAATCTTGGCCACGCCAAATGTCGGCGAACCAATGCTGTTATATATAGCGGCAACACACCAAGTTGTAAGCGCAGTGCTCGTCGTCGAACGAGAGACGGACGGACACAAGTTCCCGCTTCAAAAGCCGGTATACTATGTATCCACTGTCCTCACTCCATGCAAATCACGGTACCCACATTATCAAAAGATAGCATACGCAGTCTTCATGGCATCCCGGAAATTACGACACTACTTTCAAGAGTGTTCAATTACGGTGGCCTCGGAAGTACCACTCAACGACATAATACATAACCGCGATGCCATGGGCCGAATAGCTAAATGGGCTATTGAGCTCCTCCCGTTCGACATAACATACAAACCACGGCGAGGCATTAGGTCACAAGTACTGGCCGATTCCATCGCCGAATGGACAGAAGCCGAACTCCCTAAAGAGTACGGCACGTACTCCAATTGGATCATGCACTTTGATGGCTCTAAGATGCTGGCTGGTCTGGGGGCATGCGCCGTCCTGACATCCCCCACCAGAGATACAGTCCAATACGTACTCCAAATATTATTCACAGATTCCAACAATGCAGCAGAATATGAGGCCCTCTTGCATGGTCTCCGGATGGCAGTCTCCATGGGCATTCAACGCCTAGAGGTGCGTGGGGATTCGAACCTTGCAATATCTCAAATAAATGGAGACTTTGACTCCAAGGATCAAAAAATGGCAGCTTACCGCAACCCCGTCCTCAAAATGTCAGCTCGGTTCGAGGGGCTCGAATTACACCATGTGGTCCGAGAAAACAATCAAGCAGCGGATATCCTCGCCCGCATCGGTGCTAAGCGCGACCCTGTCCCACCTAATATCTTCCTGGAAAGGCTGTTTAAGCCATCCGTGGTGTGGGAAGGGGAGACTGACAACAACAGTCCGGATCCGGCCACATCGCCAGATCCTGAACACTCTGACGTAATCGGAGGCTCTGCCACCGAAAGAACACCTTCGGCCCACGTGATTATGGCTGTCATCGCCCCGTGGACAGAACCCTTCTTGGCTTACCTAACTAAGCAAGAACTCCCTGAGGACCCAAACGAGGCACGTTGCATTGTGTGGCGGTCTAAAGCTTACAAGGTCCACGAGGGAGAGCTTTATAAGAAAAGCGCTACCAGAGTACTTCAAAGGTGCATCTCCAAAAAGGAAGGACGACAACTTTTGGCAGAAATTCATGTTGGACTCGGCGGCCACCACGCCGCAGCTCGGGCCCTTTAGGCAAGGCCTTCCGTACAGGTTTTTACTGGCCGACGGCCCGAGCAGAAGCACAGGATCTCGTTCAACGATGCGTCGGTTGCCAGCTTTTTGCAAACCAAGGCCATATGCCACCTACCGCTCTCCAAATAATCCCCATTACTTGGCCCTTTGTGTTCTGGGGGCTTGATATGGTAGGACCCCTTAAAGGGGGAAGCCATAAGAAAAAATACCTCTTGGTCATGGTGGATAAATTCACCAAATGGATAGAAGCCAAACCAGTTAAAACGGCCGAATCCGGACCAGTGATAGACTTCATGTCCGGGTCGTTACACGTTCTGGCGTCCCCACGGCATCATCACCGATAACGGCTCGAACTTTACAGCCGGCGGTAAAAATTTGGTGCAGCAACATGGGCATTAAGCTCGATTATGCTTACATCTATCACCCGCAAACTAACGGTCAAGTCGAACGAGCAAATGGTCTTATCATGAGCGGCATTAAACCCAGATTAGTGCGATCCTTGAAGGAATCAGATACGCACTGGGTAGAGGAGCTCAACTCCGTACTATGGGGGCTACGGACCATGCCGAATCGCACTACCGGATACACTCCGTTCTTTATGGTGTACGGTGCAGAGGCGGTACTGCCCCGCGACATCATTCATGACTCACCTCGAGTGTGCACGTACGAAGAGAAAGAAGTTGAGCTTAATCGGCAGGACAGTTTGGATGCCCTGGAGGAGGAGCGTGACGTGGCAAAAGCCCGCTCCGCATTCTATCAGCAACAGGCTCGACGGTACCAAAGCAGAGAAGTACGGGCCAAAACTTATAACGTTAGCGAACTTGTTCTACGCCTACCGGAGAAGAAAAAGAACAAGATCAAGCCCAAATGGGAAGGTCCCTTCATTATTGACAAAGTTCTGACTGGTGGAGCGTACCGTCTGCGGGATGCATCGGACAATCGACTCGAGCCAAACCCATGGAACGCGGCCAGACTCCGACGATTGTACGCCTAGTGCCGGACTCTGTGTTCGTCTCCTTACCTCCGTCAATTTTTTATATATATCTGTTACCTATTTTTTCTTTCTTTCTTCCCTTTTTTCTTCATGGCCTTAAAAGGTTAAATTGTGTTTTGACTGCACAGAAGCTTAATATAACTACTTTCCGGGCTCTATGCCCCACACATGTGTTACTTTTTCACATGAACCTTTTTTCGCCATTATATGCATTGATATGACTTAAGTTTTGGCCAAGCTGGGTTGCCTGGCTCTTGTGTTTATGCCCTACATTCCCGTTAATTCGGCTAGGGCATAAGGGGAGCACCTCTGCGATTGTTACTACCGGGTCAGCCGGATGTGTACCTCAGACTGGGTGAAGCCGAAAGCTATCATTCTTAAGGGAATATTCGGTCGGTGAACAAAAGATGAATTTTATTTATTGTAATACATGCCCCCAGATGTTTATATCCTGCGTCTCTTTTTGCAGTTCGGACATGCACACTAATGCATGCGTACCCAGGGAAAGGAACCCTTAACGGAACTATTCTCCATGGAAGATGTTTCTTACTATCCATGTAATATAACATAGCTAGTTGGGTACTTATGCATTTCAAGCACTTATGACCCCTACGCTTTGGTTTCCACGCGTGCCCGATTTTTCCATAGCGAGTGGGTATTCGGATACACTCGGACTGTCGGGTCCGGAGGTCGGCGAAAAGGTCCGCCATGACAAATGATTTACAATCCGGCTAGGGACAATATATGTCACTTGAAGTACACAGTCACTTAGACTGACTAAATTCTTCCTCTATACCATCCAATATGTTGTCTAGCCTACAATCCTGTTGGGAATACTTTGCGGCTAATTTCACCTGGTTATACACCAAACTGACGGGGATCTCTTTCCCATCAGACCCCACAGGTCCGACCTCGGCCATGTGGTTCGGTCGACAACAGTATATCGAGTCTTCACCATGGCGCAGGCTTCCCTTGCACCTTGTCGGCAGGCAGATATCTTCCATAATCGGAAGCGCCGCCGTGCTCCCTTGAGCACCTCCACGAGCTCCCCCATGCCTCCGGGCAGGGAGGCGGATGGCCACAAGGCCTAGGCAATGCCCTGCATCACCTGCCGAACTTGTTTGTGCAGTTGTGAGAGCTCTGGTAGAAGATCACCTGCAGACCCGGGCATCTCCTTTGCGGGACGACCCGTCAGCATACCTACAGATATAACTCTGTTAGCCGGTTTCTTCGCCGAATTCTATAAAGGTTCGTTCAAGCACTTACTAAAAATGCCGCGTCGAAGCCTCTTATTCTCCTTTACGAAATCGACAAAGTCGGGCCCGAACATCTTTCAGTTCAACGCCCAGCCGAATATTGGCATCTTGGAGATCATTCTTCTCCCTCCTAACCTGCTTAAGCACACGCTCGCCAGCCTTTAACTGTCATTGAGCATGTTGCTCATCCCCTCGCACGACCTCCAGATTCATTCCGGGATCATCTGCAGAATCTATTGTTAGATTTGCATGCATGCCGCATACTAACCGGTACATGTCATTATTTTTGATAGAGACAAGTGTTACCAGAGGGGGCCTTCTCGGACTCCTTCATTGCGGCAACTGCGGCCCGTAGCTGGGCTTTGCACTCTTCCAGCTCTTGAGACAACTGGGTATTCCTCTCCGTAAGAACCTACACAAATAATGATCCTTAAATCAGTTGTGTCAACTGTTTCAAGTCTCAGGGGCTACTGATATACATAATTATCAGAATTTCTTACCCGTATATCCTTTACACTCTTGGTCCATGGCTCGCAAGACCATTTTGAGCAGCTTCGGATGTACGTGTCTCCTGAGTTGAAGGCATCGAACGCCTCTTGAGAGAAACAAGCGTCACGGAGTATGGCCCGGCGACGCCTGTGATTCATGGCACTCTCCACTTCGGAATTCGTAGCGGACAGCCTGTCCGCATCCTTTGTAGGAGGAACAACCGGTGTTGGCCCCACGTTAGCGTCCGCCTCTAAGTCCGGCGCTGGAGCCCGGCTGGTGGAGGCGTGGCCGGCAGGCTCTCCGGATATAGTCCGGCGAGCATTTTTCCTGCCAGGAACCATGGATGTTATTATATTTTAAAAGACGACAACCATGGAGCGGGGTTATTTTTCACACCTCTGCGACGGGGTCTCAGTCCTGCCCGCCTTCCTTTTAAGCCTACCCGGTTCCGGCGCCCCTTGTTGGTGAGTCACTGCGGGTTCGGCATGGCGTCCCAAGGACCTTCCCCGTAAGATACCATATGTGTGCGGTAGGTGAAGTGCGAAAAAGGGATCCTTCTCGGAAGTTGGGACTCAGGTTTTACTTACATGCGACGCAGGGAGCAGTCCAGGATAATCGGCTATGATGGCCACCAAGGCACCGTCTTGGCTTAATTGATAGAATGTCCTGTCGATGAGCTCCACAAATGTGTCCGGATCTTCTTCGAGTCTGGGGTCGAGGGCCCGGTCAGGGTCCTCTGGTTGTGGAGGCGGGCTCTAGACCTCCCTCACAGCTTTTCGCAGTTCCTGCTATGAAATAGCAAGGTAAATACTTATGACGAAGAATGCGGGAAGGATCAAAGTAAAAAGTAGCAGCTCACCCAGTTTGGGGGGTTGTACATGGAGAATCCGTCCCGTGGCTTAATGCGGATGAACTCCTCTTCCTCTCCTTTATATAAGCCGGACAGTATTTTCGCTAGAGCAGCGACGGAGTCCGGTCCCTTATGACCGCAGCGGATGGCATCGTCTTCTCCATTGAAGTTCCACATGGGTTGTCCCCGATATTAAAGTGGCTGCACCCCCCGCATTATACATATTGACATAACCTCGATTATTGTCAATCCTGATTTGGCCAGCATTTTTATCCGGCTCATCAGGTAAAGGACTTCTCTGTTATCTTCCTCCTGGGGGCTCCGAGGGCGCCCGGTATGGCGTTCTTCAAAGGCGTTGTCAAACTCGGGAAGGCCCACGGATAGGGTCAGGAAGGGGCGTCCTCCATATAAAACCACTCGAAGACCAGTCTTGGATGTCTTCTTCGAATCTGCAGACGGTATCCGGTCCCGGCTATGCGCCATATCTCGGCTCCGCCTACTTGATATATTGACCCCTCCTGTGTGCGGGGTATGAGGCAAAATAGCCTCTTCCATAGCTCGAAATGAGCTTCGCAACATAAAAAACAGCTCGCAAAGGGCGACATAGCCAGCGATGTGTAATATGGAGGCGGGAGTAAAGTTATGCAGCTAGAGGCCGTAGAACTCCAGGAGCCCGTGGAGGAACGGATGGATTGGAAATCCAAGCCCCCTTAATAAGTAAGGGACAAGGCATACCCGCTCCCCCATGGATGGGTTGGGAAAGCTCTCCGCTTGCTCCCCGCCGTTGTAGGTGGCAAGTCTGGCTCGAACGGGGACCATATACGCTGGAGGGAGAAAACCCTGGGTCTGCAACTCTACTAATTGGCTGTGGGGCATGGAACACTTCTTCCAATTGCTTGGCTTAGGGCTACGGGAGCGAGAGGAGGAGCTGCGATGGCCGGCCATGATGGGATGGACTTTTCTGGGCGCGCTCCGATGGATACTCGCTGGGGAGGATGGTGTGATCTGGATCTGAGGATCCCCGTCTCTTTAAATAGACGATTTACTTACATGGTTAGGTTGGCAAGTGTAAAAATGCCCCGACTTCTCGCATTCGCTCGACACGTGGAGGATAGCCATTGTTAGGCGCAAAAGCCGAGGAGTGCAACGTTCATGCGAAGCCGGACACTACTCGACAGGTACTCAGAATTTGGAGAAGAACCCGCCTTGCAATGCCGAAGACAATCTGCGTGCCGGACTCATCGTCATTGAAGCTTTGGTTCAGAGCTCTTGAGGAGTCTGGATTAGGGGTCCTCGGACTGCCGGACTATATACTTTGGCGGTTGTTGGACTATGAAGATACAAGATTGAAGACTTCGTCCCGTGTCCGGATGGGACTCTCCTTTGCGTGGAAGGCAAGCTTGGCAATTCGGATATGTAGATCTCCTCCTTCGTAACTGACTCTGTGTAACCCTAGCCCCCTCCGATGTCTATATAAACCGGAGGGTTTAGTCCGTAGGACAAGAACAATCATAATCATAGGCTAGCTTCTAGGGTTTAGCCTCTACGATCTCGTGGTAGATCAACTCTTGTAATACTCATATCATCAAGATCAATCGAGCAGGAAGTAGGGTATTACCTTCATCTAGAGGGCCCGAACCTGGGTAAACATTGTGTCCCCCGCCTCCTGTTACCATCCGCCTTAGACACACAGTTCGGGACCCCCTATCCGAGATCCGCCGATTTTGACACCAACAGGGACCTCGATGGCACCTGCAAGGAGGAGAACGGCGACCCTGGTCGTCGCCACCGTCGAGATGAACAAGTCACCCAGAGTTTCCTCCGGTCCGATGTCACCTCAACCAGCCCCCGCGAACGCACCGAGGCCAACGACCGCGATCGTAAGCCGTCAAGTGCAGCGAGAGAGAGCTTGCAGCGCGAAGGAAACCCACCGGCAACTCACCGCCCACGCGGTCAAGACGCCGTCCATCCACCCCCCGTCCGCACCGCCCTGGAATCCACCCACCGCACACATCCCGTCGAGACATGGAGGAAGACCCTCACCGCCGCCACCAGGATTCACCACACCGCGAAAAACACCAAGCCGGGCAGGACGAGGCTTGGCCACGCTGGCCAGATCCGTGCGGATCCGGCGAACCCCGGCCCACCAGCCGCCAGATCAGAGGATCTGGCTCCGATCCTAGGGCCGAGGCGGCCGGATCTGACAGGCGCCGCCGTCCCAGGCGAAAGCGCAGGGCGACAACACCGAAGGCAACGTCCGTCGCAGAGGGCCGGCCTCAGCGACCACCAGGGGAGACGCGGGCGACGCCCTATGCAGGGTGGGGGACTCTCCAGAGGCCTAGGCGGGTCTTGTGAGAAGCCCGTCGCCGCCTACCGCCGAAGGCAAGCCCGACGACAGTGCCGGCGGGGAAGGAAGAAGGGAGGCGGGGACCCGGCGGCGGCGTAGGGTTTCGCCCGAGTCGGCCGAGAGTGGATGAAAGCGAATTGTTTTCATCGGTATGTAAATTAGCAGATCCGAAATTCAAACCCGTAGCTGAGAGGCGCCGCGCATATTTAGGGCATGGCCAATGGGCCACGCTGGACGGGTGCCCTAGGCGCCACATCAACATCTTTGAACGCCACCTCCACCAAGCGTCTTTGCTTGCGAGAGAGACGGACTCCTGCAGGAGCTAGCCTCCTCCCTAACAAAAGCGTGAGGCACTTTCGAGGCGACAGCGGTGTGAGCTTTGTAGCTACTGCTTAGTTCAGGACCACAGCTTGGAGATTGCATGTGTTGAAAGGTGGGTGAGAGAGAGAAAAAAATAAGATGATGACATCAAAAAAATAGCCTCTGTTAAGTGATTGTGGCACAAACCATAGCTCCATTCAAATTTATCTAGGTGGAAGAGGTGAGGCATCATCAAGGTGATGCTTCCTTTGTACATGCCCTTATGCTGCTCCTTTCCGTAAAACAAAAAGCAAATCGAAAAAGAAGCTGCTCATCATCCACCTCCGTTCCCCCCTTCCGCGGCTCGTTTTCTCTTCCCTCCTCCGCCGAAGCCGAACCACCCCACCGGCGAGAGAGAGCGCCGAACGATAGGGTGGGTTCTGCAAGGTACGCCCGCAGGATCACTGGTAGGTGCTTCGCTCCATCCTCCCCACCTTCCCCTCCCCCTCCCCCTCCCCAGCCTCCTGATCCGAATGCTTGTGTTCTCGTACTTTCGGGGGGATTTTATTTGGCGGAAATACTTTCTGGTACTTGTTTAAGGGGTTCTCGTTTTGAGTGTGTATCCAGTTGCTTATGAATTCAATCTCCATTTTCGCTTGGACTTGGAATTTATTGACTTCTGCAGTCGTACTGGTGTTTTTAGGGGGGCTCGTGCGGTTCTGTTGGGCGTTTTCGATGGTTTGAATTTCCGGTATCCCCTCTATGGTTCTGCCAAATCGAACTAGGTTACGAAAAATCTTCAGCCATTTTCGGCTGGGCCACGCGATCCGATACAAATCACGATCTCTGCACTGTTTCGCGTGTATATTATCGACACTTAGTACCGCGTTTCTGCAATTTTGCTGCAGCACTAATCCGCTTCCTCCGCTGCAGCGATGGACCCCCGCCACCTCAGCGTCGGCGTAACCCCCGGCAGCGGCGGGAGTGGCGGCCAGTCAGTGGACGCGTCAGCGAGGCGCCGCCGCCGCATGTCGGCCCCGTTGACAGGCACCCGCCTCATGCTGGCCTTCAACGCTGCTGCTGGTGACGGTTATGGCGGGAGGTCGTCCTCCTCGTCGTTGTCGTCTTCCGGAGGGTTGGACCTCTCGTTAGATGAACCGCACCCCCGCTACAGCCAACACCGTGTCTACCCCGAGTTCTCTCCGATGTCGAATATGGGGCGCCTCCTCTTTCATGGCTCTCCACTAGGGTCGCCTACGACTGACGACGATGTCCTCGTCATGGATGGTTACCTCGTCGCCGACGGCTTCAGCCCTGGCCCCAAGCGCTACGCCTCCTTCACCGACCTACGCTTGGTCCACACCAACTCCCCTGGCTCGGGCGGCAGCGGTCGCCACGGCTCCAGTCTCCAGGTAATCGATTCACACTTGTTATTGGCTTGTGTTTGGAAGAGCTCGTCATGTTGTTTCCGTGATATTGTCGGATGCGTTTGGTTGAGCTATGGTTTCATGTTCGCATTTGGTTTATGGTCTGGAAGATTGCGTGGTGTTAACAGAAATAAACAAACATCATTGATGAATTCTGAAACGAAGTTAAGTCGTGACTTAAATAGTTAATGAAGATTTTTAAAATTAAGTTCTTAAAAGGGGTTATGACTTATGACAATGATGTATGGTAGATCACTTTGCATGCTGTGCTTTAATCCTATCTACAAATAGGGAAAAAGGAATGTTGAGATTTGGTGCTTTATAGTTGGACAAGTAGCGAGAAAAGAGCCAATGCAAACTGAGAAGTTACGTGAAATGAAAAGAAAATTTGGGAGCGATTGTTTCTGTAGATTAAAGCCTTTTACGAGTTCATCAAGGCAGACCAAGAGTACGGCGAATAAGCTTGCACGCTTTGCTTACTGGAAACCATGTTCTGTAGTTGCTCACAATTTTCATCAAGGCAGACCAAGAGTACGGCGAATAAGCTTGCACGCTTTGCTTACTGGAAACCATGTTCTATAGTTGCTCACAATGTTTCTTAGGACTTGGGAGTACAACAAGTCTGGTACTGACTAGCCGAATGTAGTTGACACATAGTCCTATGTCCTATCCTACCAATGGTGCACGGAAAACTCCTGTATTTATCCATCTGGAAGCTAAAATAAGGGGAGAGTTTTTCTGTTTTAGAAAAAAAGGAGGAGGAAGCATGTGGACAATAAAAGGGTGGGCATGTTTTCCCCACCCTTGCCAAGTTCGTAGTCTGGAATTAGTAATACCAAATCATGCTTGTAAAGGAACTGACTGTTGAAAGTAGATTTCTTGAGTGGGCTAGAGTGAGGCTGCCCACGGATATGCATAATCTGATGAGTTGTTTCTCTTTTGTCGTTGATTCTGCAGTTTTCATATGGGAAGGAGTCTTGTGTGGCGCGAGTGATGAATCCAAGACATTCTGAGGTAAATATTGCTCATACCGCGGGATTCAGATAAGATTTAAATGTGTTTGATTTTATATGGTGCTTTTGCAATTCTGAACCGCAGTTTCTCTTTTGCTTCCTGTTAAAAGATTTCTTTGTTGTTCAAGGAATGGCAAGAAAATACTATGTTGTTTTTCAGACTCGTCTTTCTTTTCTTTGTTTGGGTGCTACCCAATTTCTGACGAAACAATTTTACAGATTCCTCATGAATATTATCAGAAGTGAACCATTTGCGAATTGTTGCTAGCCACTATTTCTGAAAATGATAACAACTGTCAACTTCAGTCTTACAATAAAATAACAGAGTATATTAAGGACATGTTATTTTAAACCATTCAGGGATAGATGCTTTGTTCCTGTTTATAATCTACTCCCTCCGTCCCATAATGTAAGACGTTTTTTGACACTAGTGTAGTGTCAAAAAACGTCTTATATTATGGGACGGAGGGAGTAACAATTTCTTGGTATCTAAAAGTTGGTTATCTTGGCTGATGAACATTCTGGAACTCTGAAATTGTTGTCACAATACAACAGTGTTAGTTATCTTGGTATCTAAAAGTTGGCTATGTGGTGACCTGGGATCAATGGTTCATTCCGTGCCAGTAATATAGTTCCTTGATTCTGAGGTGGCTCTTGACGCCGTCGATATCTACGACAGTCGTCGTCGATCTACAGCCGCAAGTCACTGATGTCCTTGCTGTTCACCTTCACATTGGTCGTCATTGCATCAAACTTCTGCAAAATCCCCTCCAACGATTTCTGGAGCTCCTCTGCGATCCAGAACCAAACTGGTTTGAGCAGATGGCTTTTCCGGCCTAGAAGGGTGGTAATAGCTTGCTCTGAATCGGTCTCAACACTGCGTAGGATTCCGAGCAGATTCACCAAAGTGATTCAGCACCTTTTGCGACGGAATTTTATGAGTCCGATATTGAGGTTGTGAGTGCCCTCCAACGCGGTCCATCAGACGTCCGTGGACCGGTCCGCATGTCCGAATTTCCATAAACCGGAAGCAAACCTGGAGAAGGTTTGCGGGACAGCCGCCAAGTGGGACTCTGATAGACCCATCCCACCCAGTCCGAATTTTGTAGGAATTAAGAATTTCATAGGATAATTTTCATTGAAGCCCTTTGTTTTGTAGGAATATAATCATATTCCTTTATAGGAAAGGAGTTAATCCTTTGTATTTCATAGGAAAAAATTAGCCTTGACTCAGTAGAAAAATTCCTATCCTATAAATCACATGACATCTCTTTTCTATTGATATTACTATCCTATATGCATCAACGGAGGCCTTAACATTTTTAGATGTAATTGTAGACTTTAGAGTTCATAACTGTTAATTATCACTTGCCTCTTTTTGGTTGGCAAGACATATCAGTGTAGCTCTGGTGATGCGTTTATATTATGTATGTCTGCTCTTGTGATTGAGTTTATATATTGCGATTATATACCACTTAAGACATATCTGTTCTGCTTCCTGTCGTACAATGCAGGTGGAACTTCAGCGCGGGCGACCAGTGCAGAGTGCCGGTCCCGACATGCAGGCGAGCCCCAGAACCTATCACCCATCGTTGCAGGCAGCCGGCGTTGCGACCATACCCATGAGGCCACCAGCCGCTCCGTACTTGACGCCTACGAGAGCCACCACCACCACCTCCGCCACCGCCACTCCTGCGAGAGCGCAGGCCGGCTTCTCGTGGACACCAAAGCGGCCCGAATTGAAGCCGCCGTCGGTGCAACGGGCGACGTTTGCGTGGCCGCCGACCGAGGAGGAGAACGCGTCCATCAGCCAATGCCTGTACTGGCCCCGTGGCGCCCCTCAGCGAAGGCTGCCTGTGTTTGTGAGCATCTGCCCAGCGTGAAAACGCGCCCTCTCTCCGGTGTCCAGTGCATCCATAGGCTCGGTAACGGTAGAATCGCGCAAGACGGCCATGGATGAGGCTCGTTCTTCCAAAGGTGAGGACGCTGCCGCTGGTCGAGTTAGCGAACTGGCTCACGAATCACGACCTCTCATTTACTCCCCCCACGAGTTGTGAATGTGTTTATTGGAAAACCCTGATGACAATTCGTGTCGGTCGGGTCGGATTCCTCTGCAAATGTGCTAGTTTGCCGAGTTGGTTGGGACCAGGGGGTAGAAGCGGCTGCTGTATATGTGAGTAGAAGTAGAAGTACTGGTAAATATCGCTCGTGACACCGTTTAGTACACACACATCGCTCGTGACACCGCTTGTCTGTCGCTGTATATTCAGGATCTTGATCTCTTCGGCTGCAGTTTGTTTTCCTCAGATTGAAGAGCTTCAGCACCTTCGTGATCGGTCGTATTGAACGTTTTGTCCTTGTGTTTTTAAGATACACTTGGAATTTCCGTGCATTTCATGACTTGAATCTATAATGTTCGACAAACGCGCCAACCCGGTCACCCCTCGGGGAAAAAAAATTACCGCCCTCCCCCCCCCCCCCCCCCACCCCCACACGCACATACCCAATCCAAATGTCCAAGCTGTTCGACACCCCTCAAACCCAGCCCATATGTGGGGGCAGATACGTGGTGGAGTGGACATAGTCGGACGCGCCGCCACATTAGATTGGCCTATGTTGGCCCACCTCGTGCCCACGCCCACCATGACCAAAACCCTAGCTCACTCTTGTTCGCTTCGCGCCCTTTCTCACTCCACTCCCATCCACTACCCTTCCTGTTCGTTCCCCTCCTCGCGGCACCATGGCTGGCTCTGACAACAAGGTGGACCCCATCGACTGGGACGCGTTGTTGGTAGAGGAATTGAGCGACGCCAGGACGACCAGAAATGCCCTCCATTGGTCTGTGCCCGTCCCCTCCCCTGTCACCCCTTCTCCTGGTCGGCTCTCGGTGCTCATTATCGCATCGCCAAACCCGCGGAGACAGACACCCTAATCAGAGGCGCAGGCGCACACCACGCGAGTTAGTGGGCCGCACACAGGGCGGCAGAGGCGGGTTCTACCACTTCGTTATCGGGTCATGTAGGTCCATGCCCACCTAGTCTGAGGACGGCCTCCTCCAGGACTTCATTCGCCGGTTATTAACCTTAGCGGAGATGGACGCCCATTGCCGCCGTCGCAAAAATACTAAGACGCTTCGGCTCCGCGTCAAGGAGTCCGAGCGGCTCAAGGAGAAGGCGCCCACCACAGTGAAAGTCACCTGCCTCCCCAGCGAGCAGGCTCGCGCATCCTGGCATTTGGCCAAGATCTACTCCTCCTCGTCCGACAGTGGCACCAACACTGATGATGATGACTCCCTTTTAGCCGCCGACGTCACCATCGAAGACTACTAACACTACTCAGGAGACCCCAAGGGGAAGGGCCTGACAAGGAAATGGTGAACTTTGGCGCCCTGCATCCGCATATATCTAACGTTTAGGTGTCTTGTATGCTATGTTGACATTTTATTAACGTAGTGTTGATCTCGTTGCATGGGTTGTATGGATGTGGATGGCTGCGGACACAAAGAAATCATGGGTGGCCGGGCGGTGTCCGTGGACATGTCAGTTGACATTTAGGGGTCAAATTTGCGACTTACGGTTGTGGATGCTCGAAGAAGCTCAAATTTGGGATTATGGGGAATTTGCAAACCAAAAATCTGGCCCCACTTACTCGGGGAAACATGAGGGTGACGCGCTGAACACTAACACCGCACTCTCCCGTCCCCTTTCTTAGCCGCACCATTGTCGGAGACAACACTAGCCGAAGCTCGTGCAACTGACGGCAGCGGCGGGGCACTCCCTCGTGCCATAGTTGATCTATGAGTGGTGGATCGTGATGTCATGACGACGTGCTTGGGGGTGGCGGCGGCCTCAAGACCTAGTATGGCACGACCACTACCACTCGGGTCCTCTTATGGCGCTGACAACGATGCTCGTCACCGCAGAGGCCTGCTGCCCTGGTTGATGTGACGGTGGCCGATCTCCTTCGGTTGTTCTGGTGGCGATTGGCCATGGTTGTGTGCACAACGACTCGACAGTGTTGGTGAGATGACATGAGGAGCTTCAGGGACTGAAGACAATAGCAGTGGTGGGACTCAGGGCAGGTGGCGGTGGACTATGGGGTCTCCACCTCAGCCGGATCTGAAGGGGCAAGATTTGTCCCTACAGTGGCTTGTTGCCCTGATAGCATGGCACGAGGCCATTACTTCATCTGCGGATGATGCGGGCACGTGCCCCACAACCGCCTTGATGTCTGTCGATAGTTGAGCCCTGATCTCGACTGCGTCGTCAGTTGGGGATAGATCCAGGTGGGATTTGGGCCTTGGGCTAGAGGTATCCTCTGTGCTTGTCTCGGTAGCTGATGGTGTCCTGGACTAGGGGGGCCAACCTAGTCGGCCCATAGTCATCAGGTTGGGCCTGTAGGCCCTTATTCTCATTCGGTGTAATCCGGAAGCTACACGCCTGGACATGATCAATACCGCAGCTACCGAAGACTTGGCGTATACTCCAAGACATCTCCTGCTGCCTCTATGCGCATTCCTGGATACCGACGATGTAACCCTAGATGCTGTGAGATCAACGAAAGGATCGATGGCGCATCTGCAGATTAACTGCGGCACCAACTACGCGGACATCTTCGTCCCCGACCAACTTTTCGTATTCGACAGCATGACCCTTTGCGCCGACTCTACGGGCCATCTGGCTCCCATCGAGAATTACGCCCCAGATCAGGTCGTGACTTTTGGAGGCTTGGAATACACTGCAGATTTGCTCGGTGAGCTCGTCCTTTCAGGCTGGACGCCAGGCCGGATCAAAGGCTTATCGGACATCGGGGGCTCGACCCCGGAACCTCCCTTAAGGACGTCGGGCCAGGCCCCCTGGCACCACAAGACCGCGAAGGAATCAATCACCCCCGCCTAGGGTGACATCGTCTCGGCGTCAAGGCCTGACGTTGGTTCGGACCCGGCTTCGAATACTATATCGGGTTCAGAACCGACTTTAGTACCAGATCCAGAATCAACTCTGGCCCCTCACAAGGCTGAGAACGCATCAAGCAACTCGCCAATCGTACTTCAAGTTAACCCGGCTTATAGCCAGGTCCTGAACCCTGATGAATTATCTCACCTAAACGAGATGCTTGATCGCATCTAGAGCTTATCAATCTCACACGGTCAGACCTCGGTTTATGACAAGATCAGACTTAAAGCCGACGATCGAGAAATTTATGTCCCACCCACCACCCACCTAGTCACCACGGTCAACAATTTAACTGACATGTTATACTATGAGGAGGCTACCGACATGGATGAAGATGTCGACGGTCCTCCAAAAACCACTACGTCGCTGGCCAACACTGGCAAGTGGACTGCAACATCCACTTATGATGTATATATTGTAGATACTCCCAAGAACCCGTCAAGACATCGACAAAGGCGCGGGAGAGGTACCAACGGGGACCCCAGTGGGCACGACGCCAACACCACCAATAACGACGCGACAACAGACGAGGCCGGCAATCTGGGCGAGGATTTTCAAGCCTCCCCAAGGCGGTAATACAGTCCCGCAGGAATCCCCGAGGTTGAGGACCCCGATGACCTCTTTGAAGGGGCTGACGACAATTACTTACCTCAATCTGAGGATGATGGGAGCCTTGGTATCGAGGAGTTTATAGTCCCCGTGGACCCCTTTGAGCAAGAACGGTCCCGACGATGCCTTGAGGCCACTGCCAGAAGCATGAAGCGTAAGTAGCAGCAGCTGCAAGCCAATCAGGTCGCACTGAATGACTGATGGGTCGAAATACTCTCGGGCGAGTAAGACCTCGAAGAACGGCGCCACAACGTGCCTGAATCTTACCCATGCAGGTGTTTGCTGCCCAAGTTCGATGAAGAAGTAACCGATGATCTGCCTTTAACACGCAGACGGGCTGATCAACCTGATCGACCCCCTAGAGGGTGCGACAGGCCAGCGAGGGAAAATTTACACACCCAAAGAACGACACGCCATCATGGCAAGGATCATGTTGATTACTTTGAGCCTTACGACACACGACGCCAGATAGAGGTGAACAGGGCGCCCCTCGATCCATCTACGGGTCAAGAGGGTGTGCGCTAGCCTGGCTCAACGACTATGATGCTTGGATGGACAGGAACGACTGAGCTTGGGACCAAGCTTATACACGGATACCTCCCGATGTTCAACACGACACTACTTGGTTCTGAGGCCCCTCTCAACCGATCTGTTGTACAGACAGGGTGATGGTACATCAGTTCCCAAACGGGTTTAAACCCATCAACATGGAGTCATACAATGGCACGACTGATCCAGATGTGTGGATTGAAGATTTCCTTCTCCATATCCATATGGCCAATGGAGTCGATCTCCACGCTATCAAATATTTGCCGCTCAAACTAAAGGGGCAGGCGAGGCATTGGCTGGAGAGCCTGCCTCCTTATTCCATCGGGAGCTAGGAAGCACTCGTGGATGCCTTTAGGGCAAATTTCCAGGGCACTTCTGTCCAACCTCCAGACGCCGACGACCTTAGCCATATCATTCAGCAACCCGGTGAGTCGACAAGGAAATTTCAGAACAAGTTCTTAACTAAAAATAACCAAATCATAGACTGCCCCGACGCCGAGGAGATCGCCGCCTTCCGACACAACATCCGAGATGAGTGGCTTGCGCGCCAGCTTGGGCAAGATAAGCCGAAGACGATGGCCGCCCTCACCTCACTTATGACCCGCTTTTGCGTGGGAGAGGATAGTTGGATGGCCCGAAGTACTCACAATGGCGAGGCAGGTACCTCGGAAGCTCGCGACGCCAATGGTAAGCCAAGGCGCAACAAGAATAAGCGCAGGCATAAAAACGACGGGAGCGACACCGAGGATGCTGCAGTAAACGCAGGGTTCAACGAACTTAGATCCGGGCAGAAAAAAGCCCTTTAAAGGAAACAAAGATGGACCTAGCTAGCGAGACAACATCCTCGACAGACCCTGCCAGATCCATGGAACCTCGGACAAACCAGCAAATCACCCCAACGGGAACTGTGGGTCTTCAAGCAGGCGGAAAGGTGGCCACGGAGGGCCAAAATAAAGCCCAACCTCACAGTGAAGACGAGGACGAACCTCGGCGACCCAATAAAGAGGCCAGAAATAGTTTCCTCACGTGGTGAAGAACATGAACATGATTTATGCTACCCACATCCCTAAAAGAGATAGGAAACAGGCACTTCGGGACATTTACACTCTAGAGCTCATTGCCCCGAATTTCAATCCATGGTTGGCTTACCCGTTTACATTTGACGAGCATGTTCATCCGACTAGCATAAGACATGGTGGGTCGGCTGCTTTGGTCCTGTATCAGATCGTTGACGGATTCCATCTGACGCGCGTCCTCATGGACGGAGGCCGAAGCCTCAATTTAATCTATGCAGGTATGATGAGAAAGATGGGCATACACTCATCTCAGATCAAGCCCAGCACCACCACCTTTAAAGGTATCATACCTGGTGACGAAGCTCGCTGCACAGGAACAGTAACACTAGAGGTAGTCTTCGGGTCACCTGAGAACTTACGGAGCGAAGATTTAATCTTTGATATCGTCCCCTTTCGGAGCGGATACCACACGCTGCTAGGGTGCACTGCATTTGCTCGCTTTAACACAGTCCCGCATTACACATACTTAAAGCTAAAAATGCCGGGACCAAATGATGTTATTACAGTCAATGATAACACCGAACGCTCCCTTCAAACGGGGAAGCAGACCGCAGCTTTCACAGCCGAGGTACAGGCAACCGAGGAGGCAATTCGTGCAACTAAACATATGCCTAGCTCATCAAAGTGCACACGGGCTGCACAGACTGACCTCGGTCAGGCATCCGCTCAGCCTAAATAGGGGCACGAGATCCTTGTTCGCCTCTCCTGGGAAGGGCATTACGTCCCTAGGGTGCATAACTTTGCACTAAAAAAATACATGGGCGTCCGAGGATCCAAAGCAAATGATACATCATTGTTAGCTCGACCGAATAGCGACGCACTTTGGACTTGCGTACCAGCAGGGCACTGTAAAAGGCCCAAACGGAAGTGGCATGTCCACATAGCTTAAACCATCCAAGCAGCTGCTGCATACCTTTTTAAAGGTCTGGACCAACGAAATCAAGCAAACGAACGGTTGAGGTTGCAGACAGCCCATACCAACTTTCCTGTCAACAAAGACGAGCTGGTCAACAGCACGGAGATGCAAACGTGCGACATGGAGTGACTTGGGCTAATCAATCCGGCAACATGTCTGCCTTGTTTTTACTCCTTTCCTTTTCTTTTTTTCCCACTCTATCTTTTACAAGTCTCTTTTGTCAAAGCTCGGCATGTACGGCTTGTCCACATGAAATGAAGAAAGTGCACCCCTTGAGGTCATTAAGCATTTCCTTACATCTACTGCTTTTGAGCCAAAAGTATACTTTCATGATTAAACTATCATTTGCATCACCAAGGGCTTAGCTTTTAATCTCATGCCTCAACTAAAACACTACTGCAGGATACTGCTAACACGACACTATGATCAGAGACCCTTTGCCGAAACTGTGTGCGATGCAATAATCACAAACGGTGGTGTAAAAAAACCGTCAAAAAAGGTGCAAAACGTTTGCAATGGCGGAGCCATCAAACACTGTTCGGATTTTAGTTGTGTGTGCGATGCAGGACACACGGTTAATCCATTCAAACTGTCTGCGATGAGGCAGAACAACAGAAACGGGCAGCCATAACAATGTGTGTGCGTCACGGGACACACGGTTAATCCATTCGAACTATTTGTGATGAGGTAGAACAACGAAATGGGCAGCCATATCAATGTGTATGCGATATGCGAAATACGGTTAACTTCGGACTAACTGCTTTTCGATTAGGGAACACAATGAAATGGTTCAACTTAACAAAATGTGTGTGATATGCGGCATACAGTTCACATGGATGAACTGTTTGCGATGAGCCAAAAGAACACAAACGAGTCGTGTAAACAAGATGTGTGTGATACGTGACAAACAGCCGACTCGGATGAACTGTTTGCGATGAGAAATTACAACACAGACGGTTAATGAAGTTACTTCGTGTGTGGTTCTGTGTGTACAAAAAACTTTGAAAAATGCAAACTAGTTGCTTGCGGTGGCGGAGTTTCGCACACGATGCGTCTGTGAGTACTCGTGTGCGATGATTAGTATGTTACACATACGTTTCCTTATGTTAACATGTGTGTGAATTTGCAATATGGACAGTTAATATGCAAATGCCTTCTGGGCATCGGCACATGCTTAAACTCAATGAACTGTGTACAATACTAATACTTTCCATGAAAATTTATGAACTTGGGTAACAGCATTTGAGTAACATATATATAGTGGTTACACTATTCGACAAAAGGAGGATCTTCGTAACACGGTTTTGACAACCATATGGTCCATATCTACATACTTAACATAGTAACAACTATCACATTTTAAGAGGCTAAGGGCCAACAACCATAAGGTCCATATCTACATACTTAACATATATAGTAACGGCTAGCACATTTTAAGAGGCTGAGGGCCAACAACCACAACTATCCACTGGAAACAGCTTGATCACGGCGACTCGGCATCCCGTCAATGAAAAGGAAGGGTCCTCCTGTGCCTTGGTAGATCATGAGTAGAACAGTGTCTCCAATTTTCCAATATGGATGCATTGCCACGAGAAGCGAGAATTTGTTAATCTGAATGGTTCCATTTCTGCGGGAAATGCAGTACCTTGCAATCACTTTGGCGTGATTAGCAGGCACAAGTGTAATTCGACCACGCCGGGAAATCGATCCAGGAACTGCTACAGGGGCAATTTACATTGACATGTAGAATAAAAACAATTGTAACATATCGTTGAAGATATATATAGTTTATGAGCATCAATACTAAAATAAGACTTTATACCAGCGTTTTGTGCACACAATTGGTCTTGCTCAGTGTGTGCACCATAGGTCTAATTAATCCCATCCAAAATCCAGCGTGCATACGCTGTGCTATCTCTCTCAGATTATCAACAAAGTTTATGACATGCTTCAAGTACTTCCAGTGAAATTTGGTACGCTTAGTAACATACAGATCGTTCACTATGCATCCAACATATCTTGCTTAAAAGGTGGAAAGGTGTTATTTATTCAGAACATGGCAGAAGAATATATAGTGCACATAAATTGGTAATAGAATTTGTTACTACCTAGGAATGGAGTCAGAATATGATATCACAATTAGTTGCTTAAATAGTGATCAATTGGTTGCTTAAATAGTAATATGACAGCAAGGAGAAAGTTGAAAGGACACTAACCTCGATCAGACTTTGATCGGCTGATGATGTTGGGGAAGTAAACATCCATGTTAATTAGACCATGCTGTGGTGCACGCACTAGAATTTTATTGCCAGCTTTCAGTTCATAACACTTAGACATTTTTCTCCAAAGGTCCGCATTAAAATAGGAGTGACCATCTTTATCAAGTTTTATGCTAACCGTCATTGTAAATCCATGCTGCGTTGTCAGTATGACATACTGGGAGTCATCAGCAAAGTAAAGCCCAAGATTTCCTTCTACTCCTGTTCTTGCAAAGCAAAGGATGTACTGCTTGAAATGAAAATTAAGATCGTAAATTAGATATATTGAAATAACAGAGCAAGATGCAAATATGGGAGTAATTGATAGAATGGATCCATATATATAGAATATATAAAGCTTTGATGCAAATATATAGATGAAAGCAAAGTACAAAAATATAGGATTAAAAATAGATAATATAACAAAGATTTGATGCAAATATATAGATAATGTAGCAATAGACGGTATATGTTCACAAATTTAGGCCATGCCGACCGTGGTAGGTTGAGATTGAACATACCGAGCGTTCCCTGAAGTCATCCGGAATGGTGAGATAGAACTTCATTTCCGACTGGCCACGACCACAGTTGCCCGATTCGTGCTCGCACTGTGGACACATGAATGGACACCCACGAATCAGCTAGAACAAAAATGATTCCACGACGATTTCCGCCAGTTGATTAACAGCGACGGACGGACTGCGATAAGAGATGAGTGAATATTTTGCTAATTAAGTTGATTACCTTCTCCATGAGAAAAATCCTCATCCCAATTCCGCAGAAAACCCCAGTCGACCAGAGTCTAGAATGTCGGTGCAGATAGGCGGCGGAAAGCGGTGGAGCCTCTAGTGAAACTTATGGCCCCCGGGTCTATTTTCCATCATATAAGTTTCCGATCTATTATTTTTGCAATTTTTTACTTTCTGATCTACAAACCAAAAACCCGAAAAATATTTACTTTATTTTTGTTTAGTTTCATCTATCTCTATCAGATCTCACTTTTGCAAGTAACCGTGAAGGGATTGACAACCCTTTATCGTGTTGGGTACAAGTTGTTTGATTGTTTGTGCGGGTATTGGTGATTTGTGCATTGTCTGCTACTGAATTGATACCTTGGTTCTCCAACTGAGGGAAATACTTATCTCTACTTTGTTGCATGACCCTTTCTTCTTCAAGGGAAAAACCAACGCAAGCTCAAGAAGTAGCATTTGTCAACCTTCTTGTCTGTCCGCTTGACACATCTCTAGACGGGTGTCATTTGGAGGCGATTTCCTTCGGAACTGGCTGCCATGCGTCACAAAACAGCCACTTAGTCACTTGGGGGCTTGACACTGCGCCAATTGATGACTTGTGTCGCTGTGAGGTGGAGCGGTGGAGCCTTGGCGGGGTGGTCCGCCCTCGACTTCCCCGGCAAGCTTGTTGGGGCAGTCTTGAGACTTGTTTTCTGGGGAAACCTCGACCTTGCCAGGCTCGCCTGCCCGGCAAGGGAGGCTTTCCCTTAGTGGTACCTTACTTCCTTTGGCTCAACTTGGTCTTCTTGATCCGCTCTCTTATTCCTCAAAGAGCTATCTCTTCTTCTTGGTCTGGTCTTGGATGTCGCAAACTTGCTCTTAGGCATGTGCATGGTCTGGGCAACAGACCCAGGGTTTGTTGGACCAACAAGGCCAGTAAAAACCAGATTGTAATACCTTGTGCACAGTTCTATCTCTAGCATGGTGTCCTCCATAGGCCTCGGAGTGACACTTGCATAGGATCTGTTCCTATTCATGCTCACGTAGATAACGTCTAATAAAACCATCTACTCCTTCTTTATAAAGGTGTGGGTCATCCCAAAAGTAATGTCTTAAATCATAGAAAAACGTTTTCTTTTGCCGGTATGTGAAATTAGGTCGTATAAATTTAGCAACAATGTAATTAGCATAATCGACATACCATGGAGCACTACGAGAAGCATTTATGACAGCTAGTTGTTCATCAGGAAAGCTATCATCAATAGGTAGTTGGGTCATCAAGAACATTTTCTAATCTAGACAAGTTATCTGCAACGGGGTTCTCAGCTCCCTTGCTATCAATAATATGCAAATCAAATTCTTGCAGCAAGAGAACCCATCTAATAAGTCTAGGTTTAGCATCTTTCTTTTCCATAAGATATTTAATAGGAGCATGATCAGTGTAAACAGTTTCTTTGGAATCAACGATATAAGATCTGAACATATCACAAGCAAATACAGCTGCTAAAAATTCTTTTTTAGTAGTAGCTTAATTTCTCTTGGCACTGTCTAGAGTTTTACTAGTATAATGAATAACATTAAATTTCTTATTAACTCTTTTTCCTAGAACAGCACCAACACAATAATCACTAGCATCACACATAATTTCAAAGGGTAAATTCCAATCAGGTGGTTGAACAATAGGTGCAGAAATCAAGGCTTTCTTAAGTATTTCAAATGCTTCTACACAATCATCATCAAAAACAAAAGGAACATATTTTTGCAAGAGATTAGTGAGAGCCTAGAAATTTTGGAGAAGTCTTTAATAAATCTCCTATAGAAACCAGCATGGCCAAGGAAACTTCTTATACCTTTGATATCTTTAGGACACGTTATCTTTTCAATAGCATCTACGTTAGCTTTATCAACTTCAATACCTCTTTCAGAAATTTTATGCCCCAAGACAATACCTTCATTAACCATAAAGTGTCACGTCTCCCAATTCAAAACAAGATTAGTTTCTTCACATCTCTGCAAAACCGGATCAAGGTTGCTTAAGCAATCATCAAAAGAAGTTATGTAAATGGAGAAATCATCCATGAAAACCACGACAATCTTTTCACAAAAGTCAGAGAATATAGCAGTCATACATCTTTGAAAGGTAGCAGGAGCATTGCATAAACCAAAAGGCATACGTCTATACGCAAAAGTACCGAAAGGGCAAGTAAAAGTGTTTTTTTTTCTTTATCCTCTTTTGACACAGGTATTCGAGAAGAACTAGAATAACCATCTAGAAATCAAAAATGTGTATGTTTGGATAGTCTTTCTAGTATTTGATCAATAGAAGGTAGAGGATAATGATCTTTTCTAGTAGCTTTGTTTAATTCGCGAAAATCAATTACCATCCTATAACCTATAACAATTCTTTGTGGAATCAATTCATTCTTATCATTAGGAACAACAGTAATACCTCCCTTCTTCGGGACACAATGAATGGGACTTACCCATCTACTATCAGCAATAGGATAAATTATACCTGCCTCCAGAAGCTTTAGTATTTCATTTCTTACCACTTCTTTCATCTTAGAATTTAACCGTCATTGATGATCAACAACTAGTTTAGCATAAGGCACCATATTAATTTTGTGCTGTCAAAGAGTGGGACTAATGCCCTTAAGATCATCAAGACTATATCCAATAGCGGCACGATGCTTCTTCAGAGTCTTCAATAATTTCTTTTCTTCATGTTCTGAAAGGTTAGCACTAATAATAACATGATATATCATCTTCTCATCAAGATAAGCATATTTCAAAGTATCAGGTAATTGTTCAAGCTCAAACACGGGATCATCAAAGGTGACCGACACATGGCATCCACTGTATGGGTCACCATTAAGCTATTGGGTTCCTGTTTGGATCTGATAACCCGTTAACAGCCCGGACCAATGGTGATTTTCCACGTGTAAAATTCTCATTCGCCGATGAACCATGTGTCGCTTAGCATTGGGACAGATGTCAACCGTCCATTTGACAAGAATCGCCAATGACACATTGACATGTGGGACGGCCCTATAGAGGCCCATATAGGTCTAAAAGCTGGCCCAGGAACAGGCCCACAAGATTTCATCAGATCTAATATGCCGGCCCGTTAACAACCTAACATTTTCTGGACCAAATTATAGCCCACATCAGATACGGGCCGTTAAATGACTGCAATCTTCTGGGCCCAGTTTACAGCCCATGTCAGATTTGGCCCGTTAACAGCCTGCAATAGTTTGGGCCACATTTCGGCCGACACCTGATCCGCCATGTTAATTGACTTTTATTTCTTGGGCCAAATTACGGCCCATAACAGATACGACCCTTTTAACAGCTAATGTGCCATTGGGCCCATTGGCGGCCTAATTTGCTCTTCGCCTCTTAATGGCCCGTTTAACAGTTCGGCCCGATACTAGTTTCGGCCTCTCAGCGGCCCTGTCTATATATGGGCCTCTTTCGGCCATTTAAAGGCCGAGTTGCACCTAGGCCTAATTATGGTCTCAGAGTTACTTTCGGCCTCTTAACGGCCCGTAGTCTTCATGGATACATTCTAGCTGAATCGCGTGTCGGCCCGTTAAAGGCCCTTGAGAGTGCTGGGCCTAATTTAGGCCCGTTATACATCCGGCCTGCTTCCCGCACGTCATGTAATTGGGTCAGCCAAGGCCCAAAAACATTTCAATCTATTAAAAGCCTATTTAATTTTCGGGCCCAATTTAGGCAAGCAGTTTACTCGGCCTTTTAAAGGCCCGAAACTAATAGTGGGCCAGATTAAGACTAGACCAAACTAATGGCCCAAGATGATTGTAGGCCCACGGTTCGGAATGTACTAGCGATTGGCGACCGACCAGTTTTAGTACAGAAATTATTATTTTATAAACCTAACCTATTGGCTCATTGCACACCGATCGAATATTACAACCTTTTCTCAGAGCAACGACTGCAGAAATAGCAAATAAATTACAACATCATGACGAAGAATAAACCTAGACTATACAACAAAGAAATTACAGCATATTACATCCCCTGGGCATCAAAGTTTGCCGCCAGTGATAATAAAGGGCAACCAGACAGCATATTACATAAACTGGGCAGGTCGCCACCAGTGGAAGTTAACAGGCGGACAGAATAATAGACAGAACCGACAGCACTTCAACACAGTTCAAGAAAGGTTATCCCGACCCAGGAGCTGCAGCGCAAGAAGCTTAGCAACCTGATGAGATTGCGCTTCTTTGCCGCTCATATCCACCAACTTAAGCTGCATAGCATCAATAAATGTCATCTACTTATGGTTAATCTTGCATCGAGATTGGAGTTCCAGTCGGATTTGAGCGGAAGCATGTATTTGTGCTTGAATTTCAGACTGAAGAAGTCGAACAGATTCAGGCCGTGACTTCATCGAGCTTGTGTCACTAAGTAAATTTGACACTACATCAAGATGTGACTTCGTGGTTGTATCCCTACCCTCAAGATGTGTTGCCTTCTCCTCTGGAGTATGTGTTAGAGGGACAAACAACGGGTTCGTCTCACTATCATTGTGGCAGTTCTTCCTAGCAGCAGTGTTGTCACCCTTGAAAGAGAAACAAGTAGGTAGATAACAGGTTTTGCACGTATAAGCATCAGCACTGTCAATTCATCTCATTTCTTTGTCAAAAATAAAGAGACACGGTTTTAAATAGCATTAACATAATAGGCATTGTTCATAGTTAAGACGAGAGGAAATGGCATTATGCAGGAGCGGCCAGCTTCACCAGACCACTGGATTACTGATCAAGAACACAAGCATAGATGTAGTTCTAAACAACGTATAAGCATGAATGGTGAGTGTACTGTCAATTTATACCATTTCAGATTGGTAAATAAAGGGACACGATTTAAATAACATTAATATAATATGGCATTGTTCATAGTTGAGACATAGCAGGATATGACATTGTGTTGTTGTTGGTAGTCTCACCACACCACTAGATTACAGACCAAGAACACAAGCATACACATAGTGCTAAAGAAGATAACTTGCTATGTTTAGTTTAATTTACATGGTACGAATAAGGAACTAGGTTGTACAACTAAAGACTGAAATTGAGAAGGACAAACTTATGTTTATGTACTTCTACTTTATAAACTTTGAACAAGCAATTTGATGCAGATGACAAAAATAATCAGCAATTGCACTCATAGCTATCCAAATATACATAACAAAGTTTGAAGGCTCGAGGAGGACAAACTTACATTAGTAGTGAGGACAGGCTCTATAAAGGCCTTGTCCATATTGATGGGGGGCAATTCAAGAAGTTTACCACACACTCTTCTTCAAGAGTATTGCCTTTATTCTACATTTTGTTAAGAGTAAATATAGATGTGAAAATATAGGAACAAATGACGATTATTTAACTTAAGATGCAGAGTACAAATGTAAATATAGCATACAGGTAGAAGGCACTAACAAGAGCAATGCGGAGCTAAACTTCTTCAGTAACATTGGTTTTATCCAATATTTTGGCAAGAGTAAATGTAGATCTGATGTGTAGAAAAATGGAGGACAAGGGAAAATAAGTTGCAAAGTGTACATGAAGAACTAGCTGACAAGTATAAGTACAGTGATGAAGGACAGCAGATACTTACAAGAACAATGCAGAACTAAATTTCTTCATAAGCATTGGGCTTATTCTACATTAATTTAAGCATTAATATAGATCTGATAATTTGGAGCGAACAGTGGATAAGCAAGTTATAATGCACAATGATGTCACATAATCCACCAGGTATGAATGTAAGGACATCATAGGACAATAGGTACACACAAGAGCAATGCAGCGGCCAGCATAGTTGCGATATCCTAGGTTTTGCGGCGCTGGTTCTATCACCAATATACGTCGGGTGCTATGTGATTTCTCGGTAGCACCACCTTTTTCAAGGACTTTGCTTGTACTCCTTCAGGTTCTGCAATCACCCTCTTCCTTTTGGATGTCTGAAACACAAGAACAACATTTGAATGAAAAAACATGGTATGACGACAAATGGAATAGGTGTTGATAATGGATGGGCATGGCATCTTCACATATATCATGAGTAAACTAAGCAGATGGTGGTGCAACGAAGCAAAAGAAATGCAAGACACCTTATGCAAGATATGTGCAACCAATAAAACCTTGCCAAATTAGAACAAGCACCTTATTGGGTGAACATGATAGGCCATCTGCCTTTAACTCCTTGAGCTCAGAATAGTCAGTAGGATCATATTCTGAATACGAATCTATAGGTCGGGAGCATGTGGGTTTCATTGCATCCACAATGGACCTCAATCCCTTGATGCAAAGTTTGTTACCCGTTGAACTGTTCTGCAATATTCTTCTAATGTGCGCATTCTTATATTCATTGTGATTATGTACAATATTTTTAAAGCATGAAAACACAAATAGTAGTGAGATTATCTTTGTAATGTAGAGGATATTGTAATATAATAGAGGCTCCCTGTAAACCCTTGTGTGCTATCCTTTGGATTACGATGAGATAGTCCATGTGTGCTGTAATATGGTGAGTAGGTTAATATAATCTGACACAACTACAAAAAAATAGGCTCCCTATTGGGAGCCCCAGATGTAAGGATAGCTAGCAGATGATAGGTTCATAATATACCGTATAGAAAGTTTATTGCCAAACCATGATAACGAGAGCACAGAGCCAGTAGGCAGATCGTAGTGTAGATAATAGAGGTACACCATAACCACCATAAATAAATTGGGAAAGCGGAACTGGCTAGAAAACACAGGGTTTTGCCGCTATTAATATGCAGCCTATCGATCACCTACAGGCCAGCTCTATTCATCTGAAGGCGCACATCTGTTATTATCAGTTTAGTCTATCAAAGACCGCGCGGCTCCCACCTTTTCCGAGGTATTATGGCAGACCAACTCAAAGTGCAAAATCATTTAGCAGAACCGGCCCAATAGAGCTGTCGACTGGAGATGTCCCTCCTTCCCTTCCTGACAAGGAACATACTGTGCTTACTAAAGAATCACAGAAGAGGAACATGTTAAAGAATAGAAGGGGAAGCATATTATTGAGATTCCCCTTCTTTCTATACAATGTTGGTTGCCCACCAATGATGAATCATAGCGACCAAAGAAATGCAATTCCATGATGTCTCTGTGTATGTGGCCACATGCATTTGGAAACTCAATTGGGAGCATTAGCTAACCAATTAAATGTGTCTGTTAGCTAATGCCAGTATCATATCACATTCATATTTGAAGAACCTTAGGACGTATGATTGATGTGTTATTTAGCTTTAAAGGGTGGACAACTGCTAGTAGGACACAAAGCACCTACGTAGATCGCGGTGTAGATATAATGGGAAAACCCTAAGCATCAGGAGTAAAATCAAGAAAGTGGAACTTGCTGGAATATATGTGGTAGTATTGCCGGTACAGCTAGAAAGGCTTCGGATACCATCTCTCTTCAACTGAAGGTGCAGTACTGTTAATATTAGTGTAACTCTCAAAGGCAACATAGATCCCCGCATTTTGTTGCTAATCTTATAGGATCCAAGTGGGCAGGCCACTACAATTCCTATTGCTATGTTTACAAGATCCTAGGAATCAAAGACCTCTACACTGCAAATTTAGGTCTTTGTAGAGATTTCCACTATGCATCACATACAGATGTATACACATACATTTTAGAGTGTAGATTCACTCATTTTGCTCCAAATGTAGTCCATGGTGGAATCTATACAAAGCATTGTATTTAGGAACGGAGAGAGTACTTATTAAAGAAGAACGGAAGATGAACATGCTAAAGAAGAGCAAACAGATTTTGGATAATAAAATGTTCGTTGCACAGTGCCCACACATGATGAACCAGAGCGCTTTAAGAATGCAACTCCCAGCTGTCTCTCTATATGTGGTGCACGTGCTTTTTGAAAGTAAAGTAGGAACACTAGTTGACCAACTAAATGTAATCTGTTTTAGTAATATCAGCATCATATCAGATTCGTATTTGAGCAACGAGTTTGGAATTATGAGTGGCATGTTGTTTATCTTGATGGATTCAGGAGTGGTGCTAAGCAGCTACGACGATGGTACTAAATATAAAGGCATGTCTGCATGCAAGCCGCGTGACTTTTGTCATTTGGGCCAGTCGACCATTTCAGGCGGTTGGATGAAGAACCTACATCTCTTAACCCTTCTTCTTCCTTGTCTCTGATTCTTCCCATACAGAACACCGCACGGGCTGTCGGCCGAACCACCGGACCCAACCCCCCGCCTCCCCGAACCACCCCACCACATGTGTTCCTCGACCACCCCCAACCTCCCACCCCCGCCCCCACCACATCGAGTTTTCTTTGTTCGGAGAGGCCCCACCACCGCCAGGCCACCGCCCAACACAACCATTGTCCCCACCCGAGCCCCTTCCTTCGCACCGGTGAAGTCCGGCGAGCTCTCAAAAATCGACTGACCCAATTTTGAAATTTAGTCTACTGTCATTTAATTAGTGAGGAATATAAAAGGGGAAAACCATAAGCATTGCGAGTATAGTGTTGAGCGTGCCATGGCGGATCTGAAGGTGCAGACTGGACAAAGGCAACTTCGCAACCAATGTTTGCTTTCAACTAACAAGTAAGTGATGGACAAGAAATCAGAGTAAAGCAATGGCGATCTATTTTCTTGCTGCGATAAATAAGTTGAGCAGATATGAAAGAGTACCGCCTCTAGTGCGGCGCCGTGTATGCATCTGCTGAGAATTTGACTGTGCTGCAGTAGCGATGGCTGTCAGCGGTGTGGAAGCAGATCTAGGAGGGTAGACGGTGGCGGCGGGGAAAATATCCCGGCGCAGTGGACGAGACGATCGTAGGAGCGGCACCGACATGGTGGACAACGGCTGGGATGAAGTGAGAGGATGGGATGCAAGGATCTCGGTCCGAAGCCGTGGATGAGAGAGGTCGATCTCTTTTAATGGACGATGGCGCCGGGGTATCAGCTCCGGCATGGTGGAGGAGGACGGCGGTGGATGGGGTGGCGGACGGAGGAGGCTGGGGTGGAGAGGGTGTTTTGGCGCCCAGGAAGTACGAATGGGGAAATGGAGGGAGAGAGGAAGGGGGAACCATGTCTTTAGGGCGCCCTTGTCTCAAATGCGACGAAATTTATAAATTTAGCCCCCGTTTAAAATTTCCTACATCACAACAATATTAGTCGGTTGGGGATAGGACGGTAATCTCGCATACACTGTATATTTGCCGACGAGGGTTTGTTTTGGCGCCCACCGTGTATGAATCGGGGAGGGAGTCGATTTTGGCTGAGGAGACAATGTGTTTTGGCGCCAACCGTGTATGAATCCGGGTGATAGGCGGTTATGTCACATTTGAGTGAAATTACAAACCTACCCCTATCGAAACCTATACAAATCGAGCCGATAGGCTTTGCGTGTCAGGGATAGGCAGTAAATTCCATCTCGCAGATTTTTCGTTTGGTGATTCTCGTGACTTTCCCCGCTTCGTTCAAATTTTTGCAGAGCAAGAGTGCACGTTTACCGTGCCAACTCAATTCGAATCCAGTTTGTATTCTATTTTTGTTCGGGCATGATCCATTTTCGATTGGAATAAAATTCTATATACATCATTTTTTTATATATACTTTCAAAAGCACAACACCCTTTATACATAAATATGGTTTACAAATGGCATGAACTCAGATTCATAAAGTTGTATCCATCTTAATTTGGATTTGCAAATATTTGAAACCACTTTATGTTGAAATCCAATGTATGCATTCCTCGCTAACTGTCTCCAATTAGTGTGTGTTTCATGCGAGTTTTTTTACTTCTCAAACATGTATAATGTGTTTCACACACGCCACATATACTGTAATCCCGTTTAGAAATTAATTGCATATAAACCATGCATTGTCTCTAATTAAAGAATCTATGGATCACTAATATTGATAAACTATATAACATTACACGTGTCCAAATTCAAATGAATATGCATGTTTGATACACCAATTTTCGTTATGATATTATTAATGTCGTGATCTCTAGTTTAAATATTTGAATCCCCTTTAATCCAGATATTCGTCTCATATATCTATCACTCATGCTTATATAGGAGTATCTCTCTAGACCTATACGCGTTCATCGTCTCTCGGGTATCTCTCATGCTACATGTATGTCGACAATGATCTTTTATCTTCGTAACACACTGACGGTACTCTCTCCCTCGATGTTCGTCGCTCTATCTCTCTCTAAGTATATCTCGCTCCCTGCTATGTGTCTCTAACTATGATTCTCCATGTGAAATCTCTTTCCCTCACACAAACACAAACTTCGTCTCCCTCTCATTTCTCTCTACAATTCCCCTGTGTGCCACTCGCACACCCCCTCTCACACAGAGATGTCTTTCGCTCCTTGGGTATGAGAAGCTACGACTCTTCCTCTTAAATATCTCTTTCTCACACACAAACACAAACTCTGTCTCCCAGGGTCTCATATCTCTCCACCATTCTCTTGTATGTCGCTCGCACACACTGCCTCTCCCTAGAGATATCTTGCTTCCCTGGTATGTCTCTCTAGCTATCACCCTCGTTGTGAAATATCTTTCTCTCTCGTAGACACAAAACTCCGTCTCTCGAGATCTCATTTCTCTCTGATATTTGTTTGTATGTGACTCACATGCACCCTCTCTCTATCTCTCTCACACCCACACACATAACTCAGCCGTTTGATCCACTCGACTCCTATCTCTAAGACACACACTAGCCAGCATATTTATCTTTCTATTTATCTCTTTCTCCATCAACCTTCTTTCTCACCCTCACTCTTGCTTCCTATCACGCACACTATATATGTTTCTCTCTACATGCAGTCATGTGCCCTCTTTTTATCTTTCTCTCACACACACATAACTTCACCCTCTGAACCACTCGGCAGTCATCTCCAACACTCAAACTAGCCGATGTCCCTCTAGCTAGCATCTCTATCTCTGTATCTATTTGTAGTTTCTCCGTCAACATTTCTTTCTCGCACGCACTCTTGCTTCCTATCACGCACACTATATTTGTCTCTCCATGCATGCATCTATAGGTTGATCTCTTTTGCACAATCGTTGTGTCTCGCTCCATCTGCTCGCCATAGATGCATGCTCCAGCCCACGCCAATATCTCTTAAAGACAAAAACACATGCTCAATTATCGGGCCTTCTTCCCTGCACTCTCACATGCATGCATATTGTCATACCGATCTGTCTCTCCCATGTTGTTGATCTTATGACTTATGTCTTCTTTCTTTTATCTCAAGCATGCGCGTGCGCGCACAGACACATCCCACGTATACATGTATACCTCTCGCACATGCACGTTCAAGGTCTCCTATGTCTCCATACGTAGTTAATTACCCTCAACCCTAACCCCACATCGAATAGTTCTCTTCTCGTGTGCACATAACTTCCGCCTGGATGGGTAAAACACACACTCACACTTAACAATCTCCTTCTAGCTCCCCCCTCTCTCACTCTTCCCCTATATTCCCGAAACCAATAAGACCATCCCTTCGTTTAATTCCCGCATACATGCACCATCGATATATAGTAGTACTCCTCGGTGTCTCTCGAACAAACACGTTCTCTCGATGTCGACTCCTCTCATGCGCACACACCTTCTCTTCCCTCTCTACCGGCCTTTTCTCTCTCGCACGCCCTCGTTGGTGGCCTCTGCCATACACATCACCTCTCTATGATGAAGCCATGCACACTTAAATTAATTTCGCCATCGAGGACTCCGCGTCACACACACACACGCACCCACCCACCCACACACACACACTAAGACTCCATCTCACACACCCATGCTCTGGGCGGAGCATTTGTTCCTACCACCCTTCGTCCAACCTTACTCGTATGATAAACAATCACCTTAATTTACTTGTATAACATGGACAAATTCCACTTTACTTTAGTAGTTAGCAAACCTATCATCTCTACTCTTATAAAAACCGAGTTGGTGATGATGGTGTGCTCGCCATCTTGTAATATAGACCGTCCAATCTATATCTGACGGATAGAAAGCAAACTTTGACAATTTTACAAATGATACCCACACCTCTCTCCACATTTACAGATAAGGCGTTGCCTCGTTCATCCTTATCTCCCACAACCTCATTGCTGAGCAATTAAAAAAGGAAGTCTCTGGAACAATCTAGCATGGTGGCTGGCCAAGATCACGGGCGCCTGTCCCATCCCCATGCATCCGATCCACCACCAGTCACCACCACGCTCCACTCCTCCCCACCTTATCTCTCATCTTTCATTTTTTTCAATGAAATTCTCGAGATACCATTTTCCGATAAAATTCTCGAGATATCATTAGTTTTTACAAATGGGATTACTCCTGCATGGGTCAATCACAACAGGTGTTTTGTAAAAAAATGCACCTTGATATTCCATGCAGTGCACGGGCATCTTGCTAGTAATTATATAACGCAAATCACGAGCAGGAAGTGACGTTTTTTTACAACGTAAATCACTAGCTAAAGTGTAACACCATTATACTTATATCCCGATGCAAAAGGTTGAGTACATGTCCGAAGAGTAGAGTCGCACACACGCACTCTATCTCTCAAAATCTCTCTCTCACACACACACTAGTTACGTGACGCCCCCTTAAGCAGACCCGTATGTTACAATTTGTGCACCCGCGGGTACACGTGATGGTGCGCATTTATTTAAGCCGGGCAGCGAACCCAAACAGTAGCTGCATTCATTCCCCTCCCGCCACCTCTTCTCTAGTCGTCGTCGCCCGATAGCCATGGCCCGACCGAAGGTAACAACATACGCCATACGCCATACGCCATACTCCCACCGAGAGAGCACCGCTTCCCGGCGCACGCGACTGCTCCGCGTCGAGGCTGGCCATAGTTTGGATGAGTCTCCATTGTGGGGAGCCATACTAACTGCGATGATATGGACTCCCGTTGCTCACGGTTATGGATTGTTCCATCTATGAAGAACACGTGGGACTCGAACTACGAGACGGACATGTACCCAGGAGTGGACGTACGAACCTGAGTAATGTAGCGTAGTAAGTGAAGTAGAAAGGCACAATTAGTATGAACATGCGTGGCATATAGGCATTTGTCTCTTACTACCACTAAATGTTGTACGTGCAATGCACGGTGATGTTATGATGTATGTGCCTAAGTACTCTACTACTACTATATTAATTGGAGGCACATATTAGGTTTTATATTTGTTTACGTGTATGCCCCGAGACCTTCCAACTAGACGTGTCTTTCTCTCCGGATCGCACTTTGTATTGTTCATACCACTAGTACTACTACTTGTGGTCTCTGACCCAGAAGTGGAAGAAGTGGAGACGCTCTACCACGTTTTTCATGTCCCACTCCTTTCGCTGACGTGTGGGACATCCAGCGCGTGCCGTGTTTGGCACTCCTTCGTCATAAGAGTTGAAACGCTAGCATTCATTAGAAATAAAAAATACTCCCTCCGTCTAGGTGTATAAGTCTTCTTAGGTTGTGCATCGCGACCAAGGCGGAGGGGAAAACGAGAGAACTTAATATTTTTTGCTTGTTAATAGCATTGCATGCAATGAATTAACCACTACGTGTCATGTATGGGAGGCTCAAGTCATTAAAAGCATGCATGGCCCACATATCTTATTGGTTCATATGCCACGAAAAAAGAAATGAGGAAGGTGTTTTGGGATTATTTGGTTTTCATAAGATGACTTACACACCTAGACGGAGGGAGTAAATATAAATCAACAGTTATACTGTACCACGCGGTTTCCTTGCTCCTCGATATTGGAAAGAATACTTCCGTTTGCCGACATGTGGGACATCGACCATCCTGGTCCACTTGCCATGCACGCAGAACTCCAAGGGAGAGTCACCACGGTCGTCGCGCCATAGTAATAATGACTAATGAGCCGTCAAATCACAGGCCCAACCTTTCCCACTATGAAGTTGCTCGGACGAAGGAACCATCATGACTTCGTTGAATTCCGCTTCTTGAAGAAAACCATCGTACCAAAGAAGATCGCTAGGTACGATGAGTTACTCAACAAAAGGCCTCCTTTGTTTCATAGGATTGGAATTTTATAGGAATATGAAAATCATAGGAAGTGAGATGACATGCATCTCAATTCCTATAGAGAAAGAGATGCCATTTGGTGCATAGGATAGGAATTTTTCCATTGAGTCTAGGCTAATGTACTGGTAATTTGCTCTAAAAACTACAATAGTCACTAGTACTAGTACATGCTCATAATTAATTAAACAAACGTACGGGCGACACAGACACACACACTAATTACTAGTACTACTACTTCTCACATGCTGGCTAGACATCGTCGTTGTCCTTCCCGGCTTTGTCGGCGACACCCCACCGTGATTGGATCTCCGCCGACCTCTCCGCAGCAGCGCGTGCGTCCTCTTCTTTCTTGCGGCGGCGGGCCTCTCTTTTCTTGAGTGCTTTCCGACTTTTCCGCTCCCTTTGTGCGGCTTTGGCCGCCTCTTGCTCTAGCGCCCATTAGGCCTTGGCAGCTTCAAATTCCGCCCAGGTAGGTGTGAGGTCGCGAGCAGCGATGAACTCGGCACGGCGGGATGCCATCGCTTCCCTACCATTTTGTGTGCGGTCATGGGCGGCGAGGAACTCGGCACGGCAAGATGCCATCGCTTCCTTACCGGTTAGTGTGCGGCGCGGTGGCATGAACGACACATGGTGAGAGCTCTGGGGTGGAGTGGCGGGACAACCGTATAGTGCATTGGTTTGTCAAGAGCTCAAGGACAGAAGACGAAGGAAATTTGGATTCCCCTTCAATCCTGGTCATTTATTACCGAGTAAAATGCATTGGCGGTCATCAAACTTGTCTTGGTAGGTCACTTTGATCATTTTATACGAGATATGGTGATTATATGGTCACTGGCTCAACGTATAGCTCCGTATTTGTCTGGTTGACCAGTCAAACAGTCTGCATGCGCCTCATCAGCTTGTGTTCTTTATCTATCTATGTGGGCCTATCTGTAAGTGGAGAAAGAAATAAAAACCAAAAATTATGCGTATGTGAGGAATCAAACCACGGACTCATCGCTGCAGCACACACTCGTCAGCCAAATGAAAATGAAATACTTTGCGTTAAATGCACAAACCAATTTTTTTATATTATACGTGATGCACACATTAGCGCACACCGGCCATAGAGGCCAAGTAGCATGTACGCGTGCAGACACTCACGTTCACGATGTCAAACCATGCTAACGCTTGCACGTCGCCCTCTCAATCAAAGTCCTGCTCATGGTGCAACGCAAACGGCAAGCCTGTCACCTGCGCGCCCCGGCGGTGCCTGACATTACTGTTTAGACATTTGCTGGCGGCCTCCACGAACACCAAGCATGCATTCACCTGGCTCAACACCAACGGCCATACTCGTGCTTGGGCGCCGAGCTGCTCGACATAAGCCATGGCTCTGCACACGACGCGACAACGTGACTCGGCGCCTTGCTCATGTATATCATCCATCAGAACGACAATCTATAAAATAGCCTAGCTAGAGTGGGTACTATGGTACCTATATATGTATCGTGAGCGACCGATCAGAGTGCCACTGCACACGAGTGTGTGTCTGATCGATTCGCCCATTATTCGTAAGTTATGCATGGTTGTGTGGTGTCTAATGGTGGTCGTCGAAGGCTAGCTGGCGACAAGAGCGGTTGCATGGACGCCCGGTTGTCAATTCATGACGCATATGCTTCAAAGGCTCGTCATCCATGAGTTCACATTTTACCACCACGCCAGCGTCTGACCGCCCTGGCCTACCGAAACCCCTTCCATCGCTAGCGCTCTTCCAGCTTGAAACGTTCACCATCTTTCCAGAACGTCAATGTCGCATTCACGAGACTTAACTGCAGGTGGAGTTGGTGTGTCACTGACATGCGGGCCAGATGCCTGTTGGGCCCACATGTTGGTGACCCAACTGCACCTGCAGTTAAGTTACTAGAGTTGAGCCCGCATTCACGCCCGACGCGACCTCTCACTGGCGTCGGCATTGCATCAGCGGGACGGCCGAGAGAGCGCCACCCACGCGGCATCCTGGTGGAAGCGACTGCTCCGCGTTAACGACACCACGGCCATCCTTCCGTCCGCCGCCCACATTAACGACACGCGGCTGCCGACGAACCTACTCCCGCGCCAGCCGTCCATCCGTATGCCGTGGCTCATTGCCATTCACCCGCTATAGTAACTTGAGCCCCATCTCCCATCCATAGCCAAAGACCCACACTCATTCTCCTCCAGTCCCTTCCTTCTGTCAGCACCACTCCAACCATGGCCTCCTGGCGCTCCAAAGCTCTCTTGGACGTATTGTCGCAGGAGTAGACGAAGGACATCGGCTGCTCCGCTCCGGGCGTGCTCCAAAGCTCTCTTGGATGTACTGTTGCCAGAACAGACAAAGGATATCGCCGGCTCCCCCCTGGCCGCCCTCTGCCACCACGACCATTAAGCCGGCGCGCGTGCATGGGTGCAGTCGGCAGCAAGGAAGAGTAGTACATGGTAGGTTGCCGCCGCTCTGGTCCCAGGAAGGCAACCGCTCCTCCACTCAGTCGACGCCAAGCTTGGTGGGATAAACATCGGCGGCTGATTAGCTGCTTGACGGCGACGTGGAGGCAGGAACCTTCGGAACCTTGTGCTTCGGAGGAGGAGGTTATCGAGGCAGAGCTGGACAAAGCCGAGGCGGATGAGGAGGAGGCAAAGGAAATGGCCGGCTTTCTCGGGGCTCATGGCCGGACATGGTGGTCGGGCGCTGGCGATTTTTTAGATTAGGTTTACAGTAGGTTTTAGTACGGTTTGTGCGAAATATGTAATTAATTTCGTCGAGTTTATAGGAAAAGTTTTCAAAATGTAATGAATTTCATCCGGTTAATTTGAAATTTGCTTTGTTTGCACGAATTTCGTCCGGTTAGTTCATATAGTTTTCTAAAGGTACGTGGGCAGCATTGGATGGCATCCTATGGCATCGATGTCCTCGGACAGATGCCGGTGTAAATTTGTGGGCCAGAGCTGGGATGCCCTAACTATCATGCTATAATCGCTAACAGTTATCCCTCGATCAAAATCAGATTCGTCGTGTTTCGCACTCCTCCCACGTAAGAGTGTAAACTCTTGCTTACATAAAAATGGAGCAAGTGGACGGCACTGTAGGACGTCATATCACTCAAACTAGCCCGCCTAATGCGCGGGAAAGCCCCGCCCTCGTCATTTTGTTTTGTATTTCTATCGATTGATCGCACGAAAATGATATGCTTTGCAAGTTCAAAAGAAGAAGAAGGCACACTTACGACTCGTACGCGTAGCACCCCCGACAGTCCAGCTCGCACGCCGCTCACCAGAGGGGACACGCGTTGTCTTGCATTTTCACTGACATGTGGGACTGCAATTGAATAAACCGTCGATAGCCGAAATCTAATCGCTCGGCGGGCTTCGGCTGAGAAGAGAGAAAGGAGAGAGAGGCATTGACAAAGTCAAGGAGTGGGCTCTGCAAGAGCCCGTCTCTACATGTGCTCCTCGTTATAAAAAATTAATTCTAAAAAAAAGAGGTATAGAAGAACAATTATGTCTGAAAAAAGAAAGGTAAAAAACATTGAAGAGGAAATAGATAGAGAGAAAGTGAGAAAAAGTTGTAACCTTATAGCCAACCTGATAGTCAACACTATGGTAGTATTACATGAGGAAGGAGGGAGTGGTGCACCTGCCAAGTTCATTGGGTTGCCGTGTTTCACACTGCTCCATCGTAACAGTGGAGACAATAGCTTTCATCGAAAATAAACAATGAGTACTCGTTGCTCGTCCTCTATATCGAAAATAATACTTTCATTCGCCGACATGTGGGACGTCGACCATCCTGGTCCACCTGCCATGCACAAAATTATCCTAGTCCATCCCAGTCGTAGCGCAGGCCCAACCTTTCCCACTATAAGTTGGTCGGACGAAGGAACCATCATGACTTCGTTGAATTCCGCTTCTTCAAGAAAACTTACTGTACCTGCAATACTGCTACCACAAGCGAAGACTGGACGACACGGTACCACGTCATATCACTGAAACCCACTAGGCCAAACTAGCCCGCCTAGGATTTGTACTCCCTCCATTTCAAAGTTAGTGGTACAAAGTTGAGTCATCTATTCTGGAACAAAGGGAGTATGTCTCTGTACTGCTACGATTTTGTGTTTTCAAAAAAGTACGTCTCTGTACTTTTGTTACGATTTTCCGACCATATGAACCAAATGAGGCCTGAATGTATTCGTGTCGACTATTGTTTGATCGATCGCTAAGCCTACAATTTTAGGAGCTTCGGCTATTGGTCGATCGACGACGGATCAGACCTATAAGCCTACCACGAGCTCATCAGCCCCAACGTTTCTCTTCGGTGAGTGTTTTGCAAGTACTATAGCTCGCACAGTAGCTAGCCTACTAACACCAAGAATCATCAAACAAGCCCTGTTGATATGATAAACAGTTCAAACTTACATCTAAGCATGCCATATATTACATCAAAAGCTGGTGAGGATACATCTGTTTCCATAACTCGAAGAGGGTTCGCATGATTCACTATCAAACAAAAGTAGTGTCGGTGTTCTGGGAACGGGGGTCCCCAGACTTGCCTGCCTGCAGCCCACGGCGTGGCTAGGAGCGGGCCGTACGGCCCATCTTCATCAACAAGGCATCCAAGACCCTCGCGAGGCAGACGACGCAAGACCTCCTCCGGAGTGGCCTAACCAGGCAGGCTCACGAGGAGCGGAGATATCAAGGCAGGGCAAACCTCACGAGGCTCTCGTGACGTGAGCCATGACGAACGGTGCCAGGCGGGTGCCGGTGCGCGCAGCGTCCTTATTTCCTCTTTGGTGCTAAGGAGGCAAGCGCAGGCGAAGAGTACCAAGGCATCAGGTAAAGGTTGCCATATTGGTGTAACAAGACCAAGACCAGGAGGACGGCAAGGCGGAGGTCATCGTGGAGCCCAAGACGGCGTCACCCCAGAGCTTTTGGCAGGCGAAGACCGCTTTTGTCAGGATAGCTTGTACTAGCTGTTCCCCTTCAAATTTGCCCGCCGTTGTTGGCTCCCTTCCCACTCGATATTTGGGAAGAGGACCAGGGCCTCTATAAATAGGCTTAGACACCACAATAGAAGGGACAACTAAAACATATCGAGAAGCCAACACCCCCACAAGAACACCTCGACCTCAGGAGGCTGTTCTTCCCTTGTACTGTTCATCATCAGCCCAAGAGGCAATCCACCACCACCACACTGGAGTAGGGTATTACACCACAACGGTGGCCGGAACCAGTATAAACCCCGTGTCTCTTTCTGTGTTGTGAGTTAGTCGAGTTCGTCCGCGAGATCTTAGCGAGCTAGAGCATAAATCGGTAGGGGGGAAATACTTCGCGCGCACCCCAGTGTTCGAACCTTAAGGGTTTGCCGGAACCCCACATTCGACAAGTAGCAAGTACCACCCACACAAGACAGTGCACTAGCCCTAAGATGGTTTGATAACACGCATCGTTCTGGTGATTAAACACAATGCAAACTACCCTGAAGGATTAGCGCGACCAACTATTTCTTGTCATCGATCTCTCGGGCAATGACCACAGCACGAACAGTGGCATGGGAACCAATCTCTAGGGAGATGTCCACAGGACGAACCGCGCCATCGGAATCGATCTCTGGGACAATATTCCACAGGATGGACACCGGCATCGGAATCGATCTCCGGCGTGATGTCCACAGGACGGACCGCGACATCGAAAACGATCTCTGGGGCATTATCCACAGGACGGACCGCGACATCGGAATCATCAAGGACGTCCACCGGCACCTGCACAACCCTAACATATTAGCAAGCACATTGCTAATAATAAGAAACCACAACTATGGTAAGCCATTATTTTTTACCTTGTGCAGCTCACCGGGGGATCCCATCCCTCCAAGGGGCCATCTCCTCGTCCTAGATGGGGGCCATCACCTTGCCAGGGGAATACTTCTTCTCAACAGTGACTATCTCCTCAAACTCGGCCTTGAGCCTCTCATAGGTAGCCATTAGAGTTTCTGGGGTAGGCACGGTGAAGCCGTTCCTATTCTTCCAACTTTATTTGAGGAGTTCGTCCGCCAACGTCGTCAACACTTTGGCCAGTGCTTGTTTCTTGGAGTTCTTCGTCTCCATGGATTGGCCCGCCAACATGGTCAACTCGTTGGTCGGTGCTCGCTTCCTAGAGATCGCTGTCTCGAGTGGGTTGTCCGCCGACAACTCTTTGCCTAGTGCTCCAGGATCCATCAATGAACTGACAAACATAAAGAAATCGACAATCGCACAACAGGAAAAGAATAGGTTGTGAGAATCGGTCGGTGCTTCGCAAAAAGAAGATTCTTGGAATGAAAATATAGTAGCATCACTGATTCACCCACCTTTCCTTCGCCGATGCAAGAAGAAAATGATGTAAGTGAATAGCCCGGAGTGAGGTTTTCTTCAATAAAGGGGAGAAAGAGCTTCAACGAAATGCTCCAAAGGAAATGATGGTTGCTTCGTCCAGTCCAACTTTGAGGCCACTTTACCACTGCTGGTAAAGGTCTAGGTTTTGTGATATGACGGGTCATGACGGCCACACCGGGATGACCAGTGAGTCTTGACTGTAGCACCTCGCTGTGATTTGGTGGATGGCACGCGGGGCCGGATGCTTTGATGTCCCGCATGTAGATAGAGCGGGTAGTCATATACTCAATATTGTGCACCGCGACCAAGGCGGAGATGAAAACGAGAGAACTATGTATTTATTAACGGTGTAGATTCACTCATTTTGCTCCATCTGTACTCATTTAGGGTGTAGTCACTTGTTGAAATCTCTACAAAGTAAAATACTCATTTCCGATTTACAGGGCTATACTAGCAAGTACTACAATAGTGGGCTCACATAGCAATTTTGTCTCATGCAAGAGCCTGGCTATATGCGTGCTCCAAGGCTCCGCACCACGCCCCACCCCTACACAAAGACTGCCACGCGAGCGTTCGCAACTGTCACATTTGGGTTGCGCTTGGTCCTTTGCCTCTTCAAGAAGATGAACAATGATGTTACTACTTTGTACAATATCGAATCAACTGCTGCATGTCCGTCGACCGTGTGCGGGAGTAGTAAGCAAAAGCTTGTCCTCGTCTGCGAGCCACCGCGGGCATGGGCGAGGGAGTAGGCGTGTAGTAGTAAAATCAAGCTTCTCCTTGTTGTACAAGTTGACGCGACACATCATAGCACTGGCCCCACATGCTTGCCTCTAAACTTGGCTAAAACAACCGCAATGTACAATATATTTGCCGCAACCTCTAACATTTACCACACCACAAGTTAAAAAAATATATTCCTGTCTTGACCAGATGAGCGTGCAAACTACAATCACCAAGATGATAGGTAAGGCCAGAAGATTATTTTAATAAAAATGCTTCGAGATGGCCTCGTAGCATGGAGACGACCCCAATGATTTTAAGCTTAGAGGCATGGTACACACTATCCTAGACTACTCTACACATGAAACTGCCACACGAGCATCCGGGCTGCGCTTGGCTATTCGCCTCTTCAGCAAGTCGAACAATGATGGTACTACTGTAGTGGAGTACTACAGTGTGCTTCTGGCCATCTGACACCGAATAAACTGCTGCATGTCCATCGCGTGCAGGAGGGAGAGCGTGTAGCGAAAGCTTCTCCTAGTCCTACCAGCCACCATGCTCATGGGCGAGGGAGGGATGCAGCTTCATTGACTTACTGCTCCTGCCTTTGGGTGCATGACAGGTGGGCCCAACAGGTGGCTGGCCCACCTGTCATACAGCCAAAGGCATGTGAAATTAAGGCACCGGAGCTCAGTCCGCGAGGGAGAGGGTGTTGTAATCAAACTTCTCGTTGTTGTACGAGTTGATGCGACACATGAAAGCACCGCACTCGATATGTTTCAATAATTAGCGTTTACCAATGCATTAACTACAATGCATGCATGCATGCATGCTGTGACTTTCCTTTTGATACTTGCATGTGTTGATTTAATGCACCTTGAAGTAGTATGAATATGTGACGGTAAAGATTTGTAATGCCCCGGCCCTAAAGCGAGAGATGGTTGTGCCCGAGGTGGGACAACAGACGAGGAGCTCCGTACTGGTTTATTGGTCCCTATGATAATTTGTGCCAAAATTTGACAATAAATTTAACTAACCAAATGTTCATGCATGTCACAAAAAATTACATCATTGAAAACTATGTTCAAATACGAATCAAACAATATACTCCCTCCGTCTAGGTGTATAAGTCATCTTAGGTTGTGCGTCGCGACCAAGACGGAGGGGAAAACGAGGGAACTTAATGTTATTTTGCTAGTTAATAGCATTGCGTGCAATGAATTAACCATTGCATGTCATGTTTGGTAGTCTCAAGTCATTGAAAGCATGCACGACCCACATCTCTTATTGGTTGATATGTCACAAAACAAGAAACAAGGAAGGAGTTAATGTACTGTGCCTAAGTGTTTTGGGATTATTTGGTTTTCGTAAGGTGACTTACATACCTAGACGGAGGAAGTACTTTTTGTTAACATGCACTAACATTTTGTCAGTTAGATCTTTGGTGAAAATTTAGCACCAATTACAAAGGGGCCCTATAAATATTGTACTCTAATTTCTTTAGGATACTCCCACATACAAAATATAAATAATAATGCATGTTGGGGCAGCCCACGTTTCCGATAATTTTAGCCATGGGCTTGTTCACAAATTTTACGAGGCGGTGGTTGTTCATTTAATGGAGGGTCTTGTACCAGACTTGAATGATACAAAGTGCGACCTGGCACACCATAACACCACTTGGAATAAGCAGGTAGCTATCTCAAAAAACAATCAACAACTCAAAAAAAGGGCGACCTGGCACGTACACAATTTTAAATGATTGTTTTGATGGAGTGAAAAAGGAAAACTACCCCACTACGTATATATATAGGCCGGAGCCTCCGCGCTTGCTTCCTAGGGTTGCTCTATTCACACACTCTCATCCTCTCCAGATCTAAACAAGATAGCGGTGGTAACACTGTCTTTCTATCCTCACCGCTAGTTATAAATTTGGACGTATCCCCCTCCGCCGGTGAACGGGAGAGGGGCAGCATTTAGGCCGTCGTCGACAGCGAGGGAGGAGACCCACTGCCGGCCGCACTGTTATCTCTGGCCGAGAGCCGGCATGGGAGGTCCTCCGATCCCTTCGTCGTTGCCCTAGTGTGGGCGGATCCGGCCTCCCGCCACCCACCTATCCACATCCCGACGACCTTCAGGTATATCTTCCTTCGAAACCGGCCTAGCTCTACTTCCCCAGCTCACTACGTTGCTACATGTGCATCATTTTCTACCTCTCAGCCCCTCTCGATCGGATGGTCCAACATCACCTATTTTTTTCTATTGTTAGAGGTAAAGCTACTTCATGGAGTCAAATCTTGTACTTGGTTCAGACAAGAAATAAAGGGGGGATTTAGTATGTACATCGGACTTGGTACAAATAGGAAGGAAAGGGGGTGAAAGTAGTACAGACTGGTCATCCAACCGGTCTCTTGGTCGAAAAGGGAAATATAGGGGAAATGTTGTACACAGTGGTATGGCCAGGACTAGATTTGCTATCCACACATAGGAGTAGGTGGCTAGAGTGAACAAAAATGAGACCAACCCACATATGTTTCTTGGATGTTTGTTTCTCGGGGCAACAAACTCTGAATCACCACTTTATGCCCCAGTTTAGGTACATGGTGTTGGACTGCTGGTGCACCCATGGTCCCATGCCCTTATACCAAATATTTAGCTATTCTTAATCTAATTCCCCTGGTAAAATGAAGCCATGCCACTGTTATAAGCCATGACAAGTTTATCCAAATGTTTTTGCCAGTAATTGTTTGAGACTCTGACTATTTCCTCTGTAGCTTTTTGTGCAAACAGGGATATCCATCTCACCTTGTTGTTATTGTGACCTTTTGGTGCACTACAAAAAACACTTCTTAAAAGAAGTGACTTTTGTGTTGTTTAACTCGAATGTCAAAATGGAACAGTTGGTTCATTTTGGTGGAACTGCACAAAGGGAGATCTATGTTCCAATCCTCATCATCTATATTGGCACCATAACCTTCCTTTAGGTAAGAATGATATTTAATGCATGTGGTCATCTCTATTTTGCGACAGCCATGAGAAAATAATGCTATTGTTTACTAGTACACTTGTACTCCCTCACTGACAAAACCAATTCCGAAAGAGAAGGCCAATCATGTACTTGGTTTCACCAACTGGTGAGGAGAAAGAGAAATAGAGCATGAAGAGGAGGAAGAAGAAGAGTAAAGAGGAAATGGAGATCACACGATAGTACCATCCTATGTAATCCTGACATCTTGCTAGTGGTATTGTATTGCTGTGTTGCTACTAGTCTTAATTTACTTGGAAGACTAGCAAGATGCCCGTGCGTTGCACGTAACATCAACATGCATTTGTATCAGTAGTTTATCTTGTGAGAGAAAAGGATGAATGAGGGAAGGCCTTATTTGCAAATGTGGAGAGGGTTGTGGGTACCTTTTTGCAAAATTGCCATAGTTTCCTTCCTATCCGTCAGATATAAATCGGACGACCTATATTGCAGGATGGCAGGCACACCATCATAACCAACTCTGTTTTGTAAGAGTAGAGTAGAGATATATAGAGAAATGCAACCGAGTATTACTTGGGTTGACGACACATCATAGTAATTAACTAGATTCTTGATGCATCTGTGACCCAGCTCCACACGATCAACAGTGCCAAGGTGATCTTTCTGAAGTCGTGGCCATTCAAGGGCTCCGGGAACATCTACCTTACATGTGAGATGATCCTCCAGGGAGCCCTTCCACTTCTGCTGTCTCTCCTGCAAGGTCACTTAATTAATTAGGAGTACTTAAGTAGCACTAATTTATTGCTGCCTAATTTTCCTATAGGTGTTAAATAAATCTTTAGTAGCACCCTATGCTGAATCATGTACATGTGTATGTGTGTCTGTGGAGGTGAATCATGTGGTGGAGCAAGGAAGGAATCTTGGTAGTCTCATGACATAATAATGCTATTGTTTTGCATGTCAATTTATTGCCATTGGTTCAATGAGGCAATGTTTTGCGTATTGTCCATCATAAATTTGATGCTACTGTTAGAGTAATATGCTAATGTCTTTCTATCCTTTCTCACTAAGCTAATGAAGGTTTCACCTTGTTCCTACTTGTGCAAACTGGGATCATGTTGTGCCAATCATACATTTTAGTGGAACTACACAAGACAATACAATGAACTGTATCCCAGCCAGTGCTTTAACTCTACTGGAAGTTCTTGATAATCTTTCGTTATAATCTCACCACTGGTAAACATGAGTGATTTGAACCATACATTTGAAGTGCACAAAAATATATACTATTGAGTGATTCCGGTGAGTGTTTTATCATCTCTTCTGTGACTACATGAATAAGCTTTCTTTCTCAGGTTGCTACTGGCCTAAGGCTTCATCCATATTAGTTTGCTGTCATCTCTATTTATATCGTGCAACTTTCATGAGGAACTCCTTTATCTTTGCATGTTAAAGTTTTGCAACCTATGATACATGGCAATGCTTTGAGTGTTGAGCTAATTGGCGCTGATTAAATAAACTATACCTCTCTTTAAGCAAGACTACTATGTTGCTAACTTTACCCGGTAAGATAATAAGGGTGCTTCTATTTGTTAGTGTATGTTTCATAACCTAGTCCCACCATTACAGTAATCTCACTCTCTCAATATATGTGCCAACAGGGATACTCGATTTTGGTGGAACTGCACAAAAACTTTCTGTGCATCATTGCCTCGACTGCTTCCTTCCTTTCCTATCAGTCGCTTATCTCAGCTTGCTTCCTTCCTTTCCTGTCAGTCGCCTCACTTATCTCGGCTTCTAGTCAAAGGAAATAGTAATTGATATGCTACCTCACACAAGTTGGTACTGGTCTTTATCCCGATTATTGTGCTTGTCATATGTATTGGTAATTTGGCATTGTGCTACTGTTTGCCGATTGCATAAAGGAGTAACTTGGAGCCTGAACTCACAGGCAGATCATTATATTGGGCGATTTCAGTAGAACTGCACAAAAAGATCAGATGGACAGATACTTATGCTGCTGCTATGTACTCCAAAGTTCACTCGGACAAGCATCGATGTTGACAAGAAGAAATTCCTATATTCATTCGAGTATCAACCGGCGTCAACTAGTTGTCAAAATCCAAGTATTAGGAGAGTGAACACCGAAAATATTGCTTGGCGCATAGCCCAGAAAACATAGTCTAGTCTTTGGTCCCAACTTGTGCCTTTTGGTTATGGGCACATATGGTCTCGAACTATATGGAACGGAGTCTAAAGATTCCAGACAAGTTGGTTGACGCGTATATTCTTTTGGCACTTAATCAGTCTGCACGCCAGGGATGCTCCATTTCAGTTGAACTGCACAAAAAATTTGGATGGTTCATTTTCTCAACCGCCTCCTTTCTTGTCTGCAATGTAGAATTTTGGCGAGCTACAGGACCAAGATGAGCCAGTAAACTAGTTGGATGAAAGTAGTGGCCAAGTTGATCAAACCTCCCTCGGCACGAGGCCACTATTTGAGGATAAACCTACAAGCAAAGTTCAGGTTGTCTGTGTTGCCTCTTATGTACTCGAAAGTTTACTCGTACAAGCATTAATTTTAGCAAGAAGTACCTCTGACTGAACACCATTTACCAGTATGTACCCTAGGTAATTAAAGTTCTTCCATGGATGATATTGGCTGTGATCTCAATCATTTGGATGCATAAACATACTGAACATGTGTATATCTGAATCCTTTTGTGAATTACCTATGAATATTGTCTTGTGATCTATCAATCATTTGGATGCATAGACATGTTGAACTTGTGTATATATGAATCTTTTGAGTTGTCGATTGTGAATGTTGGCTATGAATATGAACATGTCATGTGAACCTTAGTTTGATACGAATGTTTAACTTTTCTATTGTACTTGTGTGTGAACTTGTTAGTATGTCTACTGTGGGATTTGTGACGTGTGGGTGTCAACGGCACACCTTCTTCCCGAGAAGAATTGCACCTGCTTTGTTAGGGTAGCAATGGTGCATCAGCTCTACTTAATATTTTTGCTCTGTCTTCCCCCTCCCCTGCTCAACCCATGCCGTAATGTTTTCGGCCTCAAAACAAACATAGTACTGCGTTGTTTTTGGGGCTTGATGAAAAATCGAGTGCTGGTTTCTGTAGGTTGGACCGCCCAGCAAATGGGCTGCTGGTCCACCACGGACTGGGAGGCTAAAAATACAACTTGTATGGTGCAGAGGCAAGTAAAAAAATGCCATCGAAGCCATCCACTGAAAAAAAAATCGCGTATGATTTGCTTCTTCAGTCGCGCCGCCGGCCCCCTCTTTAATCCAATTCGCTCCATTCCCCAACCGGCAGCACGGGATGGAAGTTTATTTCCCCCTCCTGCCTGTCCGGGGATTGAAGTAGCGCGGCATCGAATCCAACACCGATGATGGCTGCTTGTCCAAGTGATTTTCAGATAAGAAACTGCACGTTTCGGAGGCAGAGCATTTAAATCAACATGCACTTTTCAAACATGGATAACAGAATGTTGGAAATTTTATTCATGGTAAAAAATGGAACTAACAACAAGTTAACATCATGCTAATCAACATTCATGTATAGCACATCCTCATATGATGCAAAGTCAAAAAGATATGCTATTTTCAAAATGGAAAGACAATGTTTTTTTCGAAACTAGGAATGGCAAGACAATGTTGAGTGTGCGAAAAACTGGGTAAACTAGGGATGAAATTTTGGCAAGTGTTAGATATTTTTCAACTGCACTAGTTGGAATCGAACCCGGGCAGTACAACTTTTGGGTGAGAGGGCTGCAGCCACCGGGCTAGTGCGGTATGTTCGAAAGAATGAAGGCGTCTTCCCCGGCTCCGGTTCTTTCCCGTCTGTGTGCGCTCGCCGTGGCGCCGCCGTATGTCGTTGTCAACATGCTCAACAAATGAGAGGAATCCAGAGAGGAATGTACGTCGAGAGACTGACAGTGGGGACCCACCAGGTCCAAGCCGTACGCAAGCAAGTGCACCATTGAAAAAAAAGCTTCATCCTAATTATATACTACCGTTGGGGCCCACGGGTTTGTCAACCTTAGTCAATAAATGAAATAAATTTCCAAAGATGACTGTCATTGGGGAGCTTCTTTCAGGGGTATCGGGGATCTTTCTTTTTTTTGTTGCGGGAAAGGGGTATCGGGGATCTAGCTGGTATCATTTTTTCCACAGGGCGAACAAGTATCAGCTAGGCCTAGGTTTTATTTTTTAACATGCGTAGCCCACGACATACGAAGACAGTGGTTTCAGCTTATTTTTCGAGGTCCATACCGGCCTATGGGCCTCCCAATGTAGGTTTTACTTTTTCTTAAAGATCGGCAGCCCAATGTATTTTTTTAATAAAACGCAGATCTCTGTTCTATTTATCTATATATAAGAATAATAATGTTGTGTCCCATTTATGTTTTCCCTTCTAACCACATTATATATATTTATATTATTAGTATTATCGTATATTTTATAGAGACTTATATATACATTATAAAAACATCCCACATGTTATTAACATATAAAAGTAAATGTTTTAACAGAAGTTGGCAAGGAAAATCCTGGTTGTTTTTGACTCACATGCAACGAAAATTCTGGTGATTGCGTACAAAAGCTTGCAAAGATTTTAAGGACCAATGTAATAATAATGCGCTCATTTTTGTTTTGAGCAATATCTTGTTAATTTTATATATAAAAATGTGTCGCTCCGGTTTATTTTTTGATATTAATTGCTCCTTCTAACCTAACATTATATATAGAACGGGCCCAGCTAGTTCGTGTATTTCAAGAAAGTGCAAATGAGCTGGGATTTCATAGAAAATATTAAATGCGCTGCATTTTGACGCGAAATTATTTGTTCACCCTGCCCAGCAAATGGACTGTAAAATCTAGAAAACATGGGTTAAATATATGCCACATTTTTGCAGTCTGATATGTGGGCCAATAGGTAGAAGCCTACGCAAGGCATTGTCAACTTGGTCAACAAATGATTATGACATCCACATCCATTGGATTTATATCCAACGGCCAGGCATGCACCTTCAATCTCTCCTCTTCTTCCTCCAGCATCGCCGGGACCGCCTAGTCCGGCCTCCGGCGGCTAGCGGCTCTACTTAGCACGCATCGCTGCGAAGCGCTACCCCATCGCCGGCCAGGCTATCCCTTCACCCCTCCACACCTCCTGTTATTCTCCATCGACTGCAGCCCCACGCCGCACCAGAACCAGTTATAACCCTTGTACTCCTCTCGACCTGTGACTCCACTGCCGGGTCTTCCCATCTCTGGGTCTTTCCCGTCCGGGCCCTTGCCGTCGTCCATCGCCTCGCTATGCTTGGCGCAGCGTGGTCAACAAACAAGATTTGTTGGAAGAGGACTATACGTGAAGAGCCTGACGGCTGGGACCCATGAGGTCCATGGTCGCACGCAAGGAAAGTTCCTCCTTATTAAGCTGAAAAATGTTTCCTCCCCCTAAGAGCTGGGACCCATCGGCTGTATCTTTGCACGGAAGGAAGTGCCTCCTTGTTATGCAAAAAAAACTATTCCTCCCGATGACAGCTGGGACCCGGTAGATTTGGTAGCTGACTTGTGGGCCTACTAAGTGGACGTGTACGCAGGGCTTTGTCAACTTAATCAACAAATGATTCTAGCAGCTGGACCATTGGATGTTAATCCAACAGCCGTGCTCCTTCTTCAACCTCTGTTCTTGCTCCTATCTCCCGTGGGCGGCAGTGCTACCGCGCACCCGAACCAGTCAAGTTTCCCATTCCTCTCCATCTGCGACTCCACTGCCGCGTCTTCACCATCTCTGGGTCATTCCAATCTGGGGCCTCGCCGTCGTCCACCGGCCTTGGTGTGCTCGGCACGGTGTGATCAACGTGGTCAACAAACAAGAGTCATCAGAAGATGACTGTACGTGAGAGGCTGATAGTGGAGACACACCACACCAATGGACGCATGCATGCAACTGCATCCTTTTTACCCTGAAAAATAATGTTTTCTCCCACTGACTGCTGGGACCCACCAGATACATCTTCGCATGCAAGGAAGTGTGTCCTTATTACGGGCAAAAAGATCCTCTCGATACCGGTGGGACCCAGCAGCTATATCTTCGCACGCAAGGAAGTGCGTCCTTATCCTCCCTGATAGCTGGGACCTACCCGGTCGAAGCGTACGTACCGTTGTCTGTCTTGTCGCGAACGTGTACATACATACTAGTCGATCGGTCGCTCTACAATGATGAACCATGGCCGAGTAAGTAGTGGCACATGTCATAGTAGAGCCCCCCACGTAGCAGTTCAGGCTGTCCCGTCTAAACCGTGTACACGTACATACAGCCACACGCCAAAAAATACAGCCATGTACATACATACGGGAGGGGTCTCGAACGCCTACTCGCGCATACGTACGGCCATGGCTCGTGTACATGGAGAGGCAGCGACGGCGTCCTGTTCATCGGAAGCCAAACAGCTGGGTTGGAACGGAGAAACTGCATCGTGTTCATGGGGAGGCAACGGAATGCATCGTGTTCATCGGGAGGCAACAGAACGCGTCATGTTCATCGGGAGCCAACCGACTTGGACGGAATAGCTGATCGAAATGAGGCCTGGCGTACCGCAAAACGGAGGAAACAACCTTGTGTTTGACCTTCCACGGTTGAAACAGGATCCTGTTCATCGAGAGGGGTTTGGCGTACCGCAAAACGGAGGAAACGGACTTTGTGTTCGAGCGCCTAAGATCGAAACAGGGTCCTGTTGATCGGGTGTTGTGTGGTGTACTGCAAAATGGAGGAAACAAACTTGTGTTGGAGTGCTACGGTCGAAATGGGGGTCCTGTTCATTGGGAGGGGTGTGGCATACCGCAAAACGGGACTCCACGAGCTACTGTTCATCTCCACCGTCGACCTCCTCTAGCCTCCACGGGCTACTGTTCATCCACCGTCGACTTCCTCCAGCCTCCACCTGCGACTTTTCATCCACGGGCTCCTATTCATCCAGCCTCCACCACTCCTCCACCGGCTACTGTTCAACCAGCCCTCTCACAGGGTCTTGTTCAACCACCCCTCCACGGGCTACTGTTCATCCAGCCCTCCACCGGCTACTGTTCAACCAGCCCTCCACGGGGTCTCCTGTTCATCCATCCCTCCATGGGGTCATCCTGTTCATCCAGCCCTCCACGGGGTCTTGTTCATCCAGCCCTCAACGGGGTCATGTTCATCCAGCGACAATGGCCTCTACTACTCATGTTCATCCAACCCCCCACCGGGAACTGTTCATCCAACCCCCCAACAACGCTCAATGTTCATCAAGGGAAGGAGGCAACAGGTTCGATCGGCTTCAGTTAGCAGCTGTAGCGAAGGAATCGCTCGATCGGGTTCAGTTAACAGCCAGGGATCAATCGATCGCTAGGGTTCACTAACGAGTAACTGCGGTGCAATCGCCGGGTTCGATGGCGAACGCCTCGCTTGGGTTCAGTTAGAGCCCAACGCCTCGCACCCATGCGCGTACGTGTATGAGAGAAACGCGCATCGCTCGGCCCCGACCACCCACCGTAACCGGGAACTCCCCGATATTTTCCTCTCCCTCGCTTCTACCATGGTTTTTTCCGTCATGGACGGCCCAAAGAATGTCATGCAGCTGCGTCTCTGGCCCGCCCAGGACGAAAAGCCCATTCTCTGTCATGATTTTTTCATAGAAGTAGGAGCCCACCACATCTATGATGATGCCAGGTTTTGTCACAACTATCGTCATAGAAGTGTCATAAGCATGACAAAAAAAATCGTTCGGCCAAAAATGTCACGGATGTGTCTTTTTTTGTAGTGTCCCAAGAATTTCAACAGGCAAGTTGTGTTTCAAAACAGGCATTTGGTTAAATAATATCTCATCTAATTCTCTTCTTTCATTCATAAACATATCATTTTCATGGTCTAGCAAATATTGTTCTAAAGGATCAATAGGAGGCACGACAATAGAAGCAAGACCAATAATTTCATCTTTACTAGGCAATTCTTTATCATGGAGTTGTCTACGAAATTTAGAAATTAAAGTCATGAGACACATCCCCAAAACTTACAGTAACAATTCCCTTTTCACAATTTATTTTGGCATTAACAGTGTTCAGGAAAGGTCTACCAAATATAATGGGACAAAAATCATCTTGTGGGGAACTAAGAATAAGAAAATCAGTAGGGTATTTTATTTTCCCACACAAGACTTCAACATCTCTAACAATCCCAATTGGTGAAATAGTATCTCTATTGGCAAGCTTAATAGTAACATCAATATCTTCCATCTCAGCAGGTGCAATATCATTCATAATTTCTTGATATAAAGTAAAAGGAATTGCACTCACACTAGCACCCACATCACATAAGCCATGATAACAATGATCTCCTATTTTAATAGAAACAACGGGCATGCCAACAATAGGTCTATGTTTATCTTTAGTGCCAGGTCTAGCAATTCTAGCAGCTTCATAACAGAAATAAATAACAATATAAGCAGTAGGAACAATAGGATCAACATTATAAGCAACATTTTCTTCTTTAGTTCTAGTAGGTTCTACTACTTTTACTTCAATGGGAGGATGATATTTAAACCACTTTTCCTTGGGGAGATCAACATGAGTAGCAAATTATTCACAGAAAGAAGCTACTATCTCATAGTCAAGTCCATATTTGGTGCTAAATTCACCAAAAGTATCGGTATCCATGAAAGATTTAACACAATCAAACTTAAGGTTTATACCTGACTCGTTAGCTTTGTCGAGTTTCCAATCTTCAGAGTTGCGTTTAATTCTTTCCAATAAATCCCATCTCTTACTTCTGAAAAATCTATATCCCTGCTCGTTTTCATATGAATTCAATAGTCTTCTTCATAAAAGAACTAGTACAAGAAGTATCGAGCATGGATTGATCATTACGAGAAAGCCGAGTATAAAAATTCTGAATAATAATTTCTCTTGAGAGATCATGACTGGGGCATGAATATAACATTGAATTAAGCCTCCCCCAAGCTTGAGCGATACTTTCTCCTTTATGAGGCCAAAATATATATATATAATTCCGATCATGATGAACAAGATGCATAGTATAAAACTTCTGATGAAATTCCAATTTCAATCGGTTGTAGTTCCAAGATCCGATATTATCACATAGCCTATACCATGTTAATGCCTTTCCCTTAAAAGATAAAGGGAACACCTTCTTCTTGACATCATCCTCGAGCAAACCTGCAAGCTTCAATAATCCACAAACTTCATCCACATAGATTAGATGCATATCAGGATGTAGTGTTCCATCACATGCATAAGGATTAACTAGCAGTTTCTCTATCATACCCAACGGAATTTCATAATAAATATTTTCAATAGGTTCAGTAGGTTGAGGAGAAACTTCTTACTCTACCGGTCGAGGTGAAGATACCCCGAACAAGCCCCTCAAAGGCTTATTTTCCATAGTGAGTAAATTTCAGCACGTAATATAAATGTTTCCTTACCAAATTCCACTCACCAAAGGCGCTTCACTCCCCGGCAACATCGCCAGAAATGAGTCTTGATGACCCACAAGTATAGGGGATCTATCGTAGTCCTTTCGATAAGTAAGAGTGTCGAACCCAACGAGGAGCAGGAGGAAATGACAAGCGGTTTTCAGCAAGGTATTCTCTGCAAGCACTGAAATTATCGGTAATAGATAGTTGTGTGATAAGATAATTCGTAACGGGTGACAAGTAACAAAAGTAAATAAGGTGCATCAAGGTTACCCAATCATTTTTGTAGCAAAGGACAAGCCTGGATGAACTCTTACATAATTCAAAGCGCTCCTGAGGACCCATGGGAATTGTTGTCAAGCTAGTCTTCATCATGCTCATATGATTCGCGTTCATTGCTTTGATAATTTGATATGTGGGTGGACCGGTGCTTGGGTGTTGTACTTACTTGGACAAGCCTCCCACTTATGATTAACCCCTGTTGCAAGCATCTGTAACTATGAAAGAAGAATTAAGATAAATCTAACCATAGCATGAAACATGTGGATCCAAATCAGCCCCTTACGAAGCAATGCATAAACTAGGGTTTAAGCTTCTGTCACTCTGGCAACCCATCATCTACTTATTACTTCCCAATGCCTTCCCCTAGGCCCAAATCATATTGAAGTGTCATGTAGTCAACGTTGACATAACACCACTAGAGGAGAGACAACATACATCTCATCAAAATATCGAACGAATACCAAATTCACATGATTGATCATAACAAGACTTCTCCCATGTCCTCAGGAACAAACGTAACTACTCACAAAGCATATTCATGTGTTAATAATCAGAGGGGTGTTAAATAGCATTAAGGATCTGAACATATGATCTTCCACCAACTACAAGGAGGGGTAAACCAACTAGCATCAACTACAAGGAGTAATCAACACTACTAGCAACCCACAGGCACCAATCTGAGGTTTTGAGACAATGATCATATACAAGAGATGAACTAGGGGTTGAGAGGAGATGGTGCTGGTGAACATGTTGATGGAGATTGACCTCCTCTCGATGAGAGGATTGTTAGTGATGACGATGGCTTCGATTTCCCCTCTGAGAGGGAAGTTTCCCAAGTAGAACAGCTCCGCCGGAGCCCTAGGTTGCTTCTGCCCAGGTTCCACCTCGAGACAGCGGCGCCTCATCTCGAAAGCTCTCTTCTGATTTTTTTCTAGGTCAAAACCCGCCATATAGCATAAGGTGGCCCACAAGCCATCGGGGTGTGCCCCCCAGGCTTGTGGCCTCCTGGTGGTTCCCCTCTGGTATTTTCTTGATGAGGACATGACTACCTTGGATACGACCAAAAATATTGCATACATGTATATTTGTGAGGTCAATTCTAATGCAAACTATGCAATAATTTATTTATGTCATCCAGGACAAAAATACTTCACAAACTTTTATGCCATGTCTAATTGCAGGTGTATGGGACATCTGTACAATCCACATATGAAGATAAGGGAGAAAGAGGAATTTACTTGCTGTTCAAAAAGTTCTCTCACGTCACTTTTGGCCCAAGAGAAGATAGAGTCCAAGTCTCTCACGTTCTGGACTCAGATTCGGACTGCACAAACATACCTGACTCAAAACGTCAATAACTTTTTCATCCGAACTCCAAATTGGATGATTTTTGTTGTTGGAAAGTAGATTTCGTGCACTTTCCAACCCAATTGGATTCACCTTCAAATTCATCCGGAGCGTTGAGTTAAGGACAAAACAATCTGATGCTGCAGCAGAATCCGAGTCAAACTACAAGTCCAATGGTGTTACGTCACCTCCACTTGGGCCCATTGACCTTGTACGACCTAGGGTTAGTTTTAGGCTGCCTTGGGACGTCCTCCCACCTCCTTGGCCGCCACCCCTTGCTCCTATATAAGTAGATCCATCTAGTAGCTTTTTGGCTGGGGATTTGTTTAGTTAAAAGTTAGCCATTGCAACTTCGTGTACTTCGTTTGTGTCCAACGACCAGACCAAGACCGCTTACAGATCCCCACCATTATCAATACTTCATATATATTCGCAATATTCAGAATGCTTTATTTTATTCTTGCATGTTCTTCGATTGCTTGCAGGAATAGACCTTTGTGGTCAGGTTGATCGTGCTCTGGCGTGGTCAATAACCTCCGGAGTTGGTTTAGCGATTGCTAAGGCGCAACTCGTGCATGTTTGTAGGCGGATTGTCAAAGTCGACTCCACCAAATCGATAGTTATCATCTCATCGAAAGATCGGGACCCTCGCCTCTATCAAGTGGTATCAGTTTTCAGGTTGCTCGGTGAGATTTTCCAGTTATCCCTAGATTCGATTTATTTTCTTACCTATTGTCCAAGAAAAAGCCAAAAAAAAGTTAGATCTATTCATCTCTATTCATTCTTTGTCCTAGCTAGTCCAAGCCTTTGCAATTTTCTTTTCGTTGTTTGCATTATTGAATTATCGGTTGCATCGTTGTGTCGAGTTTCTGGTCTTAGTGTCTAGTTCGTTTAGAGTTTCGAGTTATGTTCACATTAGTCACGCCGTCGCTGCATCGTTATCCCTTCCGTTGACCACCATCCATCCATCAATTTCCACCACGTGCTACCCACCGTTCATTGTCATAATCATAGTTGAGATCGTTCACATCTTCAGTTGATCCAATCTGCATCTTATCTAGTTTGTTTGGAAAGAGGGAGAGAGAAAAAAAGGTTGAAAAAAGTAAAAAAAAAGTCAGAGAAAAAAAAGAGAGAAAGAAAAAGGAAAAAAAAGTGTGAGAAAAAAAGAGAGAAGAAAAAAAAAGTTCGGATCTATCTAGACTCAATCTCGTAGCTGAATTCGGATTGGAATCTGTTTTGTGCACTGTTCGGTAAAACAGGCATAACTTCCTCATACGAAGTCCGTTTTGGCTCCGCGAGTACTCAAATTAAAGCTAGAGACGAGCTGCATCTAAATAGTTGCAGCAGCTATTTCAATATTTGGCACCTCAAAATCGGCTTCTAAATAGGTCTTTTTGCCCTCCGAAGTTCGTGAACACTGACTTATTCCAGCTTTTTCAAACCAGTTTTAGAATTTTTTTGACTCCTCATATCAACTCGGAATTGAGTGATTCTTTTTGCATTGGAAAGCTTGAGTTAGTATCATTCTTCGAAAAAAGTTATCAGAAAATTGGCTCAAACTTTTCAAGAGGAAAATAGGAGAGAGAGTTGTTGTATATCCTGCTTGGCAGTTCTTTTTCATCATTATCTTTACTGCCGTTGTGATCTTCACTTATATCTTGTTGTCCAGAGCTACTTATTATCCTTCATTGATGCTAGTTGTGCTCTGCGTGACCTCATTAGTGTTCTAGGCTCGCATCTCTAGTCCGGTCTAGCCTAGGACCCGACAAGATACCGTCGTTGAGCGTTTATTCAATATTGCATCTCTGAATTGATTATTGCTAATCTTTTGCTACCATATATAGCCAACCCAGCTCCACATATTTCTACACCGTGTATACGTATGTTCCCCTGACAATTTCTTTACACAATCTTCGGAGTTATTTGACACCGCTGGTTGCCTGTCAACACCTGCCGCATGGTAAGAACTTGTAAGATATTGATATTTGCTTTACTGTGAGCACTTTAAAACCACATCCTAGTAGTTCATAGGAACATTATTCTCGAATTTTCTTTCTTGTTTCTACTAATCATGACAGGTTCCGGAGATAGAAATTCTTGGACGACGGACACATCATCACCATCACGAGAGTTGGGACAACACACACAAGCACATGGTCAGGTTATCTCTTTACCGTCATTTGAGGGTAGATTTAATCCTGCTATTTATCTAGCTTGGGAGCTTGAAGTAGAACAAGTTTTTAGTCACCATGACTTTTTAGAACTTGAGCGAGTACGAGTTGCCACTAGAGCATTCTTGGTTTTGCTTCTGTTTGGTGGAGTGTGCATTGTAAAAAAAACATTGATAACCAACCCACAACTTGGAAAGATTTGAAAGATGTAATGAGACAACAATTTTTCCCTCCTTACTATCGTCGTGAATTGCTTCGCAAGTTTGAACAATTTAAACAAGGCAACAACACTGTTCATGCTTACTACCAAGAGTTCAAATCTTATATGCATCATTGTGACATAGAAGAATCTGAGGATGATACAATGAATAGATTTTCTGGTGGTTTGAACCATGGTATCCGTGCAAGATTTCACTATATTCCTCGTTGCATTACTGGTATGTATGTTCGCGCTTGTACCTTTGAGAGCAGTCTGAGGAGGATGCATTGGGTGACTACAACAACTACTATTCCAGTTCATGCTCACCACCGCGGTTGGTTCCTCCACCGTTGCACCTACTAGAGCAGCCCCACCGGATGGTGAGCGCGACATCATCTCAAGTGTATGGTGCATTGTCAGCGCCCGTACCTACATCAGCTACGTCTTTGCGACAAGGTAACGATAAAAGGTATTAATGATATAACTTCACATGAGAATGATGCATCCCTAGTTAACTTGAATGCATCATGTGTTGAGTTACACAGTGATTTGAGCACATCACCTATTTTAGAGAATCTTGATACTATCATGAATGAGTCATGTGATCAAACAACTGAAATACCAACAATTTTGAGTGCACCCATTGAATTAACTATTGATGCAAAAGAATCAATGTTTAATCATTTTGATATGACCTCTAATCTTGGTGATGATTCTGTGTCGAATAACTTATTGCATGTTTGCTTATTTAAGCATGTTGTAGCATGTAAACTTGATGCAAGTAAGGTTTATTCACCAATGTTGGGATGGTTTAATGATGAACATTGTCAATCTTTTGACATGAATAAGAGCTTCACTTATATGTGCAAACTGAGTTGCAATATTTTCATGCCTTCTACTTCTTGTGATAATGTTTTGGCTTTAGATTTTATGAACTATGCAAGTTACTCATCTATTCATCTCTCATATGTGCAAAAATCAAGGGAAGTAAAAATGGATGACATATACATATACAACATGTACACCTTGTCTCTTTTGTTAGCCACATTTCAGACTAAGCAACGCCGAGGACGGCTTTGTTTTCAAGAAGGGGAGGATGATGAGGACATGACTACCTTGGATACGACCAAAAATATTGCATACATGTATATTTGTGAGGTCATTTCTAATGCAAACTATGCAATAATTTATTTATGTCATCCAGGACAAAAATACTTCACAAACTTTTATGCCATGTCTAATTGCAGGTGTATGGGACATTTGTGCAACCCACATATGAAGGTAAGGGAGAAAGAGGAATTTACTTGCTGTTCAAAAAGTTCTCTCACGTCACTTTTGGCCCAAGAGAAGATAGAGTCCAAGTCTCTCACGTTCTGGACTCAAATTCGGACTGCACAGACATACCTGACTCAAAACGCCAATAAATTTTTCATCCGAACTCCAAATTGGATAATTTTTTTTGTTGGAAAGTAGATTTCGTGCACTTTCCAACCCAATTGGATTCACCTTCAAATTCATCTGGAGCGTTGAGTTATGGACGAAACAATCGATCTTTGCAGCAGAATCCGAGTCAAACTACAAGTCCAATGGTGTTACGTCACCTCCACTTGGGCCCATTTGCCTTGTACGACCTAGGGTTAGTTTTAGGCTGCCTGGGACGTCCTCCCACCTCCTTTGCCGCCACCCCTTGCTCCTATATAAGTAGATCCATCTAGTAGCTTTTTGGCTGGGGATTTGTTTAGTTAAAAGTTAGCCATTGCAACTTCGTGTACTTCGTTTGTGTCCAACGACCAGACCAAGACCGCTTACGGATCCCCACCATTATCAATACTTCATATATATATTCGCAATATTCAGATTGCTTTGTCTTATTCTTGCTTGTTCTTCGATTGCTTGCAGGAATAGACCTTTGTGGTAAGGTTGATCGTGCTCTGGCGTGGTCAATAACCTCCCGGAGTTGGTTTAGCGATTGCTAAGGCGCAACGCCGTGCACGTTTGTAGTCGGATCGTCAAAGTCGACTCCACCAAATCATTAGTTATCATCTCATCGAAAGATCGGGACCGTCGCCTCTATCATTTCTTTGTCCAATATTTTTTATATATTCCAAAATAATTCTCCATAAATTTTCAGGACTTTTGGAGTTGTGCACAATAGGTCTCTTAGATTTTCTCCTTTCCGGTCCAGAATTCGAGTTGTCAGCATTCTCTTGTAAAATAAGAGAGAAAAGGCATAACTATTGTCCCATAATGTGTAATAACATCCCATAATGCAATAAATATCAATATAAAAGCACGATGCAAAATGGACGTATCAGTGCCTTGTTTATTTCAGTACTGCACACTATATGATGTTCAAGTATTAACTATCTAGCTCAATTTCACGAATACCAACAACAAACTTACACTACATGACTCAGGATATCACTAGAGATGCTGCCTATTTGCTATTTTTGGTGGATGCTAACCCTGTTGTACTTAATATGCTTGCTCATGTACTTCCGCAGGGTCATAACGGGTGATGCCGTTGTTTGCCGTCGAGGTTAGCTGCATCCCATGTTTTACAGTATTTCACATCATTTGTGCAATTGCATTTGAACTTCAAACATTTAGTGGTTTCCCGTAGGTACACATGTCAGCGACACTGATCCATGCTTCGACCCGGAGGAACAACTCTCCTCTGCCGCCGCTGACTTTGGGCGGGCTCTGGCCAAGATGAAGTGCCCCAGCAACTACCTCTCGGGACTTACAAAGAATGAATCCACCAGTTCAATCTTACCAACACCAGTTGCAATTAATGGCAATGTTTAGTAAGATTAATTTATTAAGCATGTTGTAGTAAACATGCCTAACACGTTTTAGCTCTTCAACCCGAATGATATACGTACAAAGCAGTACGTGCCACATGGGGTTATGAACGCGGTCTTCTCTTTGTCTTCCTTGGACATAAAATCTGGTGGTATCTAGAGTAGACATCCAGGAAAGAAAGCAGGTCGCACCCAGAGGTGGAATCCACAATCTGGTCGATGCACGGCAAGGGAAATGGGTCCTTTGGGCATGCCTTGTTCAGATCCGTAAAATCTATTGAAAGCCTCCATTTCCCATTAGCCTTGCGTACCACCACTGGATTTGCCAACCATGTTGGATGCAATACTCCTCTAGCCAGAACAGTTGCCTCAAGTTTCTTGATCTCCTCGGCAATGAATTGTTGCCGCTCCAAAGCTTGCTTCCGGACCTTCTGCTTGACAGGTCGGGCACGTGGGCAGATAGCAAGGTGGTGCTCTATTAGCTCCCTGTGAACACCGGGGATATCAGATGGTTGCCAGGCAAACACATCGATATTCGCCGCAGGAAGGAAACAAGCATGCTTTCCTGTTTATCATCAAGAGTGGCACTAATAGGAAGGTACCATCAGCACCAGCCAGCCCTGCCGGGACCTTTTTCACAGCGGGAGCAGAAGCCTTGGGTCGCTTTCTATTGGAACTCTCCGGCAAGTCATCAACAGGTGCAACGTACTCCGAAGAGGTACACGTCCTGGATTCCTTGCTGGCATCCTTGTGAGCTTTCTTCTTTCCTTTACTTTCCTTGGCGGGAACAGTGGCTTTAGTGGCCTCTGTCACGACTGCTTCCCGATACATCTTGCCCATCCAAATGATTGCGTCCTTTTTGTCTGATGGAATGGAAATGACGCGTATCGGCTCTGGCATCTTCAAGGTGTTGAAGCAGAAGTGGGATGCCGCCATTTTTTTAGCTAGAGCTGGGCGACCAAGGATTCCATTGTACGGCAGGGGGAGATCGACCACATCAAACACGATCTTCTCAGATTGGTAATTCAACTCCCTCCCGAATGTCACCGGTAGCGTGATCTTCCCCTTAGGACGATTCCTGGCAGGGTTGGTCCCTTGAAATGTGCCAGTAACCTTGAGCTCTTCCTCTGCTATCTGAAGCTTGCTGATGACTTTTGGAGGAATCAGATTCAACGTGGCCCCACCGTCAACCAACATCTTTGTGACTTTGAGGTTGCGGATTGTTGGTGAGACCAACAACGGCAAGCACCCTACCGCGGTGGTGCGGTCAGGGTGATCCTCTTTGTCAAAGATCATGGGCGTGCGGGACCACTTGAGCGACTTCCAAGAATCTGTCGTTGGCTCCACAACATTGACTTCATGCGCCCACTATTTAAGTTGGAGGTGAGAGGAGTGCAGAGATGCACCCCCATCAATGCACAGGGCGTCAATGGCTTTTTGGAACTCCGGCTCGCTGGTTTCCTCTTCATCTCCTCCATTACTCTTATCATTGCAATCCTCCTTCTCACGGCCTCTGGCGGGTTTTCCTTGATTCTGAGGAGCCTTGCCGGGGCGGCATGCTCCGCCGCCTCGGCCCTTCCCTCCAGCGCCACCTTGACCTTTCTCCTTATCACACTTCTCATATTCAGTCCTCCGCTTATTGATGAGCTGCTCAACCTGATGACACTCCTGTAGATCATGGCCCTTGGTCCGATGGATCTTGCAGTATGGCCCATCACCCTTCCCAGCCTTCTCTGCAGTCCCGGCTTCCCGGCAATAAGTGCACGCGACAACTTCCTTGCCTAGAACCTTGGTCTTGGCCTTCTTGCCGTTACTAGGTGAGCTTGATCCCTCAACGGTCATCACTGCCTTATCCTTGCACCTTTTGCTGCGCTTCTTGTTCTTCTTCTTCCAATTGGTGGCTTTGTCGTCATCTTCTGAGTCAATGTTGACACCATCCTCTTCACCGGGGAGTCGCTTTCCCTCCTCAACCCGAGCGCACTTATCCACTAGAGTGTAAAGCTCCTTCACAGTCTTGGGCAACCGAACGTTCATCTTGGAACGTATCCGATGATTGCGCACATTGGACTGGAACGCAGCCACCACAACTGCCGGGTGGATGTCTGGAATGTTCCTGTGTACTCGGCTGAACCTCTGCACATACTTCCATAGCGTCTCTCCTTCCTTCTGCGGAAGGAGCTACAAGTCATTGGGGCATACAGTTCTTGATGGCCACTTTTGAAGGCGCCAACGAACTCATGGCACACGTCAGCCCAGGTCGAAATGGAGTTCTCCGGCAGGTGCATCAGCCAAGACCTCACATTTGGCTTGAGTGCGAAAGCAAAGTAGTTAGCAAACACCTTATCATCTCTTCCCCCGACAGCTTGAACAATGATGGTGTAGATGCTCAAGAACTCTGCCGGGTTTAGTCTCCCATCGTACTTCTCTGGTATTTCCGGCTTGAACGTGCGAGTAGATGGCCAATGGACTTGCCGCAACTCACAAGTGAAGGCGGGGCACCCAACCTCGAAAGGTAGGTAGCCACCTTAGCCGAGCATGGGCTCGGTGGTCGGGACATTGTGCCTGTCGGACTGGCGGTGGGTGTCGCGGCGTCGCGCCTACCCTTTGCCTATCCTCCAGGACTCATCGTTGGCCTTGACGCGCTCGAGGGTCGAACGAAGCCATCAAGACATCGTCGGGTTCCGGGTCACCTGGCTTCGGTTGTGGCCCTTGCTCTAGCTGCCGCGGAGGGGACTACACCGTGGGGGTGGCCCCCTCAGCACGACCAGCAGCGTGGGCCATAGTCGTCGCCTTGGGAGGTTGTGGCGGCCCAGCTTGCTGTGACCCTCCCGCCTCGGTGAAACCAATCAGGCTTTGAATGGTGGCTCTCCACTCATCCATCTGATCGGCTGCCAGCGGAAATCTCAATAGCAGCTGGGCCCACGCCTTGGCCTCTAAAGTGGTGCTTGGCATGGATGATGATGTAGATCATAATGTCGCCCGGCTCCTGATGGTGCCGGTAGTGGCAGCGCCATGTTCTTGTCATCATGAGCCAGCCGCCAGAACGACATGATGATGAGGTGGAGGCGCTTGAGGACCAGCGACTCCGTTTGGCGCATCAGCTGGGTCAGCTCGTTCCAGGGGCGGCGAATCCCCTGCGACCGCGCCCGCAGCTGGAGCGGCCGGAGAGTTGCGGTTCGCCCCAGAGAGTGCCGCCGATGCAGGTGTGCCCCTCGGCCGGGTGTGGAGGTGCAGTCCGAATGATCTCTCCACCCATACCTCGTGGAGCGTGGCCGCTGGGATGCTGGTGGTGATGTCCTTCTCCGGCGCCTCCTGCTCTTGTTTCTGCCGCAGGGGAGGTGGTGACGACGCCGTCTGTGCTGACTACGTCCCCCGCAGAGTCCACATCCCCGTGTGTCCCAGTAGCCCCCACGACGTTGGCAGCCGCATGCGATAGGGCCTTCGAGGTGGACGGCTGAGCTGCGACACCGGGCTTCTTCTTGGGCGCCATGGACGATGGAGCCGTCGATGAAGAAAATGACGATGAAGATGACATGCTGCGTACGCTTCTCGGGTTTGCGCAAGCGCTTCCCCATACCTGGCGCACCAAAGATGTCATGGGAAACCACGACCACCTATGGGTCCATGAGCCCTTAGTGGTTCAGCAGGGGGATGAGCACATTGCACCAAGAGTGGAGAACGTCGCGCAACACGGCAGAGATCACACGGTCAGTTTTACCTAGGTTCGGGCCGCCGCGAGGCGTAAAACCCTACTCCTGCTTTGGTGGATTGATGAGAGGATCGTGGTGGAGATGCAGCGCTCTTGCCTGGCAGGCTTGCCTCGGGGTGAGAGCAGCTACGCGCGTATGAGTAGACAAGGGTCTGAATCCTTTCTATGGTTGCCACGGGCCTCCTTCTATAGATCAAGGGGTCACCACAATGGCAAATCATTCATTGTGCACTGGTTAGATAGCAAACAGTGCTATCATACCTAACTATGCAGATAGGGCAGGGCGCGTTAAATGCACCACTTAGTGTCACATCATGGTATGCCTAGCAAGCCTTGCCAGGCTGTTTGGTGTACGTCTCCAACGTATCTATAATTTTTTACTGTTCCATGCTATTATATTATCTGTTTTTGATGTTTTATAGGCATTAATATGCTATTTTATATTATTTTTGGGACTAACCTATTAACCTAGAGCCCAGGGCCAGTTTCTATTTTTTCCTTGTTTTTGAGCTTTGCGGAAAAGGAATACAAAACGGAGTCCAAATGGAATAAAACCTTCGCGATAATTTTTCTTGGACCAGAAGACACCTAGGAGACTTGGAGTGCAAGTCAAAAGAACCATGAGGCGGCCACAAGGGTAGAGGATGCCCAGGAGGGTAGGGCGCGCCCCCCTACCTTGTGGCCCCCTCGTTGACCCCCTGACCTAGATCTTCCTCCTATATATTCACATATATTCCCAAACCACCAGAAGCATCCACGAAAACACTTTTCCACCGCCGCGACCTTCTGTTCCTGTGAGATCCCATCTTGGTGCCTTTTCCGGCATCCTGCTGGAGGGGAATTTGATAACGGAGGTCTTCTACTTCAACTCTATTGCCCTTCCGATGAAGTGTGAGTAGTTTACCTCAGACCTACGGTTCCATAGCTAGTAGCTAGATGTCTTATTATCTCTCTTTGATTCTCAATACCATGTTCTCCTCGGTGTTCTTGGAGATCTATCCGATGTAACCTTCTTTTGCGGTGTGTTTGTCGAGATCTGATGAATTTTCGATTTGTGATCAGCTTATCTATGAATATTATTTGAATCTCCTCTGAATTCTTTAATGCATCATTTGATATCTTTGTAATTCTCTTCGAACATTCGGTTTGGTTTGGCCAACTAGATTGGTTTTTCTTGTAATGGGAGAAGTGCTTAGCTTTGGGTTCAATCTTGTGGTGTCCTTTCCTAGTGACAGTAGGGGCAACAAGACACGTATTGTATTGTTGCCATCGAGGATAAAAAGATGGGGTTTACATCATATTGCTTGAGTTTATTCCTCTACATCATATCATCTTACTTAATGTGTTACTCTGTTCTTCATGAACTTAATACTCTAGATGCAGGCAGGAGTCGGTCGATGTGTGGAGTAATAGTAGTAAATGCAGGCAGGAGTCGGTCTACTTGACATAGACGTGATTCCTATATTTCATAATCATTGCCTTAGATATCATCATAACTTTGCGCTTTTCTATCAATTGCTCAACAGTAATTTGTTCACCCACCGTATTATTTGCTATCTTGAGAGAAGCCTCTAGTGAAACCTATGGCCCCCGGGTCTATTTTCCATCATATAAGTTTCCGATCTACTATTTTTGCAATCTTTTACTTTCTGGTCTACACACCAAAAACCCTAAAAATATTTACTTTATTTTTGTTTAGTTTCATCTATCTCTATCAAATCTTACTTTTGCAAGTAACCGTGAAGGGATTGACAACCATTTATCGCGTTGGGTACAAGTTATTTGATTGTTTGCGCGGGTATTGGTGATTTGTGCGTTGTCTCCTACTGGATTGATACCTTGGTTCTCTAACAGAGGAAAATACTTATCTCTACTTTGCTGCATGACCCTTTCTTCTTCAAGGGAAAAACCAATGCAAGCTCAAGAAGTAGCATTTGGCAACCTTCTTGTCGGTCCGCTTGACACATCTCTAGACGGGTGTCATTTGGAGGCGATTTCCTTCGGAAGTGGCTACCATGCGTCAAAAAACAGCCACTTAGTCAGTTGGGGGCTCGACACTACGCCAATCGATGACTTGTGTGTCTCTGTGAGGTGGAGCGGTGGAGCCTTGGCGCTGTGGTCCACCCTCAACGTCCCCAGCAAGCTTGTTGGGGAAGTCTTGAGACTTGTTTTCTGGGGAAACCTCGACCTTGCCTGGCTTGCTTGCCTGGCAAGGGAGGCTTTCCCTTAGTGGTATCTTGCTTCCTTTGGCTCGACTTGGTCTTCTTGATCCGCTCTCTGATTCCTCAAAGAGCTATCCCTTCTGCTTGGTCTGGTCTTGGATGTCGCAAACTTGCTCTTAGGCCTGTGCACGGTCTGGGCAACAGACCCAGGGTTTTTCAGACCGACAAGGCCAATAAAAACCAGATTGTAATACCTTGTGCGCAGTTCTATCTCTAGCATGGTGTGCTCCGTAGGCCTCGGAGTGACACTTGCATAGGATCTGTTCCTGTTCATGCTCAGGTAGACAACGTCTAGTATCACCATCTACTCCTTCTTTATAAAGGTGTGGGTCATCCCAAAAGTAATGTCTTAAATCATATAAAAACTTTTTCTTTTGCCGGTATGTGAAACTAGGTCGTATAAATTTAGCAAAAATGTAATTAGCATAATCATCATACCATGGAGCACTACGAGAAGCATTTATGACAGCTAGTTGTTCATCAGGAAAGCTATCATCAATAAGTAGTTGGGTCATCAAGAACATTTTCTAATCTAGACAAGTTATCTACAACGGGGTTCTCAGCTCCCTTTCTATCAATAATATGCAAATCAAATTATTGCAGTAAGAGAACCCATCTAATAAGTCTAGGTTTAGCATCTTTCTTTTCCATAAGATATTTAATAGCAACATGATCAGTGTGAACAGTTACTTTGGAATCAATGATATAAGATCTGAACTTATCACAAGCAAATACAGCTGCTAAAAATTCTTTTTTAGTAGTAGCTTAATTTCTCTTGGCACTGCCTAGAGTTTTACTAGCATAATGAATAACATTAAATTTCTTATTAACTCTTTTTCCTAGAACAACACCAACAACATAATCACTAGCATCACACATAATTTCAAAGGGTAAATTCCAATCAGGTGGTTGAACAATAGGTGCAGAAATCAAGGCTTTCTTAAGTATTTCAAATGCTTCTACACAATCATCATCAAAAACAAAAGGAACTTCTTTTTGCAAGAGATTAGTGAGAGCCTAGAAATTTTGGAGAAGTCTTTAATAAATCTCCTATAGAAACCAGCATGGCCAAGGAAACTTCTTATACCTTTGATATCTTTAGGACACGTTATCTTTTCAATAGCATCTACTTTAGCTTTATCAACTTCAATACCTCTTTCAGAAATTTTATGCCCCAAGACAATACCTTCATTAACCATAAAGTGTCACTTCTCCCAATTCAAAACAAGATTAGTTTCTTCACATCTATGCAAAACCGGATCAAGGTTGCTTAAGCAATCATCAAAAGAAGTTATGTAAATGGAGAAATCATCCTTGAAAACCACAACAATCTTTTCAGAAAAGTCAGAGAATATAGTAGTCATACATCTTTGAAAGGTAGCAGGAGCATTGCATAAACTAAAAGGCATTCGTCTATACGCAAAAGTACCGAAAGGGCAAGTAAAAGTGGTTTTTTCTTTATCCTCTTTTGACACAGGTATTTGAGAAGAACTAGAATAACCATCTAGAAATCAAAAATGTGTATGTTTGGATAGTCTTTCTAGTATTTGATCAATAAAAGGTAGAGGATAATGATCTTTTCTAGTAGCTTGTTTAATTCGTGAAAATCAGTTACCATCCTATAACCTATAACAATTCTTTGTGGAATCAATTCATTCTTATCATTAGGAACAATAGTAATACCTCACTTCTTCGGGACACAATGAATGGGACTTACCCATCTACTATCAGCAATAGGATAAATTATACCTGCCTCCAGAAGCTTTAGTATTTAATTTCTTACCACTTCTTTCATCTTAGAATTTAACTGTCATTGATGATCAACAACTAGTTTAGCATAAGGCACCATATTAATTTTGTGCTGACAAAGAGTGGGACTAATGCCCTTAAGATCATCAAGACTATATCCAATAGCTGCACGATGCTTCTTCAGAGTCTTCAATAATTTCTTTTCTCCATGTTCTGAAAGGTTAGCACTAATAATAACAGGATATATCATCTTCTCATCAAGATAAGCATATTTCAAAGTATCAGGTAATTGTTCAAGCTCAAACACGGGATCATCAAGGGTGACCGACATGTGACATCCACTGTAACGGGTCACCATTAAGCTATCGGGTTCCGGTTTGGATCCGATAACCCGTTAACAGCCTGGACCAATGGTGATTTTCCACATGTAAAATTCTCATTCGCCGACGAACCACATGTCGGCTTAGCGTTGGGACAGATGTCAACCGTCCATTTGACAAGAATCGCCAGTGAAACGTTGACACGTGGGATGGACCTATACAGGCTCATATAGGTCTAAAACCTGGCCCAGGAACAGGCCCACAAGATTTCGTCAGATCTAATGGATCGGCCCATTAACAACCTAACATTTTCTGGACCAAATTATAGCCCACATCAAATACGGGCCGTTAAATGACTGCAATCTTCTGGGCCCAGTTTACGGCCCATGTCAGATTCGGCCCGTTAACAGCCTGCAATAGTTTGGGCCACATTACGGTCCACACCTGATCCGCCCTGTTAATTGACTTTTATTTATTGGGCCAAATTACGGCCCATAACAGATACGACCCTTTTAACAGCTAATGTGCCATCGGGCCCATTGGCGGCCTAATTTTCACTTCGCCTCTTAATGGCCCATTTAACAGTTCGGCCCGATACTAGTTTTGGCCTGTCAACGGCCATGTCTATATATGGGCCTCTTTCGGCCATTTAAAGGCCCAAGTTGCACCTGGGCCTAATTATGGTCTGTAGTTACTTTCGGCCTCTTAACGGCCCGTAGTATTCATGGATACATTCTAGCCCAAACTGCGTATCGGCCTGTTAAAGGCCCTTGAGAGTGTTGGGCCTAATTTAGGCCCGTTATACATCCGGCCTGCTTCCCGCACGTCATGTAATTGGGTCAGCCAAGGCCCAAAAACATTTCAATCTATTAAAAGACTATTTAATTTTCGGGCCCAATTTAGGCAAGCGGTTTACTCGGCCTTTTAAAGGCCCGAAACTAATAGTGGGCCAGATTAAGACTAGACCAAACTAATGGCCCAAGATGATTGTAGGCCCACGGTTCGGCCTGTACTAGCGATTGGCGACCGGCCAGTTTTAGTACAGAACTTATTATTTTATAAACCTAAACTATTGTCTCATTGCACACCGATCGAATATTACGACCTTTTCTCAGAGCAACGACTGCAGAAATAGCAAATAAATTACAACATCGTGACGAAGAATATAAACCTAGACTATACAACAAAGAAATTACAGCATATTACATCCCCTGGGCATCAAAGTTTGCCGCCAGTGATAATAAAGGGCAACCAGACAGCAAATTGCATAAACTGGTCAGGTCGCCACCAGTGGAAGTTAACAGGTGGACAGAATAATAGACAGAACCGACAGCACTTCAACACAGTTCAAGAAAGGTTAGCCCGACCCAGGAGCTGCAGCGCAAGCAGCTTAGCAACCTGATGACATTGCGCTTCTTTGGCACTCATATCCACCAACTTAAGCTGCATAGCATCAATAAACGTCATCTACTTACGGTTAATCTTGCATAGAGATTGGAGTTCCAGTCGGATTTGAGTGGAAGCATGTATTTACCTTGACTTTCGGTGAAGAAGTCGAGCAGATTCAGCAAATGACTTCATCGAGCTTGTGTCACTAAGTAAATTTGACACAACATCAAGATGTGACTTCGTGGTTGTATCCCTACCCTCAAGATGTGTTGCCTTCTCCTCACGGAATATGTGTTAGAGGGACAAACAATGGGTTCGTCTCACTATCATTGTGGCAGTTCTTCCTAGCAGCGGTGCTGTCACCCTGAAAGAGAAACAAGTAGGTAGATAACAGGTTTTGCACGTATAAGCATCAACACTGTCAATTCATCTCATTTCTTTGTCAGAAATAAGGAGACACAGTTTTAAATAGCATTAACATAATAGCCATTGTTCATAGTTAAGACGACAGGAAATGGCATTATGCAGGAACGGCCAGCTTCACCAGACCACTGGATTACAAATCGATAACACAAGCATAGATGTAGTTCTAAACAGCCTATAAGCATGAATGGTGAGTGTACTGTCAATTTATACCATTTCAGATTGGTAAATAAAGAGACACGATTTAAATAACATTAATATAATATGGCATTGTTCATAGTTGAGACATAGCAGGATATGACATTGTGTTGTTGTTGGTAGTCTCACCACACCACTAGATTACATACCAAGAACACAAGCATACACATAGCGCTAAAGAAGATAACTTGCTATGTTTAGTTTAATTTACATGGTACGAATAAGGAACTAGGTTGTACAATTAAAGACTGAAATTGAGAAGGACGAACTTATGTTTATGTACTTCTACTTTATAAACTTTGAACAAGCAATTTGATGCAGATGACAAAATAAACAACATTTGCACTCATAGCTATCCAAATATACATAACAAAGTTTGAAGGCCCGAGGAGGACAAACTTACATTAGTAGTGAGGACAGGCTCTATAAAGGCCTTGTCCATATTGATGGGGGGGGGGGGGCAATTCAAGAAGTTTACCGCACACTCTTCTTCAAGAGTATTGCCTTTATTCTATGTTTTGTTAAGAGTAATTATAGATGTGAAAATATAACAAATGGCGATTATTTAACTTAAGATGCAAAGTACAAATGTAAAATACAGCATACAGGTAGAAGGCACTAACAAGAGCAATGCGGAGCTAAACTCCTTCAGTAACATTGGTTTTATCCAATATTTTGGCATGAGTAAATGTAGATCTGATGTCTAGAAAAATGGAGGACAAGGGAAATAAGTTGCAAAGTGTACATGAAGAACTAGCTGACAAATATAAGTACAGCGATGAAGGACAGCAGATACTTACAAGAACAATGCAGAACTAAATTTCTTCATAAGCATTGGTGAGGGAGTCCTGGACTAGGGGGTGTCGAATAGCTGAAATATCATCACGGCTGGACTCCAAGACTATGAAGATACAAGATTGAAGACTTCGTCCCGTGTCCGGATGGGATTTTCCTTGGCGTGGAAGGCAAGCTTGGCGATAGGATATGTAGATCTCCTACCATTGTAACCGACTCTGTGTAACCCTAACCTATCCGGTGTCTATATAAACCAGAGGGTTTTAGTCCATGGGACAAACAACAATCATACCATAGGCTAGCTTCTAGGGTTTAGCCTCCTTGATCTCGTGGTAGATCTACTCTTGTACTACCCATATCATCAATATTAATCAAGCAGGAGTAGGGTATTACCTCCATTGAGAGGGCCCGAACACAGGTAAAAACATTGTGTCCCTTGTCTCCTGTTACCATCCGCCTAGGCCTTGATTCGGGACCCCCTACCCGAGATCCGCGGTTTGAGACCGACATTGGTGCTTTCATTGAGAGTTCCTACGTATGCCGTCACCGATAGGCCCGATGGCTCCTTCGATCATCAACAACGACGCGGTCCAGGTGAGACTTTTCTCCCAGACAGATCTTCGTATTCGGCGGCTTTGCATCTGCGGGCCAATTAAGCTTGGCCATCTGGAGCAGATCGAAAGCCACGCCTCGCCACCAGTCAGATTTGGAAGTTTGAACCATACAGCCGATGTCGCGGAGACTTGATCTTGACGGATTCGAGCCACCGATCGGCGTGCCGCCTTTGTCTCGATGGGCATGATCTAGCTCTGCGGCGAGCGATTGCCACAGGCGGCACCAGCATCCGCTCCGACCCTTAATCCGGAGCCGGATTCCCCGATCGAGGACGAGTGGTTGGACACCGCCTCGGGGGCTACGATCTCTACGGCGATTGAGTCCAACTCCATCCCTGTCCTTGGCGAAGACCTTGACTCCAGGGTGCCGGACTCCTCTCCAGACTCCGAACCCTCCGCGCCCCTGCCAATCGAATCCGACCGGGCGCCGGTCATGGAGTTCACCGCTGCGGACATCTTTCAACACTCGCCCTTTGGCGACATCCTGAATTCACTAAAGTCTCTCTGTTTATCCGGAGAGCCATGGCCGGACTACGGTCAGGAAGGTTGGGATGCGGACGACGAAGAAATTCAACGCCCACCCACCACCCACTTCATAGCCAGCCGAAAGCTTACACGGCGTGCTCGATTTCGACTCAAGACATCGGCGGTATGGACGACGATGTAGGAGACAACCATGAAACAGCGCCTATAGGATCTTTGGACAACCACCTCATCCCATGATGTATACATGGTGGATACACCTAAAGGAAATGAAGACGAGGAACAACGGGACGCTACGAAGGATAAATCCCTCGAAAAGCAGTCAAAACGGCAACGCAAACGCCGAACCAAGTCCCGCCTCAACAAAGACCCAACCATAGAGCAGGGTGAACCGGTGGACGATGAAAATGCTATCGAGCAATCGTCCGAACAAGACAACTTGGATAAACAACCCGTCCCCAGCGAAGACAACAGTCCGGACGATCTCACGCCGGACAAATTGTTGGAGCAGAATAACCTCCACAAAAGGCTCGTCGCCACCGTATGTAGCCCGAAAAAGCAGAATCGGAAGCTCAAAACAGCGGAAGATGCACTCGAGAATCAGATGGAGCAGAGTATTCAACACCAGACAAATGCGGCGACGATCGCCGAACAAAGAGCTACCCAAAGAAAACTACTGCCCGAATTTGATGAGGAGGCCATAGAGCCCCACAATCAAAAAGTAAGAAGGCCACCCGGTCGGATGGGCGACCCCACGGCAAAAAGAGAGCGGCAAATGGCGCCACACACTAGGCGATGCACGCGATTCGCATAAGGATTCACATCAAAAGGATGGCCCGATTAGGTCCATCTATGGGCCGAGAAAGCAAGCTCTTCAAAGCAATGCAACACGCCAAATATCCGAACATCACGGCACACCCAAATATTGTGGGCGCACATCTCCTATGTTTCACCGATGAGGTGCTAGATCATGAATTTCCAGCGGGATTCAAACCCGTAAACATAGAGGCATACGACGGAACAACAGACCCTGGAGTCTGGATTGAGGATTACATCCTCCACATACACATGGATAGAGGAGATGATCTCCAGGCCATAAAATGCTTACCCCTCAAACTCAAAGGGCCAGCTCGGCATTGGCTTAAGAGCCTCCCGAAAATACCATTGGAAGCTGGGAAGAGCTCGAGGATGCGTTTGGGCAAATTTTCGGGGACCTATGTCCACCCTCCGGATGGAGACGATCTAAGTCACATAACTCAACAGCCGGAGAGTCAGCCGGAAATGCAGGAACAGGTTCCTTACTAAAAAAAGAACCAAATAGTCGATTGTCCGGGACGCCAAGCCTTAGCAGCCTTCAAACACAACGTCCGAGACGAATGGCTCGCTGAGACACCTCGCCAAGAAAAGCCAAGAATAATGTCCGCATTAACAAGCCTCATGACCCGCTTTTGCTGGAGAGGATAGCTGGCTAGCAAGATGCAGCACCAATGACCCAAGTACATCGAAGTCGAGGATGGAAGCGAAACCACGGCGCAACAAGGACCAGCGCCGGATTAAAGGGAACGGTCCAAAGAGCACGACAGTCAACGCTGGATTCAAAAGCTCACGGCAGAACAATAAAAAACTGCCCCTTAAGGACAATAGCGATGAGCTATCCAACTTAAACAAAATCTTGGACAAGATATGTCAAATCCACAGTACTCCCGGGAGGCCTGCAAACCCTACCCACAGAAATTGTTGGGTCTTCAAACAGTCCGGCAGACTCAACGCCGAACACAAGGGGCTTGACACACCAAGTGAAGATGATGACGAGCACCACCAACAGAGCCCCGGAAAACAAAAGAATTTCCCACAAGAAGTTAAAACAGTAAACTCACTTCACGTGATAAAAGGAAAAAACAGAGCGGCGCCCATTAAGACGCCAAGGCCGCACATACTACCCGGTGAGTACCAACACTGGTTGTCAAAACCAATCACCTTCGACCATCAGGACTACTCCGAAAGTATCCGGAACGCAGGATGGACTGCCTTGATATTGGATCCTATAATCGAGGGATTCCAATTTACACAGGTCCTCATGGATGGCGGCAGTGACATAAACCTGATATATCAGGACACAATCCGCAGGATGGGGATAGACCCAACCAAAATTCGCCATAGCAACACCTCCTTTAAAGGGGTAATGCCAGGCCCATATGCCCATTATGCGGGCTCCCTACGCTAGAAGTTGTGTTCGGTTCATCCGACAACTTCCATCGTGAAAAGTTAGTCTTCCATGTCGCCCCATTTAAAAGTAGCCATCAAGCACTATTGGGACGCGAAGCTTTCGCCCGCTTTAACTTAATACTGCATTATGCATCTCTAACACATAAAATGCCCGGTCCACGCGGCATCATCTCATTAAAAGGGAGTATTAAGTGTTACTCGAGCACGGAAGAACGTGAGACTGCCTTGACAGCCCCACACCTATCCGGCTCCGCTAGTCAAAGAACCTGAATAGGTCATTCAAACCCCGGACACGGCTAGACGAGTCTGGCGCCTACTAGCGGCATACCCCCATACAAGGGGCTGCATGCATGTACAACAAGAGACAATAAAGCTCAATTTTATTCACTTCTTCGAATCATACTCTGTTTATTTAATATAAAGTACATCTTTTGCACGATCCTTTTTCTTTTAAACTAATTTCCTCTCTTTTACAGATGAACAACGTGCTACACCCGTCCAGGATACGACACAACGGAGACACAGGCGCAGACGTGCAGTAGGGACCCGTTGCAAGGATTCTTTTCAGATTAAGACCTGCGTAAACCTTTTTCTTGTCTCTTGTTGATATACATCCCCGGTTTCTTACTATAACCGAGGAGGAGGCTGGCGTTTTGGCATTGGCCGCACGAGAATTTTGCGGCGTGCACGGACACCAGGGTCTTAGGGCATTATTCTGCCCGTTTTCATAAAGACCGAATACCTTAGGGAGTGTTCGGCGTCTCGAGTTAGGCCTTATATGCATCAGCTCCGAATCATGTCTTTGGTCAAATGTTCGGTTTGCCCGGCTCCTGTGTTTTGCTGCCTTACGTTCTGTTTTATCGGCTAACGCGACACCAGGAGAACTACTGCGATTGTGCCCCGGTCGGGCGAGCACCTCGAGAGAAAGTCAAAACCGACTGTCATGATATAGCGAGAGACTGGTCAACCACTCGATGACTCACCAGAATGTTTAGAATTCCTTCGCATTAACGAAGGACCGGCTTTCGGTCAGGCACATACGCACCCCGAATTCGGGAGAGTGCGGTGCCCCCAGGGGCTATATAGTAGCCCCACCCTCGAACTCCTATGGCTAAGTGAAAGTGATAAAGCATCATAGTCCGGTTGCCTAGTTTGCTACGCTACCACCTCCATAATAGGACCAAGACGTTGGATTAAGTGTGAAAAAATGCCTTCTTTGCAAACACCCCGCACTATGTGCGTGAAATTTGAAGCCAAGGACTGCCATCTTTCAGGTTATATATACATATACATAAACGGCTGCACAGGGAGTAGTTTACTACTTGAACGCACAAGTATAAAAAGCTCTTATATTATATTGAAACATTGTTTTCACAAATCATACATGTCATTTAAACATAATATCCTTTGAGCACTGCGTCTCTATTAAACGAGCGCCTGCAGACTTCCTCAAAATAGTGCTCGGCAATTTTCGGCTTCTATCCGAATCTTGGGATGCAACGTCGGTGGCCTTCATCTCCGCCCGGTATGTCTTGACACGGGCGAGCCATCCGCGCTCCCTCAATACACGCCGACCGCTTCATTGCGTCGTCTGCGGTACCGCACCAAGGAACTGCTGCACTAAGCCAAAATAACTCTTCGGCTGGGGTCCGCCTGGCCACAAATGAGTCATGACATGCTTCATGGCAAGTCCGGATAATCGATTTAGTTCTGCCCATTTGGCCAACCGATCGGTCAACGGGAGAGGACGCTCCGGACTATAGAATTGCGACCAATATAGCTCTTCCCTTCTGTGCCCCTTCTGGCCTCGGAAGTGCTCAATCGTGTCCGCAGCGCTCGCCGCTAAGTCCAGATAAGCATCCTCCGAACTCCACAACTTGTCCAACTGGGCATACTTCGGATCCGTATATTTCCTCCACGGCAGAAACGGTTTTCCAACCGCAATAACCCCGGCCTGACTCAGCTCCTCCTTGGCCGCTCTCAAAGCGGAACGGGCATCCTTGGATGCGGCGGTGGCCTTTTTCAGGCCCTCTTGCTTCGCTCGACGTTCTTTTTCAAGAACCTCGCAGCGGTCGGTAGTATCCTTCAATTTTCTGGCCATATCGACCATTTCCTCTTTGCTTCGGCAGTGAGCAGCCCGTTCGGCTTCTAGCTCTTCGGCCGCCCTTAAAGCGGCCGCATTACTATCTCAGGCTTGCTCTTTCGCTCGGGCGAGTTCCGCCCGCAGCTCCTCCACAGCAGCGACACCATCTGCATTAAGCATACAAGTAGTAAGGCATGGGCGTCAACCTCCCTTACCAGGTGTCCGCGTAGAAGTCGCATACCTTGTGACTCGTCAAACCGTTTATTGACCCGGTAGCGATGTCCGCATCCGCCTCGTCAAGTTGCCGCTTTAGTTCAACATATTCATCGGTCCGGCTGGCCACGGACGCCCGCCACCTATTTAGGAGGCGGCGATATGTTATAATCGAGATTATGATCCTCGACGCTGTCAATTTTGATAACATACCGAGTCTCGGGGCTACTATCTATACAGGCACATTCTATATGCATAAGCTGTCGGAAGGTACATTATTTTTATGCGTACCTCAAACCCCGTCGATAAACTTGGCGGCTTCATGCAATCCGCTCTCGGCGGATGCAATTCTTTCAATCACCGTACCCATTAGAGCACGGTGATCCTCACGAGATAACCGCTTCGCCCGGCAGATCCTTCACTCCTCCGACCGCACACCACTTGGCGCCGGACCTTCCGGCCTGCCGGACTTGGGAAACCCTCGCGGCGACACCTCGTGGTCGTCCGCCTCGCATGAGGGTGCGACAGTGGAGGCGTTTGGCTCTCCATCATCTCCGGAAGAAGATCCTCAAGACGAGCTCTGCTGAGAAGGGCTGAGATCCGAACTACAAGGTACAATTTGGTTATCTTGAAATATATCTGAGGATGTTCCTTACTTACAAAACCCCTTCCTTTTTACTTACGGCTCGCTGGAGGGCTGATCCCCTTGGGGAAACAGTGCGGCTGGGTTGCTTCCCAACGCCGGACTCTCTGACGAAGATCTCTTTCCCCTCTTTGAGGCCTTGACCTCCGGATCTTCGGCGGTCCTCTTCTCTCCTTGGAGGGTGGGACTTTTGATCCCTCCTTCCTCGAAGCCTCCTTCGTGGAGGCGTTGCTTCCTGCTCCCCCCTTCGCCTTCTTTAAAAGGCGCGGCCTTCAACATCTTAGTTAGCATGGGATCCGGCGTGGTCTCTGGGAGGGGAGCCGGACACCTTATTAACTTTGCCTTGGCTATCCACTCCTGTTCAAGAAACGGCTCCTTTAAAGGGCATACATATGATAAATGAATGAACAGCCTGTCCGGCTACAGGGACTACTTACTTGAGTATCTGGGCGATTGCAGCTTAGTCCTGCGTCCTCGGTCAGTCCGGACACTTCTCTTGTGATCCAAAGAACAGTTTATACATCTCCACGCAGGCGTCGTGCCCATAAAATTTTGGAGATCTCGTGGTCCCTCGGATTAAATTCCCACAGCGGAGGGGCGGCGTTCTTGAGGCGAAGGCGCGGATCAACATAACCTGCGCCATCGCAACCCAGATTGATCTCTCTTTCTTGGAGGTCTCGAATACGGCCCTGCAACAAAGGAACGTCATTGGATGGCCCCAGTCAAGCCCCTTGTTGACCCATGACGCTTGACCGTGTGGTGGACCTGAGCGGAAGGTGGGAAGCGCCACCCATTTGGTGCCCCTTGGAGCGGTGATATAAAACCACTCCCGTTGCCACAAACCAAGCTCCCCTTGAAAAGAGCCCTCGGGCCACGGAGCATCAACACATTTGCTTATGATCGCCCCTCACTTTTCGCTTGCTGCCCCTCGATCATCTTTGGCTCCACCTTGAAGGTCTTGAGCCACAATCCAAAGTGAGGGTAATATGGAGGAAGGCCTCACATACGACAATGAATGACGAGATATGGAGGATGGACTCGGATTCAAGTCATGGAAATCCAACCCATAATAAAACATGAGCCCTGCACAAAGGGATCCGTCGGAAGCCCTAAACCCGAAGGAAGTGAGACCACGAACACCACGTTCTCGTCGGGCTCGGGAGTGGGAATGACCTGCCTGGAGCGAGCAGCCTATCACGAAATCTCGCGGTTAGATACGGCATCTCGCAGCTTTAGCACATCTTCTTACGTAGCGGAGGAAGACATCCATCGGCCGTGCTGGTCGGAGCCGGACATCGTCGAAGGTCCGAAGCGCCTAAATCTGAAAGCTTTGGGTGTTAGAACTCGAAGCGCGAGGCGAACTCGATGAAGGGTGTAAAAAGAAGAGGGCCTTGGTCTCGTTATAAAGAGGTTGAATACCAAGAGCCCTCCCCCTGGTCGATTAGGACTCGCCTTTGATAGAGGAGGCGTGCCAACGGGCACGGTTGGGTTACCCACGTCCGTATTGATGAGAATCCCGGAATAAGGGGGCACGATCTATGCTTTGATAAGACGTCCCAAGGAAACCGCCTCGCTAAACGCGCTAACGTGGAATGGTAAAAAAATGATTCATATAAAGGCCTGGCCATGGCGTGATGTCACGCCGCGGAATACGTCAGCAGATCTGTGCAGAAGTTAAACTCTCTACGGTTGTACGTGGAACTTGTTTTGCAGAGCCGGACACTGTCCTTGTGTTCAAAACCTTCTATGAAGTATTCGGAGGAGGAACCCGCCTTGCAATGCCGAAGACAATATGCGCGCCGGACTCGTCGTCATTGAAGCTTTGGTTCGAGGCTCTTGAGGAGTCTGGACTAGGGGTGTCCTGATAGCGAACTATCATCACGGCGGACTCCAAGACTATGAAGATACAAGATTGAAGACTTCGTCCGTGTCAGGACTGGACTTTCCTTGGCGTAGAAGGAAACCTTTGCGATATGGATATGTAGATCTCCTAACATTGTATCCGAATGTGTGTAACCCTAACCTATCCGGTGTCTATATAAACCGGAGGGTTTTAGTCCATGGGACGAACAACAATCATACCATAGGCTAGCTTCTAGGGTTTAGCCTCCTTGATCTCGTGGTAGATCTACTCTTGTACTACCCATATCATCAATATTAATCAAGCGGGAGTAGGGTATTACCTCCATCGAGAGGGCCCGAACCTGGGTAAAAACATTGTGTCCCTTGTCTCCTGTTACCATGCGCCTAGACGCACAGTTCGGGACCCCCTACCCGAGATCCGCCGGTTTTGACACCGACAATTGGGCTTATTCTACATTAATTTAAGCATCAATATAGATCTGATAATTTGGAGCGAACAGTGGATAAGCAAGTTATAATGCACAATGATGTCACATAATCCACGAGGTATGAATGTAAGGACAACGATAGGACAATAGGTACTCACAAGAGCAAAGCAGCGACCAACATAGTTGCGATATCCTAGGTTTTGCGGCGCTGGTTCTATCGCCAATATACGTCGGGTGCTATGTGATTTCTCCGATAGCACCACCTTTTTCAAGGACTTTGCTTGTACTCCTTAAGGTTCTGCAATCACCCTCTTCCTTTTGGATGTCTGAAACACAAGAACAACATTTGAATGAAAAAACATGGTATGACGATAAATGGAATAGGTGTTGATAATGGATGGGCATGGCATCTTCACATATATCATGAGTAAACTAAGCAGATGGTGGTGCAACGAAGCAATAGAAATGCAAGACACCTTATGCAAGATATGTGCGACCAATAAAACCTTGCCAAATTAGAACAGACACCTTATTGGGTGAACAGTATAGGCCATCTGCCTTTAACTCCTTGAGCTCAGAATAGTCATTATGATCATATTCTGAATACGAATCTATAGGTCGGGAGCATGTGGGTTTCATTGCATCCACAATGTACCTCAATCCCTTGATGCAAAGTTGGTTACCCATTGAACTGTTCTGCAATATTCTTCTAATGTGTGCATTCTTATATTCATTGTGATTATGTACAATATTTGTAAAGCATGAAAACACAAATAGTAGTGAGATTATCTTTCTAATGTAGAGGATATTGTAATATAATAGAGGCTCCCTGTAAACCCTTGTGTGCTATCCTTTGGATTACGATGAGAGAGCCCATGTGTGCTGTAATATGGTGAGTAGGTTAATATAATCTGGCACAACTACACAAAAATAGGCTCCCTATTGGGAGCCCCAGATGTAAGGATAGCTAGCAGATGATAGGTTCATAATATACCGTATAGAAAGTTTATTGCCAAACCATGTTAACGAGAGGGCAGAGCCAGTAGGCAGATCATAGTGTAGATAATAGAGGTACACCATAACCACCATAAATAAATCGGGAAAGCGAAACTGGCTGGAAAACACAGGGTTTTGCCGCTACTAATATGCAGCCTATCGATCACCTATAGACCAGCTCTATTCATCTGAAGGCGCACAGTTGTTACTATCAGTTTAGTCTATCAAAGACCGCGCGGGTCCCACCATTTTCGAGGTATTTTGGCAGACCAACTCGAAGTGCAAAATCATCTAGCAGAACCGGCCCAATAGAGCTGTGGATTGCAGATGTTCCTCCTCCCCTTCCTGACAAGGAACATACTGTGCTTACTAAAGAATAACAGAAGAGGAACATGTTAAAGAATAGAAGGGGAAGCATATTATTGAGATTCCCCTTCTTTCTATACAATGTTGGTTGCCCACCAATGATGAATCAGAGCGCCCAAAGAAATGCAATTCCATGATGTCTCTCTATATGTGGCCACATGCATTTGGAAACTCAATTGGGAGCATTAGCTAACCAATTAAATGTGTCTGTTAGCTAATGTCAGTATCATATCACATTCGTATTTGAAGAACCTTAGGACGTATGATTGATGTGTTATTTAGCTTTAAAGTGTGGACAGCTGCTAGTAGGACACAAAGCACCTACGTAGATCATAGTGTAGATATAATGGGAAAACCCTAAGCATCAGGAGTAAAATCAGGAAAGTGGAACTTGCTGGAATATATGTGCTAGTATTGTTGGTACGGCTAGATAGGCTTCGGATACCAGCTCTCTTCAACTGAAGGTGCTTGATGCATTAATATCGGTGTAACTCTCAAAGGCGACACAGCTCCCGCATTTCGTTGCTAATCTTACGAGATTCAAGTGGGCAGGCCACTACAATTCCTATTCCTATGTTTACAAAATCCTACGAATCAAAGAGGCCCGAAGAGTTCGAAGTGTCCATCACAACCGACCGTATAGACCTCTACACTGCAAATGTCCCTGCTCATCTTCACTACATGGAACATACTGTGCTATTATCATACTCCCTCCATTCCAAAATATAAGTCTTTGTAGAGATTTCCACTATGGATCACATCTGAGATGTATCTGAGATACATTTTAGAGTGTAGATTCACTCATTTTGCTCCATATGTAGTCCATGGTATAATCTATACAAAGAATTGTATTTAGGAACGGAGAGAGTACTTATTAAAGAAGAACGGAAGAGGAACATGCTAAAGAAGAGCAAGCAGATTTTGGATAATAAAATGTTCGTTGCGCAGTGCCCACACATGATGAACCAGAGTGCGTTAAGAATGCAAATCCCTGCTGTCTCTCTATATGTGGTGCACGTGCTTTTTAAAAGTAAAGTCGGAACATTAGTTGACAAATTAAATGTAATCTGTTTTAGTAATATCAGCATCATATCATATTTGTATTTGAGCAACAAGTTTGGAATTATGAGTGGCAGTTGTTTAGCTTGATGGATTCAGGAGTAGTGCTAAGCAGCTACGATGATGGTACTAAATATAAAGGCATGTCTGCATGCAAGTCGCGTGACATTTGTCATTTCGGTCAGTCGACCATTTCAGGCGTTTGGATGAAGATCCTACATCTCCTAACCCTTCTTCTTCCTCGTCTCTGATTCTTCCCATACAGAACACCGCACGGGCTGTCGGCCGAACCACCGGACCCGACCCCCCCGCCCGCCTCCCTGAACCACCCCACCGCATGTGTTCCTCGACCACCCCCACCCTCCCACCCCCGCCCCCACCATCGGTGTCAAAACCGGCGGATCTCGGCTAGGGGGTCCCGATCTGTGCGTCTTAGGTTGATGGTAACAGGAAGCAAGGGACACAATGTTTACCCAGTTGGGCCCTCTCAATGGAGGTAAAACCCTACTTCCTGCTTGATTAATATTGAAGATATGGGTAGTACAAGAGTGGATCTACCACGAGATCGTAGAGGCTAAACCCTAGAAGGTAGCCTATGATGGTATGATTGTAATTGTGATTAGCCTTCTAAGGACCAACCTCTCCGGTTTATATAGGCACCGGAGAGGGCTAGGGTTTACATGGAGTCGGTTACAAGGAAGGAAATACAATATCCGGATCGCCAAGCTTGCCTTCCACGCCAAGGAAAGTCCCATCCGGACACGGGTCAAAGTCTTGAGTCTTGTATCTTCACGCTTCAATAGTCCGGACAATGTATATAGTCCGGTTGTCCGGATACCCCCTAATCCAGGACTCCCTCAGTAGCCCCTGAACCAGGCTTCAATGACGATGAGTCCGGCCCGCAGTCTTGTCTTTGGCATTGCAGGGCCGGTTCCTCCTCCGAATACTCCAAGGTAATTATCGAACATTTGAACTGTGTCCAGATCCATGAAATGATCTTCACATGCCACCATAGAGAGTATGGTATTTCACAAATGCAGTCTGCTGACAACTCTTTAGGCAACGCGATGTGTCATTACGGTCGGGTCATTATTCGAACCGTTTTCTCACAACCAGCCACAGCGCATATTGCGAGGCGGTTTCCTTGACACGTCTTGTCAAAGCAGAGATCGTGTCCCCTTATCACGGGATTCTCATCAATTGAATGCAGGTAATCCCGCCACATCATCAATCATGGCGCTTGGGAAGCAAGCGATTCCCAACGGGCAAGTGGGGAGGCGCACCGCTTTCATCGCCTCTATAAAGGGATAAGATTTCTCCATTTTCACCCATGCCTTCTTCCTCCTTTGCCCATTCTTGCCTCCTCGAGCTCCAGCACCCAAGCCCAAGTCTTCTCCGCACAGCCAAACATGTCCGGAGCAGGAGGCAAGTGGGTGGCTTCCACCGTCAAGGAGAAGCATATCACAAATCTTGAGCGGCGGATACTTGGCGAAGACATAGCGCACTGCTACCGGATGTTGGGCAGGTCATTCCGACCCGGGACCCCACGAGAGGGTCGTGTTAAATGCCCACTTCGTCCGTGGACTGGGGTTTCCACTTCACCCCTTCGTCCAGCGGGCTCATGTTTTACTTCTGGGCTAGATTTCCACGATCTAGCCCCGAATTTCGTCCTCAACATCTCGGCGTTCATCGTCGTATGCGAGGCCTTCCTCCGCACCCGGCCTCACTTCGGCCTGTGGCTGCAAATCTTCTGCGTGAAGCCAAAGATTGTAAGCGGCCAGCAAGCGGAGTGCAGAGGGGCCATGGTGGGCAGAATGCCTAATGTCACCTGGCTGGACGACTCCTTTGCGGAGATCGTAAAACGGTGGCAATCGGGGTGGTTCTACATCACCGAGCCGCACGGTGCCAACTGGGCGGCAGCCCCCGAGTTCTGATCCGGAGCCCCCATGCGGCTCACCTCCTGGGAAAAGAAGGGCCTGACTTGGGGTGAACCTACATAGCTGACCGGACTCCAAACCTGCATCAAGAGCATGAAGGACAAGAACATCAAGCTTGTCAACGTGATCCGAGTCATGCTCGTTCGCGGATTCTGCCGTGCCAAAGGCGGGCATTCAATCTGTGGGAGTTCGTCCGGCCGAACACCAGACGCTTCAGAGGCTCTATGGCATGAAGCACAAAGACGCGTGGAAGGCGTTGTTTAAGGCCTCCGAAGTACCTCCTCCCACATCCAAGGACCGCGGACTTCATGCAGCAAGGCCCCGTGTCCGGTGAGTTTGGGACTACCACCGGATTCAGATTTTCCCAATACATTCATGGGGAGTCTTAAGTATTTGTGTATATTTGATCAAGACTATGTGGAGACAGCGGAGCAGATTGACTGTCCGCTCCGCTGCGGAAGATCCAGTGATGCTCTCTTGACAGAGATCTTGATCCGGCGCCCTACAAGGCACCGGAGAAGAAGGCCAAAAAGAAGGCCTCGGGGACCAGGAAGGGTCTCCGGCGTAAGGTTGTGCCGGAAGCCTCGTCCGAAGACGACGAGGCGCACTCCTCCCCCGAAGAGGAGGACAAAGAAGAAGAAGCCGCCCCATCCGGAAAGGACGAGAGGCCTGAGGAGATGGGCCATGGGGCCGGGAGAGGCCCTCGACGCAAGGCCGTCACACCCACGTCGTCCGATGATGACGAAACAGATTCCTCCAGCGGAGGCGGGGGGAAGCAAGAAGAAACTCTACCTCCCCAGACCGGGAGGAGAAAAAAGGAAAGCCGCCCTAGAGGGGAGGCTGGGGCGTAAGAAGGGAAAGACGTCCCTTAGGACTACTCCCTCTGACGCTCATAGCGAGGAAGAGTGGCTGCCTAGGGGGAAGCCCCTAGCGCGATCGTAAGTGTCCGCACTCTACCGTGATTTTACTTCATAGATGTTTAATAACGCCGAACATATATGCAGTCCGGCCAGGGCTCATCCGGAGGTGTCGTCTTCGGATGGGTCTCTGAGCGCTTCAGATATGAACTCGCTCCCGACAGCCACCACTCCTCAGCCTGCTGATGACACGGAGGTGTTGTCCCGAAGGTTCCCCGAAGGGGGAAGTGACCACGAGGCGCCCCAAAGGCGGAGTTCCAGATGTCGGAACACGCGGGGTTCAAGATCCTCAGCGGATCGCGTCGATGAGAGCCGCAAAGGCGGACTCTCGATCGAACTCGCTCCGGAACCCTTGACGGTTCCGGATTTAGCGAGCAGCCCCTTGTTAGGGAGGCGAGCCGTGCATGCGAGCCTGTCATGCCAGCGGCGCCGGATAGCCTGGTGGAAGCGCTTCGAGGCGCTTCCATGGATGACGAGCACCATACTCTTATGAGTGCGGTGATTCAAAAGGTTATGTCCGCCAAAAGCGGACTAACCGAAGCCTGCAGAAGCCTCCTGACGGGCTTCGAGGTAAGTAATAAAGATGTGTGAAATTACCACCCGATAGGTAGTAGCCCCTGATACTCTGTTTGGTGTTCGGAAAGAAAAGCCAAACGGAGGGTCAATTATAATCCGCAGGAGTCTAATAAGCGTTTATGTGAATAAGCAGGCCGTGTTGCTTGCCGCTGCTGCCCGCACAGCCAAGGTTGCCAAACTAAAGCGGGACCTGGAGTAGGCGCAGGGAGAGCTCGACCTCACGAAGAGGCAGCTCGAAGAGAGCAAAGGTGAGTGATTCTCCGCTCTTATGTATGTAAAGATAGATAAAATTGTTTAGTCTGATGATGAAGCGTCGCGACTATGTGACAGGGTCTACCGCCGAAGTGGCGTCCCTGAAGAAAGCGCTATCCGAGGCCGAAGACAAGGTGGCCTTGGAATGCAAGGAGCACGAGAAGCAAAGTGCTATAGTGGGCGAGGTACAGCAAGAGCTCCAGGACCTCGGCAAGAAGTTCGAGTCCGTGGAGCATGATCTGAAGATGAAAGAGGCCGAGCTTGCGAAGGCCCTGGTGAGTATGAAAGACGCCAAGGACAAAGCCGAGAAGGCACAGCAGGAGATCCAGGAGGCCAAAAAGATAGCTGCGGGTAAGAAATTCTTTGTGCAAAGCAAACATGTGGAGGAGGCGTTTCTTTTACTCACTCGAATTCGGAGCTCTCCAGGGGCATTCGCAGATCTGCCACGCAGCATATCAGATGTCGCGGAGTTCTACCGTGCCCAATAGGGGAGCTCAATGGAGAAGCTGTTCTGGTCCCAGTATGCTGGGGCCGAACGCCCAACGCCTCTGAGTGCCGAACTGAAGCAGTTGGTCGAACTCCACAAGTCGGCCGAAGTGGCTATGAAAGATTTCATAGTCCGGATGTGGCCTGGTGAGCCCCTGCCCACTAGCTACTTTGGCCTGATCGAGCGGATGGTGAATGCCTGTCCGCAGCTTGAAGTAATCAAGCGATCTGTTTGCATCGAGGGTGCCCGCCGGGCCTTTGCCTGCGCGAAGGTGCATTGGGGCAAGCTGGATGCGGAGAAGCTGGTGAAGGACGGTCCGCCAGAGGGCAAGGAGCATCGCCATTCCGAGAAGTACTATGATGGCGTTATGAAAGGCGCTCGTCTCGTGGCCTATGAGTGTTCCAAGGACAAGATCATTGAATAAATGTACCTCTGCCGCTGTTGTAATTTAAAGACGAAGTTACTTGTGCTATGTAGCACTGTTTGATTTAAAATATTACCTTACATGCGGCTGTTTATAGAATATTGAAAGTAGGCCGGTCGTCGGCTTCCGCTTCACGCAACTAGTGCCGGGGTGTTTCTGGAAAAACCCGGATACTCTTTACCCAAATGTTTGGTCCCTTAAGGAGGTATCCGATGCAGCGAACAATGCAATCGGACTATGCGGCTTTATAACTTTCACTTAGCCATAGATGTCTATAATTTTAAATTTCGGCAAAGCCCCTAGAATTCGGAGGGCCAAATTGGGGCGCTATATACGCCTAAATCGGACAAGGCCGACCCATCGCCTAAAGCGGAAAAAATCTTTAAGGATTTTAAGACCTCTCGAACAGCGACCAGCTCTAGCCTCATCATGCCAGTCAGTTTTCGGCTTTCTCTACTGAGGTGCTCGTCCGGAAGAACCGGGACACAATCGCAGTAGTTCTCCCTACGCTACCTTAGCTTATATAACGGAACGTACGGTACCAAAACAAGGGAGCCGGGCTAACCCAACTGTAGACTCAAGACATGATTCGGAGCTGATGCATATAGTGCTATAAGTTCGGGGTGCCGCACTGTTTAAAGTGTTCAGACTTTAGTTGCCGTAGAGAACGGGCACCATAGGAAGCCCACGGCAAGCGGACCGTACCAAAGTGTACGGATGCAATATCACAGAAACATTTGTAAGAAAAATGTTCAAATAAGAATAATGAGCTGACGCTATATATAATCTCCCATTAATGAAAATATGTTTAAGCGTATGTTTACAATGAATGCATTAAGCGGAGATAAATAGGACTATTTAACATGTCCTATCCAGGTAGGCTACGATGGATATATAAAACAGGTATAACGATCGTAAATAGATTCCACACAGGTGTTTCCTACGTCTTGTGAAGCTGTGGCCTCCTTGGTTTTCTCTCCTATGTAAGTCCGGCAATCCGGTTCTTCTCGAGAGGCTGCTCTAAAGCAATGTCCTGAAAAAGAAGAAGGACGGGTTATGAAGGTATGTGGCGGATATTCCGCACTGTTGACTGAGTCGTTGTTGCGCCTCCGCCTATGTCCATGGTATCTTGAGTACGTAATTGTTTACGCGTGGCACGAATGCTGCTTTGATGGGGCTTAAGCGGAGGCCGGACTGCTATTCGCGCTCTTGGCATGCCTGATGATCCTGTTGCGGCGTGCTCCGGACTCTCTTGACGGTGCTTGAAGTTGTTGTCACTGGATTGGTTTGTTGGAGAAGGCCGCATTGTACTTCCGCCACGAGGGCTGCAGTATGTTCTTCTGTTCGTAGAGAGCGGTCCATATTTCCGTTCACTGTTATGACCCCGCGTGGTCCTGGCATCTTGAGCTTGAGGTATGCGTAGTGTGGTACCACATTGAATCTAGCGAATGCGGTTCATCCAAGCAGTGCATGGTAACCACTGCGGAAAGGGACGATATCGAAGATTAACTCTTCGCCTCGGAAGTTATCTGGAGATCCGAAGACCACTTCCAATGTTATAGAGCCCGTGCAACGGGCCTCTACTCCAGGAATCACACCTTTAAAGGTGGTTTTGGTGGCCTTGATCCTTGAAGGGTCAATGCCCATTTTATGCGACCGTGTCACGATAAAGCGAGGTTCAGGCCGCCACTTTATCCATATGGACTGGCGTGAGGTGGAATCCGTCAATGATTGGGTCTAGGACCAATGCGTCCGAGCCGCCGTGACGGATGCTAGTAGGGTGATCCCTACGATCAAAGGTGATCGGACAAGCTGACCATGGGTTGAATTTGGGGGCGACTGGCTCCATCGCATAGACATCCCTTAGTGCCCGCTTCCGTTCCTGCTTGGGGATGTGCGTGGCGTAGATCATGTTGACCGTTTTCACCTGGGGGGAAATTTCTTCTGTCCCCCCGTGTTCGGACGTCGGGGCTCCTCGTCATCGTCGCTGTGCAGCCCCTTGTCCTTGTCTTCCGCGTTTATTTTGCCGGCCTGTATGAATACCCAGCAATCTCTGTTGATGTGGTTGGCTGGCTTGTCCGGGGTACCATGAATTTGGCATGAGCGCTCCAGTATGCGGTCCAGACTGGACGGTCCCTGATATTTCTTTTGAACGGCTTCTTCCGCTGACTGGGCTTGGATCCGTTGAATCCGGCGTTGACTGCCGTGTCTTCAGTGTTGTCGCCGTTGTTCCGTCGCTTATGTCTGTTACGCCATGGCTTGCCGTTATTTTTGCGGCCATTCGAAGTGCTAGAATGTGGCGTAGTGCTGCTGCGAGCCAACCAGCTGTCCTCGCCCGCGCAAAAGCGGGTCTGTTAGTGCATCTAGTGCCCCTTAGTGATTTTGGTGTATTGAAGACTTATAGGTTAAGTAACTAATGCGTTTGTGAGTGTACACAGGTCTATAAGTCTATGAGGAGTTTGATATTCTGAGAGAAAGTCGACCCCTAAAATGAAGTTCTTCAAGCTGAAGACTTTGATATTACGAAGACTTTACGTAGACTTTGAAAGTGATGAAATTGGTGTGATCCACGAAGACTTGGTATTCGCTTGAGGAACATGAAGCGTGAAGACTTTTGTTTTCGTAGTTTCATTTTCTCTTTCTTGAGTCATAGGAAACACCGTCTTTGTTAAAGGGTCGAGGAAATACTAAGGAAAATTTCCATTTGATGCTCAACTCAAAATCCTACACCTACCAATCCCTTCGAGTGAAGCTTTTGGAAATCTCATACTGATTCGGTCAATTTCTTGATGGCGAGAGACGAAGCTCTTACGATCACCGAGGAATTTGTTCTCGACCGAGGAGTTAGGAATTCGCCGGTCTGAATTGCCTACACCGTGAGGAACATGATAGCCACGAGGAATTTGAGAGTCAAATTTCCGACCGTTCTTTGTCTTCTTGGCACCTGTCCCAAAATATCTTATCCACCTAACGGTCATATCATTGAAGGGCATTTATGTCTTATCATGTCGGGCTGCTCCCTAGGCTATAAATAGCCGCCCCTACAACCACTAGTTGGTTGGCTGCTCGAGAGAACTTGACACTTGTCATTTGAGAGCAACCCATCCTCACGAGGACTTTGAGAGAAAATCATCAAGTGAGGAAAAACCCAAAAGTGAGGAAAAACCCAAAAACCAAACCCCAACAAACCCAAAGTGATTGAGCATCACTGAAGAAATTGATCCTGCGTGGGTCCGACGCTTTTTACCTTTGAAGACTGTGCTTCTTCCAGACGGTTAGGTGTCAAGGTCTAGAGCATCCAAGAGGAATTGTGGATTGCCGGGTGACCAAGTATGTGAAGGTTTGGAAGTCGCCTGAAGACTTACCACGAGTGATTGGACGAGGTGCATGTGACCTTAGTTCAAGGAGAATCTGGTGAGGACTTGGTGTCTGAGTTGCGTGCTTTCGATGTTGGGTGTCCGGACTGTGTGTCCTCGAGTTTAAATACTCGGCCGCTCCAACCCAGACGTACAAGCCCAGACAGTGATTGGAACTGGTCTACCAAATCATTGTCTTCACCAACCTAACTGGTTCTATTTCCTCAACCCTTTCATTTCCTCATAACTGTGTTGAGTGTTTGTCATATCGTGTTTGAAGACTTTGGTGAAGACTTTCTCAATTTCCTCAGTTCAATTTCTTGATCTGTTTGTCTTCATCTTGTGTTATCCTGTGATTACGCTTTCTGTACTCTGTGATTGTCTTCATTTCATCATGATGACTATGCTTGTAATCTGTTATGCTTACTTCTGAGTACTTATTCCGCTGCATGTATTTCTTCTCTAAGGAATTTCCTCACCAGCAAATTCCTCACTGAAGAATTCATAAAATTCTCTAAAAATCGCCTATTCACCCCCCCTCTAGTCGATATAACGCACTTTCAATTGGTATCAGAGCAAGGTACTCCCTTGTTCTGTGTGATTTTGGTTTAACCACCTGGAGTTTTAGTTATGTCGACCGCAGGTATGATCAAGGTCTCGGCAGGGTGTCCTACCTTCGATGGGACGGACTACCCCTCTTTGGAAGAACAAAATGCGAATGCATCTTGAAGCAATTGACAACGATCTACGGTATGTTGTGACAAAAGGTGTTTCCTCGGTCACACTTTCTCTAAATGATCTTGATGTGAAGAGATTCAAGCAACTCGATTCTCAAGCGAAGAATATCATATGTGGCCATCTGAGCAAAGGTCAATATGGAAGAGTGAGTGCTTTGGAATCTGCCAAACTCATCCGGGACAGGCTGTCCAAAGTAAATGAAGGTGTTTCAACTCAGCGTGACTCTCGAGTTGATGTTCTTGGAATCTCTTCAACCGCTTCAAAAGACTCGATCACGAAAATGTTCAACAAACCTTCGATCGCCTCACCGACATCTCAAATGAGCTTCAAGCCTTTGGGTGCCCTTGACATCACCGACCATGAGGTGGTGAAGAAATTGCTAAGATCGCTTGATTCCTCATTTGACACTCCGCTTGATGATACAAGAACGAAGCTGACTACAAGTCTCTTGATCCTGGCGATATCCTCGAAAGGCTAAATACTCACGAGTTCGACTTCTTTGAAAAGAGAGATCTCTATGGTTACGGCTATGGAAAACACGTGCCCTAAAGGCCAAGGCTGAATCTGAATCGAGAGTGAAGACTACGGTAGTAGCCTTGGAGATCACGAAGAATTTGGCGAGGAGCTAGCCTTGCTCGTGAAGAAATTCCAGAAATTCTCAAGACGTGGTCGCTTTGGAAAATCCTCAAGAAGCGGTGATTCCTCATCTAGTGACTATAAGCGAAGACTTTGCCACAAATGCAAGAAACCTGGTCACTATATCCAAGATTGTCCTCGATGGGAAAAGGAATTAAGAAAGAAGAAACACAAGGATTACAGTTACGATGATGTGAAGAAGAAGAAGAAATCATCAAAATCTTCATCATCAAAATCCTCAAAACCTTCTTCTCACAAGAAGAGCAGCTCCAAAAAGGGCTCGGGCATTCATTGGCAAGGAAATGGACTCTGAAGCTGAATCGAGGAAAATGAGGAAGAGGAGGAGTCTCAAGAATCCGAATCTGGTGTGGCTAGTCCGGCTCTTGCTATCGCTTATGTTAGCAAGTCCATCTTCAACATCAAGAAACTGACTCCACCGACAAACTGATGAGGAAAACGATGACTTCGCTCCCACCTATTGCTTCATGGCGAAAGGTGCCAAGGTACTCAATTTCACCTCCTCTGAATCCAGTGAAAATGAATCTGATGAGGATCTCAAGCCCAGCTATTCTAAACTTGCTAAGATTGCTATAAAACAACAAAGGGCTTTTGAAAAGGTTCAAAACATGCTAGATAAGAGTGATGATATGCTAGGTGAAGAAATGGATCGCACTCAAGCCCCGATGAAAATCTTGAGACTTCGGTCTAAGCTTGATAACCTTCAAGGTCATCATAACACTCTCTTATCGATCATGAGAAACTTTCTTATGAATTTCTTCAAAGAAAGCAAGATCTTGAGAAGCTAAGAGCGAGTTATGAAGATCTTCGAAGGAGCGCGATTCATTACTTGCTCAACAAATCAGCGCTTCTCAAGAAGAATTTGTTCCTCCATGCTTAAAGTGCATTGAACGTGAATCGCTAATTCTTCACTGAATGTTCAAATGCTTCAACTGTTACAAATTCTTCACCTGCCTCTGCTATCACTAATTCCTCATCGAGGACATTGCTAGTATCCTTGACGATGCAGGATTGAAGGAATTGTACATGATGGGCATGTACAAAAGCCTCAAAGGGCATCAGACTCTTTGTGATGTGCTTAAAAGCGAGATCCTCAACAGAAACCCTAGGAAAGAGGGTATCGCATTTGAGAGGAAATTAAATACCGATGGAACATCTTTGGAAGCCGAGCGGTACCCCAAAACCTCATGGGTTGCCGCAAAGGGACCTCGATTGATCCATCTACCTTATCTGGTTTTACATGTGAATTTCCTCATTACATTGATGAGTCATTCAACTCAAACTATAAAATGTTCAAAAATCAGAATGGTGAAGTATTTGCTAGATATGTTGGCACTAATTGCGAGAACGGTTCCCCTATGAAGAAAATCTGGGTTCCCAAGAAGTGCCTTGAAAGTCTTCAGTGAATGTCCTCATGACACCACTGTGAAGAAAAAGGAACCCCAGATCAAATTCTTCATATGGACCAAATTCTTCATATGGATCCAAGTCCTCATACGGACCAAATTCCTCACGTGGATCAAATTCCTCAAAAGGATCAAAGTCCTCATATGATTATCATCGTGCTAATAACTACATTTCGCAGGTAGAGCTAAGGGCTATGAATATGTACATTATTCTTCAAATCATTATGTTCATAAGTCCTCGAAGAATTTCTACTTATTCATATGTTTACCCTAACCCCTCTTATGTGAAACGAAATGGTTTGGCCTCTATGCCACCATTCTCATATGGTGCTCGCAGAATGATGAACTCTTTGCCACCCCTTGAGATGTGGGTGGTAAAGAAAAAGAACTAATATCTTCTGCGCAGAGTCAGGTCTCCGGGCGTGCCTTAACGCTCGAAGAATTTCCGGGGCACGACAAATTGCACGAAAGGACGAGGCTAATCATGATGAAATGAATGTTCATTTCACACGTCCTCATACTGCTTATCTCAGATAATCGACCGATGAAATTCATCGATGAACTTGATATCATATTCTTCAGCGATGAAGTATATGAGATCGTAAGTTGTACTAATTCATCTGCAGGATGATCAACCCAAAGCCACCGAGTGGGTTCTCGATAGTGGATGTACAAATCACATGACTGGTGACAAGAATCTATTGATGGATGCTAGCTTATCACCGTCACATCTCAAGCATATCATCTTTTGACAAAGGCAAAAGTCAGGTATTGGGACTTGGTAAGGTTGCTATCTCTAAGGACATGCACATGGACAAAGTCATGCTTGTTGAGTCTTTAGGATATAACCTCATGTCGATCTCAATGCTTTGTGATCTTGATATGGTTGTCATCTTTGGCAAGTATCGGTGTGTTGTGATTATGGAAGCTGACAATTCCAAAGTCTTCGAAGGCTTTAGGAGAGGAGACTTGTATATTGTTGATTTTTCCACAGGACCACAACCAGCCGTGTGTCTACTTGCAAAAGCTTCAGAAGGCTGGCTATGGCATCGACGACTTGGTCATGCAGGCATGAGGAATTTGCGCACGCTTGCGAAGAAGAAGCATGTCATTGGCATTGAGAATGTCAAATTCCTCAAGGATCACCTATGCGAACTGTGAAGCTGGAAAAATGACCAAGGCCAAGCATCCAAATGAAGACTATCATGACCACTACTCGCCCCTTGAATTGCTTCACATGTACCTCTTTGGTCCCAATCATTATTCAGCGTTCGTTAATGAAGCATCACTATATGGCTTTGTTATTGTTGATGATTACTCTCGTTACACTTGGGTACACATTGTTACTTACAAAAATCAAGTGCAGGAAATCTTCAAACGATTTTCCTCGAGGGCTTCAACCAACTTTGGTGTGAAGATCAAGCACATCAGGAGTGACAATGGAACCGAGTTCAAGAATTCCGGTCTTAATGACTATCTTGATGAACTTGGTATTACTCATGAGTCATCTGCTCCCTACACTCCGCAGCAAAATGGCGTTGTGGAGCGCAAGAACAGAACTCTTGTTGAGATGGCTCGCACTATGCTTGATGAATACAAAACGCCTAGTCGTTTCTGGATTGAAGCAATTGACACTGCGTGCCACATCATCAACAGTATATCTTCACAAATTCTTCAAAAGATCGCCTATGAACTCCTCACGGACAAGAAACCCAATGTAAGTTATTTCAAAGTCTTGATTGCTAAATGCTGGATTAGAGATCCTCACCACACCTCTAAATTTGCACCAAAAGCACATGAAGGTTTTATGCTTGGTTACGGAAAGGACTCGCACACCTACAAAGTCTTCAACATCGTCCTTCACAAGGTTGTTGAAACTGTAGATGTGCGGTTCGATGAAACTAATGGCTCGCAAAGAGAGCACCTACCGTGTTAGACGAACCAGCACTGAGGATTCTATCGGGTTCAAGGCAACCGAGGATGTCATTCCTCTTTGAAGAAGCTATTTGAAGAATTCATTCTGTCTGTGAAGAACGTCGAGTGATGCACTTGAAGATAATGCTTGAAGAAAATGGTGCTGAGGAAAATGGTCAAATTCTTGAAGACAACCAGCTCATCCTCGCGTTGCAAAAAGAAGTGCAAGTTGATAAGATCATCGATGACATTGAAGCGCCAGTCCTCTCACTCGCTCAAAAGCTTCACATTTATCTAACTTTTGTGGGCACTATGCTTTTGTCTCTATCACAGAGCCCACTAAGGTAGATGAAGCATTCCCGAGCCGAGTGGATTCAGGCCATGCAAGAAGAATTACATCGATTCGAGCTCAACAATGTAGGGAACTGGTCAAACGTCCAGATCCTCGCAAGCATAATATCATTGGCACAAAGTGGATCTATCGCAACAAGCAAGATGAAAATGGTCTTGTGGTGAGGAATAAGGCACGACTAGTAGCTCAAGGCTACACGCAGGTTGAAGGAATTGACTTGATGAAACTTTTGCACTGCCGCTAGACTTGAGTCTATTCGCATATTACTCGCCTATGCTAACCATCACAATATCACTTTATATCAAATGGATGTGAAAAGTGCATTCCTCAATGGTAAGCTTGAGGAAGAAGTATATGTTGCTCAACCCCAGTGTTTTGAAGATCCAAAGAATCGACAAAGTCTTCAGACTCAATAAGGCCCTCTATGGCCTCAAGCAAGCCCCTCGGGCGTGGTATGATACATTGAAGGATTTCTTCGTGAAGAATGGCTTCAAACCTGGTTCACTCGATCCTACTCTCTTTACTAAATCTTATGATGGTGAACTTTTTGTGTGCCAAATATATGTTGATGATATTATCTTTGGCTGTACTGACCAACGTTATAGTGATGAATTTGCCTATATGATGAGTGAAGAATATCAAATGTCTATGATGGGAGAGTTGAAATTCTTCTTAGGTCTTCAAATTAAATCAACAACAAAATGGCATATTCATATCTCAGGAGAAATACCTCAAAGATGTCACGAAGAAATTCGGCATGCAAGATTGCAAAGGTGTCAAAATTCCTATGCCCACAAATGGCCATCTATGCAATTGATGAAAATGGTATTGACTTGATCACAAGGTATACCGCTCCATGATTGGTTCATTATTGTACTTATGTGCATCTAGGCCAGATATAATGCTTAGTGTTTGCATGTGTGCCCGATTTCAAGCTACAATCAAGGAATCACACCATAAGGGTGAAGCATATTCTTCGATATCTAGCTCACACACCAACACTTGGATTATGGTACCCCAAGGGTTCTACTTTTGATCTCATTGGATATTACGACTCGACTATCTTTGGTGATCGTGTGGACCGCAAGTCAACATCTGGTACTTGTCATTTCCTCGGACGATCTTTGGTGCATTGGTCCTCGAAGAAACAGAACTGCGTATCACCGTCCATCGCGGAAGCTGAATACATTGCTGCTGGCTCGTGTTGTGCTCAATTACTATGGATGAAGCAAACCCTCAAGGACTATGGCATCAACGTGAAGAATGTTCCTCTCTCATCGTGACAATGAGAGTGCCATCAAAATTGCTCACAACCCGATTCAGCACTTTCGAAGACAAAGCACATTCAAATTCGTCATCATTTTCTTCGTGATCATGTGTTGAAGGGCGACATTTCCATCGAGCACGTGAAGATCAAGAACAGCTAGCTGATATCTTCACTAAGCCCTTGGATGAGAAGAGATTTAGCAAGTTGCGGTGTGAGCTAAATATCTTAGAATCTTCGAATGTTCTTTGAGAAGGACACACATCCTAACACTTATGCAAAATTGATGACTTAGATGTGCAACACATGAAGAAACGTTTTTCTTCAATCAATGAAGAATAACACTCTAAGTGTGAAGAAATTAATGAAGAATTTGATTCTCGTAACCCCACGACAATTGTATGCGCGGTGCGAAATCATCATTCTTATACGGTGGGTCACGCCACCACCAAAGTTGAAAATCTTCAATTTGAGTTTTTCCTCAAATTTTGAAATTCTTCAACTTTGCAAAATCTTCACTATTTCCGTCGTCTTTCTTCATTGGCTGTATATATATGGGTTTATGTCCTCTACAGCATTCACTTATGGCTATTTCCTCAAATCGCGTTTTTCTGCTAAGTGAATGTGATCGGACCCTTCCCCCTCTATGCTATACTCAACCCAATCCATTCACAAATTCTTCATGCGTTCTACTTTGAAACTCGTTCAAAATCTTCACTGTATCCTTGACAGCTGAGGAAATTGCGAACGGAACTTTAAAACGAATCTTTTTCAAACCTTCGCTTTTACCGCTCAAACCGTTCCGCATCCCACGATGCATTATTATATTCACCCACGATCGTACACGATCTCCACTACACAGTACGTGGGTGACACATGTCGTGAGAAGGGAAGTGGTCAGGGGCATGTTCGTCCTAAATCTTCGGACGATCCGTTTTTCACTGTGCCTATAAATACCCCTCTCTCCCTTCCTCACTCTTTTTACTCCGCTCGACCTCTCTCTCCCGCTCGAGTTCCTCAAAACCCTAGCGCCACCGCTACTCCATCGTCGCCGGTGAGGAAAAGCTTCACTGCCTTGACCTCGTCGCCGACGTACTCGCGCCGACCGCGGAAATCCTCACTCACTTGCCGCAGTAGCTGATTTCCTCTGCCAAGTTAGGGCGTGGAAGATCTGAGCAGACGAACTTCCCAACTGTTCTTCTCAGTTCGTCGTGTTCTTCACTTCGGGTAAATTAAAAGTTACTTTTATTACTCGCTTTGATTCTCAAATTTTCTTCAAATTCTTCAAAGGTGTTTATTCCTCAAATCTTCACACATATGAACACCTCAAATCTCTTGACTCGTTTCTCTAAGCTATGTTTTTCTTCAAGATTCCTCAATTGTGTGGATCTTTGATCTATACAACTCTGGAACCTAAGACAAAGAACGCTTATTGAAATTCTTCAAGGTTCATCTGGTCAAAATCCTCAAAACTTGTTCTTTTGAAAAACCTTACGAGAACGCATATGACCTCTCCAAATTCCTCGCACCTATACTCATTCCACAGGTACAAATGTCATTCTTTGAATCCCTAGGTTCTCATCAACTTAACTCATTTGCAGCGTTCCTCGAAGAAAAACTGCACACTTCTTGAGAGAACTCAATTGTTCAATTTCCTCAATCAAGAAAATGGCAGATGGTAAGAAACCGCAGAAGGGAGGAAAGAAACACGAGATTATGACTGCGTTTGAAATCCCCGAGGATATATATGTCGACTCGCACACCGGATGAAGAAAGCAAAAATCAACGCAAGGTGCGATTCGTAAGATTGAACGGAGATGGGCACGGGAATGGAGGAATATAGATATGTAACTCCTAAGTACATGAAGAAATTCGCTCTTAACCCTCCATGCCCAAGAGCTCCTTTGGCACTCGGCCAAATAGCTGATCCCACTAGCGCCAAACGCGGTGAGGACTTTCCTAAGGAATGGGCTAAACGCCAAGCAAAATTGGCAAAGCAAGCAAAGGAAGCGGTGAAGAAATTCAATGAGGATTACGCCACGCTCGCCACGCAGGTCTCGGTCAAACCGAGGAAATCAATGCAAAGAAGCCTGCTCATAAGCCAAGTGCTTCAACATCTGCGCCCTCACGGCCAAGTTCCTCAAAGACACCTTCCAAGCAAATTCCTCAAACTGCTGCTGCCCCACCAAAGTCCTCAACAGCTCCGTCAAAACCTTGGGTTCCTGCGCACCTAGCTACATGTCAACGGACCGCTGGATTTTCAATTGCCTCGGGCATCTCTGCAAGTTCTCGCCAGCTCCCATTTCTTCAATCGGTCCGACTCAATTTGAAGACCAAAGCAACAACTGGTCGAGGTCCTCGGCCTAGCCCGACGAAGAAAATGGTTGCATTCCATGTGCCATCCGAGGATGAGGCATCGATGAAGAACTCGCAGAAATCATCGGAGATCGACAAGCAAGGGCCGCTAGAGCCAAAGGTACATCTGTGCCCTTTGCTATTGGACGAAGATAGTCCTCGACTTTATTGATCTCCGGCACAATGATCCCAATACCCCTCTGCCGATCTTCACTTGACACCTGGTCAAAGTCATATGTTGACTCACTTCATAGCTGAAGAAAATGGAAGTATGAAAAGGCGAGGGAAATCAAAAGGCTCAATACAGGAAGGAGAAGTTCACGAAGAAAAACATTGTCAAGATGACACCGAGGAACTTCTCCAAGTCCAGACTGAAATTCAAAACCTCAAAGAAAAACTTCGATTCATTCAATGCTGATTGGCAAGGAGCCAAGGACAGATTAAATCAATCGACGAAGAATCTCACAAATGTTGCTGTCCCAATGCAACATGAAATTCCTCATTTGTAGCCTCCGCTCACCCTCTTGAAGAAAAATGCCAAGACCACTGATGACGTTCAACCTGCTTGATGAAAATGCTGATTCCAGGGCTGATGATCCCATTCCACCCTGAAGAAATTGCGGGCACCCACTAGTGGTGCACCAAGAATCTGCTCAAGTCGTAAATTGCATCGGTGAGCTCAAGAAATTGCTCAAGACAGGGAACTGCATCGGTTGCTCACGAAGAAAATGAACCAAATTCCTCGGCTCCTCCTGCGCCAACTCCAACTCCAATTCTTCCATCCGCTTTTGACGTGAAGAAAACCAAGGCTGCAGAACCAGCTGCTGTGAAGAAAAGGAAAGCATCAGCTGCGTCAGATTCTTCGGCCGTGAAGAAAATGAAGCCAATGACCAGCTCATTCGAAAAACCAATTGATGTTGTTCCAATTTCCTCCATACCATCAAAGGAAGTTGTTCCTTTTGGAGAAGAATACGAGGTCCCAGTCGGATCCGATGAAGAACATCAGTCTGCTGCTTCGTCAGAGCAGCTTGATGAGGAAATTGAAGTGGATGCCATCCCTTCAACCCCAGTTATTCCCTCATCAGACTATGAAATTCCTCGGTGGTCTTGAGGAAATTGAAGATGAAGATGTGGATATTGGATGCACCACACCGGTGTTCAATGATGATTTTGGGAAAATCAGCATCCCAATACTCCTCTCTTCACTCCGCTCCAACAAGTTCCTCACTCCCTGCACTAACTGTCCAAATAGACTCGAGAAAATCAACCCACCGGTTACGTGCATGAAGAAATTCCAGCCACTAGTCTTTGAAGAAGCTGCTTCGCTAATCCTCGTGACTGCACAAGTCGAGGAGCAAGTAATTCCTCGAAATTTGAAGAAACTGAACTTGTGATTCTTGAGGTGGTGATGCAAATCATCGACACCCCTCTGCCCAAGCGGAAGAATCCATTCTCAACCAAGCAAAAGTTCAAGGCTGAAGATTTCTTTGCCGAGCACGTGTTCTTCAATGAATATAATCCTTATGATTACGCTCGAATTAGGAAGAGGCGCACGGACCGCCGGTCAAGCCAACTTCTATTCCTCGGTGCTTTTCAACAAGGATAAAATCTTCGATCATGCTCATATTCCTCATGTGGATATGGAACCTTTGCCAGGTTTTGAGCCGGTCCTCGGTGTTCTTCACGACGCAGGACTTCTAAACTTCTGACCGATATTTGTGATCGGAACGAAGAGCTAATTCTTCAGTTCTATGCAACCTGCATATCACCGGAGACGCTGAAGACGCTCAATTCATGGGTCTTAGATTGGATGACTGAAAACACTCACTACAAGGCACCTGCAATTGAATTGCTTCGTGCTCTACCTCTCAGTCCTCCGCTTGATGGTGCTCGTCGGATCTATGAAGAAAAGGAACTTTCAAATCACTATATGCAAGTGCTGATGAAGCCTTTGAAGCCAAGGCAGGCACCAAGAACCAAATTCCTCGTCAAGGAATTATTATATGTGCCTCGGACCGTCTATCGAATCTTGACAAAGACTATGAGTCCTATCAAAGGCCACGACTCGAGCGATGAAGAAGTCGTTGGCATCATGAAGAATATGCTTTTCAATATCATCCATGGCGTTCCGTCAATTTCCATGATTTCTTCATGAGGACTCGGCTAACATTGCCATGTCACCATTTGAGTGAAGCCTTATGCGCCTTGGATTATGAGATTCATCGTGTCAAGGTCCTCACTCAATTACAAAGTCGATACTTTGAACCACTGCAGCTACTCGCCTCGATTGAAGTCCTCAAGCGGCCAATTGCCTCAAAGCAGATGAAAAAGGCAAGGCTACTGCTGTGATAGATGAAGGTATTCGTCCATTGGATGGACAGTTTCATAAGCGACATCTTACTCCACCAATGATGACTCGCTACACATGACTCAAAGACAAATACCTCAAGTAAAGCAAAATCCTCAAGGAAGCGCACCTGTGATGATGATCGTGAATTACTCCTCGGTCTTCATCGGAAGGTTGATCGCAATCATAAGTGGGTCAAACGCCGGTTTGGTACTCTTCTTTACAATATGACGTCTACTCACAATGCGGTGAAGAAAAACCACTACTACCTTCATGAAACCTTCAAGCGCACTTTGGGCTGTTCTTTCACATGTCTATAATGAAGAAGAATCGACATCAATGGGTCTCAAGGAAGAATTTGACTGGTCCGCACCTCCTCGAAGAAATTCAAGAAGGTCAAAGTTCCTTCCTTGGTGGCCAGCTCCTATTCTTCATCTCGCGACATCGATGAAAATGAAGATTTGGAAGACAACTGCCGGGTCCTACTTCAACAAACAACCCCGATAATCTTTGGCGCTCCGTCTTCGACTTGATATTCCTCAAGAGCGTTAGTCCTCGGTTCGATCCTTTTGGTCATTCGATGACAAAGGGGAGAAATTTGAGTTAGTCTTCAAGCGGGTCTAGTTTTTGTCTATATTCAGTATTTTATTAAGTTACAACTCTCGTTCTTACGAAACCTTTTATTGGATCGAGTTGTAATCTTAAACCCTATGGTGCTTTGATACTTTTGATGCATTATGATTTTGCACTATGCTTCATAGCAAATCTACTTGTGCTCGATACTTTATGTGCTATGATTCCTCATGCTTGAATTCCATCAAGCACCATATTTCATCATGCATTTCAAATTCTTCATATTATATGTCAAATGCGTGTATGAATTACAAGATATAGGGGGAGATCTCCATGATTCAACTCTTCAAATGTGCATTGCCTCAAAAGCAAATTCCTCACTATGCACATCTTCAGGGGAGTTCTTCTATATTTTGCAATCAAATTCCTCAATATCAGTAGTTACACTTCATATGTTTATCCCCGTTGAAAACTTAACCCATTTTGTCATCAATCACCAAAAAGGGTGAGATTGTTAGTGCATCTAGTGCCCATTAGTGATTTTGGTGTATTGAAGACTTATAGTTTAAGTTACTAATGCGTTTGTGAGTTTACACATGTCTATTAGTCTATGAGTAGTTTGATTTTTACAGAGAAAGTCGACCCTAAAAATGAAGTTCTTCAACTCAAGACTTTGATATTACGAAGACTTTCAAGACTTTGAAAGTGAAGAAATTGGTGTGATCACGAAGACTTGGTATTCGCTTGAGGAACATGAAGCGTGAAGACTTTTGTTTTCGTAGTTTCATTTTCTCTTTCTTGAGTCATAGGAAACACCGTCTTGTTAAAGGGGTCGAGGAAATACTAAGGGAAAATTTCCATTTGATGCTCAACTCAAAATCCTACACCTACCAATCCCTTCGAGTGAAGCTTTTGGAAATCTCATACGATTCAGTCAATTTCTTCAAAGGATGAGACGTAAGCTCTTCCGATCACCGAGGAATTTGTTCTGATCGAGGAGTTAGGAATTCGCCAAAGGCGAATTGCCTACACCGTGGAGGAACATGATAGCCCCGAGGAATTTGAGAGTCAAATTTCCGACTGCCGTGTCAAGCTTGGCCACCGTCCCAAAATATCTTATCCACCTAACGGTCATATCATTGAAGGGCATTTATGTCTTATCATGTCGGGCTGCTCCCTAGGCTATAAATAGCCGCCCCTACAACCACTAGTTGGTTGGCTGCTCCGAGAGAACTTGACACTTGTCATTTGAGAGCAACCCATCCTCCGAGGACTTTGAGAGAAAATCATCAAGTGAGGAAAAACCCAAAAGTGAGGAAAAACCCAAAACCAAACCCCAACAAACCCAAAGTGATTGAGCATCATCGAAGAAATTGATCCTGCGTGGATCCGACGCTTTTACCTTTGAAGACTGTGCTTCTTCCAGACGGTTAGGTGTCAAGGTCTAGAGCATCCAAGAGGAATTGTGGATTGCCGGGTGACCAAGTATGTGAAGGTTTGGAAGTCGCTCAAGACTTACCACGAGTGATTGGACGAGGTCTGTGTGACCTTAGTTCAAGGAGAATACGGTGAGGACTTGGTGTCCTGAGTTGCGTGCTTTCGATGTTGGGTGTCCGGACTGTGTGTCCTCGAGTTTAAATACTCAGCCGCTCCAACCAGACGCATAACCGAGATACAGCTTGAACTGGTCTACCAAATCATTGTCTTCACCAACCTAACTGGTTCTATTTCCTCAACCCTTTCATTTCCTCATAACTGTGTTGAGTGTTTGTCATATCTGTGTTTGAAGACTTTGACTGAAGACTTTCTCAATTTCCTCAGTTCAATTTCTTCAGTCTATTTGTCTTCATCTTGTGTTATCCTGTGATTACGCTTTCTGTACTCTGTGATTGTCTTCATTTCATCATGATGACTATGCTTGTAATCTGTTATGCTTACTCGAGTACTTATTCATTGCATGTATTTCTTCTCTAAGGAATTTCCTCCCCAGCAAATTCCTCACTGAAGAATTCATAAAATTCTCTAAAAATCGCCTATTCACCCCCCCCCCCCTCTAGTCGATATAACGCACTTTCAGGGTCATTAGTGTTGTGAGAGCTGCCATGGACTTGGGTTTTTCCTGGCCGAGGTGTTGAGCGAGCCACTCGTCACGGATATTGTGCTTAAAAGCCGCCAGGGCTTCGGCGTCCGGACAATCGACTATTTGGTTCTTTTTAGTTAGGAACCGAGTCCAGAATTTCCTGGCTGACTCTCCGAGCTGTTGAGTAATGTGGCTCAAGTCATCGGCGTCCGGTGGTCGCACGTATGTGCCCTGGAAGTTGTCGAGGAATGCGTCTTCAAGGTTTTCCCAACTGCCAATGGAATTTCTTTGGCAGGCTGTTTAGCCATGCGGGCTGGTCCTTTGAGCTTAAGGGGAAGATACTTGATGGCATGTAGATCGTCTCCGCGGGCCATGTCAATGTGGAGAAGGAAATCTTCGATCCATACTGCGGGGTCTGTTGTGCCATCGTATGATTTGATGTTTACAGATTTGAGCCCTTCTGGGAATTCATGATCCATTACTTCGTTGGTGAAAGCAGGCGGTCTTGTGGCGCCTGCATGCGGGCTATGTGGCTACGTGGTCGAATTTCTCTGGTGGCTATGTTCGGCCCGACCGGACTTGTTGAAGGTGTATCCGCGTGATTTGCCGCCGTCGCGTCGAGGCGCCCTCGTGATCCGTAGATCGATCTTGGCTGTCCTGTTTTGTCGCCCGGGCCATAGTATGTTGGCGTGGGGTGTTGGCTAGTATCTTGATTGATATGCCGTTTTATCCCGCCACGAGGTGGCCGGTCACCAGATGGCGCCGAGTCTGTATTCCTCGGCGCCGTGACTTCAGTCCATCTATACGTGAGCAGGTCTTGATCAGCTTGGAGTTGCCGCTTCTTTTCAGGCTACTCGCAGTGGCTATGAGCCGATGCTTGAAGCGCTCCTACTCTACGGGATCCTCAGGCACGCCGAACTCGTCGTCGCCGAGGCTAATCTCGTCTTCGGAGGGGGGTATGTAGCTGTCCTCCTCCGGGTATTCGTCCGTCGCCTATTCTTCTGGGCTGATCTGCTCATCCTCCTGTTCGGCCTGCTCGAAGGCGGGCTGATCAGGGTTGTATTCTTCTTCGGCACCATTCGGATTGTTTTCGTCTCCTGGGCCGACATTGCTGTGGCGGGGCTTGGAGTGGCGCCGACGATGCCCATTCTTTGCTTTTTTCCCTGAGGTTTTATCCTACGTTGCCTCATCGCCATTTGTTTCCTTCGGAGTGTCCACCATATATATATCATAGGAAGAGGTGGCTGTCCACCGCCCAGTGAGCGGTGGTTCACGTTCTTCTCCAGCATCATCGTTCATACCGTCGATGTCTTCGGAGTCGAAGTCCAGTACCTCGGTTAAATCATCGACCGTGGCGATGAAGTGGGTGGTGGGTGGGCAATGAATTCCTTCATCGCCTGCCTCCGATTCGAGCCGGACATAGTTCGGCCGAGAGGCTCCTGACAAAGAGAGAGTCTTTAATGAGTCCAGCATGTCGCTGAAGGGCGAGTGCTGGAAGATATCCGTAGCGGTGAACTCCATTACCGGAGCCCAACCTGGCTCGACTGGCTCGGGAGTGCGCGGACTTGAACCGGCGTCCGGATACGAATCCGGGGGTCCGGAGTCACATGTCACCACAGAGGTAAGACCCGTGTTCGGCTCCACCGCCGATGAGTGTACGACCTATGGGGCGGGGTCCATCCCTCCGTCCTTAGGCAGCGCAGCCTGCTCCGGATTTAGGTCCGGGGCTACTGCGGGGGTGATACCCCGAGCTTTGTCTGACAGCAGGTCTAAGCCGTGCTCGTCGTGACTGTCCGGCTTTCCTGGCATAGGCCCGAATCCGTAGAAGATCAAGTCTCTGCGAATGTCCGCCGTGTAGTTCAGGTTTCTGAACCTGATCTGGTGGCGGGCGTTGTCCGATCTGCTCCAGATAATGAAGCGAGTTTGCTCATTGGTAAGCCGCCCGAACACGAAGATCTGTCCGGGAGAAAGGTCTCACCGGGATCGTGTTGTTGACGAATCTTGGAGGAGCCATCGGGCCCTCAGAGCGACGGCTACGTAGGAACTCTCAATGAAAGCACCAATGTCGGTGTCAAAACCGGCGGATCTCGGTAGAGGGTCCCGATACATGCGTCTTAGGCTGATGGTAATAGGAAGCAAGGGACACAATGTTTAGCCAGGTTCGGGCCCTCTCGATGGAGGTAAAACCCTACTTCATGCTTGATTAATATTGAAGATATGGGTAGTACAAGAGTGGATCTACCACGAGATCGTAGAGGCTAAACCCTAGAAGCTAGCCTATGATGGTATGATTGTAATTGTGATTGGCCTTCTAAGGACCAACCTCTCCGGTTTATATAGGCACCGGAGAGGGCTAGGGTTTACATGGAGTCGGTTACAAGGAAGGAAATACAATATCTGGATCGCCAAGCTTGCCTTCCACACAAAGGAAAGTCCCATCAGGACACGGGTCGAAGTCTTGAGTCTTGTATCTTCACGATTCAATAGTCCGGCTGTCCGGATACCCCCTAATCCAGGACTCCCTCACTCACCACATCGAGTTTTCTTCGTTCGGAGAGGCCCCACCACCGCCAGGCCACCGCCCCCACAACCACTGTCCCCACCCGAGCCCCTTCCTTCCTTGACCGTGAAGTCAAAGTGACTCTCAAAAATCGACTGACCCAATTTTGAAATTTAGTCTACTATCATTTAACTAGTGAGGAATATAAAAGGGGAAAACCATAAGCATTGCGAGTATAGTGTTGAGCGTGCCATGGCGGATCTGAAGGTGCGGACTGGACAAAGGCAACTTCACAACCAATGTTTGCTTTCAACTAACAAGTAAGTGATGGACAAGAAATCAGAGTAAAGCAGTGGCGACCTATTTTCTTGCTGCGATAATAAGTCGAGCAGATATGAAAGACTACCGCCTATGGTACGGCGCCGTGTATGCATCTGCTGAGAATTTGACCGTTCTGCAGTAGCGATGGCTGTCGGCAGTGTGGAAGCAGATCTAGGAGGGTAGACGGTGGCGGCGGGGGAAATATCCCGGCGCAGTGGACGAGACGATCGTAGGAGCGGCGCCGGCATGGTGGACGACAGTGGGGATGAAGCGAGAGGACGGGATGCAAGGATCTCGGTACGAAGCCGTGGATGAGAGAGGTCGATCTCTTGTAATGGACGACGGCGTCGAGGTATCAGCTCCGGCATGGTGGAGGAGGACGGCGGTGGATGGGGTGGCGGACAGAGGAGGCTGGGGTGGAGAGGGTGTTTTGGCGCCCACGGAGTACGAATGGGGAAATGGAGGGAGAGAGGAAGGGGAAACCATATCTTTAGGGTGCCCTTGTCTCAAATGCGACGAAATTTATAAACTTAGCCCCCGTTTAAAATTTCCTACATCACAGCAATATTAGTCGGTTGGGGATAGGACAGTAATCTCGCTTACACTGAATATTTGCCGATGATAGTTTGTTTTGGCGCCCACCGTGTATGAATCGGGGAGGGAGTCGATTTCGGCCGAGGAGACATTGTGTTTTCGCACCCACCGTGTATGAATCCGGGTGACAGGCGGTTATGTCACATTTGAGTGAAATTACAAACCTACCCTATCGAAACCTATACAAATCGAGCCGATAGGCTTTGCGTGTCAGGGATAGGCAGTAATTTCCATCTCGCAGATTTTGGTTTCGGTGATTCGCGACTTTCCCCGCTTCGTTCAAATTTTTGCAGAGCAAGAGTGCACGTTTACCGTGCCAACTCAATTCAAATCCAGTTTGTATTCTATTTTTGTTTGGGCATGATCCATTTTTTATTGGAATAAAATTTTATATACATCATTTTTTTATATATACTTTCAAAAGGACAACACCCTTTATACATAAATATGGTTTACAAATGGCATGATCTCAGATTCATAAAGTTGTATCCATCTTAATTTGGATTTTCAAATATTTGAAACCACTTTATGTTGAAATCCAATGTATGCATTCCTCGCTAACTGTCTTCAATTAATGTGTGTTTCATGCGAGTTTTTTTCTTACTTCTCAAACATGTATAATGTGTTTCACACACGCAACATATAGTGTAATCCCGTTTAGACATTAATTGCATATAAACCGTGCATTGTCTATAATTAAAGAATCTATGGATCACTAATATTGATAAACTATATAACATTACACGTGTCCCCAAATTTAAATGAATGTGCATGTTTGATACACCAATTTTCGTTATGATATTATCAATGTCGTGATCTCTAGTTTAAATATTTGAATCCCCTTTAATCCAGATATTCATCTCATATAGCTATCACTCATGCTTATATAGGAGTATCTCTCTAGACCTATACGCGTTCATCGTCTCTCGGGTATCTCTCTTGCTACATGTATGTCGACAATGATCTTTTATCTTCGTAACACACTGACAGTACTCTCTCCCTCGATGTTCATCACTCTATCTCTCTCTAAGTATTTCTTGTTCCCTGCTATGTGTCCCTAACAATGATTCTCCATGTGAAATCTCTTTCTCTCACACAAACACAAACTTCGTCTCCCTCTCATTTCTCTCTACTATTCCCCTTTGTGCCACTCACACACCCCCTCTCACACAGAGATGTCTTTCGCTCCTTAGGATGAGAAGCTGCGAATCTTCCTCTTAAATATCTCTTTCTCACACACAAACACAAACTCTGTCCCCCAGGGTCTCATATCTCTCCACCATTCTCTTGTATGTCGCTCACACACATTGCCTCTCCCTAGAGATATCTTGCGTTCCCTGGTATGTCTCTCTAGCTATCACTCTCGTTATGAAATATCTTTCTCTCTCGCAGACACAACACACCGTCTCTCGAGATCTCATTTCTCTCTGGTATTTGTTTGTATGTGACTCACATGCACCCTCTCTCTATCTCTTTAACACCCACACACATAACTCAGCCTTTTGATCCACTCGACTCCTATCTCTAACACACACACTAGCTAGCATATTTATCTTTCTATTTATATCTTTCTCCATCAACCTTCCTTCTCGCCCTCACTCTTGCTTCCTATCACGCACACTATATATGTTTCTCTCTACATGCAGTCAAGTGCCCTCTTTTTATCTTTCTCTTACACACAAGTAACTTCACTCTCTGAACCACTCGGCAGTCATCTCCAACACTCAAACTAGCCAATGTCCCTCTAGCTAGCATCTCTATCTCTGTATCTATCTGTAGTTTCTCCGTCAACATTTCTTTCTCGCACGCACTCTTGCTTCCTATCATGCACACTATATTTGTCTCTCCATATATGCATCTATAGGTTGATCTCTTTTTCACAATCGTTGTGTCTCGCTCCCTCTGCTCGCCATAGATGCATGCTCCAGCCCACGCCAATATCTCTTAAAGACAAAAACACATGCTCAATTATCGGGCCTTCTTCCCTGCACTCTCACATGCATGCATATTGTCATACCGATCCCTCTCTCCCATGTTGTTGATCTTATGACTTATGTCTTGTTTCTTTTATCTCGAGCATGCACGTGCGCACACACACACATCCCACGTATACATGTATACCTCTCGCACATGCATGTTCAAGGTCTCCTATGTCTCCATACGTAGTTAATCACCCTCAACCCTAACCCCACATCGAATAGTTCTCTTCTCGTGTGCACATAACTTCCGCCTAGATGGGTAAAACACACACTCACACTTAACAATCTCCTTCTAGCTCCCCCCTCTCTCACTCTTCCCCTACATTCCCGAAACTAGTAAGACCATCCCTTCATTTAATTCCCGCCTACATGCACCATCGATATATAATAGTCTTCCTCGGTGTCTCTCGAACAAACACGTTCTCTCGACGTCGACTCCTCTCATGCGCACACGCCTTCTCTTCCCTCTCTACGGGCCTTTTCTCTCTCGCACGCCCTCGTTGGTGGCCTCTGCCATACACATCACCTCTCTACGATGAAGCCACGCACACTTAAATTAATTTTGCCTTCGAGGACTCCGCGTCACAGACACACACACGCACCCACCCACCCACCCCCCCACACACACACTAAGACTCCATCTCACACACACATGCTCTGGGCGGAGCATTTGTTCCTACCACCATTCGTCCAACCTTACCCGTATGATAAACAATCACCTTAATTTACTTGTATAACATGGACAATTTCCACTTTACTTTAGTAGTTAGCAAACTTATCATCTCTACTCTTATAAAAACCGAGTTGGTGATGATGGTGTGCCTGCCATCTTGTAATATAGACCGTCCAATCTATATCTGACGGATAGAAAGCAAACTTTGACAATTTTACAAATGATACCCGCACCTCTCTCCACATTTACAGATAAGGCCTTGCCTCGTTCATCCTTATCTCCCACAACCTCATTGTTGAGCAATTAAAAAAGGAAGTCTCTGGAACAATCTAGCATGGTGGCCGCTGCTGCCTGCCGGCGCTGTCCATCCTCATGCCTCCGCCCAGTCCGACCACCAGTCACCACCACGCTCCACTCCTCCCCACCTTATCTCTCATATTTCATTTTTTTCAATGAAATTCTCAAGATACCATTTTTCCGATAAAATTCTTGAGATATCATTAGTTTTACACTGGGATTACTCCTGCATGGGTCAATCACAACAGGTGTTTTGTAAAAAAATGCACCTTGATGTTCTGTGCAGTGCACGGGCATCTTGCTAGTAATTATATAACGCAAATCACGAGCAGGAAGTGACATTTTTTTACACAACCACGTTAACATGGCCACGTAAATCACTTGCTAAAGTGTAATACCATTATACTTATATCCCGATGCAAAAGGTTGAGTACATGTCCGAAGAGTAGAGTCGCACACACGCACTCTATCTCTCAAAATCTCACACACACACACTAGTTACGTGACGCCCCCTTAAGCAGACCCGTATGTTACAATTTGTGCACCCGCGGGTACACGTGATGGTGCGCATTTATTTAAGCCGGACAGCGAACCCAAACAGTAGCTGCATTCATTCCCCTCCCGCCACCTCTTATCTGGTCGCCGTCGCCCGATAGCCATGGCCCGGCCGAAGGTAAAGACATACGCCATACTCCCGCCGGAGCGGCGCTTTAATCTAGAGGCGGCGCGAAGCCCGGATCACAGCTGCCCTGCCTCCGAAGTCTGGACTAGCCGGAGCCGGACGATGAGGCGTTGGAGGCGGAGCAGCCGCGGAGCCAGAGGAGGAGAACGACGATGCGGAGCCGGAACAGGAGGACGACAACGCGGGTGAAGCAGAGCCGGAGGAGGACGATGATTTCCATTATACTCAGACTTAAAGGGCTTTGAGTTTCACGCCACATTTATTTCATAGAGATAAGAGAAGGGAAATTTTAATGGTCATGCATGCATCTTTTTCTGCTAGCACTCCTATATAAGGGTTGACCAGTCGCTTCCCGCGGACGTGCGCGGGCGGTGGAAGAGGAAGGAGAAGGGAAGCGGGTTGTGGAGTAACGTTTTTACCACAATTTCTTAGGAAGCTGAGTGCAATAATTGAGTAGTTTTGCAAACAACCAGTACTACACCTGAAACGGTTCAAACCCAATACCACCACCACGCCCGCGTCTGACCGCCCTGGCCGACCCAACCCCCCTCCCTTGCCGGCGCGCGCTTCCCACGTGAAACAGTCAACGTCGTCCCGAAGCGTCAGTGTTGCATTAATGCCCGGCCAGGGCGGAGGCGACCTCTCACTGGCGCTGGCTTTGAAGCAGCGCTACGGCCGAGAGAGCACCGCTTCCCGGTGCACGCGACTGCTCCGCGTCAAGGCTGGCCATAGTTTGGATGAGTCTCCATCATGGGGAGCCATACTAACTGCGATGATATGGACTCTCGTTGCCCACAGTTATGGATTGTTCCATCTATGAAGAACACGTGGGACTAGAACTACGAGACGGACATGTACCCAGGAGTGGACGTACGAACCTGAGTAATGTAGCGCAGTAAGTGTAGAAAGGCACAAATAGTATGAACATGTGTGGCATATAGGCATTTGTCTCTTACTACCACTAAATGTTGTACGTGCAATGCACGGTGATGTTATGATGTACGTGCCTAAGTACTCTACTACTACTATATAAATTGGAGGCACATATTAGGTTTTATATTTGTTTACGTGTATGCCCCAAGACCTTCTAACTAGATATGTCTTTCTCTCCAGGTCGCACTTTGTGTCGTTCATACCACTAGTACTACTACGTGTGGTCTCTGACCCAGAAGTGGAAGAAGTGGAGACGCTCTACCACGCTGTTCATGTCCCACTCCTTTCGCTGACGTGTGGGACATCCAGCGCGTGCCGTGTTTGGCACTCCTTCGTCGTAAGAGTTGAAACGCTAGCATTCATCAGAAATAAAAAATACTCCCTCCGTCTAGGTGTATAAGTCTTCTTAGGTTGTGCGTCGCGACCAAGACGGATGGAAAACAAGGGAACTTAATGTTATTTTGCTAGTTAATAGCATTGCGTGCAATGAATTAACCATTGCATGTCATCTTTGGTAGTCTCAAGTCATTCAAAGCATGCACGACCCACATCTCTTATTGGTTGATATGTCACGAAACAAGAAATGAGGAAGGAGTTAATGTACCGTGCCTAAGTGTTTTGGGATTATTTGGTTTTCGTAAGGTGACTTACACACCTAGAAGGAGGAAGTACTTTTTGTTAACATGCACTAACATTTTGTTAGTTAGATCTTTGGTGAAAATTTAGCACCAATTACAAAGGGGCCCAATAAATATTGTACTCTCACATTTTTTTTTGAGGATACCCCCACATAGAAAATATAAATAATAATGCATGTTGGAGCAGCCCACCTTTCCGATAATTTTAGCCATGGGCTTGTTCACAAATTTTACGAGGCGGTGGTTGTTCATTTAATGGAGGGTCTTATACCAGACTTGAATGATACAAAGTGCGACCTGGCACACCATAACACCACTTGGAATAAGCGGGTAGCTATCTCAAAAAACAATCAACAACTCAAAAAAACGGCGACCTGGCACGTACACAATTTTAAATGATTGTTTTGATGGAGTGAAAAAGGAAAACTACCCCACTACATATATATATATAGGCCGGAGCCTTCGCGCTTGCTTCCTAGGGTTGCTCTATTCACACACTCTCATCCTCTCCAGATCTAAACAAGATAGCGGTGGTAACACTGTCTTTCTATCCTCACCGCTGGTTACAGATTCGGACGTATCCCCCTCCGCTGGTGAAGGGGAGAGAGGCAGCGTTTAGGCCGTCGTTGACAGCGAGGGAGGAGACCCACTACCGGCCGCACCATTATCTCTGGCCGAGCGCCGGCGTGGCAGGTACTCCGATCCCTTCGTCGTTGCCCTAGTATGGGCGGATCCGGCCTCCCGCCACCCACCTATCCACATCCCGACGACCTTCAGGTATATATCTTCCTTCGAAACTGGCCTAGCTCTACTTCCCCAGCTCACTACGTTGCTACAGGTGCATCATTTTCTACCTCTCATCCCCTCTCGATCGAATGGTCCAATGTCACCTATTTTTTTCTTGTATTGTTAGAGGTAAAGCTACTTCATGGAGTCAAATCTTGCACTTGGTCTAGACAAGAAATAAGGGGGGATTTAGTATGTACATCGGACTTGGTACAAATAGGAAGGAAAGGGGGTGAAAGTAGTACAGACTGGTCATCCAATCGGTCTCTTGGTCGAAAAGGGAAATATAGGGGAAACGTTGTACACAATGGTATGACCAGGACTAGATTTGCTATCCACACATAGGAGTAGGTGGCTAGAGTGAACAAAAATGAAACCAACCCAGATATGTTTCTTGGATGTTTGTTTCTCAGGGCAACAAACTCTGAATCACCACTTTATGCCCCAGTTTAGGTACATGGTGTTGGACTGCTGGTGCACCCATTGTCCCATGCCCTTATACCAAATATTTAGCTGTTCTTAATCTAATGCCCCTGGTAAAATGAAGCCATGCCACTGTTATAAGCCATGACAAGTTTAGCCAAATGTTTTTGCCTATAATTGTTTGAGACTCATTTGTTTCCTCTATAGCTTTTTGTGCAAACAGGATATCCATTTCACCTCGTTGTTATTGTGACCTTTTGGTGCCTTTCAGAAAACACTTCTTAAAAAGAAGTGACTTTTGTGTTGTTTAACTGGAATGTCAGAATGGAACAGTTGGTTCATTTCAGTGGAACTGCACAAAGGGAGATCTATGTTCCAATCCTCATCATCCATATTGGCACCATAACCTTCCTTTAGGTAAGAATGATATTTAATGCATGTGTTCATCTCTATTTTGCGACTGCCATGAGAAAATAATGCTATTGTTTACTAGTACACTTGTACTCCGTCACTGACAAAACCAATTCTAAAATAGAAGGCCAATCATGTACTTGGTTTCACCAACTGGTGAGGAGAAAGAGAAACAGAGCATGAAGAGGAGGAGGAAGAAGAATAAAGAGGAAATGGAGATCACACAATGGTACTGTCCTATGTTATCCTGACATCTTGCTAGTGGTATTGTATTGCTGTGTTGCTACTAGTCTTAATTTACTTGGAAGACTAGCAAGATGCCTGTGCGTTGCACGTAACATCAAGATGCATTTGTATGAGTAGTTTATCTTGTGAGAGTAAAGGATGAACGAGGGAAGGCCTTATTTGCAAATGTGGAGAGGGTTGTGGGTACCTTTTTGGAAAATTGCCATAGTTTCCTTCCTATCCGTCAGATATAAATCAGACGGCCTATATTGCAGGATGGCAGGCACACCATCATAACCAACTCTGTTTTTATAAGAGTAGAGTAGAGATTGATAGAGAAATGCAACCGAGTAGTACTTGGGTTGACGACACATCATACTAATTAACTAGATTCTTGATGCATCTGTGACCCAGCTCCACACGATCAACAGTGACAAGGTGATCTTTCTGGAGTCGAGGCCATTCAAGGGCTCCGGGAACGTCTACCTTACGTGTGAGACGATCCTCCAGGGAGCCCTTCCACTTCTGTTGTCTCTCCTGCAAGGTCACTTAATTAATTAGGAGTACTTAAGTAGCACTAATTTATTGCTGCCTAATTTTCCTATCGGAGTTAAATAAATCTTTAGTAGCACCCTATGCTGAATCATGTATGTGTGTATGTGTGTCTGTGGAGGTGAATCATGTGGTGGAGCAAGGAGGGAATCTTGGTAGTCTCATGACATAATAATGCTATTGTTTTGCATGTCAATTTATTGCCATTGGTTCAATGAGGCAATGTTTTGTGTATTGTCCATCATAAATTTGATGCTACTGTTAGAGTAATATGCTAATGTCTTCCTATCCTTTCTCACTAAGCTAATGAAGGTTTCACCTTGTTCCTACTTGTGCAAACAGGGATCATGTTGTGCCAATCATACATTTTAGTGGAACTACACAAGACAATACAATGAACTGTATCCCAACCAGTGCTTTAACTCTACTGGAAGTATTTGATAATCTTTCGATATAATCTCATCACTAGTAAACATGAGTGATTTCAACCATACATTTTAAGTGCACAAAAATATATACTATTGAGTGATTCTAGTGAGTGCTTTATCATCTCTTCTGTGACTACATGAATAAGCTTTCTTGCTCAGGTTGCTATCGGCCTAAGGCCTTCATCCATATTAGTTTGCTGTCATCTCTATTTATATCGTGGGACTTTCATGACAAACTCCTTTATCTTTGCACGTTAAAGTTTTGCAACCTATGATACATGGCAATGCTTTTAGTATTGGGCTAATTGGCGCTGATTAAATAAACTATACCTCTCTTTAAGCAAGACTACTATGTTGCTAACCTTACCTGTTAAGATAATAAGGGTGCTTCTATTTGTTAGTGTATGTTTCATCAACTAGTCCCACTATTACAGTAATCTCACTCTCTCAATATATGTGCCAACAGGGATGCTCGATTTTGGTGGAAATGCACAAAAACCTTGGGTGCTTCATTGCCTCGACTGCTTCCTTACTTTCCTATCAGTCGCTTATCTCGGCTTGCTTCCTTCCTTTCCTGTCAGTCGCCTCGCTTATCTCGGCTTCCAGTCAAAGGAAATAGTAATTGATATGCTACCTCACACAGGTTGGTACTGGTCTTTATCCTGATTATTGTGCTTGTCATATGTATTGGTAATTTGGTATTGTGCTACTGTTTGCCGATTGCATAAAGGAGTAACTTGGAGCCTGAACTCACAGGAAAATCATTACATTGGGCGATTTCAGTAGAACTGCACAAAAAGATCAGATGGACAGATACTTATGCTGCTGCTATGTACTCCAAAGTTCACTCAGACAAGCATCGATGTTGACAAGAAGAAATTCCTATATTCATTCGAGTATCAACTGGCGTCAACTAGTTGTCAAAATCCAAGTATTAGGAGAGTGAACACCGAAAATATTGCTTGGCGCATAACCCAGAAAATGCAGTCTAGTCTTTGGTCCCAACTTGTGCCTTTTGGTTATGGGCACATATGGTAGCAAACTGTATGGCATGGAGTCCAAAGATTCCAGACAAGTTGGTTGACGCGTATATTCTTTTGGCACTTAATCAGTCTGCACGCCAGGGATGCTCCATTTTAGTTGAACTGCACAAAAAATTTGGGTGGTTCATTTTCTCAACTGCCTCCTTTCTTGTCTGCAATGTAGAATTTTGGCGAGCTACAGGACCAAGATGAGCCAGTAAACTAGTTGGATGAAAGTAGTGGCCAAGTTGATCAAATATCCCTCGGCACGAGGCCACTATTTGAGGATAAACCTACAAGAAAAGTTCAGGTTGTCTGTGTTGCCTCTTATGTACTCGAAAGTTTACTCGTACAAGCATTAATTTTAGCAAGAAGTACCTCCGACTGAACACCATTTACGAGTATGTACCCTAGGTAATTAAAGTTCTTCCATGGATGATATTGGATGTGGTATCAATCATTTGGATGCATAAACATACTGAACATGTGTATATCTGAATCCTTTTGTGAATTATCTATGAATATTGTCTTGTGATCTATCAATCATTTGGATGCATAGACATGCTGAACTTGTGTATATATGAATCTTTTGAGTTGTTGATTGTGAATGTTGGCTATGAATATGAACGTTTCATGTGAACCTTAGTTTGATACGAATGTTTAACTTTTCTATTGTACTTGTGCGTGAACTTGTTAGTATGTCTACTGTGCGATTTGTGATGTGTGGGTGTCAACGACACACCTTCTTCCTGAGAAGAATTGCACCTTCTTTGTTAGGGTAGCAACGGTGCGTCAGCTCTTTTTAATCTTTTTGCTCTGTCTTCCCCCCTCCCCTGCTCAACCCATGCCGTAATGTTTTCGGCCTCAAAACAAACATAGTACTGCTTTGTTCTTGGGGCTTGATGAAAAATCGAGTGTTGGTTTCTGTAGGTTGGCCCGCCCAGCAAATGGGCTGCTGGTCCACCACAGACTAGGAGGCTAAAAATACAACTTGTATTGTGCAGAGGTAAGTAAAAAATGCCATCGAGAGCCATCCATTGAAAAAAAAATCGCGTCTGATGTGCTTCTTCAGTCGCGCCGCCGGCCCCCTCTTTAATCCAGTTTGCTCCATTCCCCAACCGGCAGCACAGGATGGAAGCTTATTTCCCCCTCCTGCCTGCCGGGGGATTGAAGTAGCGCGGCATCGAATCCAACACCAATGATGGCTGCTTGTCCAAGTGATTTTCAGATAAGAAACTGCACGTTTCAGAGGTAGAGCATTTAAATGAATAGGAACTTTTCAAACATGGATAATAGAATGTTGGAAATTTTATTCATGGTACAAAATGGAACTAACAACAAGTTAACATCATGCTGATCAACATTCATGTATAGCACATCTTCATATGATGCAAAGTCAAAAAGATATGCTATTTTCAAAATGGAAAGACAATGTTTTTTTTTGAAACTAGGACTGGCAAGACAATGTTGAGTGTGTGAAAAACTGGGTAAACTAGGGATAAAATTTTGGCAAGTGCTAGATATTTTTCAACTGTACAAGTTGGAATCGAACCCGTGCAGTACAGCTTTTGGGTGAGAGGGCTGCAGCCACCGGGCTAGTGCGGTATGTTCGAAAGAATGAAGGCATCTTCCCCGGCACCGGTTCTTTCCCGTTCGTGTGCGCTCGCCGTGGCGCCGCCGTATGTCGTTGTCAACATGCTCAACAAATGAGAGGAATCCGGAGAGGAATGTACACCGATAGACTGACAGTAGGGACCCACCAGGTCCAAGCCGTACGCAAGCAAGTGCACCATTGGAAAAAAAAGCTTCATCCTAATTATATACTGCCGTTGGGGCCCACGGGTTTGTCAACCTTAGTCAATAAATGAAATAAATTTCCAAAGATGACTGTCATTGGGGAGCTTCTTTCAGGGGTACCGGGGATCTTTCTTTTTTTTTGTTGCGGGAAAGGGGTATCGGGGATCTAGCTGGTATCATTTTTTTCCAGAGGGCAAACAAGTATCAGCTAGGCATAGGTTTTGTTTTTTAACATGCGTAGCCCACGACATACGGAGACAGTGGTTTCAGCTTATTTTTTGAGATCCATACCGGCCTATGGGCCTCCCAACGTAGGTTTTACTTTTTCTTAAAGATCGGCAGCCCAATGTATTTTTTAATAAAACGCAGATCTCTGTTCTATTTATCTATATATAAGAATAATAATGTTGTGTCCAATTTATGTTTTCCCTTCTAACCACATTATATATATTTATATTATTACTATTATCGTATATTTTATAGAGACTTATATATACATTATAAAAACATACCACGTGTCATTAACTTATAACAGTAAATGTTTTAACAGAAGTTGGCAAGGAAAATCCTGGTGATTGCATACAAAAGCTTGCAAAGATTTTAAGGACCAATGTAATAATAATGCGCTCATTTTTGTTTTGAGCAATAACTCGCTAATTTGTTAATTTTATATATAAAAATGTGTCTCCGGTTTATTTTTTCATATTAATTGCTCCTTCTAACCTAACATTATATATAGAACGAGCCGAGCTAGTTCGTGTATTCAAGAAAGTGCAAATGAGCTGGGATTTCATAGAAAATATTAAATGCGCTGCATTTTGACGCGAAATTATTTGTTCACCCAACCCAGCAAATGGACTGTAAAATCTAGAAAACATGGGTTAAATATATGCCACATTTTTGCAGTCTGGTATGTGGGCCGATAGGTAGAATCCTATGCAAGGCGTTGTCAACTTGGTCAACAAATGATTATGACATCCACAGCCATTGGATTTATATCCAACGGCCGGCATGCACCTTCAATCTCTCGTCTTCTTCCTCCAGCATCGCTGGGATCGCCTTGTTCGGCCTCCGACGGCTAGCGGCTCTGCTTAGCACGCATCGTTGCGAAGCGCTACCCCACCGCCGGCCAGGCTATCCCTCCACCCCTCCACACCTCCTGTTATTCTCCACCGACTGCAGCCCCATGCCGCACCAGAACCAGTTATAAGCCTTGTACTCCTCTCAATCTGTGACTCCACTGCCGCGTCTTCCCATCTCTGGGTCGTTCCCGTCCGGGGCCTTGCCGTTGTCAATCGCCTCGCTGTGCTTGGCGCAGCGTGGTCAACAAACAAGAGTTGTTGGAAGATGATTGTACGTGGAGAGCCTGACGGCTGGGACCCATGAGGTCCATGGTCGCACTTAAGGAAAGTTCCTCCTTATTAAGCTGAAAAAAATGTTTCCTCCCCCTGAGAGCTGGGACCCACCGGATGTATCTTTGCATGGAAGGAAGTGCCTCCTTGGTATGCAGAAAAAACTATTCCTCCCGATGACAGCTGGGACCCGGTAGATTTGGTAGCTGGGACCCGGTAGTCTGGGGCCTCGCCGTCGTCCACCGGCCTTGGTATGCTCGGCATGGTGTGATCAACATGGTCAACAAACAAGAGTCATCAGAAGATGACTATACGTGAGAGGCTGACAGTGGAAACACACCACGCCCACGGACGCATGCATGCAACTGCATCCTTTTTACCTTGAAAAGTAATGTTTTCTCCCCCTGACTGCTGGGACCCACCAGCTACATCTTCGCACGCAAGGAAGTGTGTCCTTATTACGGGCAAAAAAAAAGATCCCCCCTGACAGCTGGGACCCAGCAGCTATATCTTCGCATGCAAGGAAGTGTGTCCTTATCCTCCCTGATAGCTGGGACCCACCCGGTCGAAGCGTACATAGCGTTGTCTGTCTTGTCGCGAACGTGTACATACATACTGGTCGATTGGTCTCCCTGCAACGATGAACCGTGGCCGAGTAAGTAGTGGCACATGTCATAGTAGAGCCCCCCACGTAGCAGTTCAGGCTGTCCCGTCTAAACCGTGTACACGTACATACAGCCACACGCCAAAAAATACAGCCACGTACATACATATGGGCAGGGTCTCGAACGCCTACTCGCGCATACGTACGGCCAGGGCTCGTGCACATGGAGAGGCAGTGACGGCGTCCTGTTCATCGGAAGCCAAACGGCTAGGTTGGAGCGGAGAAACTGCATCGTGTTCATGGGGAGGCAACGGAATGCGTCATGTTCATCGGGAGGCAATGGAATGCGTCATGTTCATCGGGAGCCAACCGGCTTGGACAGAATAGCTGATCGAAACGAGGCCTAGCGTATTGCAGAACGGAGGAAACAACCTTGTGTTTGACCGGCCAAGATTGAAACGGGATCCTGTTCATCGGGAGGGGTCTGGCGTACCGCAAAATGGAGGTAACGGACTTTGTGTTCGAGTGCCTAAGGTCGAAACGGGGTCCTGTTGATCGGGAGGGGTGTGGCGTACTGCAAAACAGAGGAAACGGACTTGTGTTGGAGTGCTACGGTCAAAACGGGGGTCCTGTTCATCGGGAGGGGTCTGGCGTACCGCAAAACGGGACTCCACGAGCTACTGTTCATCTCCACCGTCGACCTCCTCCAGCCTCCACGGGCTACTGTTCATCCACCGTCGACCTCCTCCAGCCTCCACCTGCGACTTTTCATCCACGGGCTCCTATTCATCCAGCCTCCACTGCTCCTCCACCGCCATCGCTCAACCAGCCCTCTCCACGGGTCCTGTTCAACCACCCCTCCACGCGCCATCGTTCATCCAGCCCTCCACCGCAATCGCTCAACCAGCCTTTCCACGGGTCGCCCTGTTCATCCAGCCCTCCACGGGTCGCCCAGTTCATCCCCCCCTCCCCGTGGTCCTGTTCATCCAGCCCTCAACGGGGTCATGTTCATCCAGCGACAACGCCTCTACTACTCTTGTTCATCCAACCCCCCACCGGGAACTGTTCATCCAACCCCCCAACAACACTCACTGTTCATCAAGGGAAGCAGGCAACAGGTTCGATCGGCTTCAGTTAGCAGCAGTAGTGAAGGAATCGCTCGATCGGGTTCAGTTAACAGCCAGGGATCCATCGATCGCTAGGGTTCAGTAACGCTTAGCTTGCAGTGCAATCGCTCGGGTTCATTAGGCGAACGCCTCGCTCGGGTTCAGTTAGAGCCCAACGCCTCGCACCCATGCGCGTACGTGTACGAAAGAGACGCGCATCGCTCGGCCCCCGAGCACCCACCGTAACCGGGAACTCCCCGATATTTTCCTCGCCCTCGCTTCTACCATGGTTTTTTCCGTCATGGACGGCCCAAAGAATGTCATGCAGCTGCGTCTCTGGCCCGCCCAGGACGAAAAGCCCATTTTCTATCATGATTTTTTGTCATAGAAGTAGGAGCCCACCACATCTATGATGATTCTAGGTTTTGTCACAACTATCGTCATAGAAGTGTCATAAGCATGACAAAAAAAATTCGTTCGGCCAAAAATGTCATGGATGTGTCTTTTTTTGTAGTGTCCCCAAGAATTTCAACAGGCAAGTTGTGTTTCAAAACAGGCATTTGGTTAAATAATATCTCATCTAATTCTCTTCTTTCATTCATAAACATATCATTTTCATGGTCTAGCAAATATTGTTCTAAAGGATCAATAGGAGGCATGACAATAGAAGCAAGACCAATAATTTCATCTTTACTAGGCAATTCTTTATCATGGGGTTGTCTACGAAATTTAGAGAAATTAAAATCATGAGACACATCCCCAAAACTTACAGTAACAATTCCCTTTTCACAATCTATTTTGGCATTAACGGTGTTAGTGAAAGGTCTACCAAATATAATGGGACAAAAATCATCTTGTGGGGAACTAAGAATAAGAAAATCAGTAGGGTATTTTATTTTCCCACGCAAGACTTCAACATCTCTAACAATACCAATTGGTGATATAGTATCTCTATTGGCAATCTTAATAGTAACATCAATATCTTCCATCTCAGCAGGTGCAATATCATTCATAATTTCTTGATATAAAGTAAAAGGAATTGCACTCACACTAGCACCCACATCACATAAGCCATGATAACAATGATCTCCTATTTTAATAGAAACAATGGGCATGCCAACAATAGGTCTATGTTTATCTTTAGTGTCAGGTCTAGCAATTCTAGCAGCTTCATAACAGAAATAAATAACATGCCCGTCAATATTATCGACCAACAGATCTTTAACCATAGAAATACTAGGTTCAACTTTAATTTGTTCAGGGGGTGTAGGTGTTCTAGTATAACTCTTATGAACTATAGCTAAAGCTTTAGCATGATCCTTTATCATAAGAGGAAAAGGTGGTTTCTCAATATAAGCAGTAGGAACAATAGGATCAACATTATGAGCAACAGTTTCTTCTTTAGTTCTAATAGGTTCTACTACTTTTACTTCAATGGGAGGATGATATTTAAACCACTTCTCCTTAGGGAGATCAACATGAGTAGCAAATTATTCAGAAGCTACTATCTCATAGTCAAGTCCATATTTAGTGCTAAATTCACCAAAAGTATCGGTATCCATGAAAGATTTAACACAATCAAACTTATGGTTTATACCTGACTCATTACCTTTGTCGAGTTTCCAATCTTCAGAGTTGCATTTATTTCTTTCCAATAAATCCCATCTCTTCCTTCTGAAAAAACTATATCCCTGCTCGTTTTCATATGAATTCAATAGTCTTCTTCATAAAAGAACTAGTACAAGAAGTATCGAGCATGGATTGATCATTACGAGAAAGCCGAGTATAAAAATTCTGAATAATAATTTCTCTTGAGAGATCATGATTGGTGCATGAATATAACACTGAATTAAGCCTCCCCCAAGCTTGAGAGATACTTTCTCCTTTATGAGGCCAAAAATTTTATATATAATTCCGATCACGATGAACAAGATGCATAGGATAAAACTTCTGATGAAATTCCAATTTCAATCGGTTGTAGTTCCAAGATCCAATATCATCACATAGCCTATACCATGTCAATGCCTTTCCCTTAAAAGATAAAGGGAACACCTTCTTCTTGACATCATCCTCGTGCAAACCTGCAAGCTTCAATAATCCACAAACTTCATCCACATAGATTAGATGCATATCAGGATGTAGTGTTCCATCACATGCATAAGGATTAGCTAGCAGTTTCTCTATCATACCCAAAGGAATTTCATAATAAATATTTTCAATAGGTTTAGTAGGTTGAGGAGAAACTTCTTACTCTACCGGTCGAGGTGAAGATACCCCGAACAAGCCCCTCAAAGGATTATTTTCCATAGTGAGTAAATTTCAGCACGTAATATAAATGTTTCCTTACCAAATTCCACTCACCAAAGGCGCTTCACTCCCCGGCAATATCGCCAGAAAAGAGTCTTGATGACCCACAAGTATAGGGGTTCTATCGTAGTCCTTTCGATAAGTAAGAGTGTCAAACCCAACGAGGAGCAGAAGGAAATGAGAAGCGGTTTTCAGCAAGGTATTCTCTGCAAGCACTGAAATTATCGGTAATAGATAGTTGTGTGATAAGATAATTCGTAACGGGTGACAAGTACAAAAAGTAAATAAGGTGCAGCAAGGTCACCCAATCATTTTTGTAGCAAAGGACAAGCCTGGACAAACTCTTACATAATGCAAAGCGCTCCCGAGGACCCATGGGAATTGTTGTCAAGCTAGTCTTCATCATGATCATATGATTCGTGTTCGTTACTTTGATAATTTGATATGTGGGTGGACCGGTGCTTGGGTGTTGTACTTACTTGGACAAGCCTCCCACTTACGATTAACCCCTATCGCAAGCATCCGCAACTATGAAAGAAGAATTAAGATAAATCTAACCATAGCATGAAACATGTGGATCCAAATCAGCCCCTTACGAAGCAACACATAAACTAGGGTTTAAGCTTCTGTCACTCTAGCAACCCATCATCTACTTATTACTGCCCAATGCCTTCCCCTAGGCCCAAATCATATTGAATTGTCATGTAGTCAAAGTTCACATAACACCACTAGAGGAGAGACAACATACATCTCATCAAAATATCGAACGAATACCAGATTCACATGATTGATCATCACAAGACTTCTCCCATGTCCTCAGGAACAAACTTAACTACTCACAAAGCATATTCATGTGTTCATAATCAGAGGGGTATTAAATAGCATTAAGGATCTGAACATATGATCTTCCACCAACTACAAGGAGGGGTAAACCAACTAGCATCAACTAGCATCAACTATAAGGAGTAATCAACACTACTAGCAACTCACAGGCACCAATCTGAGGTTTTGAGACAAAGATCGGATACAAGAGATGAACTAGGGGTTGAGAGGAGATGGTGCTGGTGAACATGTTGATGGAGATTGACCTCCTCTCGATGAGAGGATCGTTGGTGATGACGATGGCTTCGATTTCCCCTTCGAGAGGGAAGTTTCCCAAGTAGAACAGCTCCGTCGGAGCCCTAGATTGCTTCTGCCCAGGTTCCGCCTCGAGACAGCGGCGCCTCATCTCGAAAGCTCTCTTCTGATTTCTTTTCCAGGTCAAAACCCGCCATATAGCAGAACATGGGCACCGGAGGCCCGCTAGGTGGCCCACAAGCCACAGGGGCGCGCCCCCCAGGCTTGTGGCCTCCTGGTGGTTCCCCTCTGGTATTTTCTTTGTCCAATATTTTTTATATATTCCAAAATAATTCTCCATAAACTTTCAGGACTTTTGGAGTTGTGCACAATAGGTCTCTCAGATTTGCTCCTGTCCGGTCCAGAATTCCGGCTGTCGGCATTCTCTTGTAAAATAAGAGAGAAAAGGCATAAGTATTGTCCCATAATGTGTAATAACTGCCCATAATGCAATAAATATCAATATAAAAGCATGATGCAAAATGGACGTAGCAGTGCCTTGTTTATTTCGGTACTGCACACTGTGTGATGTTCAAGTATTAACTATCTAGCTCAATTTCACAAATTCCAACAACAAACTTACAATACATGACTCAGGATATCACTAGAGATGCTTCCCATTTGCTATTTTTGGTGGATGCTAACCCTGTTGTACTTAATATGCTTGCCCATGTACTTCCGCAGGGTCATAACGGGCGATGTCGTTGTTTGCCGTCGAGGTTAGCTGCATCCCATGTCTTACAGTATTTCACATCATTTGTGCAATTGCATTTGAACTTCTAACATTTACTGGTTGCCTGTAGGTACACATGTCAGCGACACTGATCCATGCTTCGACCCGGAGGAACAGCTCTCCTCCACCGCTGCTGACTTTGGGCGGGCTCTGGCCAAGATGAAGTGCCCCAGCAACTACCTCTCAGGACTTACCAAGAATGAATCCACCATTTCAATCTTACCAATACCAGTTGCAAGTAATGGCAATGTTTAGTAAGGTTAATGTATTAAGCATGTTGTAGTAAAAATGCCTAACACGGTTTAGCTATTTTTCCTACTTTTTTATAGACAACTGGGCCATTCTCTACTCTGGCAGCACCTGCCTTGCGATGTTTAACTCCACAATTGCATTTTTATCAGTACCGGTTTCAATGGCTATTAAGCATGTTGCAATTAAAAATTGTATCCATTTTTAACAGTTGTATTTCAATGCTACAAACTTAGAAAACATGACTCAGGATGTTGTTAAGCTTGTTGCAATTAACAGGTGTATCCATTTTTTAATTTGTCCCTTTGCTACCGTGCTACTCTCCACTATGAAGATATACTAGAGATGCAACCCATTTGCTATTTTTAGAGGATGCTAACCCTGTTGTACTTAACATGCCTTTCCATGTACTTACGCAGGGCCATAACGGGCGATGCTATTGTTTGTCGTCGAGGTTAGCTGCATCCCTTGTCTTATAGTATTTTACATAATTTGTGCAATTGCAGTTTGGCTTCTAACATTTACTTGCTTCTTGTAGGTGCACATGTCAGCGGCACTGATCCACTCGTCGACCCGGAAGAACACCTCGCCTCCGCTGAGCCGAACTTGGGGCGGGCTCTTGTCCATATGAAGTGCCCTAGAAACTACCCCTCGGGACTTACCAAGTATGAACTCACCAGTTGAATCTTACCAATACCAGTTGCAATGGCCATGTTTTGTATGGTTCATGTATTAAGCATGTTGTAGTAAACACGCCTAGCCCGTCTTATCTATTTTCCCTACCTTTTTATAGACAACAAGGCCATTCTCTGCTCTAGTAGCACCTGCCCTGCGATGTTTAACTCTGACAATTTCATTTCTATCAGTACCAGTTTCACTTTTTATACTAGGTTTTCTGTTGCAGTAAACAATTCTATCCATTTTTTATTCCGTCCCTTTGCTACCGTGCTACTCTCTCGCAATGAATATATCACTACAGATGATGTCGTTTTATTACCATTTGCTATTTTTGGTGGATGTTAACCATGTTGTAGTTAACATTGTCTTTCCATGTACTTACACGGGGCTACAATGGGCGATGTTGTTGTTTTCCGTCGAGGTTAGCTGCATCCCATGTCTTATACACCATCTGTTCCTAAATATAAGTATTTTTAGAGATTCCAATATAGACTACATATGGCGCAAAATGTGTGAATCTAGATTCTAATCTATACTATGCCTATAATTCTATATATATCTGTATGTAGTTCATATTGAAATCTCTAAAAATACTTGTACTTAGGAACGTAGGTAGTTGTATTTTACATCATTTGTGCAATCTCGGTTTAGCTTCTAATGTTTCTTTGGTTGCTTGTAGGTACATATATGAGTGGTCTTGATCCACGCTTGATCCCTTTTAAGACGGGCAATGATACATTCATGAACAAACGTCAAGTGAGGAAACTAAGAAAGATTGTTAGGTGAAAGAAACGGGTGATGGGAATTAAGATCTTTATTTACACTTTGTCCAAGACAACAATGAACTTTAGGATGGTAAGTAATGTTGCCTTTTCCCCCTGCCCACAACAAGTTACATATTAGATCTGAGTATCTAAATTTTTTCTCTTTTCAGTGGTTTCCGGAGCTATTTACTGATGATTACCTTGCAATCTATATGACTGGAGTGGAGGCAACTATGGTTAAAGTTTATAATTGATGCTACCATGATAATTCTCTAGAACTCTTCCTGGAGGCGGCGAAGGATGGGCGGGCGATCGTCACAAGGGGTTGGACAAAAGTTGTTCGTGCCTATGGCATGCATGAGGGAACATTATGGGCATTCCGCTTCTTCAACACCATCGGCAGCCAAAATGATTTACACTTGTCTCTTCACCTTTACCGCCTCTAAATATTGTGGTTCATCATAGTCAATTGATGTCTAATCCTGCAATTACTGAACATATTGTACTGAGAATTTTATTTATGGACTGTTGTTGAACCATTGTGCTGAGAATTTGAATTCCACGTTTCATATCTCAAATTTTCCAACTCGAATAATAAATTACAGGGAAAAATAAAATTATACAGGAGCAAATAAAATAAAGTGCACATGGTTAGAAAGAAAACAATGTGTGCGATGAAAAATAGAGAACAGATGGTTCTTTGACGTGAAACGTTTGCGATGCCAGACGGACGCACACACGGTTTCGTCTCATATGCGTGTGCAATTCATGGTAATACGGCAAACATTTCAAACATGTGTGTGTGTGATAGGAATACCTATCGCACACAGTTATGAAAATGGACACGTTGGCATTAGTAGAGGCAGCGCACACAATTTACATTCTTGAACTGTGTGCGATAACGTACCTATCACAATCACATCGGTAGATTAAATGTTGATGTCCACCTTTTCCACGCGACTATAGAGGCGTAATCGTTTGGGATGCCTCTCGGGTCAGAAACGTAACATCAAGACGTAATGTGTGGGATTGGGGCGACTTCTGATACAATTATTCTATGGCGATCGTCAGTACCCGCTCACCTATCCCCAATAGTTTTTGGGCCATGTGGAAGGACCCCCCTATCGCAATCACTCACTCCGTGACGGTTCAGAATGCCATCGCGGAAAGGGGTTAAAAACTATTTGTATAGCATGTTACGGTACCAGTGGATGACTTTACATGGAGAGGATGACAGTAGGGACCCACCAAGGTCATGGCATTACGCAAGCAGGTGCCTCGTTATTACAAACCAAAAAAAAATACCTCCTCCTAATTGTTTGACATCTAGGTCCCACGCCATTGTCAATGTAGTCAATAAACGAGAAAATTACAATACGAGCGGCTAACACGAAGGACCCAGCAGCTCGCCCGGTTGTTTTTTAGTTTTAGAGACGGAGCTCAACTGCGTGTTGTGCGGGGTCTGGGCCCGTCTAGCCCACACTTTTGTTTAAGCACATGACGAGCCCAGTTGATATCTTTTTTCTTTATGAAAATGGCTATCCCATTTCTATTTTTTTGGAGAATACCCAACCGAGGCCTACTTGCTTTTCTCAGCCCTGCTGGCTGCAAATCTTTCAAGATGAGGAGGGATGTATTCGGTTTCCCCAGAAAATGGGCCATAAGTAGTAAGAAATAGGCTGTAAATTTTTAAACCAAAGCCAACCGACAGTTACATTCAAATTTCGTTTTTTCTAGATTTCAAGATTTTAAATTTCATTCATTTTTGCCGAGAAAATTTCTTTGTATTTTATTCCGATATGTTTTTAAAAATAATTTTTAACGTGACTCAAAATTTCACGATTAAAAGAGTTCAGACCCCACCGAAATATGTAAAATTTCGTTGAATTTTTTAGAAGTGGCCAGAATATGGTCTATAATGCTAATAAAAAGAAATGGGCTTCAAAATATCCTTAAGAATTAGCAAATGGGTTGTAAATTGTTGAAAATAATGGCAAATGGGTTGTATGTTGTTTTCCACAGATTAGGAGGATAACTTGTGGGCCTATTAGGTTGACGATGACGTTGTCCTAAAAAATATTGACGTGTGCGCAAGGCTTTGTAAATTTAGTCAACACAGAGTAGTGACTGTTGGATGTCCATCCAATGGCCGTCGTGCTTCTTCAATCTCTGATCTTCCTGCTCCAGCTGCCCAAACCAGTGCCGGCGGGACTGCCTGCTCCCTCCTCCCGTGGCTGGTTGTGCTGCCGCCAGACCATCCCTCTACCCACCCGCACCTCCTGTTATTTTCCGGAGATGTCAGCCTCACCCCACAGCCGATCAGTCAGCCCTCGTACTCCCCTCAGCGTGGGATGATACGTCTCCAATGTATCTATAATTTTTTGATTGTTCCATGCTATTATATTATCTGTTTTGGATATTTTATATGCATTAATATGCTATTTTATATTATTTTTGGGACTAACCTATTAACCTAGAGCCCAATGCCAGTTCCCGTTTTTTTAGCTTCACAAAAAAGGAATACCAAACGGATTCCAAACGGAATAAAACCTTTGCGATGATTTTTCTTGGACCAGAAGACACCCCGGAGACTTGGAGATCGGGTCAGAAGAGCTGCGAGGCGGCAGCAAGGGGGAGGGCATGTGTCGGTGTCAAAACCGGTGGATCTCGGGTAGGGGGTCCCGAACTGTGCGTCTAGGCGGATGGTAACAGGAGACAAGGGACACGATGTTTTTACCCACGTTCGGGCCCTCTCGATGGAGGTAAAACCCTACTCCTGCTTGATTAATATTGATGATATGGGTAGTACAAGAGTAGATCTACCACAAGATCAGAGAGGCTAAACCCTAGAAGCTAGCCTATGGTATGATTGTTGTTTGTCCTACGGACTAAAACCCTCCGGTTTATATAGACACTGGAGAGGGCTAGGGTTACACAGAGTCGGTTACAATGGGTGGAGATCTACATATCCGTATCGCCAAGATTGCCTTCCACGCCAAGGAAAGTCCCATCCGGACACGGGACGAAGTCTTCAAACTTGTATCTTCATAGTCCGAGTCCGCGAAAGGTTATAGTCCGGCTATCCGGACACCCCCTAATCCAGGACTCCCTCAGTAGCCCCCGAACCAGGCTTCAATGACGATGAGTCCGGCGCGCAGATTGTCTTCGGCATTGCAAGGCGGGTTCTTCTCCAAATTCCGTGTACCTGTTGAATAGTGTCCGGCTTCTCATGAATATTGCGCTCCTTGGCTTCCACGCCCAATAATGGCCATCTTCCACGTGTCGCATTTAATGCGAAAAGCCGTGGTGTTTTACATTTACCCCCTAGCTGCGCAAATGAGCTGTCTATTAAAGAGACGAGGATTTAGATCCAAATCACACCACCTTCCCTTCGCAAGCTTTCATCAGAGCACACCCGACAGAGATCCATTCCATCATGACCGGTCGTCGTAGCTCCTCCTCTCGCCCTCCCAGTCCTCAACCTGGAGATTGGAAGAGATGTTCCATCCCGCACAGCGAGCTAGTGGCGCTCCAAGCCAAGGGATTCCTTACCCCAGCCTACATGGTCCCGGTTCGAGCCGGACTTGCCACCTATAATGGTGGAGAGCAAGCGGAGAGCGTCCCTAATCCCTCAAAAGGAGAGCGGGTATGCCTTATCCCTTATTTGATAAGAGGGCTTGGATTTCCAATTCATCTGTTTCTCCGGGGGCTGCTGGAGTTCTATGGCCTCCAGCTGCACAACCTTACGCCAGCCTCCATATTGCATATCGCGGGCTTCGTAACCCTTTGCGAGCTGTTTTTGGGCTATGAGGCTCATTTCGCGCTATGGAAGAAGTTGTTCTTCCTCGTGCCCCGTTCTCAGGAGGGGTCGATATACCAAGTGGGCAAAGCCGAACTATGGCGCATCGCCGGGACCGGATATCTACCAGGAACCCCAAAGAAGGCGTCCGAAGACTGGCCTTCAGAATGGTTTTATATAGAAGATGTCCCCCTGCCGAACCCTATTCGGGTCGGCCTCCCTGAGTTCGATAATGCTCCTTTAAAGAAGCGCCTAAGCTGGCGTCCACGGAGCCCTCAGAAGGAAAATGACAAGGACGTCCTTCACCCGATGAGCCGGATAAGGTTGTTAGCTCATTCCGGACTGACCATGATCGAGGTCATGGCCACATGCATTATGCGGGGGGGTGCAGCCGCTTCAGTATAGAGGCCACCCCATGTGGGATTTCAACGGGGAGGATGATGCCACCCGCTGCGGCCGTAAGGGGCTGGAATCGGTTGCCGCTCTGACGAAGATCTTGTCCGCATTGTACAAGGGAGAAGAGGAGGAATTTCTCCGCGTCAATTCACAGGGTGGATTTTCTATGCACAATCCCCCAAACTAGGTAAGCGGACACTTCTTTTTGTCCATCCGTTCCATATTCCCGTGGTTAAGTATCTCATCTTGTGATTTCGACGCAGGAATTGCGCCAGGCCGTAAAGGATATAAACAGCCCTCCTCCACAACCCGAGGATCCGGAACGGTCCATCGATCCGGCCTCCCAAGAGGATCCGGACATATCCGTGGAGCTGATTGAAGGGGTATTTTACCAACTGAGCATCGACAATGCCTTGGTGGCTATTCTGACCGATTATCCCGGATCGCTCCCGCCTCACAAGTAACCGAGACCAAGTCCCAATACTTGAAGATGATCCGTCCGTGCTTATTTTTTATCACCGTATACCAATGGTGTTTCGCAGGGGAGGATCTCGAGGCGGAATGCCGAGCCTGCAGCGACTAGCCAACAAGGGACCGCGAGGGCGGGCAGGCTAAAGAGACACGCAGTCTGGGTCGAGGCACCAGCGCAGCAGTAAGGCGCGCCGCCTTATTCCAAGGCATTATTCTTACGATGCATACTAACGCCCGTGCTCTTTTTAGGAAAAATAGGGCTCGCCGGACTATATCCGGAGAGGTTGCCAATCACGCCTCCACCAGCCAGGCTCCAAAGCCAGGTCCAGAAGCAGAGGCGAACACGAGGCGTGCGTCAGACGCTCCTCCGACAGAGGATGCAGACAGACTGTCCGCCACCAATTCCGAGGTGGAGAGTGCCATGAATCACAGGCGGTGCCGGACAGTCCTTCGCAACGCTTGTTTCTCCCAAGAGGCATTGGATGCCTTCAACTCGGGAGATGCGTACCTCCGTGCTGCTCAAAATGGTCTAACCAGGGCCACGGAGCAGTATGTAAAAGACATACGGGTGAGAAAATTTGATGATTATACATATATATCAGTAGCCCCCGAGACTTGAAATAGTTAGAATAACTGATTTAAGGATCATTTATAATCTGAGTTCTTCTGTAAAAGAATACCCTCTTGTCCCAGGAGCTGGAAGAGTGCAAAGCCCAACTTCAGGCCGCACTAGCCGCAGCAGGGGAGCCCAAGAAGACCTCCTCTGGTATTATATGCCTCAATTGATAAGTATTATGTAGAGTGCGGCGTGTAGGAAAGTCTGACAATAAAATTGCAGATGGCGCCGGATTAGATCCGGAGAAGCAGCTACTCCTACGCCAGCTCAAGGCTGGTGAGTGCATGCTTACAAAGGTCAGGCGGGAGAAGAATGATCTCCAAGATGCCAACACCCAGCTGGTCGTGGAACTAAAGGATGTTCGTGCCCAACTATCGGACTCCATTAAGGAGAATCGGCGGCTTTGACGCGGCATGTTTAGTAAGTGCTTGAACGAACTTTGAAAAAGAGTTCGGCGAGGAAGTCGACTAACAGAGTTATGTCTGTAGGTATGCCCGGTTCTACGGGTGACCTTCTTCCCGAGCTCTTACAACTGCACGAACGAGTTCGGCAGGTGATGAAAGGCGTCGCCCAGGCCTTGTGGCCATCTGTCTCCATGCTGGAAGGTCTTGGAGAGCTTCCAGAGAGGCTTAAGGGAGCGCGGCAGCGTTTCTGATTATGGAAGATATCGGCCTGCCGTCAAGGCGCCAGGGAGGCCTGGGCCATGGTGAAGACGCGGTACACGAAGGCTGACCCAAACCACATGGCTGAGGTCGGACCTGTGGGGCCCGATGGGAAGGAAATCCCTGTGAGCTTAGTGTACGGCCGGGTAGAGTTGGCCGCCAAATATTCCCAACAGGACTGTAAACTAGACAGCCTGTTGGATGGTATTGAAGAGGAATATACCCAGTCAAATTGACTATGTAATTTAAGATGACATGTAAAATGCCTTCTAGCCAGATTGTAGATCATTTGTCATGGCGGACCTTTTCGCTTCAACCTCGGGACCTGATAGTCCGGAGTGTGTCCGAATACCCTCTCGGTTATGTAAGAACTGGGGCATGCATGGAGACCAGGCGTAGGGGTCATTAGTGCTTGAGCAGGACAAGTGCCCAACTAGTTATGTTATATTAGATGGTTAGTAAGAAACATCTTCACGGGAGAATAGTTACATTAGGGGTTCCTTTCTCGGGAGGCATGCCCTAAAGTGCATGTCGGACTGCGAAAAAGTAGAAAAGCATCTGGGGCGGATAAATAAACGAGTGAGAAATCATATTTAGTTCATCGGTGAATATTCCCTTAAGAACGCTTAGCTTCGGCTTCACCGGTCGAGGTACACATCCGGTGACCCGGCAGTAATAATCGCAGAGGTGCTCTCTTACCGCCTAGTCAAGAATCGGGAACGAGGGGTAAGCACAGAGCCGTGCAACCCAGCTTGGCCAAAACTTAAGTCATATCGATGCATATAATGGTGAATAAAAGGTACATGCGGAAGCGTGACACATGTGTTGGGCATGAAGCCCGTATAAATAAGCTTCTGTTAAAGAAGCCCCCAGGCATAATGAGCACGGATAGCGCGTCAGTTGTGTGCGAACAAGGCGCGAACAAGCCCTTAAAGGCTGTAAGAGAAAGGGAGGGAGAAGGAGAGAAATATAAGACAGCTAATGTGTAAAAAATAGACAGAGGAAGGAGACGAACACAGAGTCCGGCGCTAGGCGTAGAATCTTCGGAGACGGGCTGCGTTCCATGGGTTTGGCTTGAGTCGGTTATCCGATGTATCTCGCAGACGGTACGCTCCACCAGTGAGGACTTGGTCAATAATAAAGGGACCTTCCCATTTGGGCTTGAGTTTGTCCTTTTTCTTGTCCGCAGCGAGAACTAACTCGCTAACATTGTAAGTTTTGGCCCGTACTGCTCTGCTTTGATATCTTTGAGCCTGCTGTTGATAGAATGCTGAACGGGCTTTTGCCACGTCACGCTCCTCCTCCAAGGCGTCCAAACTGTCCTGCCAATCGAGTTCGGCTTCTCTTTCTTCGTACATGCGCACGCGAGGTGAGTCATGAATTATGTCGCAGGGCAGAACCGCCTCTGTGTTGTATACCATAAAGAATGGTGTGTATCTGGTGGTGCGATTGGACGTGGTCCGCAGCCCCCAAAGTACAGAGTCGAGCTCCTCTACCCAGTGCATGTTAGATTCCTTGAGGGACCGCATTAATCTGGGTTCGATGCCGCTCATGATTAGACCATTTGCTCGCTCGACTTGACCGTTAGTTTGTGGGTGATAGATCAAGCATAGTCGAGCTTGATGCCCATGTTTTTGCACCGAGTTTGACCTCGTCGGCCGTAAAGTTCGTGCCGTTATCGGTGATGATCTTGTGGGGACGCCAGAACGGTGTACGACCCACGATATGAAGTCTATCACCGGTCCGGATTCGCCGTCTTAATGAGCTTGGCCTCTATCCATTTGGTGAATTTATCCACCATGACCCGGTAGGTATTTTTGCTTGTGGGTTCCTCCTTTAAGGGTTCCAACCATGTCAAGCCCCTGCACATGAAGGGCCAGGTGATGGGTATAGTTTGGAGGGCAGTGGGTGGCATGTGGCTTTGGTTAGCAAAGAGCCGGCAACCGACGCATCGTTGGACTAAGTCCTGAGCATCTGCCCGGGCCGTCGGCCAATAAAATCCTGTACGGAAGGCCTTGCTTACAAGGGCCCGGGCTGCGGCGTGGTGCCCGCCGAGTCCGGCATGAATTTCAGCCAGAAGATTCCGCCCTTCCTCTTCGGAGATACACCTTTGAAGGACCCTGGTGGTGCTTTTCTTATAAAGCTCTCCCTCATGGACTTTATAGGCTTTAGATCGCCGCACTATGCAGCGTGCCTCGTTTTGGTCCTCGGGAAGTTCCTGCCTGGTTAGGTAGGCTAGGAATGGTTATGTCCACGGGGCAATGACTGCCATTATTACGTAATTTGAAGATGTTACTTCGTTGGCGAGCCTCTCGTTTTGTCGAGAATGTTCGGTGTCGGGCAGTGCGGTTGGGTCCGGGCTGTTACTTCCGGATTCCCCTTCCATTAATACGGATGGCTTGAATAGCCTTCCAAGAAGATGTTGGGGGGGACGGCATCACGCTTTGCGCCAATGCGTGCCAAGACGTCTGCTGCCTGATTGTTTTCCGAGCTATATGGTGAAATTGAGCCCCTCGAACCAAGGCGACATTTTTAGGATGGCGTTGCGATAAGCTGCCATTTTCGGATCCTTGGCATCAAAGTCTCCATTTATTTGGGATATCGCGAGGTTCGAATCCCCACGCACCTCTAGGCGTTGAATGCCCATGGAGACTGCCATCCGAAGACCATGTAGAAGGGCCTCGCATTCGGTTGCGTTGTTGGAGTCCGTATACATTATCTGGAGTACGTATTGAACTGTATCTCCTGTTGGGGATGTCAGAACGATGCCAGCCCCCAGACCAGCCAACATTTTGGAGCCGTCGAAGTGCATGATCCAGTTGGAATATGTGCCGTACTCTTTAGGGAGTTCGGCTTCACCATTCGGGACGAAGTCGGCCAAAACTTGCGACTTAATAGCTCACGGGCTTATAGGTTACGTCGAACGGGAGGAGCTCAATGGCCCATTTGGCAATCCGGCCCGTCGTGTCGCGGTTGTTTATAATATCGTTAAGAGGTACTTCAGAGGCTACTGTTATCGAACACTCTTGAAAATAGCGTCGCAGCTTTCGAGATGCCATAAATACTGTGTACGCTATCTTTTGATAATGCGGGTACTGCGACTTGCATAGAGTGAGGACAGTGGACACGTAGTAAACTGGCTTTTGAAGGGGGAATTTGTGTCCGTCCATTTCTCGTTCGAGGACGAGCACTGCGCTTACAACTTGATGAGTTGTCGCGATGTATAATAGCATTGGTTCGCCGATGTTAGGCGCGGCCAGGACCGGGTTTGTTGCCAATATGGCTTTTATTTCTTCGAGTCCGGCCGGGCGGCATCAAATCCACTCGAAGTGTTCGGTCTTGGCCGGAGGAGGCGATAAAGGGGTAATGCCTTTTCTCCCAAGGGGGAGATAAAGCGGCTTAGAGCCGCCACGCATCCGGTCAATTTTTGTATTTGTTTGAGGTCCTTTGGGATATCCAGTTGTGATAGAGCTTGGATCTTGGCTGGGTTTGCTTCAATTCCTCTACCGGATACAATGAAGCCCAAGAGTTTTCCGGGTGGTACGCCAAAACGCATTTTTCCGGGTTAAGCTTGATGTCATATGTTCGAAGGTTGTCGAATGTGAGCCTCAAGTCGTCTACTAGAGTTTCGACATGCTTGGTTTTGACGACCACGTCATCTACGTATGCCTCCACTATTTTGCCGATCTGGTTTGCCAGACATGTCTGAATCATGCGCTGATATGTTGCGCCGGCGTTTTTGAGCCCGAAGGGCATTGTGTTGAAGCGGAATGGGCCGTATGGGGTGATGAATGCCGTTGCGGCTTGGTCTGGCTCTGCCATTTTAATTTGATGGTAGCCAGAGTATGCGTCGAGGAAACACAACGAATCGTGTCCTGCGGTAGCGTCGATAATTTGATCGATGCGGGGGAGGGGGAAGGGATCCTTTGGGCAAGCCTTGTTGAGGTCCTTGAAATCGACGCATAGGCACCGGGATTTGTCCTTATTTGGTACCATCACCAGGTTTGCTAGCTAGTCCGGATGTTTTATATCTCTGATGAATCCGGCCTCCAGTAGTTTGGCTAGCTCCTCTCCCATGGCTTGTCTCTTAGGTTCGGAGAAATGCCGAAGAGCCTGCTTGACTGGCTTGAATCCTTTCAGGATGTTTAGGCTGTGCTCGGCCAACCGGCGTGGGATTCCTGGCATGTCTGAAGGGTGCCAGGAAAAAATGTCCCAATTTTCGCGTAGGAATTCTCATAGTGCGGCATCTACATCAGGGTTTAATTGTGCCCCGATGGAGGCCGTTTTTGTAGGGTCCGTTGGATGGACTTGGAATTTGACTATTTCGTCCGCCGGTTTAAAGGAGGTGGACTTGGATCTTTTATTGAGTATCACATCGTCCCTGTTCACCATGGAGCCTTGTGATCAGTTCCTCGACCGCTAGGGCTTGGATAGTGCCTCAAGGGCCAATGCGGCTGTCTTATTTTCGGTTGAGTGCTATGTCCGGGTCACTAGCAAGAATGATGATTCCGTTGGGCAGGGCATTTTGAGCTTCATGTACTCGTAATGGGGTATAGCTTGAAAAATTGTAAATGCCTCTCGCCCTAATAGAGCGTGGTATCCATTGTGAGCAGGGCCACTTGGAACGTGACCTCCTCGAACCTGTAATTATTCGGGCGCGAACACCACATCCATGTGATTTTTCCTGACAAAGACGCTTTCCGATCGGGATTATTCCTCTAAAGGTTGTGCTGCTTCGCTCAATGCGGCTCCAGTCTATTTCCATTTTTCGAAGGGTTTCCTTGTAAATGAGGTTCAATCCGCTGCCACCATCCATGAGTACCTTGGTAAGGCGAAAGTCGTCCACTATTGGACTAAGGACCAATGCGGCTGGTGCTCGGGCTGTTCGGAACTTAGGTTCATCACTGGCATTAAAGGTAATAGCCGTGTCACTCCATGGGTTTATTGTTGCTACTTGGTAGACTTGGGCAAGGCTGCGGAGTGTTCGTTTCCGCATATTATTTGATGCAAAAGTTTCGAAGACTGTTAATACTGCATCGGTATCCTTGGGCTGGTGCTCTGTGGATTACGGAGTTAGAAGCTCTTCGCCACTTGCCACTGCCGGAGTATCCAACATGCTCTAAGGCTATGAGTTGGTGTGGCGCCCTCTGTACTATGAATTTTACTGTGGTCCATTGAGCCATCCCTCCAAAGACGGTTCCATGCCCCGAGAGGGTTTTTGCTTTTTGGTGTTTAACCTGGTGCTGGCGATAATGCACCCTTTCATTTCGGATCGGGGTTGTATTCAGGGCGGATTGTCCCAAAATTTTATTTTGGTTTTCCAGCGCTTTCCATCGCATAAGATTTTTCGTACTATGGATGACAAGTCAACGGCGTGTAATTTCAACTGCGACTTCTGGCGTTGAGGATTCCGTTGTCCGTGCAATTATTGCAGAAGAATGAAATTGCATCCTCCTCGCGGCGATCCTTTATCCTGTTCATGACCAGGAGGAATCGCCCGATAATGGTGTCTTGTTTTCTGCGGGCTCTTGCCGAATTTGGGATAGATCGCTTATGTTTGGGTGGGCGGGTGGAATTAAATCCGAACCTCGCCTAATCTGAGACTCAGGGCCAAGGAGTTTCCTAACTCGGAAGCTTGGTTTCTTGGATGTTGTCCAATGAATCTAGCCCGCGGCCTGACTTTAGGTTCAGGGCTTGAGTGACGTCCTCCCCTCCGCGGGTATCCGTCTTGGAGGGATCGGGAATCCGGACATAACTAGTCCTTAAGATAGATGAAGTCTTGCCGCATTGTTCCTCCACCACTGCAACGTGATGGGTGACCTGGGGAGAGTTAATCTCTCTCGGATCGGGTTTAGGCCCAATCTGATCATAGTGCATGGCGACTCTGGCGGTGATGCGATCCAAGAGCTCATTTAAGAAAGAGAGCTCCATCGGATCTAACTGCTCGGCGAGTTCCGAGTTGACGTGAAGATTGCTTTCGATGACCCGAGAAGTCATCGTCGGCGCTGGCTTAACAGCGGTCATAAGAAAACCGCTTAGCCAGAGAGTTTGGCCGATAGCCAAAGCTCCTTTAGCATGATGCCGTCTTTAAAGACAGGATGAGGCATCCTTCACGATGGCGGCGACGGCATGACAGAACTCTCAATGAAAGCACCAATGTCGGTGTCAAAACCGCGGATCTCGGGTAGGGGGTCTCGAGCTATGCGTTTAGGCGGATGGTAACAGGGAGAAGAGGGACACGATGTTTTTACCCAGTTCGGGCCCTCTCGATGGAGGTAAAACCCTACTCCTCGCTTGATTAATATTGATGATATGGGTAGAACAAGAGTAGATCTACCACGAGATCAGAGAGGCTAAACCCTAGAAGCTAGCCTATGGTATGATTGTTCTTCGTCCTACGGACTAAAACCCTCCGGTTTATATAGACACAGGAGAGGGCTAGGGTTACACAGAGTCGGTTACAATGGGAGGAGATCTACATATCCGTATCGCCAAGCTTGCCTTCCACGCCAAGGAAAGTCCCATCTAGACACGGGACGAAGTCTTCAATCTTGTATCTTCATAGTCCAGGAGTCCGGCCAAAGGTTATAGTCCGGCTATCCGGACACCCCCTAATCTAGGACTCCCTCAGCATGCCCTAGGGGGGGGGGGCGTCCCCTGCCTTGATGCCTCCTCGGGACTCCTTTGACCTAACCCTTGGCCCTATATATTCACGTACATTCCCAAACCACCAGAAGCATCCACAAAAACACTTTTCCACCGCCGCAACCTTCTGTTCCCGTGAGATCCCATCTTGGGGCCTTTTCCCGCATCCTGCCGGAGGGGGATTCGATCATGGAGGGTTTCTACATCAACTCTATTGCCCTTCTGGTGAAGCGTGAGTAGTTTACCACAGACCTATGGGTCCATAGCTAGTATCTAGATGGCTTCTTCTCTCTCTTTGATTCTCAATACCATGTTCTCCTCGATGTTCTTGGAGATCTATCTGATGTAATCTTCTTTTGCGGTGTGTTTGTCGAGATCCGATGAATTGTGGATTTATGATCGGCTTACCTATGAATAGTATTTTAATCTTCTCTGAATTATTTTATGCATGATTTGATATCTTTGTAATTCTCTTTGAACTATCGGTTTTGTTTGGCCAACTAGATTGGTTTTTCTTGCAATGGGAGAAGTGCTTAGCTTTGGGCTCAATCTTGCGGTGTCCTCTCCCAGTGACAGTAGGGGCAGAGAGGCACGTACTGTATTGTCTGCATCGAGGATAAAAAGATGGGGTTTACATCATATTGCTCGAGTTTATTCCTCTACATCATGTCATCTTACTTAAAGCGTTACTCTGTTCTTCATGAACTTAATACTCTAGATGCGGGCAGGAGTCGGTCGATGTGTGGAGTAATAGTAGTAGATGCAGGCAGGAGTCGATCTACTTGACACAGACGTGATGCCTATATTTCATAATCATTTCCTTAGATATCGTCATAACTTTGCGATTTTCTATCAATTGCTCGACAGTAATTTGTTCACCCACCGTATTATTTGCTATCTTGAGAGAAGCCTCTAGTGAAACCTATGGCCCCCAGGTCTATTTTTCATCATATAAGTTTCCGATCTACTATTTTGTAATCTTTTACTTTCCAATCTATAAACCAAAACCCCCAAAAATATTTACTTTATCTTTTGTTTAGTTTTATCTATCTCTATCATATCTCACTTTTGCAAGTGACCGTGAAGGGATTGACAACCCCTTTATCACGTTGGGTGCAAGTGTTTGATTGTTTGTGCAGGTATTGGTGATTTGTGCGTTCTCTCCTACTGGATTGATACCTTGGTTCTCTAACTAAGGGAAATACTTATCTCTACTTTGTTGCATCACCCTTTCCTCTTCAATGGAAAAACCAAGGCAGGCTCAAGAAGTAGCAGGAAGAATTTATGGCGTCGTTGCCAAGGAGATCTACGCCAAGTCAAGACATACCAAGTACCCATCATAAAACACTCATCTCTTGCATTACATTATTGGCCATTCGCCTCTCGTTTTCCTCTCCCCCACTTGTAAAATGATTTTCGAAAATATTTGCCTTTTTATTCGCCCTTCTTTCTTTTGTCTTTTCGTTTTCCCTTATGTCTTACTTGGCTCGTTTGCTTGTTCGCTTGGCATAATTGTGTGTTCATTCAAAATAAGAGAACCAAAGGTTTATGGATCTTCGTCCACTCACTAATCTTTTTAAGAGATCCAATTATGATGAACCAATTGCTGGTGAGTTGAGTGCACTAGATTATCTTTATGAAGTTTTGCTTGAAATTCTTGAATCTGAAAATTGTGATGAAGTACTTTATGAAGTGATTCACGATAGACCTTTGAATGAAAAGCATGATTGCAATGATGTTGTTATAAATTCTATTAATGTCAATTATGTTCATGATATGCAAAACCCTAAGCTTGGGGATGCTAATTTTTCTATGTCTACTACTTGTTGCAATGATGATGATTGGGGTGATTCTTCTTATGATCTTGAAAATTTATTTAAGCCCCATGAAGAATATGAGATTGATAATACTGTTTGCAATAATACTAAAAGTGGGTTTGGAAGAGTGTTGACTTTAGATCCCACATATTTGGAGAATATTCAATCTTATGAAATTTTTGGTAGAAGTGGGTTTGGAAAGGTCATGACTTTAGTTAATGATAATCCCACTATTTTGGAAGAGTGTCAACTTTGCATGCATGTGCTTCATGTTGAGAATAGTTTATATGTTAGCTATATTGTTTAATTTGATTATGATCCTACATGTAATTATTATGAGAGAGGAAAATATGGTTGTAGAAATTTTCATGTTACTAATTTACCTCTCGTTATGTTGAGTTTGCTATTGTTTCTTTCTTCTTCTTTGAATATGCTAGTTTTTGCTTGACTTGATCATTTGTTTGCCTATAAGATGACTGTGAATAGTAAGTATGTTATACTTAGATATGTTTTTTTACATGCTTTATGATGCTCTCTTTGTGCTTCAATTCTTTTCTTTCATGTGAGCATCCTTAAAATTATCAACGCCTAGCTAAAAGGCTTCAAAGAAAAGCACTTGTTGGGACTCAACGCAATATATTTCCTTTCTGTTTTTGAATAAATAATTCATCTAGCCTCTGGTTAGATGTGTTTTTGAGTTTTAATTAGTGTTTGTATCAAGTAAGACCTTTGGGATGGCTTACGGTGATAGTTGTTTTGATCTTGCTGAAAAACAGAAACTTTAGCGCCCAGGAAAATAATTTTCATTTTTTATAGAAGCGTGATTTTGATCTAATTCTCTTTGCACAAGATTGGTACACAAATTTCCCAGGTTTCCTAGTTTTTCAGATTTTTTGGAGTTGCAAAAGTATTCGAGAGTTACAGATTACTACAGACTGTTCTGTTTTTGACAGATTCAGCTTTCTATGTGTTGTTTGCTTATTTTGATGAATCTATACGTAGTATCAGGGGGTATGAACCATGGAAAAGTTGGAATATTGTAGATATTACACCAATATAAATAAAGAATGAGTTCACAACAGTACCAAATGCGGTGATTTATTTTCTTATACTAACAGAGCTTATGAGATTTTCTGTTGAGTTTTGTGTTGTGAAGTTTTCAAGTTTTGGGTAAGGATTTTGATGGACTATGGAATAAGGAGTGGCAAGAGCCTAATATTGGGGATGCCCAAGGCACACCAAGATAATATTCAAGGACAACCAAGAGCCTAAGCTTGGGGATGCCCCGGAAGGCATCCCTCTTTAAATCTTCGTCTATCAGTAACTTTACTTGAGGCTATATTTTTATTCACCACATGATATGTGTTTTGCTTGGAGCGTCTTGTATGATATGAGTCTTTACTTTTTAGTTTTCCACAATCATCCTTGTTGTACACACCTTTTGAGAGGGACACACATGAATCATGATTTATTAGAATACTCTATGTGCTTCACTTATATCTTTTGAGCTAGGCAACTTTGCTCTAGTGCTTCACTTATATCTTTTTAGAGCACGGCTGTGAATTTATTTTATAGAAATTGTTGAGCTCTCATACTTCACTTATATTATTTTGAGAGTCTTTTTAAATAGCATGGTAATTTGCTTTGGTTATGAATTTAGTCCTAATATGATAGGCATCCAAGAGGGATATAATAAAAACTTTCATATAAAGTGCATTGAATACTATGAGAAGTTTGATTCCTTATGATTGTTTTGAGATATAGAGATGGAGACATTAGAGTCATGCTAGTGAGTAATTGTGAATTGGAGAAATACTTGTGTTAAGGTTTGTGATTCCCGTAGCATGCACGTATGGTGAACCTGTTGGGAATCGTTGCATGGAAAACAATTTTTTTCTACGCACACGCAATGATCTATCCATGGAGATGCATAGCAATGAGGGGGAGAGTGTGCCTATGTACCCTCGTAGACTGTAAACGGAAGCATTTGACAATGCGGTTGGTGTAGTTGAACTTCTTCTAGCTCTGACTGATCAAGTACCAAACGCACGACACCTCCGAGTTCTGCACACGTTCAGCTCGGTGACGTCCCTCGCCTTCTTGATCCAGCAAGACATCGAGGTAGTATATGAGTTCCGTCAGCATGGCGGCGTGGTGATGGTGTTGGTGAAGATCCTCGCAGGGCTTCGCCTAAGCACCACGAAGATATGACCGAGGGTGTAAATTGTGGAGGGGGGCGCCGTACACGGCTAGGCAATTGTCTGGTATGTGCTAGGCGCCCCACCCCTCCTCATATACATAGGTGGGAGGGAGGGAGGAGCATCCATAGGAGGCGCCCAAGTAGGAGGAATCCTACTTGGAGTCCCTCCCAAGCCGCGCGCCCCCCTGCCATATATAACCGAGGGGAAAGGAAAGAGGGGAGGGGAGGGAAGGAAGTAGGAATCCTAATCCACACTTTCCTTGCCCTCCCATCTTTCCTTCTCCTCCTCATAGGTTTGGCCTCTATAGGGGCGCACCAGGGCTGGTGTCTTCTCTCACTTGGCCCATAAGGCCCATATCTTTGTCGGGGGTGCCCGAAACTCCTTTCCGATGACCCGATAAGTACCTGGTACCCTCCGGAACACTTCCGATGTCCGAGTACCATCGTCATATATATCAATCTTTACCTCTTGACCATTTCGAGACTCCTCGTCATGTCCGTGATCTCATCCGAGACTCTGAACAACATTCGGTCACCAAATCACATAACTCATATAATATTATATCGTCAACAAACGTTAAGCGTGCGGACCCTACGGGTTCGAGAACTATGTAGACATGACCGGGACACCTCTCTGGTCAATAACCAATAGCGAAACCTGGATGTCTATTGGCTCCTACATATTCTACGAAGATCTTTATCGGTCGAGCCATTATGACAACATACGTAATTGCCTTTGTCCATCGGTATGTTACTTGCCCGAGATTCGATCGTTGGTATCTTCATACCTAGTTCAATATCATTAACGGCTAGTCTGTTTACTCATTCTGTAATACATCACCTCGTGACTAACTCCTTAGTCGTTTACTTGCAAGCTTATCATGTGTATTACCGGGAGGGCCTAGAGATACCTCTCTGATACTCGGAGTGACAAATCCTAATCTTGATCTATGCCAACTCAACAAACACCTTCGGAGATACCTATAGAGCATCTTTATAATCACCCAGTTACGTTGTGACGTTTGATAGCACACAAGGCATTCCTCCGGTATCCGGGAGTTGCATAATCTCATAGTCGAAGGAATATGTATTTGACATGAAGAAAGCAATATCATTAATATTGAACGATCATTATGCTAAGCTAACGGATGGGTCTTGTCCATCACATCATTCTCCTAATGATGTGATCCCATTATCAAATGACAACACATGTCTATGGTTAGGAAACCTTAACCATCTTTGATCAACGAGCTAGTCTAGTAGAGGCTCACTAGGGACACGGTATTTGTTTATGTATTCACACATGTATTTAGGTTTCCGATCAATACAATTATAGCATGAATAATAAACCTTTATCATGAATAAGGAAATATAAAATAACAACTTTATTATTGCCTCTAGGGCATTTTTCCTTCAGTCTCCCACTTGCACTAGAGTCAATAATCTAGTTCACATCGCTATGTGATTAACACCAATAGTTCACATCACCATGTGACAAACACCCAAAGGGTGTACTAGTCAATAATCTAGTTCACATCGCCATGTGATTAACATCCAAAGAGTACTAAGGTGTGATCATGTTTTGCTTGTGAGAGAGTTTTAATCAACGGGTCGTCCACATTCGGAGCCATATGTCTTTTGCAAATTCCTTTGTCTAGAATGCTCTGCATGGAGATACTCTAGCTAATTGCTCCCACTTTCAATATGTGTCCAGATTGAGACTTAAAGTCATCTGGATCGGTGTCAAAGCTTGCATTGACGTAACCCTTTACGACGAACTCTTTAGCACCTCCATAACCGAGAAACTTTTCCTTAGTCCTCTTAGGTACCTAAGGATAATTTTGACTGTTGTACAGTGATCCACTCCTGGATCACTATTGTATCCCCTTTCCAAACTCATGGCAAGGCACACAACAGGTCTGGTACACAGCATGGCATACTTTACAGAACCTATGGCTGAGGCATAGGGAATGACTTCCATTTTTCTCTCTATCTTCTGCAGTGGTCGGGCTTTGAGTCTAACTCAACTTCACACCTTGTAACACACACAAGAACCCTTTCTTTGACTGATCCATTTTGAACTTCTTCAAAACGTTATCAAGGTATGTGCTTTGTGTAAGTCCTATTAAGAATCTTGATCTATCTCTATAGATCTTGATGCCCAATATATAAGCAGCTTCACCGAGGTCTTTCATTGAAAAACTCTTATTCAAGTATCCTTTTATGCTATCCAGAAATTCTATATCATTTCCAATCAAGAATATGTCATCCGCATATAATATCATAAATGCTACAGAGCTCCCACTCACTTTCTTGTAAATACAGGCTTCACCGAAAGTCTGTATAAAACCATATGCTTTGATCACCTCATCAAAGCGTATATTCCAACTCCGAGATGCTTGCACCAGTCCATAGATGGATCAATCGGAGCTTGCACACTTTGTTAGCACCTTTAGGATCGACAAAACCTTCTGGTTGCATCATATACAACTCTTCTTTAAGAAATCCATTGAGGAATGCAGTTTTGACGTCCATTTGCCAGATTTCATAATCATAAAATGCGGCAATTGCTAACATGATTTGGACGGACTTAAGCATCGCTACGGGTGAGAAAGTCTCATCATAGTCAACCCCTTGAACTTGTCGAAAACCTTTTGCGACAAGTCGAGCTTTGTAGGCAGTAACATTACCATCAGCGTCAGTCTTCTTCTTGAAGATCCGTTTATTCTCTATGGCTTGCCGATCATCGGGCAAGTCCACCAAACTCCACACTTTGTTCTCATACATGGATCCTATCTTAGATTTCATTGTCTCAAGCCATCTGTCGGAATCGGGGCTCATCATAGCTTCTTCATAGTTCGTAGGTTCACCTTGGTCTAGTAACATGACTTCCAGGACAGGATTACCGTACCACTCTGGTGTTGATCGTTCTCTGGTTGACCTACGAAGTTCAGTACTAACTTGATTTGAAGTTTCATGATCATCGTTATTAACTTTCTCTCTAGTTGGTGTAGGCATCACAGGAATGGATTTCTATGATGTGCTACCTTCCAATCCGAGAGAAGGTACAATCACCTCATCAAGTTCTACTTTCCTCCCACTCACTTCTTTTGAGAGAAACTCCTTCTCTGGAAAGGACCAATTCTTAGCAACAAAGATCTTGCCTTCGGATCTGTGGTAGAAGGTGTACCCAATTGTTTCCTTAGGGTATCCTATGAAGACACACTTCTCTGATTTAGGTTTGAGCTTATCAGGCTGAAGCCTTTTGACATAAGCGTCGCATCCCCAAACTTTAAGAAACGACAACTTAGGTTTCTTGCCAAACCACAGTTCATATGGTGCCGTCTCAACGGATTTAGACGATGCCCTATTTAACGTGAATGCAATTGTCTCTAATGCATAACCCCAAACGATAGTGGTAAATTGGTAAGAGACATCATAGAACACACCATATCTAATAAAGTACGGTTACGACATTTGGAGACACCATTACGCTGTGGTGTTCCAGGTGGCGTGAGTTGTGAAACTATTCCACATTGTTTTAATGAAGGCCAAACTCGTAACTCAAATATTCGCCTCTGCGATCAAATCGTGGAAACTTTATTTTTTTGTTACGATGATTCTCCACTTCACTCTGAAATTCTTTGAACTTTTCAAATGTTCCAGACTTGTGTTTTATTAAGTAGATATACCCATATCTGCTCAAATCATCTATGAAGGTGAGAAAATAATGATGTCTGCCACGTGCTTCAATACTCATCGGATCGCATACATCGGTATGTATTATTTCCAATAAGTCATTAGCTCGCTCCATTGTTCTGGAGAACGAAGTTTTAGTCATCTTGCCCATGAGGCATGGTTCGCAAGCATCAAATGATTCATAATCAAGTGATTCCAAAAGCCCATCTATATGGATTTTCTTCATGCACTTTACACCAATATGACCTAAACAGCAGTGCCACAAGTATGTTGCACTATCATTCTCAACTTTGCATCTTTTGGCATCAATATTATGAATATGTGTATCACTACGATCGAGATTCAATAAACCATTTACATTTGGTGTATGACCATAGAAGGTTTTATTAATGTAACCAGAACAATAATTATTCTCTGACTGAATAATGGTATCGCAATAAACACAATCTAATCTTGTTCATGCTCAACGCAAACACCAAATAACATTTATTTAGGTCCAACACTAATCCCAAAGGTAGATGGAATGTGCGATGGTGATCTTATCAACCTTGGAATCACTTCCAACACACATCCTCATCCTTAACTAGTTTTTGTTCATTTTGCAACTCCTGTTTTGAGTTAGTAATCTTAGCAATTGAACCGGTATCAAATACCGAGGGGCTACTATGAACACCAGTAAAGTACACATCAATAACATGTATATCAAATATATCTTTGTTCACTTTGCCATCCTTCTTATCCGCCAAGTATGTGGGGCAGTTCTGCTTTCAGTGACCAGTCCCTTTGTAGTAGAAGCACTCAGTTTCAGGCTTTGGTCTAGCTTTGGGCTTCTTCTTAAGATTGACAACTTGCTTGCCATTCTTCTTGGAGTTCCCTTTCTTTCCCTTGCCCTTTTTCTCGAAGCTACTGGTTTTGTTAACCATCAACATTTGATGCTCTTTCTTGATTTCTACCTTCGTCGATTTCAGCGTCGTGAAGAGCTTGGGAATTGTTTTCGTCATCCCATGCACATTATAGTTCACACGAAGTTCTAGTAGTTTGGTGATAGTGACTAGAGAATGCTTGTCAATCACTATCTTATCTGGGAGGTTAACTCCCACTTGATTCAAGCGATTGTAGTACTCAGACTTTCTGAGAACATGTTCACTGGCTGAGCTATTCTCCTCCATCTTGTAGGCAAAGTACTTGTCAGAGGTCTCACACCTCTCGACATGGGCATGAGTCTGAAATACCAATTTCAGCTCATGGAACATCTCATATGCTCCGTGGCGTTCAAAACGTTCTTGAAGTCCCGGTTCTAAGCTGTAAAGCATGGTCCACTAAACTATCAAGTAGTCATCATACCGAGCTTGTCAAATATTCATCACGTCTGCATCTGCTCCTGCAATAGGTCTGTCACCTGGCGGTGCATCAAGGACATAATTCTTTTGTGCAGCAATGAGGATAATCCTCAGATCATGGACCCAGTTCGCATCATTGCTACTATCATCTTTCAACTTATTTTCTCTAGGAACATATCAAAAATAGGGGAGCTATATATCGAGATATTGATCTACAACATAGATTTGCAAATACTATCAGGACTAAGTTCATGGTAAATTAAGTTCAATTAATCAAATTACTTAAGAACTCCCACTTAAATAGACATCCCTCAAGTCATCTAAGTGATACGTGATCCAAATCAACTAATGCATGTCCGATCATCACGTGATATGGAGTAGTCATCAACGGTGAACATCTCTATGTTGATCCTATCTACTATATGATTCACGTTCTACCTTTTGGTCTCCAATGTTCCGAGGCCATGTCTGTACATGCTAGGCTCGTCAAGTTTAACCCAAGTATTCCGCATGTGCAAAACTGTCTTGCACCCATTGTATGTGAACGTAGAGTCTATCACACCCGATCATCACGTGGTGTCTCAACACGACGAACTGTAGCGACGGTGCATACTCAAGGAGAACACTTTTACCTTGAAATTTAGTTAAGGGGTCATCTTATAATGCTACCGCCGTACTAAGCAAAATAAGATGCATAAAAGATAAACATCACATGCAATCAAAATATGTGACATGATATGGCCATCATCATCTTGTGCTTTTGATCTCCATCTCCAAAGAATCATCATGATCTCCATCGTCACTGGCTTGACACCTTGATCTCCAGCGTTGCGCCATGGTCGTCTCGCCAACTATTTCGTCTACAACTATCGCTAACACATAGTGATAAAGTAAAGCAAATACATGGCGTCTGCATTTCATACAATAAAGAGACAACCATAAGGCTCCTGCCAGTTGCCTGTTAACTTACAAAACATGATCATCTCATACAATAACGTATATCACAACATGTCTTGACCATATCACATCACAACATACCCTGTAAAAACAAGTTAGACGTCCTCTACTTTGTTGTTGCAAGTTTTACGTGGCTGCTATGGGTTTCTAGCAAGAACCGTTCTTACCTACGGCAAAAACCACAACGGTGATTCATCAAGTTTGATGTTTTAACCTTCAAGGACCGGCCGTAGTCAAATTCGATTCAACTAAAGTAGGAGAAACAGACACCCGCCAGCCACCTTTATGCAACACTAGTTGCATGTCGGTCGGTGGAACCGGTCTCTTGTGCGTGGACACGTAAGGTTGGTCCGAGCAGCTTCATCCCACAATACCGCTGAATCAAAATAAGATGTTGGTGGTAAGCAGTATGATTATCACCGCCCACAACTCTTTGTGTTCTACTCGTGCATATCATCTACGCATAGACCTGGCTCATGATGCCACTGTTGGGAATCATTGCATGGAAAACAATTTTTTCTACGCACACGCAATGATATATCCATGGAGATGCATAGCAAAGAGGGGGAGAGTGTGTCTGCGTACCCTCGTAGACCGTAAGCGGAAGCGTTTGACAACGCGGTTGATGTAGTCGAACTTCTTCTAGCTCCGACCGATCAAGTACCGAATGCACGGCACCTCTGAGTTCTGCACACGTTCAGCTCGGTGATGTCCCTCGCCTTCTTGATCCAGCAAGACGTCAAGGTAGTAGATGAGTTCCGTCAGCACGAAGATGTGGTGACGGTGAGGGTGAAGTGATCCTCGCAGGGCTTCACCTAAGCACCATGAAGATATGACCGAGGGTGTAAACTGTGGAGGGGGGCGTCGCACACGGCTAGGCAATTGTCTGGTATGTGTTAGGCGCCCCCTCCTCATATTTATAGGTGGGAGGGAGGGAGGAGCAGCCATAGGAGGCGCCCAAGTAGGAGGAGTCCTACTTGGAGTCCCTCCCAAGCTGCGCGCCCCCTGCCATATATAACCGAGGGGGAAGGAAAGAGGGAAGGAGAGGGAAGGAAGTAGGAATCCTAATCCACACTTTCCTTGCCCTCCCCTCTTTCCTTCTCCTCCTCATAGGGCTGGCTTGTATAGGGGCACACTATGGCTGGTGTGTTCTCTCACTTGGCCCATAAGGCCCATATCTTTGCTGGGGGTGCCCGAAACTCCTTTCCGGTGACCCGATAAGTACTCGGTACCCTCCGGAAAACTTCCGGTGTCCGAATACCATCGTCCTATGTATCAATCTTTACCTCTCGGCCATTTGGAGACTCCATGTCATGTCCGAGATCTCATCTGGGACTCCGAATAACATTCGGTCACCAAATCACATAACTGATATAATACTATATCATCAACGAACGTTAAGCGTGCAGACCCTACGGGTTCGAGAACTATGTAGACATGACTGAGACACCTCTCCGTTCAATAACCAATAGCGGAACCTAGATGCCCATATTGGCTCCTACATATTATACAAAGATCTTTATCGGTCGAGCCGTTATGACAACATACGTAATTCCCTTTGTCCATCGGTATGTTACTTGCCCGAGATTCGATCGTCGGTATCTTCATACCTAGTTCAATGTCATTACCGTCAAGTCTCTTTACTCATTTTGTAATACATCACCTTATGAGTAACTCCTTAGTATTTTTCTTGCAAGCTTATGATGTGTATTACCGAGAGGGCCCAGAGATACCTCTCCGATACTCGGAGTGACAAATCCTAATCTCGATCTATGCCAACTCAACAAACACCTTCGGAGATACCTGTAGAGCATCTTTATAATAAGTTAATAACCCAGTTAAGTTGTGATGTTTGATAGCACACAAGGCATTCCTCTGGTATCCGGGAGTTGCATAATCTCATAGTCGAAGGTATATGTATTTGACATGAAGAAAGCAATAGCAATAAAGTTGAACGGTCATTATCCTAAGCTAATGGATGGGTCTTGTCCATCACATCATTTTCCTAATGACGTGATCCCGTTATCAAATGACAACACATGTCTACGGTTAGGAAACCTTAACCATCTTTGATCAACGAGCTAGTCTAGTAGAGGCTCGCTAGGGACACGGTATTTGTTTATGTATTCACACATGTATTTAGGTTTCCGATCAATAAAATTCTAGCATGAATAAGAAACCTTTATCATGAATAAGGAAATATAAAATAACAACTTTATTATTGCCTCTAGGGCATATTTCCTTCAGAACCGTTATGTAACAAAGTTGGAGCATGAGGTATTTTTTGATTGTCTTCCTTATGAGTGGCGGTCGGGGAAGAGCGATGGTCTTTTCCTACTAATCTACCCCCCCCCCCCCAGGAGAATGCGCATAGTACTTTGTTTTGATGACTAATACTCCCTCCGTTCCCAAATAATTGTCTTTCTAGCCATCTCAAATGGACTACAACATACGGATGTATGTAGACATGTTTTAGAGTGTAGATTCACTCATTTTGTTCCGTATGTAGTCATTTGTTGAAATCTCTAGAAAGACAATTATTTAGGAACAGAGGCAGTAGATCTTTGCAATAAGTATGTGAGTTCTTTATGACTATCGGTGTTCTGGGAACGGGGGTCCCCAGACTTGCCTGCCTGCGGCCCACGGCGTGGCTATGCTAGCAGGCCGTACGGCCCATCTTCATCGACTAGGCGTTCAAGACCCTCGCGAGGGGCCAAGCCTCGCGAGGTGGGCGAGGCAAGACCTCCTCGGGAGTGGCCTCTCCAGGCTGCCTCACGAGGAGCGGAGATATCAAGGCGGGGGAAACCTCGCGAGGCTCTCATGACGTGAGCCATGACGATCGGGATCAGGCGGGCGCCAGCACGCGCAGCGTCCTTGTTTCCTCTTTGGTGCTAAGGAGGCCAGCGTAGGCGCAGAGTATCGAGGCATTAGGTAAAGGTTTCCATATCAGTGCAACAAGATGGAGACCAGCCGGACGGCAGGACAGAGGTCACCGTGGAGCCCAAGACGGCGTCACCACCAGAGCTTTCCGCAGGCGAAGACCGCTTTTGTCAGGATAAGCCGTACTAGATGTTCCCTTTCAAATTGGCCGTTGTTGGCTCCCTTTCTGCTCAATATTTGGGGACCAGGGCCTATATAAGTAGAACCAGCCACCACAGTAGGGCAGATCATCTTGGACTGGATCCACTCCATCCTTGCACCCACTAGTTGGTAGAGCACAAGAACACCTCAACCTCAGGAGGTTGTTCTTTCCCTTGTACTATTCATCATCAGCCAAAGAGGCAATCCACCACCACCACACTCGAGTAGGGTATTACACCACAAGATGGTCCGAACCAGTATAAATCTTGTGTCTTTGTGTTGTGAGTTCGTCGAGTTCGTCCGCGAGATCTTAGCGAGCTAGGGCGTGGATCGGTAGGAGGGAGAGAACTTCGCGTGCACCCCAGAGTTCGAACCTTAAGGGTTTCGCCGGAACCCGATATCCGACATTTGGCGCGCCACGTAGGGGTGCGCCGTAGCTTCCCTTACGTCGATCGGCGCTCCGTCGCTCCATCGTCTCCATGGCAGACGCTCGCCGCGCTCGAGCTGAGCGCCGGGCCGCCCTCACCGCTCGCTTTGCTCAGACGGCTCCCGTCGGCGGGCCACCTCGTCGTTCCCTGTCGCCTGCCGCCAACGCCGCCACCAGCCCGGTGGGGAACGAGCAGCAAGCGTCCTCGCTGCACCCGTCGGTGCGGCAGGACGGCCGCATCGCCACTCCATCGCTGACCCCGGCCGGTTCCTCGTCCCACGCATGTCGCGCTCCCATGGACGCGCAGGCCGTGCTCCTCATGGCGAACGAGCTCCTGCTCTACCGCCCGATCGAACCTCTACGAGGACTGGCTCGACCGCGTCGCTGAGCTCGTCCGCGCCGCAGGGGGCTCCCCGGCGCCGTCCCTCTCTCTGCCTCGCCCTCCGCCAGCCATGGGCGACGTTGTAGGATCGAAAGTATGTCTAGAGGAGGGGTGATTAGACTACTTGACCAAATAAAAACTTATCCTTTTCCCAATTTTAGTCTTTGGCAGATTTTAGCTATCTTAGCACAAGTCAAGCAACCTTAGCACAATTCAAGCAAGCATGCAAAGAGTATATGAGCAGCGGAAAGTAAAGCATGCAACTTGCAAGAATGTAAAGGGAAGGGTTTGGAGAATTCAAACGCAATTGGAGACACAGATGTTTTTGTCGTGGTTCTGATAGGTGGTGCTATCGTACATCCACGTTGATGGAGACTTCAACCCACAAAGGGTATGATTCTTGGCGAGTCCATGGAGGGCTCCACCCACGAAGGGTCCATGAAGAACCAACCTTGTCTATCCCACCATGGCCGTCGCCCATGAAGGACTTGCCTCACTAGCGGTAGATCTTCACGAACTAGGCGATCTCCTTGCCCTTACAAACTCATTGGTTCAACTCCACAATCTTGTCGGAGGCTCCCAAGTGACACCTAGCCAATCTAGGAGACACCACTCTCCAAGACGTAACAAATGGTGTGTTGATGATGAACTCCTTGCTCTTGTGCTTCAAATGATAGTCTCCCCAACACTCAACTCTCTCTCACAGGATTTGGATTTGGTGGAAAGAAGATTTGAGTGGAAAGCAACTTGGGAAGGCTAGAGATCAAGATTCATATGGTAGGAATGGAATATCTTGGCCTCAACACATGAGTAGGTGGTTCCTTCTCAGAAACGGCAAGTTGGAAGTGTAGGTTTGTTCTGATGACTCTCTCCACGAATGAAGAGGAGGTGGAGGGGTATATATAGCCTCCACACAAAATCTAACCTTTACACACAACCTGCCAAACTCGGTGGGGCCGAATTGATAAACTCGGTCAGACCGATTCAGCAAATCTAGTGACCGTTAGGATTTTCGGTGGGACCGACATGCAACTCGGTAGGACCGATGTGGTTAGGGTTAGGGCATAACGTAATCTCGGTGAGACCGATTACACAAACTCGGTGAGACCGATTTTGGTAATAGGCTAACGGAGAGTTGGTCAGAGTAAACTTCGATGGGACCGATTCGCTCATTTCGGTGAGACCAAAATGTTACAAAAGGGAAACAGAGAGTTTACATTGCAATCTCGGTGGGACCGATCGCTCATCTCGGTGGTACTGAAACGTTACGAAGGGAAACAGAGAGATTACAATCCCATCTCGGTGAGACCGAGATCCCTATCGATGAGACCGATTTGCCTAGGGTTTGTGGCAGTGGCTATGACATCTGAACTCGATGGCGTCGGGTAGAAAGAATCGGTAGGGCCGAGTTTGACTTTTGGTTTAGGTCATATGTGGATATGAGAAAGTAGTTGAGGGTTTTGGAGCATATCACTAAGCAATCAGAGAGCAAGAAACTCATTAAGCAACACCTCATCCCTCCTTGATAGTATTGGCTTTTCAGATAGACTCAATGTGATCTTGGATCACTAAAATATAAAATGTAGAGTCTTGAGCTTTTGAGCTTGAGCCAATCCTTTTATCCTTAGCATTTTGAGGGATCCACATTTCTCATCCATGCCATGCCATCCATTGAGCTTTTCCTGAAATATTCATCGTGGAATGATGTTAGCTCAATGAGCTATATGTTGTTAGGAATTACCAAAACCACCTAGGGATAGTTGCACTTTCAATCTCCCCCTTTTTGGTAATTGATGACAACATATAGATCAAAGCTTCGACAAATGATAATAAGAGTGAAAAACATTGTCACTTTGAGAAGTATGTGATAAGCAAGAGCTCCCCCTAAATTTGTGCATAGTTTAAGATTTGCTTTGGACTGCAAATGCACAAGGAGTTAGGCTCATGGGTAACTCTTCCATGTCACATACATCTTGGTGGAGCACTCAAAATGATAATGATTGAATACATGCACTCATCACCAAGCAAAGTGAATGATCATATAGAGATAAAAAGGATAATGTCATCCAACAAGCATAAATGTAGCATATGATCAAACACATGATCATCCAGGTATCACACAGACATATAGTATCTCAAACAAGCAAATAAAGTTCAACCACCAAAGCAAGAGAGAACAAAAAGCAACGCTCTCTGGAAGCCTATGATCTATACATTTTTCTCCCCCTTTGGCAACAAGTTACCAAAAAGTTCATAGAAAATGCATAGCACTAAATCGACTCTCAGGCTTGATCTTCAGGTGGTGGTGTAGATAGAACGCCAAGGATGAAAGCATCAGTTGATGTTGATGGAGCTGGAGGAGTAGGTGCTGGAGCTGGTGGCACTGAAGCTGTAGCAGGTGTAGATGAAGTGGCTCTGGTATCACATCGCACCGCAGTGATCTGTGAGCTCTAGGCACTCTGGCAAATGCATCTGTGGTTGTCTTGCCCTTCCTCTCCTACATATCATCCTGAGCTGCTCAACAACAATTTGGATCTCAGTTACCTTTATATCCATGTCATAGAACTTACGCTCCATGAACCTCTCCAAGGTCTCCTGGTTTGAATCAAGGTGGCCAGCCCTTCTCAATCCTCAGTAGTGGATGCAATCAAGTAGCCAAGTTGATCCTGTTTGCTCTTGAGGAAGGTCTTGAGATGCCTCTTCCATTGTTGGCATCTTGGCAGCCTTCTCTGCCCTTGCCTTCTCCTTCTTAGCTTGTGCTTGCACTGAAGATGGTTCATCTTCATCCATAACCACTTGGTTGTCCTCAAAGTCTGGATATATAGGCATGTGCTCCTTATCCAGCAGGTATGTGCCTGTTCCCATCTTGGAGTTAATCAGCTCTTGGATCTGTGGGGCATATCCACAACTTCTTTTACAGTCGTTTGTCCTCTTGATAGTCTCAACTATAAGGCTCATGACTTGAACTTCTGTGGCGCATCAAATATGTGTAGCAAGTTTATTGCATGGCCTCTGATCATTTTGTGATCACCAGACTTGGGCAAGAGAGTGTGCCTGAGGATCCAATTGATTGTAGGCAGACCTGACAGCAAGTGTTTCACTGATCCAAACTGGTGAGTCTCAAGATCTGCTTCAGGAATCTCTTTGTACATACGTTCCATAGAGTTGTGATCCATCTTTTTCTTGGCATAGACATCCAAGTCATCCTCTTCCTCCTTAGGTGCATTGATCAGATTGGCCCATTCCTCAATAGTTGATTGGTACCTTGTACCTTCAGACATCCATACTATCACGCCATCTGGATAGAAGTGTCTTGTGGAGTAGAATTGCATTATGAGCTCCTCATTCCACTTTGTGAGCTTACGCCCAACAAAGTCTGCAACTCCACAAGCACCAAACTATCATACACACCAGGATAGTGTTCCTCATTCTCCTTCATGTAGGTCCAGTCGACCCACCTCATGTCACACACTATAGGCTTCTTGTCAAGCAAAATTGTCTCATAGAAGTCATGCTGTTCCTTGGTATGGAACCTGTAATCCACAGCAGTTCTTCTTCTGGTGGCATATGGATCGACTCTCTCCATAGCCTCAATCCTCGAGTCTCTCCACGATCTTCATGTTCTCAGCCACAGGATGAGCATCATTGTGGTCTGGAATCTTTGGCTTCAACTTTCTCAGGATATGTTCTTCATCTTCTTCTTCTTCAGCAACAGTCTCAGGCACTGGGGCCTTGTTCTTCTCAGCAGCAGATATGTTTTTGGTATTCCTATTTGGTGCAATCTTTGGTTTGGAAATAGCTTTGGGTACTTCTTTGGGCTTTGATGATGCAGCCCCTGACCTAATAGCATCACCCATAAGCTTCTGAGCCTTGGGTGCTGGTGCAGCAACCTCTTCTTCTTCCTCTTCTTCCATCATGGAAGGCTTTCCAATAACTCTGGCCGTGGTCTTCTTGACCCTTTCCTTCCTTTTCTTCCCTTCAGCAGCAACCTTTTTGGGTTGAGATTCCAAAGATGCTTGAGTGGAGGCTCTGGCTTTAGACATGGGTTGTCTTCCTGGTGGCCTTTTGGTCTTCAGACCTGGCTTAGTAGCTGCAGTTGAGCTATATTCTTTCTTGAGCACCTTTTTCTTCAAAATGGCCTCATCCTCTATAGCCACATAGTCTTCATCCTCAGATTCTGAGGTTCTCTTCTTCCTTGTCCTGGTGGCTGCTTTGGGTAAGTTGCTGGAAGTGCTCCTGCTACCCTCATCAGAGGTACTAGAGGGACTAGTGCCCTCACTCATCTGAATCTGCTCCTCTGACCTATTCTGGCTGTCACTCTGATCAGACATGTTGCAAACACTGACTGCAGACCCTGTGAATAGATATAGATGAGATAGAGTGGATGAGCATCACAAAATACAGAGATTTTTGCAGAAGAATGAGTCAAAAACTTAGTTTTAGTTTTCCACATAAAGCATTTCGGATCAACCGATTTGCAAACTCGGTGATACCGAAGCAGCTTTTGGAACCTAAACTAGTGAACTCGGTCAGACCGAGTCACAGTTCGGTGGCACCGAGACTGCTAGGGTTTCACAAAGTCCTGAAATCGGTCTCACCGATTTGCAATTCTCGGTCAGACCGAGAATCACTTGTGCAATGGCCTTAGCTGAATCGGTGGAACCGAGTTCTGCAACTAGGTGGGTCCGAGATGGTTTCGGCGGAAACCTAACCCTAAATTTTCAATTCATCTCTAATCTACGCAATGTGCTAGGAATCGGACGGGGATAGCACTGTGATCGAGTCCATACCCTAGTTCGGCGATGAACTCGCTACGGCGGCAACGGCGGGGTTGAATTCCGTTGACGGCGGCGGAGACCAGCGACTAGAGGCGGTGGCGATGAGGAGGACGATCCGGAGACCACAGGCGGAGGCGAGCTATGCACGGGCGAAGGGGTTTGGAGAAAGTTTCCAAATTTTTGCCCGTGAGTATATATAGCCCGACCCTGTCGGTGTGACCGAGTGGAACAACTCGGTGGAACCGAGATGCATAAGTGTTGACAGTTACAGCAACTTGGTGTGACCGAAAAGTTCAAATCGGTTGCATCGAGATTGAAAACTTAGATCGACTTAGTGATCTCGGTATGACCGAAATGGAGGAATCGGTCAGGCCGAAGCGCACAAAGAAGTTTTGGAAGTTTAAGTCTATGATGAATCAGGGACTCCGAGTGCTCCTCACACAGAGTGGTTCGAATCTGACTTGATCAAATTTTGTGATGTTGCATGAATAGAGTTTGAGACGAGAAGATCATAGATAGCTAGAGAAGGTTCTTAGGCATTCTTGTCCATCCACTTGGCAAAAGAAAAAGAAACCAATCAATCAAAACAACAAGTGGATGTCCTCGAATGAGTAAAATATGCAACCAACATGCTCACATAATAAAATGACAAATGAAATATGTGACAAAGCATGCACAAACAATTATAGCATCTATCAAACAATTGGCGATGACTAGGTCATCTATATATGAGTATATTGACTTAGGAGTCAAATGAGAACATTTGATCATAGGTCATACTCATCGTTTAAGCTCAAGTGGGGTTACCACTTTTACATAATGCATTGATGTGTTCACACCATTAGAGTTGCTTTGACTCAATTCTTAGAGTAAAGCTCCCCTAGATGTGAGATCCCCCTTAGAGGGATGAACTAACCTTGGGTTTTGTCGATGATGACTTCATGTAGGTGTTGAAGATGTGGATGCTCAATGTTGATGAAGATCATTTGGAGCAATCCTTTTGGAGTGAGTTGCACTTTCAATACCTACACGGGTTAGTCCCACAAGGAACAAACAAGGATATCCATAGACATAGAGTGATGCACACACAAGATGATGTCTATGAGAACATTAGGTTACCTTGTCCCTTGCCTTACCAACAAGAGGGTTTGTGACTCCTTGAACTAGTGCAAGATGTGGAAGTTGATTGCACTTGTTGTTGCCAAAATGATATGAGTGAAATATGTTGGCGGAGTCACCCTCAAGAACTCTCTAGTTCTTCTTCTTCGGGATCCACATCATCTTGATGGGAATCCTTGGAGTTGTAGTCGTACTTGATGAAGTAGAACTTGATCTAGTCTTGGGAACCCACTTGACCAAGGCTTTAGGAGCTTCTTCAAATGCATCAATCTCCTCTTGAAGCTTGTCCTTGCCTTTTTGCTTGTGGTCTTGTGGTGGAAGATCATCTTGAACTTGTGTCCCCTTGAAGGAAGTAGGATCATACTTCTCTTGTTGAGGAACAAACTTCGTCTTGGGATATTGATCTTCTTCCCACTCAACTCCATTGGCATTGAACTTTCGTTCAAAACCAACACCTTGGTTCTTCCGGTGCCTTCCTTGCTTGCGTACAATTTCCTCAAATTGCTTACTCCCGGCAAGGTTCTTGTAAACACCTTTCTCTATAATTCCCTTCAATAAGCTATTTTCTTGCTCAAGTGTAACTTGGCTAAGAGAATCATTAGTGGAATCAAGAGAACTACTAGAAGCAACAACATTTGATTTAGCATGATTATTGTTACTACTAGAGGAAGAATCCTTCTTGTTTACATTAATGGACTTGACTTGAGGCATGTAAGTAGATAAGAGTAAACGCTTGGCAATGTAAGAAGAACTTTTCTTACGAAGACCATCATTGATTGCCTTTAAGAACTCATGCTCTTGCTCAAGATTGAGCTTTTCAAAGCGTAACTTCTCATGAGTCCTTAAAAGTTCTCGATGATCTTCTAAGATAGTTTCATGAGCTAACTTAAGAGTGTTTAGTTCTTTAGTTATAAGCTCAGTCTTCTCCTTATCATTGTCATTCGTTTTATCTTGATTAGCATGATTAATTGACGTTTCATCATAGTATTCATCACTAGAGTTGTCAACAAGTAAATCATCATCACCTAGCAAGTCATCTTCATCACTATTGAAATCAACATACTCGGGTGTGTTACCTTTGGACCTTTGGCCATGAAGCATCTTCCAATTCCTTCAGTTGGTGAATCAAATATGTCATAGGAGTTGGTTGACACAAGTGCTAGACCAGCAACACCTTCTTCTTGAGTATATTCGGAGTCGGAGTGATAGCTTCTCCGGAGTGATTGTTTGAGTCGAGTCGGATACCCATTCACCAACATGAGCTTGATGTCTTCGTTTTGTGTAGCTCCTTGATGACATGTCCTTCCTTTCCGAATCCTTGCTTCTCCGTGAGGGTCTTCGTTCATAATGATCATCTCTACTCCTCTCTCTTGGTGGCGATTCTTCTCGTTTACTTCTTCTTTTTGGAGAATCTTCTCTTCTTTTGTAGGTTGCCGTACACTCATTGGAATAGTGTCCGGGTCTTCCACAATTGTAGCAATTACGCTCCAGACTAGAAGATCTTTTGTCATTGTAGGACCTTGACTTGGAGCTTCTCTCTTTGATTCTACTCTTGTAGAATTTGTTGAAGTTCTTCACTATTAAGCTCAATTCTTCATTGAAGGTTTGTTTCTCACTTGATGATGTGGGGGCTTCATATGAGGCTTTGTAAGCACCACTTGACTTGTTATGAAGTTCCTCCTTATCCTTGAGCGACATCTCATGAGCAACAATTATTCCAATGACTTCTGTTGGCTTGAGATCTTTGTAATTGGGCATCATTTGGATCAATGTGCACACGGTATCATATTTTCCATCCAAGGCTCTTAGGATCTTCTTGATGATGAATTTGTCGGTCATCTCTTCACTTCCTAAACCCGCAATCTCATTTGTGATAAGAGCAAGCCTAGAGTACATTTCAGCGACACCTTCACCATCCTTCATTTTGAACTTGTCAAGTTGACTCTGGAGCACATCCAACTTAGATTCCTTGACGGAGTTGGTACCTTCATGCATATCAATCAAAGTATCCCAAATTTCCTTTGCATTCTCAAGACGGCTGATTTTGTTGAATTCTTCGGGGCACAATCCATTGAAGAGGATATCGCAAGCTTGAGCGTTGTATTGCAGCATCTTCAACTCTTCCGCACTAGCTTCACGGTTCGGTTCTCTCCCATCAAAGAATTCACCTTGCAAGCCAATACACACAATAGCCCAAACGGCGGGGTTATGTCCAAGAATATGCATTTTCATCTTATGCTTCCAACTAGCAAAATTAGTACCATCAAAGTAAGGACCTCTACGGTGATAATTTCCCTCGCTAGACGCCATACTCTCCTAGGTTATGAAACCAAGGCTATGACCACCAAAAGCTATGGAAATCAAAGCAAATGGAGACCAAAGCAATGATACCACTTGTAGGATCGAAAGTATGTCTAGAGGGGGGGTGATTAGACTACTTTACCAAATAAAAACTTATCCTTTTCCCAATTTTAGTCTTTGGCAGATTTTAGCTATCTTAGCACAAGTCAAGCAATCTTAGCACAATTCAAGCAAGCATGCAAAGAGTATATGAGCAGCGGAAAGTAAAGCATGCAACTTGCAAGAATGTAAAGGGAAGGGTTTGGAGAATTCAAACGCAATTGGAGACACGGATGTTTTTGTCGTGGTTCCGATAGGTGGTGCTATCGTACATCCACGTTGATGGAGACTTCAACCCACGAAGGGTAACGGTTGCGCGAGTCCACGGAGGGCTCCACCCACGAAGGGTCCATGAAGCAGCAACCTTGTCTATCCCACCATGGCCGTCACCCACGAAGGACTTGCCTCACTAGCGGTAGATCTTCACGAACTAGGTGATCTCCTTGCCCTTACAAACTCCTTGGTTCAACTCCACAATCTTGTCGGACGCTCCCAAGTGACACCTAGCCAATCTAGGAGACACGACTCTCCAAGAAGTAACAAATGGTGTGTTGATGGTGAACTCCTTGCTCTTGTGCTTCAAATGATAGTCTCCCCAACACTCAACTCTCTCTCACAGGATTTGGATTTGGTGGAAAGGAGATTTGAGTGGAAAGCAACTTGGGGAAGGCTAGAGATCAAGATTCATATGGTAGGAATGGAATATCTTGGCCTCAACACATGAGTAGGTGGTTCCTTCTCAGAAATAGAAAGTTGGAAGTGTAGGTTTGTTCTGATGGCTCTTTCCACGAATGAAGAGGAGGTGGACGGGTATATATAGCCTCCACACAAAATCTAACCGTTACACACAACCTGCCAAACTCGGTGGGACCGAATTGATAAACTCGGTCGGACCGATTCAGCAAATCTAGTGACTGTTAGGATTTTCGGTGGGACCGACATGCAACTCGGTAGGACCGATGTGGTTAGGGTTAGGGCATAACTTAATCTCGGTAGACCAACTACACAAACTCGGTGAGACCAATTTTGGTAATAGGCTAACCAGAGAGTTGGTCAGGTAAACTCGGTGGGACCGATTCGCTCATTTCGGTGAGACCGAAATGTTACAAAAGGGAAACAGAGAGTTTACATTGCAATCTCGGTGGGACCGATCGCTCATCTCGGTGGTACCGAAACGTTACGAATGGAAACAGAGAGATTACAATCCCATCTCGATGAGACCGAGATCCCTATCGGTGAGACCGATTTGCCTAGGGTTTGTGGCAGTGGCTATGACATCGAACTTCGGTGGCGCCGGGTAGAATGAATCGGTAGGGCCGAGTTTGACTTTTGGTTTAGGTCATATGTGGATATGAGAAAGTAGTTGAGGGTTTTGGAGCATATCACTAAGCCTTTGTAGAGCAAGAAACTCATTAAGCAACACCTCATCCCTCCTTGATAGTATTGGCTTTTCGTATAGACTCAATGTGATCTTGGATCACTAAAATATAAAATGTAGAGTCTTGAGCTTTTGAGCTTGAGCCAATCCTTTTATCCTTAGCATTTTGAGGGATCCACATTTCTCATCCATGCCATGCCATCCATTGAGCTTTTCCTGAAATATTCATCTTGGAATGATGTTAGATCAATGAGCTATATGTTGTTAGGAATTACCAAAACCACCTAGGGGTAGTTGCACTTTCAGACGTGGCTCGTGGAGCGCCTCCACCACCTCTGCCCCAAGACTGTGCCTTGGCGCCAAGGCGCGTGGCCCCACGGCACGGCCCCCCATGCCCGGTGCCCGCGCGCGAAGAGAGAAGCTGCCAAGAAATTCCTCGGCTGCGAGAAGCTGCACCTGCGCTCCCCGCGCCGCCTCGCCAAGACCGCGCGCTACCTACGGTGGCGGCACGCGGGCCTCATCAAGACCAAGCTCCACCTCCGAGACGGGCCCCGTGAACCACGGACGGCCGCCGTGCCTTCACCCCCGAGCTGCGTAGCGTCGCCTGGCCGGGCAAGTTCAAGCCGGATCTGCCTCCTCGCTATGACGGCACCCTCGACCCCCCAGAGTTCCTGCAGCTCTACGAGCTGAGCATCGAAGTGTCCAACGGCGACGAGAAAGTCATGGCGAACTGGTTTCCTACGGCTCTCAAGGATGGTGCCCGCTCCTGGCTCCTGAACCTGCCACAAGGCTCGATCTCCTCCTGGGACGAGATGTGCGACCGCTTCGTCGCCAACTTCCAGGGCACTCACGATTGCCTGCCGGCCGCGGGTGACCTGCGCCGCATCAAGCAATAACCAGGAGAGACCCTCCAGAAGTACATCCAGCGCTTCAACAACACTCGCCTCAAGATCCCCAGGTGACGGATGAGGCCATCATCTCCGCGTTCTCCGATGGCGTCCGTGACATCAAGATGAAGGAAGAGCTCGCTATCCACGAGGAGCTGTGCACATCTCAGGAGTTGTTCAACCTAGCGACCAAGTGTGCAAGAGCGGAGGAGGGGCGCCTTTCCCTCCTTGAGCTGCTAGCTGCGGGTGCAGAGGAGAAGAAGGCCAAGGCCAAGGACATGAAGCGCAAGGAAGCAGCTGTGCTCGCAGCGGAGCCGGACACCAAGCGAGGCAGAGATCAGCCCGAGTCATCCAAGAACAGCCGACCGTTCTGCGCCTTCCACAACCTGAACACCCACAACACCAAAGGATCGCCAAGAGCTCGAGCCATTCGTGAAGGACGTTTGATTGGCGCCCAACGCATAGCGGCGGGGCTACGGACGAGGAGGAGGACGTGGTGGTGGACGCTGGGATGATCGTGGCCCGCGCCAGGAGTGGCGCGACAGGCCTCGCGAGGACTGCTGGCAGGATCATCCTCGCGAGGGCGCCTGGAAGGACCAGCCTCGTGAGGATCGACCTCAGGGCAACGTCGGTCTTCCCCCGCTGCCGCCACCGCCAAGAAGGAACAACGACCACCATCAAGACGAGGGGGCTGGGGGCTTCCAGGAGCCGCGCGCTATCGCCTGCATCTTGGGCAGAGCCCAAGCCCCAGCCTCGCAGCGCATCTTCAAACAGTTTGCTCGTGAAGTGAACGCAGTCCTCCCCAACCTCGAGGCCACGCGCCCGCTCAGGTGGCCCCAGTGTGCCATCACCTTCAACTCGGCAGATCAGCTCAAGAGCGCAGCCACCGCTGGCGCCCTCCCGATGCTTTGTTCACCAGTTATCAGCAACGTGCAAGCTACCAAGACCCTCATCGACGGCGTCATAGGGCTTAACGTCCTGTCCATCGACACGTTAGACAACCTCCAAGTGCCATATGACCAGCTTCAGCCTACCAAGCCTTTCTCAGGAGTGACCGACGGTTCCACCACACCGATAGGGCAGGTCCGCCTCCCTGTCACCTTCGAGGAACGCAAGAACTACCGCACCGAGCTCATCGACTTCGACATCGTGCACATCCGTCTGCCATACAACGCCATCCTTGGGTATACAGCCCTAGCCAAGTTCATGGCGGTGACGCACCACGGCTACAACGTCCTCAAGATGCCAGGAAGTGGCGGAATCATCACAGTCCCGTGCGAAGAAAGAGACGCTGTGTGCTCCCTCGAGCGCGCTTTTCAAGCTGCAGCAATCGACGACCCCGATAGCAAAGGCGAGCGCCCTCATGAGGCCCTCCTCAAGAAGAAGAAGCAGTTGCGCCATGCAGGATCTCAGGAGGATGGCGTCGTAACTGGAACCTCGTCAGGATCAGCACCCGCTCCAGGGGCGCCTCCCCCCATCGCATAGGAAGGCGCACCCGGCGCCCTCCTCGGGCAGGGCTCAGGGGCTCTCTTCTGGAGGGCCTCAGACCTTGTCAACATCACGAGGGAGGCACTTGGGCACCACTTGGAGGCATGCTTCGCGGCACGTTTCCCTCAGGAGAACACAGGGCAAGAGCGCCCACCACTCAAGAGTTCATCACCAAGACCACTTAGGAACTGCAAGACGCAAGGGCCATGCGCGGAGACCGCCGCTCACGAGGCGCAGCTCCCCATCCAAGCAAGGATGTCGGGCTGCACGTTTGCATCGATGTTCCAGGGCTCAACAGGGCCGCATCTCAAGAGCCTTTCTAGCCTTCGCGCGTGGGCCGCTGTGAGGGTCCACTGCACAGCTACGTACGCATGCCTTTCGGCCTGCCGAACGTGTCGTCGGCCTATCAGCGCAACCTGCAGCGTGTCCTGGCACCTCAGGAGGCCAGGCACCACGCCGTCCGGGCAGAGATGGAGATGGTCCTCAGGGAACCACCTGAGCCCCCGGAGCCTCCCGAGGCTCAGGGCCCCGGTGGCTCATGAGGAGCAATCCCTTCACTGCGTACCTTCAGCTACCCCAACTCTCCTTCATCAATAGAACCAGGTGACATTTTCCAAGTTCATACAGCTAGGAGCGCCCCTCGGGTTGCATCATTCCTAGGCCGCGTGGGTCCGTCCCTGTGGCATGTATCACTTTTGCTTATGTCTTTAGCTTACGTTGCTGGGGGTGCCCCTTGGGCTGCACTATCCCCAAGCCACTTGGGCCTGACCCAGTGGCATGTATCTTTCTGCATTCACCCAAGCTGATCTGCCTTTCATGCTTAACCTGTCCATGACTGTCGCCTGCTCGACTATCACCTCCCTCGGGGGCTACTCACACAGGCACGGCACTGGTGCATGGGTCCATCCTCGCCACGTCGACAAACTGGCGGTCGAGCTCTGGCTCATGCACGCTCCACAAGACGTCACCTCACTAGGCCCTCAGTGCCTTCGTTTCCTCGCGGAGCAACCAGCGACAGGCTGGCAACCGAAGCGGCAAAACCGTTTTTCTTCCTTGTGCTGGTTCGCAGGGATCTCGCGAGGAGGGTAGCAGGCGGCACCGCAAGCTTCCTATTCTCTCGTGTAATCTGCTTGCGCGTTAAAGGGGGGTTCCTGAGCATCATGACTCAGGAGCTCTTACTGGCTCTCCAGCCCTCACCCCCTGGCCTTGACCACGGCATCGCGACCTGGCATACCAGCGGCGGCTGAGCTTGCTCGAGGGCCGGGACCTGAGGACGTAGAGCACTAAGGAGAGCACGGGAGGAGGGAGGATCGTATGGGCCCGACCTAACTATGCTGCGAAAGCTTGCGCGCCAGCCTCGCGCATCACAAGGAATCGACCCCAAACCGCCAAGATAAGTCTCGCGCTCAGATCGACTGATTGATGAAGCCTAAGGGTCACGCATGCCGCAGCCCCGTTGCGGCCACGTCGCCTCCCTTTCTTGCCTTACCATGGCTTCTTGAGCTCTAAAAGGGACCTCCTGAGCATCGCGCCTCAGCGGCTCTTACGGGACCTCGGGCCGCACACCTCCGGGCCTTGACCACGACGCAGCGACACAGCATACCGGCGGCTGTAGCCTGCCTGGGGACCGGGACCTGTCAGCGTAGAGCAACAAGCTATCGCGAGGATGGAAAGGAGAGACCGAGCCTTAACGGGACTTGCGTTCGCAAATTTTCATAACAAGGAAAACATACACTAAAGACATTACAGACCCTTTACACGCCCCCTCGGGGTACTCCATGATTCTTCGCAGGGAACAAAAGGCTAAAACTTAGAGGAATCCTATCTACACCCTCCCGTGGTGGACGCCATCATCAACAGTGGGCCACGGGAGGCCGGCGCCGACCCCATCCAGATCAGCGGCGGCGGCTGGATGCCGCAGCCCGGCTCCGGGCGCGGTGAGAGCTCGGGGGCACGTAGCTATCGCCGCTCGTCTCCGGAGTCTCGTAAAGCTCAGGAGAACCGCTAGACTCCCACAGGTTGCTGCTGCTGGAGTAGCCACAAGCAGAGCGCGCGTCAGCCTGGTGCCCCCCTCCAGGGAAACACTCCAGGCGGCGGCCCTCCGCTTCGCAGACCTTGAAGAAGAGCGTGGAGGCGCCGTCGTACTCAAAGTGGATCGCGAGGGCGCCTCTCACATGGCAAACCCGCGCGATCTCACCCCAGCCGCGGGTCATGAAGATCTTGCCGGTGGGGACTGCCCGACTTCGCTCGGTCGCCGGAGCATTGCGTCGACATCTTTGCGGCCGAGCTCGAGGCCCCCTTGGCGGCATCACGTCGAGAAGAAGAACTGGGAAGCGATCCAAGAGCATGGGCGCATCGGCGCCCGTGCTAAGCTTCGCGCGAGGAATCCGGCGTGGATTCGAGGCAGCAGCACGCATCGCCATTGCAGCGACCATGGGCCTTGGCCAGCGGCGCCGCTCACCGCTCCCTCCTCCAGCGCCCCCGGCTTGGGCGTACAGGGGTAGTGGATACCCCGGAGGAGGCCGCTCGCACCAAGGCCTCATCACCACATGCATCGCCACTTTGTCGCGACGATGAACCGACCTCTTGTTCGGCGGAAGCGGCCCTGGATCATCGTGGGGAGCCTTTCCCTTCTCTTCAGCGGAGAACCTTCGGATAGGCGCCATTGCTGCTAGCGGTGGATCAAGGAGGAAGAAGCGAGTGAACCAAGAAGAGATGGGTGACGGGGGCTCTGCCCCCTCCCATTTATAGCGAAAGAAGGCCAACCGGCGCCTCCCACGATCACAGGTAATGATGGTCTTCCTTGCAAGTCGCAGGGACTTGTCAGATTGAGCCGTTGCCGAGGTAGCGTGGGGAAGCGAAGACGCCCACGTCCAATCAACCGCCATGCGTCGACCAAGGCTGCAGGTTTTTGGGGCCCGCGGCGCTCCGTGCTTGACCTTTGTCTTCGCCGTGAAGCCAAGCCCGAGCGCACCTTGGGCCCGGGGGCTACTGTCGGCGTTCTGGGAACGGGGGTCCCCAGACTAGCCTGCCTGCGGCCCATGGCGTGGCTATGCTAGTAGGCCGTATGGCCCATCTTCATCGACAAGGCATTCAAGACCCTCGCGAGGGGCCAAGCCTCGCGAGGCGGGCGACGCAAGACCTCCTCATGAGCGGCCTCTCCAGGCTGCCTCACGAGGAGCGAAGATATCAAGGCGAGGGAAACCTCGCGAGGCTCTCGTGACGTGAGCCATGACGATCGAGATCAGGCGGGCGCCAGGCGGGTGCCAACGAGCGCAGCGTCCTTGTTTCCTCTTTGGTGCTAAGGAGGCCAGCGCAGGCATGGAGTACCAAGGCATCAGGCAAAGGTTTCCATATCGGTGCAACAAGACCGAGACCAGCCGGACGGCAGGACGGAGGTCACCATGGAGCTCAAGACGGCGTCACCACCAGAGCTTTCTGCAGGCGAAGACCGCTTTTGTTAGGATAAGCTATACTAGTTGTCCCCTTTCAAATTGGCCGTTGTTGGCTCCCTTCCCGCTCAATATTTGGGGAGAGGACCAGGGCCTATATAAGTAGAACCAGCCACCACGATGAGGCGAGATCATCTTGGTGGATCCACTCCATCCTTGCACCCACTAGTTGGTAGAGCACAAGAACACCTCAACCTCGGGGCGTTGTTCTTCCCTTGTACTGTTCATCATCAGCCCAAGAGGCAATCCACCACCACCACACTGGAGTAGGGTATTACACCACAATGGTGGCCCGAACCAGTATAAATCTTGTGTCTTTGTGTTGTGAGTTCGTCGAGTTCGTCCACGAGATCTTAGCGAGCTAGGGCATGGATCGGTAGGAGGGAGAGAACTTCGCGCGCACCCTAGAGTTCAAAGCTTAAGGGTTTCACCAGAACCCGAGATCTGACAATGACTAGTGTTGAGTCCATGGATTATACGCACTCTCACCCTTCCACAATTGCTAGCCTCTCTAGTGCCGCGCAACCTTCGCCGGTACCATACACCCACCATATACCTTCCTCAAAACAGCCACCATACCTACCTATTATGGCATTTCCATAGCCATTCCGAGATATATTGCAATGTAACTTTCCACGGTTCCATTTTATTATGACACATTCCATCATTGTCATATTGCTTTGCATGATCATGTAGTTGACATCGTCTTTGTGGCAAAGCCACCTTTCATAACTCTTTCACGCAGGTCACTCTTGAATCATTGCACATCCCGGTACACCGCCGGAGGCATTCATATAGAGTCATATTTTGTTCTAAGTATCGAGTTGTAAGTAAATAAGAGTGTGTTGATCTTCATTATTAGAGCATTGTCCCATGTGAGGAAAAAATAAAAGGGAGGCCAAAGAAGCCAAAAAAAGGGGGGTGAGAGAAAAGAGAGAAGGGGCAATGTTACTATCATTTTTCCCACACTTGTGCTTCAAAGTAGCACCATGATCTTCATAATAGAGTCTCCTATGTTGTCACTTTCATATGCTAGTGAGAATTTTTCATTATAGAAATTCGCTTGTATATTCCAACGATGGGCTTCCTCAAATTGCCCTAGGTCTTCATGAGCAAGCAAGTTGGATGCACACCCACTTAGTTTTATTTTGAGCTTTCATAAACTTATAGCTACGTGCATCCATTGCATGGCAATCCCTACTCACTCACATTGATATCTATTGATGGGCATCTCCATAGCCCGTTAATACAACTAGTTGATGTGAGACTGTCTTCCTCTTTTTTGTCTTCTCCACAACCACCATATTCTATTCCACCTATAGTGCTATGTCCATGGCTCACGCTCATGTATTGCGTGAAAGTTGAAAAGGTTTGAGAACACCAAAAGTATGAAACAATTGCTTGGCTTGTCATCGCGGTTGTGCATGATTTGAATGTTTTGTGTGATGAAGATGGAGCATAGCCAGACTATATGATTTTGTAGGGATAAACTTTCTTTGGCCATGTTATTTTGAGAAGACATAATTGCCTTGTTAGTATGCTTGAAGTATTATCGTTTTTATGTCAATATTAAACTTTTGTTTTGAATATTATGGATCTGAACATTCATGCCACAATAAAGAGGATTACATGGATAAATATGTTAGGTAGCATTCCACATAAAAATTTCTGTTTTTATAATTTACCTACTCGAGGATGAGCAGGAATTAAGCTTGGGGATGCTTGATATGTCTCCAACATTCCTATAATTTTTTATTGTTCCACGCTACTATATTATCTTTTTGGGTATTTTATATGCATTAATATGATATTTTATATTATTTTTGGGACTAACCTATTAACCTAGAGCCCAGTGCCAGTGCCAGTTTTTTGTTTTTCCTTGTTTTTGAGCTTGGCGGAAAAGGAATACCAAATGGAGTCCAATCGGAATAAAACCTTCGCGGTGATTTTTCTTGGACTAGAAGACACCCCGGAGACTTTGAGATCAAGTCAGAAGAGCCGCGAGGCGGCGGCAAGGGGGGAGGGCGCGCCCTAGGGGGGGCTGCCTTGCTGCCTCCTCGGGACTCCTCTGACCTAACCCTTGGCCCTATATATTCACATATATTCCCAAACCACCAAAAGCATCCATGAAAACACTTTTCCACCACCGCAACCTTCTGTTCCCATGAGACCCCATCTTGGGGCCTTTTCCGGCATCCTGCCAGAGAGGGATTCAATCACTGAGGGCTTCTACATCAACTCTATTGCCCTTCCGATGAAGCGTGAGTAGTTTACCACAGACATATGGGCCCATAGCTAGTAGCTAGATGGCTTCTTCTCTCTCTTTGATTCTCAATACCATGTTCTCCTCGATGTTCTTGGAGATCTATCTGATGTAATCTTCTTTCGGTGTGTTTGTCGAGATGCGATGAATTGTGGATTTATGATCATCTTATCTATGAATATTATTTGAATCTTCTCTGAATTCTTTTATGCATGATTTGATATCTTTGTAATTCTCTTCGACCTATCGGTTTAGTTTGGCCAACTAGATTGGGTTTTCTTGCAATCGGAGAAGTGCTTAGCTTTGGGTTCAATCTTGCGGTGTCCTCTCCCAGTGACAGTAGGGGTAGCGAGGCACATATTGTATTGTTGCCATCGAGGATAAAAAGATGGGGTTTACATCATATTGCTTGAGTTTATTCCTCTACAGCATGTCATCCTACTTAAAGCGTTACTCTGTTCTTCATGAACTTAATACTCTAGATGCAGGCAGGAGTCGGTCGATGTGTGGAGTAATAGTAGTAGATGCAGGTAGGAACTGGTCTACTTGACACAGGCGTGATGCCTATATTTCATAATCATTGCCTTAGGTATCTATCTTGAGAGAAGCCTCTAGTGAAACCTATGGCCCCCTGGTCTATTTTCCATCATATAAGTTTTCGATCTACTATTTTGCAATATTTTACTTTCCGATCTATAAACCCAAAACCCCAAAAATATTTACTTTATCTTTTGTTTAGTTTTATCTATCTCTACTAGATCTCACTTTTGCAAGTGACCGTGAAGCGATTGACAACCCCTTTATCGCGTTGGGTGCAAGTGTTTGATTGTTTGTGCAGGTACTGGTGATTTGTGCGTTATCTCCTACTGGATTGATACCTTGGTTATCTAACTGAGGGAAATACTTATCTCTACTTTGCTGCATCACCCTTTCCTCTTCAAGGGAAAAACCAACTCAGGCTCAAGAAGTAGCATGGGCATCTGCTGCTGTGGCTTCGGCGGCTCTGGGTCGTTCCCTTCCTGGGCCTCGCCTCGTCCACCGCGTTGATGCTCTCGGCGTGGCGTGGTCAACATGGTCAACAAACAACAACCATCGGAAGAGGGATGTAAGTGGAGAGGCTGACAGTAGGGACCCATAAAAGCAAGTGCCTCCTTATTACGCAAAAAAACATGATTGCTCCTGGTGACAGCTGGAACCCACCGGCTGTATCTTCGCACAGAAGGAAGTGCCTCCTTGTTATGCGAATAAAACTATTCCTCCTGATGACAGCTGGGACCTGACAGATTTGGTGGCTGACTTGTGGGTCTACTAAGCTGACGCGTACGCAGGGCTTTGTCAACTTAATCAACAAATGATTCTAGCAGCTGGACCGTTGGATGTTAATCTAACAACCGTGTTGCTTCTTCAACCTCTGATCTTGCTCCTGTCTCCCGTGGGTGGCAGTGCTGTCGTGCACCTGAACCAGTCAAGTTTCCCACTCCTCTCCATCTGCGACTCCACTACCGCGTCTTCCCCATCTCCTGGTCGTTCCAGTCTGGGGCCTCGCCGTCTTCCACTGGCCTTGGTGCGCTCGGCACGGTATGGTCAACATGATCAACAAACGAGAGTCATCGGAAGATGAGTGTACATGGAGAGGTTGACAGTGGGGACGCATTACGCGCATGGATGCATGCATGCAACTGCATCCTTTTACCCTGAAAATAATGTTTTCTCCCCCTGACAGCTGGGACCCACCAGCTACATCTTCGCACGCAAGGAAGTGCGTCCTTATTATGGGCAAAAAAATGATTCCTCCCCCTGACAGCTGGGACCCATCAGTTATATCTTTGTACGCAAGGAAGTGTCTTCTCATCCTTCCTGACAGTTGGGACCCACCCGGTCGAACCGTACGTAGGGTTGTCTCTCTGGTCGCGAATGTGTACGTACATACTAGTCGATCAGTCTCTCGGCAAGGATGAACCATGGCCGAGCAAGGAGCGGCACATGTGATATAGCAGTTGAGGCAGTCATGTATAAATCATGTACATGTACGTATAGCCATGCTGCAAGAAAGTAAATACGGCTACGTACATACATACAGGCGGGGTCTCGAACGCGTACAGCAACGGCGTCCTGTTCATCGGCAGCCAACCGGCTGGGTCGGAATGGAGAAAATGCATCGTATTCATCGGGAGGGAACAAAATGCGTCGTGTTCGTCGGGAGCCAACCAGCTTTGACGGAACAGCTGAAATGAGGTCTGGCGTACCGCGGAATGGAGGAAACGGCCTTCTATTTGACCGCGTACGGTCAAAACGGGATGCTGTTCATTGGGAGGGGTCTGGCGTACCACAAAACGGAGGAAACAGACTTCTGTTCGAGCGCCTACGGTCGGAATGGGTGCTTTTGATCGGGAGGGGTGTGGTGTACCGCAAAACGGAGGAAACGAACTTGTGTTGGAGCGCCTATAGTCGAAACGGGGTCCTGTTCATCGGGAGGGGTGTGGCGTACCGCAAAACAGGACTCCACGGGCTATTGTTCATCCATCGTCTACTGCCTCGCTCCATCCTCCACGGGCTACTATTCATCCACCGTCAACTTCCTCCAGCCTCCACCAGCTACTGTTCATCTAGCCTCCACCGGGTCCTGTTCATCCACCCCCAACCAACTGGGGTGCGGTGGCCTCCTCAGGGTCCTGTTCATGCAGCGGCAACCGCCTACTACCACAGGGTCCTGTTCATCCAACCCCCACCGGGAACTGTTCATCGACAGCCAACCAACCGGCTCGACTCACCATGTCTCGACTTGTTCTACGTATCGCGCGCACGGTAGCAACGGTCACTGTTCATCGAGAGGCAACCCAACACCGGCTGGGTACGTCTTGCACGGGGGTTCGATCGGGTTCAGTAAGCAGCAACAATGAAGGAATAGCTCGGGTTCAGTCAGCAGCGAATGAATCGCTCGGGTTTAGTTAACAGCCAAGCGATCAATCGCTGTCGGGTTTAGTAACGTGGCTAGTGCGATCGCTCGGGTTCACTTAGAGCCCAACGCCCCGCACACACGCGCGTACATGTACGAGAGAAATGCGCAAACCTCTATGCATCGCTCGGCCCCGACCACCCAACGTAACCGGGAACTCCTCGATATTTTCCTCGCCCTCGCTTCTACCACGATTTTTTTCGTCATGGACGACCCAAAGAATGTCATGCAGGTGCATCCCCGGCCGGCCCAGGAGGAAAAGCCCATTTTTTGTCATGATTTTTTGTCATTGAAGTAGGAGCCCACCACATCTATGATGATACGTGGTTTTGTCACAATTATCGTCATAGAAGTGTCATAAGCATGACAGGAAAAAAATTCGTTCGGCCCATAATGTCACGGATGTGTCTTTTTTTATAGTGCCGGGTCTACTTTAATCATATTACAAAAACCCAAAATACCTTGCTGCAATTTTATTACCTTTTGTTTTACTTGCAATTTATCTATCGACCATTATCAGATTTAACCATTGCAAGTAACGAGTTCAAGGGGACCGACAACCCTCTGGCCCGCATTGGGTGCAAGTATTTGCTCTTGTGTGTGTAGGACTGCTTAGTAGGAATTTGCGTGGTTGTACTATTGGTTCGATAAACTTGGTTCTCACCAAGGGAAATACTATCCACTACTATATTGCTTCACCCTTCCTCTTCGAGGAAAATCCCTCATGACTCACAAGTAGTAGTGTGACATATCATCATGCAAAGTACGAGGTCATGGTGTTGGAAATATGCCCTAGAGGCATTAATAAAGTGGTTATTACTATTTTTCCTTGTTCATGATAATCGTTTATTATCCATGCTATAATTGTATTGACCAGAAACTCAAATGCATGTGTCGATACATAGACAATAACATGTCCCTAGTGAGCCACTACCGGACTAGCTCGTTGATCAAAGATGGATGTGGTTTCCTAGCCATAGACATGAGTTGTCTTTTGATAACGGGATCACATCATTAGGAGAATGATGTGATGGACAAGACCCAAACTATAAACGTAGCATATGATTGTATCAAGTTTATTTCTATCGTTTTCTGCATGTCAAGTATATGTTCCTATAACCATGAGATCATGCAACTCACTGACACCGAAGGAGTACCTTGTGTGTACCAAATGTCGCAACGTAACTGGATGACTATAAAGGTGCTCGACAGGTATCTCCGAGGGTGTCTGTTGAATTGGCCTGGATCAAGACTGGGATTTGTCACTCCGTATAACGGAGAGGTATCTCAGGGCCCACTCAGTAATACAGTTGTAACGCCCCGAGTCCGATGCTCCATATGCCTTCCTTTATTCTAGTTGTTGTCGTGTGTTTATTATGTTTGTTGCATTATCATAATTGTTTTGCATATTCCATTCCCATATGTTTATGCCATGATCATGTTGAGTGCTTTTTCATGTCTTTGCTTGTTACACCATGCTCATCTCACTTGTTATGTTGCATTGTGCCATTGTCGCATTTTTCTTCTTGCATCATGCTCATCATTTGTTTATATTTTGCGATCCTTGTTGTTGTCATGACAATCTTGAATTGTGATATGCTTCATGTTTTTGATGTGCCTCTTGTCATTTTATTGAATTGTATCATGATCATCATGCCTTGGTTTGCATATTTAAGTTTTGTTGTGTGATCTTGGGTGAACCCCTCTCCTTTTTGCACCATGCACACACCAGCAACCGTTCATCAAGTTCACCTAAGTTTCTATCCCATCCAAACTTCTACTTTTCCCTTTCTTTCAATTATTTCTCTAGTGGCATTTTCTGCTCCAGATTAATGTTCACTATATTTCTATATTCCCCACACCATGCCAAAACCACCTCCTCAAGTTGTCAAGTCTTTTGGAAGTGTTTGGGTTGAGCTAAGGATTTATTCAAGCTTGAATTATTTCCAAACTTGTTTGAATTCACAGTCTCTAAAAATTGCCAGAGCATTTTATTTAATTTGTGCATATTACCAGGTCTCCAGGAATATGTTTTCCCCTTCCTAATTCAACTCCTACTTCCCTGGTCATTTCTTCAAATTCCCGGTTTTATTAAATCAGAGAAGAAGAAAACAGAGGGGGGGGGAGTGAAGCGCAGCCCACAACAAAACCATCCGAGTGGCACAGCCAGCCGAGCCAGAGCCAAGCCCACCTGGATGGCCATCTCTCTGACTGGTAAAATTTCCCACATGCACCCCGTCGGGCCCGCCTGTCATCCCCTCAACCCTCACCTTTTTCTTCCACCTCATGCACCCTCTCTCTCTCACAGTAAAACCTCCAGGGGCGCCCGCACATGTCCACCATGGCGCCCGCACCCCTCTATAAAGTCGCAGCCCCGCGCCCTAGGGTTTCCCTCTTCCCCTATCACCGTCGCCACCTCTTTCCCTTCCCTCTGCTTCTTCTTCCACAAATTAGAGCACCGAGAGCAGGGAAATAAACCATCGACGTCCGTCGTTGCTCTCGTGGCCAGAGGGCCTCAAGCTCGTCTTCGACATGTCCTCCTGCATCCCGTCTCCGTCCTCGACCGATTCTGATGGGTGGTTGAACTGGATCGCCTCCATGTCGTTGTCCATGTCCACGTCACTGTCGTATTCCCCTACTTCCTCTTCTTCAGGAGACCGAGCTTCTCTCCGGCTTGATCCGACAAGCCACTGCTGTCTTCTTCATCCGGAGCCTCGCGTGCCTTGCCGTCATCTTCCTCGACTACGCACGCATCCACACGGTCCCGTAGCTCCTTCCACGACGTCCTCCATGTTGTCTTCTTCCTCTGGCTAATCCATCACCATCGGTCAGCGCATCCTGATGTCTACTACACAACCTTCTTCTTGTAGACGTTGTTGGGCCTGCAAGTGCACAGGTTTGTAGGACAGTAGCAAATTTCCCTCAAGTGGATGACCTAAGGTTTATCAATCCATGAGGCGTGGGATGAAGATGGTCTCTCTCAAACAACCCCGCAACCAAATAACAAAAAGTCTCTTGTGTCCCCAACACACCCAATACAATGGTAAATTGTATAGGTGCACTAGTTCGGCGAAGAGATGGTGATACAAGTGCAATATGGATGGTAGATATAGGTTTTTGTAATCTGAAATAATAAAAACAGCAAGGTAACAAGTGATAAACGTGAGCGTAAACGGTATTGCAATGATACGAAACAAGGCCTAGGGTTCATACTTTCACTAGTGCAAGTTCTCTCAACAATAATAACATAGATAGATCATATAACAAGCCCTCAACATGCAACAAAGAGTCACTCCAAGACACTAATAGCGGAGAACAAACATAGAGATTATGGTCGATGCAGAAACCACCACAAAGCTAGTCTTTCGGATCAATCTATAAAAGAGTTCATACTAGAATAACACCTTAAGATACAAATCAACCAAAACCCTAATGTCACCTAGATACTCCATTGTCACCTCAAGTATCCGTGGGCATGATTATACGATATGCATCACACAATCTCATATTCATCCAACCAACATAAAAGTACTTCAAAGAGTGCCCCAAAGTCTCTACCGGAGAGTCAAGAACGTGTGCCAACCCCTATGCATAGGTTCCCAATTGTCACGAAACCCACAAGTTGATCACCAAAACATACATCAAGTGGCACATGATATCCCATTGTCACCACAGATAATCACAGCAAGACATACATCAAGTGTTCATAAAAGACTCAATCCGATAAGATAACTTCAAAGGGGAAACTCAATTCATCACAAGAGAGTAGAGGGGGAGAAACATCATAAGATCCAACTACAATAGAAAAGCTCGGGATACATCAAGATCGTGCCACAGAAGAACACGAGAGAGAGAGAGAGAGATCAAACACATAGCTACTAGTACATAACCTCAACCCCGAGGGTGAACTACTCCCTCCTCGTCATGGAGAGCGCCGGGATGATGAAGATGGCCACCGGAGATGGATCCCCCCTCCGGCAGGGTACCAGAAAGGGGTTCCGATTGGTTTTTGGTGGTTCTGGAGGCTTGCGGCGGCGGAACTCCCGATCTATGTTCTGTTCTGGAAGTTTTAGGTGCACGAGGTATATATGGGTGAAAGAATGCGTCGGTGGAGCTACGGGGCCCCACGAGGCAGGGGCGCCCTACCCTTGTGAGCACCTCCGCATCTTCGACGTGGGGTCCAAGTCCATCAAGTGGGTTTCCTTCCAAAAATAACTTCTCCAGCTTGATTTCGTTCCGTTTGACTCCGTCTCGATATTCCTTTTCCTCGAAACCTTTGAAATAGGCATAAAGCGACAAATGGGCTGGGCCTCCGGTTAATAGGTTAGTCCCAAAAATAATATAAAAGTGGATAATAAAGCCCAATATTGCCTAAAACAGTAGATAAAGTAGCATGGAGCAATCAAAAATTATAGATACGGTGGATTCGTATCACATCCTCCCGCCGTCTTCGATCTCCGTCGACCTCGTACGTCTCCAGCAGCCCCCCCCCCCCCACGGTGAAGCTCCGCTCCTCCTACCGCCTTTATTTTGTTGATCCAAGCATTTGAGCGCTTTCCCGAGTGAACTGAAGCTTCGCCTGCATGGCCACCATGGTAGCGCACTCTCTGCATGCACGCTGCCGCCCTTGCTGCACCCACGTACAGATGCTCCTGCACACCCCCGCAAGCACTCGACCCCTCTGTTCGCGCACGCATACAATCTTAGCGCAGTAGTCGCGCAGCACCAACCACACGGATCCGGTCGTAGTCTTCTCCATGACCGGGGACGAGCTCCAGCTCGTGCACAAGTGCCTGCACGCACGCCACCCCCGAAGCAGCCTTCGCTCGCAAGCGTGCACCCTCGCACATTTCCGCACCCCCGTCGGTGATCCGCTGCACCTGTAGCCGCTGCTTTGCTCGTCGTCGTAGCTGGACAGTTGCTGTGTGTTCATGGCGGTACCAAGACCGAGCCTCTGCTTGTTCAAAAGACCTATGCCCCTTCCTAATCACAAACACTCAGTCAGGCCAGCTGTTCAGTGCTCTGCTCCTCTACGCATGAGGTCGTGGTATCAGGTCCCAACTGGCCCCATTTTTGCTCTGTTTTCCTGTTATTTTGCACACTCAGCGCTCACTCGGGCCAAGTCCTCCTGGGCCGCTGTAGGTTGCTGCAATCCGGCCCGTGCATATTTTTTTCCCAGTCTGTGTGTTTTAGCATTTTCCAGTGCAGTCCTATTTACAGAAATGCCATCATTTTGAAATGTGAATAATTCAATATCCATGCATCCAAATAAAATATGACATATATGCATCTTGCTTAGAATTTCATGTACTTTCACAATATGCAACTTTCACCCCTGTTAAAAATATTTAAAATTGTTGTTTGCATTAATTTACATAAATGCCATGTTAAAATGGTTTATTTCATAACTAAATAACCGTAGCTCCGAATTTAATAAACTTGATATGTAAATGGGGTAGAAAAATGCATAGATTAACATGGTGCACATTATTTTGCTGTTTAACAACATTAAAATATGTTTACGCAGAACAGTACCAACTCTAAAATTTGCATATGAGGATTTTCCGGAATTGTTGTTTGTTGATTCCGGCCTCATTTAAACTTGCTTAAATGTGTGGTTATCGTATGCATCATCTCTTGCCATGAGTAGCATCATTTAGACTTGACATGCATCATACTTGGTTGAGCATCATGTCATGTTTATGTGTTGTGTGTTTACCATGTTGTTTGCTTCTTTCCGGTTGTGCTCCTTCTCGATAGTTCCTGTTTCATTGCGATTGAGAGGATTCGTTTGACTACGTGGGATCGTCTTCTTCATGGACTCGTTCTTCTTCCTAGCGGGATTTCAGGCAAGATGACCATAACCTTGGATCTCACTACTATCTTTGCTAAGCTAGTTGTCTTGATGCTATCGCTATGTCACGCTACCTACCACTTGTTTATCAAGCCTCCCGAATTTCCATGATAGCCTCTAACATTTTCACCCTTCCTAGCATACCGTTGTTTGGCTATGTTATCGCTTTGCTCAGCCCCTCTAATAGCATTGCTAGTTGCGGGTGTAGTTGAAGGTTGTTCCATGTTGGCACATGGATATCATGGGATATCACAATATCTCGTATTTAATTAATGCATCTATATACTTGGTAAAGGGTGGAAGGCTCGGCCTTATGCCTGGTGTTTTGTTCCACTCTTTCCGCCCTAGCTTCCGTCATACCGGTGTTATGTTCCTTGATTTTTGCGCCCATAACACAGTGAGGGGTATGGGACCCTCTTGACAGTTTGCTTTGAATAAAACTCTTCCAGCAAGGCCCAACATTGGTTTTAACATTTGCCATAATAATACTTGAACCTAATAATTAATTGGCATAGGGCGTCATGAACCCGAGGATTATTTTCTACATACAGGGAGGGGCCAGTGCTGATGGTGTTCGTCCCAAACTAGAGCAGCGTGCGGGTCCGCCTCTTGGCAACTTGGGGTATTTTGGTACGTGTACGCTTAGCTCATCTGTCGTGGCCTAATACGAGATACGCGCGGCTACTATCAGGATGTCGGCACATCGGGAGGTCTTGCTGGACTTGTTTTACCATTGTCGAAATGTCTTGTGCATCGGGATTCCGAGTCTGATCGGAGGGTCCCGCGATGGAGGATTGTCTCCGAGGATGTGAGCTTGTCATGGGCTAAGTTGGGACACCCCTGCAGGGTTTAAACTTTCAAGAGTCGTGCCCGCGGTTATGTGATAGATGGGAATTTGTTAATATCCGGTTGTAGCAGACTAGAAGTAAACTCAATTAAAATACACCAACCGTGTTGCGTAACCGTGACTATCTCTTTTCGGGGAAGTTCAAGTTGAGAACACGGTTGGGTTATGTTTGAAAGTAAGTAGTTCAGGATCACTTATTAATCATTACTAGTTTGCGACCGTTTGCATAGTTTCTCATCTTACTCTTGTACTCGTAAGTTAGCCACCATACTTTGCTTAGTCGCTGCTGCAACCTCACCGCTTTACCCCTTCCATACCCATTAAGCTTTGCTAGTCTTGATACCCATGGTAATGGGATTGCTGAGTCCTCGTGGCTCACAGATTACTACAACAACAGTTGCAGGTACAGGTAATGCGATGATCCGACGTGAGAGCGATGTTTGCCTGTTTTGGAGTTCTTCTTCTTCTTCGTTGATCTTGGGATAGGTTCCTGGTCGGCAGCCTGGGCTAGCAGGGTGGATGTTGTTTGAGCTTTTGTTTGTGTTACATCCGTAGTCGGATGTTGTTCTCATGTATGATGTTGATGTATTCTTGTGGCATTTGTATGCCTTTGTATGTATCCCCAGCTATTATGTAATGGTTTGATGTAATGATATCCACCTTGCAGCTAGGAGCAATAGACAAGAAGACAAGAAAGCGGAGCAAGAGAAGCAAGGAAAGGAGTTGCTAGGAAGCTTGATACGTCTCTGTCGTATCTATAATTTTTTATTGTTCCATGCCAATATTCTACAACTTTCATATACTTTTGGCAACTTTTTATATTATTTTTGGGACTAACATATTGATCCAGTGCCCAGTGCCAGTTCCTATTTGTTGCATGTTTTATGTTTCGCAAAAAACCCATATCAAACGGAGTCCAAACGGGATAAAAACGGACGGATTTTTTTTGGAATATTTGTGAAATATGGGAAGAAGAATCAACGCGAGACGATGCCCGAGGGGCCACGAGGCAGGGGGCGTGCCTGCCCCTGGGCGCGCCCCTGACCCTCATGGGCACCCCGTAAGGCAGTTGCTGCTCTTCTTTGGCCGCAAGAAAGCTAATTTTTGGAAAAAAAACCTTGGCGAAGGTTTCAATCCAATCGGAGTTACGAATCTCCGGATATATAAGAAACGGTGAAAGGGCAGAAGCCGAGAGCGCAGAAACAGAGAGAGACAGATCCAATCTCGGAGGGGCCCTCGCCCCTCCCATGCCATGGAGACCAAGGACCAGAGGGGAAACCCTTCTCCCATCCAAGTAGAAGGTCAAGGAAGAAGAAGAAGAAGAAGAAGAAGAAGAAGAAGAAGGGGGCCCTCTCCCCCTCGCTTCCGGTGGCGCCGGAACACCGTCGGGGGCCATCATCATCATCGCAATCTTCACCAACAACTTCACCGCCATCATCACCAACTCTTCCCTCCTCTATGCAGCGGTGTAACCCCTCTTTTACCTGCTGTAATCTCTACTTAAACATGGTGCTCAACGCCATATATTATTTCCCAATGATGTATGGCTATCCTATGATGTTTGAGTAGATCCGTTTTGTCCTATGGGTTAATTGATGATCGTGATTGGTTTGAGTTGCATGTTTTATTGTTGGTGTTGTCCTATGGTGCTCTCCGTGTCGCACAAGCGTGAGGGATTCCCGCTGTAGGGTTTGCAATATGTTCATGATTTGCTTATGGTGGGTGGCGTGGTGTGAAGCATATACCCGAGTAAGTAGGTTGTTTGCGTATGGGAATAAAGAGGACTTGATACTTTAATGCTATGGTTGGGTTTTACCTTAATGATATTTAGTAGTTTTAGATGCTTGCTAGAGTTCCAATCATAAGTGCATATGATCCAAGTAGAAAAAGTATGTTAGCTTATGCCTCTCCCTCAAATAAAATTGCAATAGTGATTACCGGTCTAGTTATCGATTGCCTAGGGACAAATAACTTTGTCGTGACAAAAAGCTCTCTACTAAAACTAATTTAGTTGTTTCTTTATCTAAACAGCCCCTACTTTTTATTTACGTGCTCTTTATTATCTCGCAAACCTATCCGAAAACACCTACAAAGTACTTTTAGTTTTATACTTGTTCTAGGTAAAGTGAAGTCAAGCATGCGTGGAGTTGTATCGGTGGTCGACAGAACTTGAGGGAATATTTGTTCTACCTTTAGCTCCTCGTTGGGTTTGACACTCTTACTTATCGAAAGAGGCTACAATTGATCCCCTATATTTGTGGGTTATCAAGACCTTTTTTTGGTGCCATTGCCGGGGAGCAATAGCGTGGGGTGAATATTCTCGTGTGTGCTTGTTTGCTTTATCACTAAGTAATTTTTATTTGCTGTTCTTAGTTGTTCTCTATCTTTAGTTATGGATATGGAACACGAAATACCAAAAAAATTAGGTTTACTTGCTACTCATGGAGATGGGGAACCTCCTAAAACCCTCGATGAGCATTATGTGAAAGATATTATGTACTACTTTGATAATCCCGAGAAAACCCCATTCAATTTTGTAATGGGAGACATGTTGGATCAACGTGAATACTTTAGGGATTATCGCTTGACTCAAAAAGGGAAACTATTATGGGATCAAATTTATATGATGAAGTGGTATGCTAGGCCATTATGCTTGAGATATGATTATGTCGGATTTCGGGTTCCGGCAGACCCTTGAGGTTCGAACACTGGGGTGCGCGCGGAATCTCGCCCTCTACCTACCTGCACCCCGCCGCCTCGCTAGGATCTAAACTACGAAAGGAACAACACAAGAGACACAGGGTTTATACTAGTTCGGGCCACCATTGTGGTGTAATACCCTACTCTAGTTTGTGGTGTGGTGGATTGCCTCTTGGGCTGATGGTGTTGAACAATACAAGGAAGAACAACCTCACGAGGGTCTGTTCTTGGCTGGTGCGATGAACTGCTAGGGGGAGTTCAGTCGCTTCTCTCTATCTCTCTCGTTTGTTCTCTTGCTATCTTTCTGAATGTCTCTACCCTGTGGGTGGCTAGTCCTATTTATAGGCAGAGGCCCTGGGCCTCTTCCCAAATATTGAGCGGGAAGGGCGCCAACAATTGGCCATTTTGAAGGGGAACATCTGGTACACTTATCCTGACTAAAGTTGGTCATCGCCTGTCAAAGGCTCTGGTGATGACGCCGGCTTGGGCTCCACAATGACTTCCTTCCTGCCGTTGGACTGGTCTTGGTCTTGTTGCACCGAAATGGATGCCTTTGCTTGATGATCTCGCCTGCGCTTGCTCCCTTTGCACCAAAGAGGAAAGGAGGACACTGCGCGGGCTGGTGCCCGCCTGGCGCCCTTGGTCGTCATGGCTTGCGCCATGGGCACCTCGTGAGGTACCCCGCCTTGATCTCTCCGCCTTCTCGCGAGCCAGCCTGATGAGGCCATGCCTGAGGAAGCTACCTGTCGTCCGCCCCGCGAGGCTTGGCCCCTCGCGAGGGTCTTGAGCTTGTGTTGATAAAGATGGGCCGTGATGGGCCCCCCTTTGAGCCACGCCGGCGGGGCGTGGCGAGGCAAGTCCGGGGACCCCGTTCCCAGAATGCCCGGCTGTAGCCCCGGGCCCAAAGCGCGCCGGACTTGGCAGCGAGAGGCGAAGGGCAAGTGTGAAGCCATGAGCCCCTAACAGCCTGCGGCCTTGGGCGCCGCGTGGCGGTTGACTGGACGTGGGCGTCTCCACTTCCCCACGACATCTCGGCAACTGCACCAATCGACAAGTCCCTGCATGCAAAGCGGGTCATGATTACCTGCGATCGTGGAGGTCGGCGGTTGGCCTCCTCTGGCTTTGGCACGGAACGGCGATGGCGCTCCTCCGGTCCGTTTACGCTTGCTTCTTCTTCCGGTTCTTGCTCCGTCTTGCTACACTGCTCGATCCGCCGGATCTCCGCGCAGAAGGGAAAGGCTCCTCGAGAGGGTCTGACCCGCTCCCGCCGAAGAAACGGCTAACCCTTCCGCCATCAGACGAGGGTGCCCACCAGTGGTGCCGAGGCCACAGTGCGGCGGCCACCACCGGGTTCCGCTTCCCTTGTACGCCCGGATCGAGGGCTCAAGGGGTTGATACCGAACGCCACGGGCGACGCCATTGCCGGCGCCGGCTGGTCACGGCGGTGCGTCGTTCCTCCTGGAGTCCACGCCGAGGGTTCCTCCCGGGAGTTCGTACTCCATGCCGCCATGCCTCCTCGGTCTCGGGTTCGCCTTCCTCCCTTCTTCGCCTCCGCGATTCCGTGGGGAGGACCCCTGGAGCTCTGGTTGCGGCACCCTCGCAACCGGGGCAGAGGTTGAGGTCGTTGCCCCGGGCGAGGTCTTCATGACTCGAGGCTGGGGCGAGATCGCCCGGGTCTGCAGGACAAGGGGCGATCTCGCGATCCACCTGGAGTACGACGGCGCTTCGGTCATGCTCTTCAAGGTCTTCGATGCGGAAGGGCGCCGGCTGGAGTGCTGCCCCGGGAGAGGCGATCGAGGCCCTGCCGTGGCGAGGGCTAGGCTCGCTGGCCGCTCCCTCGGCAGCTCCTCAGGCGGTGGAGGCGTCGGAGGATCCAGCGACTTCTGCCGAGCTCTTGGCGACTCGGGAGACGGCGGCGACAGCCTCTGAGCCCCGAGCTGCGCCGCTCTCGGGCAGGCAGGCTCGGCAGCCGTCGCCACCCCCGATCTGGATGGGGTTGGCGCCCGGTGCCCACCTTGTTGGTGATGGCGTCTTTTGCACGAGCGATGTAGTTAGCGTTCTTTAGGATCTGCTCCTGCGAGGAATCAAAAGCGGGCCCGTGGGGGCTTGTAAGGTGCCTGTCGCCTGCTTTGTTAATATGATCCTTGTTGTGAATCAGCGAGTTGCTCATCCCGCCTTAGCTCGGTTCTCCTTCGAACCTCGCGAGGGCTTGATGCTCTGCGCTGTGTCTCGATCCCAAGGCAAGCTTCACCACACCGGTATGCGTGTCGCGATGCCGTGGTCAAGGCCAGGAGGTGAGCGGCTCGGGGTCCGGTAATAGCCCCAGAGTTGCGATGCTCAGGAGGTCCCCCTTAGCGCTCAAGCAGCCATCGTTCGGTGAGAAAGGAGAGCGACGTTGCTAACTCGGGATTGCATTTGGTGAGGGGGCGGTGCCGTGTTAGTTAATGCTTCCGGAGGGTGACTTATCTCGAGAATCAGGAGTCGCTTCCTGGTGCATTGTCGGGTCCTTGCATCGGCAGGCGAGGGGTCGCTTGGCGAGGTCCTCACGTGTCCCTCCTTCTCGCCTTTGCTCCCCTTTCGCTCACGCCCTCGGGTCCCGCCCTCGAGCGAAGTCTCAGCCTGCCGCTGGTATGCTGTGTCGCGATGTCGTGGGCAAGGCCAGAGGGTGAGGGCTGGAGAGCGATAGGAGCCACGAGTCGCGATGCTCGTGCACCCCCTTTAACGTGCAAGCGGTTCGCGCGGGTGAGAGTGAAGGAGACACCATGGGGGCCTCGCCTGACGCTGCTCCTTGAAGAGATCCTGTGGGCTCATCACAGAAAGAACGAAAGTTCACCGTCACGACCGTCAGTCAGCCGTTGGTTGCCCCGGAGGGGTGACGAGGCACTGAAGGCTTGACGAGGTAGCGCTATGCGGGGCTGCCGCGGCCAGAGCTCAGCCATTCAGGTTTGTCGGCGTTGCAGGGACGGACCCATGCGCAAGCACCATGCCGTTAGGGAGCAGCTCCATCAGTTGGTGTCAGTCGAGCGGGCAACTAGGTCAAGCATGTTAATCACGAAGGAGCAAGTCCATTTAGATAAGCGCAAAGAAGATTTAACACCGCTTCGGTCGGACCCGGCGACTTGGGGATGATGCAGCCGAAGGGCGCCCCAACAAGGTAAGCTAGGAACAGGAAGTAAAGGGATACACGCCACGTGGACGGACCCACGCGGCCCGGGAATAATGCAGCCCTAGGGGCGCCCCACCTGGAAATGAAACTTGAAAGATGTCACTGGTAGCGTTGAAGACGAAAGGGTGTTGGTGCAGCAGACTCGGTGGGCTGCGGGAGCCGATCCTCACGAGCCCCCAGGCTCAGGGGCCTCGGGAGGCTCCGGAGGCGCTGGTGGCTCCTCGTGGACCATCTCCATCTCCGCCAGGGCTGCGCAACGCCTGGCCTCTTGAGCCTCCGGGATTTCCCTCATGAGGCGCTGATACGTGGTGGCCGCGTTCGGCAAGCCGTAAGGCATGCGAACGTAGCTGTGGGGTGGACCTTCCAGCGCCCCACGCGAGAGGGCCAGAGGTGCTCCTGAGTGGCAGCTCGGTTGAGCCCTGGTATGTCGGTGCAGACGCGCAGCCCACCATCCTCGCCTGGATGGGGAGCCACGGCAGGTAAGCGGCTGCCACTCATGACTCTTGACTCTTGCAGCTCCTGAACGATCTTGCTGACGAACTCCTGAGGGTTTGGCCCTCCTTGCCTTGCTCCTTCTTAAGGGAAACGTGCTTCGAAACACGCCTCCAAGTGGTGCCCAAGCGCCTTCCTCGCGACCTTAGCAAGGTTGGTGGCCCTCTAGGGGGGAGCCCCCGAGCCCTGCCTGAGGTGGGCGCCGGGTGCGCTTTCTTATGCGATAGAAGGGGGTTCCCCCTGAGCAGGCGCGGACCCTGAGGGGCCTGCCTCCTGAGGGGCCGGGTCGGACGATGTCTTCTTCTTCTTGGGAGCGGTCTCGGGAAGCCTCCTGCTTCCGCGATCCGGGTCCTCCAGTGATGCGGCCTGAAAGGCTCGCTCCAGGGAGCACACTGCGTATTTCTCTTCGCGGGGCACCGTGATGACTCCGCCACTTCCTGGCATCTTGAGGACATTGTAGCCGTGGTAGGGTTCTGACCATGAACTTGTCCAAATACCGGGTACCCGAGGATGGCGTTGTATGGCAGGCGAATGTGGGCGACGTCGAAGTCGATGAGCTCGGTGCGGTAGTTGTCGCGTGCGCCGAAGGTGACAGGGAGGCGAACCTGCCCGATCGGGACTATGGAGTCGTCGGTGACCCCAGAGAAAGGCTCGGTTGCCTGGAGCTGATTGTAAGGCACTTGGAGATTGTTGAACGTTTCCACGAACAGGACGTTGAGCCCTGCCCCGCCATCGATGAGGGTCTTGGTGACTAGCACGTTGCTGATGATTGGGGAACAGAGCATCGGGAGGACTCCGGCTGTGGCCGCACACTTGAGCTGATCCACTGAGCTGAACGTGATGGTGCACGCTGACCACCTGAGGGGGCGTGTGGCTTTGAGCTTGGGGAGGACTGCATTCACTTCACGGGCGAACTGCTTGAAGATGCGTTGAGACGCTGGGGCGTGAGCTCCGCCCAGGATGCAGGCGATCGCGGCCGAAGCCCCAGCCCCTCGGCCCCGATGATGGTCTTCATTTCTCCTTGGCTGCGGTGGCGGGGAGGGAGGCCTGCATTGCCTTGCAGGCGATCTCGCGAGGCTGATCCCTCCAGTCTCCCTCGCGAGGCGGGGTCTTGCCAGCGATCCTCGTGGAGGTTGGTCACGCCATCCTTGGCGAGGGCCGCGGTCTTCCCAGCGTCTGCGTTCCTTCCTCCTCCTCGGTCATAGCCCGGTCCGCTGCGGTCGGGGCGTCGGCCGATCCTCCCTTCTCGCACGGCTCGGAGTTCTTGACATTCTCACGGTGTTGTGGGTGTGGAGGTCGTGGTACACGCAGATACCGGCTGCCCTTGGAAGACTCGGGCTGATCTACGCACCGCTTGGTGTCCGGATTACGCCATGAGCACGGCAGCCCCTTTGCGCTTCACATCCTTGGCCTTGGACTTCTTCTCTTACGGGTGCGGCGGGTAGCTCGAGGAGAGAGAGACGCCTTCCTCGGCCTGGCGCACTTGGTCGCCAAGTTGAACAGCTCCAAGGAAGTGCATGATCTTCATGCATCGCCAGCTCCTCCTTCATCTTGACGTCGCGACACCGTCGGAGAAGGCGGAGATGATGGCCTCCTCGGTCACCTTGGGAATCTTGAGGCGTGCGTTGTTGAAGTTACCGGATGTATTTCTGCAGGGTCTCCCCGGCTGCCGCTTGATGCGGGCGCATGTCGCCACGGCGGTGGTCGGTCACGAGTACCTTGGAAGTTGGCGATGAAGCGGTACGCATCTCGTCCCAGAGGAGATCGTGCCCGGCCAGTTCAGAGCCAAAAGGGCCCCGTCTTTGAGCGCCATGGGAAACCAATTCGCCATGACCTTCTCGTCTCCGTTGGCGGCTTCGATGCCCAGCTCAGAAGCTGGAGGAACTCGCGGGGTCGGCCGCACTGCATCATAGCGAGGAGGCAGATCCGCTTGAACTTGCCAGCCACGCGCTGCAAGGCAGCTCGGGGTGAAGGCACGACACTGATGTGGCCACGGAGGCCTTGGATGACGAAGAGCTTGGTCTTGCGGGTCCCCATGCGCTGCAATTGGGAGCAGCAGGGTCTTGACGTGTCGGAGCAGGAGCGTGGTCGCGACGAGCTGGAGCGGGGAGCACTCGGGCAGCTTCTTGCGGGCGAGGGACCTCCTAACAGCTCTGCTCTTGCCGTGCTGGCACCCCCGGAGCTTTGTCGCCCGCGCAGGACGGGGTTCGGTGCGGCGGCAGACAGACGGCTGGGAGCCCCTGCGGCGGACGAAGCTTCGGCGACGCGGTCGAGCCACTCTTCATAGACGTCGTCGTCGGGGCGGTAGCGCAGGAGCTCGTTTGCCGCGATGAGCGCAGCTCGAGCCTCCATGGGCGCGTGGAACGCGCGAGACGAAGAACCGGGGCGGCGAGGGTAGCGATGCGGCCGTCTTGCCTCACGGAGGATGCTTTGGGACGATGCTTGCTCCTCGTTCCCGCCGGGCGGTGGCGGCGTTGACGGCAAAGCGACGGAACGACGAGGGCGCCCGGCCGACGGAGCCGTATGGGCGACGTGGGAAGCGAGAGCGGCTCGGCGCTTCGGCGGGCCCGACGGCGTCGAACATGGATGCGGTGGTCGACGGAGAACAGGCGGCGGAAGGCAATTACGGCGCACCTACCGGGCGCGCCAAATGTCGGATTTCGGGTTCCGCAGACCCTTGAGGTTCGAACACCGGGTGCGCGCGAATCTCACCCTCTACCTACTCGCACCCCGCCTCGCTAGGATCTAAACTACGAAAGGAACAGCACAAGAGACACAGGGGTTTATACTAGTTCGGGCCACCATTGTGGTGTAATACCCTACTCTAGTTTGTGGTGTGGTGGATTGCCTCTTGGGCTGATGGTGTTGAACAATACAAGGAAGAACAGCCTCATGAGGGTCTGTTTCTTGGCGGTGCGATGAACTGCTAGGGGAGTTCGGCCGCTTCTCTCTATCTCTCTCGTTTGTTCTCTTGCTATCTTTGAATGTCTCTACCCTGTGGGTGGCTAGTCCTATTTATAGGCAGAGGCCCCGGCCTCTTCCCAAATATTGAGCGGAAGGGCACCAACAATTGGCCATTTTGAAGGGGAACATCTGGTACACTTATCCCGACTAAAGTCGATCATCGCTGTCAAAGGCTCGTGATGACGCGGGCTTGGGGTCCATAATGACTTCCTTCCCGCCGTTGGACTGGTCTTGGTCTTGTTGCACGAAATGGACGCCTTTGCTTGATGCTCTCGCTGCGCTTGCTCCCTTTGCACCAAAGAGGAAAGGAGGACCTTGTGCGGGCCGGGCGCTCACCGCACCCTTGGTCGTCATGGCTTGCGTCATGGGCACCTCGTGAGGTACCCCGCCTTGATCTCTCCGCCTTCTCGCGAGCCACTGATGAGGCCGTGCACGAGGAAGCTACCTGTCAATCCGCCCATGAGGCTTGGCCCCTCGCGAGGGTCTTGAGCTTGTGTTGATGAAGATGGGCCGTGATGGGCCCCCCTTTGCGCCACGCCGCAGGCCGCAGGCAGGCAAGTCTGGGGACCCCCGTTCCCAGAACGCCGACAGATTATACTTGTTGCTCTAGGATGAAGGCTCCACACCTTCCCTTTTCATGCAAATTTAATGATAATGAAACCTTGGCTTCTTATGCTAGAGGTATATATGATTACTATGATGTGGAATGAATAGAAGAATTTGTTGCTTTTAAGGGTGCATGTGAAATTGAATCTTTGTCTAAAGAATTTGAAGATTTTGATGATTCAGTTTATAGACCTGAAAATTTAGCTATCCTTAAATATTGCTATGAGAATTATGAATACAATGCCGATATTGATGCGTTTATTGAGAAAGTCTCCGCTGTCCAAGAAGAGACTAATATTTTGCAGGAGTCTATGGAAGAAGAAATTAGTGACATTGTGAGCTCATTGGATGAAAAAGATGAGGAGGAGAGCGAAGAACAAAAGGAGGAAGAGCGGATTGATCACCCGTGCCCACCTTCTAATGAGAGTAACTCTTCAACTTATACATTGTTTAATTTCCCTTCGTGCTTACCGAAGGATGATTGCTATGATGACTATTATGATCCCGTTGATTCTCTTGAAACATCCCTTTTTGATGATGCTTGCTGATAGAGGCAAAGGTGTCCCGATGTTTCGATGAGATGGTGGCTATCATTTTCTGTGGGAGTCGACCTTGACTATCCGACTACGAACGTGCGAGACGTCGCGCCTTAGCAATCGCTAAACCAACTTCCGAGGGTTATTGACCACGCGGGAGCACGATCAACCTGACCACGAGGGCCTGTTTCCTGCGAGCAAACGAAGAACAAGAAAGAAACTAAGATTGCAATCTAGATATTGCGAATATAAGAGGAAAGCTTCATTAATGAAGGTGGGGTTCTGTGACGCCTTGGTCTGGTCATTGAACACAAATGAAGTACGCGAAGTTGCAGCCATGGCGAACTTTTAATCTAAAAAAACCCAAAGTCTAAACGGTGCCCTAAGGGCTGTATATATGGAGGAAGAGGGGGGAGGATTTCATGGCCCTTGGTGAAGGGGTCCGAAACCAACCCTATCTCTTGTTTCCCCACACATACGGACTCTAAAAACAGCCTATAGTTATGTATTTTGAAATTACATGGGCATGGCTCAATAATAAGGTGACACAGCACCTAAAATAGCCTCTGGACGAAGTTTATGAAGTGGCATCTTGTATATTTCGTCCAAGGCTCCATGCACTCATTATGGTGGCTTCAAAGTCCTGAAATCATCACTTGTAACTCCCTTCTTGTTCCCCTTGCGCATGACATCAACTCCATGCTTGTTCTTGCTCCAATGTTCATCCCTCTTATCCATGCCAGGCCCTTCATTTGTAAGCAAAACAAATGTATCCAATTTAGGCAGCATCATATTCTCATGAACATTAGAATCATTACCAAGAAACAAAAGTACCTGATAATTTAATTGGCGTGCGCGAGCTCTAGTAATTGGTCCAGTATATGTAGTAGTAGGGGCTGTGGGTGTAACAATGCTATTGATGTCCTCATCATCCTCCCCTTCTTGAAATGAATTCGTCCTCGACGGAAGCTCATCTTCCTCACCCAAATAAGGCTTCAAATTTGCAATGTTGAAAGTTGGACTAACCCCAAAATCTGCAGGCAGCTCAAGTTTATATGCATTATCATTTATTTTCTCTAACACCTTAAAAGGACCATCAACACGTGGCATTAGCTTTGATTTGCGCAAATTAGGAAACCTATCCTTACGCAAATGTAACCAAACAAGATCTCTGTGCAAAGACAACATGTTTTCTACCCTTATCTCCAAAGAAGTTTATATTTAGCATTCATACGCTCAATGTTGTCCTTAGTTAACTCATGCATTTTTAAGATCAATTCAGCACGTTGTTTAGCATCAAAATTAACCTTCTCCGAAGATGGAAGAGGCAACAAATCAATGGGTGCATGAGGTCGGAAACCATACACAATTTCAAAAGGGCACGTCTTAGTAGTAGAATGCAACGAACGATTATAAGCAAATTCAATATGAGGCAAGCATTCTTCCCACATTTTCTTATTATTTTTCAAAACAGCCCTAAGCATAGTAGACAATGTTCTATTGACTACTTCAGTTTGACCATCAGTTTGGGGGTGACAAGTAGTACTAAAAAGAAGTTTAGTCCCCAACTTAGCCCATAAACATCTCCAAAAGTGGCTAAGAAATTTAGTATCACGATCTGAAACAATAGTATTTGGCACACCATGCAAGCGAATAATTTCACGAAAGAACAAATCAGCAACATTAACAGCATCATCGCTTTTATGACATGATATAAAGTGTACCATTTTCGAGAGTCTATCCACGACAACAAATATGCTATCCCTCCCCTTCTTTGTTCGAGCTAAACCTAAAACAAAGTCCATATATATATCCTCCCAGGGAACACTAGGTACAGGCAAAGGCATATATTGTTGGGGAACGTTGCAGAAAATAAATTTTTTCCTACGGTTTCACCAAGATCCATCTATGAGTTCTACTAAGCAACGAGTCAAGAGAGAGAGTTTGCATCTACATACCACTTGTAGATCGAGTACGGAAGCGTTCGAGGGAGTGGTGATGATGAAGACGTTCCCAACGTGATTCCGATCACCGATGACCAAGTGCTGAGCGGACAGCACCTCCGCGTTCAACACACGACGGGACGATGGCGTCTCCTCCGTCTTGATCCAGCAAGGATGAAGGAGAGGTTGAGGAAGACAACTCCAATGGCAGCACGACGGCGTGGTGCGGTTGGCACGGCAGTTCTCCCAGGGCTTCGCCAAGCTTCAGCGTGGAGAAAGAGAGGTGTTGGGGAGGGAGGGCTGCGCCTTCAATGGTGTGTGCAGCCTCCCCCCACCCCTCTATTTATAGGAGGAAGGAGAGGGGCGGCCCCTCTAGATGGCATCTAGAGGGGCGGCGGCCAAGGGAGGAGGAAAGGGGTGGCTTGCCCCCAAGCCGTGGGGCGCCCCTTTGCCCTTTAGGGTTTCCTCCCCAAGCCCCTAGCCGCATGGGCCTAGGTGGGGAGGTGCGCCCAGCCCACCGTGGGCTGGCTCCTCTCCCACTTAGCCCATGTGGCCCCGGAGGGGTGGCCCTCCGGTGGACCTCCGGAACTCTCCGGTGGCCCCTGTACATTACCGCAGTATACCCCGAAACTTTCCTGAGTCCGTTTAACCACTTTCCATATATAAATCTTTACCTCAGGACCATTCCGAACTCCTCGTGACGTCCGGGATCTCATCCGGACTCAACAACATTCGGTAATCACATACTTGTCTTCCTATTAACCCTAAGCGCCACCGAACCTTATGTGTAGACCCTACGGGTTCGGGAGACATGCAGACATGACCGAGACGCTCTCCGGTCAATAACCAACAGCGGGATCTGGATACCCATGTTGGTTCCCACACGCTCCTCAATGTTGTCATCGGATGAACCACGATGTCGAGGGTTCAATCAACCCCGTATGCTATTCCCTTTGTCAGACGGTATGTTACTTGTCGAGACTCGATCGTCGGTATCCCAATACCTCGCTTAGTCTCGTTACGGCAAGTCACTTTACTCGCATGCCGTAATGCATGATGCCGTGACCAGACACTTGATCACTTTGAGCTCATTATGATGATGCATTACCGAGTGGGCCCAGTGATACCTCTCCGTCATACGGAGTGACAAATCCATCTCGATCCGTGTCAACCCAACAGACACTTTCGGAGATACCTGTAATGCACCTTTATAGTCACCCGATTACGTTGTGACGCTTTGGTACACCCAAAGCATTCCTACGGTATCCGGGAGTTACACGATCTCACGGTCTAAGGAAGAGATACTTGACATTGGAAAAGCTCTAGCAAAAGCGAACTACACGATCTTTGTGCTATGCTTAGGATTGGGTCTTGTCCATCACGTCATTCTCCTAATGACGTGATCCCGTTGTCAATGACATCGATGTCCATAGTCGAGAAACCATGACTATCTGTCGACCAACGAGCTAGTCAACTAGAGGCTCACTAGGGACGTATTGTGGTCTATGTATTCACACGTGTATTACGATTTCCGTATAATACAGTTATAGCATGAATAAAAGACAATTATCATGAATAAGGAAATATAATAATAATGCTTTTATTATTGCCTCTAGGGCATATTTCCAACAGCCTCCCACTTGCACTAGAGTCAATAATCTAGTTACATTGTGATGAATCGAACACCCATAGAGTTACGGTGTTGATCATGTTTTGCCCATGGAAGAGGTTTAGTCAACGGATCTGCGACATTCAGATCCGTATGCACTTTACAAATTTCTATGTCTCCATCACGAACGCTTTTCACGGATGGCGTTGAAGCGACGCTTGATGTGCTCGGTCTTCTTGTGAAACACGGGCTCCTTGGCAAGGGCAATAGCTCCGGTGTTGTCACAGAAGAGTTTGATCGCCCCGACGCATTGGGTATGACTCCTAGGTCGGTGATGAACTCCTTCACCCAAATTGCTTCATGCGCTGCCTCCGAGGCTGCCATGTACTCCGCTTCACATGTAGATCCCGCCACAACGCTTCCGCTTGGTACCGCACCAGCTATCGCTTCCACCATTCAACATATACACGTATCCGGGTTTGTGACTTAGAGTCATTCAGATCTGTGTCGAAGCTAGCGTCGACGTAACCCTTTACTGACGAGCTCTTCGTCACCTCCATAAACGAAACATGTCCTTTGTCCTTTCGGTGTACTTCAGGGATATTCTTGACCATTGTCCGGTGTTCCTTGCGGGATTACTTTGGTACCTTCCTACCAAACTTACGGCAAGGTTTACATCAGGTCCGGTACACAGCATGGCATACATAATAGATCCTATGGTCGAGGCATAGGGGATGACACTCATCTCTTCTTTATCTTTTGCCGTGGTCGGGCATTGAGCTGAGCTCAATCTCACACCTTGTAACACGTGCAAGAACCCCTTCTTGGACTGATCCATTTTGAACTTCTTCAAAATCTTATCAAGGTATGTGCTTTGTGAAAGACCTATGAGGCGTCTCGATCTATCTCTATAGATCTTGATGCCCAATATATAAGCAGCTTCTCCAAGGTCCTTCATTGAAAAACACTTATTCAAGTAGGCCTTAATGTTGTCCAAGAATTCTATATCATTTCCCATCAAAAGTATGTCATCTACATATAATATGAGAAATGCTTTCTGAGCTCCCACTCACTTTCTTGTAAACGCAGGCTTCTCCATAAGTGCAAGATAACCCAAACGCTTTGATCATCTCATCAAAGCAAATGTTCCAACTCCGAGATGCTTGCACCAGCCCATAAATGGATCATTGGAGCTTGCATACTTTGTTAGCATTCTTAGGATCGACAAAACCTTCTCGTTGCAAAGATATACAGCTCTTCCTTAAGATATCCGTTAAGGAACGCTGTTTTGACGTCCATCCGCCATATCTCATAATCATAGTATGCGGCAATTGCTAACATGATTCGGACGGACTTAAGCTTCGCTACGAGAGAGAAAGTCTCATCGTAGTCAATCCCTTGAACTTGCCGATAACCCTTAGCGACAAGTCGAGCTTTATAGATGGTGACATTACCATCCGCGTCCGTCTTCTTCTTAAAAATCCATTTGTTTTCTATCGTCGCCGATCATCGGGCAAGTCGGTCAAAGTCCACACTTTGTTTTCATACATGGATTCTATCTCGGACTTCATGGCTTCTAGCCATTTGTTGGAATCTGGGCCCGCCATCGCTTCTTCATAGTTCGAAGGTTCATTGTTGTCTAACAACATGATTTCCAAGACAGGGTTGCCGTACCACTGCAGTGCGGAACGTGTCCTAGTGGACCTACGAAGTTCAGCAGCAACTTGATCCGAAATACCTTGATCATCATCATGAATTTCCTCTTCAGTTGGTGTAGGCATCACAAGAACATTTTCCTGAGCTGCACCACTATCCTGTTCAAGAGGTAGTACTTCATCGAGCTCTACTTTCCTCCCACTTACTTCTTTCGAGAGAAACTCTTTTTCCAGAAAGGTTCCGTTCTTGGCAACAAAAATCTTGCCCTTGGATCTTAAGTAGAAGGTATACCCAATGGTTTCTTTAGGGTATCCTATGAAGACGCATTTTTCCGACTTGGGTTCGAGCTTTTCAGGTTGAAGTTTCTTGACATAAGCATCGCATCCCCAAACTTTTAGAAACGACCTTAGGTTTCTTTCCAAACCATAATTCATACGGTGTCGTCTCAACGGACTTAGACGGTGCCCTATTTAAAGTGAATGTAGCTGTCTCTAGAGCGTATCCCCAAAATGATAGCGGTAAATCGGTAAGAGACATCATAGATCGCACCATATCCAATAGAGTGCGATTACGACGTTCGGACACACCGTTCTGTTGAGGTGTTCCAGCGGCGTGAGTTGTGAAACGATTCCACATTTTCTTAAGTATGTACCAAATTCGTGACTTAAATATTCTCCTCCACGATCTGATCGTAGGAATTTTATTTTTCGGTCACGTTGATTCTCTACCTCATTCTGAAATTCTTTGAACTTTTCAAAGGTCTCAGACTTGTGTTTCATTAAGTAGACATACCCATATCTACTCAAGTCATCAGTGAGAGTGAGAACATAACGATATCCTCCGCGAGCCTCAACACTCATTGGACCGCACACATCAGTATGTATGATTTCCAAGAAGTTGGTTGCTCGCTCCATTGTTCCGGAGAACGGAGTCTTGGTCATCTTGCCCATAAGGCATGGTTCGCATGTGTCAAATGATTCATAATCTAGAGACTCCAAAAGTCCATCGGCATGGAGCTTCTTCATGCGCTTGACACCAATGTGACCAAGGCGGCAAGTACCACAAATATGTGGGACTATCGTTATCAACTTTACATCTTTTGGTATTCACGCTATAAACATGTGTAATACTACGCCGAGATTCATTAAGAATAAACCATTGACCATCGGAGCATGACCATAAAACATATCTCTCATATAAATAGAACAACCATTATTCTCGGATTTAAATGAGTAGCCATCTACGCATTAAACGAGATCCAGATACAATATTCATGCTCAAACTTGGCACCAAATAACAATTATTAAGGTTCATAACTAATCCCGTAGGTAAATGAAGAGGTAGCGTGTCGACGGCGATCACATCGACTGGAACCATTCCCGACAGCGCGCCGTCACCTCGTCCTTTGCGGTTTCCGCTTATTCCGCAGCTCCTGCTGTGAGTTACAAATATGAGCAACGGCACGGTATCAAATACCCAAGAGTTACTACGAGTAATCGGCAAAGTACACATCAATTACATGTATATCGGATATACCTTTGGTGTTGCCGGCCTTCTTGTCCGCTAAGTATTTGGGGCAGTTCCGCTTCCGATGACCCCTCCCTTGCAATAAAAGCACTCGGTCTCGGGTTTGGGTCCATTCTTTGACTTCTTCCCGGCAACTTGCTTACCGGGCGGCAACCTCCTTGCCGTCCTTCTTGAAGTTCTTCTTACCCTTGCCCTTCTTGAACTTAGTGGTCTTATTGACCATCAACACTTGATGTTCTTTCTTGATTTCAACCTCGGCTGACTTCAAAGATAGAGAACACTTCAGGAATGGTCTTTACCATCCCCTGCATGTTGTAGTTCATCACGAAGCTCTTGTAGCTTGGTGGGAGCGACTGGAGGATTCTGTCAATGATCGCCTCATCAGGGAGGTTAATATTCAGCTGGGTCATACGGTTGTGCAACCTTGACATCTTGATATGTGCTCACTGACAGAACTGTTTTCCTCCATCTTACAACTATAGAACTTGTCGGAGATGTCATATCTCTCGACCCGGGCGTGAGCTTGGAAAACAAGTTTCAGCTCCTCGAACATCTCATATGCTTCGTGATGCTCAAAACGCTTTTGGAGCCCCGGTTCTAAGCTGTAAAGCATGCCGCACTGAACGAGGGAGTAATCATCGGTAGCGAGTTTGCCAAGCATTCATAATGTCTTGGTTCTGCAGGGGAGGGCGTCACCTAAGCGGTCCTTCTAGGACATATTGTTTCTGGCAGCTATGAGGATGATCCTCAAGTTAGGACCCAGTCCGTATAGTTGCTGCCGTCATCTTTCGACTTGGTTTTCTCTAGGAACGCGTTGAAGTTCAAGTTGACATGAGCGTTGGCCATTTGATCTACAAGACATATTATGCAAAAGTTTTAGACTAAGTTCATGATAATTAAGTTCTTCTAATCAAATTATTTCAATGAACTCCCACTCAGATTAGACATCCCTCTAGTCATCTAAGTGTTACACGATCCGAGTCGACTAAGCCGTGTCCGATCATCACGTGAGACGGACTAGTCATCATCGGTGAACATTCTCATGTTGATCGTATCTTCTATACGACTCGTGTTCGACCTTTTCGGTCTCCGTGCTCCGAGGCCATGTCTGCATGCTAGGCTCGTCAAGTAAACCCTAAGTGTTTTCGCGTGTGTAAATCTGTCTTACACCCGTTGTATGTGAACGTAAGAATCCATCACACCCGATCATCACGTGGTGCTTAGAAGCGACGAACTTTAGCAACGGTGCACGCTTAGGGAAACACTTCTTGAAATTGTTGTAAGGGATCATCTTATTTACTACCGTCGTTCTAAGCAAACAAGATGTATAAACATAATAAACATCACATGCAATTATATATAGTAGTGACATGATATGGCCAATATCATAAAGCTCCATTGATCTCCATCTTCGAGGCTCCATGATCATCTTGTCACCGCATGACACCATGATCTCCATCATCATGATCTCCATCATTGTGCCTCCATGAAGTTGTCACGCCAACGACTACTTCTACTTCTATGGCTAACGCGTTTAGCAATAAAGTAAAGTAAGTTACATGGCGTTCTTCAATGACACGCAGGTCATACAAAAATAAAGACAACTCCTATGGCTCCTGCCGGTTGTCATACTCATCGACATGCAAGTCGTGATTCCTATTACAAGAACATGATCTCATACATCACAATGTGTCATTCATCATTCATCACAACTTGGCCATATCACATCACATGACAATTGCTGCAAAAACAAGTTAGACGTCCTCTAATTGTTGTTGCATCTTTACGTGGCTGCAATTGGGTTCTAGCAAGAACGTTTTCTTACCTACGAATAACCACAACGTGATCTTGTCAACTTCTATTTACCCTTCATAAGGACCCTTTTCATCGAATCCGCTCCAACTAAAGTAGGAGAGACAAGACACCCGCCAGCCACCTTATGCAACTAGTGCATGTTTGTCGGTGGAACCGGTCTCACGTAAGCGCACGTGTAAGGTTGGTCCGGGCCGCTTCATCCCACAATACCGCGGAAGCAAGATAAGACTAGTAGCGGCAAGTAAATTGACAAGATCCACGCCCACAACTAAATTGTGTTCTACTCGTGCAATAGAGAACTACGCATAGACCTAGCTCATGATGCCCTTTGTTGGGGAACGCGTTGCAGAAAATAAATTTTTTCCTACAGTTTCACCAAGATCCATCTATGAGTTCTACTAAGCAACGAGTCAAGAGAGAGTTTGCATCTACATACCACTTGTAGATCGATGCGGAAGCGTTCGAGGGAGTGGTGATGATGGAGTCGTTCTCTACGTGATTCCGATCACCGATGACCAAGTGCTGAACGGACAGCACCACCGCGTTCAACACACGTAAGGGACGATGGCGTCTCCTCCGTCTTGATCCAGCAAGGATGAAGGAGAGCTTGAGGAAGACAACTCCAATGGCAGCACGACGGCGTGGTGCGGTTAATCTGGCAGTTCTCGGCAGGGCTTCGCCAAGCTTCGCGTGGAGAAAGAGAGGTGTTGGGAGGGAGGCTGCGCCTTCAATGGTGTGCAGCCCTCCCCCACCCCTCTATTTATAGGAGGAAGGGAGAGGGCGGCCCCTCTAGATGGCATCTAGAGGGGGCGGCGGCCAAGGGGAGGAGGAAAGGGGTGGCTTGCCCCCAAGCCGGGGCGCCTCTTGCCCCTTTAGGGTTTCCCTCCCCAAGCCCTAGCCGCATGGGCCTAGGTGGGGAGGTGCGCCCAGCCCACCAGGGCTGGCTCCTCTCCCACTTAGCCCATGTGGCCCCCGGAGGTGGCCCCTCCCGGTGGACCTCCGGAACTCTCCGGTGGCCCCGTGACATTACCGGTATACCCCAAAACTTTCCGGAGTCCGTTTAACCACTTTCCATATATAAATCTTTACCTCCGGACCATTTCGAACTCCTCGTGACGTCCGGGATCTCATCCGGGACTCGAACAACATTCGGTAATCACATACTTGTCTTCCTATTAACCCTAGCGTCACGGAACCTTAAGTGTGTAGACCCTACGGGTTCGGAGACATGAGACATGACCGAGACGCTCTCCGGTCAATAACCAACAGCGGGATCTGGATACCCATGTTGGTTCCTACACGCCTCGATGTTGTCATCGGATGAACCACGATGTCGAGGGTTCAATCAACCCCGTATGCTATTCCCTTTGTCGACGGTATGTTACTTGCCCGAGACTTCGATCGTCGGTATCCCAATACCTCGTTTAGTCTGTATCGGCAAGTCACTTTACTCGCACCGTAATGCATGATGCCGTGACCGGACACTTGATCACTTTGAGCTCATTATGATGATGCATTACCGAGTGGGCCCGGTGATACCTCTCCGTCATACGGAGTGACAAATCCTGTCTCGATCCGTGTCAACCCAACAGACACTTTCGGAGATACCGTAATGCACCTTTATAGTCACCCGATTACGTTGTGACATTTGGTACACCCAAAGCATTCCTACGGTATCCGGGAGTTACACGATCTCACGGTCTAAGGAAGAGATACTTGACATTGGAAAAGCTCTAGCAAAACGAACTACACGATCTTTGTGCTATGCTTAGGATTGGGTCTTGTCCATCACGTCATTCTCCTAATGACGTGATCCCGTTGTCAATGACATCGATGTCCATAGTCAGGAAACCATGACTATCTGTCGACCAACGAGCTAGTCAACTAGAGGCTCACTAGGGACGTATTGTGGTCTATGTATTCACACGTGTATTACGATTTCCGTATAATACAGTTATAGCATGAATAAAAGACAATTATCATGAATAAGGAAATATAATAATAATGCTTTTATTATTGCCTCTAGGGCATATTTCCAACATATATAAACCATGAGGATTGAGTCGTGACTTAGCTTTTTGACATGTAGTGCAGCGAGCAACAAAACGCTCAACATCCCGTCTCATCTTTGGACAAAAGAAATGTGTAGCAAGTACGTCCTCCGTCTTCTTCACGCCAAAGTGACCCATTAATCCTCCTCCATGCACCTCGTGCAAAAACAAAAGACGAACAGAGCTAGCAGGAATGCATAGCTTGTTAGCACGGAACACAAAGCCATCATTAATAACAAACTTGTTCCGTGTTCGTCCTTCTTTACAGTTCTGCATTACATCTTTAAAATCAGCATTAAGCACATATTGATCTTTGATGGTCTCCAAACCAAATATTTTGAAGTCAAGTTGTGAAAGCATAGTATAGCGACGAGACAAAGCATCAGCAATAACATTTTCTTTACCCTTCTTGTGTTTAATGACATAAGGGAAAGTCTCAATGAATTCAACCCATTTAGCATGTCTACAATTCAGTTTAGCTTGACTTTTAATATGTTTCAAAGATTCATGATCAGAATGTATAAAAAAATCTTTGGGCCATAAATAATGTTGCCATGTCTCTAAAGTCCGAACAAGAGCATATAATTCTTTATCATAAGTAGAATAGTTCAGACTAGGCCCACTCAATTTTTCATAAAAGTATGCAACAGGTTTTCCATCTTGTAATAACACACCTCCTAATCCAATTCCACTAGCATCACATTCAAGCTCAAAAGTCTTATTAAAATCAGGAAGTTGGAGTAAAGGAGCATTTGTCAACTTATCTTTCAATACCGTGAAGGCTTCTTCCTATGCGGTACCCCAAACAAAAGGCACATCCTTCTTTGTAAGCTCATTGAGAGGTGCAGCAATGGTGCTAAAATCTCTCACAAAACGCCTATAGAAACCAGCGAGTCCAAGGAAACTCCTCACTTGTATGACCGTTTTGGGCTGCGGCCAACTCTCAATAGCTTCAATCTTGGCTTTATCAACTTCAATTCCCTGTGTAGTAACAACATAGCCAAGAAAAGATACTCGGTCGATGCAAAAGGTGCACTTCCCAAGGTTACCAAACAAACGTGCATCATGTAGAGCATTAAAAACAGCACGTAATGTTCCAAATGTTCTTCCAAAGATTTGATATAAATCAGTATGTCATCAAAATAGACTACCACAAATCGTCCAATGAAAGCACATAAAACTTCGTTCATTAGTCTCATGAAAGTACTAGGTGCATTAGTTAACCCAAAAGGCATGACTAACCACTCATATAAACCAAACTTAGTTTTAAATGTTGTTTTCCATTCATCTCCCAATTTCATACGAATTTGATGGTATCCACTACGCAAATCAACTTTGGAGAATATTGTAGAGCCACTCAATTCATCAAGCATATCATCTAGCCTAGGAATAGGATGACGATAACGAATAGTAATATTATTAATGCCTCTACAATCAACACACATACGCGACATGCCATCCTTTTTAGGCACTAGTATAATAGGAACAACACAAGGACTAAGAGATTCGCATATATAACCTTTGTTGAGCAGCTCCTGTACTTGACGCATAATCTCCTTCGTCTCCTCTGGATTGGTACGGTATGGCGCACGGTTGGGTAGTGATCCACCGGGAATTAAGTCAATTTGATGCTCAATCCCTCGAATAGGTGGTAATCCCGGTGGCACGTCTTGTGGGAAGATGTCAGCGAACTCCTGCAAAATGTTAGTGACAGCAGGGAGCAAAGAGGAAGGCACATCCTCGAATGAAAATAATGTCTCTTTGCACACAAAAGCATAGCAAATAGATTTGCTAGAATCTAGCTCATCAATATCAGATTTGATGGCAAGTAAACATGCACTTTTCAATTTAATTTCTGAAGCAACACTAGATGGTTTATTATTAGGCTTCATTTGTTGCTCAAATTCTTTTGCCACAATCTGATTTTCACTCTTATTTTTCTCTTGTTTTGCTTTATTAGCTCTATTAATATCATCTTTCAAAATGGAATCACGAGTCATAGGAAGCAAAGTAATATTTTTATCCTTATGAACAAGAGTATACTGATTGTTTCTACCATGGTGTACAGAATTTTTATCAAATTGCCATGGTCTACCAAGTAATAAGGAACATGCTTGCATAGGTACCACATCACAATCAACATAATTAGCATATGTAGAGATACTAAAATGCACACGAATAGTACGTGTTACCTTAACCTTGCCGCTGTTGTTGAACCATTGGATGTAGCAAGGATGTGGATGTGGTCTTGTGGTGAGAGATAGCTTCTCCACCATCTCCATGCTAGCCAAGTTGTTGCAGCTCCCTCCATTTATGATGACGCGAATAGAACGTTCATTCACAACTCCCTTTGTATGGAACAAATTATGCCTCTGATTTTGCTCAGCTTGTATAACCTGCACACTCAAAACACGTTGAGCAACTAAACATTCATACCTGTCAGCATCTTCAGCAGCCATGTATTACGTCTCATGATCAGAATCATCTCCACCGTGTTCTTCATGTGTAATAAGAGCCAAAGTCTCCTCATCATAGTCACTAGCGGACTCATACCCACCATCCTCAGTAGCAATCATCACACGCTGAGATTTGCATTCTCTTGCAAAATGTCCTCTTCCCTTACAACGATGACAAATAATATCACTTGTGTGCCTTGTTGACGCCATGGAAGAAGAAGAGCTCTGTGCAGGCCCGGCAGGTGTGCTCTTGGCATATAGTGGTGGTTGTGGCTGCTTTCTTGTATCACGGTTGGAGGTGGCACCTGAAGGAGGTGATGGTGCAGTGGAAGTAGAGGATACACGTGGTGTCCATGATGAAGGTCGACCTGCAGAAAATTTAGTTCGCGCCAATGCACATCGATCATGCACTTCACGTTCAAATTTTACAAGCAAGATGGAATAAACGTGTGATATTATTATAATCCTTATACTCTAGAATGGTCTGAATCTCTCTATTTAATCCACCCATAAAACATGCAAGAATAGCTTCATTCTCCTCAACAATACCACATCTAATCAAGCCAGTTTATAATTTCTGATAATATTCTTCTACAGAATTTTTTCCTTGTCTTAAGCGCTGCAATTTTTGAAGTAATTCACGTTGATAATATGGTGGAACCCAACGAGTATGCATAGCAGTTTTCAAAGCAGCCCAAGTAGCTGGAACATGCTATAATCTACAATGTTCAGACCACCAAACACATGCAAAGCTAGTGAAAGCACAAACAGCAGCAGGAACACGTCTCTCCCCAGGATATTGTAAACATGTAAATCGTTGTTCAGTTTCTAACTCCCAAGTAAGATATATATCAGGAACATATCTACCCCCAAATGGTGGAATATTCAATTTCAGTTTAGGGAGATGGTCATGATCTCGTACCTGAGGGGGAGCCCTAACATTGCCATTATTTGCATGTGGACGACCTGGTGGTTGTGGAGCTGGGAAGGCTTATAATATGGTAGCAAAAAGGGTCAGCAATAATCAATTCAGAGATGCAAAGTTGAATAAACGCTCAACGACGGTACTGTGCTGGTCCTAGGCTAGACCGTACTAGAGACGCGAGCCTAGAACACTAACAAAATCACGGCGCTGCATGTAAACAAGGGAGGAGCACACTCTGAATTTTCTTTCACATTTTTTTGCACTTCTTTTCCTCTTTTTTTTGCTCCGCAACAAATTTTTTTCAAAAAAGTCTACAAATTTCCTAAAAACTGCCTAGCCAGAATTTTCCAGACTTAGATTTTTTTTTGAAACTGGAACTATTTTTCTTCTGCGGATGGCTCGAAAGTTGGGGAGTCCTACTCTGTCACGACTAGGAGTATCGCGTGATCTGGAAATCGAGAACAAAGCAACAATTACTGGACTCGGACTAGGACTGGTGGCGGAGATGAATCTGGTGGAAACTCGGACTGGTGGCGGATATTTGCAGGGCGATGGAACACGGACTGGTGGCGAATCTGTGATGGAGGTGGACTCGGATTAGCGTGATGGCGGTGGATATGTGGTATATGGTAGCGGCGATGGCGATGGTGGTATATGGCAGCGATGATGACGATGGTGGTATATGGCAGCGGTGATGATGATGGTGGTATATGGCAGCGGTGATGACAATGGTGGTATATGGCAGCAGTGATGACGATGCCACGGCGGCGGCGTGACAACTTGTGAACAGAACTCGAAACTCTAAAGTACTAGACGCTAGGACCAGCAACTTGACACGACGATGCAACCGCAAATTCAACAAAGCAAATACAGAAAATATTACGAAAAGGCTCAGATTGGTTCGGATAAGATGAACTAACCCTAATTATTTTGGCTTTTTCGTGGACTATAGGTATGAAGAACAGATTCGGTCTAAACTATGAAAAACTGTAAAATCTCACCGAGCAACCTGAAAACTGATACCACTTGATAGAGGCAAAGGTGTCCCGATGTTTTGATGAGATGGTGGCTATCATTTTCTGTGGGAGTCGACCTTGACGATCCGACTACGAACGTGCGAGACGTCGCGCCTTAGCAATCGCTAAACCAACTTCCGAGGGTTATTGACCACGCGGGAGCACGATCAACCTGACCACGAGGGCCTGTTTCCTGCGAGCAAACGAAGAACAAGCAAGAAACTAAGATTACAATCTGGATATTGCGAATATAAGAGGAAAGCTTTATTAATGAAGATGGGGTTCTGTGACGCCTTGGTCTGGTCGTTGAACACAAACGAAGTACGCGAAGTTGCACTATGGCGAACTTTTAATCTAAACAAAACCCAAAGTCTAAACGGTGACCTAAGGGCTGTATATATGGAGGAAGAGGTGGAATTTCGTGGCCCTTGGGGAAGGGGTCCGAAACCAACCCTCTCTCTTGTTTCCCCACACATACGGACTCTAAAAATAGCCTATACTTATGTATTTCGAAATTACATGGGCCTGGCCCAATAATAAGGTGACGCAGCACCTAAAATAGCCTCTGGACGAAGTTTATGAAGTGCCATCTTGTATATTTCGTCCAAGGCTCCATGCACTCATTATGGTGGCTTCAAAGTCCTGAAATCATCACTTGTAACTCCGTTCTTGTTCCCCTTGCGCATGCCATCAACTCCATGCTTGTTCTTGCTCCAATGTTCATCCCTCTTATCCATGCCAGGCCCTTCATTTGTAAGCAAAACAAATGTATCCAATTCAGGCAGCATCATTCTCATGAACATTAGAATCATTACCAAGAAACGGAAGTACCTGATAATTTAATTAGCGTGCGCGAGCTCTAGTAATTGGTCCAGTATATGTAGTAGTAGGGGCTGTGGGTGTAACAATGCTATTGATGTCCTCATCACTTTCTATGCTTGTGGCCAAGATGCCAATATGATTAATGCTTATGGAGATGAACTTGCTATAGTTCCTTATGTTAAACATGAAATTGTTGGTATTGCACCCACGCATGGTAGTCCTATTATCTTTTTGAATTCTCCCGACTACACTATATCGGAGAAGTTTGTGCTTATTAAGGATTATGTTGATGGGTTGCGTTTTACTATTACACATGATGATTTTGATAGATATAAGATGCATGTGCTTGCTGCTCCTACTTGCAATTATTATGAGAGAGGAACTATATCTCCACCTCTCTTTGTTTCCAACATGATAAAATCGCAAGAAACTGTTTATACTATGCATTGGCCTTTACTATGTGTGCATGAATTGTTCTTTTATGACATGTCGATGCATAGGAAGAGAGTTAGACTTTGTTGTTGCATGATATATGTTGCTTTGTGCTCACTACTAAATGCTAAATCATTGTTAATTAGAATTGGCTTTGATATACCTTGGGATCCGGGTGGATCCATTACTTGAGCACTATATGCTTAGCTTAATGGCTTTAAAGAAAGCGCTGCCAGGGAGACAACCCAGAAGTTTTAGAGAGTCACTTATTTCTGTTGAGTGCTTTCATATATTTTTAAAACAAAAAAATAAAGAGGGGAACCTAAAACTTTTCAAAAAGGAAAGTGAAAGTGAGAAAGACAAGCATTGTTGAAGTGGGAGAGCTCCTTGAATTTGTTCATGCTCACGGAAACTTTGTGAATCTTGATTATAGAAAATTTCCAACAAAAATAATTATCCCCTCGTACAATTCCATTGTATTATAAAAATAATGTGCCAAGATTTGCCTTTAGGATGTTTACAATGCTTGTTGGTTTGTACGGTGCAGGACAGAAACTTTGGTTGTAGTGCGCGATTTTTTATTTTTTACTGGAACGTCAAACGGTTCTGAAACTTTTTGCACTATCTTTCTATACAAATTTTTTATTTTCCTAATTTTGGTAGAATTTTTGGAGTACCAGAGGTATGGTGAATGTTCAGATTATTACAGACTATTCTGTTTTAGACAGATTCTGTTTTTGATGCATAGTTTGCTTGTTTTGATGAAACTATCAATTTCTATCAGTGGATTAAGCCATGGAAAAGTTATATTATAGTAGCTAAAATGCAAAAACAAAATATGAATTGGTTTACAACAGTACTTAGAGTAGTGATTTGCTTTATTATACTAACGGATCTTACCGAGCTTTCTGTTGAGTTTTGTGTGGATGAAGTGTTCGAAGATCGAGGATGTCTCATTGTGAGGATAAGAAGGAGAGGCAAGAGCTCAAACTTGGGGATGCCCAAGGCACCCCAAGTAAATATTCAAGGAGACTCAAGCATCTAAGCTTGAGGATGCCCCGGAAGGCATCCCGTCTTTCTTCAACAAATATTGGTATGTTTTCGGATTCGTTTCGTTCATGCGATATGTGCAAATCTTGGAGCGTCTTTTGCATTTAGTTTTCACTTTTCTTTTATGCACCATGCTGGTATGGGATAGTCCTTGGTTGATTTATAGAATGCTCATTGCACTTCACTTATATCTTTTGAGTATGGCTTTATAGAATGCTTCATGTGCTTCGCTTATATCATTTGAAGTTTGGATTGCCTGTTTCTCTTCACATAGAAAACCGCCATTTATAGAATGCTCTTTTGCTTCACTTATATTAGTTAGAGTGTGGGCATATCTTTTGTAGAAAGAATTAAACTCTCTTGCTTCACTTATATCTATTTAGAGAGTTGACAGGAATTGGTCATTCACATGGTTAGTCATAAAATCCTACATAAAACTTGTAGATCACTGAATATGATATGTTTGATTCCTTGCAATAGTTTTGCAATATAAAGATGGTGATATTAGAGTCATGCTAGTGGGTAGTTGTGGATTGTATAAATACTTGTGTTGAAGTTTGTGATTCTCGTAGCATGCACGTATGGTGAACCGTTATGTGATGAAGTCGGAGCATGATTTATTTATTGATTGTCTTCCTTATGAGTGGCGGTCGGGGACGAGTGATGGTCTTTTCTTACCAATCTATCCCCCTAGGAGCATGCGCGTAGTACTTTGTTTTGATGACTAATAGATTTTTACAATAAGTATGTGAGTTCTTTATGACTAATGTTGAGTCCATGGATTATACGCACTCTCACCCTTCCATCATTGCTAGCCTCTTGATGCATCGCATTGCCCTTTCTCACCTCGAGAGTTGGTGCAAACTTCACCGGTATATCCAAACCCCGTGATACGATATGCTCTATCACACATAAACCTCCTTATATCTTCCTCAAAACAGCCACCATACCTACCTATCATGGCATTTCCATAGCCATTCCGAGATATATTGCCATGCAACTTCCATCATCATCATATACATGACTTGAGCATTTATTGTCATATTGCTTTGCATGATCGTAAGATAGCTAGCATGATGTTTTCATGGCTTGTCCGTTTTTTGATGTCATTGCTATGCTAGATCATTGCACATCCCGGTACACCACCGGAGGCATTAATATAGAGTCATATCTTTGTTCTAGACATTGAGTTGTAATATTGAGATGTAAGTAAATAAAAGTGTGATGATTATCATTATTAGAGCATTGCCCCAGTGAGGAAAGGATGATGGAGACTATGATTCCCCCACAAGTCGGGATGAGACTCCGGACTTTATGAAAAATAAAAGAGGCCAAAGAAGCCCAAATAAAAAAAAGGCCAAAGAAGCCCACCAAAAAAATAGAAAATAAAAAAATGAGAGAAAAAGAGAGCAGGGGCAATGTTACTATCCTTTTACCACACTTGTGCTTCAGAGTAGCACCATGTTCTTCATATAGAGAGTCTCTTGAGTTATCACCTTCATATACTAGTGGGAATTTTCATTATAGAACTTGGCTTGTATATTCCGATGACGGGCTTCCTCAAATGCCCGAGGTCTTCATGAGCAAGCAAGTTGGATGCACACCCACTTAGTTTCCAGCTTGAGCTTTCATACACTTATAGCTCTTAGTGCATCCGTTGCATGGCAATCCCTACTCCTCACATTGACATCGATTGATGGGCATCTCCACAGCCCGTTGATTAGCCACGTCGATGTGAGACTTTCTCCCTTTTTTGTCTTCTCCACACAACCTCCATCATCATATTCTATTCCACCCATAGTGCTATGTCCATGGCTCACGCTCATGTATTGCGTGAAAGTTGAAAAGGTCTGAGAACGTCAAAAGTATGAAACAATTACTTGGCTTGTCATCGGGGTTGTGCATTATTTGAATATTTTGTGTGGTGAAGATGGAGCATAGCCAGACTATATGATTTTGTAGGGATAACTTTCTTTGGCCATGTTATTTTGAAAATACATGACTGCTTTATTAGTATGCTTGAAGTATTATTGTCTTAATGTCAAATGATAGACTATTGCTTTGAATCACTCGTGTCTTAATATTTATGCCATGATTAGATTACATGATCAAGATTATGCTAGGTAGCATTCCACATCAAAAATTATCTTTTTTATCATTTACCTACTCAAGGACGAGCAGGAATTAAGCTCGCGGATGCTGATATGTCTCTGTCGTATCTATAATTTTTTATTGTTCCATGCCAATATTCTACAACTTTCATATACTTTTGGCAACTTTTTATATTATTTTCTATACCTACTAATAAAAGAAATAGATATTCTTAGTCCTTCATGCTATTTTATAGAAAACCCCCCTGATGTTTCTGACATTAAACCCGCAGTACATATTAAATGTTTTTTAAAATACTCATATCTTCTAAACCGTAACTTCAAATTTAACATATTATATATGAAATTTGATTAGAAAAATATATAGAATCTGAATATGATGTTATTTTATCTGTTAACCATTTAAAAAAATACTATCTAGGATGCAATCTTAACCAATAGTGCATTATCCTTCTTTCTTTTATATCGGCACTGATCCGAATTGCGGATGAACATCTCAGCAAAATCAGAATTGTAGATGAAATTGAAGATCACTTGCCCGTTTCTTTCTACGTATTAAATCTACATGCAAGCCGTGTTTAAATAGAAGACATGTGGAATCTTGTATTTGCGCTTTTGTAGGCAAGACCATCTTTGTTTGGGCCGTAGCTACAAAAGTTCTCAGATTGTAGATCATTTTTTGTAAATTAAGAGCGTGTGGTATTCTTTTCTCCCGTTGCAACGCACGGGCCCTTTTGCTAGTTGGGACTAACATATTGATCCAGTGCCCAGTGCCAGTTCATGTTTGTTGCATGTTTTATGTTTCGCAGAAACCCCATATCAAACTGAGTCCAAACGGGATAAAAACGGACGGAGAATATTTTTGGAATATTTGTGAAAATATGGGAAGAAGAATCAATGCGAGATGGTGCCCGAGGGGGCCACAAGGCAGGGGGCGCGCCTGCCCCCTGGGTGCACCCCTGACCCTAGTGGGCACCCCGTAAGGCGGTTGCTGCTCTTCTTTGGCCGCAAGAAAGCTAATTTTTGGAAAAAAAATCTTGGCGAAGGTTTCAATCCAATCGGAGTTACGAATCTCCGAATATATAAGAAACGGTGAAAGGGCAGAAGCCGAGAGCACAGAAACAGAGAGAGACAGAGAGATAGATCCAATCTCGGAGGGGCTCTCGCCCCTCCCATGCCATGGAGATCAAGGACCAGAGGGGAAACCCTTCTCCCATCTAGGGAGAAAGTCAAGGAAGAACAACAAGAAGAAGGGGGGCCCTCTCCCCCTCGCTTCCGGTGGCGCCGGAACACCGCCGGGGGCCATCATCATCACCGCAATCTTCACCAACAACTTCACCGCCATCATCACCAACTCTTCCCCCCTCTATGCAGCGGTGTAACCCCTCTTTTACCCGCTGTAATCTCTACTTAAACATGGTGCTCAACGCCATATATTATTTCCCAATGATGTATGGCTATCCTATGATGTTTGAGTAGATTTGTTTTGTCCTATGGGTTAATTGATGATCGTGATTGGTTTGAGTTGCATGTTTTATTATTGGTGTTGTCCTATGGTGCTCTCTGTGTCGTGCAAGCGTGAGGGATTCCCGCTGTAGGGTTTGCAATATGTTCATGATTTGCTTATGGTGGGTGACATGAGTGACGGAAGCATATACCCGAGTATGTAGGTTGTTTGCGTATGGGAATAAAGAGGACTTGATACTTTAATGCTATGGTTGGGTTTTACCTTAATGATCTTTAGTAGTTGCGGATGCTTGCTAGAGCTCCAATCATAAGTGCATATGATCCAAGTAGAGAAAATATGTTAGCTTATGCCTCTCCCTCAAATAAAATTGCAATAGTGATTACCAGTCTAGTTATCGATTGCCTAGGGACAAATAACTTTCTCGTGACAAAAAGCTCTCTACTAAAACTAATTTGGTTGTGTCTTTATCTAAACAGCCCCTACTTTTTATTTACGTGCTCTTTATTATCTCGCAAACCTATCCGAAAACACCTAGAAAGTACTTCTAGTTTTATACTTGTTCTAGGTAAAGCGAACGTCAAGCGTGCGTAGAGTTGTATCGGTGGTCGATAGAACTTGAGGGAATATTTGTTCTACCTTTAGCTCCTCGTTGGGTTCGACACTCTTACTTATCGAAAGAGGCTACAATTGATCCCCTATACTTGTGGGTTATCAAAGCTACATGCACCGGACGTCCGACACATTCACTTACAGACAACCACAAAGCCAATAGCCGACGAACGCTACAGTGGCCGGACGTCCGACAAGTTCCAGCAATCGGACGTCCGGTCTTCACCAAAAATCCTGTACCACATGTCCGGAAGCAAAATGACGGAAGTCCGACACACACTGGACTCTGGACCCTCCCAAGCCACTAGACGTCCGGCAAACACCGGAAATCCCGTACCACCTGATCGAAGAAGAAATGGCGGAAGTCCGATGCCCAACCGGATGTTCGATCACTCGTGAACGACCGGACGCCCGGTACTCCCTGTGCGCATCCCAACGGTTTTCAGCCCATGTACCCCTTTTTCATCCCTAGACTATAAGTACCCTTCTGCTACCTCCATCCTAGGGCTGGCAAAGACATCGAGAAATAAGGATTCCGGTCATCCTCCAGCCTCCTCAGTGATTTGGGCTTCCTAGCCATTGGATCGAAGCGCTTGATGCGATCTGAGCCGTCGGATCGAGCCCTGGAGTGACCTCGTCCGTCGGATAACAAATAGTTACTGCTGCAATGAACAGTTTCACCTCGACTGTGCCACGGCGCGTAAATAGCCTGCCCCGTCGGGGGCATTTTCGTCATTTCACTTGCACGGGATATAAAAGGGCCAGCCCGCGTGGAGATGTCCTAGCCGGCTCCCCTCCCCCTCCCGCGCGCCTCCTCTCCCTCTCTCACGTTCCCCTCCCCTCCCCTCGCCTACCCTCCCGCACGCCTCCTCTCCTCCCACCCACATCGCCGCCGCCGCCACCCGCCTCCCCGCACCGTCGGTGGCCAGATCCACCGCAGCAAAGCCCCCCCTCCCCAAAAGCGGAGGGAGGACGAGGAGCACCACGGCGGCGGCAGCGGGGAGGAGCAGCAGCAAGGCAAGGCGGCGACAAGTGGGCGCCCGCCCTCCCCGTCCACGAGCTGGTCCCCGGGCACGGCGGCGGCTCCCGAGCCCTCTTGCTCCGACCCCGCGGAGTGCTCGAGTCTGGAGGGGCAGCAGACGGTGGTGGGCGCTTGCGCCGCCGCCATCTCCTTCGTCCTGCCCGCCCGACCTCGACGCCACTTCCCGGCTGCCGCTGCCGTCCAGCCACCGCCGCCACTGCGCCTCACCCTCTCCCTATCGCTGCAGGCCCCACCTTCTTCCAATCCCCTCACCCTTCTCTCTCCGTGGCTGGATTCAAGCCTCATGGGATCGATTCTTGTGTTTGTATTTGTTGGATTGCTTGCTTATGTCTAATGGAGAGAGTATATGTCTGCCGTATACCTAGAACTCTTATGTTTGGTTAATTATTTTGATTTAGTTCCTTAGGTTAATATAATTTTATTGTGGTTTTTTTACAGATGTTTCATTTTACCTAGGGATAAAAAGTGCAATATAAAGGTTCATTAAACAAACTGAACTTATATATGATCATTTAGGTGTTGAATTTGTCTATCTGAATTTTATTGGTACTGAAATTATCTCATATAAAGTAAGTGGTTCAATTCCCCTCGAGTGGATAAACATATAGTGGAAGAAGGGCTTCTATGTCATACCCATGCCTTCATATTTAGTTCCATGCTAAAGGATCACTAAATCTCGGCTCCTACATTGTTTTTCTTATCAAACTAGAGGGCTTCATAAATATTGTATATATGTCTTACCAAGACATTTTCTAAGTAACATAGTGAGTTCAAATTGATTTTCTGTAACCTTTGATAGAAGGATCCACACTTGTTTTGTTTTCTCAGATATATTTGTGCTACCAAGATTGCATTATATTTTTCCGAGTCCAGAGTGGACCTTGCTCATGATCGCAGTGAGTGTTATGTTTACTTGATAATCCTTAATTTTCCAATTCACGACTTTGTGTACTTCTGTTATACACACTTCCAAAAAGAAATATCAGATTTTGTTCTTTCTTCTTCTAAAATTAAATATGCTTGAATTTCCTTTTGTCGATTTCTAAACTCACCTTCCGATAGTTTCCATACATGCATATACCCTTTTTGGTCATTATAGAAATATATTGTTTTAACGATGCCTGTTAGCTACATATGTCAGAATGTAATTAATTAATTTTACTTCTCGCGAAGTATATTTCTTTTGTTTCAATAAAAATTATGCACAACTTGATATTTAAAGGTGCATTTGTCTAATTTTCTTTATTTCAAAACTGCATATGCAGGAGAGGCTCACACTAAGGGAGGGCTAAATTGTGAGATATCCTTGTTTGGTCCTTTCCATATACCTACAAGGCATGAATCAAGATGGCATGGTTTATCATTGAACTGAATGCTTCCATGGAACTTTGGTTTCGTGTGATAACATGAATATATACTTTTATGGTTTGGCTAGATGGTCCTTCTAGATTTTGTCTCGATTGTGTACAAGTAGTCGGGTTATAATTACCAAAACTTACTATTTTCGACCGTGGCGGTTACTACCTTAAACAACACTTATTTTCTTTTTAGTACTACAGCTTGTTGTCCACCGCCGCCACGTCTGGCCTGCCTAGCGTGTCACATCTCGCCACTTCTCCTCCACGGTGTTTAACATAGGTAGCACGTGGGTTGTGCCTATGTGAGCCATGACGGTGCTGCCCGCACCCCTGCCTCATTCGTGAGCATCACCAAGCACTAGGAGTCTAGGACTGACATGTAACTGGAGTATTGAGTATTGAGTTTGAATACACCACGTCGATTAACCTCTGTCCAAGGTGAACATGAGAATGATACTCTAGATATGGTCCCACTTATTCTGGTTCACAAAATGCAGTAGGTAAGGAATTCATTTATATTTTCCATTACATTTGGTCATAAGATTTTACTTTGCTTTGCTAGGAGAGTTTCACTTCATGTAGCGGCGTGGATGTCCAGGGAAGTGGTTCCTCGCCGGCTGGATGGCGTTCAGGCGCAACCCCGGTGCCCACTGATTACTGGCTCGGCTACAACCTCCCTAGGTGATCTCCAACTTCCTCCTGCTCCTCAATTTCTATTTGGGGAATTCTTCAATTGATAAATTGAAATGATGCTGGTTAGGTAATTAGTTCACTAAAAGGAGTGTCATACCTCATCTCTTCATGCAAATATAGTACATCAAATTGTTTACCTGAACAAAATGCATGCATTTGATCCTTGGGGAGAAGCTAATCTGAATTGCATATTAGTTATGTGAGAAGTGCCCTCTCTCCCTCTCTCATGGTTTGTTTCTTCCTCCTCTGTGTGTTTTCTTAAATAGGGGGAGGGGTGTCGATATGCCAAGGTGAAGAAAGTCGGATCCGGATGCAAGGGGCAGACAGACAATAAGGTGTGTGTCGACTACACAACCGCAGATACAACCGCCAACCTTTTCTGCTTTTAGTGAGATATTTTTGTGATGTTTCCTCTAGACACAAACCATAATTGTTTCAATATAACTACCATTTTTTATTTCTTGGGAGTGTATTTCAAAGTGCAAGGGGGATTTAATTTGATAGTCCATGTCGTGATTTGCCATGTTTTTTAACTATTTTGACCATATTAACCATTGAGTGGTTGTCAGATTAATCATACCTTGTTGTCATGTGTTTTTTCGTATGACCTTGCCATGTTTATAAACCCGTAGTTGCCGCGAATATACTTTGCTATTCGCAACAAGGGGTGGTTGCCATTTTTTTATAAATACATGGTTGTTGTGTTTAATAAAGCGAGTTGTCGTGTTTTAAGTGGGGTGTAGTCGGATATACAACACCTGGTTGTCGTGTTTTAATGATGTATAAGCAGGTGTAGTTGTAGTGCATTGCTTGGTTTGTCAGCTGATTTGCTACCATTATGATTCCCGGTCGTTGAAGAAGCCGGTGGTTCCACTCATAAGTAATCGAAAACAAGTGGATGCTCCTTTGCCATCTCCTGTGCACAAAATTTGTGAACTCATTGTGATTCGTAAATACATGGTAGCTTGCAAATGTAATATTATGTGGTTATTTTATCGATGTAGCTTACCAATCATGTTATTTGTTGTTACCAATATGTACCTGATTTTGGCCATTGTCGTTTAGTATAGTTTTTGGTCTCATTAACAACACACGTTGGTGTCAAGACGAGCGACATGGCCTGTTATGATCAACAACTTCTGAGTCATAGGATTTGATGCATTATTCTGTGTGAAAAGGGGCAATGAATGCGTGAATTAAGTTTTTTTGGTTTGAAGCAACTAGCAATTTCTATGTATAACTATACTAATAGATGAGAGCATGTGTGCATATGTGGTTTTCAAGGAGAATTATGTGACCATGGCGTTCGTGCTCGTCGGCGGGACGGTGCAAGGCGCAACTCCGACGCGGTCGCGTGGTGGATGTGTGGTGTAGGAAGCGGTTCCTTGCCGGTTGGACGGCGTTCACGCGCAACCCCGGCGTGCACTGAGTACTGCCTCGGCTACAACCTCCCTCGGTGAGCTCCATCTTCCTCCTGCTCCTCTGCTTTAGCTCTTGTATGGGACATGGCCATCGAGAAATAAGGATGCGGTGAGCCTCCGGCCTCCTCAACGATTTGGGCTTCGGCTGTTGGATCAAGCGCTTGATGCAATCGAGCCGTCGGATCGAGCCTCGAACGACCTCGTCCGTCGGATAAAAAATAGTTATTCTGGAATGAACAGTTTCACCTCGACCGTGCCACCGCCAGAATAGCCTGCCCGCCGGGGCATTCTCGCCATTTCGCTTTATGTCGTGGTGGCGTTCATGCTAGGGCGATGATGATTAATCGTGGCTGGAATAAGTGTGCCTTTGAGCAATCAAGGCACTGTGGGTATCAAGTTGGATCCTCCTGTTGTCTCTAGAATCCTTTTGATCTGTGATACCTATTGATCTGTCCTTGGATGGTCATTCTTGTTGAGTGATAACCAGGGCAGCTCCATTGTGTAAACAGATTGATCTAGTGATAAGAGATGATGGGGATAGGTTATATGATCGAGAAAAGGCGAATCTGAGCCCACTATGCAATAAAACTGCAGCTACCTCCCCTAATGTGTGTCATATTGAAGGCAAAAGAGAACTTTTAATGTCTTGCTACTTTAAAATTCCAAAAAGGTGCATTCTTCCTTTCTTTGATTCTTGATTCTTCATCTTAAGGTGACCCCATTTATATAGTGGTTCTATCCTTCGATTTGAACCGGGAGAGGGCCACTGATTCTTGATCTTAAGGTGACCCCATTTTCTATGCCTCATGCTCATGCTGCTCTATGTTCCTTTTAAAGATTCTTGCTTGCATTTTGGGTTGGTTTTCGCTCTATGTTCCCTTTTAGCATTTCTTTCCATTGTTGCTGCATTCCTTTTTGTATATTACATGTTCTTTTTGTATCTCATTACTGCATGTAACATAACTAAATAATACATTGAGATGAAAGGTTATATCGATATCATTGAGAGGAGCAGCCAACATCCCTACCTCCCTCTTCAACTCCCACCCAACACAATTGTGGTGAGCTCCCCTCTCATTACAGTTAACTGCAGCTCATCCATGGTTTTGTTTTGGACCGTCTAAATTCTGGTTAACTGCAGCTCATCCATGGTTGTACCTTTTCCTCTTTTTCCCTTGCAGGTTGGTCCGTCTCACAGTGCTCGTTATTACGGCCAGTTTGTCGTGCTCTATCTTCGACCACCTCTTTGCAGGTTGTCCCCTTCTCCCCTCTCTTCTATGCTTTCCGTGCCTAGGCTTACATTTCTTCTTGTATGAAGCGGTACATTAGATTTTGTTTGGACAATGGATGTATCTGCTTTTGTTCTCTTATTGGTAGAATCCTAGCATCTAAAAATATTATCCCCTGCCTTTATTTTTGTGCTTGCTTGGCATTTGGAATTGGGCATTTTGGTCACTTCTATAGATCCTGGTAGGACCTAGCATTTTGGTCACTTCTATAGATCCTGGTTGTGCTCAAATTTACACGGGGTGGCTGTCTCTCTTCTATACTTCTATAGATCAGGTTTCTCCACTTATGTTTAGCCTTTGTTAGGTATACCTCTTTGCTGTCTCGATGTGCGCATGTGTTACCTTCTAATATTCATGCCTCATTGCATTATAATATTTTCCTTGCTTGTACTCGTGTTCCAAATTTGTTATTTCAATGCATCTTATTCATGGATGCATGCTTTACATGCTCTTCTAGCATATGTTTGTTCTTGTGTTGCTTTCTCTTATCTCGACCGCCTCTTGAGTGCGTGAAAATGCCTCAATTAATTAGTTTGTCGCCCGTTAGTCGCCATGGTCGATGATGCTTCGTGGTTTGCACTTCACATTGAGGTATTGGCTCGGTTACTAGCATAGGTTTTCCTATTGTGCCGCTTTTACGCAATTTCATTATTGATTTGATAGGAAAACTGGTGTTTATCTACATGAGGGACCTGGTTGTATTGCCTACTACATGCATGGTTAACTGGGCACCAAAAAACCTAGATTGTGCATCTCTGTTTGTTCATGTGGTGATTATCCTATTGTTTTCGGCATCAGTGAGTTATCTCTTCCTGTGTTTTTGCGTGAAGTCTTAGCCAACACCTATGGGAAGGTAAAAATAATTTCATCTCCCTTTGTCTTCTTGCACCATGGTTACATTCTGTGTAATTATTTTGCATTGTTTCAGTTTGTTGTATTACGATGCCTATTTTGCGATCACACAATCCAAATGTAATAGTAGGGAGAAAGATGATGATGTTGTGCTTTATATCACAATTCAAATTCTAGAGTCGCACTTTTTGTTGATTAATCATTACGACCAAGTAATGATTATTCCTCTTTGTTTTATTGTATTGTTAGCCAATTAAAAAATTGTAGGTGTATATTTTACGTATGGTATATATTATGCGAGTTATTTCTAACGCATCTTGATTTTATTTTAGAATCATCTAACTCAAGCTCATGCCTTTGATCTTTGTTAACTAAAGCTTCTGTTATATTGGATATCAAATTATCTACACTTGAACTTAAGATGTGATGTATCATACTAGATTTTCACTCCTTTAAAAAATCTTAGTTAGCATTCAGATTTTTTTTTAGAATAGATGCTCCTATATTTTTGTCGGTAGCTTGATGTACTTTTTTTGTTTAAATGTTTCTTCCTGGTAGGATCGATTGTAAGCAGTGGATGAATGCATACCTTTTCAAGCTTAAGCATTTGATGTTTGGTGATGTGGTATTTTCTCTTTAAAGACGCGTTCCTACTACTTTCTTTTTGATAAATAGACAAGTTGGATCCAGTGTATGTCCATGTGTGTGCCTTGGTTCAAGACGCAATGAAATCTGGGAAAGTGGCCTCTGTTTAACATTGTCATGAAAGATACATTCACATGTCTTGAACTTTCTATCTTGGTTCTATTTGTATTGTTAGTTTCAAAAGATATATTCACTTCTTTGCGACTTTTATCTCTATAACATGTCTACTCTTCGTTTAGATATATTTTTTATTCCAGCTGTGTTGTTGTGAGGGAGCAGGCTTCTTATGGGGAATGGTGATGATTTCTTGAGCTTTCATTTTGTTCTCCTTTCTATCCCAAACATAGTTTTTGTAGAGTCGATGTATGTGCCAGTTTGCCCGGATAATCCATGTAGCGGTTAGTTTGTTTTTATTCATATAATTACCGGACTCCTATAAAAAACACGGAGATGTACTGCGCTATATGTTCTCTGATCCGTTGAGCCCAAACATGTACAAGTGGATCTGATCGTTAGATTTTAATTATATTTTGGACGTTGTCATAGCTAGCAATATATAGTGCAGTTTACATTCTTTGTCCTCTTGTGGCCACTAACTAAATCTTTTGTGTTTTCTTCTTTTGCTCAGGGCCCTATGCTCCTATAGCTTGAATTAGGGTGGTGCCAGTGATTCACAAGGTAATTTCACCTCCTTTGAAAATAAAGTGTCTTGCTTCACTTTTGGCCACTTTGATTCTAATGCACATATGTGCATTCCTTTTTTATCATTTATGTGAATTGTGTACTTCTACAATGACAAATCGGTATATCTTAGCTGTATGTTGTTGAGTCATTTAAAATGGATGCAGAACCCTACATTATAAGTTGATCATGCTGATTTATAATACCTCTGATCCATAATAGGTGTCGCAGTTTTGAACATTTTGGATCGGAGGGAGTAGTTTTGTTGCCTACTATTGGTGTAAAGCTCTTGCTCTAGGCTCACACGATCTAATTATTGTTCTCTATAGAACACCACCTTTTAGTTTTTATAATCCCTCAATTTTCTCTGTAAATATGTTGCCCCAATATGCCTAATTTTATATTCAAAGGTAGCATTGATGCACTTGCCTCCTTCAAAAGGCCATATGTGTTGCTTTGTGCTACTTCTCTTTCATATCCAGTTATTTAGAAATAGCTATGGTAACTTTTTCTATTGCATTCATTTAGCTGCATTTTAGATTCAATCTGTTTTCTTAACTACTTATTATAGTGTCACATGAACCTTTCTTTTACTGGCCTACATGAATAGTGCGAACACTGGTTCTTTATAAAGGCTTTATAAAGATGTAGGTACTCTTCAAAGCAATTAGAAAGAAATAAAGCCTCAATCAACGTAGTTCAGAGGATAGAGCCCATGGTGGCTACCATTGATGTCCGAATTGTGAAGTACAATCTTACGCACTTTACTCTCTGAGCACAGTGTTACTAATTTGTGTTCAATCTCAAGATTCCATTTATCTGAATTTTGTATAGTTTGCATAGTGCTTAGGTTCATTAGCTAATTATATTGTTTTTGTAGATCTTCCATATTATCATTAGCAAGGTGAAGTCACTCAAGTATTGGCCACTACTATCTGCATTAGCTTCGCCGTAAAATAACCTTTTCACTTGGAAGGAGGAAGTAGGAGTTCTCGTAATGGTTAACTACAAGCTACGTAGATGTTCTTTGATTAACAAAGACAAATGTCCTACTATTATCGATGTTTCCAGAGCTTCGTTCTCAATTTGTCTCGTTATCTCATTATGTTTATGAGTAGCTCCAAAATCGACACTTATGCTTGCCAAGATGAACCGCTTGGCTATATTTTATAGAACTTATGTCTTGACGCTTTGTCTTGAACTTGATGCAGTCCAATTCAAGTCATTGTCTGAGCAAGCACTATGTCTTGCTTTTGGTACACTTTGTGCCTTTATGCTTTGTAGTAAAGTTCAAGGCCATTGTCTTGGGAACAACTATACCATGCTTCGGTATATCATTAATTTGTATGCTCTATGCTAAACTCAGTTATCTAGGCAACAACTATATTACTTACTGCTTTGTGATCCGTATAAAATAAATTTAGCTTGAGTGATTGCTCTGATTTCCTTTGGATGCACAAAATGCTTTGTTATATTTGAGTTTTATACGTTGGGTCATTGTGCTGAGCCAGGCACCGGTGCGCCAAGGCGCACTTCCGATCTAGTAATAGAGAATTGATAGAGCTTTGCTCATATTCATTATTCCTCTTGGAGGTCAAGACATCCATGTGAGAAGATCCCCTAGTGGATGCAAGAGCCTCCTATAAGGGAAGATCCATCTAGGGATGCAAGACCCCTATATGGGAAGATCCTCCATGGATGCTAGATCTCATCTCCTTTGGATTTGAGAAGAACCTTTACCTTTGTGCTTCCCCCTTTTGACTTGTTCTTGCATATTTGTGGATCTCATGTATGCTATCTTAGTGATGTGTGATTTGGATTTGTCTGAGTCTTTCTCTCTCTTGTGTTCTTGAGTGTTCATCCTTTCTCCACCTTCAAGTGCGAAAAGATCTCAAATCTAGGGTTTTGCCCTACATCACCGTGCCTCCCTAGCCCCTCCTCTCCTCTCCCCCTTCCTTCCCCGCAGGTCACTGACCTCCTACTCATGTCGGGTCCCTCTCCTCTTCCTTCCCCGTAGGTCGTTGAGCAAGAAATCGAGCTGGGCAAACTTGACGGCCGGCCGGATCGATGCCGAGTTGTCCGATTCCGACGCAGGGATCACAACAAGGAGGAGGAAGTCGGAGGAAGGAGAGGTGGCAGGCAGGGGCGGCGGCTACGGTGTCGTCGGTGGAAGGAGCGGCAATGGAAGCTCCGCCGACCATGGCGAGGACAGCAAGATCGGCGGTGAGCTTCACGGGGTCGGTTGCGGGGTCAAAGGAGCTGGCCATGGCGACGTGGTGGTTGGCGGGAGAGCGGAGGCAGCGTTCCGGTTGCGCGCGGGTAGAAGAAGGTAGCGATTGGGTTTCATGATGCAACCACTCTTTTGTGGCAGCCGCCCGACTACTCTATAGGCCCTGTTTGGTTCAGCTTTTATCAACGGATTCCGCTGCCGCGCAGCAGAATCTGAACCAAAGGGCAAACCCAAAGAAAATCCGATTCCGTAAATCCACGCCAAAATCAAAACAAAAGCTAAGTTTCAGACGTGCTTTCCAAAATCTGATTCCAAGGGCCAAAATCTGAAAAAGTTGTATCGGTGGTTTGCCAAATGACCTATATCTTTTCACATCAGATTTTCCACAGCTATTTTTCCACAACAGATTTTTCATAGCTGCTTTTAGAAATCCACAGCCGAACCAAACAGGGCCTATATTCGCTGCACTGAGGATTTTAAAAAAAAATTAGAATTCGGTAGCCTTTCGTGCTTAAAAACAATTTGTGTGTGAAAATAATAGGGCTGGGAGATGCGGTAAATATCTTTTGGCACGAGTCCGCGTGCCGTGTAAGTTGGTGGAAAGACAACAAAACAAGAAATCCAATCGTCAAGAAGAACGAGAAAAGAAAATACACAAAAGATAGACTACGATTGCCGGCATCGAGCTCGACGAGGCGTCGGAGGTTGCGACAAAGATGAGGAAGAAGCTGGGCACCCGGTTCCCCGCGGTTCGTTCTCTCCCTCTCCTCCATGGCCCCTCTCTACTCTGGCTTGCCCGTGATCCGATCTGTCCGTGCTCTCGGTGGATCTCGGTCCTCGCATGGTGGATCTCGCCGTTGACTGGCGCTTTGTTTGTCTTCTTGTGGTGCGTTTCGTAGCCGAGGCGCCGCCCGGGTGGAGACGCGGAACGGGCTGATGTTCTTCTCGGGCAAGCGCTCGTGGGCCGGGCGAGGAATCTAATCGTCATTTTGCTTTGTCTCGCTAGTGAATTGATTTTATCCCCTTGTGTTGAGTTCGTTTGTGGTGGATGGATGGATGGAGTGAGGTGGACTCGGTAGTCTACTGCGGTTGGTTTGTGTGAGTGGAAAGATTCTTGATCACTCACTCGTAGCTGACGCTAACTTGTGATGATCTGGCAAGTGCAAGATGGCGTCAAAGAAGCAAACCTATTGCGATGTTCCTTCGTTGTAACTCGGTTGCTCGTTGTACAAGATGAGTAAATCGAGCTTGAATTGTGATTTAATACTGTACTGTTGCTGCCCAAGTTGTTGGTAGCATGGGCGATCGCTTGCAAGATTCCTCAAGATGCAAACACGTGTGGTAAGTGATAGAAAGAAAGGCTGAGACAGGCTCAGCAGTGTAGTAGTATAAAACTTGGCACATGCAACCTATAAATCTTGAGCCTTAATGTTTTCAGGACATTCGGAACATTTTCACTGTTTTATTGTCACCAGCCTGACATCATTCAAGTTTTGAAATTGCACGAGACCTTTCCGCTTTGCCCTGTAGGAGTTCCTTTAGCGTGATAGTCATTTTAGTAATACTTCTCGTAACATGACTTGTGTTTCCTTGTTGAGAGAACTAGCATGACATCGTGCACACATTTTTTGGGTGTGTACTGATGGCTGGAAGTTTTTGTTTATGTCTGTTACTGAAACCTAGCTTTCCTTTGTTATTTTTGCTTAGCATTATCTTATGTTGGCTAGTGTGGCTCTTCTGCTCTGTGTTATGTTGTATTCTGTAGGACTATATATTTCAGCTGTTTGTCCAGTCACTAATTTTATGTTGTTGTGTTAGGCACGGATCAAAAAGATAATGCAAGCAGATGAGGATGTCGGCAAAATTGCGCTGGCTGTGCCTGTTTTAGTTTGTAAGTTCTGCAAGAATCTTCGTGTGTCTTGTATCTGTTTTAAAATCTCTATGTTTGGCCCATATCTTCTGTTGCTTTTAAAGATATTGCGGCATCACTGTTTTTTGCTGTGTGCATTGTAACACTAGATAATTCCATGATGAAGCATATAAAGTGAGTATCTGGCATTCTGAATTTATTGTTTGCATGCAGCGAGAGCCCTTGAATTGTTTCTGCAAGATTTGATTGACCGCTCATACAAAATTACTCTTCAAAGTGGTGCAAAGACATTGAATTCCTTCCACCTGTGAGTTCTATTCTGTGTCCATGGCTGTTTAATCTTACTATGACTTCGTGCTGTATGTATTGTATCACTCCATGTTTTTCTAGACATATGGATAGCTTTGAGCCGTCGGTGATTTACACATTGTACTTAGATGAAAGTTAGTAATATGGTGGTTTTCTCCAATGTATTTCCATATATTATAAGGACCCATTCGGATGTCCTCAAAATCTACCAAATTCTCAACTGCCGACTCCCTCTGATTCCAGTTCCGCAGGCGAAGTGTGAACTTTGGCACCATGTACAGCCGAATGGTCTTCATGGGTTGGTAGCCAATTTTGTTAGGACTTGGCTCGTTAAAAGGGAAAGGAAGGCCAGGGCTTGGCCCGTTAGGTGGGGAAGGACGTCGTCTCTAGCACGACCAACAGGGAAAGAAAGACCTCGTTGCACCGCCCATCCCTCGAGGCCGCCCACTGGCGCACCGTTGTCGAACAGCGCCAGAAGGGCCGCGTTACTGCCGTCCTCTGCGGCTGCGAGCCTTCTCTCCTTTGGTGGATCTAGCCGGTGGCGGCTGTAATAACGGTGAGTAGGGCGAGGTAGCCCCGTCTGCGATTGTGGATGGTGAATCCTGCGCCGCCACCATTGTTGTGGGGATGCGAGGCCTAGTCGTGGCCGGCGATTTGGCTGATGGGAGGGAGAAATAAGAGCTATGAGGGAGAGAGAGACAAGAGAGACAGGGTGGAGACTCGCTCTGGTTCGGTTTCGCTCACGGGTGAGGAGAGAAATCGAATCGTTTTTCCTATTGGTGGCATGGCCTTGTAATTTTGAGGAACTCCGTGAGCCACAGTTTCGGGAGGTGAAAGCGGAGCTGGCTTCGTGAAGCTGGGACGTTCGGTCTGGCTCCGTGTTCGGAGTTGGCGGAGTGTGGAGCTGGAGGCCATCCAAACAGGCCCTAGGTCTACTTAGCTTGTGGAAACTGTCCAGTTGCTGCTTTGAAGTTTTTCTAGTCTCTTACATATTACGCCACTAAATACCATTAAATTAAAGTATCTCACAAGCCTAACATGTGTGGTCTAATGTTGCTTGGACTTTTGGAGCTTAAATAAACTCTGTAACCTCTTGAAATGCCATCCCTTTGTATGGACGACTCTTAGCATGTGCAGTTTGATGTTCTTGGCAAAAGTTTCTGTTTCGTATTTTCATTATTAACTTGACTATTATGATTTAAAACAGGGTATTTTTTGTTTTCATTCTTTAAGAGGTTTCATTACTCAAACTGGGGAAGGAAATCAACACCATACATTAATTAGAACACGTAGCCAAGTATATTTTTTGCCTCTTGGGTCAGATAGCAAACAACAGCTGTGCATCCGTCTCAGTTTCATCTTGAATAACGACGCCTGAGCAATCCCTATTCCCACACCCTCCATGGAAGCAACATCTGTAGTTCCCTTCATCATCCGTAATTCTTTCATGGCTGCTGCTGTCAAACTCCGCACCTTGTTTGGCTTCAACAGCTCTCCGGACTCTAATGTGACAGCGAGTCTGGTGACTAGATGAATTAGCTGAGTTCTGCTGGTTGTCATCTCGTAGTGTATTCCTGTTCTCCCACCATAGCCACCAAAACACAATTACTAGCAATTAGTGCTCCCCCGGAAGGCTCCAAAGAGGAACCAGAATATGGAAAGCCAATGAGTACAAGAAAAACATTGGGAAATTGTTGCCAAGGCTCAAGATGTATCAGCAGGTCAGTTTCGGACTGGTTCATCTTGGTAACCAATTGGAAACTGGTTTATGTTTTTCAGTGGAAAACTACTCTGGTATGATTTCCAGTAATGAACTATAGGAGATTTGCGAAGATGGTCTGCCTTCCGAATGGAACTTGAGTGGAAGCTGAGATGTGCCTGCTCATATGCAGCACATGTGTTTGTCTGACTTATCATGATTTATAACTTTCATCTGTAGTTCGAGCTACTAATTTGATTATAATCTAAGATTAATGATGAAGACTTATCTTCTTTTGATACCTTTGGTAATTGTGGTCATCAATGGTGTTTTCTTTTGTCAAAAATTTAGTTACACAAGTCAACCACAGCCACTTATGCGATGTTTAAACTGTGTGCCTTTGCCTTTAGTGACTAATGGTTTATATGTTTCTTATGAGATGCTCAGAAAGCAATGTGTGAAGAGGTACAGCTCTTTTGACTTCCTAACTGAGATTGTCAACAAGGTGCCGGATCTTGGTGGCGGTGAATCTTGTGGAGATGAAAGAGGATTACCCAGAAGAAGGTAAATTGACTTGGCATAGTCAAATTCTCATGAATCATTGCTATAAGTAACGAGCATGTTATTAATGGTTGGAATTCACTTTCTAGGAAATTTTCAAATGGAAGCGACCCAGAGAATGAGGAGCCCCGATCTAGCAAAATGGTACAATTCCATCACATGTCAGCAGAGTTAAATTTTCTTAGCAGATAAGTTGATAACATGATTGGCTTTGCAGCCCATAAGAAGCTTGAACACTAGTCCCAGAGGACGAGGCAGAGGTCGAGGAAGAGGGCGAGGGCGGCCTCCAACCAAGAGAAAGGAAATTGGTTATGTACAGTTTGAGGATGAGAGCAGCATGTTTGCTGAACAAAGTGAACCCTTGCCAGGAGATGAGATAGTTCCAGAGACCAACCGTGGCAATGAGAGTATTCCCCAAAGCTCACATCCTCTAGTGGAGGCTCCATCAGCCGCGACGCCAGCTGTGATTTCAAAGGTTGAAAAAGCTAGCACCAACCATCAGCCAGATTTGCCTATGCCAGATGCCATTGGAGGCATTGGTATTGGACCATCCAGTTTTGGACATCTGACGGTGCAGGTTGATGAGGAAGAGGACTACGATAATGAGGATTAGGCATAGTCATCCTCTCATTCATCATATGCTCTAACAGGACAGTTCTCCTGGTGTTGTACATTGTAAATATTGTTTCAAGTAGTTACCGCAGCTATGATGTGTAACCTATTTCTTTTTCCCAATAATCGGTTTCGAGTTGCCTCGCATTGTTGACTTAACTGACTAGGATGTGCTAAATTTAACCCTGTATTTGACGGTTGAAGCAGTGATATTCTGTCGTCCTGTTACATTGTACATGTTGTAACCAGCAGTAATTATTTCTAGTATATCATGTCGTGACCATCATGCCACGAAATCACGTCATTCAGATGTAGCCCAGCAAGCAATGTGTGTACGAGAGATATCTACCTTGACCTTTACGTTTTGGAGGTGGATTTAGGGCAAAACACAAGGAACAAGGAGAAACCAAGAGAAATCTAGAGGAAAACACTCGAGAGGACGTGATTCACACCAACTACCCTCAAATCAAAGGTCAATACAGGTACATTTTGCATCCAAGAACGACACTAGAAATAAAGGTAACCAAAGGGATAGTTTTTCCTCAAATCTCTAGGAGAGATGGTTCGTCCCTAATCTGAAAGGATTCTTCCAAAAGGATTTTTCTCGTTAGGTCTTCATCCTCTATGAGGAAATAAGATGAGCAAAACTCCCTCAAGATCTAGTTTATGCTTTGCTAAGCCTAAAAAGTGCAAGAACTACGAAGAGTGGAACCCTAGATGGCCTAATCTTTCACAGCTTGGAGGGGGAATCCAAGAGAAACACACAAACCACAAGATGGAACACTCAAAGACAAGTCCAAATCACACATCCACTAGATGGGCAACACATGAGATCCATAAGCATACAAAAAAGTCCAAGGAAAATAGCAAGAAGAGTAAGGTCCATCTCAAATCCATGGAGGACATGAGGTCTTGGAGGTAGATAGTTCTTCCCGAATCTCTAGGAGAGATGGAGGCTTGAATCCACGAGAGGATATTCCAATAAAGGGCCTTGATATCCACTTGGGATCTTGATGCGAAGCATCCTACAGTCATCCCCATGGACCTACCTTCGTCTCCCCAAGTGCCACGTGGACCGACGACGCGAGCGCGTGCAAGAGCTATCGAGACCTAGGTGACATCGCTTCTCACTCAACTCCCTTTCGTATCACATGAGACATGGCTACTACCTCAAACGGAGAAACTTTGCATACTCGGGTACCAAGGAACTAGGCATGGAGAAGCTAAGGAGCAAGGCCAAACGATGGAGGGAGAATAACGCGAAGATAGAGAAGAAACGGAGCAAGACAGAGCTTGCCCGGATGATCCGGACCCCCATCCGGACGATCCATGTAATGTGCCCGAAGAGTACATCAAGCCTCCGGACGAAGCCGGATCATATAGACCCATCCGGACATCCGGACGACGATCCGGACATTCAGACCAACTACGGCCGCGACGACACAGCCGGACGATCCGGACGGCCACCTGGATCATCCGGACCCCGACCCCCCGATCATCTGGACAGTGCCTGCGTGCATGGCTTGGGCTGAGGCCCATGTACCTCTCTCTACCCCTAGACTATATATACTCCTCCCCCGCCCATGTTTTAGGGTTAGCAAAGGATTAGCTCAAGATAGAGATTGAGCTTTGCTCATCCATTTACCTCTCCCATGGAGATCAAGGCCTGCATGTGAGAAGATCCCCAAGTGGATTCAAGACCCCTTCATGGGAAGATCCTTCTGTTTGGGGAACGTAGTAATTTCAAAAAAATTCCTACGCACACGCAAGATCATGGTGATGCATAGCAACGGGAGGGGAGAGTGTGTCCACGTACCCTCGTAGACCGAAAGCGGAAGCGTTATAACAACGCGGTTGATGTAGTCGTACGTCTTCACGGCCCGACCGATCAAGCACCGAAACTACGGCACCTCCGAGTTCTAGCACACGCTCAGCTCGATGGCGATCCCGGACTCCTATCCAAAGCAAAGTGTGGGGATGAGTTACATCGACCTGACGGCGTGGTGATGATCTTGATGTTCTACCGTCGCAGGGCTTCGCCTAAGCACCGCTACAATATTATCGAGGACTATGGTGGAGGGGGGCACCGCACACGCTAAGAGATCTCAAGAATCAATTGTTGTGTCTCTGGGGTGCCCCCTGCCCCCGTATATAAAGGAGCAAGGGAGGAGGAGGCCGGCCCTAGGAGGGGGCGCGCCAAGTGTGGAGTCCTACTAGGACTCCCTAGTCCGAGTAGGATTCCACCTCCCATATGGAATAGGAAAAGAGGAAGGGACAAGGAGAAGGAAGGAAGGGGGCGCCCCCCCTTCCCTAGTCCAATTCGGACCAGACCAAGGGGAGGGGTGCGGACAACCTTGAGGCCCTTTTCCTTCTTTCCCATATGGCCCAATAAGGCCCAATGCGTATTCCCGTAACTTTCCAGTACTCCGAAAAATACCCGAATCACTCGGAACCTTTCCGAAGTCTGAATATAGTCGTCCAATATATCGATCTTTATGTCTCGACCATTTCGAGACTCCTCGTCATGTCCCCGATCTCATCCGGGACTCCGAACTCCTTCGGTACATCAAAACTCATAATCTCATAATATAACTGTCATCAAAACCTTAAGCGTGCGGACCCTACGGATTCGAGAACAATGTAGACATGACCGAGACACGTCTCCGGTCAATAACCAATAGCGGAACCTGGATGCTCATATTGGCTCCCACATATTTTACGAAGATCTTTATCGGTCAAACCGCATAACAACATACGTTGTTCCCTTTGCCATCCGTATGTTACTTGCCCGAGATTCGGTCGTCGGTATCTCAATACCTAGTTCAATCTCGTTACCGGCAAGTCTCTTTACTCGTTATGTAATGCATCATCCCGCAATTAACTCATTAGTCACATTGCTTGCAAGGCTTATAGTGATGTGCATTACCGAGAGGGCCCCGAGATACCTCTCCGAGCAATCGGAGTGACAAATCCTAATCTTGAAATACGCCAACTCAACATGTACCTTCGGAGACACCTATAGAGCTCCTTTATAATCACCCCGTTTCGTTGTGACGTTTGGTAGCACACAAAGTGTTCCTTCGGTAAATGGGAGTTGCATAATCTCATAGTCATAGGAACATGTATAAGTCATGAAGAAAGCAATAGCAACATACTAAACGATCAAGTGCTAAGCTAATGGAATGGGTCAAGTCAATCACATCATTCTCCTAATGATGTGATCCCGTTAATCAAATGACAACTCATGTCTATGGCTAGGAAACACAACCATCTTTGATCAACGAGCTAGTCAAGTAGAGGCATACTAGTGACACTATGTTTGTCTATGTATTCACACATGTATTATGTTTTCCGGTTAATACAATTCTAGCATGAATAATTAACATTTATCATGAAATAAGGAAATAAATAATAACTTTATTATTGCCTCTAGGGCATATTTCCTTCAGTCTCCCACTTGCACTAGAGTCAATAATCTAGTTCACATCGCCATGTGATTTAACATCAATATTCACATCTTTATGTGATTAATACCCATAGTTCACATCGTCATGTGATCAACACCCAAAGGGTTACTAGAGTCAATAATCTAGTTCACATCGTTATGTGATTAACAACCAAAGAGTACTAAGGTATGATCATGTTTTGCTCGTGAGAGAAGTTTAGTCAACGGGTCTGCCATATTCAGAGCCGTATGTATTTTGCAAATATTCTATGTCTACAATGCTCTACACGGAGCTACTCTAGCTAATTGCTCTCACTTTCAATATGTATCCAGATTGAGACTTAGAGTCATCTGGATCGGTGTAAAAAGCTTGCATCGATGTAACTCTTTACGACGGGCTCTTTTATCACCTCCATAATCGAGAAATATTTCCTTAGTCCTCACTAAGGATGTTCTTGACCAATGTCCGATGATCTACTCCTAGATCACTATTGTACTCCTTGCCAAATTCAGAGCAAGGTATACAATAGGTCCGGTACATAGCATAGCATACTTTATAGAACCTATGGTGAGGCATAGGGAATGACTTTCATTCTCTTTTCTATTTTCTGCCGTGGTCGGGATTTGAGTCTTTACTCAATTTCACACCTTTGCAACACAAGCAAGAACTTTTTCTTTGACTGTTCCATTTTGATCTACTTCAAAATCTTGACAAGGTATGTACTTATTGAAAAAACTTATCAAGCGTCTTGATCTATCTCAATAGATCTTGATGCTCAATATGTAAGTAGCTTTACTGAGATCTTTCTTTTAAAAAACTCCTTTCAAATACTCCTTTATGCTTTCCAGAAAATTCTACATCATTTCGATCAACAATATGTTACTCACGTATATTTATCGGAAAGGCGGTAGTGCTCCCACTCACTTTATTGTAAATACAGGCTTCACCGCAAGTGCAGATAAAACTATATGCTTTGATCAACTTATCAAAGCGTATATTCCAACTACGAGATGCTTGCACCGGTCCATAGATGGATCGCTAGAGCTTGCACATTTTGTTAGCACCTTTAGGATTGACAAACCTTACGGTTGCATCATATACAACTCTTCTTTAAGAAAACCATTAAGGAATGCAGTTTTGACATCCATTTGCCAGATTTCATAAAATGTGGCAATTGCTAACATATGATTCGGACAGACTTAAGCATCGCTACAGTTGAGAAAATCTCATTGTAGTCAACACCTTGAACTTGTCAAAAACCTTTTTGCGACAAGTCGAGCTTTGTAGATAGTAACACTACTATCAGCATCTGTCTTCCTCTTGAAGATCCATTTATACAATATGGCTTGCCGATCATCGGGCAACTCCACCAAAGTCCACACTTTGTTCTCATATATGGATTCCATCTCAGATTTCATGGCGTCAAGCCATTTCGCGGAATCCGGGCTCATCATCGCTTCCTCATATTCGTAGGTTTATCATGGTCTAGTAACATGACTTCCAGAATAGGATTAACGTACCACTCTGGTGCGGATCTTACTCTGGTTGACCTACGAGGTTTCGGTAGTAACTTGATCTGAAGTTTCATGATCATCATCATTGGCTTCCTCACTAATTGGTGTAGGCATCACTGGAATTGATTTCAGTGATGAACTAGTTTCCAATTCGGGAGAAGGTACAAATTACCTTATCAAGCTCTACTTTCCTCCTACTCACTTCTTTCGAGAGAAACTCCTTCTCTAGAAAGGATCCATTCTTAGAAACGAATGTTTTTGCCTTCAGATCTGTGATAGAAGGTGTACCCAACAGTTTCCTTTGGGTATTCTATGAAGACGCACTTCTCCGATTTGGGTTCGAGCTTATCAGGTTGAAAACCTTTTTCATATAAGCATCGCAACTCCAAACTTTAAGAAACGACAACTTAGGTTTCATCGCTAAACCATAGTTCATACGGTGTCGTCTCAACGGATTTAGATGGTGCCCTATTTAAACGTGAATGCAGCTGTCTCTAATGCATAACCCCAAAACGATAGTGGTAAACCGATAAGAGACATCATAGATCGCACCATATATAGTAAAGTACGATTACAACGTTCGGACACACCATTACATTGTGGTGTTCCAGGTGGCGTGAGTTGCAAAACTATTTCACATTGTTTCAAATGAAGACCAAACTCGTAACTCAAATATTCATCTCCATGATCAGATCATAGAAACTTTATTTTTGTTGTTACGATGATTTTCCACTTCACTCTGAATTTCTTTGAACTTTTCAAATGTTTCAGACTTATGTTTCATCAAGTAGATATACCCATATCTGCTCAAATCATCTGTGAAGGTCAAAAAATAACGATACACGCCGCGAGCCTTAACACTCATCGGATCGCATACATCGGTATGTATTATTTTCAATAAGTCAGTAGCTCGTTCCATTGTTCCAGGGAACGAGTTTTAGTCATCTTGCCCAAAAGGCACGGTTCGCAAGCATCAAATGATTCATAACCAAGTGATTCCGAAGATCCATCTTTATGGAGTTTCTTCATCCGCTATACACCGATATGACCCAAACGGCAGTGCCACAAATAAGTTGCACTATCATTATTAACTTTGCATCTTTTGGCATCAATATTATGAATATGCGTATCACTACGATCGAGATCCAACAAACTATTTTCATTGGGTGTATGACCATTTGAAGGTTTTATTCATGTAAATAGAATAACAATTATTCTCTGACTTTAAATGAATAACCGTATTGCAATAAACATGATCAAATCACATTCATGCTCAACGCAAACGCCAAATAAAATTTATTTAGGTTTAACACTAATCCCGAAAGTATAGGGAGTGTGCAATGATGATCATATCAATCTTGGAACTACTTCCAACACTCATCGTCACTTCCCCTTCAACTAGTCTCTGTTTATTCTGTAACTCCTGTTTCGAGTTACTAATCTTAGCAACCGAACAAGTATCAAGTACTCAGGGGCTACTATAAAACACTATTAAGGGACACATCAATAACCTGTATATCAAATATACTCTTGTTCACTTTGCCATCCTTCTTATCCACCAAATATTCAGGGCATTTCTGCTTCCAGTGACCATTTCCTTTGCAGTAGAAGCACTTAGTTTCAGGCTTTGGTCCAGCTTTGGGCTTCTTCGCGGGAGTGACAACTTGCTTGTCATTTTACTTGAAGTCCCCTTTATTTCCCTTTGCCCTTTTCTTGAAACTAGTGATCTTGTCAATCGTCAACACTTGATGCTCTTTTCTTGATTTCTACCTTCGTCGATTTCAGCATCACGAAGAGCACGGGAATCGTTTTCGTCATCCCTTGCATTATAGTTCATCACGAAGTTCCAGTAACTTGGTGATGGTGACTAGAGAACTCTGCCAATCACTATCTTATCTGGAAGATTAACTCCCACTTGATTCAAGCAATTGTAGTACTCAGACAATCTAAGTACTTGCTCACTAGTTAAGCAATTCTCCTCCATCTTTTAGGTGAAGTATTTGTCAGAGGTCTCATACCTCTTGACACGGGCATGAGTCTGAAATACCAATTTCATCTCTTGAAACATCTTATATGTTCCATGACGTTTCAAAAACGTTTTTGTAATCCCGGTTCTAAGCCATAAAGCATGGTGCACAAAACTATCAAGTAGTCATCATATTGAGCTAGCCAAACGTTCATAACGTCTGCATCTGCTCCTGCAATAGGTCTGTCACCTAGCGGTGCATCAAGGACATAATTCTTGTGCGGCAAAGAATGAGAATAAACCTCAGATCACGGACCAAGTCCGCATCATTGCTACTAACATTTTTCAACTTAGTTTTTTCTCTAGGAACATATCAAAAACATAGGGAAGCAAAAACATAGGGAAGCAAAAACATAGGGAAGCAACAACGCGAGCTATTGATCTACAACATAATTTACAAAATACTACCAGGACTAAGTTCATGATAAATTAAAGTTCAATTAATCATATTAATTAAGAACTCCCACTTAGACAGACATCTCTCTAGTCATCTAAGTGATCACGTGATCCAAATCAACTAAACCATGTCCGATCATCACGTGAGATGGAGTAGTTTTCAATGGTGAACATCACTATGTTGATCATATCTACTATATGATTCATGTTCGACCTTTCGGTCTCCGTGTTCCGAGGCCATATCTGTATATGCTAGGCTCGTCAAGTTTAACCCGAGTATTCCGCGTGTGCAACTGTTTTGCACCCGTTGTATTTGAAAGTAGAGCCTATCACACCCGATCATCACGTGGTGTCTCAGCACGAAGAACTTTCGCTACGGTGCATACTCAGGGAGAACACTTCTTGATAATTAGTGAGAGATCATCTTAAAATGCTACCGTCAAACAAAACAGAATAAGATGTATAATAGATAAACATCATATGCAATCAAAATATGTGACATGATATGGCCATGATCATCTTGCGCCTTTGATCTCCATCTCCAAAGTACTGTCATGATGTCTATCGTCACCGGCACGACACCATGATCTTCATCATCTTGATCTATATCAATGTGTCGTCACATGGTCGTCTCACCAACTATTGCTCTTGCAACTATTGCTATCGCATAACGATAAAGTAAAACAATTATTTGGCACTTGCATCTTATGCAACAAAGAGACAACCATAGGGCTTCTGCCAGTTGCCGATAACAAAACATGATCATCTCATACAACAACTTATATCTCATCACGTCTTGACCGTATCACATCAATACATGCCCTGCAAAAACAAGTTAGACGTCCTCTACTTTGTTGTTGCAAATTTTACGTGGCTGCTACGGGCTGAGAAAGAACCGTTCTTACCTACGCATCAAAACCACAATGATAGTTCATCAAGTTAGTGCTGTTTTAACCGTCTCAAGGACCGGGCGTAGCCACACTCGGTTCAACTAAAGTTGGAGAAACAGACACCCGCCAGCCACCTGTGTGCAAAGCACGTCGGTAGAACCAGTCTCGCGTAAGCGTCTGGCGTAATGTCGATCCGGCCGCTTCATCCAACAATACCGCCAACCAAAGCATGACATGCCGGTAAGCAGTATGACTTGTATCGCCCACAACTCACTTGTGTTCTACTCGTGCATATAACATCTACGCATAAAACCTAGGCTCTGATACCACTGTTTGGGGAACGTAGTAATTTCAAAAAAAATTCCTACGCACACGCAAGATCATGGTGATGCATAGCTACGAGAGGGGAGAGTGTTGTCCACGCACTCGTAGAGACCGAAAGCGGAAGCGTTATAACAACGCGGTTGATGTAGTCGACGTCTTCACGGCCCGACCGATCAAGCAATCAAACTACGGCACCTCCGAGTTCTAGCACATGTTCAGCTCGATGACGATCCCGAACTCCGATCCAGCAAAGTGTCGGGGATGAGTTACATCAAGACGACGGCGTGGTGACGATCTTGATGTTCTACCGTCGCAGGGCTTCGCCTAAGCACCGCTACAATATTATCGAGGACTATGGTGAAGGGGGGCACCGCACACGGCTAAGAGATCTCAAGAATCAATTGTTGTGTCTCTGGGGTGCCCCCTGCCCCCGTATATAAAGGAGCAAGGGAGGAGGAGGCCGGCCCTAGGAGCGGGCGCGCCAAGTGTGGAGTCCTACTAGGACTCCCTAGTCCTAGTAGAATTCCACCTCCCATATGGAATAGGAAAAGAGGAAGGGAAAAGGAGAAGGAAGGAAGGGGCGCCTTCCCTAGTCAATTCGGACCAGACCAAGGGGAGGGGTGCGGCCACCCTTGAGGCCCTTTTCCTTCTTTCCCGTATGGCCCAATAAGGCCCAATACGTATTCCCGTAACTTTCCGGTACTCCGAAAAATACCCGAATCATTCGGAACCTTTCCGAAGTCAGAATATAGTCGTCCAATATATCGATCTTTACGTCTCGACCATTTCGAGACTCCTCGTCATGTCCCCGATCTCATCTGGGACTCCGAACTCCTTCGGTACATGAAAACTCATAAACTCATAATATAAGCATCGCCATCGAAACCTTAAGCGTGCGGACCCTACGGGTTCGAGAACAATGTAGACATGACCGAGACACGTCTCCGGTCAATAACCAATAGCGGAACCTGGATGCTCATATTGGCTCCCACATATTTTACGAAGGTCTTTATCGGTCAAACCGCATAACAACATACGTTGTTCCCTTTGTCATCGGTATGTTACTTGCCCGAGATTCGATCGTCGGTATCTCAATACCTAGTTCAATATCGTTACCGGCAAGTCTCTTTACTCGTTATGTAATGCATCATCCCGCAACTAACTCACTAGTCACATTGCTTGCAAGACTTATAGTGATGTGCATTACCGAGAGGGCACAGAGATACCTCTCCGACAATCGGAGTGACAAATCCTAATCTCGAAATACGCCAACTCAACATGTACCTTCGGAGACACCTGTAGAGCTCCTTTATAATCACCCAGTTACGTTGTGACGTTTGGTAGCACACAAAGTGTTCATCCGGTAAACGGGAGTTGCATAATCTCATAGTCATAGGAACATGTATAAGTCATGAAGAAAGCAATAGCAACATACTAAACGATCAAGTGCTAAGCTAATGGAATGGGTCAAGTCAATCAAATCATTCTCCTAATGATGTGATCCCGTTAATCAAATGACAACTCATGTCTATGGCTAGGAAACACAACCATCTTTGATCAACGAGCTAGTCAAGTAGAGGCATACTAGTGACACTATGTTTGTCTATGTATTCACACATGTATTATGTTTTCCGGTTAATACAATTCTAGCATGAATAATAAACATTTATCATGAAATAAGGAAATAAATAATAACTTTATTATTGCCTCTAGGGCATATTTCCTTCACCTTCTAGGATTGAAAGACCTCTCTCCTTCAAGAATTGGGATGAACTAGTTACCCTTTGTTACCTACTTGTGTTGGATTTGGATCCTTGCATCTCCTCTTTGTGTATGTGGATTTAGCACATGTGTGATTGGATGTATCAATTGAGTGTCCTTCTCTTGATTTGCTCCTTTCTCCACCTCAAGTGTGAAAAGATCATGAACTAGGGTTTCACCCTACATCATCTTGGATCAGAGCATAGGTTGATTCACATCTTGGAGTCCATACCCCCATTTGCTAGCCTAATTTTGTGTGCTTTTCCTCAATTTCGAAAATCCCCACAAAAAGAGCCATATCATTTTTTTGTGATTTGTTGGTTTGATGATGTTTTGTTGATTTTGATCCGTGGATTCATTGTGTTGCAAGTGGATCTAGCATTCCCCGACTCCTCCACCATGAAATCCACCCAAAATCGCCCCATGTTTTATCCATGATTTGGAGTTCTTCCCGACCGCATAGCCCTGCCCGGATCATCCAGACGCACACCCAGATCATCCGGACATCGCCCACATCATCCGGACCCTGACTCGGATCATCCGGCTTCCACTGTCAAAACTAAATTTTTGACAGAAAATTTCAGCCACCGCCTCCACTTTCGCATCGCCAACTCCGAGCCCCACCGTAGCACTTTTGCAAACCCTTTGACATGCATAGCCATACCACCGCTTTCCGCTACCAAGATTTGACATTTGCCATTTGCCATTGGGATTTTGAGTTGCGGTTTTTCGTTTCCTAACGTGTTTTGGCTACTTAGGAACGGTTCGACATCGACATCACCGCCGCTCAAATTCATCACGGACTCGACAACGACCACTCCCTCATTTTTACAACACCAGCCGACGATAACCTCGACAACATCACTTTTACATCTCCCTTGCCATTGCATTGTGAACCCCGAGCCAAATTTTGCGTCACTTTCCTATCAAGACTAGCCATTTGAGTATTGTCAGGCAACGTTACTTGTGCACTTTGGTGATACACATTCCGCATAGCTATCATAGCATCCATCTATCATCGTATCATCTATTGTGTTATCAATTGTTCCTCCATATACATAATTGCTATCTCAATTCAAGCATCTTGCATAAGTGGCCAAAGGAAAATATCAAAGAGAGAAAGGCTTTTAAGCAAAGAGAAAAACAAAGAGCATGTAAGCAATAGCCATAGCATCACCACACTGCATATCATATTGCCATATTTGATCATCTTGGATCATTGTGAGAGACTCACCGGGAACCATACATACATAGCATACACAGAATAAAAGTCGATACGTTTTGTCTCTTTTAGGTTGTGCACAAGTTTCGTATCCGCCTATTGAGCAATCGTGTTACGTCTTTCTTGAGTTGTGCAACACGAGCATTTTTCGTGGATTCCACATTTTGTGCTCATTTCTTGGTTGAACGACCCCAATTATCTATCCGTTTGTGTGTTTCCATGTGCCACTCATTGATATTGGTCTACTTGTTTCACTTGTGAATATCTTTCAACATTATTGAATCTTGGTAACAATTGCATAAGTTTTGTGCCACCATCCTCACCAAGCTACTCCAAAAGCATTACTTGTGTAGGTGTGAGATTGACAAGATCCGGTACCAATTGTGCTACTTCCATAATACTATATCGTGTGATCTTTGATCCATCTTCAACATTGGATAAGGTATATTTTGGTCTAGTTCTTTCCTTTCTTCAACTCACGTATTTGCTTGAGATGATGGATAGGCCGAGAACTTCTACCAACCCACTCTTCGACGAGCAAGAAGAGGATCCGAACAACTATGTCACCAAGAATCAACTATTTGGCGCACATAGAGCTTTGCATCAATTGCATGGAACCTTTGGAAAGAGAGGAACATGCGCACTTTTGAAGGTAAAAGATGCTCCCCTGAGACTATTGCTGCGATGGCTAGAGACGAAATTGCTTTGTTCAAGGAGGCCACTGCTTAGAACTTAGAGCGTGAGTTTGTTGAGCTAAGTATGTGAGTCTTTTCGTTGAGTAATCTCGGAGTGAGTGTGTTGTTCTGTATATCTGTATGATACTCTGGAACCTTTGGTTCCTTTTCCCCCTTCTTATATGAAAAGGCAGAACTACTGCCATTGCCCTTAGAAAAAGAGCATTGCATAAGAGAATGAAGCTTTGGCGACCGCATCGACCAACTCGCCACCGTCTTGCGACAATCCGAACAATGGATAAGGGACTACCTTAACGATAAGCTATCATCACAAATGGAAGAGTTTCATGCCTTGATGGTCAACCGTGTGTCCTGCACTTCGTCATCATCAAGACGGCACCACTCAAGTTGACACTCCTTGGACACGTCTTCGGATGCAAGTCTTCCTTGAGCTTGTTTGCATTGTTGCCAAGATCGTGAAGATCATCGAGCTCCACAAACCCATTCCATGGAAATGGTTTGCAAGGCCGCCTTCGGGAGCGCGAACGCCACCGTAACCAAGAGCAAGCTCCACAGCACCTAGAACAAGAAAACCAAGACGACAACGCTATCCGACAAGAGCAACAATACCATGAGGAACATGCCCTAGAAGCTCAACGTGCTCTACGTGATGCCACACACGCCGTCAATGAACGCAAACACTATGTGCGCGAACAAGAAGAGGACCTCCAACGAGAGCGACAAGAGGAAGCCGCGCGTCTTGAGGAGCACGACGAAATGAGGAATCGAGAAAGAAATCCACGCCCTTAATGTCAAGCTAATCAAGTGGAGCACGAGGAGCAAGCGGTTAAAGACCCTCCTCCAAGACAAGAGCGACATTGACATCGCCCCCAACACAATGAAGAGCAATGCTATGGAAAGCTCAAGTTCAACATGCCTAAGTTCTCCGGAAGCAACGATCCCGAAGACTACCTCTCATGTGCATCGAAGGTCAACAATATATTCCATCTTCGCAACTATGAAGAGGAAAAGAAGATTGTCATTGACTCACTTGAGTTCCAAGACTATGTTCCCATTTGGTGGGAGCAAGTCATCGAGCGGCACCAAGAGAAAGGCAAACCACCCATCACAACATGGGATCAAATGAAGGAGGCCATGAGAGCGCGTTTTGTGCCCACACACTATAGCTTTGATCTCTTCAAGAAGTTGCAACTCCTCAAGCAAGGCACACAGTCTGTCGAAGAATACTACAAAGAGATGGAGATCAGATCACAATGATACGAGCCAATGTCATGGAAGATGAGGAGCAAACAATGGCACGCTTCTTGAATGGACTCAACCATCCTATCAAGAAAATCATCGATTTCCAATCGTACTCGAACCTCCTTGAGCTAGTGCACCAAGATACCAAGGTGGAGCGACAAGTGCAAGATGGCTACAAGTGCCCCAAGTACTCTTCCAAGACCTATGGTTCATACACTCAAGCTTCACCGAGGACGACACCTTCTACCTGGACTAAAGCTTCACCAAGCAACGATGACAAGTCAAGCTACAAGAAACCTTCGACATCTTCAAGTCGTCCTTCCACTACAAGCAACTACAAGCCAAGGGCTTCATCATCAACTACTCCAAAAGATGAGACCATCAAGAAAAGTTCCATCAAACGTTTCACATGCCAAGGTCGAGGCCACATGACATTTGAGTGCCCCACTAGACACACCATGATCGCAAATGATGACGACACCTACGACTCCATGAGCGAAGAAGAAGTGGAAGCACTTGAGCACGTGACCATGCACCATCAAGTGAACAAAGATGAAGATGCTCAAGTCTTTTGCGACAATGATTCAAGCCACACTCTTGTTGTATCCAAGGTATTGACAGTCCAACACCAAAAAGATGAGGACCAATGTTGTCATATTTTTCACACCAAAGCGGGCATCAATGGACGTCCGTCAAGGTCATTATCAACGGCGGAAGTTGCCACAGCTTGGCAAGTGAAGAATTATGCTCCAAGTTACAATTGGTCAAGAATAAGCACCCTCGTCCCTAAAAGGTCCAATGGCCTAGTCACTTCGGCACCATTCAACTAAGCGCACCATTCAAGTGTCCTTCAAGATTGGCGCATACGAAGACACATTCGAGTGGGATTTGGTTCCTATGTCCGTGTGCCATCACCTCCTAGGAAGACCTTGGCAATTCGTCTGCAACGTCATCCACAACAGACGGACCAATCACTATAGTTTCAAGATGAAGGGCAAGGACTACATGCTTCGACCTATGTCGCCAAGTCAAGTGATCGCCGACAAGAAAGCTTTAACCCATCATGGAGAAAATCGAGAGCGAACAAACCACCAAAAAGAGAGTGAGCGCCACACGTTCAAATCGAGTGACTCCACGATGAGCGACAAGAACTTTTAGATACCAAAATAGACATGAGGGGTGTGAGTGAGAGCCCATTGAGTGTTATTCACTTTGTACTTCTGTGCAAAGATAAAGCGGTGAGGACTAATACTTCATGACATCTACCTTTGGTGTTGTCTTGTTTATTGCAGGAATTCAAGGACGTGTTCCCCGATGAGCTACCTCCCGGACTTCCTCCACTTCACGGAATCGAACACCCGGCAAACATCATTCCTGGATCACCATTACCGAACAAGGCTCCATGCTGCATCAACCCCGACTAGACCAAAGAGATCCGACGATAAGTACAAAATCTCATGAAAAATGGGTATGTACGCGAGAGCTTAAGTCCATGTGCCGTTCCGGTTATTCTTGGGCCTGAGAAAGATGGTAGTTTTCGCATGTGTTCTGATTGCCGTCTCATAAATACTATCACCGTTTGTTATAGATACCATATTCCACACCTTGATGATATGCTGGATGAACTTAGTGGAGCCACCATTTTCTAAAAAAATGACCTTAAAAGTGGCTACTATCAAATTCACATCCAAGAGGGTGATGAATGGAAAATGACTTTCAAAACCAAAATTGGCTTGTATGAATGGTTAGTCATGCCTATGGGCTTATCCAAAGCGCATAGCACTTTTATGCATGTGATGCATTATGTTCTATGCAAATACATTGGCATATGTGATGTGGTATACTTTGATGATATAGTTGTGTCTAGTCAATCTCTTGAAGATCATGTCATACATCTTAGGGACATCTTGCAAGTTCTTAGAAATGAGCGACTTTATGCTAACATGGAAAAAATGCACCTTTGGTGTCGATAAGTTAGTTTTCTTGGGCTTTGTTGTGTCCTCTAAGGGTGTTGATGTTGATGAATCTAAAATTGACACAATTAAAACTTGGCCACAACCAACCAATTTTCAACAAGTGCGTAGTTTCCTTGGCCTAGCCGGTTTCTATCGTCAATTTGTTAAGGATTTTAGCAGTATTGCTTCACCATTACATGCTCATATGGGGACCCTATCAAGCTATGGCATTTGAGGAGCTTAAGAACTTGCTTATACTGTAACATCCCAAATTTTCAATTTGGAATGTTATACATAGATCATCACTTGGATATCATATTTTATTGCATTTTGGCTCGATCCTAGAAATTTCACGCAACTCAAGGACCCACGGAGAGAGTTGAGATTTACGTTATTTTCATATTTGAGTTTTCTCAAATATTGAAAATAGGATCATTTGATTTTATTTATTTTATCTTCAATTATTTCTACTGTCAAAATATGAGAGAGGGAATAAAATGACTTTCCCAAAATAAAGAAATAATGAAGATTTAATAAAAAAATCAAATAAGATTTTATTTGAAGTTTTTCGCTATTTTATTTGAATTTAGGAAAAATTGCACGTTTTAAAAAATTTGCATTTTAGGGCCAAGAAAATGTTCACCTCGTTCTAAATATTTTATTTAGACGGTGAAAATTTATTTTGGTATTTTTAGATTTTTGTTTATTTTTCTAGAATTTTTCTAAGTCTTGGCGGAATTATTTAAAAAAAAGGCCAGATTCGATCGGGTCAAGGCTCACTGAGCCAGCCCACCCGTCACCACTGAAGTCCGCCGGGCACGCCTCCCGAGGCCGACCCGACCCGGCGCCTTCCCAAGTCACGCCCCTTTATAATCACTGGCCCCCTGAGCCCCACACCGCCAGACCACTCACACACAAGAAGCCGCCGCTGCCGAGAGTAGCCTGCCGCCACTCGAGCCGCCGTCCGTCGCCCAAGATCACCTGCCGCCCGAGCCTCACGGAGTTCGCCGGAGCCCGAGCCGAGGTAGCCGCCGCCGGTTTTTTTTTGAGAAAAACCGTTTCGGTTTTTTAAAGAAAACCCTAGTTTTTGTTTTTTTAAATAGATCGGTTTTTCTCCGGTTTATTTATTTAGCGAGCGTTCGCTCGTTCGTTTATTTTAACGAACACGTTCACCATTTAGTTACAGTTAACGAACGTTCGTTCGTTAAGCTGTTCGTCGTTTTTCTTTTTCTCGGATTTATTCCGCGATTTTTCTGATCGCGATTTCTGATCCGATTTTCGACCTAGTATAACTTTTCGCTCGTTTATCGGAATCAGGCGATTCAAGCGCCTAGAGTTTCGTATCGAAACCCTCTTTCCGAATAATCAACTCAAACAAGTTTTTGCTTCTGTAAAATTTGATTTAGGTCCAGATTAGTAAAGTGAAGCCTGTTTCTTTCGCCGTTTGTTTTTCGTTGCTTCGTTCGTTTTGGTTCTTTTTGCAAACCGGAGTTCTTAAGTTGAACTTTCTGGTTAGATCTTTTATTTGAGTTTTACCTGTGCATTAGTTGAGTACTTATTGTGTGCTTTTTTGTTTGCGATAGAGTACCCGGAGTGCGCCGCTTGCTACTTTGAGTCTCTAGGTTTCACGGATCATCAGCAAGGCAAGTAACACTTTGATTATATCCGTTTTCATACCCAGTTTTTATGCATTAGATCAATCCTCAAACATTGCATGATTAGGATCTAATTAAATTGTGGGTTTTGGGAAAGTAGGTGAGGTAGTACCTATTACCTGTTTTATTATCAAACCTTTGGGAGTCTTATTATGCCATGCTATGCTAGTAGACGTGGATTGGGTGAGTGTATCCATGACAGATGTGAGATTGTTAATTAATGGTTTATTTAAGGTGGCAACTTAAACACACATCTGGGTGGATTGAGGTACTGGGTATTCCAGGATTGCTGTATCTTTTGGACCGCCACCTGTGCTCAAAGGGATCATGCGATTATTCATGCTAGAAACTTCCGTGTGCAGCCACAAGCTACTATGGGCTCTAGCATAGTTGATTAAGTCGTCACGAACTCTTACAGGTGCTAGACTAGCAAATGTAGAGGGATGTAGGTGTAATCGTCTACCCGTTCGTAAGGTGCTAAGCGCTTACGAAAGACTATGTCTCGGTCATCCATTTCTCAAACACCATGCGGCGAGAAATCAAGCGGAGGAGATCGAGTCTTGTGGGGAAAAGTGCACAAACCTCTGCAGAGTGTAACAAACTAATCATGGTTAGCCGTGTCCACGGTTATGGACATCTTGAGTATCTAGTACTTGGATTATCATGTGAATCTCATCATGTTACTTTAATTAATATTGTTGGGTTTTAATGATGATGCTTAATTGGGATTGAGAATGCTGTCAACCATTCTCAATGTTTAACAACCACCATGATAGTTAAACTAAATTTATTCCTTTGCACTAGGGAAAAATTGGCTTTACGCAAAATTGTAACCATAGAGCTTTCCACCAGCCATATATGCATGTAGTATAGCATTACTCTTTCATATTGCTCTCTATGTGTTACATTGCCAGCATATTCCATGTGCTGACCCGTTTTCGGGCTGCAACGTTCATGTTGCAGACTTTTCAAATGACGAGTAAGTTGCCTTAGGTCGTGGTTCTATACTCGATGATGCCGTTGGAGTTGATGGACTCGCTTATCTTCCAAGCCTTCCGCTGTTATCGTTATTAGATGGCCTTAAGCCATATTTATTGTAATAAGTTCTCTTTTGGAGACACTCGATGCAATAAGTGTGTGATTGCTACTCTTTTATAAATCCTTCAAGTACTATGCATGTCAGCATTACTGATCCAGGGATGACAATGATGCACAGAGGTCAGACTGTTTGAGGTCTGGTCGCTACATATACATGCTCCATTACTTGCCTTACCTAATTTTGATAAAACTTTTGAAGTGCATTGCGACGCTAGTGGTAATGGCATAGGTGGCGTGTTGATGCAACAGAAGTGACCCATTGCTTACAACAAAAATCTCTCTGATCTCATGAATGTCTTCGACCTCATTAAAACTTTTCGGCGCACAACTTAACTATCCCATTTATGGCAAAGAGTTGTATGCTTTGGTGAGAGTCTTGCATGTTTGGGAGCATTATCTCCGACCTCATGAATTTGTTCTTCATACGGATCATGAAAATCTTAAATACCTTAAGGGTCAAACAAAATTGAATAAGCGACATGCCAAATGGAGTGAGTTAATCGAGTCATTTCCTTATGTTATCAAGTATATCAAGGGCAAAGAGAATGTCATAACAGATTCTCTTTCCCGCAAATGCATGCTAGTTACTAAACTTGAATTGAGTGTAATTTGATCTGAGCACATCAAAGACTTGTATGCACATGATACTTCATTTTCTATTACTTATGCCAAATGCTTAACGCATACATCTTGGGAGCGATATTATATCACAGATGATTAACTAATGCGGGCTAACAAACTTTGTATCCTCGAGTCTTCTCTTCGTTTGTTGCTTTCACGAGAGGCTCATGATGGAGGACTTATGGGACACTTTGGACGTGACAACACATTAGCTACGCTATCCAAGAACTACTTTTGGCCCAAGATGTTTCGCAACGTCTCTTGCTACATCAATCGATACTCTACATGTCACGAAGCTAAGTCTACCGCCCAATCCCATGGTCTCTATATGCCACTTCCTATTCCATATCATCCATAGGAAGATATTAGTATGGACTTTGTGCTTGGTTTGCCCTGAACTCAAAACAGCAAAGATTCGGTATTTGTCATTGTGGACCATTTCTCTAAGATGGCACATTTTATTCCATGCAACAAGATAGACTATGCATCACATGTTTCAAATCTCTTTTGTAGGAAAATCTTGCGATTATATGGAGTGCCCAGGATGATTGTATCGGACCGCGACGTCAAGTTCTTTAACTACTTTTGGAATACACTATGCGCCAAGCTCGGAATCAAGCGACTCTTCTCATCGACATACCATCCACAAATCGAAGGCCAAACGGAGGTCACCAACCAGACGCTATCTACTCTCCTCGCATGTTGATCAAGAAAAACATCAACGAGTGGGAGGAATGCTTGCCCATCACCGAGTACGCCTACAATCGAGCACGACATTCCACTACCGGCAAGTCTCCCTTTGAGGTCGACTACGGCTTCAACCCATTGTCTCCATTGGACATCCTACTGCTATCACTACAAGAGTGCATCAACATGGATCTGAGTGCACAAGCAAGTTATCTCAAGAAGGTGCATGAGGATACAAGGCACACGATCGAGTGAAAAGTACAACGCCTGTGACCTAGATCAACACTAACAAGCACCCCATGGTGTTCAACCCCAGAGATCTTATGTGGGTACACCTATGCAAAGAACGCTTCCCCAATGAGCGCAAGTCCAAACTACTACCTCGAGTCAATGAACCATTCAAGGTGCTAGCATGCTACAATAATAATGCATACAAGATCGACATTCCATGCGACAAGTACAACATGAGCGACATCTTTAATGTGACGAACCTATATCCCTTCCATGGTGATGAGGATTCCGATCCGAGGTCGGATATTTCCCAAGGGGGGGGGAGATGATGCGGATCATCCCACGGTCATCACCATGGACCTACCTTCGTCACCCCAAGTGCCACGTGGACCGATGACACAAGCGTGCAAGAGCTATCGAGACCGAGGTGACATCACTTCTCGCTCAACTCCCTTCCAAATCACATGAGACATGGCTAGTACCTCAAACCGAGACACTTTGCATACTTAGGTACTAAGGAACCAGTCATGGAGAGGCTAAGGAGCAAGGCCGAACGATGGAGGGATAAGAACGCGAAGACGGAGAAGAAACGGAGCAAGACAGAGCTTGGTCGGATCATTCGGATGATCCAGACCAAGCGCATACGATCGGGACCCCCATCCGGACGATCTAGGTAATGTGGACGAAGAGTACAACAAGCCTCTGGACGAAGCCAGATCATCCGAACCACCTCCCGGGTCATCCCGACCCACCCGAACATCAGGATGACGACCTGGACATCCAGACCAACTACGACTACGACGACACAGGTGGACGATTTTGACGGCAGCCTGTTTCATCCGGACCACCTCCCGGATCATCCGGACAGTGCCTGCGTGCATGACTTGGGCCGAGGCCCTTGGACCTCTCTCTACCCCTAGATTATATATACTTCTCCTCCGCCCATGTTTTAGGGTTAGCAAAGGCTCAAGATAGAGATAGAGATTTGCTCATCCACTTACCTCTCCCATGGAGATCAAGGCATCCATGTGAGAAGATCCCCCAAGTGGATTCAAGAACCCTTCATGGGAAGACCTTTGAGGATTCAAGACCTCTCTCCCTCAAGGATTGGGATGAACTAGCGACCCTTTGTTACCTACTTGTGTTGGATTTTGATCCTCATATCTCCTCTTTGTGTATGTGGATTTAGCACATGTGTGATTGGACCTTGATCAAATGAGTGTTCTTCTTTTGTTCTTCTCTTGATTTGCTCCTTTCCCCACCTCCAAGTGTGAAAAGATCATGAACTAGGGTTTCACCCTACATCAGATCTTGTCCAAGGAGGTCTTCGTCTCCTATAGAGTGGTAAATGAGCAAATCTCTCTAGTATTTAGTTCAGTATGATTTGCTAAATCTAATTCTCCCAAGTGAGTATTCATAGTCTAGGGGGTAAGAGTGGGATACAAGGGCCAAAGCCCAAAACCTACGCACAGAGGGTACCAGATGTATCAGATGTCTTGTGGTTACCGGATGTCCTGTGGCTTGCGGGGGTCCGGACGTCTGGTGGCCTTCAGAGTTCCGTTAGTTTCTTCTTTGGACGTAATGGTCAGTGGTGACGGTGCACTTTCAGATCCCTCGGTAGGGGTCCAAGCACAGCTAGAAGCCTCAGAACGGATGTCACACGAGGGTTGTCCTAGGTTCGGGCCTCTGTAGAGTAATACCCTACACCATGCTTGCTTTTGTTATTCATGATGGAGGGATGCCTCGTGCAAGGGTTTACAATGGTTCATGAGACTGCTACAGAGAGTTTCAGTCTGAGAATGGATCTCTATGAGAGCCCCCTAGCCTCCCCTTATATAGATGGTAGAGGCTAGGGTTTACATGCGGGCAGATGTGATCTTGGTTGCTGCTGCCCTTGTCTTCAAGGGAAGAAGGTCTGCGGTGCCCTCCTTAGGGTTTCCTTTGATCTCGAGCCTCGTGGGCCTCTGGAAAAGCCTGAGGTCAGGCTCCCTTGGGTGAGACATAAGGATGGCAATTTTACCCACGGGTACCCGCGGGTACCGTACCCGCATGGGCAGGGTATGGGCACACTTTTATACCCATAGGTATTACCCATACCCTACCCATTAAGTCATGGGTAGGGTACGGGTATAACCTTGTACCCGCAGGTATACCCATACCACCCGTTTGTGAACTGATGTTAAGTTGCCGTCAGTTAGTCATTTATTTGTCATGTGACGCGTCTACTCCTATTGAATTAAGAGTATGTTGTGATTTCTAAATTTTGATATATGTCATTTACTCATCTGCCTATTATTGAGCTGAGATAATTGTTTTTTTTCAAATATGCTATCAATGAGCATAAAATTGTGAACAACTTGTGTACTGTTTGTTCTACCCGTTGGGTACCAATGGGTATTGGTACCCGTCGGGTATGGGTATGGGTAAAGTTTCATACCCATGGGTACGGGTATGGGTAGAGTTTTGTACCCACTGACTATACGGGTATGGGTATGGTATTGCTCTACCCTGCCCATACCCTACCCATTGCCATCCGAGACACCCTGCTGTATGACACTGTCAGTAGCCCCCTAGCATGGCGGAGGTCGCAGAGGTAGTCTTGGAGGCCTTCGGCGGGCTCTTATGTTCTTTCTCGCCACCCTAAACGCTCTTGAGGACACACGGGATATCATCAAGTTACTTTCACCATGATCCATCGACTTACGTTCATTGCCTTGATATGTGTTATGTGGGTGTACCGGAGCTAAGGTACTGTTCTTACTTGAACAAACACCTACTTATGACTATACCCTCCATGCAAGCATCCACAAATATAAGAGAAGTAATTAAGATAAATATAACCATAGCATTAAACATGTGGATCCAAAATAGCCCCTCACGGAACAATTCATAAACTGGGGTTTAGGGTTGGGATTTCCATTTTCATGCCCCTCATTGCTTAGTTCTCCTCCGTTTTCCCCATGCTCTTTGGCAGTCTTTGTTGCAAATATGCCCTAGAGGCAATAATAAATTATTATCATATTTCCTTGTTCATGATAGATGCTTATTATTCATGCTAGAATTGTATTTACTGGAAACTTAAAAACATGTGTGAATACAAAAACAACACTGTGTCCATAGCAGACCTCCACTAGACTAGCTCGTAGATCAAAGGTGGTTAAGGTTTCCTAACCATAGACATGAGTTGTAATTTGATAACGGGATCACATCATCAGGAGAATGATGTGATGGACAGACCCAACCATAAGCTTAGCATCGGATCGTATCACTTAGTTATTTGCTACAACTTCCTTCATGTCAAGTATCTGTTCCTTAGATCATGAGATCATGTCACTCCCAGATGCCGGAGGAATACCTTGTGTGCTATCAAACATCACTTCATAACTAGGTGATAATAAAGGTGTTCTACAGGTATCTCTGAAGGTGTCTGTTCGGTTGCATGGATCAAGACTGAAATTTGTCTATCTGTGTGACGGAGAGATACCTCTGTGCCCTCTTGGTAATACAACATCACATGAAGCTTCATGTGAGTAATGAGTTTAGTTACATGATCTTCTATTAGGGAATGAGTAAAGAGACTTGCCAGTAACGAGATTGAACTAGGTATGGAGATATCGATGATCAGGCAAGTAACATATTGCCGCACAAAGGCAATTGTATACAGAATTGTCTGAATCCCCGACATTGTGGTTCAACCGATGATCTCCGTGGAATATGTAGGAAACAATATGGGAATCCAGGTCCGACTATTGGTTATTGACCGGAGAGGTGTCTCGGTCATGTCTACATGATTCCCAAACCCGTAGGGTTGCATGCTTAACGTTCGGTAGCGCTAGGGTAATGTTGAGATATTAATAGTGGAAAGTCCGAAAGTACTTCAGAGTCTTGGATGGGATCCGGGACATCACAAGGAGCTCCGAAATGGTCCAGAGGTTAAGATTTATATATGGGAAGTCATATTCAGGGTTCCAGAAAAATCCAGAATTTTTGGTAGAGTACTGGGAAGGTTCTAGAAGGTTTTGGGGGTTCCACCGTGGGGCTAATGCCTGCTAGAACTACATCGGTATTTCCCCAAAGAGGAAGGGATGATGCAACACATCAACGGTAGGTATTTCCCTCAGTGATGAGACCAAGGTTATCGAACCAGTAGGAGAATCAAGCAACACTATGTAAACAACACCTGCACACAAATAACAAATACTCGCAACCCGACATGTTAAAGAGGTTGTCCATCCCTTTCGGGTAACGGCGCCAGAAATTAGCACGTGGACGAGAGAAAGTTGTAATAATTTTGATAATTGGATCACAAATAAAATAAAGTGCAACAAGGTATTTTTGTATTTTTGGTTTAGTAGATCTGAAAACAAAAGCAAAGGAAAAATAGATCGCAAAGGTAAATATATTAAAGAAGAGACCCCGGGGCCGTAGGTTTCACTAATGGCTTCTCTCAAGGAAAATAGCAAATGGTGGGTGAACAAATTACTGTTGGGAAATTGATAGAACTTCAAATAATCATGACGATATCCAGGCAATGATCATTATATAGGCATCACGTCCAAGATTAGTAGACAGACTCCTGCCTGCATCTACTACTATTACTCCACACATCGACCGCTATCCATCATTCATCTAGTGTATTAAGTTCGTGGAGAAAAGGAGTAATGCAATAAGAACGATGAAATGATGTAGACAAGATCTATTTATGTAGAAACAGACCCCATCTTGTTATCCTTAATAGCAATGATACATACGTGTCGTTTCCCTTTCTGTCACTGGGATCAAGCACCGTAAGATCGAACCCAGTACAAAGCACCTCTTCCCATCACAATATAAATAGATCAGGTTGGGAAAACAAAACCCAAATATCGGAGAAGAAATACGATGCTATAAGAAATCATGCATATAAGAGATCAAAGAAGACTCAAATAACTTTCATGGATAAAAAGATAGATATCATAAACTCAAAGTTCACCGGATCCCAACAAAAACACCGCAAAAAGAGTTACATCATATGGATCTCCAAGAGACCATTGTATTGAGAATCAAAAGAGAGAGAGGAAGCCATCTAGTTACTAACTACGAACCCGCAGGTCTACAAAGAACTACTCACGCATCATCGGAGAGGCACCAATGGACATGATGTACCCCTCCATGATGGTGTCTAGACTGGATCTGTGGTTTCTGGAACTTGAGGCGTCTGGAATTGATTTTTGTCGACTACCCTAGGGTTTCTGGAATATTGGGGTATTTACAGAGCAAAGAGGCGGTTCGAGGGCACGAGGGTGGGCACCACCACACAGGCGCCTGGGCCTCAGCGCATACAGTGGGTTGTACTCCCCTCGTAGCACCCCCAGGTGCTTCTCCGGCCCACTGGATGTCTTCTGGTCCAAAAAAATCCACAAAAAGTTTCGCTGCGTTTGGACTCTGTTTGGTATTGATTTCCTACGATGTAAAAAACATGCAGAAAATAACAACTGGCACTTGGCACTATTTCAATAGGTTAGTACCAAAAAATTATATAAAATGACTATAAAATGATTGTAAAACATCCAAGAATGATAATATAACAGCATGGAACAATAAAAAATTATAGATACATCGGAGACGTATCAGCATCTCCAAGCTTAATTCATGCTCGTTCTCGAGTAGGTAAATGATAAAAAACAGAATTTTTGATGTGGAATGCTGCCTAACATGTCATCTCATATTCTTTTCTTTATAGCATAGACATTTGGACTTTTATATGGTTCAAACCAATAGTCTAGTTTTGATATGATAACTTAAATACTCAAGCATATCAACAAGCAACCATGTCTTTCAAAATATCAACGCTAAAATAAGTATCCCTAGCCCATCATGCTCAATCATTGATCCATTCATGAAACACACTCGCATATTAGCTACACCCAATGCTAAAGTATGATCATAGTGCCCCCTAGTTGGTGCTTTTATAAGAGAAGATTGAGACTCAAATTGAAAATAAAAATTGCATAAAGTAAAAGAAAGGCCCTTCGCGGAGGGAAGTAGGGATTTGTAGAGGTGCTAGATCTCAAAGCGAAAAACATAGAGATAAAAACATTTTGGGAGGTATGCTTTTCCCACCAACGAAAACGACTTAGAGTTCCCAACACTTTCCATGCTAGATATATCATAGGCGGTTCCTAAACAGAAAATAAAGTTTATTCCTTTTTCCACCAATACTTTCACTTTCCATGGCTAACCGTATCCACGGGTGCCTTCCATACCAACACTTTCCAAGGAATTTATTATTTGACAACATAAAGTAAAATCATTTTTAATTTCGGGACTGGGCATCCCTAATACTTTGCCTTACTCTTGTGCAATGACAAGTGAATAAACACTCATCGTGAGAATAACACATCTAGCATGGAAAATATTAGCTACCCCTCACCGCCTCGCGAGTGGTACGAACACACAAAAGGGAAGTTTATTTTGAAAATTAGAGATGACACATACAAATTTGCTTAGAACGACAAAAGAATATCGCATATAGGTAGGTATAGTGGACTCATATGGCAAAACTGGTTTAAAGGATTTTGGATGCACAAGTAGAGATCATACTTAGTGCAAAATGAAGGCTAGCAAAATATTGAGAATCGACCAACCAAGAAACAAATAATCTCATAAGCGAGCATTAAGCATAATTAACACCGAATAATGCACCACAAGTAGGATATAATTTCATTGCATAACTACTGACTTTCGTGCTTGTGTAGGGAATCACAAACCTTAACACCAATATTCTTACTAAAGCATAATTACTCACCAACATGACTCACATATCACATCATCATATCTCAAAAAAATTACAAGAATCTAGTTTATTTTACCCAATGATCTCCATGAAAGTTTTTATTATATCCTTCCTGGATATCTATCACTTTGGGACTAATTTTCATGTGTTGCTTTTGATAAGCTCAAACAAATATAAGTGAAGATCATGAGCATACTATTTTTTTTCTCTCAAATTAATTTAAGTGAAGCAAGAGAGAATTTCTTAAAAAAATTACTAACTCTTAAATAAATCTAAGTGAAGCATGAGAGCATTTCTTCAAAAAATTCTAAGCACACCGTGCTAAAAAATATATAAGTGAAGCACTAGAGCAATTCCATAGCTCATAAAGATTTAAGTGAAGCATAGAGAGCAATTCTAACAAATCATGGCATAATTTTGGCTCTCTCAAATAGGTGTGGCTAGCAAGGATTCAAGACTCAAAACAAAAAGAAAAACAAGAAAAGACTCGTATCATACAAGATGCTCCAAGCAAAACTCATACTATGTGACAAATAAAAATATAGCTTCGAGTAAAACACGGATGGCTGTTAGAAGAAAGAGGGGATGCCACTCGGGCATCCGAAAGCTTAGTCGCTTGCTTATCTTTGGATAATAGCTTGGGATGCCGTGGGCATCCTCAAGCTTAGGCTCTTCTTACTCCTTATTCCTTCATCCATCGCAACATCACCCAAAACTTGAAACTTCAATCACACAAAACTCAACAAAACCTTCGTGAGATCCGTTAGTATAAGAAAGCAAATCACTACTATAAGTATTGTAGCAAACCAATTCATATTTTATTCTTGCATTATACCTACTGTATTCCAACTTTTCTATGGTAAAAACTCATCAAAGAAAACCATAGAATCATCAAAACAAGCACACAACGCAAAGAAAACAGAATCTGTCAGAAATAGAACAGTCTGTAGCAATCTGGATATTTTGAATACTTGTGAAACTCCAAAAAATTCTGAAAAATTAGGACCACGTGAGCAATTTGTACATAAATCTTCTGCAAAAAGAATGGGTATTTTATCACGCTTCTGTGATTTTTAACAATTTTGTGACTGGCGTGCAAAGTTTCTGTTTTTCAGCAAGATTAAATCTACTATCACCCAATGTAATCCTAAAGGCTCTGCTTGGTACAAACACTAATTAAAACACAAAAAACACAATCATAACAGTAGCATAATTGTGCAAACCCTCAAGAACAGAAAGCAAAAAGCAAAAATAAATTTTATTCATTGGGTTGCCTCCCAACAAGCGCTATCGTTTTACGCCCTTAGCTAGGCATAAAGCACGGATCTAAGTATTGTCATCTTTGTTTCTAGATCCATAACAGTAGCATAATTGTGCAAACCCTCAAGAACATAAAGCAAAAAGCAAAAATAAATTTTATTCATTGGGTTGCCTCCCAACAAGCGCTATCGTTTTACACCCTTAGCTAGGCATAAAGCACGGATCTAAGTATTGCCATCTTTGTTTCTAGATCCATAAGATGCCCTCATGATTGATTCATATGGTGGCCTAATTCTTGTTCTAGGGAAGTGTTCCATACCCTTCCTTAGTGGAAATTGGAACTTAATATTGCCTTCTTTCATATCAATCACGACAGCAATAGTACGTAAAAATGGTCTACCAAGAATAATTAGACAAGACGGATTGCAATCAATATCAAGAACAATAAAATCTATGGGCACATAATTACTATTTTCGAGAATAAGAACATCATTAATTCTTCCCATAGGCTTTTTAATAGTAGAATCCACCAAGTGCAAATTTAAAGAACATTCTTCAATATCGGTAAGACCAAGCACATCACATAAAGATTTCAGAATTGTAGAAACACTAGCACCCAAGTCACATAGAGCAAAAAAACTCATAATTTTTAATCTTGACTTTGATAGTAGGTTCCCACTCATCATGTATTTTCTAGGAACTGAGACTTCTAATTCCAACTTTTCTTCCAAAGCTTTCATCATGGCATCAACAATATGTTTAGTAAAAGCTTTATTTTGTTCATAAGCATGGGGTGAATTTATCATGGATTGCAACAAAGAAATACAATCAATCAAATAGCAACTATCATAATTAGAGTCTTTGCAATCCAAAACAGTGGGCACATCATTAGTTAAAGTTTAGACCTCTTCAAACCCACTTTTATCAATTTTCTCAACAAGATTTTCACCCTCCGAGTTATTGGGACGCCGTCTAGCTAAAGTTGACTCTTCTCCAGTCCCTTTTCATCAATCGTAATTTTACTAAAAAAGGAATCAATAGAGGAAACACCAATCGTTTTTAGATCTTTATCATTTTTGTCCTCTAACGAGATTGGTTTAGCGGCCATTTGATTTACGAGGGTGGCTTGTGCAACGGATATTTTTCCTAGCAAACTTTTCAACAAAAGCATACTTAGATTGAAGATTGCAAACTTCTCTACTAATATCATCAACTTGTTTTGTTATAACATCTAGCACAACAGAGTGCTCCTTAAGTTCTTCGGTAAAATACTTATTATGCTCAAATTGTGTAGTCATATATTCCTTAGAGGCATCATAATATTTGGGTAAGGAACATCAGAATATTTTCTTAGAGGCATTATGACTACGCAAACAATAACGCACTCAAAAACAGATTCGGCAAGAAAACGACGAACGAAAAATAGGGCGAATAAAACGGCAATTTTTTGTGAAGTGGGGGAGAGGAAAACGAGAGGCAAATGGAAAATAATGTAAATTGCAAGGAGATGAGATTTGTGATTAGGAACCTGGTAGATTTTGATGATGTCTCCCCAGCAACGGCACCAGAAATTCCTTTTGATGCCTGCTAGAACTACGTCAGTATTTCCCCAAAGAGGAAGGGATGATGCAGCACATCGACGGTAGGTATTTCCCTTAGTAATGATACCAAGGTTATCGAACCAGTAGGATAATGAAGCAACACTACGTAAACAACACCTGCACACAAATAACAAATACTCGCAACCCGACATGTTAAAGGGGTTGTCAATCCCTTCGAATGTGGCGCCAGAAATTGGCATGTGGATGGGAGAAAGTTGTAATAATTTGGATAATTGGATCACAAATAAAATAAAGTGCAGCAAGGTATTTTTGTATTTTTGGTTTAGTAGACCTGAAAATAAAAGCAAAGGAAAAATAGATCGCAAAGGCAAATATATTAAAGAAGAGACCCGGGGGCCGTAGGTTTCACTAGTGGCTTCTCTCGAGGAAAATAGCAAACAGTGGGTGAACAAATTACTGTTGGGAAATTGATAGAACTTCAAGTAATCATGACGATATCCAGGCAATGATCATTATATAGGCATCACGTCCAAGATTAGTAGACCGACTCCTGCCTGCATCTACTACTATTACTCCACATATCGATCGCTATCCAGCATGCATCTAGTGTATTAAGTTCATGAGAAACGGAGTAATGCAATAAGAACGATGATATGATGTAGACAAGATCTATTTATGTAGAAATAGACCCCATATTGTAAGAAACGATACATACGTGTCCTTTCCCTTTCTACCACTGGGATCAAGCACCGTAAGATCGAACCCATTACAAAGCACCACTTCCCGTTGCAAGATAAATAGATCAAACTGGGAAAACAAAACCCAAATATTGGAGAAGAAATACGAGGCTATAAGCAATCATGCATATAAGAGATAAAATAAGACTCAAATAACTTTCATGGATAAAAAGATAGATCTGATCATAAACTCAAAGTTCATCGGATCCCAACAAACACACCGCAAAAAGAGCTACATCATATGGATCTCCAAGAGACCATTGTATTGAGAATCACAAGTGAGAGAGAGGAAGCCATCTAGCTACTAACTACGGAACCGTAGGTCTACAAAGAACTAATCATGCATCATCGGAGAGGCACCAATGGACATGATGCACCCCTCCGTGATGGTGTCTAGATTGGATCTATGGTTTCTGGAACTTGCGGCGGCTGGAATTGATTTTCGTTGACTCCCATAGGGTTTCTGGAATATTGGGGTATTTATAGAGTAAAGAGGCGGTTCAGGGGGCACCTGAGGTGGGCACAACCCACCTGGGCGCACCTGGGCCTCCAGGCGCGCCCTGGTTGGTTGTGCTCCCCTCGGAGCACCCCCCGGGTGCTTCTTCGGCCCACTGGATGTCTTCTGGTCCAAAAAAATCCACAAAAAGTTTCGCTGCGTTTGGACTCCGTTTGGTATTGATTTCCTGCGATGTAAAAAACATGCAGAAAACAACAACTGGCACTTGGCACTATGTCAATAGGTTAGTACCAAAAAATGATATAAAATGACTATTAAACGATTGTTAAACATCCAAGAATGATAATATAACAACATGGAACAATAAAAAATTACAGATACGTTGGAGACGTATCAGGGGCCCAATGACCCGGAAAAGGACCACATAGACCGAGGGGTGGGGCTAATGTCCACATGGGCTAGCCGCACCATTCCCCAAGGCACATATCTAATTTTAAAGGGTTGAACCTAGAGATAAGATGTTATCTCCAATTTTAAAGGGATTTCTCCCTTGTAGCCGGCCCTAGGCTAGGAGGGTTTTGGATGCCCTCCCTATGCCCCTAGCCTATTTATAGAAGGGGGAGGCGCATGGGGGCAGCCACCCAGTTCACCCTTGCCATTGCCTCTCCCAACTCCCACGTTTCTCTGGGTCGCAATTGAAGAAGCCCTGCTAGAATTCCAGTGCCACCACCACCACCATACCGCCTTTGTAGCGATCCGACCTCAGACGGTCAAATCTCTGTGTTCAGTGTCATCCCTGGATCGGTAATGCTGACGCACACAGTACTTGAATGGATTTATAACCAAAGTAGCAATCACACCCTTATTACATCGATAGTCTCAACAGAGAACTTATTACAATAAATATGGCTTAAGGCCATCTAATTAAGATAACAACGGAAGGCTTGGAAGATAAAGTGAGTCCATCAACTCCAACGACATAGCTGAGTGCACGACAACGACCTAGCGCACCTTACTCTTCGTCTGAAAAGTCTGCAACATGATATGTTGCAGCCCGAAACGGGTCAGCACATGGAATATCTGGCAATATAACATGATGAGAGCAATGAACAGAATAAATGCTAACACTACATGCATATATGGCTGGTGGAGGCTCTATGGTTATATTATTTTGCGAAAAGCCAATTTTCCCCTACTACAAAGGAATATATTTTACTTAACTATCATGGTGGTTGAAACATTGAGAATGTACCCCCATCTCAATCCCAATTAAAAGTAATCATTAACAACCCAACAAATTAATTTAGAGTGATGAGATCAAATCAATAATTCAAGTACCAGATACTCAAGACATCCATAACCGGGGACACGACTAACCATGATTAGTTTGTACACTCTACAGAGGTTTGCACACTTTTCCCCACAAGACTCGATCTCCTTCGTTGGATTTCTTGCAGTACATGGTGTTTGAGAAACGAATGACCGAGACACAGTCTTTCAGAAGCATTAACTCTAACCCCGGGTAGACAGTACCAACCTACATCCCCTACATCTGCTAGCCTACCACTGGAAGAGGTCATGCAACTTACTCAACTATGCTAGAGCCCATAATAGCTTGTGGCTACACACGGAAGTTTCTAGTATGAATAATCTTATGATCCCTTTGAGCCTGGGTGGCGGACCATAGGAGTATCACACGGTATAATCCCGGGATCTCCTAGGACAACACTAGTATAACCCCAGGTGCCCAAACCAAAAATCCACCCAGATGTGTATTAAAGTTGCCACCTTAAGTTGAACCATTAATTAAACACTCACATCTGTCATGGATCTCTCAAACCAAACCACGTCTACGGGCATAGCATGGCAAATAATAGCATCACGTAAAAGTAACTCCCAAGGGTTTAGTAATAATGTAACATCCCAATTTTACTAAATTAGGATGTTATTAGATCATTCATATGCATATCATATTTTTATTGCATTATTTGTCTTTCTGCAATATTCGAATCTTTATGCAACTAAAGGCAATTTATTGGAGTGGAGATAACATGACTCTCCCCTGTTTTTAATAATGTTCATAATGTGCAGAATATTATTTCAGTTCATCTGTTATGTTCGTAATTTTGCAATCTTCAAAATATTTTATTTGATTGTTTTATTGTTGTTTGAGTGGCCTATTGCATCAAAATTATTTTACAAAATTGCATTAGTATTGGAACTAGTGTTCCTGTAGTTTATAGCTATAGGGCTATTTTTACTGTGTGTCAAGGTATTTTTATTTAGATTTTATATTGTGTATGTTATTTTTATTTGTTGTGTTTTACTGCTGTTGTTTCTGTCAAAAAAAAAGAGAAACACGAGCCGGCCGGCCAGCCAGGCCAGCCAGCCAGCTAGCACTGCCCGCGGCCCAGCTAGCCCGCGGCCCAACAACCATCGCCCGCGCCGCCAGCCATAACCGCCAGCCCGCAGAGCTTTCGCTCGCGATCGCTGGCGCAGCGCATAACCGCACCGCATCGCCCGACCCGCACCCGACCCGCTGCCCGCGTTTAGCCACTGACCGTGGACCCCGCGCCACCTTCTCCCATCGAGCCGGACACCGCTCGACCGCATGCCGCATGCACGCCGAGGCCGAGCCCGACTCAACGCCGCGCCCTGGTCCACCTCGAATGCGCCCGAGTGTCCGTGCGCGAGCCAAAGCCTCGACGAACCCCCGAACCCCTTCCTCGATACTCCCCGTTGCCGCACGCGCAAGGTTGGGCGAAACGGATCTCGCCGGAGGAGCTCGAGACCGCCGCCGTTCGCCGGTCATTTACGTCGTCGTAAGAACACCGCAGCCGCGCCAGTTGCCTCCCTCGACCCTCCACTCATCACCGAAATCTTCTGACACTCTTACCTGGGCAGAGAGCCATCGGAGGAGCGCCACCAACGTCCGTCGCCGCCGGAGCACACCGTCGTTCCCGTCGCCGTTGCTGCCCGCAGAGGACGCCCCGCCGCCGTTGAGCTGCACCTACACCTCCGCCACTCAACGCCGCACCATCCGTCGCTTCACCTTCGCCGGAGACCCGCCGGAGAAGCTCCACCGCCGACGCCCGACCCGCCGCCGCCGCATCCCCTGTTCTCTGGTGAGCACGCGCGTGCAACACACCTCGGCCAATCGGGTGACGCCACGTGGCAAAATCTACAGCGCCGCATCGATTATTTATTCGGGAGATTTCTGTTTTCCTTTTTGTTTTATTTTCAGATTTTCACCAAAAACTTCAATTAGCTATAACTTTTATTCTATATGTCCAAATTAGGTGATTCTTTTTCCTATGCACTCACAAATACCAGTAGTTTATCACAGTACCAACTTTGCACATGTTTGCACTGTTCAAATTTGAATTCATTTGAATTTGAATTAAATCTTCCGGAGGCCGTAACTTTCAAACCGTTTATCGGAATCAAGTGATTCTTTTTGCATTGTGACCGTAGTGCAATTTAGGTGCTGTTAAGCTTCTGTAGTTGAGTTTTAAAATCATTTTCTTGCTGTTGGTTTTATTTTGGTTCTATTAGGTATTCCGGTGATTGATTTGTTGAATTGTGTGAAACGTGTAGATTGTCCGGAGTGCGACGCGAGCTATTGTCAGGAGTGTGACTTTCTGAACCAAAACCAAGGCAAGTTACTTGTTGATCTTCCTTTACCTATTATTTTCTATGCATGTAGTTATATCACACTATGAATATATGCATGTATAGGAGTATTATATATGTTGGCTATCTTTGTTGAGCTATTTTCCGTCTTTTGCAAACCGTGATAGTTGTAGTTGCTATGCTTTGTAGGCGGGGTGGTTCGATGTATTCATTGAGTTTATGTGAGGATTATATATATATAACAATTGAGTAGTAACTCAGATTTAACTCACCTCTGGCGGAAGTGCTATTGCTTGGTGTTGAGGGAAGGCATCATGGGGTCTTGCACCTTTTCTAAGGCCATGCGCTCATGAGAGTGCACCCTAAGTGGAATGCCGCCTGAGTTCAAAAAGATCAGACAGACTTAGTGACTAGTAGCTTCCATGTGCAGCCACTCGCTATATGGGCTCTGGCTTAGTTGATCGATTGTTGGAACCTGGCCCAGACGGTGTCGATGATGTAGCATATGTAGGTGGGATGTGGCCGTCGGTGGTTAAGGGAACCTCTTACGAAAGACTTTATCTCAATCTTGGATTGGGTCCGATGGGTAAAAGCGTACAAAACTCTGCAGTACTAAAACTAATCATGATTAGCCGTGCCCCGGTTATGGGTAAATTTGAGCCACTATGCCATTATAGTTGTTGGATGATCTTGTGGATGTGACAATTAATAATATTTGTGGGCAACTTAATAATGGGTAGGTTGGAGTTGATTTTGCCAACTCAACCTTGTGCATTTAATTGTAGTAATAAAGAACTAAATAAAAATTTGACTATTAGGTAGTTATGAGGATAAAATCAGCTTTACGCAAAAATAAACCCTCGAGCCTTCCTTTGTTGTACTATGCATATACATGTAGGTCTGCTATATTATTACTCTGTGTAACTTGCCAATACATTCCAAGTATTGACCTATATGGCTGCAACGTCTCATGTTGCAGGATATTGAGACGAAGAGTAAGGTACCGTTAGGGTCGCGATGCACTTTTCGGCATCGCCGATGGGCTATGATGGGACTCATCGTTATTTTACGCTACTTTCCATTGTTTGATTGAATAAAGCTAGCCAAGTGCTATGCAGATTGTTTTATTTTATACATTACGGATCATACGTTGTAATAAATGATGCACTTGCTATTACGGTATTCATCTATCTTGTGTGTGCTAGCGAGTTCGATTCGAGGGGACTAGCACGGTAAGCCACAGAGACTCAAATCCTTCGAGGTTTGGTCGTTCTGAGATGGCATCGAGCGATGTGTTGGTATGAGGATGTGACCCTAGAAAATGGATTAGAAAAGCCATAGGACTGAAAATTATTTTATAAACTAGCTATACTTCTTCTTGTTTTTAGTTAACCCCTCAAGTATCTTGAGCAGTTAAGTAGAAACTAGTCTTTGAGACCACCATTCATGTTTGTTTTATATTGCAACGTTATCGTGTTAGCGTGTCGATTATGCCCACTTTCGTGGTATGAAGAATCTTTGGATTGTTTGCTTGATTGGTAGTTGTTTGTTAAATTGCTTAGTGTCGAAATTATTTGACTATATATATATATATAATATTATCATATTGTTTGTTGTTTGTTGTTTGTTTGTTTGTTGGTGTTATTCGTTGTTGTGTTTTGTTGGCTTGATCATATTATGCATATGGGTAGAATATATTTATATATACATAGTCTTTGGCCCTATTATATCTATAACTCTTCTATGCTTGCCCACCAGATGCCGAGGCGTGATAATAGGCGTAATGCTGCGGGAGGAGACAACAATGGCAATGATGTACCACCATACATGCAGCAGCTTGCTTGAGGACAGGCTCGATTGATCCATTGCTTGTCCGTAACCGAACAACAACAATAACAACAACAATCCACCGCCACCTCCACCAAAGGGATATGCTTACTGTGTTCTTGAGGTTGAATCCTCGGAGGTTCTCTAGTTCCCTGAACCTATTGTGGGCGATGATTGGCTCCGTGCAGTCAATAGGAACACAGAGACGGTTGGATGCACAGATGCAGAGAGGGTGAGGTTTGCCTCACATTTGTTGGAGGGTCCTGCTGCAGCTTGGTGGGACAATTACTTGGTCAGCTATCCCATTGCTACTATCACATGGCCTTAGTTTCAGGATGCTTTCCGTGCTGCACATGTGTCTGCTGGTGCTATGAGTCTGAAAAAGAAGGAATTTCGTAGTTTGCGCGGGGAGGTCATACGATTAATGCGTATGTGGAGGAATTTAATAATCTTGCACGTTATGCTCCTAATGATGTTAACACTTGATGCATTAGCGGGAGAAATTCTTGGAGGGCCTAAATGATGATTTGAGCCTTGAGTTGTGGTGGCCACTTTTAGGAATTGTCGGGACCTAATTGATAAGGCCATTGTGTTGGAGGAAAGCAACAAGCCATAGAGAATCGCAAGAGGAAGTACAACAACAATAACAGGTATAATTCAGGACCACAATGAAGCCACGCACTTCATATCATGGTAATGGAGGTAATGGACATAATCATCATGGAGGTAATGATCATAATCATCATGGAGGAATGGCCACAACCATAATGGCCACCATCATCATAATGGGCACAAGAGTAACAATGGCAATGGCAAGGGTAATGGTAATGGTAATGGCAATGGAGGAACAATAACGAACCACTGTGTTACGCTGCGCGCCAAGGGATTTGAGTCGGTGCAAAGTGCTTGTGTGTAAGGCTATGGGGCACTATGCCACAGATTGCCTGGGGCGAAGAACTTCGAGGATCCAAAGCAAGCCAAACCCCTTCCAAAAGGGTCATGTAAATCATGTTAATGTGGAGGAGGTTTACAATGAACCCGACGCAGTTGATTGGTAAGTTCTTGATTAACTTTCGATTACCGCTTGTTCTTTTTGATCTTGGTGCATCGCATTCATTCATTTCGAGGGTATTTGTTGATAAACATGGATTGCCAACCAAAACACTTAGTATGCCTATTAGAGTGAGTTCCCGGAGCTGAGATGATAGCGGTGTTGGTTGCCATCGATTGACTTTGTCTATTGGAAAGCATGATTTTCCTCTGGATTTGATTATATTAAAGTCACAAGGTCTGGATATTATTTTGGGTATGGATTGGTTGCAGTTATATAAAGGTCGTATTGATTGTGCGGTCGATCTATTACTCTCGATGCACCGGAGGGAAGAGAATCAAATATACGTGTAAGTATAAGCGTAATCAGTGCGGTGAACTCTCTTAAGGGGGTAGCACGGAAGAGGTGCCGATTGTGAGAGATTATCTAGATGTGTTTCGGAGGAGTTGCCGGGTATGCCACGGATAGAGATATTGAGTTTCTTATTGATTTAATACTGTGCACTTTGGACCTATTGCAAAGAGACCGTATAGAATGCCTCCTCAAGAGTTGGAGGAATTGAAGAAGCGAGATAAGAGAATTGCGAGGCACAAGGATTTATTCGCCCAAGTTCATCACCTTGGGGAGCTCCAGTTTGTTTGTGGAGAAGAAGGATGGAACCTTGAGGATGTGTGTTGATTATAGTTCCTGAATGAGGTAACCATTAAGAATAAGTATCCTTTGCCTATGATAAATGATCTGTTTGACCAGTTGGAAGGAGCTACTGTTTTCTAAGATTGATCTTCGTTACGGTTATCATCAATTGAAGATTCGTGAGCAAGATATTCCAAAGACTGCTTTTACTATGAGGTATCGGTTGTATGAATATACTTGTTATGTCATTTGGATTGACTAATGCTCCTGCATACTTCATGAATATGATGAACAAGGTGTTTATGGAGTTCTTGGATAAATTTGTGGTTGTTTTCATTGATGATATATTGGTGTTCTCCAAGAATAAGCAAGAGCATGAGGTGCATTTGCGTTTGGTATTGGAGAAATTGAGGGAACATGTAGCGACCCGACCTCAGACGGTCAAGCCTCTGTGTTACTATGCCATCCCTGGATCAGTATGCTGGCACACACAGTACATCAATGTATATATCAAAGTGCAATCACATGCATAAATAACGTAAAACTGATATATACATCATAATACTCGCGGAAACAATCAAGCGGGTGTGGAGTCCCATCAACGCCATCGGCGGTTGAGTGTAGACCGTAACCTGTATCGTAACTCTTACTCGTCGAGGAAAATATACGCAACATGATACGTTGCAGCCGTGTAGGTCACTACATTGAATGTACCGGCAAGATCACAACATGAATAAACAGATGGTAAAACTATACTATATGCAATTTGGCTTTGTGGCTCTGTATCTGAGTTTTGTTTGCGTAAAAGCTGATTTTATTTTCCCTACATCAAAGGAATAAATGAAGTCTGTACTATGGAGTTTTCTATCATGACATGGTTCCGTAACCGATGTCTCATAGCCCAAAAATCATCATAAGTTGCCCACAATTAAGTTATCAATCCGGTGTTGAGAGTTCCGAGATAGATCCAAGTCCAGAGGCTCAAATTGTCCGTAATCGGGACACGGCTAATCGATTAGGTTATAACCCTCTGCAGAGGTTTGTACACTTTACCCGCAAGATTCGATCCCTCTTTACGTTGCACTTGAGTGTTTGAGAACAAGATGACCAAAACATGGTCTTCCAAAGAGTTCCTCGACCACCGTCCGGTACCCATCCATCCTACCGTAGTTCTACATCTGCTAGCACCGTCCCGGCCAGAGTCACAACTAAGGTCAACCAAGCGAGCCCATAATGACTTGCGGTTGCAGGTAAGCTTAGGGCATGAAGTATTCTTCCGTCTCTTTGAGTGCAGGGTGAAGCTTTCCGCAAGATGTCATGGCGCTTCTCCATGCATCCCGGCCAACCACTTTGGGTTCTCCAGGTGCCCGTCAACCGTCCTTCACCCAAAGTGTGTATTGAATTCTGTCTCGAGTCTTGAAGTCTTGAGGTCTTGAAGATGCAGTCCTTGCAGATTCCATCATGGAGTTGTCGTCATTGACGTAGAGTCCTCCATTCTCACACCACTCCCGAGTACTCATACCAACCCGTCTACTATAGCGTAGCATAAAATAAATTATCGTCCGGGCTTGGTAACAGGGAGATGGGTTCCTACCTCATGCATACTACTCAACTACAAGGATTCAATACCACTACTGAGGGATGGTTGCAAAGATGTCACTAAATGCAAGAAAACATAGGTATGAAAGCATGGTCAAAGTGAACTTGCCTGGTTGACGATCTTCGAAAAACTAGGGTTTCGTAGTAGCAATCTTCGCACTCCGGAAATTCTACCGAGGCAAACAATAACTATAATAAGCACATAGCATAACATCACTTAACACAATAACATAACAATAGCAACATAACACAACAAAACAACCAAACCAAATCAAAAAGAAAACTCAAATAAAGGCCACTCAAAGTTTTCCCTACATCAAACAATAACAAAAATAGTTTTATATAATAAAATTTCTTAATATATCCTAATCATGGTTTTAGGTTAACTTAACAGAAAAGGTTTCACTAAGCAACTAGGAGCAAAAAGATTTAATTAAAAAGCTATTATAAAACTCATTTTAGGCCTAATCCAATTTCTATTAAGAAAATAATTTAAAACTTTTATTAATTATAAATAAAATTTCATCTACTAGAATGACAGAAACTAACCTATAATAACTAATCACAAGTTAAAAATAAATTAATTTACTAATTAATTTAATAGGAAAACAGGAACTAGTTAATTAATTAGGTTTAATAGGATTCTGTCTAAAATTAATTATTTATTAATCCTAAAATACCCAAGTTAATTTCTAGGGTTTGGCAATGCCAAAATAAAGTGATGACAAAAAGAATCATGCAAAAATAATTTTTCTAACTAAAGTTATAGCAGATTTGCTATTCTGGCTAAAACAATATTAAAGCATTTTTAATTATTTATAACAAAGCTATATAAAAAATTATCAGAAACTACAAAAAATTTGCAATCCAACAAAAAAAGAAACACTCAAAAATATAAAACATAAAAAAAGATATACTTTTTGAAAACTGAAACTATTAAGCTAAAACAGAAAATCAAATAAAAGAAAAAGGCCTAATGGGCCTATCACGTATACTGTCGTAACTTAGTCTAAACGGGCCTAGGTTTAAACTAAGCGAACCGGGCCTAAAATAAAAACCTAAACTAAAAACTAAACCGATCGGACCGGCGGTTTTATAAATAAAATCTACCCCTTCCGGGGCTTCTAATCTTAGCCGTAGATCTCCGATCGGACGGGGGAGAGGGATGCCGGGGGGCTTACCGGAGTCCGGCGACGGCGGCGGCGGCGGCGGAAGTCGGGGAGCTTGACGTCGAGGAGCTCGGCGAGTCGCCCGTCTTGGTCGAGGAGGCCGGTGAGGAGTTCGATGGGGTCGGGGGTGGTCGGGGAGGGCTGAGGCGTCGACGGCGGCGACAATGGCGGCGGTGAAGCTTGACTCCGGTGAGCACGAGCGGGAGGAGAGGAGGTCCGCGAGGGGCGAGGGGGGAACGGGGAGGGTTTTATAGGCGGGGCCTCGTCGGGGAAGGAAGGGGATCGGGAGGAATCGGCATCCGGATCCTTCGGGATCCGGCGATCCAGCGGCAACGGCGTGGCGTGGGGCGGGGAGGAAGAAGGGGTGGGTCAGCTGTCGGTGAGAGGGAGGGTGGGGAGCGGCGGGCTGACCGTGTGAAGGATTAGTCTTGAGGCGAGTGAGAGGCTCGGTCGTGAGGCAGCCTCTGGGCGCTCGGTGGGCCCGGCCAGGTGGGGGTTCAGCTGGCTGGGCAGGGGGCCTAGTGGCGCTGGGTGGGTTTTCTCTTTTTAAATTTTATTTTTAAAATAAAACAAAACAGAGTATAACTTATAAAATATAAATATTTTATATAGGGTATATATATACCAAAATGATCAGGGAATATTCCCTATCATTTGAACATTTTTCCAAAGACAAAATCCAAACTTTATAAAACTCCATTTTTTCAAATTCAAATAAAATTCAGATTTGAATCCAAATCTTTTGGCAATGTTTTCCTCTGATATTTTTGGAGTGTCATGTTTACTCCTCTCATACTTTTGGTTCAAGTATTTATCGGGCATAGTTTTTGAAGTGTTTCCCACATGCCAAAGTTTGAATTCAAATTCAAAACTCAAAATTTTGAAAGAGGGTTTCAAAGCACTTTCAAATGATTTTCAACTTGATTCATTTTAACTTCCAACTCATATTTCATATAATTGAAGAAGTCATTTTATCTTCCCTCATGAAAATCATTGAGTTGCATAAAGCTTTGAATTTGAAATCTTCCCTAATGAAATTTCAAATTCTTTTGCCAAAACCCTATTCATTTCAAAATGGAAGAAGTCATGTCATCCTCACTCTAGGCTTTGGTGTTGGAATGAATTTGAATTCATTGGGATCCAAAAGGCAAAGGGAAAGTTTTGGGAAAGTCATTTCATTCCCTCTCATTCAACTTTCAAAAGTTCCAAATTTCACTCAGTTTCACTCAAACCATCAAACCAACAATCAGACAATCAAGCATAGTTATTTATTTAATATAACATTCCAAAATTTAGAATTTTGGGATGTTACAAACCTACCACACTTAAAATGAATCTCGTCCTCGAGATTCGAAGAGGCTAGAATGAAAAGGTTAGGGGTTGGGGTCTTCTAGCAAATCCATGGATCGGTATGGTCTAGAGTGCTACCACACTTAGAAGCATGGTTATGTTCCGACAAAACTCATGTACTTCATCCTTAGGGTTGGCGGTGTCGGTCTTCTCATATCTTGGTATGAATCCTTCTTCGATACTCCTCCGGTAGGGGCATAACTCTTTCCACAATATCATGTGTCATTTCATCATGGTAAGGTTCTTCCGAGACTGGGTCTTCATATCACGGGTCTGTCGCCAATACTAAACAACTATCGAAAATCTCATGGTGGTCGACAATTCATGGTTTCTCCTGCAGGAAAGCGGTGCAGGTTGAACCTCACCGTATAACCTACGTTTGGCAACGGTTGCTGTAATGGGGTTCCATCGTCCTACCATTTTATGGTTTTATGGCTTATCGCGTCGACATTCTTCTAAGGTTTTCAAGGCTCTCTGATTTTCCATCAACATATGATAGTTCATGATAGAAGTCTTCGGTATGGGGGCCAATCCATCCCATACTTGAATCATTACCACATACGTAAATATCGAATCACGTATTCTAACACTTGGGCATACTCACAAGCATTGCAGAAATTTCTCTTGTTCTCGAACTGGGTTCGAGTAATTCCATGGTTTACGCAAGCCAAACAAAACATCTATCGTTACTTCACCACTCTCGTGTTTTGCGTAACCTTCCGGTGTGTCCTATTTCTCCGCAAATCTTGCAGGCACAAGGTTTATTTCTTGGTGTATCATTGTGCTTCCGGATAAGACGTGATCTCATCAGGGTCTTCTTGAATTCCTCCCAAGTTCTTGCTCCTTTAAATCATTGTATGGATTGATGCATTCTCCACCAGGTTAGCACTTTACGTAAAGTAATCTTGAAGAGCGTATTGGACCTCATACTTCCTTGAAACCAAATTGTTCCCGAAGTGATTCTCCATGTTCTGCATCCATAGCTCCGCCTCCGTGAGTCATCGGTCCAGAGAATAGCGAGACCGTCTTCCTTTATCATCTATTGGGTCCAAGGGTTTTGGGATGAGATAGGAGAGAGGTGGGGAGGGATATACACACAATACAAACAATAGTTTTTTTGATGAAACAAGTTTTACTTTGCGGCTGTCGGAAAAACATCAAACAAATGACAGCTCACACATCATCGCATCTAACGTAAGTGTGTAACAGGGGTTTGGTCTTCTAAAGGTCAAATATTTCTTTAGGAACTTCAAATCTTCGGAGTCTTCAACTGTTGTAGCTTCAACTCTTCTAATGCATGGTCAAATCCTCTTTACTCTGAAGAGGCCATCAGTTATCCGATATCTTGTCCTTCTTGGAGCGGCTTCAGTTGATTCTTCATGTGATCAAAAGGGAAAAGGAGTATATTCTAACTATTTGAGGTGAGAGTGTCTATTCGATAAAATCAGAAAAGATGAGAAGTAAGAGTCTTTTTTGTAAATAAAGTTTTTGAGATATCCTGTTCTAGGGCTTTCCGATTTCTAGGGTCACGTCCTACAGTCAACATGTGCTCTGATACCATCTTTGTAGCGACCCGACCTCAGACGGTCAAGCCTCTGTGTTACTATGCCATCCCTGGATCAGTATGCTGGCACACACAGTACATCAATGTATATATCAAAGTGCAATCACATGCATAAATAACGTAAAACTGATATATACCTCATAATACTCAGCGGAAACAATCAAACGGGTGTGGAGTCCCATCAACGCCATCGGCAGTTGAGTGTAGACCGTAACCTGTATCGTAACTCTTACTCGTCGAGGAAAATATCTGCAACATGATACGTTGCAGCCGTGTAGGTCGATTACATTGAATGTACCGGCAAGATCACAACATGAATAAGCAGATGGTAAAACTATACTATATGCAATTTGGCTTTGTGGCTCAGTATCTGAGTTTTGTTTGCATAAAAGATGATTTTATTTTCCCTACATCAAAGGAATAAATGAAGTCTGTACTATGGAGTTTTCTATCATGACATGGTTCCGCCAACCGATGTCTCATAGCCCAAAAATCATCATAAGTTGCCCACAATTAAGTTATCAATCCGGTGTTGAGAGTTCCGAGATAGATCCAAGTCCGGAGGCTCAAATTGTCCGTAATCGGGACACGGCTAATCGATTAGGTTATAACCCTCTGCAGAGGTTTGTACACTTTACCCGCAAGATTCGATCCCTCTTTTACGTTCTCGCACTTCAGAGTGTTTGAGAACAAGATGACCAAACATGGTCTTCCAAAGAGTTCCTCGACCACTGTCCGTACCCATCCAGTCCTACCGTAGTTCTACATCTGCTAGCACCGCCCCAGCCAGAGTCACAACTAAGGTCAACCAAGCGAGCCCATAATGACTTGCGGTTGCACGGAGTAAGCTTCCGGGCATGAAGTATTCTTCCGTCTCTTTGAGTCTGGGTGAAGCTTTCCGCAAGATGTCATGGCGCTTCTCCATGCATCCCGGCCAACCACTGGGTTCTCCAGGTGCCCACAACCGTCCTTCACCCAAAGAGTGTGTATTGAATTCCTGTCTCGAGTCTTGAAGTCTTGAGGTCTTGAAGATGCAGTCCTTGCAGATTCCATCATGGAGTTGTCGTCATTGACGTAGAGTCCTCCATTCTCACACCACTCCCGAGTACTCATACCAACCCCGTCTACTATAGCGTAGCATAAAAATAAATTATCGTCCGGGCTTGGTAACAGGGAGATGGGTTCCTACCTCATGCATACTACTCAACTACAAGGATTCAATACCACTACTGAGGGATGGTTGCAAAGATGTCACTAAATGCAATAAAACATAGGTATGAAAGCATGGTCAAAGTGAACTTGCCTGGTTGACGATCTTCGAAAAACTAGGGTTTCGTAGTAGCAATCTTCGCACTCGGAAATTCTACCGAGGCAAACAATAACTATAATAAGCACATAGCATAACATCACTTAACACAATAACATAACAATAGCAACATAACACAACAAAACAACCAAACCAAATCAAAAGAAAAACTCAAATAAAGGCCACTCAAAGTTTTCCCTACATCAAACAATAACAAAAATAGTTTTATATAATAAAAATTTCTTAATATAACCTAATCATGGTTTTAGGTTAACTTAACAGAAAAGGTTTCACTAAGCAACTAGGAGCAAAAAAGAATTAATTAAAAGCTATTATAAAACTCATTTTAGGCCTAATCCAATTTCTATTAAGAAAATAATTTAAAACTTTTATTAATTATAAATAAAAGTTCATCTACTAGAATGACAGAAACTAACCTAGAATAACTAATCACAAGTTAAAAATAAATTAATTTACTAATTAATTTAATAGGAAAACAGGAACTAGTTAATTAATTAGGTTTAATAGGATTCTGTCTAAAATTAATTATTTATTAATCCTAAAATACCCAAGTTAATTTCTAGGGTTTGGCAATGCCAAAATAAAGTGATGACAAAAAGAATCATGCAAAAATAATTTTTCTAACTAAAGTTATAGCAGATTTGCTATTCTGGCTAAAACAATATTAAAGCATTTTTAATTATTTTTAACATAGCTATATATATATTTTTCAGAAACTACATAAAATTTGCAATCCAACAAAAAAAGAATCACTCAAAAATATTAAACAGAATAAAAGATATACTTTTTTGAAAACTGAAACTATTCGGCTAAAACAGAAAATCAAATAAAAAGAAAAAGGCCTAATGGGCCTATACTGTGCCCTGTGCGTAACTTAGTCTAAACGGGCCTAGGTTTAAACTAAACGAACCGGGCCTAAAATAAAAACCTAAACTAAAAACTAAACCGATCGGACCGGCCGGTTTTATAAATAAAATCTACCCCTTCGGGGGCTTCTAATCTTAGCCGTAGATCTACGATCGGACGGGGGAGAGGGATGCCGGGGGGCTTACCGGAGTCCGGCGACGGCGGCGGCGGCGGCGGAAGTGCGTCGGGAGCTTCGAGCGTCGAGGAGCTCCGGCGAGTCGCCGTGCGGGTGCGGGGGAGGCCGGTGAGGAGTTCGGTGGGGTCGGGGGTGGTCGGGAGGGCTGAGGCGTCGACGGCGGGCGACAATGGCGGTCTGAAGCTTGGGCTCCGTGAGCACGAGCGGAGGGAGAGGAGGTCCGGCGAGGCGAGGGGAACGGGGTGCGAGGGGGTTTTATAGGCGGGGCCTCGTCGGGGAAGGAAGGGATCGGGAGGAATCGGCATCCGGATCCTTCGGGATCCGGCGATCCATGGCAGCGACAGCGTGGCGTGGGGCGGGGAGGAAGAAGGGGTGGGTCCCATTGTCGGTGAGAGAGGGAGGGTGGGGAAGCTGAGGCGGCCGTGGCCGAAGGATGGTCTTGAGGCGAGTGAGTGGCTCGGTCGTGCTGGGTGCCTCTGGGCCGCTTCGGTGGGCCGGTGGGGGTTTCCATTGGGCTGGGCAGGGGGGCCTAAATGGCGCTGGGGTGGGTTTTCTCTTTTTAAATTTTATTTTTAAAATAAAACAAAACAGAGTATAACTTATAAAATATAAATATTTTATATAGGGTATATATATACCAAAATGATCAGGGAATATTCCTATCATTTGAACATTTTCAAAGACAAAATCCAAACTTTATAAAACTCCATTTTTTTCAAATTCAAATAAAATTCAGATTTGAATCCAAATCTTTTGGCAATGTTTTCCTCTGATATTTTTGGAGTGTCATGTTTACTCCTCTCATACTTTTGGTTCAAGTATTTATCAGGCATAGTTTTTGAAATGTTTCCCACATGCCAAAGTTTGAATTCAAATTCAAAACTCAAAATTTTGAAAGAGGGTTTCAAAGCACTTTCAAATGATTTTCAACTTGATTCATTTTAACTTCCAACTCATATTTCATATAATTGAAGAAGTCATTTTATCTTCCCTCATGAAAATCATTGAGTTGCATAAAGCTTTGAATTTGAAATCTTCCCTAATGAAATTTCAAATTCTTTTGCCAAAACCCTATTCATTTCAAAATGGAAGAAGTCATGTCATCCTCACTCTAGGCTTTGGTGTTGGAATGAATTTGAATTCATTGGGATCCAAAAGGCAAAGGGAAAGTTTTGGGAAAGTCATTTCATTCCCTCTCATTCAACTTTCAAAAGTTCCAAATTTCACTCAGTTTCACTCAAACCATCAAACCAACAATCAGACAATCAAGCATAGTTATTTATTTAATATAACATTCCAAAATTTAGAATTTTGGGATGTTACAAACCTACCACACTTAAAATGAATCTCGTCCTCGAGATTCGAAGAGGCTAGAATGAAAAGGTTAGGGGTTGGGGTCTTCTAGCAAATCCATGGATCGGTATGGTCTAGAGTGCTACCACACTTAGAAGCATGGTTATGTTCCGACAAAACTCATGTACTTCATCCTTAGGGTTGGCGGTGTCGGTCTTCTCATATCTTCGGTATGAATCCTTCTTCGATACTCCTCCGGTAGGGGCATAACTCTTTCCACAATATCATGTGTCATTTCATCATGGTAAGGTTCTTCCGAGACTGGGTCTTCATATCTCGACGGTCTGTCGCCAATACTAAACAACTATCGAAAATCTCATGGTGGTCGACAATTCATGGTTTCTCCTGCAGGAAGCGGTGCAGGTTGAACCTCACCGTATAACCTACGTTTGTAGCGGTTTGCTGTAATGGGGTTCCATCGTCCTACCATTTTATGGTTTTATGGCTTATCGCGTCGACATTCTTCTAAGGTTTTCAAGGCTCTCGATTTTCCATCAACATATGATAGTTCATGATAGAAGTCTTGGTATGGGGCCAATCCATCCCATACTTGAATCATTACCACATACGTAAATATCGAATCACGTATTCTAACACTTGGGCATACTCACAAGCATTGCAGAAATTTCTCTTGTTCTCGAACTGGGTTCGAGTAATTCCATGGTTTACGCAAGCCAAACAAAACATCTATCGTTACTTCACCACTCTCGTGTTTTTGCGTAACCTTACGGGTGTGTCCTATTTCTCCGCAAATCTTGCAGGCACAAGGTTTATTTCTTGGTGTATCATTGTGCTTCCGGATAAGACGTGATCTCATCGTGGTCTTCTTGAATTCCTCCCAAGTTCTTGCTCCTTTAAATCATTGTATGGATTGATGCATTCTCCACGAGGTTGCGACACTTTACGTAAAAAATCTTGAAGAGCGTATTGGACCTCATACTTCCTTGAAACCAAATTGTTCCCGAAGTGATTCTCCATGTTCTGCATCCATAGCTCCGCCTCCGGCTGAGTCATCGGTCCAGAGAATAGCAGACCGTCTTCCTTTATCATCTATTGGGTCCAAGGGTTTTGGGATGAGATAGGAGAGAGGTGGGGAGGGATATACACACAATACAAACAATAGTTTTTTTGATGAAACAAGTTTTACTTTGCGGCTGTCGGAAAAACATCAAACAAATGACAGCTCACACATCATCGCATCTAACGTAAGTGTGTAACAGGGTTTGGTCTTCTAAAGGTCAAATATTTCTTTAGGAACTTCAAATCTTGAGTCTTCAACTGTTGTAGCTTCAACTCTTCTAATGCATGGTCAAATCCTCTTTACTACGAAGAGGCCATCGGTTATCCGATATCTTGTCCTTCTTGGAAGCGGCTTGATTGATTCTTCATGTGATCAAAAGGGAAAAGGGTATATTCTAACTATTTGAGGTGAGAGTGTCTATTCGATAAAATCAGAAAAGATGAGAAGTAAGAGTCTTTTTTGTAAATAAAGTTTTTGAGATATCTGTTCTAGGGCTTTCCGATTTCTAGGGTCACGTCCTCTGATCAACATGTGCTCGATACCATCTTTGTAGCGACCCGACCTCAGACGGTCAAGCCTACGTGTTACTATGCCATCCTCGGATCAGGTATCTTTGGCACACAGTACATCAATGTATATATCAAAGTGCAATCACATGCATAAATAACGTAAAACTGATATATACCTCATAATACTCAGTGGAAACAATCAAGCGGGTGTGGAGTCCCATCAACGCCATCGGCGGTTGAGTGTAGACCGTAACCTGTATCGTAACTCTTACTCGTCGAGAAAATATACGCAACATGATACGTTGCAGCCGTGTAGGTCGATTACATTGAATGTACCGGCAAGATCACAACATGAATAAACAGATGGTAAAACTATACTATATGCAATTTGGCTTTGTGGCTCAGTATTCGAGTTTTGTTTGCGTAAAAGCTGATTTTATTTTCCCTACATCAAAGGAATAAATGAAGTCTGTACTATGGAGTTTTCTATCATGACATGGTTCCGCCAACCGATGTCTCATAGCCCAAAAATCATCATAAGTTGCCCACAATTAAGTTATCAATCCGGTGTTGAGAGTTCCGAGATAGATCCAAGTCCAGAGGCTCAAATTGTCCGTAATCGGGACACGGCTAATCGATTAGGTTATAACCCTCTGCAGAGGTTTGTACACTTTACCCGCAAGATTCGATCCCTCTTTTACGTTCTCGCACTTCAGAGTGTTTGAGAACAAGATGACCAAACATGGTCTTCCAAAGAGTTCCTCGACCACCGTCCGGTACTCCATCCGATCCTACCGTAGTTCTACATCCGCTAGCACCGTCCCAGCCAGAGTCACAACTAAGGTCAACCAAGCGAGCCCATAATGACTTGCGGTTGCACGGGTAAGCTTCCGGGCATGAAGTATTCTTCCGTCTCTTTGAGTCTGGGTGAAGCTTTCCGCAAGATGTCATGGCGCTTCTCCATGCATCCCGCCAACCACTGGGTTCTCCAGGGTGCCCGTCAACCGTCCTTCACCCAAGAGTGTGTATTGAATTCTGTCTCGAGTCCTGAAGTCTTGAGGTCTTGAAGATGCAGTCCTTGCAGATTCCATCATGGAGTTGTCGTCATTGACGTAGAGTCCTCCATTCTCACACCACTCCAGTACTCATACCAACCCGTCTACTATAGCGTAGCATAAAAATAAATTATCGTCCGGGCTTGGTAACAGGGAGATGGGTTCCTACCTCATGCATACTACTCAACTACAAGGATTCAATACCACTCTTGAGGATGGTTGCAAAGATGTCACTAAATGCAATAAAACATAGGTATGAAAGCATGGTCAAAGTGAACTTGCTCGGTTGACGATCTTGAAAAACTAGGGTTTCAGAGTAGCAATCTTCGCACTCCGGAAATTCTACCGAGGCAAACAATAACTATAATAAGCACATAGCATAACATCACTTAACACAATAACATAACAATAGCAACATAACACAACAAAACAACCAAACCAAATCAAAAAGAAAAACTCAAATAAAGGCCACTCAAAGTTTTCCCTACATCAAACAATAACAAAAATAGTTTTATATAATAAAAATTTCTTAATATAACCTAATCATGGTTTTAGGTTAACTTAACAGAAAAGGTTTCACTAAGCAACTAGGAGCAAAAAGAATTAATTAAAAAGCTATTATAAAACTCATTTTAGGCCTAATCCAATTTCTATTAAGAAAAATAATTTAAAACTTTTATTAATTATAAATAAAAGTTCATCTACTAGAATGACAGAAACTAACCTAGAATAACTAATCACAAGTTAAAAATAAATTAATTTACTAATTAATTTAATAGGAAAACAGGAACTAGTTAATTAATTAGGTTTAATAGGATTCTGTCTAAAATTAATTATTTATTAATCCTAAAATACCCAAGTTAATTTCTAGGGTTTGGCAATGCCAAAATAAAGTGATGACAAAAAGAATCATGCAAAAATAATTTTTCTAACTAAAGTTATAGCAGATTTGCTATTCTGGCTAAAACAATATTAAAGCATTTTTAATTATTTTTAACATAGCTATATATATATTTTTCAGAAACTACATAAAATTTGCAATCCAACAAAAAAGAATCACTCAAAAATATTAAACAGAATAAAAGATATACTTTTTGAAAACTGAAACTATTCGCCAAAAACAGAAAATCAAATAAAAGAAAAAGGCCTAATGGGCCTATCACTTTATACAATGCGTAACTTAGTCTAAACGGGCCTAGGTTTAAACTAAACGAACCGGCCTAAAATAAAAACCTAAACTAAAAACTAAACCCGATCGGACCGGCCGGTTTTATAAATAAAATCTACCTTCTGGGGCTTCTAATCTTAGTAGTAGATCTACGATCGGACGGGGAGAGGGATCTTGGGGCTTCTGGAGTCCGTGACGGCTGGCGGCGGCGGAAGTGCGTCGGGAGCTTGACGTCGAGGAGCTCATGAGTCGCCGTCTTGGTGGGGAGGCAGTGAGGAGTTCGGTGGGGTCGGGGTGGTCGGGGAGGCTGAGGCGTCGGCGGGCGACAATGGCGGCGTGAGCTTGAGCTCCGGCGAGCACGAGCGGAGGGAGAGGAGGTCCGGCGAGGCGAGGGGGAACGGGTGCGAGGGGTTTTATAGGGCGGGGCCTCGTCGGGAAGGAAGGGGATCGGGAGGAATCGGCATCCGGATCCTTCGGGATCCGGCGATCCATGGCAACGGCGTGGCGTGGGGTGAGGGAGGAAGAAGGGGTGGGTCCCATTGTCGGTGAGAGAGGAGGGTGGGGAAGCGGCGGCGGCCGGCGTGAAGGGATTCGGTCTTGAGTGAGGCCGGCTCGGTCGGGCTGGACCTCTGGGCCTTCGGTGGGCGGGTGGGGTTTCCATTGTGGCTGGGCAGAGGGCCTAAATGGCGCTGGGTGGGTTTTCTCTTTTTAAATTTTATTTTTAAAATAAAACAAAACAGAGTATAACTTATAAAATATAAATATTTTATATAGGGTATATATATACCAAAATGATCAGGGAATATTCCTATCATTTGAACATTTTTCCAAAGACAAAATCCAAACTTTATAAAAATTCATTTTTTCAAATTCAAATAAAATTCAGATTTGAATCCAAATCTTTTGGCAATGTTTTCCTCTGATATTTTTGGAGTGTCATGTTTACTCCTCTCATACTTTTGGTTCAAGTATTTATCAGGCATAGTTTTTGAAATGTTTCCCACATGCCAAAGTTTGAATTCAAATTCAAAACTCAAAATTTTGAAAGAGGGTTTCAAAGCACTTTCAAATGATTTTCAACTTGATTCATTTTAACTTCCAACTCATATTTCATATAATTGAAGAAGTCATTTTATCTTCCCTCATGAAAATCATTGAGTTGCATAAAGCTTTGAATTTGAAATCTTCCCTAATGAAATTTCAAATTCTTTTGCCAAAACCCTATTCATTTCAAAATGGAAGAAGTCATGTCATCCTCACTCTAGGCTTTGGTGTTGGAATGAATTTGAATTCATTGGGATCCAAAAGGCAAAGGGGAAAGTTTTGGGAAAGTCATTTCATTCCCTCTCATTCAACTTTCAAAAGTTCCAAATTTCACTCAGTTTCACTCAAACCATCAAACCAACAATCAGACAATCAAGCATAGTTATTTATTTAATATAACATTCCAAAATTTAGAATTTTGGGATGTTACAGAACATCAGTTGTATGCCAAGTTCAGCAAATGTGAGTTTTGGCCGGATGAGGTAGCATTCATTGATGATATATTGGTGTTCTCCAAGAATAAGCAAGAGCATGAGGTGCATTTGCGTTTGGTATTGGAGAAATTGAGGGAACATCAGTTGTATGCCAAGTTCAGCAAATGTGAGTTTTGGCCGGATGAGGTAGCATTCCTTGGACATGTTGTGTCAGGTAATGGAGTTGCAGTTGATCCATCTAAGGTTGCTGCAGTTACAGAGTGGGAGACACCCACGACAGTTGGAGAGATTCGCAGCTTTTTGGGCCTTGCAGGTTATTACAGGAGGTTTATTGAGAACTTTTCGAAAATTGCAAAGCCTATGACTGAATTGTTGAAGAAGGAGAAGAAGTTTGTTTGGACTGATGAATGTGAAGCCAGCTTTCAGGAATTGAAGCGGCGTTTGGTTCTGACACCAGCTTTTAACTCTGCCAGACATACATAAGGACTTCCAGGTATATTGTGATGCTTCTTGTCAAGGACTTGGGAGTGTTTTGATGCAGGAAGGTAAAGTTGTTTCTTATGCTTCACGTCAGCTTAAGAATCATGAGCATAATTATCCTACACATGATTTGGAGTTAGCCTCAGTTGTGCATGCATTGAAAACTTGGAGGCCATATCTTATTGGTAATCATTGTGATATATTTACCGATCATAAGAGCTTGAAGTATATTTTTACTCGGAAGGATTTGAACCTCGGTAGAGGAGATGGTTGGAGCTTATTAAGGATTATGATTTGAGTGTGCAGTATCATCTGGTAAGGCTAATGTTGTTCTTGATGCATTGAGTCGTAGGAGCCATGCTAATGCAATTAATATTGATAATATGCCACCCGAGTTATGTGAACAGTTCAGGAATCTCAGATTGGAGATGGTTCCTAAGGGATATTTAGCAACACTGGAGGTAAAGCCTACTTTGCTTGACAGGATCGGGGAAGCTCAAAAGGGTGATAAGGAGATTGTTGAGATAAAAGAGAATATGGCTAAAGGTAAGACAGAAGGTTTCCATGAGGATGAACATGGAACCATATGGTTTGAGAAGCGTATTTGTGTACCTCAAGATGCAGATATCAGGAAGTTGATTCTTCAGGAGGCGCATGATTCACCTTATTCTATTCACCCAGGTAATACTAAGATGTATTTGGATTTGAGGAAAGATTTTGGTGGCCTAGCCTCAAGAGGGAAATGCTTGGGTATATTGCAACATGTGATGTGTGCGAGAGTTAAAGCGAACATCGTGAGACCATCAGGTTTGTTACAGCCATTGCCTATCCCTGATTGGAAGTGGGACGAGATTGGTATGGATTTCATTACAGGTCTACCGAGACACGGTCCAAAGTTATGATTCTATTTGGGTAGTTGTTGATCGTTTGACTAAAGTTGCTCACTTCATCCCAAAGAAAGACTACTTATACGGTTTCAGCTAGCAAAGATTTATATGTCTAAAATTGTTTGTCTGCATGGAGTTCCAAGGAAGGTAGTGTCTGATAGAGGTACTCAGTTCACATCCAAATTTTGGCGTCAGTTGCATGAATCCTTGGGCACCAGGCTGGAGTTCAGTACAGCTTTCCATCCACAGATAGATGGGCAGACAGAGAGGGTAAATCAGATTTTGGAGGATATGTTGAGAGCTTGTGCTTTGGACTATGGGTCCAGTTGGGATGATAATTTACCTTATGCAGAGTTTTCATATAATAACAGGTATCAGGCTAGTCTGAAGATGGCACCATTTGAGGTATTGTATGGTAGGAAGTGCAGGACACCATTGATGTGGGATGAGGTTGGAGAACGTCAATTCTTTGGACCAGACTTGATCAGAGATGCTGAGGAGAAGGTCAAGTTGATTCGTGACAGGCTGAAGATAGCACAGTCCAGGCAGAAGAGTTATGCAGATGCAAAACGTAAGGAGGTGACATATGAGGTAGGAGACCGTGCATACCTTCGAGTTTCACCACTTCGTGGAATAAAAAGGTTTGGAATCAAGGGTAAGTTAGCACCATGTTTTGTGGGACCTTACAAGATCTTGGAGCGTAGAGGAGAGGTAGCTTATCAGCTAGAGTTGCCAGAATCCTTGTCAGGAGTTCATGATGTGTTTCATGTATCTCAGTTGAAGAAGTGCCATGCAGAGATGATGGATGTTCCATTGAGGGACACGGTGCCACTTGAGGCAATTCAATTGGAGAGTGATTTGACTTATGAGGAGAAGCCTATTAAGATTCTGGAGACAGCAGAGAGAGTTATAGTTATGCAAGGTTCAGTGGGATCATCATACAGAGGAGGAAGCTACCTGGGAAAGAGAGGAAGATCTCAGGCAGGATCACCCACACCTATTTGCTAGCCAGCCCGAATCTTGAGGGCGAGATTCATCTTAAGGGGGGTAGGTTTGTAACATCCCTATTTTACTAAATTAGGATGTTATTAGATCATTCATATGCATATCATATTTTTATTGCATTATTTGTCTTTCTGCAATATTCGAATCATTATGCAACTAAAGGCAATTTATTGGAGTGGAGATAACATGACTTCTCCCCTGTTTTTAATAATGTCCATAATGTGCAGAATATTATTTCCAGTTCATCTGTTATGTTCTGGTAATTTTTGCAATCTTCAAAATATTTTATTTGATTGTTTTATTGTTGTTTGAGTGGCCTATTGCATCAAAATTATTTTACAAAATTGCATTAGTATTGGAACTAGTGTTCCTGTAGTTTATAGCTATAGGGCTATTTTTACTGTGTGTCTAGGTATTTTTATTTAGATTTTATATTGTGTATGTTATTTTTTTTACTGCTGTTGTTTCTGTTAAAAAAAAAGAGAAACACCAGCCGGCCGGCCAGGCCAACTGACCAGCCTAACCTTGCCCATGCCCAGCAACCATCGCCCGCCATACATTGACCAACCGCCAGCGGCCGCTTCGCTTTCGCGATCGTGGCTGTAACCGCACCGCATCGCCCGACCCGTACCCGACCCGTTGCCCGCGTTTAGCCACTGACCGTGGACCCCGCGCCACCTTCTCCCATCGAGCCGGACACCGCTCGACCGCATGCCGCGCGCACGCCGAGGCCGAGCCCGACTCGACGCCGCAACCTGGTCCACCTCGAACGCGCCCGAGTGTCCGTGCGCGAACCAAAGCCTCGACGAACCCCCGAACACCTTCCTCGATCCTCCCCGTTGCCGCACGCGCAAGGTTGGGCGAAACGGATCTCGCCGGAGGAGCTCGAGACCGCCACCGTTCGCCGGTCGTTTACGTCGTCGTAAGAACACCGCAGCCGCGCCAGTTGCCTCCCTCGACCCTCCACTCATCACCAAAATCTTCTGACACTCTTACAGGCGAAGAGCCACGGAGGAGCGCCACCGGCGTCCGTCGCCGCCGAGCACACCGCCGTTCCGTCGCCGTTGCTGCCCGTAGGACGCCCGCCGCCGTTGAGCTCCACGTACACCTCCGCCACTCACCGCCGCACCCATCCGTCGCTTCACCTTCGCCGGAGACCCGCCGGAGAAGCTCCACCGCCGACGCCCGACCCGCCGCCGCCGCATCCCCTGTTCTCTCGTGAGAACGCGCGCGCAACACACCTCGGCCAATCGGGTGATGCCACGTGGCAAAATCTACAGCGCCGCATCAGTATTCGCTGTTCAGGAGATTTCTGTTTTCCTTTTTGTTTTATTTTCAGATTTTCACCAAAAACTTCAATTAGCTATAACTTTTATTCTATATGTCCAAATTAGGTGATTCTTTTTCCTATGCACTCACAAATACCAGTAGTTTATCACAGTACCGACTTTGCACATGTTTGCACTGTTCAAATTTGAATTCATTTGAATTTGAATTAAATCTTCCGGAGGCCGTAACTTTCAAACCGTTTATCGGAATCGAGTGATTCTTTTTGCATTGTGACCGTAGTGCAATTTAGGTGCTGTTAAGCTTCTGTTGTTGAGTTTTAAAAATCATTTTCTTGCTGTTGGTTTTATTTTGGTTCTATTCATGTTCCGATGATTGATTTGTTGAATTATGTGAAACGTGTAGATTGTCCGGAGTGCGACGCGAGCTATTGTCAGGAGTGTGACTTTCTGAACCAGAACCAAGGCAAGTTACATGTTGATCATCCTTTACCTATTATTTTCTATGCATGTAGTTATATCACACTATGAATATATGCATGTATAGGAGTATTATATATGTTGGCTATGCTGTTGAGCTATTTTCCCGTCTTTTGCAAACCGTGATAGTTGTAGTTGCTATGCTTTGTAGACGGGGGTAGTTCGTGTATTCATTGAGTTTATGTGAGGATTATATATATATAACAATTGAGTAGTAACTCAGGATTTAACTCACCTCTGGGCAGAAGTGGTATTGCTTGGTGTTGAGGGAAGGCATCATGGGGTCTTGCACCTTTTCTAAGGCCATGCGCTCATGAGAGTGCACCCTAAGTGGAATGCCGCCCGAGTTCAAAAAGATCAGACAGACTTAGTGACTAGTAGCTTCCATGCGGCCACTCGCTATATGGGCTCTGGCTTAGTTGATCAGTTGTTGGAACCTGGCCCAGCACGGTGTCGACAGATGTAGCATATGTAGGTGGGATGTGGCGTCGGTGGTTAAGGGAACCTCTTACGAAAGACTTTATCTCAATCTTGGATTGGGTCCGATTAGGTAAAGCGTACAAAACTCTCTGAGTACTAAAACTAATCATGATTAGCCGTGCCCCCGGTTATGGGTAAATTTGAGCCACTATGCCATTATAGTTGTTGGATGATCTTGACAGATGTGACACTTAATAATATTTGTGGGCAACTTAATAATGGGTAGGTTGGAGTTGATTTTGCCAACTCAACCTTGTGCATTTAATTGTAGTAATAAAGAACTAAATAAAAATTTGACTATTAGGTAGTTATGAGGATAAAATCAGCTTTCCGCAAAAATAAACCCTCGAGCCTTCCTTTGTTGTACTATGCATATACATGTAGGTCTGCTATATTATTACTCCTGTGTAACTTGCCAATACATTCCAAGTATTGACCTATATGGCTGCAATGTCTCATGTTGCAGGATATTGAACGAAGAGTAAGGTATCGTTAGGGTCATGATGCACTTTTCGGCATCGCCGATGGGCTATGATGGGACTCATCGTTATTTTCTGCTACTTTCCATTGTTTGATTGAATAAAGCTAGCCAAGTGCTATGCAGATTGTTTTATTTTATACATTCTGGATCATACGTTGTAATAAATGATGCACTTGCTATTCTGGTATTCATCTATACTGTGTGTGCTAGCGAGTTCGATTCAGGGACTAGAACGGTAAGCACAGAGACTCAAATCCTTCGAGGTTTGGTCGTTACAAATAAATAGGGCAATAGGTTCTACCTCATCATCTACTTCCCAATACCCACAAGTTAACAATCCTACTCATGCAATGTTTGAGGGTTGCAACTAATGCATAAAAACTGGGTATGAAAAGAGTATGATCAATGTGTTACTTGCCTTGCCGACGACCCGTAAACCCTAGAGACTCGTAGTAGCACGCTTCGCACTCCGGGAACTCTATCGCAAACAAACAATAGCATACATAAGCAATCAAGCAAAGATGCACGGGTAAGACTCAAACAAAAGATCGAATATGAAAATCCAACTGAAGAGATTCGATCTGCAAAAAGAATCAATCGAATCGGAGCTACGGAACTGAAACTACGGTCAAAAGAACTTCAAATTCAAATCTGCTTGAAATCAAATTTTAATTTTTCAAAACCTTGTTCAAGTTGTTTAAACAGAAAGAGGGGCTCGATACGAAGATTGGCGTTGGTTTCAATGGATTTGGACAAACAGTTGAAAAGTTACGAGGATTTGAAAATCAGGAGCTAATCTGCGATAAAAATAATCATGAATAGGTCCCTGGCAAAAAAAAATAAAAAGAAAGAAAAAAAACTATGGCGCGAACGTTCGCTAACAGAACCAATCTAACGAAAATCGTTCACTACCAGATCTGAACGAACGAACTTTCGCTAAATAAACTAAACAAAAAAAACCGAAACAAAACCCGATTAAAAAAATCGATCTAGGGTTTTTACCGAAAATAAAACTGACGAAAAACCGGCGGCGGCGAACTCCGGCGGGATCCACATGACGGGCGGCGAGGTGATGCGAGCCGGCAGCAAGAAGATTAGCTATGACGGGCGGCGGCGGCTTGGCGGCGCTTATGGTTAGGGTTCAAGCATGGCGGCAATTTGGGTGGGCAAGGCGGCTCGGGCTTATAAAGGCCTGGCCGGAGGAGTCCAGCTCGGGCACGGCCCGTTAGGTCGGTTCGTTGTTTTTTTTCAAAACATATTCTGCCAGAAAAATCCTAAATAAATATAAAAATATCTAAAAATGCCAAAAACAATTTTTACCGTCTAAATAAAATATTTAGAACAAAGTGAACATTTTCTTGGCCTAAAAATGCACTTTTGCAAAATGCATATTTTTTTCTAATTCAAATAAAATATCAATAAAATCCAAATAAAATTATTTATTTGATTTTAACATTTTTCCTCCAATATTTCATTTATTTTGGAGAAGTCATATTATCTCCTCTCATATATTTTAATTTGAAATACTTTTGGAGAGTAAAATAATTAAAACCAAAATTATCCCCTTTTCAAAATTTGTGAAAATTCAAATTAGTGAAACCCCCAACTCTCTCTGTGGGTCCTTAAGTTGCTTAGGATTTTCTAGGATCGCAAAACAAAATGCAATAAAATATGATATGCATTGATGACCTAGGTATAACATTCCAAATTGAAAATTTGGGATGTTTGCTACCTCTTGAGCACTGCGTTGGTTTTTCCTTGAAGAGGAAAGGGTGATGCAGTAAAGTAGCGTAAGTATTTCCCTCAGTTTTTGAGAACCAATGTATCAATCCAAGAGGAGACCACGCCGAGTCCCACGCACCTACACAAACAATAAGAACCTCGCAACCAACGCGATAAAGGGGTTGTCAATCCCTTCACGGTCACTTACGAGAGTGAGATCTAATAGAGATGATAAGATAATATTTTTGGTATTTTTATGGTAAAGACTAAAAGTAAAGAAAGCAAAATAAATGGCAATAAAAATAGCTTGTTGACGGGAGATTAATATGATGGAAAATAGACCCGGGGGCCATAGGTTTCACTAGTGGCTTCTCTCAAGATAGCATAAGTATTACGGTGGGTGAACGAATTACTGTCGAGCAATTGATAGAATTGAGCATAGTTATGAGAATATCTAGGTATGATCATGTATATAGGCATCACGTCCGTGATAAGTAGACCGACTCGCCTGCATCTACTACTATTACTCCACACATCGACCGCTATCCAAAGATGCATCTAGAGTATTAAGTTCATAAGAACGAGTAACACTTTAAGCAAGATGACATGATGTAGAGGGATAAACTCATGCAATATGATATAAACCCCATCTTTTATCCTCGATGGCAACAATACAATACGTGTCGTTTCCCCTCATCCTTTGGGACCGAGCACCGCAAGATTGAACCCAAAACTAAGCACTTCTCCCATTGCAAGAAAGATCAATCTAGTAGGCCAAACCAAACTGATAATTCAAAGAGACTTGCGAAGATAACCAATCATACATAAAAGAATTCAGAGGAGATTCAAATATTGTGCATAGATAATCTTGATCATAAACCCACAATTCATCGGATCTCGACAAACACACCGCAAAAAGAAGAGTTACATCAAATAGATCTCCAAGAGAATCGAGGAGAACTTTGTATTGAGATCCAAAGAGAGAGAAGAAGCCATCTAGCTAATAACTATGGACCCGAAGGTCTGAGGTAAACTACTCACACATCATCGGAGAGGCTATGGTGTTGATGTAGAAGCCCTCCGTGATCAATGCCCCCTCCGGCGGAGCTTCGGATAAGGCCCCAAGATGGGATCTCATGGGTACAGAAGGTTGCGGCGGTGGAAATAGGGTTTTGGCTCCGTATCTGATGTTTCCAGGGTATATGAGTATATATAGGCAAAGGAGGTCGGTCAAGAGAGCTACGAGGGGCCCACGAGGGCGGAGGGCGCGCCCAGGAGGGTAGGCGCCCCCTGCCTCGTGGCCTCCTCGTTCGTTTCTTGACGTCCACTCCAAGTCCTCTGGATCACGTTTATTCCGAAAATCACGTTCCCGAAGGTTTTATTCCGTTTGGAGTACGTTTGATATTCCTTTCCTTCGAAACACTGAAATAGCCAAAAAAACAGCAATTTGGGATGGGCCTCCGGTTAATAGGTTAGTCCCAAAAACAATATAAGTGTATAATAAAGCCCATTAAACATCCAAACAGAATATATAATAGCATGGAACAATAAAAAATTATAGATACGTTAGAGACGTATCAATGTTACAAACGTACCCCCCTTAAGATGAATCTCGTCCTCGAGATTCGGGTTGGTTAGAAAATAGGTGTGGGTGTAGATTTTCCTCTCGTTGCCAGGTGGCTTCATCCTCGGTATGGTGGCTCCACTAAACTTTGCAAAACTCAATAACCTTGCTGCGTGTAACTCGGCTGGCAAACTCGAGAATCTTGAGTGGTTTCTCCTCATAGGTCAGATCACTATCCAACTGAATTGCTTCCAAGGGCACTGTATCTCTCAGCGGGATATCGGCCATCTCAGCATGACACTTCTTCAACTCGGAAATGTGAAACACATCATGAACTCCTGACAATCCTTCAGGTAACTCCAACTTGTAGGCCACCTCTCCCATACGTTCCAAAACTCGGTTTGGTCCTACAAATCTTGGGGCTAACTTTCCCTTAACTCCGAAGCGTTTAACTCCTCGTAGGGGTGACACACGAAGATATGCTCTGTCTCTGATTTCATAAACTACCTCCTTGCGTTTCGAGTCTGCATAACTCTTCTGTCTGGACTGAGCTACTTTCAGTCTATCCTGAATCAGCTTAACCTTCTCTTCAGACTCTGTAATCAAATCCGGTCCAAACAACTTACATTCTCCAACTTCATCCCACATCAACGATGCCCTGCACCTCCTTCCATACAAGGCTTCGAAAGGTGCCATCTTCAGGCTGGTCTGGTAGCTGTTGTTGTATGAGAACTCCGCGTATGGCAAGTTATCATCCCAACTAGATCCATAATCTAGCGCTCAAGCTCTCAACATGTCCTCCAGAATCTGATTGACTCTCTTTGTCTGTCCATCTGTCTGCGGATGAAAAGTTGTACCGAACTCTAGCCTGGTACCCAAAGTCTGGTGCAACTGGTGCCAAAATTTTGAAGTAAACTGTGTTCCTCTATCTGATATGATGGTCCTCGAAACTCCATGCAGACATACGATCCTGGTCATATATATCTTGGACAACTTCGCACTGGTATAGGTGGTCTTCACTGGGATAAGTGAGCCACTTTGGTCAAACGATCCACTACAACCCAAATAGAATCATATCCCGTTCGGGTCCTGGGTAATCCGGTGATGAAATCCATGCCAAGCTTGTCCCACTCCCATTCGGGTATTGGCATAGGCTGCAATAATCCGGCTGGCTTCTGATGTTCTGCCTTCACTCTCTAACATACATCACATACGGCTACATACTCGGCAATATCCTTCTTCATTCCAGTCCACCAGAAATGCTCCTTCAAATCCAAATACATCTTGGTGTTTCCGGGGTGTAATGAGTATGACAAGTCATGAGCTTCATGTAGTATCAACTTCCTGATCTCTGCATTATTGGGCACATAAACACGGTCTTCAAACCACAAGGTGTCATGCTCATCCTCACAAAAACCTTTGGCCTTTCCTTTACTCATCTTCTCCTTTATCTCAGCAATTTATTTGTCATCCTTCTGAGCTTCTCGTATCTTTCCCAATAATGTTGACTGAACCTCCAATGCTGCTACAAAACCTCTAGGAACTATCTCCAAATGAAGCTCCCTGAGATCTTCCGCTAACTCCTTTGGCAATCCTCCGCTTATGAGGGTATTGGCATAACTTTTCCGGCTCAAAGCGTCTGATACGACATTGTCCTTGTCGGGATGATAGTGCAACTTCATATCATAATCCTTTATGAGCTCCAACCATCTCCTTTGCCTGAAATTTAGCTCCTTTTGCGTGAAAATGTACTTCAAACTCTTATGATCTGTGTACACATCACAATGGTTTCCAATAAGAAAATGTCTCCAGGTTTTGAGCGCATGCACTACGTCTGCCAACTCCAAATCATGCGTGGCATAATTCAACTCATGCGGTCGAAGCTGTCGTGAGGCATATGACACAACTCTTCCGTCCTTCATAAGCACTCCTCCAAGTCCTAAGCGAGAAGCGTCGCAATAAACTTGGAAATCCTTGCGTACATCTGCCAGAATCAGCACTGGGGATGTAACCAAACGTTTCTTCAACTCCTGGAAACTTGTCTCACATTCTTCTATCCATTTGAACTTGGTGTCCTTCTTCAACAACTCCGTCATAGGATTCACAATCTTAGAAAAATTCTCAATGAATCGACGATAATATCCTGCGAGTCCAAGAAAACTGCGGATCTCTCCAACGGAGGTGGGTGCCAACCACTCAGTGTCTGACTGAACCTTGGTAGGATATACTGCTATACCTTCTCCTGATATAACATGTCCAAGAAATCCTACTTCTTTCAACCAAAACTCGCATTTGCTGAACTTAGCATATAACTGATGTTCCCTGAGCTTCTCGAGAACTAAATGCAAATGCTCCTTGTGTTCCTCTTCATTCTTCGAGTATACCAAGATATCATCAATGAACACCATGATAAACTTATCCAAGAACTCCATGAACACCTTATTCATCATACTCAAAAGATAGGCAGGGGCATTAGTCAATCCAAATGACATAACCGTATACTCATATAGCCTCTACCTTGTGGTGAAAGATGTCTTAGGTATATCCTGTTCTCGGATCTTCAGTTGGTGGTATCCTGATCGCAGATCGATCTTGGAGAATACTTTAGCTCCTTGCAGCTGGTCAAACAAGTCATTGATCATCGGTAGTGGGTACTTGTTCTTGATCGTCACTTCATTCAATGCACGATAATCAATAACCATTCTCAATGATCCATCCTTCTTCTCAACCAAGAGTACTGGGGCTCCCCATGGTGACGAACTTCGTCGAATGTAACCTTTCTCCAACAACTCCTTAATCTGCTTCTTGATCTCCTCCAGATCATTTGCGGGCATCCGGTATGGTCTCTTTGATATTGGCCCGGTGCCTGGGAATAACTCTATCAAAAACTCAATGTCTCGATCCGGCGGCATGCCTGGTAACTCCTCTGGGAATACATCCGGGTAATCCTTCACTACAGGCACTTCCTCCTGAACAACTCCTAAGAAGGAATTTACTTGGGTCCTCCTTGGCGAATGCCTGGATATATACTTGATCCTTTTCCCCTCTGGGTGGTGAGTAGATTGACCTACTAGCACAGTCAATGTTTCCTCCATACTTTGATAACCAATCCATTCCCAGTATCACATCCAATCCTTGTGACTCCAAAATTATTAGGCCAGAGGGGAAAACATGGCTACCAATGGTTAAGGGTATCCGATCGCACCATCGGCTGGCCATATACTCGGCACCTGGTGAGGTTACTAACAAAGGTGTCCTAAGAGCTACTGTGGGTAACTTAAACTTGTCCACAAATCCCCTTGAAATGTATGAATGCGATGCACCAGTATCAAAAAGAACGAGAGCGGTAATGAATTAACCAAAAACTTACCGATAACTGCATCTGGCTGCTCTTCAACCTCCTCCACGTTCATGTGGTTCACTTGTCCCCTGTTGAAAGGGTTGGTCTTCTTCCCAGAGCTCCCATTTCCATTGCCATTCTTCAACTCAGGACAATCATTGGCGTAGTGTCCAGTCTTCCCGCACTTGAAACAGGTAACGTGACTCTGATCCTTCTTGGCGGGTGTGGCTGGGTTAGAGCTGTTCTGATTGCTGCCTGCTCCATTCCCGTTTCCATTCTTGGGGCCACTATGGCTATGCGAACTTCCTCCATTGTGGTTATGGCCTCCATGGTTATGGGTATATCCTCCCGAGTTCGGGGTGTAACGAGGCTTCTGCTGGACTCCTGAATTGTACTTCCCCTGTCCTTTCCTCTTGCGGCTCTCAATCTGCTGCTGCTTCCCTTCAATCATAAGAGCCTTATCTACCAACTACTGGTAGTTGTTAAATGTTGCCACAACTGCATGCTCATCTCATCATTCAGCCCTTCCATAACTTTCTCCTGCTTAGCGACATCTGTGGCCACATCATCTGGGGCATAGCGGGATAACTTACTAAACTCATCTACGTACTGAGCCACAGTATGGTTTCCCTGGCACAAGTTGTGAAACTCACGCTTCTTCATGCTCATAGCTCTAGTTGAGACATGAGCGGTGCGGAATGCTTGCTGAAACTACTCCCAAGTGACATTGGCTATAGGGAAAGTGCATGTATAATTCTCCCACCATGAGGCTGCAGGTCCATCCAGATGTCCGGCAAAACTCACCTTCTCTGCATCTGTGCAACCTGCGGTGGTCAACTCCCTTCCAATTCTGCGTAGCCAATCATCAGCAATTGTTGGCTCGGTGCTACTGGAAAACACTGGCGGCTGCAACCTCAGAAAACGGGCTAAGTTTTCAACTGGAGGTGGTGGTGGAGGGTTGTTGTTGTTGTTGTTGTTGCCTTGGTTCTGGACTAATTGTTGTATCAAGGTATTCTGCTGCTGGATCAACTGAGTGATCTCCGGTGGAAAGAAAATCCGGGGTCACGTCTCGGAGGCATCTGATGGGTTTAGAGGGGAGAGATTAGAATAGAGTGAGGTCTAATGAGAAAGCACTACCCATATGCACATGAGACAAACACATTCATATCACACCAAATCAATTCAAGCAAGGGCATACAATCGGTCTAGAACTATCATTACAAAAGTGCTCGGACTACTACTATATACATGGGGGAATAATACTAGTCATGTGGTGGTCATCTAGAAATTTTGATCGGTGGAAGACTCCATGATATCTACTCCAGCTTCGTCTTCATAATCATCATCACTACCATCAGGGTCAGAGTCGATGTCGTCGATGATGATGTAGTCTTCAGAACGAATTTCCTTGGGTTCGTCATCCTCCTAGCGCGGGGTCTACCATGAATACTCCTAGCTTCCTTGTCAGGTCGTCATTCTTCTCCACGAGTATTGTGATTTCCTCCTCATATCCGTCGCGTGTAGACTTGAGTTCCTCTTCTAGCTCCGTGTTCCTGGTCATCGCCTTCTTCAAATCTACCATGCTTACGCACATTTGGTTTTCCTGGCAACGAATGTGCTGGTTTAGCTCCTGGATAAAAGCTGAAATGGACCTGTCTCTCCTGGTGCTGACCATCTCCCATTGCTCATCTCGGTGCCCACATATCTGGTAGATAGTGTCCTTAAGATCCTTGTGATATACTTCGCCGATGCGTCCCATGGCGATGTGGGCTGCCATGCTCTTTCCTAGACTCCAGGTTGGTGCATCAAAGGAAAACTCTATGGGCTCAGTTACTAGCATGAATGTCCTTCCTGGAACTTGAACTCGGATCATCCATCGCTCCTCCTCTGGTAAAGTGGTGGTGTAGGTCCCGGTGAAGCTTGGTATTCCGATGTTCAGGTACCTAGTGACTTCCTTCAAGTGTCGTCCAAAAGGTGTGTCTTCATCCAGTTGTGCAAACTGGTTCCTTGAGTCCGCCATCCTAAAGAGTAGAAAATGGAGAGGAGTCAGAAATGAGTAGCGAAGAGTGACCTATGGCTCACCTTAGTGGTCGTTTCCAACATTCAATGTGTGCTCTGATACCATCTTGTAGCGATCCGACCTCAGATGGTCAAATCTCTGTGTTCAGTGTCATCCCTAGATCGGTAATGCCGAGACACACAGTACTTGAATGGATTTATAACAGAGTAGCAATCACACACTTATTACATCGATAGTCTCAAGAGAGAACTTATTACAATAAATATGGCTTAAGGCCATCTAAAGATAACAGCGGAAGGCTTGGAAGATAAAGTGAGTCCATCAACTCCAACGGCATAGCTAAGTGCACGACAACGACCTAGCGCACCTCACTCTTCGCCTGAAAAGTCTGCAACATGATATGTTGCAGCCCGAAACGGGTCAGCACATGGAATATGCTGGCAATATAACACAGTAGAGCAATGAACAGAATAAATGCAAAACACTACATGCATATATGGCTGGTGGAGGCTCTATGGTTATATTGTTTTGCGAAAAGCCAATTTTCCCATACTACAAAGGAATATATTTTACTTAACTATCATGGTGGTTGAAACATTGAGAATGTACCCCCATCTCAATCCCAATTAAAAGTAATCATTAACAACCCAACAAATTAATTTAGAGTGATGAGATCAAATCAATAATTCAAGTACCAGATACTCAAGACGTCCATAACCGGGGACACGGATAACCGTGATTAGTTTGTACACTCTACAGAGGTTTGCGCACTTCTCCCCACAAGACTCGATCTCCTCCGTTGGATTTCTCACAGTACATGGTGTTTGAGAAACGGATGATCGAGACACGATCTTTCGAAGCATTAACTCTAACCCGGGTAGACAGTACCAACCTGCATCCCCTACATCTGCTAGCCTACCACTGGAAGAGGTCATGCAACTTACTCAACTATGCTAGAGCCCATAATAGCTTGTGGCTGCACACGGAAGTTTCTAGTATGAATAATCTTACGATCCCTTTGAGCCTGGGTGGTGGACCATAGGAGGATCACACGGTATAACCCCAGGATCTCCTAGGACAACACTGGTATAACCCCAGGTGCCCAAACCAACAATCCACCCAGATGTGTATTAAAGTTGCCACCTTAAGTTGAACCATTAATTAAATACTTGCATCTGTCATGGATCTCCCAAACCAAACCACGTCTATGGGCATAGCATGGCAAATAATAGTATCATGTAAAAGTAACTCCCAAGGGTTTAGTAATAAACAGGGCAATAGGTTCTACCTCATCATCTACTTCCCAATACCCACAAGTTAACAATCCTACTCATGCAATGTTTGAGGGTTGCAACTAATGCATAAAAACTGGGTATGAAAAGAGTATGATCAATGTGTTACTTGCCTTGCTGACGATCCGCAAACCCTAGAGACTCGTAGTAGCACGCTTCGCGCTCCGAGAACTCTATCGCAAACAAACAATAGCATACATAAGCAATCAAGAAAATATGCATGGGTAAGACTCAAATAAAAGATCGAATCTGAAAATCCAACTGAAGAGATTCGATCTGCAAAAAGAATCAACCGAATCGGAGCTACGGAACTGAAACTACGATCAAAAGAACTTTGAATTCAAATCTGCTTGAAACCAAATTTTAATTTTTCAAAACCTTGTTCAATTTGTTTAAATAGAAAGAGGGGCTCGAGACGAAGATTTTGGCATTGGTTTCATTGGATTTGGACAAACGGTTGAAAAGTTACGAGGGTTTGAAAATTAGGGGCTAATCCGCGATAAAAATAATCGTGGATAGGTCCCTGGCAGAAAAAAATAGAAAGAAAGAAAAAAAACTACGGCACGAACGTTCGCTAACAGAACCAATCTAACGAAAATCGTTCACTACAGATCTAAACGAACGAACATTCATTAAATAAACTAAACCGAAAAAACCCAGAATAAAACTCGATAAAAAACCGATCTACGGGTTTTACCAAAAATAAAACCGACGAAAAACCGGCGGCGGCGAACTCTGGCGGGATCCGCGGCGGACGGTGGCGGCGTCTTGGCAAGCGGCAGCGATCGCGGGCGACAGGTGGCCAGACGGCACGGCGCAGGCGTGACATTGTTGGCTTAAGCGGCGCTAGGGTGAGGGTTGGCGGTAATTTGGGTGGGGTGAGGCGGCTCGGGCCGGCTTATAAAGGCCTGGCCGGAGGAGTCCGGCTCGGGCACGGCCCGTTAGGTTGGTTCATTGTTTTGTTTAAACAGATTCCGCCGAAAAATCCTAAATAAATATAAAAAATTCTAAAAATGCCAAAAACAAATTTCACCGTCTAAATAAAATATTTAGGAAAAAGTGAACATTTTCTTGGCCTAAAATGTAATTTTGAAAAATGCATATTTTTTCTAATTCAAATAAAATATCAATAAAATCCTAATAAAATTATTTATTTGATTTTAACATTTTTCCTCCAATATTTCATTTATTTTGGAGAAGTCATATTATCTCCTCTCATATATTTTAATTTGAAATACTTTTGGAGAGGAAAATATTTAAAACCAAAATGATCCCCTTTTCAAAAATTGAGAAAATTCAAATATGGAAATAGTGAAATCCCCAACTCTCTCCGTGGGTCCTTGAGTTGCTTAGGATTTTCTAGGATCGCAAAACAAAATGCAATAAAATATGATATGCATTGATGACCTAGGTATAACATTCCAAAATGAAAATTTGGGATGTTACAACTGTGGTGGTTCCGATATCATCTACCTCCTCTCCCTCGCTTGCTAGATCAAGAAGGAGAGGACACCATCGAGTTGAACGTGTGCTAATATCGGAGGTGCCGTTCGTTCGACACTAGATCGAATTGGATCGTGGAGAGTACGACTACATTAACTGGGTTACATAAGCTAACGCTTTCGGTCTACAAGGGTATGTAGACACACTTCCCTCTCATTGCTATGCACCTCCTATCTTAGGTGTTTCGTAGGAATTTTTTTCATGCTTCGTTCCCCTTTAGTGGCATCATGAGCTAGGTCTATGCTAGATATATATGCACGAGTAGAACACAAAGATGTTGTGGGCGTTCATGTTCAGATTGCTTACCTCCCTTGTCTTATTTGGAATCGACGGTATTGTGGGGTGAAGGGCTTGGACAACCCTTACATGTCCTCGCACAAGAGACCGGTTCCATTGACAAACATGCAACTTTTATTGCATAAAAGTGGCTGGCGGGTGTCTGTCTCTACCACCTTAGTTGAATCTAATTTGACAATGGCGGTCCTTGCAGAAGATCAAAAGGCAACTTGTATATCACCGTTGTGGTTTTGCATAGATAAGAACAGTTCTTATAATTTGCCCTACCATCCACATAAAAATTGCAACAACAAAGTAGAGGACGTCTAACTTATTTTTACAGGGCATGTTGTGATGTGGTATGGCCAAAATGTGATGCAATATATGTTGATGTACGAGATGATCATGTTTTGTAATAGGTTGACGACTTGCATGTCGATGAGTACGACAACCAACATGGACCATAGCTTTGTCTTTAATTTATTGTATGACATGCGTGTCAATTAATAAACACTATGTAATTGCTCTAGTTTATTGCTATGTGTTAGCAATAGTCGTAGAAGCAATAGTTGGCGGAGACAACTACATGACGGCACGATGATGGAGATCACGGTGTGATACGGCTCCAACGTATCTATAATTTTTTATTGTTCCATGCTATTATAGTATCAATCTTGGATGTTTATTATGCAATTATATGTCATTTTCTGGGACTAACCTATTAACCTAGTGACCTGTGCTAGTTGCCGTTTTTTGCTTGTTTTTGGCTTTTCTGGAAATCAATATCAAACAGAGTCCAAATGATGAAAAAACTTTGGATAAATTTTTCCTGGACTAGAAGGGACCCTAGAAGGTTCGGGAGAAGACCTGACGAGCAACGAGGGAGCGACAAGCTCAGGAGGCGCTACCCAGGAGGGGCGCCCCCTGGCATGTGGCACCTCTTGACCTAATTCCGCCTCTATAAATTCTCAAATATTCCCCATACATCAGAGAGCCACCCAAAATACTTTTTCCTGCCAGTGCAAGTTTTTGTTCTCACGAGATCCCATCTAGAGACCTTTTCCGGTACTCTACGGAGGGGGAATCGATCATGGAGGGCTTGTACATCAACCTTGCCGCCACTCCGATGATGTGTGAGTAGTGTACCACAGACCTATAGGTCCATAGTTAGTAGCTACACGCACTACAAAAAAACCACTTCTGTGATGATACGCGTTTGTCACAATAGGTCACGTTTTCTGTCACGCATGTACATCCATGAAGATTTTATGACAGAATCAAGATAGTCATACCTGTGTTGTGGTAGAAGTGTTCCATGATAATACGAAAATTATCATCACGGAAGTGTCCACTTTCATGACGATAAATGACGCGTCATGGAAGTGCTTTCGTCAAGGGTAACCGACACATGGCATCCACCATAACGGGTCACTGTTAAGCTACCAGGTTCCGGTTTGGATCCGATAACCCATTAACAGCTGGGACAAATGGGGATTTTCCACGTGTAAAATTCTCATTGGCTATAGCAACCACGTGTCAGCTCCACGAAAGGACATATGTCAACCACCCAATGGACAAGAGGCGCCTATGATACGTCGACATGTGGCAAGGCCCAACAACGGCCCATTTAGGAAAAAGGCTGGCCCAGTCAAAAATAGCGGGCTGGCCCATTAACGGCCTGGTTGCAGACGACCCATTCGCAGTTAAGGCCCATACTACTAGTGTCAAATCGACCCGTCAACGGCCCATTCTAGATTTTCCATCATTGTGACCCATGGTCACTTCGGCCGTCTTGATCCACTAAGTATTTGAGCCGGATTACGGCCTGATGTGTTTCCGGCCTTTTAAAGGTCCTGCTTCATTTGGGCCAATTTATTGGCCAAGAAAACTTTCGGCCCATAAACGACCGTGAAGGAATTGGGTCATATTCGGCCATGTCTAATATTCGTCCTGTTGGAGGCCCACTGTAGATTTGGGCCACTTCCAGCCTGTTGTGTTTTTCAGCCTGTTAATGTCAGACGAAATCCATGGGCCATATGTGGCCCAACGTCACATCGGGCCTATTAACATCCCATATAAAACTGATACTATCAAGCCCGACCGCACTTCCGGCCTAGTAAAGGCCCGTGTACTAGGTCGGCACATTTATGGCCCGTCTGAATTTCGGCCTGTGAACGATCCGCATTGTAAATGGGCCACCATGAGCTAAGATACATTTCAGCCGGCTAATGACCAGTGGGTTATTTGGCACATTTCAGGCCCAATGATCTTTTGGCCTCCTAAAAGCAATGGACATAATCTAGCACAATTAGGCCCCAACTCGCTTTTGACCTATTAAAGGCCCATGTTATTTATGGGCCATATTAGGCCTGCGAGATATTTACACATGTTAACGTCATGTTGTTACTTAGGGACCAAATTAGGTTTAGGCCTGTTAAAGTTACATTGTGGGGCATGCCTACCAAAAATAAGAAAGCTTATGCTGATTTAGGCCCAGATATTTTTAGTGGGCTACATGTCAATTACGACCCATAATCATTTTTAGCCCAATTGGTATTGTGTTCCCGATGAATGTTGGCCCGTTGGCCTCCTACGAAGCTTTCTGCGGAATACATTACTAAGATAAACCTACACTATACAAAAATAGCTTCGTAATTTCTATAGCCTTTGGTGGCATGATAAATGTTGTATCACAACAAAAAAATTACAGCCATACAACAAAAGGCCTGTTGGCATAAAGTTTACAGTCCTTGCAGATAAAAGCACCATCAGATGTATAGAAGCACAGATCATTTGACCCAAGTGCTAATGTTTCAGGCTGTAGAATCTGATGGAGCAGCATGATCTTCCCCTTTTTTCCACTATTGCTCTTGAACAACGAAGCAAATGTCTGATAGTCTGGTTTCAAAACCATTCATATCTTGACATATTTTTGTCAACCACTATTGTTGTTTCAGAAACGACCTCCATTAGGGATTGGACTTGTGTCTGGAGCACAGATATATCACTCAGTCTAGCCGGAAGATTTTGTTTAGTAGGCAATTTGGATGAGGTTACCTTGACAACCAACCCACAATTACGCATGAAGATGCTTTTTGCTCTGTTAGTGGAGAGATACTGACGCACTGCAGAAAGCGGTGACATTGTGCATGTGGTAGCCTCGTCACCTTCAGGTGGTTGTGGCTGTTCAATCAATTGTTCCATAGCTTGCTGAAAGTTTGAATTTGCAGATTAGTGTACCAAATAAGTTGCTAATGAGACAAAAACAAACAAAATAGATTTCACGTTTATACATAACTTATTTTGTTGAACTACCGTAATAAATTAGCATGTATTATAGTGCCAACTATATAATAAAATCACTTTCGGAACATATGTCCATGAAGCATGCCTACTATATTGTCTATTTCCTCACATTCATTGACATCTAAGGATAAAGAAACATGGTTTAAAGTAGGATGAACATAGTATGGCATCATTCATATCATGGGCAAACATATATCAAACAAACAGGCTATTGTATCATTGTGTGGGAACGTGAACATCACAACTAGATTACAGATCAAGACCAAAAGAATATCATTCCTCTCTTTTAAACCGTGTAAGGTGAAATGATACGTTAAGACAACTATGTACAAAAGTGAATAGAGTAACTGACATTGGATGCAAAGCAAGCAGTTAAATGAACACGCACAGTAACAAATAGTTCAAAGGCAGGAGGAGTAAGGACTTACAATAGCGGCTTGAACTGGTGTGCTCATGCCCTTCATCTTGCTGGTGTGGCAATCCTTGAAGATTTGCACTGCATTTGATTCATGTTCTTTTTGGTCCGCACGGGCTTTCCTTTGTACTTTGGAACAAGTCAATATAGATACGATAATATGGCACAGAAAAAAGATGGAACTAGCAGCTATTTACAAGAGCCTCGCAGTGTGCAATATAGCTACGAGATCCTATTGTCTGTTGGAATTTCACTTTAGAACAGTTGGTCTTGTTCTTCAAACAGTTAGCCTAGAAGAAGATACACTTGTAAGGCACATACATAAATACGATTTCAATATGTGATCTGATCAAATACATATACTCTACCTGATACTTTGGATTAGACCAATGTTTAACAAGGGGTGTCAAGTCTTCATCTGTAATATATTCCACTGGAGATGTTTGGGCGATTTCATTGTTAGCCTTGCCTTCGAAGTGACTTTTTCTAAGGTGATACCAATCTGTCATGAGCGGTGAAAAACATGAGTGCATGCTTGTTTAGTTGCATCATCTTTCGGATCCAACTTGAACCTCATCTGTTGAAAAAAGAACTCGAGTCTTATTAGGAGGAACCTAGAAAGTATGGGACAGAGCAAGATAGTATTACAAATTGCGATGAATGACATTACTTACGGATAAATGGTCAAGGAAGGTGTTAAACTGGGTATCGTCTTTCTCATTCCTGTACTGGATCCAGGTTGGGAGGATACATGCATGACACCTAGCGGCAACGACTACCTCTGATACTAACTTGGCTGACTCTGTAGCATCACGTGACCTTTTTAAACCTGCCTCAAAATGGATCTCCATTCTTCCTCCTTTAGATTTTCTTAATCTGCCAAGCATTATCCCTGATGTCTATTTCCGCTTGCGCTGTGGTGCTAGTTCAACAACGAATATGGAAAGTGTTAGTGCACATCAAACTGTGAGAGTACATATAAAGGAGCATGCAACTTCAACTTGACTCGGCTAGGTACCGTCTTGGTGTTGATGCTCATGATGTTCATCTGATCTTGCGAAGTCCTGTTGTGTCAGCAGTGCTTTGGAAGTAGTGTTAGGTGCGAAGGCAGCTTGGGAACATGCCAGTTGCAGAGCAAACGAACGAGTAATTCGTTCAGATGTTGGTATAGATGAAGGAGATGCTGTAGATGGTGGAGTAGGTGATACTATGTTTGTAGATTTAGCCGATGGACTTGGACCTTCTACTGCACTATAAGTACCACCAGAATCTCGAAGGAAGATCCTTTTCCGTTGCACCCGACGAGTAACACCATTCCCTACTATATTCTTTTCCTTGATATTTTTTGACTTTGCCATGTCAAGCCATACCCACAACACAAAAGAATAAAATTGCTCTTCAGAACTCATTGATGCATGATACAGACAAGCAATACTTTGATGTAAGACAACCGTATGAGGAGGATGGAATATATAAGAAAAACAGGACGACATGACATATTCACTGCTATGATGTGTAAACTAAGCAGGAGGATTTTCAAGAAATTAGAAGTAATGCAAGCTAGACACCATATGAAAGATGCAACCAATATCACTCTGCCAAGTTAAAAGTGTCTTGTCATAAGTGGGAGTTCGAAAATTTAGAAGCAGTACAAAGAAATCAATGCAAGATGCAACCACTATCACACTACCAAGTTAAAAGCGTCCAATCATGAGTGATTGATGCGGGATACACAACAAAAGTACTTTGATGTAAGAACATGGTATGATAGATAGATGAAGTGTATTCTAGACACAGAAAGGCATGCCATATGCACATGTATAACATATAAACTCAGCAGATGCAATTTGATCAAAATAGAAGAAATACAAGCTAGACAACATATGCAACATGAAACCAATTATCACACTGTCAACTTAGAGCAAGCACCTGCGATGGTGGAGTAGGGGAGATGAACTCATCATATAGATTTGGGACTTCAACTACAGTAGCAGTAGCAGTGGCAAATCTAGAGAGCCTCCGTTTGCATCGGTCCAGAGGACCACCAACATCCCCTAACTTACTCTTTTCCTTTATCTTTTTTGATATTGCCTTCTAAAGTCAAAACCACAAGAAAATGAATAAAATTAGCTCTGCATAATTGGTTGATGCATGATGCAGACGAACACTACTTTGATGTAAGGCAAGAGCATGATAGGAGGAAGGAATATATACAAAAAAACAACAACATTGCATATTCACACGTATGATAGGAGGATGGAATATGTATGAAAAACAGTAAGCAGAAGGAATTTCAACAAAATTAGAAGACATGAAAGCTAGGCACCATATGAACATGCAACCAATATCACTCTACCAGGTAAAAAGTGTCTTTTCATAAGTGTCATTTCAACAAATTAGAAGCAGTGCAAGCTAGAAGACAATGCAATATGCAACCTACATCACACTCCGAAGTTAAATGTGTGTTATGGGTAAGTGATTGTTGTAGGTATAAGTTGTAAGCTACGTAGATGCAATTCAACAAAATTAGAAGCAATACAAACTAGACATCATACAGAACATGCAACCACCTATAACAGTGCCAAGTTAGAGCAAGCACCTGTGATGGTGGAGTAGGGGAGATGTGCTCATCATCTACACAACTATGTTGACCGTCTAGCCTTGTGTTGTCTTGGAAATCTTGTTGGGAGGATGGTGGAGTAGAATCTGTAGAGACCCTCTGTTTGAGTTGCTTCGAAGGACCACCATCATCCACTACCTTACTAATTTCCTTCCACTGTATTTATTTTGCATTGTGAAGTCAAACCGATAAGAAAAAGGAATAAAATTCGCTCTTCAGAACTCATTCATGCATGATACTCACAAACACTACTCGGATGAAAGGCAAACACATGATACGAGGATGGAATATGTACGAAAACTGGACGGCGTGACATATTCACACCTATGATGTGGTAACTAAGTAGAAGGCATTTCAACAAATTAGAAGAACTGCAAGCTAGACACCATATGAAAGATGCAACCAATATCACTCTGTCAAGTTCAAACTTTCTGGTGTTTCAACAAATAATTAGAAGTAGTACATGCTAGAAATCATATGCAAGACGCAACCAATATCACAGTGGTGACTTAAAGGTGCCTCATCATAAGTGACTAACGCGGGATACGCAAGAACAGTAGTCTGATGTAAGAACATGGTGTGGTCACATATAGTATGTTCTAGAAACAGGAACACATGTCATATTCACAGGTATGATGTGTAAAGTAAGCAGGTGCAATACAACAAAGTTAGAAACAATACAAGCTAGACATCATACACAACATGCAACCAGATATAATAGTGCCAAGTTAGACCAAACACCTGTGGTGGTGGAGTAGGGGAGATGTGCTCATCGTCTGCACAACTACGTTGACGGTCTAGCCTTGTGTTGTCTTGTGGATCTTGTTGGGAGGATGGCGGAGTAGAATCTATAGAGACCCTCCATTTTTAGTTGCTCAGAAGGACCACCATCATCCAATGCCTTACCAATTTCCTTCCGCTTTATTGATTTTGCATCATGAGGCCAAACCGACAAGAAAAAGGAATAAAATTTGCTCTTTAGAACTCATTCATGCATGATACTGATGAACACTACTTTGATGAAAGGCAAACTCATGGTACGAGGATGGAATATGTACGAAAAATTGGACGACATGACATATTCACACCTATGATGTGGAAACTAAGGGCCTGTTCTGAAGTCTTCCCACTCCACACTTCACAAACTCGTGCGGAGCTGAGCCGAACAAAATAACACCAAGAAGCTAGCTTCAGGAAGTTGTGGTCAATCCTAGTGCAAAAATCTAGAGCGAGGCTAGCCTAGCTTCACAAAAACGAGAATCTGGAGTTCACCCATATTACAGCCGAAATGCCACCGCGAGTATAACATTTCACCCAGCCACACAAAAGAAAACGATTCATCCCCTCGAGAGCCAACTATCGCTATGAACAGGTACCACGTCTCCCCTCGGCAGCCATCCTGGGCTGGTTCTAGCCGGCCCGATATGGTGGTGGACAGCCCACCAACCGATGCTAGCTCAAGATGGTGAAGTAGAAGCTGATTTAACTCCCGAACGGAAGGAAATCACTACGTAGAGCAAGAAGCCATGAAAAGAAGCTGGATTTGTGGAGTTTTCTGAAGTTGGAGGACTTCAGAACAGGCCCTAAGCAGAAGGCGCCTTAACAAATTAGAAGCACTACAAGCTAGACACCATATGGAAGGTGCAACCAATATCACTCTGCCAAGTTAAAACTGTCTCGTCATAGGTGGCGTTCATCAAATTAGAAGCACTACATGCTAGAAATCATATTCAAGACGCAAACCAATATCACATTGTTGGTGTACAAAAGTAGGGGCTCTCCTTTTGACCCCTTTACTTGTGCACGGGCAGTCAGAGCCACGCGCCGCGACCACACCTAGCAGGGCAGAAGAGGGAAGCCGGAGAGAAGCCGAAGCACAAGACAACCGAGGCAACGCCAAGACCAGAAACACAGGAGAGCAAAAGGGCGAGGTGGACTCCCCCGGCAAGACCGTTGCTGGGCGGCCTCCGCGGCCCCGGCAAGAGCCTTGCCAGGGCAACTTGCCCGATGCCAGCAGAGCAAGCCACCCTTGCGCCCGTGGGTTCCAACACCAGCCAACCAACTACATTGGAACCAGGGCTCGGGAGGCGCCTCTGTGGGGGCATGCAAATATTCGTCAAGATCATGAACATACAAGATCAGATGAGGACCAGAAGACAGCAACCCTCGGCGGGATCCTAGCCGAGGAGATCCTAAGACTTCGGCAATCGCCTGCCGGACGATTATGACGCCACTCAACAAGATCCTTGCCGAGCCCCCGACAAGACCCTTGCCGAGGGCATCAGCGGGGCCACTGCCAGGCCCGCACGAACCAAGACTCCACTGACCGTCCCCAAGCAACTGCTAGCTCAACCAGCTGGGCAGGCACCTGCGTGGCGACGCGTGGCCTCTACACCAACTCAGCAAGAACCTGCGTGGTGGCATGCAGATCTTCGTGGAGGCCTTGCCACCGCGCCACCCAGCTGCCTACCTGCCTACATGGCACCTTGCATCGCTGGCACAGGCGGCGTGTCGGAGCAAGCGGAGGCGGCGGCCAGACGGGGCGAGCCTCGTTCTGTCCCGATACAGCTAAGGGACACCTAAGCGATGCATTAAATGCATCTTGTCACATGTCTGAGGCGATAAGCTCATGACCTTTGGACACCTTTCCACCTCTTGTGTACCACTGTGGCGACCCCTTTTGCCTATAAAAGGAGGCCCGAGGCATACTGGAGAGGGATTCGGCTCTTTTGGGCAAGTTACACCCCGTAGCTAGCTCAAGAACACTCAATACATCCACCAAAGCTGGACTAGGGTATTACACATCCTCGCGGCCCGAACCTGGGTAAACGATTTGTGTGCTTCCTGTTAGACCTGCTCTTCTCACGACCCCGCGCCCGCCAACCGTAGAAGGGATTCCAGTGATCCCATTGCTGTCGTTTCCACCGACCCACACTACCAACTTAAAGGTGTCCCATCATATGTGACTGACGCAGGATACACAAGAAGAGTAGTTTCATGTAAGAACATGGTGTGATAGACAGATATAGTATGTACCAAAAATAGGAAAGCGTGTCATATTCACACGTATCATGTGTAAGCTAAGCAGATGCAATTTACACTAATTAGGAACAATACAAGCTAGACACCATATGCAACATGCACCCGGATATCCTGCTTTGCCAAGTTAGAGCAAGCACCTTGGATGGTGGAGTAGGGGAGCGGAGACTTGGAACTTGTAATGCACTAGCAGTACAAGGAGAATCCATACAGATGCTCCGTTTACGTTGCTGCCGAGGACCACCATCATCATAGTCACAGGTATAATGTGTAAACTAAGCAAATGCAATTTACCCTAATTAGAAGCATTACAAGCTAGACACCGTATGCAACATGCAACCACATATCACACTGCGAAGTTAGAGCAATCACCTGCGATGGTGGTGTAGGGGAAATGTGGTCGTCAAGTATAGATCCACGTTCAATATCTTCATTTAGACTTGCTGTTTCTTGAGAATCATGTGGGGAGGATTAAACTGCACTCTTTATAAGAGTAGCGCGTCTCATACTAACCCACGGGCGTGACTGTCTCATCATAAGTGATAGATGTAGGATACACCAGAACAGTAGTTTGATGTAAGTACATGGTATGATAGGCAGATGTAGTATGTACCAAAAACAGGAAGGCGTGTCATATTCACATGTATAATGTGTAAGCTAAGGAGATGCAATTTAATTAATTAGAAGCAATACAAGATAGGCACCATATGCAACATGCAGCCATATATCACACTACCATGTTAGAGCAAGCACCTGGGGTTGTGGAGTAGGGGAGATGAGATTTGGAACTTGCACTGTAGTAGGAGTAGCAGGAGAATATGCAGAGATCATCTGTTTTGGTTGCTCTAGAGGAACACCATCATCCCGTGCGTTCATCATTTTTGATTTTGCCTTGTCAAGTCAAACACACAAGAAAAATGAATGAAATTCGCTCTTCCAAATTCGTTGATGCATGATACTGACGAACACAACTTTTATGTAAGGCGACCACATTGTAGGAGGATGGAATATGTACAAAAAACGCTAAGCAGAAGGCATTTCAACAAATTGGAAGCAATGCAAGATATACACCATATGAAAGGTCCAACCAAAATCACTGTACCAAGTTAGAAGTGTCTCGTTATAAGTGGCATTTCAACAAATTTGAGGCAGTACATGCTTGAAATGATATGCAAGATGCAACCAATATTACATTGTCAATTTGAAGGTGTCCCGTCGGAAGTGATTGATAAGGGATACACAAGAAAAGTAGTTTGATGTAAGAACATGGTTAATACAAAGACGTAGTATGCACCAAAAAATAAGAAGACATGTCATATTCACATGTATAATGTGATAACTAAGCAAATGCAATTTACCCTAATTATAAGCATTACAAGGTAGACACCATATGCAACATGCAACCACATATCACATTGCCAAGTAAGAACAAGCACCTGCGATAGTGGTGTAGGGGAATTGCGGTCATCAACTACAGAGCTACATTGACTATCTTCATTTAGTCTTGCTGTTTCTTGAGAATCATGTGGGAAGGATGACACTGCACTCTTTAAAAGAGTAGCGCGTCTCATAGTAACCCACTGGGGTGACTGTCTCATCATAAGTGATTGATGAGAGATACACAAGAGCGTTAGTGTAATGTAAGAACATGGTTAATAGACAGATGTAGTATGTACTAAAACTAGGAAGGCATGTCATTATCAAAGGTATAATGTGTAAAGTAAGCAGATGCAATTTAACCAAATTGGAAGCAATACAAGCTAGACACCATATGCAACATGCAACCACATTTGACCTGACGAAGTTAAAGCAAGCACACAGGATGGTTGTGTGTGGCGATTGAGATCATCAAGCTGAGAGCTACATTCTTGTCTCCATCTGCTGACACTAAACCCTTTGGAGCGCTGAAACTCTTTGTGCTTATGCTAGAATTAGACTGGAGCGACTTCTATCTTTTCTTTTGTGTATTCATCAACAGCACGTCGGAGTCTGAAATACCCATGCATAAAAAAACAATACTGTGAGTATGGGTGAAGTGTGTGCACAAGTAGTATAGTGTAAAAGTAGCAGATAGCAGGTGGGTGAGAAATAAATGACGGGAGACATATGATAGCTCTACAACATGCATGTCATATGGAATTAGATTCTAGGATTTTGAAATATGAGCACAGGTGATGCGGAGCATCCCACGTTCATCCCCATGTACACTCTGACTACTCTCCAAACCCCAAGAGGACATATGACGAGACCTCAAACATACGCCATGGGACACAAGGTGAACTCGCTCCTCTCCGAACCGTCACTTTCCACATGTGAGACATGGTTACTACCTCAAATGTATGTGCTATGCATGACCAGGAACAAGGAGGAAGACCATGGACAAGACGGCGAGGACACCGACCGTGAAGTTCAAGGAGGCGATCTGCCCAGCCTGGAAGGACCGGAACAACCGCCCAACAACCGCCCGAGCGGTACAATCGGTCGACTACCGCCCAACAACCAGCCACCTTTACGTGATAAATGCGGTGCAAGGCGATCTTGCATCGGATGTACCGGTAATTACCAAATGACCGGTACTACCGCCCGACGACGGTACAACGCTGGCCCCTCAACGTCCATCTCCGAAGCGGCGCTTTGACCTCCCAGCGGTACTACCGCCTTCACGTCCGGTACTTCCGCCCTGCATGAGTTACCAGCGGTACAACCGCCCCCGTGACCGGTACAACCGGCCTGTCTGCGCACAGTGTTCGGGCCTGAGGCCCGTGTACCCCTTCACTTCGCCCCCATTTGCACTAAGACTATAAATAGACCTCCTCCACCTCCTAGTTAGGGTTAGCGTTGATTTAGCTATTTGTGAGATAGAGCTTCGCTCATCCATATCGGATCTACTCCACGAGAGAGACCGCGGCCCCTCTTCGGAGAAGATCCACCTTGGATTCAAGACCTCCTTTGCGGAGAAGACCATCATCAAGACCTCCTCACGAAGAAGAACGGCTACCGTTTGTATCGTCCTTTGTTGACTTTGGATCATGTATCTCCCTTTGTGTTCATCGATCTAGCACATGTGTGATTGATCTTGTTGGTTTGAGTGATTCTCTTGTGTTTTTCCCCGTGATTTCCCTCTTGCTCTTCCGCTCGTTCTTCGTGTTCCTCGTAGGGATCCTCTCCATGAAAGATCGTCCACATAGGGTTCCGCCCTACATCATCTTGGTATCATGAGCCACGTTGATCACGTTTTTGGAGCCCCTACCCCGTGTTTTCTAGCTTGATTTTGTTGTTTTCGTCCTAAATCCGAAAATCCCCACCAAAAATAGCCCCAAAAATTTTTCGGGGGCAAAATTAGAGAGATTTCATGGAGGAAAGATGGGGAAACTTGGGGAGATGCTAGATCCACTTGAAACCAAGAAAATCCACGGATCAAAATCAACAAAACATCATCAAACCAACAAATCACAAAAAATTTTGGGGCTATTTTTGGTTGGGATTTTCGGATTTAGGACGAAAACAACAAAATCAAGCTAGAAAACACGGGGTAGGGGCTCCAAAAACGTGATCAACGTGGCTCATGATACCAAGATGATGTAGCATCTATGATACCAATTGAGTGATTAATTGGTATTGACTCTTGCTAACATTTTGCATCAAAATTGAGTGATCGTTATTCACATAATGTTGAAAGAAATTCACAAATTCACAAATTCGCAAGTGAAACAAGTAGACCAATAGCAATGATTCACAAAACGTGATCAACGTGGAAATTGATGTAGCATCAATTTCCGCACCAAAATCGTGCCCCGATTCGATCTGCGAAAAATCCCAACACGAGCGGTACTACCGCCCCTCCTAGCGGTACTACCGCTGAGTACCACAAGCGGTACTACCGCCCCACCAAGCGGTACAACCGCCCCTCCCAGTTTCAACGTTCCGAGTTTCACCGTTTCGGCCATAACTTCCACATCCGGAGTCCGATTTTCGCGTTCTTTAGCTCGTTGAGAAGCTATTGACATCCCCCATCCCTATAGATAGGTTCCAACATCATTTGATTCCATCAAATTTTCCAAAATTTGGCAAGTTTGCCTAGGCCTTCCACCATATCATCCGCATAGCCACCACCGACTTCCGCAACATAACCAATTTTGTTCCCCATAGAATTAGTGGTTGTTTGAGTTGTGATTCGAGTCTCCTAAGGTGTTTCGGCTACTTAGGGATGGTTGCTTCTTCATCAACCACCACCGCCACTTCCGCATAGGCTTGACCAACATACACTTCCACCTCAACTTAACCCAATTTTGTTTGTGTTGTGAGTTGTGTCTCCTAAGGTGTTTAGGCTACTTAGGGACCGTGCTTCCAACTCCGACACCGTGTATAGTTCACCACCTTACACCCCACTTCCGCATTGCGTACTCCAAAACCACCATTGCATTTCCGCAATCCCATTGAGCTTCCGCAACCACCACCGCATTCCCGCTACCACCATTTGACTTTTGTCCTTGAGATTTTGAGTTGTGGTTTTTCCGTTTCCTAAGGTGTTTCGGCTACTTAGGGACGAGTCTCCATCATCTTGGTATGTACATCAAGATCACCGCCACTCATCATCGCAAAGGACGGTAACCTCGATGACACCATTGTATATTCCCCTTGCAATTGCATTGTTAACCCCTAGCCCATTTTGCGTCACTTGCCTATCGAGACTAGCCATTTGAGTATTGCCGGGCCACGCTACTTGTGCACATTAGTGATCTACACCATCCATTGCATACATACCATATCATCTTGGTATCATATCATCCATTGTGTCACAATATCGTTCCCGCATATACACAATAGCTATCTTGGTTTGTGCATTGTGCAAAGTGACCATACATAGAAAAAAAAAAGAAATAAAGCTTTTAAGCAAAAGAAAGAGAGCAAAGAAGCTTGTAAGCAAGTGCCATAGCATCATACCACATTGCATATAAGATTGTCATATCCGATCATCTTGGATCATCTTGAGAGACACACCGGGAACCATACATACATAGCATACTTGGAATACAAAGCTTATCCATTTTGCATCGTATAGGTTGTGCACAAGTGTCGTATCCGCCTATTGTGCAATCGTGCTAGCGTCTCTCTTGAGTTGTGCAACACGAGCGTTTTGGTGGATTCCACATTTTGAGCTCATTCCTTGGTTGCACGGCCCCATTTATCTATCCGTGTGTGCATTTCCGTGTGCCACTCATTGCTATTGGTCTACTTGTTTCACTTGCGAATTTGTGAATCTCTTTCAACATTATTGACTCTTGCTAAGATTTTGCATCAAATTTTTGTGCCACTATCCTCACCGAGCTCCACCATAAGCCTTATTTGTGTAGGTGTGAGAAACCGACAAGAATTGGTACCAATTGTGCTATTTCCTTGTTACATCATTGAGTGATCATTGATCCATTTTCAACATCGGTCAAGGTACATTTGGTCGTTCTTCTCTTTCTCCCACTCATATTTGCTCGAGTCTTGTGATGGATAGGCAAGGCATTTCATCTCCGGTCCTCGACAACAACGACGGCGTGAACAACTACATCACCAAAGCGTCTATCTTCGATCTACAATGACAAGTTAAAGGCGCACAATAAAGATTGCGAGAGCGCATCGAGAACATCTCCATCGACATTCATCACTCTGAAGCAAGGAGAAGGGACTACATCGACAAGAAGCTTGCCGCACATAAAGAGGAGCAAGATGCAAGGATGGAGGAGATTAGAGCCTTGATCAAGTCTTCTTCCCCTTCGTCATCCTCAAGGCGGCGACATTCATGACACAAGTCTTCGGAGTGCGGCAACGATGCAAGCGCAAGTCGTCCATGTCCACATCTCAATGGCGACCACCATCACGTTCGTGATCCACATCGTCATGAAGGGCAAGTCACCTCCAAGCATCATGTGCACGACGACGACGAACGACATCTACTACGAGCTCAAGCACGACAACGACATCATCATCATGAAGATGCTCCACAAGCGCAAGTGCACAAGTCCCAACAAGTCCTACTTCACGCCAAGTCGACGCTTCATGAGCACAAACGAAGATCGCGAGACGACCACCACCAAGACGGTGCTACGACTACAACAACCACTTCGGCATCTTCGCCAAGTGCTATCAAGGCATCTTCTCCTTTGGACGTACGGCATCTTCGCCTACTTCCCACGAAATGCGCCTACTACGACTTCATCAAGTCCAAGGCGACCACCCTCTGACGAGGCGACACTTCCATCTTCGGAACCCCTTAAGGAAGATGGCCGAGCATGGGACATTCCCTTCGGTCATGGCGACAAGCTATGAGGTGCCAAATCATATGGGCCTCATACAAGACGGCGACAAGAAGGTTGAGCATGGGACTATCCCTTCAACCAAGGCGGCGATAGGAGTTGAGCATGGAGACATTTGCACAAACATCTTCCCGACACCCACATATCATGAGATGACCCAATTGCCATGTGAGGAGAGACACCAACCCATGAGTGAGATGAGTGACTCCACCCTATATGACATTGAGTGCATTTCCTATGAGAGGATGAGTGTGACCACCACTAGTCCCACACTTGAGAGCATGCCACACATCCTATGTGAGGTTGGCGCCATTTGAGTGACTCCACCAACCATATGAGTGAGAGCATCCAATAGGGAGTGAGTGAGCCACAACACTTAGTGAGTGAGGTAGTTGACACGGCATGTGAGGCCACTATGATTCCTAACGACTTAACCTCTACTCCTAGTGTGTTTTCTTCTTTGGTGTTAGGTCTCCTACATGACGACATGCCTATCCTCGACGAGTCCATCCCTCCAAAGGGAAAACCGATGGCCATGGTGGACAATGATGCACCCCCACATGGTTCCATCAATATGAAGATGACAACGAGACGGTCTTCAACACTTCACCTACAACACATGAGCGGCGCTCCAACGGTAACATATGTGATGGTGCTTCTCTTGTCCCACTAGCGGACTATCTTACCAATGATTGCTCCCATGATGTTGACCCACCTATTCCCATGCTTCATGCTAGTGAGACTTCTTCATGCCTTGACTTACCTATTTATGATGAATATGATGATGAGCATGTTGAGTTGCCTAGTTATGATGCTATGCTTCATAGGATATCTTGTGGAAATTCTATTGGTCACTTCATGTTTGACAATCCATTGAACTTGTCATATTCTATGAGTGAGATCTCCCATATTGCCTCATTTCAATCCCAATATAGTAACTATGCATGCCCCATTAAGATAAATCCTATTTGCACTTATGGCATAGATGACGAGATGATGGTCATTGGCTTTTGTTTTTCATGTGATGATACTGCCATGCTTCCTTTACATGATTTGCACAATTCATCTACTATGCCATGCCATGATCACATTGAACCAAATATGAATTGTTTTGGATGTTGTCAATATTCTCCATGTGATGTTCCTACTAATGCTCATGAAGAGACCCCATAGTTTCCTCATACATATTAGGAGATCTTGATGCATTTCATACTTTGCATGATTCCCATGATAGTGTACACCATATGCATTCCATGAATAACAATGCTCTAGATATTTCCCATGATGCATTACACAATTTGAGTCTCCATTATGCTATACATAATAACAAACCTCTCATGATGGATGACATGTTTCTATATCACGCATCTCATTTATTTGAGCATTGGCTATTTTTGTGCTAACCAACACAAGCACGTGCGCATCATGATGGATGATGTGTACATCTACCACGCACACACAATTTTTCCTTTGTCTTTGTTTTGTGTAGGTACTCACGTATACTCGTCAACATCTCAATCCCATGAGTTGAGAAAACGAGCTCTTGAGAGCAACGATGCTTTGGGATCCCGTGGACTATCCTTACCACCGTTCCCTTCGCGCAAGGACTACGCGCATCTCTTTTACTTGGCTCTCACACGACTATGGGCTATTTACCACTTGTCACCTTATGCACATACTATCGTGTTCACTTTGCATGTTATGCCTCTTTACATGATTTTGCCATGCAATTGTGACCCTTGCTTGCATCTACCCATGATTCACCATTATGCTACTCCTATGTGTATTTGCATGCTTGGTGGAGATCCTAGTAGCTATTGTCATGATTACTTTGTGCCCCATGCTATTGATGCTTGTTGTGTTGGGAGAGCCATGATGACCCATTGCTATTTACATATGGCTCCTCACAAATACATTCATGCTATTGTCCTCATATCTTGCTTTCATGTTTGTGCTATGTCATGTGATTTACTCATGCCCACTATTTGCACACATGACATGCTTGCCATGACTCTTTCTAGTACGTTGCATCTTCGCACTACTAACTTGCTTGACTTGATCACTATGATTGCTTGCTATGTTGCATCACCCATGTTCCACTATCACTTGCTTTCTTGGGTTGATGACACATATGTTCATGCCTCTCACATGATATATCTTGTTTATTGTCACTTGCCTCCTATAGTGGCCTCTATGCTTAATGATCTTGGAGACTTGGACACTTCACTTGTGATGCATGCTTGTTTGATTGAGCCTATTGTATTTGGTTGTTCTCGCATCATATGCCTCCATACTATGAAATGCTCCCTTGTACTTTCTTATGATGAGCATGATGCATACACTTGTTGGGTATCTTACCACACGAATGATAGGTTTTGGACTTCCGCTAACCTCATTTGTTTCTCTGAGTGTTTGTCATGTTATTTCATTTTGAAGGATTCCCAAGGCATTAACGTCATGAGACATATTAGTTATGTGAAGGCATACAAGATGCGCAACTCCATCATCCTTGAAAACCTCCTAAAGGTGACCTCTTTCCCGTTGAGCCATCCTCAAAAACACATATTGGATGGGTCACTCTTTCATTGTTGTTTCCTTCTTGTTGTCTACATGATACATCTCGTGAACGGAGGAACGACATTGGAGATTGGCTACATGGACCTTCACATTGAGGAGCGCTCGCACTTCTTGGATGCACCTTCGGAACTTCACTCATGCCTCGATATCGAGCTTTGGTACACCAACACCTCCATATTTGTTTATTGTGCTCCTACATGTCATGCTCGATGGACATATCATACTCACCACAAGTTTGCACCCCATGCATGGATTGACTCACATTATGCTTGTCTTGTTGCATCTATTTCCATGTCAACCATGATATATGAGCTTGTGCACTTCCTTAGCAAATTTGTTGTGATCTACCTTGATGGCATATTCATACATCATGATCATATTGTCCACCATCAATTTCATGATAACATACACATGTTGAGCATCCACTGCCGTATTCATGCTATTGATAAACCGTCTCACTATGACCTCATTTTGCACCGTGGTTGCATTGATCATATTTACAACACATTTGTGTGCACAATGATTGCATTTCCTCCCATGAATGCTTTGCTTCTCATTCTAGATCAACTTGATAAGCTTCATGCGCTTTGTCACGACCAATCTTGCCGCGGACTCATTCTTACATGATGGACACTTTGTGTGCGCTAACCATTGTATTTCCGAGTGTTGCTTGTGTTTGCTCTTTTTTGCATGTCTCTCACTCCGGCGACACCTTGGATTACTTGGATTGCGCCATGTCGTCAACTTCGTCCAACTACAAGTCCGTCCATGACAAACGTTTCCATGGTGATGAGGATCATGATCCGAGGTCGGATCTTTCCCAAGGGGGGGGGGGGGTGAGATGATGCGGAGCATCCCATGTTCATCCCCATGTACACTCCGACTACTCTCCACACCCCAAGAGGACATATGACGAGACCTCAAACATAAGCCATGGGACACAAGGTGAACTCGCTCCTCTCTGGACCGTCACTTTCCACATGTGAGACATGGTTACTACCTCAAATGTATGTGCTATGCATGACCAGGAACAAGGAGGAAGACCATGGACAAGACGGCGAGGACACCGACCGTGAAGTTCAAGGAGGCGATCTGCCCAGCCTGGAAGGACCGAAACAACCGCCCAACAACCGCCCGAGCGGTACAACCGGTCGACTACCGCCCAACAATCGGCCACCTTTACGTGATAAATGCGGTGCAAGGCGATCTTGCCGGATGTACCGGCAATTACCAAATGACCGGTACTACCGCCCGACGACCGGTACAACCGCTGGCCCCTCAAGCGTCCATCTCTAGAAGCGAGCGACCTCCCAGTGTAGTACCGCCTTCACGTCCGGTACTTCCGCCCTGCATGAGTTACCAGCGGTACAACCGCCCCCGTGACCGGTACAACCGACCTGTCTGCGCACAGTGTTCGGGCCTGAGGCCCATATACCCCTTCACTTCGCCCCCATTTGCACTAAGACTATAAATAGACCTCCTCCACCTCCTAGTTAGGGTTAGCGTTGATTTACTCATTTGTGAGATAGAGCTTCGCTCATCCATATCGGATCTACTCCACGAGAGAGACCACGGCCCCTCTTCGGAGAAGATCCACCTTGGAGTCAAGACCTCCTTTGCGGAGAAGACCATCATCAAGACCTCCTCACGGAGAAGAACGGCTACCGTTTGTATCGTCTTCTGTTGACTTTGGATCATGTATCTCCCTTTGTGTTCATCGATCTAGCACATGTGTGATTGATCTTGTTGGTTTGAGTGATTCTCTTATGTTTTCCCCGTGATTTCCCTCTTGCTCTTCCGCTCGTTCTTCCTGTTCCTCGTAGGGATCCTCTCCAAACGTGAAAGATCGTCCACATAGGGTTCCGCCCTACATCAACAGGGATGGGGAAATGCAGATACTCCTCCAGCACACCGTAAGGTGTGGTCCTATGAAAATAATAGTCAACTGAAAACAAATAGGTCAGTCCATTTTTTCTGCACCGTCCGATGTACAAAGAACGGGCAGATCGCCTTCATCTACCTCCAGCCAGTCACTGTTGATGATATTCTTTGAAACGCATGTGACCACCGGCCCAATCCCCTGCCTCTGCCTTCCCCTCGACCTCACTGCACCGCTCCCTGGCCATCCCTTGAATCCCCGCCTACCTCCAAATCGGGCACAAGCAGCTCCTGTGCCCCACACCCCTATGATACACACTGATGCGCCGCTTCCTCGGCGAACAGGCGGACTAGGTGCTCCGCGCGCCTAAGCGGGTGATGCTTCTTTTAATTGCGAATCAACTGACCCCAAATTGAAATCTAGGCGAGCGACTGACCTCTAGCTAAGGTGAAATAGTAAATGGGGGGAAACCTTGCACATTTAGTATCACGAAGAAGGTGCAGTAAGAAGCGCTCAACTAGTTTCTTTCGTGGGATGAATACGGTGTGAGCAGAGTCGTAAGATTTGCACGAATAAGGGAAGATGAGTACCTCTTTTTGCTGGTAGTGCTGTGTCCTCCTACTCTTTTTCCAACGATCTTCTTGTGGTTCGTTGGAAACAAGAAGTTTTGGAGGATAGTGGAGCCATGGATGAACCCATGACCAAGTTGTTGAGTTTGGTGCAGTGGTCGTCTGCCGACGGCGGGGAAGCAGATCTGAGGCGGCGAACGACGGTGTAGTGGGAACAACTCTGGTGCGGTGGAGAGTTGCAACAGTGGAGCGGCAGCGATGAGGCGCATGATGGCATGGTCGAAGTGGTTCAGGTACGGCGCACGTCACTGTCCGCATCGTGGAGGCAGCTCTGCCTTGACTTCAGCTGCTAAGTCCTTGAGGGCATTGCGGTTGCGGTTGCGTTGGACAACGACGTCGGGGTACCAGCTCTGGCGTGATGGAGGAGGGCGGCAGTGGATTGGGCGCGATGGGGTGGAGGACGGAGGAGGCTGGGGTTTTGCGGCTGGTGGAGAGGGCGTTTTGGCGCCCAAGGAATATGAATGGGGAAACAGAGGGAGGGGGAACTAAGGGGGAACAGTGTTCACTTTGGGACACACTTGTTTGAAAATTTGGGAAAGTTACAAACTTTGCCCCCATCTAAAATTTCGTACATATTGCGGGTCGAGGGTAGGACAGTAATCTCAGGTGTCCCAAATAGTGGGTGGGATAGATTTCGGCCGAGCGCATGGGTGTTCAGGCGCCCATGGTGTATGAATGCTTCTCGTGGTTGACTGGCGTCTTGGTGAAGTTACAAACCTACCCCGGTTTAGACCTTTGGACATCGGGCCGATAGGCTACATGGGTCAGAGTCAGCACAGTAATTTCCTACCACCAAACATTAGTCTCGCGCGGTTTCAGGAGACCAGAGGCTTATTTGGCGCTTCGTTCAATATTTGGGAGCAGATTAACATTTACAGTTCTCTTGAATTGAACTTTCAGGATTTTTCAAAATTCAAAAATCTTGACTCTTGAAAAATCCTAAAACTACGATTATTTTGGAATGGAGGAGGTACATTTGAATATACATTGTACACGAGTATACATTAAAAATATGCAGCTTAGCTCAACTCATGCATGGTTCCAGATATAATCTCCTTGGTTGCAAAAGAATAGTTAGACATTTTTATGAATATATAGCATGTTCAAACGCACAACAAAGATTGATGCCCCCTTTTAGATCTGATTTACAAATGCCATTATCTCGAACTCAAATAGTTGAATGCACTTCCTATGAATTGGAATCTTCGAAACCACCTTTATGCTGAATTCAACATGTATTCTATTTCGTAGCTAGCAATTTGGAACATATCCATGTATGTGACAAATGTATAAAGTGCTTGACACTAACAACACGGAGTGCACTAACTAATGTTTATATATGAATATGCAAAAGCCATGCATTGTCTGGATTTCAAACTACTCTCACTCTATGGATCAATAATATGAAATAAACCCATAAACATGCTCGAATTCAATAGAGTATGGGTGTCTGATAGACCAATGTTCGTTCATACGCAAATTGTGAAATTCATGATCTCATCCAATTTTTTAATGCAATTTATATTTTAATTTAATGTGTAGAACCGCCTTTTACGTGTAGATGCACTATACCTCGGCCCGTCCTCACACACGCACTATATCTCTCTCTATCTGACGCATAAGTGCACACACTTTATATACATCGTCATTTCTCTCTCACACATGCTCACACTCTCTGCCGGGGTGTCTCACGCACACACACACTCTATATATCTCCCTCTACCTCTCTCTCTCTCTCTCTCTCTTACTACTATGTACTACTCTTTTCACTAATCTCAGTTGGAAAACACTATTTCTCTCACATGCATATATACACACGCACAGTCTCTGCTCGCCCTCTATATGCACATATATGTTCCTACGTGTCTCCACACACACACATTATCTTTAGGCCTCTCTCACACACTCTGCCCCCACCTCTGTCTTACTAGTTGGCAGATATGATTCCATCAGATCATTCGGTAGGATATCCTTGACTGTTAGGCTGGATGGTAATACTAGGCAAAGTTTTACCCAAGTCTGGGCCCTTGAAGTTGAGGAAAAAGCCTACTCCTGGTAATGTATATTTGTGATAGGGGTGTGTACGAAGTACACGTGAATACCGGGCATTGTGTGTGTGTGTGTGTGTATACTATCGACGAACTAGCCCTCGGGCTTATATAACATACTCGGGGCCTAGGGTTACAAATCATATATAGTCGGCTTATCATCAGCGGGGATAGAGTCCTCCATGACTCTGGTAGCTTCTTCTTGTACACCGATTCCTCCATGGGTCTTCGTATAACGCGTCTCGGTCCGACCTATGTGGCGCAGATGGAACCGACCCATGAGTCCTCACGTCGACCCACCACAACTAGAAATGATGTGCCCACCCCACACATAATCGGCCACTAAGAAAATAATCATATACAATAGTACAAAGTTATACATGAAAGTTAATTGCATGGTGCATCCAATAATATTTGTTCCACATTGTAATGTTTATATTTTCTCCAAAAAATTAGTCACGGGAAAGAGAAATGAAGGGCATATCTCTCTTTATCTCCACCGCACCCCCCTCTCTCTACACATCATGTACGCACACAAACTATTTCTCGGCCCTCTAAAAGTATGCCCCTAACACATTCACGCGTGAAGGTCACTGTATTTCAAGCAAAAGCACTATACGGTCACTGGACTTCGGAATATGCTCATTACACTACATACATTTTTGTGGTGATCATACGATATCTACCTCACCATACGTCTCCGTATTTTGTTGATGACACTGAAGGTCATTGTATTTGATGCGTGCTCTGGATTTTGTTGAAACACTTACGGTCATTGGACTTTAGAATAAGCTCATTATGGTCACCATATACATTTTGTGGTGCTAACCAACCTATGGTTGGATAGTTAGGAGGACCTCTCTCCTTTGGTTCACAAATATTCTCCCAACTAACCTTGTGGTACCTCTGCTTCCCATTTTCTTTGACCTAGAAAAAACGGGATCGCACTTTATTTAATTTCGCATGAATTCTGTCTTGAAGGAGATAAAAGCCCATAATGAACATTGGGATGTTCATTAGGCAATCGTTTATAAGGACCAGACGCCCACCAGATGCTAATAGCTTTCCTTGCCAAGGCTCCACTCTCGTAGCTGTTTTGTCCACTACGGGTTGTAGTTCCCCCATGGTTAAAGCTCTCGCGGATTTGGACATACCCAGGTATTTCATCGGGATGGATCCCAATTCACAGTTCAACATGTGTGCAGCTCAGAGCTGCGACTCCAAATCACCGCCCATAACAATTGCCTCACTTTTCTCAAAATTGATCTTTAGACCTGACATCTCCTCAAAGCACATCAAGAGGAATTTGAGATTCACTATCTCGCGTTCCGAGTTTTTGATGAATATTAGCGTGTCATCCGCATATTGGAAATGCAATATCCCTCCAGGAATAATGCGTGATGCCACCCCAGAGATATGACATGCCGCCGTGGCACGGTCAAGAATGGAGGCTAGGGCGTCGACTAATATATTGAATGGAAGTGGGAAAATTGGGTCACCCTGCCTCACGCCACGCTTATTCATAAAGAATGGGCCTATCTCCCCATTGATATTTACTGTCGTCTGGCCCCCTTGTACCAGTTGCCGCATCCAACTAGTCCATAGTGGGTCGAAGCCCTTTGCTCGAAGTACCACTTCTAAAAAATCCCATCGCACCCTATCATATGCTTTCTCAAAGTCAATCTTAAGGATGAACACTTCTTCTCTAGTTGACTTAATCTTGTGCAAGACCTCATGAAGCACCGCAATGCCATCTAAAATGCTCCTCCCATGAATGAAGGTTGTTTGGTTTCAGTCAATAATCTTGTTAGCAACTTGAGGCAAACGAGGCGCAAACCCCTTTGCGATTAGATGGAAGCTCACGTTAATTAGGGTGATCGGTCGGAATTGTCGAATATTGTCCACTCCCTGGACCTTTGGCAGGAGTGCCAACACCCCATAGTTGAGCCACTTCACGTCAATCTGACCACGGTAAAATCGTGAACTAATTGAAAGAATTGAGGACCCACTAAATTCCAGAATTTTCTATAGAAAGACACCGGAAATTCATCGAGCCCCAGTGCCGTGTCACCCTTCATAGCTTTGAGATTCGATGTTAGTTCTGAGAGCGAGAAGGGACGGGCCAAGTCCAAATTGTCATGCCACGGCACCATCCCCTCAGGTCCCCACATGTTGGGACCCATGGCAGCTGCGCCGCCAAACGTGAATCTCAATAGCTATCTGTAAAAACCATCTATATGAGCTCTAAGTTCCTCCTCCTCGATGTATGTTATGTCCCCCTCTCGAAGGCATCTAATCGTGCACCTTCTACAACATCCATTAGCGACCGCATGAAAGTAATCAGTGCTGGCATCGCCTTTAAGCACCCACCATTGTTGCCCTCTCTGCTTCCAATACATCTCTTCACATGTCAAGATAAAGATCATTTTGTCCTCTGTCGCGTACCTCCTAGCCCACTCATCAAGAGAAAGGTCGGAACCGTCCGCCTTAGAGTCGAGCAAGTTTATTTCTTCTAGCAAATTGTATATGCGGGACCCCAAGCCCCCATCCCCTAAGGTGATGTCTAGAACGCCGGATACAATGTTGCCATTCATCTAACGGTCGCATTAACGGACCATATCGGAGCGGGCGGTTAGCCCTCTCCTCTCCCAAAATATGAATGTCACACCCTGATTTTCATGACACAACATTTAGGATTAATTAAGCATAAAAATTGGGTCCAACAAAAACTTCTGTGTTAATTTGGTCTCTGCATTGATTTGGATTTTGTTTGCTGTTTGCAAGTGCTCTAAAAATCAAATAAATCCTCCAACTCTTATACTCCTTCTCCTTGATCCAAAACTCTACCCAATGATCATGCCATGTGTATAGGACAGAATAGTATTTTCTTGCAAAAATAATTTGGCCAAAAAGTATTTTCTAAATTAGGTTTTCCAAAAACTCCTGAGTTAAGGCTTGAACTACAAGTACTTAATTTGGGATGTGAGAAATCTTCCAAAAATTATATTTGTATCCTATTAGATATAGGACTCCCTAAAACCACAAAATTATTATTTTAAAAGTCATTTTGCTATTTTATTTAAAGGCTTTTTCATAAGGCCAGATATGTTCCTTAATAAGTCAAAATTATTTAAAGTTTCAAAAGTATTTAAGAAAATTTAGGGAAACTCAGTGGACATACATTTTCCATATATATCAACACATAGTCATGTTCAAAATATTGGGCAAAACCCTTCAAAACCACTTCTCATATCTCAAGCATTTGAAATATTTCTGTAAGAAACATTGTCAAATAAATCCAGGAAAATTATAGAAAGTGAAATATGTCTAATGTGATGATCTTGCAAAGTTTCATCCCAATAAATTTAGTTTTGGTTCACAAAAAGTGCCCAAAAACCATTCCTGTCCAGATCCAAATTTGAGCAACTCTACATTGCCAACTGTCTCCTTTTGATCTCAAATTTTATGGACATGCTCTAATCCCCAAATGATGACACTACACCAAGTGGCGTCTCAAGGAGAATAGATTTGCATAGCTAGATCTAGGAAAACCCATTTCTGTTGATTTCTAGGGTTTGCCAAAGTTACATTGGCAACTTTCTCTAAATGAGCTCAAAACTTGTGATCAAGCTCATTTGGTCCTATTCCTCACTTCTGCTAAATCTCTCGTCAAGAATAAGTATTTGGCTAGCTCAAAACCAGCACAAACACCTTCTGCTATTTCACCAAAACCATTGTTTTGACCTCTTCCACTATTCTCCATTAGCTCAAGTTTTTACCACAGTTGACCCTGATCACCTTCTACCTCTAGTAAAATTTGCAAGGCCATGGACCAATAGTTGAGGGGTGAAATCCTCACTTTCTCTCTTTGGACATCACTGCTCTCTCTCTACCCTCTCTCACTCCAGTGCCCCTTCAGAGCATCCAATGCTTCTCCCCCTAGTTTACACCCCTCTAGACCTCCTAGACACTAAAGGACACGTCAAGGGCACCTAAACAATGTCGTGGCTTGCAGAGCTAGCGCTCTGGAGCATGCTATAGTGCGCCATCGCACTGTAGCTGCTCACTGCTCAGCACCCCGACCACCTCAGGCCTCTCCAGCATGTCTCCCGAGGTCACCTTGGCGTCCGGCACACGGCACGCTGTCGGCCCCCTCCTAACCCTCTCTCCTCTCCCCTCCGCGAGCTCAATCAAGAGTGTCTGTGGACGCTGCCCAAGGTGCACCGCGGCCATGCCCATATAAGGCCACCCCGGGCCCCTTATCTACTCCCTGACTCTCTCTCTCCCTCCACCGCATCCTCCGGACCGACCCACTCCTCTTCTTGTGCTCTCCTTTCACCTCCATGGCCGGAGCAATGCCGCCTCGGACGCCTCCTACTGACCCTGAGGCGCTCCCCCGATGCACAGCTCTCCGGTGGTCCCACCGGTGGCCGCAGCTTGGCTGGAGGTGGGCTCTACCACCAGGGGAGAGCGTCGGCCTCGCACGGCCAGTGTCATGGGAAAACATGGCCACCTATGGGGCCATCAGCCCCTTGTGGTTCAGCAGGGGGAAGGGCACATTGCACAAAGAGCGAAGGGCGCAGAGCAGAACGGGAGTGATCACACGGGTAGTTTTATCCCAGGTTCTGGCCGCCGCAAGGCGTAAAACCCTACTCCTGTTTTGGTGGATTGATGAGATGACCATGGTGGAGACGCAACACTCTAGCCCGGCAGGGTTGCCTCGAGGCGAGAGCAGCTACGCGCGTATGAGTGTACAAGAGTCCGAATCCTTTCTAAGGTTGCCACGACCCTCCTTTTATAGATCTAGAGGTCACCACAATGGCAAATCTGTCATTGCATACTGATTAGATAGCAAACGGTGCTATCATACCTAACTCTGCACACAGGACAAGGCGCATTAAATGCACCTCTTAGTGTCACATCATAGCATAGCCCGGCAAAGCCTTTCCGTGCCGTTCAGCCACCTTTTCACCTGCCTGTGTGACACTCCCTGGACGGGTGTCATTTGGAGGTGATTTCCTTCAGAAATGGTTGCCACATGCCAAATAACAGCCACTTAGTCATTTGGGGGATCGACACCGCACCGATTAGTGACTTGCGTTGCTTTGAGGTGGAGCAGTGGAGCCTTGGCGGGGTAATCCACCCTCAGCGTCCCCGGCAAGCTTGCCGGGGTGGTATTGAGACTTGTCTTTCGGGCCAACCTCGACCTCGCTAGGCTCGCCTACCCAGCAAGGGAGGTTTTTCCTTAGTGATATATTGCTCCTTTGGTTAGCCTTGGTCTTCTTGATCCGCCCTTTGATTTCTCAAAGAGCTGATCTCTTCTGCTTGGTCTGGTCTTGGATTGCAACCTTGCTCTTAAGCTGTACAATCTGGGCAACACACAGGGTTTGTTGCACCGATAGGAAACCCGAACTGGCCTTTGAGCTGCCGGCGTCGTCGGGGTAGGCCACATCCGATTCTGCAGGCGAGGAGCCTGCGGTGGCTGACCCTTTGAGATCTTCTTTGCTTCCTCATTAATCTGAGCTTGGATCAGTTTCTAGCTTCCCCGTGCGTCGTGTAACGCCATATGTAGTGGGGCCATCTTTGTAATGGCCCATGGATGACTTTAACGCACGGGGGAGTAACGACCAATTCACTCTTCCCACCACGTCCTTATCCCTTGCCATGTATGTTGCATGCATTGAGTGGGGTAGGTAACAGAGGCACGTGGTGCGGAGAGAGCGCCATGGCAGGGGCCCGATTTTCTTGGGTTGGTGGAGAGGGACGGCTTATACCCACCGAGGGACCAGCCCCCAGCCCCAGCCCGCCTATAAGAGAGGGGTGAGGAGGAGCGGAAGTGCTCATCCACGCACCTTTCCTCCTCATCCCCTACCTTCTTCTTGCTATGTTGAGAGGGAGAGACTGGGGCCAGGCCCCAGGCTCTAGCTTGGGGCCGATGACGCCGAATGCTCATGTCGACGCTCGGGGAGTGAGTTTGGTCCGGGGTCCAAGGGGATGCGGTGGTCGAAGATGTGGGCGTCGAGTCGCCCGCAGTGTGGGAGGTGGCACGCTTCTCCAAAATGGTGAAGTGCTCGTCTCCCTCACATGAGTAGGCCGTCCGGTGCGGAGCGCTAGCCCTAGTTGCGAGTAGCCGAGGCTCGTTGTCCCGACGACTAGTCTCTTGGGGCATCCGACGCCTGTCTGGGGTGCAGTGCTTGGTATCATTCGCAATCCCAGCACTGCTCCTTCGAACGGAGCCAGGGTTAATGCTGAAGACGGTGGCGTCTTCCTGCCCGCCAAGGTGGGGTGCGCTGCTCCACGCGCGCCTTGGACATCGCAGTCATCAGCTACTTCTCCGGGGAATGTGATGGGACGAGGGTCCGGCGTCTCCCTGGAGCGGATGGGGAAAAACAAGGGAAGACGGAGAAGGCGGGTGGTTGGGCGTCAGGTCGGAGTACGATGGCACCGACGCCTTCATCTCGTATTGCCGGCCCGCTGCCTCATCTTTCCGCTCTTCCCCTCCCTTCCTGGCACCATCATCACCTGCCTCTTGAGGCAGTTACGGGGAGGGTCGCTCTCTTGGTGCCTTCTCCTCCTCCAGTAGTCTTCGGTGAGCTCGACGGCTCTCCGTGCCGGTGCTTGTGGTGGGGCTTCTTATTGGCCTTGGGGGTGCTAACCAGGGCACCGCCGAGCTGCTCCCTCCGTCCTCATCCTTCGCAGCCTTGCCACTCCCGATCTTGTCAGGCTACGCCCGACAGGTCCTGACGGGATCAGGTCAGGCTTCTGCTCAGGTACTCCTTTTGCCCTCTTCACCTCCCACCACAGTGCCTAGGAGGAGAGGGACAAGAAAGGGGATTACGGGGCACTTGTCTTTTTTCAGTCTAAAATATGTAGGCACTTGCCGAACTTTATTCTAAATTATGTAATCTTCTTTACCCATGTTTGTGTTTTGTAAGATCTGTACTTGCTTATCAGCATATTTATGAACAAGACAAGCCTTGCCGGGTACTTGTGCATGCATTATGTCCATGCAGAGGTAAGATGTCTCTATACATTAAAGTAAACAAGTTTTCCCAGGCAGGTTATCCTGCCGGTGCCCTCAGTTTGTTGCCGCGGGGCTAGGCTTGCCGGGCACAAAACTAAAAAAGGGACCAGCCCCCCGCCGAACCTTTTCCATCAAAGGCCACTATGACCACCCTGATCGAAGTATCTTTCGATTCAAAGGGTGGGAGCACCTATGTTTCGAAGGTGGCGAGGTTTTCATATGCACAAGTTTTCACTTTAAGAACAAGTATGGATAAGAAGGAACTTATCTATTTGGCTTGTCGGGGACCGCTATGTAGGCTTGTCTTCGTTTCTTCTCTTCGGGACCAAGTCTGCGGCAAGAACCTTGCAGCTTAGTGCAGATGAAAACAAAGCTACATGCGATCTTATCTACATGATCATGCTATGCTCATGATATGCTTATGCATGCATGCAATCTTCTTTGGGGGCCTGATGTCTACTACACAACTTGTTCTTGTAGACTCGTGTTGGCCTCCAAGCGCAGAGTTTTATAGGACAGTAGCAAATTTCCCTCGAGTGGATGACCTAAGGTTTATCAATCAGTGGGAGGCGTAGGATGAAGATGGTCTCTTTCAACCAACCCTGCAACCAAATAATAAAAAGTCTCTTGTGTCCCCAACACACCAAATACAATGGGAATTTGTATAGGTACACTAGTTCGGCGAAGAGATGGTAATAAAAGCGTAGTAATGATAGTAGATATTGATTTTTGTGATAGGAACAATAAAAAACAGCAAGGTAGCAATCGATAAAATGGAGCACAAACGATATTGAAATGCTTGAAAATGAGGCCTAGGGTCCATACTTTCGCTTGTGCAATCTCCCAACAATGATAATATAATTGGATCATATAACCATCCCTCAACGTGCGATAAAGAATCACTCCAAAGTTCCTATCTAGCAGAGAAAATAAGAAGAAATCGTTTGTAGGGTACGAGACCACCTTGAAGCTATTCTTTCCGATCGATCTATCCAAGAGTTCATACTAAAATAACACCAAATAATTTCAGATTCATAATACTCAATCCAACACAAAGAACCTCAAAGAGTGCCCCAAGATTTCTACTGTAGAAACAAAGACAAGAACATGCATCAACCCCTATGCATAGATTACACCAATGTCACCTCGGGAATCCGCGAGTTGAGTGCCAAAACATATATCAAGTGAATCAATACGATACCCCATTATCACCACGAGTATTCATATGCAAGACATATATCAAGTGCTCACAAATCCATAAAAGTATTCAATATGATAAAACGAAATATCAAAGGGAAAACTCAATTCATCACAACAAGATAGAGAGAGGAAAGCACCATATGATCCGACTATATTAACAAAGCCCGCGATACATCAAGATCGTGACATCTCAAGAACACGAGAGAGAGAGAGAGAGAGAGAGAGAGAGATTAAACAAATAGCTACTGGTACAAACCCTCAGCCCCGAGGGTGGACTACTCCCTCCTCATCATGGTGGCCGTAGGGATGATGAAGATGGCCATCGGTGATGATTCCCCCCTTCGGCAGGGTGCGGGAATGGGGTCTAGATTGGTTTTACGTGGCTACACAGCCTTGAAGTGGCGGAACTTCTGATCTAGGGTAACCTCGAGGGTTTTTGGAATATTTAGGAATTTATAGGGCGAAGAGGGGTGCAGGAGGCCACCGAGGTAGGAACAACCCACCTGGGCGCGCCTGGGCACACAGGGGCACCCTGGTGGGTTGTGCCCCCTCGGGGCACCCCAGGTGCTTCTCTGGCCCACGTATGTCTTCTGGTCCATAAAAAATCCACAAAAAGTTTCGCGGTGTTAGGACTCCTTTTGATATTGATTTCCTGCGGTGTAAAAAACAAGAAAAAAATAGCAACTGGCACTGGGCACTGGGTCAATAGGTTAGTCCCAAAAAATGATATAAAGTTGCTATAAAATGATTGTAAAACATCCAAGAATTATAATATAACAACATGAATACTTCATGAATTATAGATACGTTGGAGACGTATCAGCATCCCCAAGCTTAATTCCTACCCGTCCTCGAGTAGGTAAATGATAAAAGAAATAATTTATGAAGTGTGATTGCTTGCAAAGTGCACAAGTTTGATCAATGACAATTTCAATCACTTTTCCTAGCATCATAATAGCAATTCTTTCTCATAAAACTCATCATGGTAAAGTAGCAACCAATTCACATGTTAAGGTTCAAACAATGAATTCTCTTGAAATTCAACAAGCTATATTCTTAGTCACCAAACAATTGCAATTCAACTTATTCAAAAAGAGTCTAAGTAAGAGCTCCACATACTCAACCATCATATAGTCTTCTATGCTTGCTAACACTCACTGCATACACATGAGCGAAACGTTTCAACCGGACACATAGAAAGATAGGGGCTTATAATTTCGCCTCCCAACGTATTCACCTCAAGGGTGATGTCAACAATAATCACTCATGCTACCCATATCCAACTGGATATATGTGCCTAGATCTTTCCTCACCACATGATGCTTGCCAAAAGATAAAAATAAAAAGGAATAAAGAGAAAAACTTTGACTCTTGCATGAAAGTAAATACATAAAGGTAAAGGGTAGGCCCTTCGCAGAGGGAAGCAGAGGTTTCTATGAGCTTTTTGTTTGTGTGCTCAACCCCTTAGTGCAAAAGAACATCACATTATATTGCCCCTTATGATAGCAACCTTTATTATACAGTTTGTCGCTTTTATTCTTTGCCATCACATGTTCATACAACGCTCAATTTTCTCTTACACTAAATGATCTAACACTTTTAGAAGAAATTTTTATTGCCTTATTGCATCGATGAAAACTTACTTGAAGGATCTTACTCAATCCATAGGTAGGTATGGTGGACTCTTGAAAATAAGATTCAGGTTTACGGGTTTTTGGATGCACAAGTAGTTCTCTACTTAGTGCGGAATTTTTGGCTAGCAAAGATGGGGGGCAAGCACCACATGTTGAAGGATCTGGACAATATAACTTCTATGTGAATATGAACAAACATAAATCATTACGTTGTCTTGCTTGTCCAACGTCAACAATTTTGGCATATAATATTTTGATGGGGGCTCACAATCACAAAAGATTTCCAAGATAGTGTATTTGCATGTCAAAGTTCTCTTCCTTCTACTAATCATTCAGGAATTGCTTGTATGACAAATATTGTGATTGTCAAGCCTCAAAAGATTTCACTTTCTAAACCCAATGTGAAGCTACCACTAGGCATGATATGAACATATAATTTTAACTTCATTACATTTGATTTATTCTACAATTTACTCATAGGATATAAGTGAAGCACAAGAGTAAATGACAAGCTACTCCAAAAATATATAAGTGAAGATCAATTGAGTAGTTAAGTAAATGGGTAGCTATTTGAGGAATCTCTCTTATTTAAAAACTTTCAGATCTAAGTATTTTGTTAAAACAGCAAGCAAAACAAAACAAAATGACATTCAAAGAAAAACACAAATCATGTGACGAATGAAAACATAGCTCCAAGTAAGGTTACCGATAATGTTGGAGACGAAAGAGGTGATGCCTTCCGGGGCATCCTCAAGCTTAGTTGCTTGGATCTTCCTTGAATATTACTTTGGGGTGCTTTGGTCATCCCCAAGCTTAGGGTCTTGTCACTCCTTATTCTCCTCATATTGACATCTCACCCAAAACTTGAAAACTTCAATCACACAAAACTTAGCGGAACTTCATGACATAGTTTAGTATGATAAAGAGCAAACCATGTCACTTTGGCACTGTCAAAGACAAGATTCATAATTGTTCCCACACAATACCTATTGTACCTTATCATTTCCGCAATTTATATTGAGCAACATAAGCCATGGAAACTAGGAAACAAGCAAACTATGCATCGAAAATAGAATTTGTCAAAAACACAACAGTCTGTAACGACCAGCAGAATAACCACACTTCTGCTACTCCAAAAATTCTGAAACATTAGGATAACATAGAGAATTTGCATAACAATCATCTCTAAAAAATCAGAATTTTATCGTCTTCCAGTGAATTTAATCAATTCTGTTTCTGGAAGCAAAAGTTTCTGTTTTTGCACAGATTTAAGTCAACTATCATCCACACTATCCCAAAGGCTTTACTTGGCACTTTATTGAAACAAAAGCAATAAAACATGATTACTATAGTAGCATAATCATGTGAACACACAAAAACAGTAGGTAAAAGTTTTGGGTTGTCTCCCAACAAGCGCTTTTCTTTAATGCCTTTTAGCTAGGCATGATGATTTCAATGATTCTCGCATAAAAGATAATTTCCAGTAGCATCATGAATAGATTCATCAATATAACCATCACGTAAAGTATTATTTTCATGATCCACAAGCATAGAAATTTTATTACTCTCCACATGAGAAAATTTCTTCTCATTCACAATGGTGGGAGTATCATATGAAACTCGAATACTATAAATTTCTTCCACATTAAAAAAGTAATGTTCAGTAAAAGTATATTCTAAATTATGACAATAATTATCACTACTTTTTATAACATAAGTATCATCACAATAATCATCATAAGTAGCAACTTTGTTCGCATCATAGATAGGAGGCATGCAATCATCATAGCAAATTTGATCATTCAAAGTAGGGGGACTAAAAAGATCATCTTCATTAAACATAGCATCCCCAAGCTTGGGACAAACATTAATTGCAGCAAATAAATTCTCAAACATGTCATTCTCATCAAACATAGCATCCCCAAGCTTGTGACATGGCATATCATAAGCATAATCACTCTCATCATTAAAAGTACGGATAGCACCAACGGTGTAACATTTTCTATCATCATGATTTGCCAAGTTGGTGCCAAAAATATTTCCAAGATTATAAGAATTATCATTATCTTCCCAATCATAATCATCACAACAAGCAATAGGCATAACGAAATCATTATCAATAATGCACTCGGACATTGTGCATAAGACATAGAAGCAATATCATCATCAAGTTCATCATCATCCACAATTATTTTTGATTCATTTTCATGAGGCACAACAATAATAGGAGCAACATTATTTGGGGGAGATACCCTTTTACCTCTATTCATTCTTCTTTTCTTCTTCTTCACCACATCATGTGTGGGTCTAATTAATTTTTTTCAAGCTTCTTATTGATGAGATTTGTTGAATAGGGAGCTCCTCCTCGTCACCTATTTCATGATGAGAGACAATAGGAGGGAAAGTGGAAATCTTTACCCTTTCATTAGTATTCCTTTTATATTGTATTGGTTTTCCCACTTTCTATAGTTTGCAATATAAGCATTCTCATTGCACTTTACCATGCAGAACATATAGATATCCTTTAGATTAGTTTCAATGTCGTCCGTGAGAATGAATATTTCAAACCAACTATTTTGGATATAAAAGCTTAGTAGTTGAGCACAACATTGCAATCGTGCTCATCATTAGCATTTTGGATATTCAAAGAATTCATACTAACAACATTGCAATCATGCTCATCATTCAAATATTTTGTGCCAAACATTTTATTGACTTCTTCTTCTAACAATTGAGCACAATTTTCCGATCATCATTTTCAAGAAAGGTATTATAAAGATGATCAATAATAGATGCAACCTAAATTCCATTTTTATGTAGTTTTCTTTTATAAGCCAAACAAGTGATAAAACAAGAAACTAAAAGATTCAATTGCAAGATCTAAATATATACCTTCAAGCACTCACCTGCCCGGCAACGACGCCAGAAAAGAGCTTGATGTCTACTACACAACTTGTTCTTGTAGACTCGTGTTGGGCCTCCAAGCGCAGAGCTTTGTAGGACAGTAGCAAATTTCCCTCAACTGGATGACCTAAGGTTTATCAATCTGTGGGAGGCGTAGGATGAAGATGGTCTCTCTCAAACAACCCTGCAACCAAATATTAAAAAGTCTCTTGTGTCCCCAACACACCAAATACAATGGGAATTTGTATAGGTACACTAGTTCGGCGAAGAGATGGTAATAAAAGCTTAGTAATGATAGTAGATATTGATTTTTGTGATAGGAACAATAAAAAACAGCAACATAGCAATTGATAAAACGGAGCACAAACGGTATTGCAATGCTTGAAAATGAGGCCTAGGGTCCGTACTTTCGCTAGTGCACTCTCCCAACAATGCTAATATAATTGGATCATATAACCATCCCTCAACGTGCAATAAAGAATCACTCCAAAGTTCCTATCTAGCGGAGAACATAAGAAGAAATCGTTTGTAGGGTACGAAACCACCTCGAAGCTATTATTTCCGATCATCTATCCAAGAGTTCATACTAAAATAGCACCAAATAATTTCAGATTCATAATACTCAATCCAACACAAAGAACCTCAAAGAGTGCCCCAAGATTTCTACCGGAGAAACAAAGACAAGAACATGCATCAACCCCTATGCATGGATTACCCCAATGTCACCTCGGGAATCCGCGAGTTGAGTGCCAAAACATATATCAAGTGAATCAATACGATACCCCATTGTCACCATGAGTATTCATATGCAAGACATATATCAAGTGCTCTTAAATCCATAAAAGTATTCAATCCCATAAAACAAAATCTCAAAGGGAAAACTCAATTCATCACAACAAGATAGAGAGGGGAAACACCATATGATCTGACTATATTAACAAAGCCCGTGATACATCAAGATCGTGACATCTCAAGAACACGAGAGAGAGAGAGAGAGAGAGAGAGAGAGAGAGAGAGAGAGAGAGAGAGAGAGATTAAACACATAGCTACTGGTACAAACTCCCAGCCCCGAGGGTGGACTACTCCCTCCTCATCGTGGTGGCCGCCGGGATGATGAAGATGGCCAACGGTGATGATTCCCCCCTCTGACAGGGTGCGGGAACAGGGTCTAGATTGGTTTTACGTGTCAACAGAGCCTTGTGGTGGTGGAACTTCTGATCTAGGGTAACCCCGAGGGTTTTTGGAATATTTGAGAATTTATAGGGCGAAGAGGGGGTGCGGGAGGCCACCGAGGTGGGCACAACCCACCTGGGCGCGCCTGGGCCCACAGGCGCGCCCTGGTGGGTTGTGCCCCCTCGGGGCACCCCCCAGGTGCTTCTCTGGCCCACTAGATGTCTTCTTGTCCATAAAAAATCCACAAAAAGTTTCGTGGTGTTCGGACTCTGTTTGCTATTGATTTCCTGCAATGTAAAAAACAAGCAAAAATCAACAACTGGCACCGGGCACTGGGAAAATAGGTTAGTCCCAAAAAATGATATAAAGTTGCTATAAAATGATTGTAAAACATCCAAGAATGAAAATATAACAGCATGAATACTTGATAAATTATAGATACATTGGAGACGTATCAGGGCCACAACGCTTCGTTTATTTCTCTGGTGCTCAGGGTCTGCGCCTGGCTTTGTACAAAGGGCTACATGCAACATCGGCAAGGCTTGTACAGACGGGTGGCTGCCGGGTAGGGCCCGACAGCCACGCCTTACAGGTAGAACTTACGGAGATGCTCAATGTTCCGTGAGTTTTGCAACTGAATGCCATCTCCGGTCTCCAGACGGACTGCGCCGGGTCTGGTGACTCGTACTACCCGGTAAGGGCCTTCCCAGTTTGGCGTCAACTTGTTTGTACCCTTGGAGTACTGAACACGCCTAAGGACAAGGTTGCCTTCCTCAAAGCTTCGGGCATGAACCCTGCGGCTGTGATAGCGACGCAGGGCTTGCTGGTAGCATGCAGCACGCGTAGCAGCCCGGAAACGGTTCTTCTCAAGTAGCACAGCGTCGTCACACCGGTGATGTTCTTGCGCTACTTCATCGTACGTAAGCACTCGAGGTGATCCGTATATGAGTTCCGTGGGGATCACTCCTTCTGCCCTATATACTATGATATAAAGAACCACCGGCAGCTCATCGATCCATCGCCTGCCAAACTTCTGCAGCTTGTCAAATGTTCTTGTCTTGAGTCCTCGCAGCACTTCAGCGTTCGCCCTCTCAGCTTGTCCGTTGCTTCTGGGATGGGCAACAGAGGCAAATGAGATCTTGCTTCCGAGGGCATGAACGTATTGCATGAAGCCGCGGCTTGTGAATTGGTGCCATTGTCGGTGATGATTCTGGCGGGTACTCCAAAGCGGCACACCAATCCTTTCAAGAACTTGATAGCTGACTTTGCGGTCACCTTCATCATGGGCTCCACTTCCGGCCACTTTGTAAACTTGTCGATTGCAACATACAAGAATTCAAAGCCCCCGGTAGCACAGGGGAAGGGGCCCAAGATGTCAAGCCCGCAAACCAAAAAGGGCCATGACAAAGGGATCGTTTGGAGAGCTTGAGCAGGCGGATGGATATTCTTGGAGTGGAACTGGCAGGCTTCACACTTGGTGACTAGCTCAATTGCATCTTGGAGGGTTGTGGGCCAGTAGAAACTTTGACGGAAAGTTTTTCCATCCAAGGCCCTTGATCTAATGTGGGAGACACACATACCCTTGTGTATCTCTGCCAGCAGTTCCTTTCCTTCTTCCCGGCAAATGCACTTCAATTTCACACTGTTTGGCCTTCTTCTGTATAGCGTGTCGTCAACTAACTGATACATACTGGCCCTTCGGGCTACTCTTTTAGCTTCTTCTTACTCTTCGGGAAGTTCTCCTGTTTGGAGGAAATGGACTACGTGTCGTGCCCAAGTTGGAGCCAGGACCTCGACAACGAGGATCAGCGGCACCTCCTCGTTCACGAGGGTGCATGCCTCAATCGCAAAGATTGGCAGTTTGGCGGGAGGGTGCGGCTTACTGATCGAAGGGGGTTTGTTCCCGCCAAGCTCTCTGTCAGGGGCTTCGGGAAGCTCTGTTGGGAGAGGCTTGCTGGAGTCCAGTTTCCTCCTCTTTCTGGCCATCGTTGCTAGGGATACGGAGGGCTGAGCCATATGGAGAACAAAAGTCCCTAGTTCCACAGGGAGTTTTTATGCAGCGCACTTTGACAGATGATCAACAATGCTATTTTCCGCACGTGGCACATGCTCTGTTTGCAATCCGTCAAAGTGCCCCTCCAACTTTCTCACTTCCTCGACGTATGCCTCCATCAATGGGCTTTGATAATCCTTGTTTACTTGCCTCGCAACAAGTTGCAAATCTCCACGGATGATCAACTTCTTGATTATCAATTCTGCTGCGATCCTGAGCCCGGCAAGGAGCCCTTCATACTCTGCAGTGTTGTTGGTAGCCATCTCTCGGGGGAAATGCATCTGAACGACGTACTTGAGGTGCTCACCAGTGGGAGCAACTAGAAGCACGCCAGCTCCTGCCAGCTCCTTGGAGGGAGAAGGCACCGTCAAAGTACATGATCCACTCTTGGGGCGCTTCCTTGCCGGGGATAACTATCTCCAGCACTTCTTCGTTAGGGGTAGGCATCCACTCCGTAATGAACTCTGCTAGTGCTCTGCTCTGAATAGTTGACGTGCTCTCAAACTTCAAATGAAGCTGGATAACTCCAAAGCCCATTCCACAATTCTGCCAGTGGCCTCGGGGTTTCTGAGTATGCGTTGCAAGGGGAAGCGGGTGACAACCGTGATCTTGTGGGCTTGGAAGTAGTGGTGCAGTTTCCTTGAGGCCCAAAAATCAACTTTTGCATGCCAGAGTACCTTGACCTACCCCCTGCAGCAGGGAGCTGATGAAGTACATTGGCCGCTGCACCACCTTCTTGTTTGCCACAACTTTAGGACTACTACTGTCAGTTTGCCCTGCTCCTCCCTAATATGTACCCAACCTTGTCGTGACTTGTTCAAATCCTTCTCCGTGGAGGACAGTAGTTGCGGTTGCTCCTTCATCTACTTCCCTTTGCGCCACCAACGCTACACTAACCACTTGATTGGTTGCCGCTAAGTATAGCAGCAACGACTCTTGTGGTTTTAGGAGCGACCAAGGTGGGAGCAAAGGAAAGATAGGATTTTCAAGTCCTGCAGCGCTGATTTTGTCTCCGAGGTCCATCTCACTAGTTCTGCCTTCTTCAAGATCTTGAATAACGACAAGGCATGCTCTGCAGACTTGGAAATGAACCTACTCAGCACGGCAACACATCCAGTTAACCGCTTCACGTCCTTAACTGTCTTGGGTGCTTGAATCTGCTCGATCGCTCTGATCTTGTCGGGGTTGGCCTCTATCCCTTGGTGAGACACAAAGAAGCCAAGTAGCTTGCCAGAGGGAATGCCAAACACACATTTCTTAGGGTTTAACTTCAAGTTGATCTTGCGCAGGTTTGCAAAGGTCTCTTCCAAGTCCTGAATGAGCATTCATCTATACTTGGTCTTAACCACTATATCATCCATGAAAACTTCTATATTCCTGTGCAGCTGAGGCTCAAACCCAATTTGCACTGCCCTTGCAAAAGTGGATCCAACGCTCTTTAACCCGAAGGGCATCCGTACGAAGCAATACGTACCACATGGGGTTATGAGCGTGGTCTTCTCCTCGTCTTCCTTGGACATGAATATCTGATGGTATCCTGAGTATGCATCCAAAAAGGAAAGAAAATCACACCCGGAGGTGGAATCCACAATCTGATCGATGCGCGGCAAGGGGAAAGGGTCCTTTGGGCAGGCCTTGTTCAGGTCTGTGAAGTCTATGCAAAGCCTCCATTTCCCATTTGCCTTGCGCACCACCACTGGATTTGCCAACCACGTTGGATGCAACACTCCTCTGACCAAACCAGCTGCTTCAAGATTCTTCATCTCTTCGGCAATGAATTGTTGTCGTTCCAAAGCTTGCTTTCTAACCTTCTGCTTGACGGGTCTGGTATGAGGGCAGACAACATTGTGGTGCTTGATTGCCTCCCCGGGAATGCCGGGGATGTCAGATGGTTGCCAAGCAAACACATCGACATTCGCCCGCAGGAAGGAAACGAGCACGCTTTCCTATTTGTCATCAAGGGTGGAGCTGATGGTGAATGTACCATCAGTGCCATCCAAATTTCTTAGGGACCTTCTTTATGGCAGGTGAAGCAACCTTCAATCTCTTGCTAGTTGAACTCTCTAGCAAGTCATCGATGGGTGTAGTGCACTCCGAAGAGGCGCGCTTCCCGAATTCCTTGCCGGCATCTCTGCTAGCATTCTTTCCTTTCTTGTCTTCCTTGGCGGGAGCTGCAGCTTAAGCGGCCTCGGCATCTTATCCATGCATATGATCGCATCTTTCTTGTCTGACGAGATGGAAATGACGCCCATTGGCCCTGGCATTTTCAGAGTGTTGTAGGCATAGTGGGATGCCGCCATGAATTCCGCCAGAGCTGGACGACCAAGAATCCCACTGTACGTCAAGGGAAGCTCGACCACGTCAAACACAACCCTCTCGGTCTGTGACCTTGAACTGTCACCGCTGCCCTGCTCTTCCTTATCTCGATCTGCATCTAACCTTGCCGGGATGGGTTCACTTTCCTATCCAGAGGGGACGGCGGTGGCGACTGCTGCTTCATCTACCTCCCGCTGTGCCACCAGCGCCGCGCTAACCACTTGATTGGTCGCCACTAAATATAGCAGCAATGGCTCTTGTGGTTTAGGAGCGACTAAGGTGGGAACAGAGGAAAGGTAGGTCTTCAAATCTTGTAGTGCAACGTCTACCTCCGGGGTCCACTCCATGGGCCCTGCCTTCTTCAAGATTTTGAAGAACGGTAGGGCGCGCTCGGCGGACTTGGAAATGAACCTACTCAGCACGGCAACACATCCGGTCAAACGCCTCACGTCTTTAACTGTCTTGGGTGCTTGAATTTGCTCAATCACCTTGATCTTGTCCGGGTTAGCCTCTATCTCCCGGTGGGATACGAAGAAGCCAAGTAGCTTGCCAGAAGAAACGCCAAACACATAGTTCTCCGGGTTCAGCTTCAAGTTGATATTGCGTAGATTTGCAAAGGTCTCTTCCAAGTCCTGAATGAGAGTCATCCTCTCCTTGGTTTTGACCACTATATCATCCATGTAGGCTTCAATATTCCTGTGCAGCTGGGACTCACAACCAATATGTACTGCTCTTGCAAAAGTGGACCCAGCGCTCTTTAACCCAAAGGGCATCTGTACAAAACAGTACGTGCCGCGTGGGGTTATGAACGCAGTCTTCTCTTCATCTTCCTTGGGCATGAAGATCTAGTGGTATCCGGAGTAGGCATCCGGGAAGGAAAGTAGATCACACCTAGAGGTGGAATCCACAATCTGGTCGATGCGCGGCAAGAGGAATGGGTCCTTCGGGCATGCTTTATTTAGATCCGTGAAATCTATGCAAAGCCTCCATTTCCCATTTCCCTTGCGCCCCACCACTGGGTTTGCTAACCACATTGAATGCAATACTCCTCTGGCCAGACCAGCAGCCTCAAGTTTCTTGATCTACTCAGCAATAAACTATTGCCGCTCCAAAGCTTGCTTCTAGACCTTCTGCTTGACGGGCCGGGCATGTGGGCAGACACCAAGGTGGTGCTCGATTACCTCCCTGGGAACACCGGGGATGTCAGATGGTTGCCAGGCAAACACATCGACATTCGCCCGCAGGATGGTAACGAGCGTGCTTTCCTATTTGTCATCAAGGGCGGCACTCATAGTAAATGTACCATCAGAACCAGCTAGCCCTGTCGGGACCTTCTTCACAGCAGGTGCAACAGGCTTGGATCTCTTGCTATTGGAACTCTCCGGCAAGTCATCAATAGGCGCATCGCACTCCGAAGAGGTGCGCTTCCCGGATTCCTCGCTGGCATCCTTGCTAGCTTTCTTATTTTTCTTGTTTTCCTTTTCGGGAGCAATAGCTTCTGCAGCCTCTGCAGCGACTGCTTCCCGGTACATCTTGTCCACACATATGATTGCGTCTTTCTTGTCTGATGGAATGGAAATGACGCCTATTAATCTGGCGTCTTCAGAATGTTGTAGGCATAGTGGAATGCCGCCATGAATTTGGCCAGGGCTGGGCGACCAAGGATTCCACTGTACGACAGGGGGAGGTTAACCACATCAAACACGATCTTCTCAGTCCGGTAGTTTAGCTCCCCCCCCCCCCCCGAATGTTACCAGCAGTGTGATCTTCCTCTTAGGACGACTCCTCCCAGAGTTGATCCCTTGGAATGTACCAGTAACCTTGAGCTCTTCATCTACTATCTGGAGTTTGCTGATAACCTTGGGAGAAATCAGATTCAACCCGGCCCCACCGTCAACCAACATCTTTGTGGCCTTGAGGTTGCGGATCGTTGGTGAGACCAACAACGGCAAACACCCTACCGCGGTGGTGCAGTCAGGGTGATCCTCCTCGTCAAAGATGATGGGCGTGCAGGACCACTTGAGTGGCTTTCGAGAATTTCCCGCTGTCTCCACGGCATTGACCTCACGCGCCCACTGTTTAAGTTGGCGGTGAGAGGAGTGCAAGGACGCACCCCCGTCAATGCATAGGGCGTCAATGGCTTTTTGGAACTCCTGCTCGCTGGTTTCCTCTTCATCTCCTTCATCACTCTTGTCAGGACCCCGATTCCAAGTCACATCGACCTAGCCGGTAACACCTGATATCACTTTGCGGCCTCACGCACGGTATTCCCACGGGTGTCGCCTTACCATGGCCCGGGACCGTTTGCGCCTTTTGGCACACGTATATGATAGTGTCGCTAGCATCCACATGACAAAGAACCCGGGCTGACATGGCTAGTCGTGAACCCAAAGCGGCGCTAACCTATGGGGACAGGCATACATGAATCACATCGAGCATGTCGGTCATCAACGTATAAATTCAGGCTGTATGGGCTAACTGAGGACTCCGGTATCCGGGGTGTAGCGAGCTAAGCGGGACTCGAATAACACATACGACATTTCCCGAAGAACGGACATAGGAACGAAGTGAAACACATGCCGCCAGTCAAGTGTCCAAGCGGTAATCTTGGGCTAGCAGGACTCCGGTGGACCGGTCAGAAGCGGACTACTATCGCTCGAAGCACGAGACTACATTTCCCCATATGAGAGGCTGCCAAGGATAAACAACTAGTTTGTCGGATCCCACACATACCAAGCATTTCAAACATACACACAATATGCTCGGTATGTGTAGATACAACATGGCATCACAACATAACTCTACGACTCAAATATTTATTCATTAGGCCCGAGGAGCGAGATATTACAACCATGGGTCTCATGACCCAACACTCGTGAGCATACAAGTCAAAGCACAAGCGGAAGCTAAACATGTCCGAGTACAGACAACTAAAATGAAGAAGGTCGAGAAGCCCGACTATCTACCGAGATCTGCCGAGGGCACAAGATCGTAGCTAAGGTAACAAGCTAACCGTCAAGTCCAAGCGGAACTACTAGCGAGAACGAAGTCTCTGCAAAACATAAAATAAGCAAACGTGAGTACAAACGTACTCAGCAAGACTTACATCAGAACTAGCTACATATGCATCATTATCAAAAGGGGGTGGTGGAGTTTGACTGCAGCAAGCCAGCTTGACTCAGTGGCTATCCTAAACTACGACTGCAAGTAACTCTTTTGAGGTGGCGCACACGAGTCCACATATTCACCATATCAATACACCACTATGGACCCGCTCCGCCCCCTCACGAGAACGCCATCCATAGCACTCACGCTTATCTTGCGCATTTTAGAGTATCCACTTTCACTTGTCTATGAACCGATATAGGCAACCCAGAAGTCCTTCTCCGTGGACACGGCTATTCGAATAGATCATATTAACCTGAGGGGTGTACTTCTTCACACACGCTCACCACTTACCGCCGTTTACACGACATGTACTCGGCAACCTTCAAGCGGAAGCCCAACGTGGGTGTCGGCCACGACCTACCTAAACACTCAAGTCCCTAGTCCAGGTTTATCGCCTATTCGGGTTCCATCCATGAGGAGTCCGCCGAGGTTTCCCATACAGCCCGAACGATGTGTGCGGGTTCCCGAGACACCAAACGAGCGAATCGGTACATCAGACACGGAGCCTACCGCAACACAACCCACCCCTATGGTCAGCGTTGCGGCGGCCCCGACATACTACAAACACCGAAACTACTTGCAACTCCCGGACCGAGGACAAGGGTGGTTAAGAAGCCGAGAGGGTCAATTAAGGATCCCAATGCGTGGTAGTAACTGTTTCATGGATCACAAACACGTAACTTCAGTTCCTGAGGACGGCTGCAATGAGACAACCCACCATGTACTCCTACATGGCCTCTCACCGCTACCTTTACCAAATCATGTTCACACACTTAGCTCACAGACAATAGGACATGTTCACACACCCATTCCAATTCATTCCCGATGAATCAGACCTGAATCAACTCTAAGCAGTAGCAGGCATGACAACAAGCATGAATGAGTAGGCACAACATGGCTCAAACAACTCCTACTCATGCTAGTGGGTTTCATCTAATTACTGTGGAACGACAGGTCATGCGAGGAGGGTAAAGGGGTTCAGCTACATGCAGCAAGTAACACATGAGTCGTTGTTGTCCTAATGCAGTAAAATAGAGCAGAGCGAGAGAGTGGGATTATATCGGAATGAACAAGGGGTTTTGCTTGCACGGCACTTACGAAGATAATATAGTTCTTCATTGGTGTCATCGAATTCATCGTCGATGCGTCGATCTCTTGAGAGGGACAATTACCCGGCAAACAAGAGAGAACACAATCAATGCAATGCACATTCACATGAATGACATGTCATGTTAAGGTCTTGAATTCACCTAATGCAATGTCTAGCCAGGTTAATTGAAGTGGAATTCAAACAAGGTTAAACTCCAACTCCAAATGCTAGTTCATAATTTACCCTAATCATGATTCATCCTATTCAGTGAGGTTAACTTGTTTAATCATGCATGAAAGTGCCATAAACAGATTCTTCATAATTTTCTGATCATTTTCATATATAAATTATTTAATTTGGAGTTCTGATTAAAAGTTATGAATATTTGAAGTTTGGGGTATTTTACGAAATTTCCTGAATTAAATTAAATCCGAAAATCAATTCAGCGTCACTGACCACACGGTGACGTCGGCAAGTCAACAAGCGCTGTCGAGTCAAATCATTTGTGGGTCCAGGTGTCGGCATAATTAGATTAACTAAGATATTGATTAAAACTAATCCTAATTAGTTAGCGAGGCTTGGCCCCACTGTCATAGGGTCAGCAGGTCAACTAGGGCCCACCGTGGTCAAAGTCAACGTCCGGCTAGGCGTCTAGCCGAGCCAGCGACGCTGGCGGCGCAAGTGAATTTTGCCATTCCGCGACCAAATGGGTCGTGGAGGCATCTACGATGTAGTGAGTCGAGCCGCATCTCTTGGTGGAGTCGGTTGGGGTCGGGGCGGTCGGAATCGGCGCCCGGCTGACGTGTTTAGCGGCGGCGGAGCTGGCGAGCTTCTGGGCATCGTCGCTAGGAGGCCTGGCAGAGAGGTGCGGAGGGTGCTGCGGGCTCGGTGCTGGCGAGCACAGAGGTGGGGTTGGCGTCGAGCCGTTCTGGCTCTAGCCACGCCGGCGACGAGGCACGGCGGCGGCGAGCTTCGGCCGCGGTGGGAACGGTGGCTAGAGGAGGCTAGCGAGAGGGGGAGGTGAGGGGAAAAGCTCAGTAGCTCACCGCGAGCACGATGGGAAGGTCAGTGGGCGCGGGGGAGGTCCGGAGGCGACGAATCGGGCGACGGCGACCAAGGGTCCGAGGAGGAAAAGGGCGGCGGGCGCCTCGGGGCTTCTCGGTCATGTGACGGCGGGGAGGGCGAGGATGGAGTGGCGGAGCTTGTGGGCTGGTCGGAGGCGAGGGAGGCCTGTGGCGCGGTGGTGGTGAGCGGGCGCGACAGGCTCCGGTGCGAGAGGAGGGAGCGGAGGAGGGAGCGAGGGAGAGGGAGAGAGCGAGGGGTCGAGGTCGCGTGGCGCTCGGGAGGCGTCAGGCGTCGGGGGGTGAAGCAGGCAGGGTGGAGGTGGCGGCTGCGTGGGCGAGCACGTCGGCCACACACCTCTCTGGCCTCTTGGCGAGAGGTGGGAGGCAGTGGTCTTGGTGCTGGGCCACCAGTGGGCCAAAGACTGGGGGAGAAGCTGGGCGATTCTGCATGCTGTAAGCTGGGCTTCTCTCTCTCTCTGCTATTTTATTTCAGTTTTCTATTTTTACGCACATGTTTGGCTTTATTAAAAATACGGAACCTATTCAAAAATCATGAAACTTGCTCAGGCCCACTGTTTGGAAAATATCCAACAGCCAACATTTAAGTTTATGATTATTTGAGCATTAAAATATTTTATAGCATTTAAATGCCCAAATGCAAATACTTAATGAATTAATCCAGTGACCAAATATGTCATGAAAAATGTGCAGCACCTCTGGTTACGGTTTAAAGCATTTTTCAGGAATGATGAACATTTTCTAAAGCCATTTGAAATCACTGAAAAATATTTTTTGGTTGAGCCTATTTGAATTCCTTTAATGCTAGGGTTTAGGCAATCCCCATTTCAAATTTCTTAGAAATTTAAACATGATGCATGGATGCTAAAGCAAAAACAAACAAGGGCTGATCTGGGGCTGTGACAACTCACCCCCACTAAACAAGAATCTCGCCCCGAGATTCAAGACGTGAGGTAAGAGGAAAAGGGAAGTCACAAAACTATCACAAACTTCATGATCCATTTGCCCTTCTCGAATATGTTGATTCATTCCATCATCTTGGTCTTGACGTCTTTGCTTTCGAGATCTTCACTCAACATGACAGTAGAAAGAAGGGGGAAACCCTACAGGATTTAATCTTCTTGAAGATCGAGCGACTCACGATCAACTCACGGAATGAGAGGGTGAACATCTCGAGTTGAGACACAAAACACATCGAGAGGGATGGAAGAACAAACGACGGGGTTTGATTGGTGGGCAACAATTCCATGCTTAGAAGGATGGTGGATGGTGTCAACGTGGCGAGGAAAAAAATTGCCACGACTCAATAACGGGCACCCTGTGGAGGTGACACGAGGAACTATTCCCTTAAGTGGCAAAAAGAATTACTTTTGAATCAGAGATCATTGAAACTCTTCATACCAGCCTAAGGCAATTCACAAAGATCGTTTGGTGGAGTGCAAGGAATGGCATACCCAGACTCGAATGGATGATGTGGACTACCTTGTTGAAGACAACGCAATGGATGATTTTTCTTATCACCGGAAATGGATGGGACCCGTGGTAAGTCCACTTTTGAAGATAATATTGGATAGCAACTACCGAGAAAGGCAGCCCATGGGGGGTTGGCACAATAGGGTGCAAGCTGGGAACAAAATGCAAATGCTGAGAATGTTCCAACCATCATATCTGACTGAGATTCAGATCTGGTTGGTGTTAGGATATTCGGACTCATCGAGTCTAGAAAGAAAATGAAAGTTTGCAACACAAATCGACGGAAAGATGTTGCGAGATTCTCGGGAATGAACTACGATAGCAAGCTCCAAAACATGAGCTGGTTCTGCTACTGACAAGTGAACACGTTGTCCTAGACAAGCATTACCACCTAGTAGTCTTATAATAAAACACTACCGAGTTCAGGTGGGGAACCATCATCGAGGATAATGAAGTCCTTGTATAAGCCGCGGTCTTAAGAAGGAACTTCTTCTCCTTGAACAAATCAATCAGTGGCTTGGTGTGCTATGGAATTCATATAGAACGAAGATGATCAGTCTATCAGACCATAGAATACTTCGCACGTGCATGGCTGACTTGGAATGATTCCAAAGGAAAACAAAATAAACCTTTCTCAAATTCATGGCGGCAACTTACACCTAAAGCACATGAATTCGAGGAAGTCACTCTTTCCATCCAAGCATAAGCTTCATGAACGGAACACGAAGAAATGCTTACACAAGTTTCCAATGCTAGGTTGATGTTCAACATGACTCATGGGGGAGACAAAATGCTGCTGATGGGCTCAACAACAACTCATCGGAATTTCCATATCACTGGACTTCCACCATCATGTGAACACGGTGATAGTTGGTCGAGACCAAAAGATGTAATGGGGTATGCTCGAGGGATCAACCACGAGTAAGACAACATTACGAATATCGTTGGTTCCGATTTGACTTAGTAATAGCCCATACTCAAGTCAAAAGATTGATAAGACAATAGGTCCAACAAGCGATCACAGGGACCAATTGATGAGGATATCATCTTTCTTCAACACACACTACACAAGAATATCCCTTTGGAACGAACTGAGTTAGGCAAGCTTTTATCTTCCAACTCTCCAAGTTGTTGTCTAGCTTAACCAACTAGCTCAGGGATATCCAACACAGATTCTTGGAGAAATGATGGTTCACAAGAAACCAAGTTGATCACGAGCTCAACATAACGATCGAGGAGACAACCCGGTAACACTTCCAAGAAGATATTTGGAAAGTCACGGACCACCGGTATGTTACTAAGCTCGAGAACAATCTTGCTTTGGAGGGCAAGACGATATGATCAAATGAGCAAGGGATTGATATAATCCTAACTCATCAATCGAAGTGTGCACCAGAAATAAGGACTAGGTAGCACGATCAATCTTAGGATGATGATTTAATAACCAGCACGCTAAGAATGAGGATATTGTCCATTAGCTGCCAAGCAACGAGTTGCTCGGAGTATTGATTTGACACATCACAATTCACTTGTCAGCATTCCGGTTTCAACAACTCGGAACCGAGGAATGAATGATGATGGCGAGAAGTATCACTGCATCGAGAATTCATAAGAGAAGGTGCAATTCTCATGACATTCTTGACATAAAGATGGTAACACTCCAGGTGGAACAGCATCAAAAGCTGAATTGGCATTTTGATCTGTGGGATACAACTACTTTGACCCAATCACGGAAATGGATGAGGCCTTTGGAGTTTGTTTTTCCTAGTCATTCGAGCAGAATGGCAGCGGACCACAAGGATAATAGGCATCGATAAGCGAATGCGGACATACTCGACTATCAATTGATGAGACGGGTCGGAATACAACTAAAAAGAACAACTCGAAGGAACATATGTTTTACGAGTTGTGGATGCATAGATTAGTGTGTCGAGTGAAGCTCAACATTTCTTCCGGATAACCCATGCGAAAAGGTAGAATTGGCAGATTCACAATTATGAATGGAGAACTCCTCAAGAGCACTCTTATTGTGATGTTTTTAATTCAAAGAATTTCTGCCTTAAGCAGTTCATGATATTTGGAAGAAGGAAATACCATGGACCTCGAGGACTATCGCAAAGTTACTAATATCCTAAAGGAACTAGCAAATACTAACAACATGAAGTAGGGTGAATCTCGGGTTCAGAAACCCATGAGTAGAATGCCTACTAACTAATAACATCACGGGATGCTTTCAAGAATAATGGCCAGAATCATCACACTGGGGATACAAAAGCATTGCTAAATTGCTAGGTGACTTCCTAAACAACTAGGGTCATAATAATAGCTCCAACATCTATGATGAGGCAACAAAGTACCTCAACTTACCGATTAGTGTGCTTATTCTGACCAAAAAGGACATCGGGAACGGAAGGAAAGGTTTTGCAAATGCATCGGACTATTCAGAGACCTGGGATGACTCAGACGATAACGGTACATAAATGCTCAAAATGATTTGAGACATCCTGCAAAAAGGGTGGCATAACCACTCAACATCACAATATCAAGGTTCCGAGATCAACAATTATCACACAGAAATGGTAGAAACTGACTGGGCTTAAAACCAACAATCTCAAAGGTCTATGGATTAGTAACACGTCATCCTGATAGATAGATGAGAAGCCTAATTCTTAAACCCCGTAGAAGAGAAGAGGTTGATTTCGGATCGAGAAGGCCATGAGGTATAAGGAGTAAAAGAGCCTTACGTTCCCTTCCACAATCAATTCCCTTACATAACTAAAGCATTTCTAGACACAACTTGACCAGTTTGGCTTGGTAATCCTCTGATGATCGGGGCTCGATACCAACGCTGTCGGGACCCGATTCCAAGTCACATCGACCTAGCCGGTAACACCGATATCACTTTGCGGCCTCACGCACGGTATTCCCACGGTGTCGCCTTACCATGGCCGGGACCGTTTAAGCCTTTTGGCTGCGTATATGATAGTGTCGCTAGCATCCACATGACAAAGAACCCGGGCCGACATGGCTAGTCGTGAACCCAAAGCAGCGCTAACCTATGGGGACAGGCATACATGAATCACATCGAGCATGTCGGTCATCAACGTATAAATTCGGGCTGTAGCACTGGGCTATGAGGACTCCGGTATCCCGGGCTGTAGCAGGCTAGGCAGGACTCGAATAACACCGCGACATTTCCCGAAGGAACGGACATAGGAACGAAGTGAAACACATGCCGGCCGATCAAGTGTCCAAGCGGTAGTGCTCGGCTAGCGAGGACTCGGTGGACGGTGTAGCGGACTACTATCACTTTCGAAGCACGAGACTACATTTCCCCATATGAGAGGCTGCCAAGGATAAACAACTAGTTTGTCGGATCCCACACATACCAAGCATTTCAAACATACACACAATATGCTCAGTATGTGTAGATACAACATGGCATCACAACATAACTCTACGACTCAAATATTTATTCATTAGGCTCCGAGGAGCGAGATATTACAACCATGGGTCTCATGACCCAACACTCAGTGCATACAAGTCAAAGCACAAGCGGAAGCTAAACATGTCCGAGTACGAGACAACTAAAAATGAAGAAGGCCGAGAAGCGACTATCTACCGAGATCTGCCGAGGGCACAAGATCGTAGCTGAGGTAACAAGCTAACCGTCAAGTCCAAGCGGAACTACTAGCGAGAACGAAGTCTCTCTCGCAAAACATAAAATAAGCAAGCGTGAGTACAAGCGTACTCAGCAAGACTTACATCGTAACTAGCTACATATGCATCATTATCAAAAGGGGTGGTGGAGTTTGTTGCAGCAAGCCGACTTGACTCGATGGCTATCCTAAACTACATTTGCAAGTAACTCTTTTGAGGTGGCGCTACGAGTCCACATATTCACCATATCAATACACCGGTATGGACCGCTCCCATCTCCCTACGAGAACGCCATCCATAGCACTCACGCTTATCTTGCGCATTTTAGAGTATCCACTTTCACTTGTCTATGAACTGATATAGGCAACCCAAAAGTCCTTCTCCGTGGACACGGCTATTCGAATAGATCATATTAACCCTGCAGGGGTGTACTTCTTCACACACGCTCTCACCACTTACCGTCATTTACACGACATGTACTCGGCAACCTTCAAGCGGAAGCCCAACGTGGGTGTCGGCCACGACCTACCTAAACACTCAAGTCCCTAGTCCAGGTTTATCGCCTATTCGGGTTCCATCCGCAGGGAGTCCGGCCGAGGTTTCCCATACAGCCCGAACGATGTGTGCAGGGTTCCCGAGACACCAAGCAGGCGAATCGGTACATCAGACCCACGGTGCCTACCGCAACACAACCCACCCCTATGGTCAGCGTTGCATGCGGCCCTCAAAGATACTACAAACACGAAACTACTTGCAACTCCCGATGAGGACAAGGGTGGTTAAGAAGCCGAGAGGGTCAATTAAGGATCCCAATGCGTGGTAGTATCTGTTTCATGGATCACAAACACAGAACTCGGTTCACGAGGACGGCTGCAATGAGACAACCCACCATGTACTCCTACATGGCCTCTCACCGCTACCTTTACCAAATCGTGTTCACACACTTAGCTCACACACAGTAGGACATGTTCACACACCCATTCCAATTCATTCCCGATGAATCAGACCTGACTCAACTCTAAGCAGTAGCAGGCATGACAACAAGCATGAATGAGTGGGCACAACATGGCTCAAACAACTCCTACTCATGCTAGTGGGTTTCATCTAATTACTGTGGAACGACAGGTCATGCAGAGGGTAAAGGGGTTCAGCTACCGCAACAAGTAACACATGAGTCGTTGTTGTCCTAATGCAGTAAAATAGAGCAGGAGCGAGAGAGTGGGATTATATCGGAGTGAACAAGGGGGTTTTGCTTGCCTGGCACTTCTGAAGATAATATAGTTCTTCATTGGTGTCATCGAATTCACCGTCGGTACGTCGTCTACTGAGAGGGGACAATTACCGGCAAACAAGAGAGAACACAATCAATGCAATGCACATTCACATGAATGACATGTCATGTTAAGGTCTTGAATTCACCTAATGCAATGTCTAGCCGAGTTAATTGAAGTGGAATTCAAACAAGGTTAAACTCCAACTCCAAATGCTAGTTCATAATTTACCCTAATCATGATTCATCCTATTCAGTGAGGTTAACTTGTTTAATCATGCATGAAAGTGCCATAAACATATTCTTCATAATTTTCTGATCATTTTTCATATATAAATTATTTAATTTGGAGTTCTGATTAAAAGTTATGAATATTTGAAGTTTGGGGTATTTTACGAAATTTCCTGAATTAAATTAAATCCAGAAAATCAATTCTGCGTCGACTGACCTCACCAGTGGCGTCGGCAAGTCAACGGCGATGTCCAGTCAAATCATTGTGGGTCCAGTGGTGTCAGATAATTAGATTAACTAAGATATTGATTAAAACTAGTCCTAATTAGTTAGCGAATTTGGGCCCCACCGTCATAGGGTCAACAGGTCAACTAGGGCCCACCATGGTCAAAATCAACGTCGGCTGTCGGCGTCTAGTCAGCCGGCGAGCCAATGGCGCAAGTGAATTTTGCCATTCCGTGACCAAATGGGTTGTGGAGGGCATCTACGTGTAGCTGGAGTCGAGCCGCATCTCTTGGTGGAGTCGGTTGGGGTCGGGGCGGTCGGAATCGGCGCCGGCGACGTGTTTGGCGGCGGCCGGAGCTCGGGCGAGCTCGGGCACGTCGCTAGGAGGCACGGCAGGAGGTGCGGAGGGTGCTGCGGGCTCTGGTGCTGCGCGAGCACAGAGGTGGGGTTGGCTTGAGCCGTTGTGGCTCTAGCCACGCCGGGCGAGGCACGGCGGCGGCGAAGCTTTGGCATGGTGGGAACAGTGGCTAGAGGAGGCTAGCGAGAGGGGAGGTGAGGGAAAACTCAAGAGCTCACCGCGAGCACGATGGGAAGGTCAGTGGGCGCGGGGGAGGTCCGGAGGCGACGAACCGGGCGACGGCGACCGGCGGGTCCGAGGTGGGGAAAAGTGGTGGGGCGGCGCCTCGGGGCTTCTCCGGTCGCGTGTGATGGCGGGGAGGGCGAGGATGGAGTGGCGGAGCTTGTGGGCTAGTCGGGGGAGCGAGGGAGGCCCTGTGGCCGCGGTGGTGGCGAGCGGCGGCGACGAGCTCCGCTCGGTGGGAGAGGGAGGGAGCCAGAGGAGGGAGCGAGGGAGAGGGAGAGAGCGAGGGGGTCCAGGGGGTCGCGTGGCGCTCGGGGAGGCGTCCAGAGCGTCGGGGGGGTGAAGCAGGCAGGGTGGAGGTGGCCTGCGCGTGGGCGAGCACGTCGGCCACACGCCTCTCGTCCTACTGGCGAGAGGTGGGAGGCAGTGGCGGCTGGTGGGCTGGGCCACCAGTGGGCCAAAGACGGGGGGAGAAGCTGGGCAGTGTGCATGCTGTAAGCTGGGCTTCTCTCTCTCTCTGCTATTTTATTTCAGTTTTCTATTTTTCTGCACATGTTTGGCTTTATTAAAAATACCAGAACCTATTCAAAAATCATGAAACTTGTTTCAGCCCACTTTGTTTGGAAAATATCCAACAGCCAACATTTAAGTTTATGATTATTTGAGCATTTAAAAAAATTTATAGCATTTAAATGCCCAAATGCAAATACTTAATGAATTAATCCAGTGACCAAATATGTCATGAAAAATGTGCAGCACCTCTGGTTCTGGTTTAAAGCATTTTTCCAGGAATGATGAACATTTTCTAAAGCCATTTGAAATCACTTTGAAAAATATTTTTGGTTGAGCCTATTTGAATTCCTTTAATGCTAGGGTTTAGGCAATCCCCATTTCAAATTTCTTAGAAATTTAAACATGATGCATGGATGCTAAAGCAAAAACAAACAAGGGCTGATCTGGGGCTGTGACAACTCTCGTCATCGCATTCCTTCTTCTCACAGCCTCTGGCGGGTTTCCCTTGATACTGAGGAGCCTTGCCGGGGCGACCTGCTCTACCGCCTCGGCCCTTCCCGCCAATGCCATCTTGGTCTTTCTCCTTGTCGCGCTTCTCGTACTTGGCCCTCTGCTTCTTGACGAGTTACTCAATGTGATGACACTCCTGAAGATCGTGGCCCTTGGTCTGATGGATCTTGCAGTACGGCCCGTCACCCTTCCCAGCCTTCTCGGCAGCCGCGGCTTCCCGACAATCAGTGCATGCGGAACTTCCTTGCCGGGAGCCTCGGTCTTGGCCTTCTTGCCGCTACTTGGGGTGCTCGACCCTTCAACAGCCAGCACTGCTTTGTCCTTGCGCTTCTTATTGTGTTTCTTGTTCTTCTTCTTCTGACTAGTGGTGTCATCGTCGTCCTCTGAGTCAATGTCGATGCCATCCTCTTCACCAGGGAGTCGCCTCCCTTCCTCTACTTGGGCACACTTATCCACCAGAGTGTACAACTCATTCACAGTCTTGGGCAACCGGACGTTCATATTGGAACGTATCCAGCGGTTGCGCATGTTAGACTGGAACGCAGCTATCACGGATGCCGGGTGGATGTCTGGAATGTTCCTGTGCACCCGGCTGAACCTCTGCATGTACTTTCGCAAACTTTCTCCTTCCTTCTGAGGGAGGAGCTCCAAGTCGCTGGGCCGCCGTGGTTCTTGATGTCCGCCCATGAAGGCGCCAACAAGCTCATGTCACAGGTCAGCCCAGGTCAAGATGGAGTTCTCCAGAAAGTGCATCAGCCACGGCATCACGTTTGGCTTGAGTGCCAAAGGGAAGTAGTTGGCGAATAACTTCTCGTCTCTTCCCTCGGCAGCTTGCACAACGATGGCGTAGATGCTCAAGAACTCTGCCAGGTTCAGTCTTCCATCGTACTTTTCTGGTATTTCTAGCTTGAACACGCGTGCAGATGGCCAACGGACTTGCCGCAGCTCGCGAGTGAAGGCGGGGCACCCAACCTCGAAAGGCAGGTACCCGCCTTCACCGGGCATAGGCTCGTCGACGTCGGGGCCATTGCGCCTATCAGACTGGTGATACGTCTCCAACGTATCTATAATTTTTTATTGTTCCATGCTATTATATTATCTGTTTTAAATGTTTTATATGCATTATTATGCTATTTTATATTATTTTTGGGACTAACTTATTAACCCAGAGCCCAGTTTTTGTTTTTCCTTGTTTTTGAGTTTCGCAGAAAAGGAATACCAAACGTAGTCCAAACGAAATAAAACTTCACGATGATTTTTAAGCCAGTACTTGATCCGATGATGCCATAGGGAAGAACGTTTTCAGGATACATGATTAGTAGGATAAGGATTTGACGAGGCTATAATAGATGTCTTGAGGAAGTAAATGAGACCCTTCGGTGGAATATGAGACTTTCATGACGATATATGAACTTGGTGGATCAAGTTGATAGAGTAGCATAATTTACTTCTCCCTTGAGCAAATTGGGTTTAGTAGGACAATTATGACCTCAAGCTAAGATTGTTGGAGGAATAAGAATTTGAGTTGATCAGATGATATCAATAGGAGATTGTTGACATTACGATAATGACTTGGGGGAACAGGTAGGAATTCTCGTAGGATATGAGATTTGGATTAAATAGGTCATCCAAGTGGAGTACAGAGGTTGAGTAAGTCTACATGGTTCGGAGTAAATTGGACTTAGACTGATGATCTCGATCATGATACTATGTTTCTCAATGGATAATAAACTAGGAGATTGGATTATTTGTCAGAGTTGATTTGGGGATACTTATAAACTTGACATTGGAATTTATGTGATCACGATAATAGAAATTGGTGGACTAACTATATTAAGGACAACTGTTTCAATGTTTGGGAATTATAGGAACTCTAGAAGATTAGGTGGAACCCCATCAATATTGGATATAGAGGAGTAATGGATCATGTAGTGACTGAGAGAATTAACGGGTCGTTGGAGTTGATTCATAGTAAGGAAACAAGATCTTTGAGTGGTATACGAAGTGTTTCCTTAGGATAGAGATGCCCGTCATGGACCTTGGAAGAATAGGCTGGGTACTTGGATTGTGATGTTTAATTCAAGCTTAGCAGCTTGTATGTTCTATCCATGGATTTTTACATGAGGATAATGATACGTCTCCAACGTATCTATAATTTTTTATTGTTCCATGCTATTATATTATCTGTTTTGGATGTTTAATGTGCTTTATTATGCACTTTTATATTATTTTTGGGACTAACCTATTAACTGAAGGCCCAGTGCAAATTGCTGTTTTTTTTCCATATTTCAGTGTTTCGCGGAAAAGGAATATCAAACGGAATCCAAACGGAATGAAACCTTCGCGAGGATCATTTTTGGAACAAACGCAATCCAGAAGACTTGGAGTGGACATCAAGGAAGCAACGAGGCGGCCACGAGGCAGGGAGGCGTGCCCCCGCCCTCGTGGGTCCCTCGTAGCTCCACCGACCTACTTCTTTCGCCTATATATACTCATATACCCTGAAAACATCCAGGAGCACCACGAAACCCTATTTCCACCGCCGCAACCTTACGTACGTGAGATCCCATCTTGGGGCCTTTTCGGCGCTCACGAGGGGGAATCGATCACGGAGGGCTTCTACATCAACACCATGGCCTCTTCGATGATGTGTGAGGAGTTTACCACAGACCTTCGGGTCCATAGTTATTAGCTAGATGGCTTCTTCTCTCTCTTTGGATCTCAATACAAAGTTTTCCTCGATTCTCTTGGAGATCTATTTGATGTAATACTTTTTGCGGTGTGTTTGTCGAGATCCGATCAATTGTGGGTTTATGATCAAGATTATCTATGAACAATATTTGATTCTTCTCTGAATTCTTATATGCATGATTTGATATCTATGCAAGTCTCTACGAATTATCAGTTTGGTTTTGCATACTAGATTGATCTTTCTTGCAATGGGATAAGTGCTTAGCTTTGGGTTCAATCTTGCGGTGTCCTTTCCCAGTGACCGCAGGGAAGCAAGGCACGTATTGTATTGTTGCCATCGAGGATAAAAAGATGGGGTCTATATCATATTGCTTGAGTTTATCCCTCTACATCATGCCATCTTACCTAATGCATTACTCTGTTCTTATGAACTTAATACTCTAGATGCATGCTGGATAGCGGTCGATGTGTGGAGTAATAGTAGTAGATGCAGTATCGTTTCGGTCTACTTGTCACGGACGTGATGCCTATGTTCATGATCATGCCTAGATATTCTCATAACTTGCGCTTTTCTATCAATTGCTCGACAATAATTTGTTCACCCACCGTAGAATTTGTTATCTTGAGAGAAGCCACTAGTGAAACCTATGGCCCCCGGGTCCATCTAATCATAATAATCTCCGCCAACTAGCTATTTACATGCCGTTTATTTTGCATTCTTTACTTTTCAATCTATACAACAAAAATACCAAAAAATATTTATCTTATTATCTTTATCAGATCTCACTTTTGCAAGTGGCCGTGAAGGGATTGACAACCCCTTTATCGCGTTGGTTGCAAGGTTCTTGATTGTTTGTGCAGGTACTAGGGATTTGTGTGTAGTCTCTTACTGGATTGATACCTTGGTTCTCAAAAACTGAGGGAAATACTTACGCTACTTTGTTGCATCACCCTTTCCTCTTCAAGGGAAAACCAACGCATGCTCAAGAGGTAGCAAGAAGGATTTCTGGCGCCGTTGCCGGGGAGATCTACGCACAAGTCAATACATACCAAGTACCCATCACAAATTATTATCCCTCGCATTACATTATTTGCCATTTGCCTCTCGTTTTCCTCTCCCCCACTTCACCTTTGCCATTTTATTCGCCCTCTTCCGTTCGCTTCTTTTTGCTTGTCGTTTGTGCGCTCGCTCTTTGTGTGATTTGCTGCCATCATGTCTAAAATTGGGGAGGTTATCATTGATAAGGATAGTGGTAATAACATGGAAAACTTTGATGCTTTTGATGATCCTCATGAAGAACCTACTATTTTACATACTAAAAAGTTTCGGATCGGTAATGGTAAAATTATTGGAAAAGGAGTTATTCAAGATTTCTTTACTTGTGCCGGTGCCTTGTCCATTATGGGTGGGTCTATTCTTCATAGAACTAGTAGTCTTGCGGATGCAATATCCTTGCTCGTAGTTGAACTTGAAAGACAGTTTATTCATATGCATCCTTGTATACAAAGGATTTTTCTAGAATTTTCCAATATTGAGCATTCTTCTGTTAAGCGAGCAGCTACTATCTTTTTGGCACATGAGTTCAGATTTATAATGAAAGAGGCCAAAGAAATTTTTGCGCATTATAGGGTGCACGCCGGTCGTCCTCCCATAGAAGCTATCCTTTTTAATCAAGAAGACCTAATGCATTTACAATCTTTAGATTATGTTGCTTATAATGAAAACCTTAGAAAGAAGGTTCCTACCGATGTTCTAGTTGATAGAATCTCTGAACTTAATGATGATTTTTCTATTCAAAACAATGGGTTAGGTTTTTCTCTTGAACAAAGGCTCATGACTTTTTGCCAAAAGAATGTTTATAATGATGAATTGGTTGTGCAATATAAGGGGCCAAAGGAGGAACCCATACCTCCCGAGCTTGATCTTGGGGGCTTTTGTCCCATCAAATTTAGCCCTTTTGATTACTTTTGTTTTCCACAAAGAAAACTTGCTGCTGACTGTAGGGAATATGAGATGAGTTTTCGTGATTTGCCTTATCATTACGGCAATACCTAGATATATTCTTGTTTTTATGCCTAGCTAGGGGCGTTAAACAATAGCGCTTGTTGGGAGGCAATCCAATTTTATTTTTATTCCTTGCTTTTTGTTCCTGTTTAGTAATAAATAATTCGTCTAGCCTCTGTTTGGATGTGTTTGTATGTTTTAATTAGTGTTTGTACAAAGTAGAACCAATAGGATCTTCTTGGGTGATAATTGTTTGATATTGCTGAAAAAGACAGAAACTTTGCGCTCACGAAAATAATTGTTAAAATTCACCAGAACGTGATAAAATACCAATTCTTTTTGAAGTAGATCAATATACAAATTATCCAGGTTTTCCTAGTTTTTCAGAATTCTTAGAGTTCCATAAGTATTCGAACAAATCAGATTTCTACAGACTGTTCTGTTTTTGACAGATTCTGTTTTTCGTGTGTTGTTTGCTTATTTTAATGAATCTATGGCTAGTATCGGGGGGTATGAACCATAGAGAAGTTAGAATATAGTAGGTTTAACACCAATATAAATAAAGAATAACTTCATTACAGTGCCTTAATGTGGTGGTTTGTTTTCTTATACTAACGGAGCTCATGAGATTTTCTGTTGAGTTTTGTGTTGTGAAGTTTTCAAGTTTTGGGTAAAGATTTGATGGATTATGGAATAAGGAGTGGCAAGAGCCTAAGCTTGGGGATGCCAAGGCACCCCAAGGTAAAATTCAAGGACAACCAAAAGCCTAAGCTTGGGGATGCCCCGGAAGGCATCCCCTCTTTCGTCTTCATCTATCGGTAACTTTACTTAAGGCTATATTTTTATTCACCACATGATATGTGTTTTGCTTGGAGCGTCTTGTATGATTTGAGTCTTTGTTTTTTAGTTTACCACAATCATCCTTGTTGTACACACCTTTTGGAGAGACACACATGAATCGGAATTTATTAGAATACTCTGTGTGCTTCACTTATATCTTTTGAGCTGGATAATTTTGCTCTAGTGTTGCCCTTATATCTTTTAGAGCACGGTGGTGGTTTTATTTTATAGAAATTATTGATCTCGCATGCTTCACTTATATTATTTTGAGAGTCCTTTAGAACAGCATGGTAATTTGCTTTGGCTATAAAATTAGTCCTAATATGATAGGCATCCAAGATGGGTATGATAAAAACTTTCATATAGAGCACATTGAATACTATGTGTCGGGGATATACCCCGCGGTATGACCCGGCCGGAAGTATGACTCGGCCGGGCTTGGCGTTTTCATTGGTAACCCGCCGGAGTGGCGACTCATGGGTGGCCCTAACGGCGGGTCAGATAGAAGACTAGGCCCAAGGCCCAGAAGGCCGGCTCATGTTATGGTGGGCCGGTTTATGAGGAAAGCACAAGGAATATTCTCCTACAAAGGAAGCAAGACTAGGACTCCACTTGCAATAGAGTAATCCTAATCCTACTAGGACTAGTCATGTAACCTGCCCCTTCAACCTATATAAGGAGGGGCAGGGCTCCCCAAAGAGGGGACAAGGAAGAAGAGAATAATCTCTAGGGCTAGACACAACTAAGAGGAGAGCCGGTTTATGCGGCGACTCCCTCATGAGCATAATGAGACCTAGCCACAAACATCATGTAGGGCTAATCTGGATGATGTTTCCCGGGGCCCGAAGCTGTCTAAACCCTTGTTTTTGCGTTGCGTCTCTCGATTCCGATCAACCCCTTCAAGCTACCGCATAGATGCGTTGTCCTCACGACTAAGTCCTCACACTAGGACATCTGCCGTGACAAATCCATGACAGTTGACGCCCACCGTGGGGCTTACGCACGGTGGTGTTGAGTTCTTGGAGGGATCAATCTTAGGGTTCGAGAAGTTCATGATTTTCAGATGAAGAAGAGCCAGATTGCGTTTGTGTACACCATCACACACAAATAGGCGATCCATTGTGGTCGGATTACTTTCCGCTGCGCCACCGCGAGGAGCCAAGGGCAGAGAGGGTTCCATTAGTACAGATAAAAATCATCAAATTACATTGTTTTTCTCGGATTCGCTGAGTCGCCGCCGCCGTGCACGGGAATTGGAGAGTCCATCACCTGAAGCCAGATCGGTTTTTTCTTTTGTAAAATCTAGTTGTTGTACGCATACAAGGAATCTACCAGGAGAATAATACATGGGTCTGGCTCGTGGTTATCAAGGGAAAGGAAAACATGGATACCAAGAGGAGTCAACGATGGAAAGTCACGGACTCGATCTCCGCCCGTCTTCGCTGCCTCGCTCGGAAAACAACCCGGATTCACCATCACCGAGCCACCTCAGTCGCCATCGTGAGTTGTGGTGACCCTTCCTCACCGCGCCTCTTCACCCATAGCTGCGCCGACTCGCGGCTGCGATGCTCTGCTGGCGCTGCGACCCACCAGGGGCCTCCTCGAGCTGCCCCGGCCAAGTCTCTGCCACTACTGCGTCACACCAGTCCTGCTGCCTACGGACTTGCCTCTAAGTTGTTGAGCCGCCGCCTGCAAGTCGGCGTCAGTCCGTCAGCCGGCCGGCCGCCTCCGCCGCTGTTCTGGAGCAGCCCCTACGACCTCGTGGTCGCTGCTCCGAACCATCTCCACTATGAGCGGGCCTGCGTCGGTCACTGCTGTCGTCCTGCATCATTCCGGATCTCCTACTTGCTGGCCTGGTGCTGCCTCCACCTCTGCTGGTATCAGCCTTGAGCCGCCGCGAGTCCTTGCCAGCCTCGCCCGTGTCCTCGAAGCCTTGCCGGCTCTGGCATGCCTCAGTTAAACGCACCCGCCTCAGCTGCCACACGCCGTGGTCGATCCGCCATGGCTGACCCGCCGACCGCTGCACCTCACTATGGCCCCGGAGCAACGCGCCCTTCGTTTCGGCCGTGAGTCGCCGCTACGGAGCCGGCCGGTTGCGTCAAGTCGCCGCCGTTCCCACTCCTGCAGCTCATGCAAGCCGCCTGGTCTTCAACCTGTCTCCAGTCCGTCAGCCGGCCGGCCGCCTCTTAAGTCACAGCTGCATTGAGCCGCCGTCACTGTGGCCTGCCTCGCCGAGTCGCCAGCGCCTCCTCTGCCACAGCTCTTAAATTCTGGCCGTAGCGCTGCACGTATACCTGATCGGCTGGCTGATGCTGCTACTCCACCTGTGATCCGCTCCCATCAAGCAAAAATTGTCTGGGTCAAATACTAGTGGAAGCGTGGGGCACATCATCAAGTACTAGTACACATGTACTGATTGATTTTGGAGAAGTCTGCTTACGTGAAGGTTACTGGTGGTTTGGATTTTGTTGGTTGATCAAACAGCACAACCAGTCGCATCAGTCAAAGAGCAAGCACGTGGACATCAATTTGTGCTATTTAATACTAATGGCCGCACGCATTTCAGACGAGTTGTGGTGACCGCTTTACCCGTCGAAGAACAATCTGTCAAATCAGCAGTACCAACTTCATTGTTATACGCTTACAGACATTCTCATGGACAATGCATCACATGAAAATCATCTGTGGTCCAAATATATCAGGTGATAGCTGTCTAATTTATTTTTATTGGTACTTATTAATTCTTGTGAGAGCAACTACTCTGTCCTACAATGTTGTTATTCGCAAGAAAATTATTCACTATAAAGGTGTCGTCAAGACCCCAAGTATGGAGTGCGAGCCGGTGACATCTGCATTGCTGTTTGTGCGTATTGCGCTGCTTGATGATACGCGTGCAAGTCGCCGCCCCCGCTGTTTGATTTATGTCAAATGAGGTCGACCCATCCGTCTGCACCTGCGGACGACTTGTGTGTCCGCACCGGCTCACAAATGCGGCCGCACCCGACTCCCTCGACCGCGCCGGCTTACAACGCTGCTGCCAACTTGTGTGTCCGCACTGGCTCACAAATGCGGCCGCACCCGACTCCCTCGACCGCGCCGTCTTACAACGCTGCTACCGACTCTCCCGTCTGCGCCAGTTTACAACACCGCGGTCGACTCTCTCGTCCGCACTGGCTTACAGCGCCGCGGCCAATTCTCTCGTCTGCACCGGCTTACCACGCCAAGGCCGACTCACCCGTCTGCGCCGGTTTACAACACCGCAGACAACTCACCCGTCTGCGCCGGTTTACAACACCACGGACAACTCACCCGTCCGCCCCCGCGGCCGGTTTACCAGACTGCACCGGCTTACAACGCCATGGCCGACTCATTTATCTACATCGCCTCTGATGTTGCGGTCGTCTTTGCTGTTCATCTCCCGCGGCCTGGTCTACGTCAACGCACCGGGCTGCACCTGTCTGCATGAGCTATTATTGAGTATGAGCAAGTCACTGCTTGGGAAGCCCAGTTTTCTTCCAACAAATTGGAGGCAAATTATCATGTATTATCAGCCGCCGTCTGCACTGGATGGCTCAATGGGCAGGCACACAAGTCGCCGCCACTACAGTTTGGTTAAACTTCAAACAGCCAGTTGGAAGGAACCATTGGCCGAGTTGCTGACACGGCTCATATGGGATCATTTATAAAACCCGCCGCGGTCACCTTAACCTTCTGTGGATTCACATCGCACTATCAACGCCAATGATATACACCTTCTGTTATGGTCAATTATGGAGAATCTCAAGCCAACACCTCGAGTCGTCTTGAGACTCGGGGGCTACAATGGTATGAGTCGGTAGAATTGGCCGGTTTCAATACATTCAAGAACTTCGGGTCATTGGAGGGAAAAGTAACCCAACCCCGGAGATTATTGCTCTATCGATGAAAATTTAAAGACCGTCCGAAAAATGTCCGGCTTAAAAAGAAGAATTCCGGATTAAAATCTGGTTCAAGGTAAATTTGTCTCTCACAAAGCTTTGAAACTCTCAATATCCGGTTTAAGAATTTCCGGTTAAAAAATTTATCTCTCGCAAAATTTGAGTTCTCAGATAAAATTGAAGGGACCAAAGAGAGTCTATTGCAAAGCACAACTCACATATAGGTACCCTGCCTCTATGGTCACTTGGGGGCTTCCTGTTCAAACATAGGCCGTATTCGAACCAAAGAGAACATAGATGTCGGTACCCTCTTGATCGGCACAATGCCAAACTCACTAGGGGGCTTCTTGATCGTATTCGAATCATAGCTTATAATGGAGGCGTATTAAATAGCCATCGGCCAAGAGCCGCTGGGTATTTAAACTCCGGATTTACTTATCAACAGATGAGGTATTAAAAGTCACTTTGGCACAATGGCTATTATTTTATCAATGGATATGATTTATTCTACAATGGAAGGAATAGTCCCGAGTCGCTGCAGGCTTACGACCCGGCACTTGGGGGCTACATTATTCAAATTAAGATTACATCGAATATACAAGTACCATGTCACTGCCAGCATGTACCATGGCACTTGGGGGCTAATGAAGAGGCATTTTTTGCTCAACTTATTGAAGACCCGACTCATCACATTTTAAATGAGCCGGACCTTGGGGGCTACCAATTGCTCCTGTCGAAAATTCAAGGTACAAAAGCCTTTAATCCATTATATTGAAAGATCCATTATTCAGTTGGTAGAGTACAAAGCTCTTAACCTCGTGGACGTGGGTTCAAGCCCCATGGTGGAGATTATATTATATGATGTTATTATCAATAAATTATATACAAAGTCCCAGCTCAGTATTATCTTACTAAGCCGGCCCTTGGGGACTACTAGTTGCTGTTCAAGTTTACATGGTTATATCTACAAAGTCCCTGCTCATTATTGCAAAATGACCCGGCCCTTGGGGGCTACATTGGTCGAAGTTTTCATGAGCATAAGGCAATTACAAGTCGAGTTGCTCGCAAGCATGACAACCCGACACTTGGGGGCTACAGGTGATATGCATATAAGGGAGAAAAAATCTTCAAATTCTTAGTTTGGAGTAGACCAGATTTACCCGATGTCTGCAACAATCATGACTCGACATCATATATTTATAACCCGGCAATTTTGGCAATCATAAATCGGTAAGATCTACATCTTTAAGCCGACTGAATATCAGTTGAATATTTCAAGACCAATATTTTTGTCAAGTCAGAGCATTAAAGGCTGACTCAAAATGGATTATTTCTTATAATCTTTCTCTACAAGAGCCAATGTCAGCAAATTGGTTATGAAGCTGGCCTATTGACCCGGATTTCTTGGAAGAAGTGCCTGGATTTTTTGCATTGGCAAGGTTTGGACATATCTATTAAAAGAGATTTGCTATAAGATCTTGAGTATGCATCTAGGAGGAAATGACAAGGACTTAAAGATGATCAGGTGCCGGGTCAGGAAAATATTTAACCCGGAGCACAACCTATCAAGTTTGTTCTTGTGTTTATTTTACAAGACCAGTTTAACATGGTGTCGGGGAGGCTGATCGTACCCACGGACACCTATGGGGCCGGCGGACCAGGCCCCTTGTGGTTCGGAGGGGGGCGGAGATCGCACGAAGAGTGGATCGAGGCGATGCACACGTGCAGTTTACCCAGCTTCGGAGCTCTCCAGAGAGATAAAACTCCTACTGTTGCTTGTTTGATCTATTGTGTTCTTGCCAAGGAGCAATGCGAGCTACAAAACCTAGCGTGAGTGTCTCTGGCCTCCGGTCGGTCGAATGAACCGGACCAGCCGAACCTTGCGAAGAACGCTGAATCGAACCCCTTCTACGTTGCACTCGGGCCTCCTTTTATATGCTCAAGGGGTCTCCGGCGGTGGCAACATAGGCGGGGTACGAATGTAAAAACAGGAGTTGGTACACCTACTTGAGCGATTATGCGATTGCAAAATACCTAACTCGGCGGCAAGGGACAAAAGCAATAAATGCCGTCGTTGTCGCCCAAAGCGATGTAACAGAGACCGTCAGTGCGCCTCCGCCGCCACGATGGCGAGCCTGTCGGCTGCTTATCGCTGCTCTCCGCTGGCTGCATAGCCGCTCGACACGCGCCCATGGAACGGTCCCATGGCGACACGTCATTGGGTGAGCTGGAGCGGCGACGGAGAGAAGTTGCATGCCGGCAAGCGCCTTTGCAGCGGCGAATCCTTGTCGCGCCCGGATACTTGTCACGCCCGAGCCTTCCGGCAAGCTCTTCTTGTCGGGGCCTTGTCTTCTGCGTGCACAGGCGGCTTTCCCGACAAGCTCTTCTTGTCGGGGCCTTATCTGTGCCTAGAGAGGCCTTCCGGCAAGCTCCTCTTGCGGGGTCTTATCTTCTGAATGGCTGCGGAGGGTCTTGGCGGACGCCTTGGCGAGGCTTGCCGCAGGGGACGCTGCGACTGCCCGTGCACAAGTTCGGGTACTAAGGTACCCTATTTTAGTACACCGACAGAGCCCCGGTGCAGGCCATACAGTGCCGGCGCTGTTGGGCGGGCCCAAAACAGGCAACGGCACGCGGCCTGGGTCCAAACCAAACCCGCTCCGTATCCGCCGCGTTCCCCGTAACGGCACGCGTCAATTGCGGCGTCGTGGGGGGAGTGGGCGGTGTGCGGGGTCGCTTCACCCGTCGCCTCAGTTCTGCATCCCTGCCACGTGGTTCCCATGCTTTTTGGTTCGCGGATGGTGGAAGTGGAAAACTGGGCCGTTACGAGCAGAGGCAGCAGGTCGGCCCCGATTTGTCGAGCGGGGTGGTCGAGCCCCCACCTTGCTTCCTTAAAAAGAGCGGAAGGGGAGCGCAGAAGCCCGCACTCCCCCATCTCCTTCTTTCCTCAATTTCTGCTCCCCTTTCTCTCATTCGCCATGGAGAAAAGGAACCTTGGTTCTTCATCGGTGGCGGCGAGGGTCGCCGCTAGAAAGCGCTCCCCTCCCAACCCCACGCCCGGGGCGGCAGAGCCAGCCCCAAGAGGAAGAGGGAGGCGAGGTCGTGGGCAGGTCGAGGCGCTCGGGGAAGAGGCGGACGGGCGGCGCGCCGTCTCCGCTTCGCCCGGCGGTTCCCCTCCTGCGGCGGTCCATACAGGGGCGGCCCTTGCGAGTTCTTCGTCGAGGCTGCGCCGTGCGCCTTCGTCGTCGCCTCGGCTTCCAGCTCCGTTCATGGCGCTTGATGGAGTCGGATCCGCCGAGACACCGAGGCTGCACATGAGGGCTGTGGAATCAGCGGCATGTGAGTCCGTGTTGTATTCCAGCCCCTAATGTGATGTATCTTGATCGTGGGTGGAAGACGTTCACTCGCCTCCACACTGAGGCGGGATTTACCCTCCATTTTAAGTTAATGGAGGGTGATCTCCTCTCCGTCAAGGTTTTCGGGGATCTCGGTACTCGGGCGAAGTGCTGCGTGGATAGCTCCTCCGACAGCGAAGATTCCCCCTCGAGCGAGAGTGACGAGGAGGAGAGCGACAGCAATGACGAGGGTAGCGGGCCCGATTAGTTGTCGGGCACCGCTTTGTGCGTCACAGGTGACCCCATCATCCGCGTCGCCGGCTCCTTGAACTCCCCGGGGTCGTCTCCTGGGGCGACTGGCGTAGGGAGGCTGCGGAAGGGGAAGAGGGATGGCGACAAGGCCGTCAAGTCGAATCTGAGGCGTAGTGCCCTCGGCAATCTTGGCCGATCCTGCCGCCCCGTCTTCGAGCCCCGCTTCCGACGCTGCCATCTCCGTCAAGCCCTCCGGGAGCTCCCGGGATGTTCCTTTGGTGCCTTCTGGCACCTGTAGCTCGCTTAGGCGTTTCTTTTGCCCTTCTCGCCTCCTTGACCTACCTCCACGAAGAGAGGGACGAAAAAGGATTACGGGCATCTTATCTTTTTAATTTGTAAGCCTTGGCCTTATCCGCATTTAATACTTGTAATCTTCCCTTTCATGTTTTTCATTCCCCACGGATTGTATCCGAGTAGAATGTTTTTAATGAAAAAGGATGCTTGAAAAAGGACGAAGGGCTTATCTGATATCTCAGCCCGGCAACTCGGCTTGCCGCAGCTCAACAACTACGGCTTGCCGCAGCCCCCAACAACTACGGCTTGCCGCAGCCCCGCAACTCGCTTGACGCAGCCCCGGCAGCTTCGCTTGCCGGGGCTTGGGTACCAGCGCCCTTCTTCTCCTCTTCGCTGTTATTTCAGTTAAAGAACGATTTTGCGATGTCGCGATAAGTTATTTTGTAATATAACTTTATTCTGGGCAACATTTGCTACGTTACATCCTTTACTTGACTCTTGGCTTTGTATGTTATTACCCTCGCTTTTCAAAGGAAACTTGCGGTGCAGCACCCTTGCCTTGGCCGAAAAGCGGAACTTGACTTCTTTGGTCAAGGGGTCGCTACCGACAAGCAACCTTGTCGCGGACTAGCCGCAGCTCACTTAAGTTGTTGAGCGGACTCGAAACAAAGTAAGGCGCGACTAGTCACGATTTGGTTCCTCTGCGCTGAGTTTTCCATACAAAGTACTATCGTTCGAGGAAGATAACGAAAATTTAAAAATTGATTGCTCAAACTTTGGCAACTTAGATTTTCTGTTTATTGCTTCCCGATGAGGTGAAAGGGCCTTCCCACTTCGGCGTCAACTTGTTTGAATTCTTGGCGTACTGAGCGGCGAAGAACAAGGTCGTCTTCCTCGAGACTTCGGCACTAACCTGCGGCTATGGTAGCGGCGCAGGGCTTCTTTGTGTGGCGGCTCGCCTGACGGCTTTGAAGACGATCCTCCTCGAGGAGCGTAGCGTCATCTTGTCGCAGCTGCTCTTGCTCAAACTCATCATAAGCGAGTACTCGAGGCGATCCGTATCTGAGTTCCGTGGGGAGAAGCGCCTCTGCTCCATAGACTAGAGCAAAGGGTGCCTGGCGATGGCTCGATTTGGCGTCGTTACGATCGACCAAAGAACCACCGGCAGCTCCTCGATCCGATTTCTTCCGCACTTGTGCAGCTATCGAAAGTTCTGGTCTTGAGCCCGCAGCACTTGACGTTGCCCTCTCTGCTTGACCCTTGCTTCTCAGGTGAACAACAAAAGCAAAGCAGACCTTGGCGCCAAGGTCTTGGACGTACTGCATGAAGGTGCGACTCGTAAATTATGTGCCGTTGTCGGTGATGATCCTGTTAGGGATTCCGAAACGGCAAACAATCGACCTGAAGAACTTGATCTTGTTGCCGTCACCTTCCTCCTTTGCTTCCACTTCCGGCCACTTTGTGAACTTGTCGATGGCGGCGATACAAGTACTCAAAGCCCCGACAACTTCGGGGAAGGGGCCGAGGATGTCGAGCCCCAGACCGAAAATGGCCAGGATAAAGGGATCGTCTGGAAGCTTGAGCTGGCTGGTGTATCTGTTTGGAATGGAACTGCACGCTTCACACTTGGTTACTTGTGCGATTGCATCACGGAGGGCTGTCGGCTAGAAGAAACCTTGCCGGAAAGCTTTGCGGCAAGTGCCCTTGCGCCAATGTGGTGACCACATGTGCCTCCATGTATCTCTGCCAACAGCTTACATCCATCTTCACGGCAATACACTTCAATTTCACACCGTTGAGTCTTCTTACATACAATATGCTACCGACAAACTGGTACATACTTGACTGCCGGGCTACTCTTTCCGCTTCTTCTTGCTCTTGGGAAGTTCTCACGTGCAAGGAAATGGACAATCTGTTGCGCCCATGTTGGAGCTATGCGGCTCGACAACAAGGACTAAAGGCACATCTGCTGCGGGAACATCAGCTTCTACGGCAAGAGCATGTGGCTCTGCCGAGCTAGATGCTCCCGACAAGCTTCTTGGAGCAAGACTTGTCGGGAGCGTTTGCTTCAACGGAACAAACCACAGGGTGCAGCAGATCGCTCCTTAGCACTGTTGGTGTTGATCTTGGGGACCTTTGCAACGACGGCTTCGGGAAGCGCCAGCCGGAGGCCAACTTCCTCTTCTTGCTCTGTCCAGTCGACGGTGTTATGGTTGGCTGAGTCAGCTTGAGCACGAAAATCCCTGGTTCCACAGGTAACTTAAGCGCAGCGACTTTTGACGAGCCGTCGGCAATATCATTACGAGCTCTTGGAACATGTTCCGCTTTGCGGGCCGTCAAAGTGCTCTTCTAGCTTCCTCACTTCATCAACGAGGCTTCCATCAACGGACTCTGGTAATCTTTGTTGACTTGGCGGGCGACGAGTTGCGAGTCACCCACGACAATAAGCTTCTTGATCCCAAGGTCCACTGCGATCCACGAGACCGGCAAGCAAACCTTCATACTCTGCAGTATTGTTTGTCGCTTGCTCCTTGGGAAAGTGCATCCGACGACGTGCTTGAGGTGCTCTCCGGTGGGTGCGATAAGCAAAGACGCCAAGACCGGGCGCCTTTGCAGCCGAGAAGGCACCATCAAAGTACATCAGCCACTCTTTGCTGGCTTCTTTGGCCGGGAATGCTCGTCTCCGGAATCTCTTCATCTGGCGTTGGCGTCCATTCTCCTATGAATTCTGCCAATGCTCGCTTTGGATAGTTGATGTGCTTTCAAACTTAAGACCAAAGCTTGACAGCTCCGATGCCCACTCGACAATCCTGCCTGTAAACCACGGATTCTGCGGTATCCTCTTGAGGGAAAGCGAGTGACAAGCTGTGATCTCATGTGCTTGGAAGTAATGGCGCAGCTTTCTCGAGGCCATGAGGAGGCCGAAAAGCAATTTACGCACACCGAATACCTTGACCTAGCCCCTTGCAGGAGGGAGTCGACAAAATAGTAGGGCGCTGCACCATCCTTTTCTCAGTGTCTGTTCATGTGTCTGCAGATTCGTCCTTGTCGGGACCAGAGCTTGTCGGTGAAGCCCCCCGCTTGTCGCTGGATGTGCTTGCCATGTTGGTTCTTTGGCTCGTCATCCGCCTCCCTCTCCGCCACTAACGCAACACTAACCACTTGATTGGTTGCCGCTATATATAGCAGCAACTTCTCTTGTGGCCTAGGTGCGACAAGTGTTGGAGTGGAGGACAGTATCTCTTTAAGTCCTGCAGCGCAACCTCCGCTTGGGAGTCCATTTCTTGGACCTGCCTTTTTCAAAATCTTGAAAATGGCGAGGCGGCGCTCAGCAGAACCTAGAAATAAACCTCTTTGAGCAGCCACGCAACCGCAAGTCTTTGTACATCCTTGACGCCGCTTTGGTGCTTCAATCTGCTCAATGGCCTTGATCTTGTCGGGATTAGCTTCAATCCCCCATTGAGACACAAAGAACCGAGAAGCTTGCGGAAGGGACTCCAAACACGCACTTCTCGGGGTTGAGCTTGAGGTTGATCTTGCAGATTTGCAAAGGTCTCGTCCAAATCTTGAACCCGAAGTTGCTTTGTCCTTGCTCTTGACCACTATGTCATCCATGTAGGCTTCTACATTTACGTGCATTTGCGGCTCAAAAGCGTCATGGACTACCCTTGCAAATGTTGAACCAGCATTCTTCAAACCGAAAGGCATCCGTATGAAGCGATATGTGCCACATGGTGTGATGAATGCGGTCTTCTCCTCATCTTCTTCAGCCATGAAGATCTGATGGTATCTGAGTAGGCATCAAGAAGCGAAAAGCAAATCACATCCAGCCGTGGAGTCAACAATCTGGTCAATGCGCGGCAAGGGAACTGGATCTTTGGGTCAAGCTTTATTAACCTCAGTGAAGTCAATACAAAGTCTCCATTTCCCATTTGCCTTGGCGCACGACTACGTGGATTGGCCAACCACGTAGGATGGAGCACTCCTCGACAAGGCCTGCTGCTTCCGGTTTCTTGACCTCTTGGCTATGAATTCTTGGCGCCCAACGCTTGCTTCGACTTTTTGCTTGACGGGTCGCAAGATGAGGACAAGCGGCCAGGCGGTGCTCAATCACTCACAGGAACACGGGGATATCGACGGTTGCCATGCAAACACGTCGACATTCGCCCGCGGAAAGCAACGAGCGCCTTCCTATTTGGGGTCGAGAGAGGCACTGATGGTGAAGGTACCACCAGCGCTGTCCTCCTTGGCGGGCACCTTCTTGGTCTTCGGCGGAGCCACCATCTTCTTGCACTTGCCGGTGGAGCTCGATGGTGCGTCCTCGATGGTAGCGCAGCACTCCGAAGAGGTGCGCTTGCCGGAGTGAGCATCAGAGCCCTTGCCGGACTTGGACTTGGTCTTCTTCCCCCCGGGAGCTTGGCGGCAAGTGTGCGGCAATCATCTGCTGCTGCATCCGGAAGATCTTGTCGGCACAGATAAGGGCATCCTTCTTGTCACCATGGGCGGAGATGGCGCTTATCGGGCCCGGCATCTTGAGTAGGTTGTAGGCGTAGTGAGAGGCTGCCATGAACTTGGCGAGTCTTTGGGCGGCCAAGTATCCCATTGTAAGGCAATGGGAAATCGGCGACGTCAAACGTAACCCTCTCAGTTCTGAAGTTCAGCTCGCTGCCAAATGTGACCGGCAACGTAATCTTCCCCTTTGGCTTGCTCCTTCCCGGATTGATTCCTTGGAAGGTCCCGGTCTCTTCGAGCTTCATTGTCGAGGATTTGAAGCTTCGGAGCACCGCGGAGGAGATCAGATTCAAGCCGGCCCGCCGTCAACTAACATTTTTGTGACCTTGAGGTTGCGGATGGTTGGAGAGACCAACATCGACAAGCACCCGACCGCGATTATGCGAGTGGTCCTCAATATCAAAAATGATAGGCGTGCTGGACCACTTCAGAGGCTTGCGTGACTCTACGGATGGTTCCGCTGCATTGACCTCCCGCATCCATTGCTTGAGTTGGCGGTGGGAGGTATGCAGGGAAGCACCTCCGTCAACGCAGAGAACCTCTGTGGCTTTCTGAAACTCCTGCTCGCCGGCGTCGTCGTCTTCCATATCTTCGTCGTAGTCATCATCTTCATCATTGTCGCGGCCGCGAGGAGGTCGATCTCCTTGTCGCTGCTTGACTTTGCGCGGCATCCTCCCGGCCGGGGCGTTTCTTGCATGCTCCCCAGCACCTTCACAGGCCTTCTCCTTGTCGCGCAACTCTTACTCAGCTTTCTGCTGTTCGACAAGCTGCTCGACTTTCTTGCAGCTCTGGAGGTCGTGGCCCTTGGTGCTGTGGATCTTGCGATATTGCTTGCGGAGCTGTCACCTTGTCGTGGCCGCCACCGACTTCGTGGTTGGCGTCAGTGACAACCTCCTTGCCGGAGCCACCAGCCTTGGCGTTCTTGTCGCCGCCTCCGTTGCGGACTGCTTTCGACAGCTAGCACTTCTACCTTTTCTTCTTCCCTATTGCCTCGCCGCGGCCCTTCTTTGCCGGGCGGTGTCATCCTTGTCTCGATCCTGCTTCTGCGTTCTCTCACGAGTCTCCTCCTTCCTCGGTAGCCAAGACACTTGTCGGCCAAGGCGTACAGCTCATTGGCGTCCTTGACTTTGCACATCGCCATCTCCTCCCTCATCCTGCGGTTCCGCACATTACGATGAAATCTGGCGATCACCGCGGTAGGGTGGACGTCTGGGATGTTGTAGTGCACACGGTGAATCTACGAATGAACTTGCGCAGGGACTCTCCTTCCTTACAGGCGAGCAAGTGAAGGTCACTCTCTTGGCCATGAGGTTTGTGGCCACGTGAAGGCGCCAACAAGCGATGGCACAGATCTGCCCAAGAGGATATGGAGCTGTCCGGCAAGTGCATGAGCCAAGATCGGCGTTGGGCTTGGAGCACGGCGGGAAGTAGTTGGCGAGGATATTGTCGTCCGTCCCCGCAGCCTGCACCGCGATGGTGTAGATCTTTGAGGAACTCCGGCCAGTGCGTCCCGCCATCATACTTCTCCGCACGTCTGGTTTGAAGTTTTTCTGGCTGGGCCTTTGGACTTGCCGCAGCTCACGAGTGAACGCAGGGCAACCCTACAGCGACGGCAGTCGCCTGGCCCCTCCGGTAGCGTGCATGTCAGCAGAAGGCCCAGCGGCAGCTTGTCGGATGACGTCGCGCTTCTCTTCGACGCTCGATGCGAGTTCGGCGTCCTCTTATTGTCGCTCATGAAGAACTTGGCGCTGATCGCGGCGAGCTTCATGGATCCGGCGACCGCGGTGGAGTCGCTGTCGAGGTGGATCCGATGAGTCGGCGATCTTGGCCCTCTTGGCGGAGAGTGCACGGTAGTTGCACCTCCGACAGTCTCGTCGCCACCGGCTCGTGCCTTGTCGTCTCGCCGCGGCTATGATGGCGTTGGTTGCCGCGGAGCGTCGCCGTTGGCAAAGCCGATGAGGCTCTGGATAATGGCCCTCCACTCGTCGACCTTGTCGGCCGTTGGAGGGTAGTCGAGGAGCAGCTGAGCTCTCGCCAGAGCTTCTGCTGGAGTAGTGGGTGGTATTGGAGAACGGTGCGAGGAGCGGGACACGCTCGGACTTCTAACTAAGTTAGAAGGAGCAGCACCCCGTCTGGGCGACCGTGTCTCACTCGTGCCAGCATGTTGGCACGCATGCTGGTCTTGAGGGTCTCGATCCAACGAACGTATGGCGTTGTGAACGCCATGACGTTGTTGGTCCCGCGTCTCCTGAGACGGGCGCGGGGGATGAGTGGACGCCGAGGTTTGCGGTGCCTTGTCCTTGGACTTGGCAACGTCGCGAACACCTGCCGTCGGCGCCCGTTCCTCCGCCGGCGTCTGCCCCCACCACCCGTTCGGCTGTGGTGAGGGTGGGTGCAGCGGACGGCTCTGCTGCCGCCCGAAGCCTTCTTCTTTGGTGGCATGTTGAGGAAGATGTTGATGACGCTGCTCGTGTGAACGCCGGATCAGATTCACACGGCCTCGACGCTTCTACTCGGCGCGCGCCAGAGATGTCGGGAGGCTGATCATACCCACGGACACCTATGGGGCCGGGGACCGAGCCTTGTGGTTCGGAGGGGGGCGGAGATCGCCTGAAGAAGCGGATCGAGGCGATGCACACGAGCAGTTTACCCAACCGGAGCTCTCCGGAGAGATAAAACTCCTACTGTTTCTTGTTTGATCTATTGTGTTCTTGCCAAGGAGCAATGCGAGCTACAAAACCTAGCGTGAGTGTCTCTGGCCTCCGGTCGGTCGAATGAACCGGACCAGCCGAACCTTGCGAAGAACGCGAACCGAACCCCTTCTACGTTGCACTCGGGCATCCTTTTATATGCTCAAGGGGTCTCCGACAGGTGGCAACATAGGCGGGGGTACGAATGTAAAAACAGGAGTTGGTACACCTACTTGAATAGTGTACAGTGCAAAATACCTAACTCGGCGGCAAGGGACAAAAGCAATAAATGCCCGTCGTTGTCGCCCAAACAAGGTAACAGAGACCGTCAGTGCGCCTCCGCTTCGCCACGATGGCGAGCCTGTCAGCCGCCGCTTATCGCTGCTCTCCGCTGGCTGCACCCGACCGACAGCGCCCATGGAACGGTCCCATGGCGACATCGTCATTGGGTGAGCCGGAGCGGCGACGGAGAGAAGTTGCATGTCGCGGCAAAAGCGCCTTGTCGGCCGAATCCTTGTCGGCGCCGGATACTTGTCGCTCCGAGCCTTCCGGCAAGCTCTTCTTGTCGGGGCCTTGTCTTCTGCGTGCCTGGAGCGGACTTCCCGACAAGCTCTTCGTGTCGGGGCCTTGTCTGCCTAGAGAGGCCTTCCCGGCAAGCTCCTCTTGCCGGGGTCTTGTCTTCTGAATGGCTGCGGAGGGTCTTGGCGGACGCCCGGCGAGGCTTGCCACGGGGACGCTGCGACTGCCCGTGCACAAGTTCGGGGTACTAAGGTACCCCTATTTTGTACACCGACACATGGATAAATCCAAATTAAACTGGGGGCTAATGACGGGGATATACCCCGCGGTATGACCCGGCCGGAAGTATGACTCGGCCGGGCTTGGCGTTTTCATTGGTAACCCGCCGAAGTGGCGACTCACGGATGGCCCTAACGGCGGGTTAGATAGAAGACTAGGCCCAAGGCCCAGAAGGCCGGCTCATGTTATGGTGGACCGGTTTATGAGGAAAGCACAAGGAATATTCTCCTACAAAGGAAGCAAGACTAGGACTCCACTTGTAATAGAGTAATCCTAATCCTACTAGGACTAGTCATGTAACCCGCCCCTTCAACCTATATAAGGAGGGGCAGGGCTCCCCAAAGAGGGGACAAGGAAGAAGAGAATAATCTCTAGGGCTAGACACAACTAAGAGGAGAGCCGATTTATGTGGCGACTCCCTCATGAGCATAATGAGACCTAGCCACAAACAGCATGTAGGGCTATTCTGGATGATGTTTCCCGAGGCCCGAAGCTGTCTAAACCCTTGTTTTTGCGTTGCGTCTCTCGGTTCTGATCAACCCCTTCAAGCTACCACGTAGATGCGTTGGCCTCATGACGAAGTCCTCACACTAGGATATCTGTCGTGACAAATCCACGACACTATGAGAAGTTTGATACTTGATGATTGTTTTGAGATATGAAGATGGTAATATTAAAGTTGTGCTAGTTGAGTAATTGTGAATTTGAGAAATACTTGTGTTGAAGTTTGCAAGTCCCGTAGCATGCACGTATGGTAACCGTTGTGTGACAAATTTGAAACATGAGGTGTTCTTTGATTGTCATCCTTATGAGTGGCGGTCGGGACGAGCGATGGTCTTTTTCCTACCAATCTATCCCCTAGGAGCATGCACATAATGCTTGGTTTTGATGACTTGTAGATTTTTGCAATAAGTATGTGAGTTCTTTATGACTAATGTTGAGTCCATGGATTATACGCACTCTCACCTTTCCATCATTGCTAGCCTCTTGATGCAGTGCATTGCCCTTTCTCACCTTGAGAGTTGGTGCAAACTTCACCGGTGCATCCAAACCCCGTGATATGATATGCTCTATCACACATAACCCTCCTTATATCTTCCTCAAAACAGCCACCATACCTACCTATTATGGCATTTCCATAGCCATTCCGAGATATATTGCCATGCAACTTTCCACCGTTTCATTTATTATGACACGCTTCATCATTGTCATATTGCCTTGCATGATCATAAAGTTGACATCGTATTTGTGGCAAAGCCACCATGCATAATTTATCATACATGTCACTCTTGATTCATTTCCCATCCGGGTACACCACCGGAGGCACTCATATAGAGTCATATTTTGTTCTAGTATCGAGTTGTAATCATTGAGTTGTAAATAAATAGAAGTGTGATGATCATCATTAATAGAGCATTGTTCCATAAAAAAAGGCCAAAAAAGGAAAGGCCAAATAGAAAAAAAAGGAGAAAGGCCAAATAAAAAAAGGAAGGCCCAAAAAAATAAAAAGAAGGGACAATGCTACTATCCTTTTTCCACACTTGTGCTTCAAAGTAGCACCATGATCTTTATGATAGAGAGTCTCTTATTTTGTAACTTTCATATACTAGTGGGAATTTTTCATTATAGAACTTGTCTTGTATATACCAACAATGGGCTTCCTCAAATGCCCTAGGTCTTTGTGAGCAAGCAAGTTGGATGCACACCCACTTAGTTTCTTTTGTTAGCTTTCATACATTTATAGCTCTAGTGCATCCGTTCCATGGCAATCCCTACTCCTTGCATTGACATCAATTGATGGGCATCTCCCTAGCCCGTTGATTAGTCAGCGTCAATGTGAGACTTTCTCCTTTTTTGTCTTCTCCACACAACCCCCATCATTATATTCTATTCCACCCATAGTGTTGTGTCCATGGCTCACGCTCATGTATTGCGTGAAAGTTGAAAAAGTTTGAGAAATACTAAAGTATGAAACAATTGCTTGACTTGTCATCGGGGTTGATGAGAGCATTTTTGTGAAATGAAGCATGAACAAACTATATGATTTTGTAGGGATGAGCTTTCTTTTGCCATGTTATTTTGAGAAGACATAATTGCTTAGTTACTTTGCTTGAAGTACTACTATTTTTATGTCAATATTAAATTTTTATCTTGAATCTTTCGGATCTGAACATTCATGCCACAATAAAGAGAATTACATAGAAAATTATGTTAGGTAGCATTCCACATCAAAAAATACTGTTTTTATCATTTACCTACTCGAGGACGGGCAGTAATTAAGCTTGGGGATGCTTGATACGTCTCCAACGTATCTATAATATTTTATTGTTCCATGCTATTATATTATCTGTTTTGGATGTTTAATGGGCTTTATTATGCACTTTTATATTATTTTTGGGACTAACCTATTAACCGAAGGCCCAGTGCAAATTGCTGTTTTTTCCCTATTTCAGTGTTTCACAGAAAAGGAATATCAAGTGGAATCCAAACGGAATGAAACCTTCGCGAGGATCGTTTTTGGAACAAATGCAATCCAGGAGACTTGGAGTGGACGTCAAGGAAGCAACGAGGCAGCCACGAGGCAGGGAGGCGCGCCCCCACCCTTGTGGGCCCCTCGTAGCTCCACCGACCTACTTCTTTCACCTATATATACTCATATACCCTGAAAACATCCAGGAGCACCACGAAACCCAATTTCCACCGCCGCAACCTTCTGTACCCGTGAGATCCCATCTTGGGGCCTTTTAAGGCGCTCACGGAGGGGGAATCGATCACGGAGGGCTTCAACATCAACACCATGGCCTCTCCGATGATGTGTGAGTAGTTTACCATAGACCTTCGGGTCCATAGTTATTAGCTAGATGGCTTCTTCTCTCTCTTTGGATCTCAACACAAAGTTCTCCTCGATTCTCTTGGAGATCTATTCGATGTAATACTTTTTGCGGTGCGTTTGTCGAGATCCGATGAATTGTGGGTTTATGATCAAGATTAACTATGAACAATATTTGATTCTTCTCTGAATTCTTATATGCATGATTTGATATCTTTGCAAGTCTATTCGAATTATCAGTTTGGTTTGGCCTACTAGATTGATCTTTCTTGCAATGGGAGAAGTGCTTAGCTTTGGGTTCAATCTTGCGGTGTCCTTTCCCGGATGACGAGGGCAGCAAGGCACATATTGTATTGTTGCCATCAAGGATAAAAAGATGGGTGTTTATATCATATTGCTTGAGTTTATCCCTCTACATCATGTCATCTTGCCTAATGCGTTACTCTGTTCTTATGAACTTAATACTCTAGATGCATGCTGGATATCGGCCGATGTGTGGAGTAATTGAAAGGATCGAGAAGAGGTGTCTAGAGGGGGGGGGTGATTAGACACTAAGTGCCGAAAGTTGCAGTTTTTAACTCTTTAAGTTGGAGTGGAGTTTAGGCACAAGTTTAACAAACACAACACATAATTCAAGCAAGCATGCAAAGAGTATATGAGCAGCGGAAAGTAAAGCATGCAACTTGCAAGAATGTAAAGGGAAGGGTTTGGAGGATTCAAACGCAATTGGAGACACAGATGTTTTTGTCGTGGTTCCGATAGGTGGTGCTATCGTACATCCACGTTGATGGAGACTTCAACCCACGAAGGGAACGGCTGCACGAGTCCACGGAGGGCTCCATCCACGAAGGGTCCACGAAGAAGCAACCTTGTCTATCCCACCATGGCCGTCGCCCACGAAGGACTTGCCTCACTAGCGGTAGATCTTCACGAAGTAGGCGATCTCCTTGCCCTTACAAACTCCTTGGTTCAACTCCACAATCTTGTCGGAGGCTCCCAAGTGACACCTAGCCAATCTAGGAGACACCACTCTCAAGAAGTAACAAATGGTGTGTTGATGATGAACTCCTTGCTCTTGTGCTTCAAATGATAGTCTCCCCAACACTCAACTCTCTCTCACAGGATTTGAATTTGGTGGAAAGAAGATTTGAGTGGAAAGCAACTTGGGGAAGGCTAGAGATCAAGATTCATATGGTAGGAATGGAATATCTTGGCCTCAACACAAGGGTAGGAAGTTCTCTCTCAGAAAATGTGTATTGAAAGTGTAGGTTCGTTCTGATGGGTCTCACCACAAATGAAGAGTGGGTGGAGGGGTATATATAGCCTTCACACAAAAACTAACCGTTACACACAATTTACCAATCTCGGTGGGACCGAATTGAGAAACTCGGTCGGACCGATTCAACAAATCTAGTGACCGTTAGGATTTTCGGTGGGACCGACATGCAACTCGGTAGGACCGATATGGTTAGGGTTAGGGCGTAACGTAATCTCGGTGAGACTGATTACATAAACTCGTTGGGACCGATTTTGGTAATAAGCTAACAGAGAGTCGGTCAGGCAAACTCGGTGAGACCGATTTTGGTAATAAGCTAACCAGAAAGTTTGCATTGTAATCCCGGTAGTACCGATTGCTCAAACTCGGTGAGACCGATTTTGGCAATGGACATACACAGAGAGATTACAATCCCATCTCGGTGAGACTGAGATCCCTATCGGTGAGACCGATTTGCCTAGGGTTTGTGGCAGTGGCTATGACATCTGAACTCGGTGGCGCCGGATAGAAAGAATCGGTGGGGCTGACTTAGACTTTGGGTTTAGGTCATATGTGGATGTGATAAAGTAGTTGAGGGCTTTGGAGCATATCACTAAGCACTTTGAGCAAGCAAGACATTAAGCAACACCTCATCCCCTCTTGATAGTATTGGCTTTTCCTATATACTCAATGTGATCTTGGATCACTAAAATAGAAAATGTAGAGTCTTGATCTTGAAGCTTGAGCCAATCCTTTGTCCTTAGCATCTTGAAGGTGTTCCACATCCTCTAGTCCATGCCACTCCATTGTTGAACTTGTCTGAAACATACTAGATAAAAGTGTTAGTCCAACAAGAGATATGTTGACATTAATTACCAAAACTACCCAGGGAGCACTTGTGCTTTCAATCTCCCCCTTTTTGGTAATTGATGACAACATACATCAAAGCTTTAGATAAAGATATAAAGAATAGCAAGTAAAGCTTTGGAAAGACATGTAACAAGCATAGGCTCCCCCTACATGTATGCAATCATGTGAATATGGAATATAGAAGCATGTGAGAGCATAACCATGACAGTGAAGGAAATGTGTTACATGTATCTTGGCTATATGCATCAGAGCAAATGATGTGAATATGGGAAATGTACCTTCATGCTCATGAGTCCTTCTTGCAAACAATATATACATCAGCAAGAATTTCTCATAGACATGATTGTGATGCATATACTTACCTTGTGGTCTTGAGTTGGCTTAGGATAGAATGAACCTGCATAAACAAGGTTAGATAACACAGATACACCTACTAGCCAGAGAAAACAAAAGAAACCACAAGAGTACCAAGACTGGGATGGCATGTAGAGAGTGAGTACTAAGTACCACATTTAACATAGACATGTCCCCAAAGGTAAAGATGTGCAACGAATTCAAAGAATTTCTTTCCCCTTAGATGTCTTGCTCCCCCTGAATCTAGCATGGGATACTAGGAGAAGATATGGAACAGAAAATCAGAGCAAAATGCAAAATCAGAGCTCAAGGAAACAAATGAACAGAGCTAATGTAAATAAGCACATATGAACATGTCTTTCCCCTCAAGAAGACATGTGGCATCTCTCCTCTTTGAACACCAAGCATCTGGGATCCTTGAAGATTACTCTCTCCTTGAGTATTCTCTCCCCCTAGAGATATCTCTCTCCCCTGTTGAAGTGATAAGCTTTGATGTGATCTCTCTCTCCTTTGACATCAATTTCCAAGAAGGGTCTTACGGAATTTGTCATGGATGGGTTTGGTCCTTGAGTCACAGCACAAAGCACTGATAAAAATGTGATGCTTGTAGAGGACAAGATTTATTAAGTGGAGCTGGATCAAGAGTAGTGCAGGAATAAATGGCAAAATGTTTTTCCTGTAGTGAAATCGGTGGCACCGAGTTGGATGCTTCGGTTGCACCGAACGGATTCGGTTAGACCGAAAACAAGAAACCGGTGGAACCGAGTTCATCACAGAGAAAAACACTTGTCACCTCAGCTCAATGGACATGTAAGACCTCACAAGGATTTGCAAGGAATTAACTGAAAGATTTGCAATGAATTGGATGCAGGGAATGCAGAACAAATGGAAAAGAAAAGAAATCTAGATGAAGTTTTTTTTTTGAAAAAAAAGGGGAAACAAATATGCATGAGACAAATGCAAAAGGAGACTCAAGAGAACTTCATCTAGGATTTGGCGGTGACAAAGTCACCTATGTTAGAGTATATTGACTTAGGAGTCAAGTGAGATCACTTGATCATGGGTCATACTCATCGTTTAAGCTCAAAATGGGGTTGCCATTTTTCGTTTAAGCATCTTGATGTATTCATATCTTGTAGAGTTGCTTTGACTCATGACTTGGAGTAAAGCTTCTCTAAGATGGAATAACATACCTTGGGTGGTGGTGTTGATCGTGATCATGTAGTTGAACTTGTGTGGGTTGCTCAAGGTTGATGTAGCTCATCAAGAGTTGGGAGTACCACTTGGAATTTGAGTTCATCTACCTACATGGGTTAGTTCTTGCAAGGAAGAGCACTTGTGTATCCAAAATGAGAATCATGAAACTCAACATAGATTTTGTCAAAGGATATGTTTGAATGGTTTCGTGCTTCCTTGTCTTCAACCACCATTGTGTAGAGACTTGGTGATGTAGAGATTGCTCATGACGAGAGTGAGTTGCGATCTCATAGATTTAGATTAATCCAAGTACCTACAAGGGTTAGATAACATGCAAGATGCAAATATATCCAAGACATAGGATTATCATCATAAGAGAAATATCAAGGATTAGTCATAAGCTCAAGTCTTGCATGTATCCAATGGAGTTCCTACTCCAAGTTTGAAGCATCAATGATGTTCAATTCTCCTCTTAACCTGCAAAACACTTTCTCATCAAGTGGTTTAGTGAATATATCCGCTAATTGCTTGTCGGTGCGAACATGCTTAAGATTAATGTCACCCTTAGCAACATGATCTCGAATGAAATGATGACGAACTTCAATATGCTTAGTTCGAGAGTGTCGCACGGGATTGTGAGCAATCTTGATAGCACTTTCATTGTCACAAAGTAATGGAACATGTTTCACATATATCCCATAATCTTTAAGAGTTTGGGTCATCCAAAGTAAGTGAGCACAACATGAACCAGCGGCAATGTATTCCGCTTCGGCGGTGGATAAGGATACCGAGTTCTGTTTCTTGGAAGACCAAGACACAAGAGATCTACCAAGAAATTGACAAGTACCAAGTGGACTTTCTATCAACCTTGTCACCGCATAGTCCGAGTCGGAGTAGCCAACAAGATCGAAAGAAGACCTCTTAGGATACCAAATGCCAAAATTTGGTGTATGGATTAAGTATCTCACTATCCTTTTCACGGCCTTAAGATGACATTCTTTAGGAGCAGCTTGATATCATGCACATATGCACACACTTAGCATTATATCGGGACGAGAAGCACATAGATATAACAATGAACCAATCATAGAGTGATAAACTTTTTGATCAACCGGTTCACCATCTTTGGTTAAATCAAGATGTCCACTAGTAGGCATGGGTGTAGTCACACCTTTGTATTCTTGCATATTGAACTTCTTGAATAAGTCCTTGGTGTACTTCGTTTGAGAGACAAAGGTACCTTCCTTAGTTTGCTTGATTTGCAAACCAGGAAAGAATTTGAGTTCACTCATCATAGACATCTCAAACTTCTCCGACATTAGCTTCCCAAACTTTTCATTAAAATGAGGGTTAGTAGAACCAAATATAATATCATCGACATAGATTTGGCATACAAATAGTTCCCCATTAAACCTTTTTGTAAAAAGAGTAGAGTCAATTTTACCAATTTCAAACCCTTTTTCAATAAGGAACTTGGACAAGCATTTATACCACGCTCTAGGAGCTCGTTTAAGACCATAAAGAGCTTTGTGAAGTTTGTAGACATGATTAGGTTTCTTAGGATTGACAAAGTCGGGAGGTTGCTTAACATAAACTTCCTCCTCAATTTCACCATTCAGAAAAGCACTTTTAATGTCCATTTGGTACAAGGTGATATCATGGTGATTAGCATAGGCAAGTAAGATGCGAATGGACTCAAGTCTAGCAATGGGAGCATAAGTCTCACCATAGTCCATACCTTCGACTTGTGTGTAGCCTTGGGCGATGAGACGTGCTTTGTTGCGAACTACTTGTCCATCTTCATCTTGCTTGTTGGGAAACACCCATTTGGTACCGATGATGTTGTGGTTGTTGTCGGGCTTCTCAACCAATGTCCACACTTGATTTTTCTCAAAGTTGTGTAGCTCTTCGTGCATAGCGTTTATCCAATCCAGATCTTCCAATGCTTATTCAACCTTCATAGGTTCAATGCTAGAGATGAATGAGTAATGTTCACAAAAGTTAGCTAAACGAGTTTTAGAGCGAATGATTCTCCCGGTTTGGATATCTTTGTAGATTTGCTCGACGAGATGATCTTTAGCAATTCTTGCTCGAACTCGTGAAAGCTTTTGCTTGGGTCTTGGTTGAACATCTTCTTCATCTTGTTCTTCTTCTTGGCCTTCTTCATTGTTGGCGTTGTCGTTCTCTTATTGTGGTGGAGAAGGAGGTTGTTGACGTTGGTCTTGGTGCACTTCCTCATTTTCTTCATCTTGGTGTGTCCCACTTGTGGATGCTTCCATATCAACTCTTGGTTCACCTTGTCGTGAGGTAGAAGCTTCCACTTGGACGGACGAGGTACTCTCCTTCACCTCCATTGACGAATCTTGCCAATAGACAAGTCTTGAATTGCTTCGAGGGTCTTTGTCTCCTACATCAATTGGCAATTGCTCTACTTATGAGCCGTTAGATTCATAAAACTTCACATCTACCGTTTCTTCAACCTTTCGGGTGAAATTGTTGTAGACACGGTATGTGTGAGAGTTTGAGCCATAACCAAGTAGGAAACCTTCATGAGACTTAGAAGCAAATTTAGAACGACGATGCTTATCAAGAATGTAGCACTTTGAGCCGAATACTCGAAAGTATCCAACTTGGGGTTTGTTACCGGTGAGAAGCTCGTATGCCGTCTTGCCGAGTAGCTTGTGAAGATACAAGCAATTTGTTGCATGACAAGCTGTCTCAACCGCTTCCGCCCAAAAGTGCTTCAGTGTTTTGTACTCGTCAAGCATCGTTCTCGCCATTTCGATGAGCGTCCGGTTCTTCCTCTCAACAACTCCATTTTGTTGAGGTGTGTACGTAGTCGAGAACTCATGTGAAATCCCTTCTTCGTCAAGAAAGGTGTCCACATTTGCGTTCTTGAACTCCGTTCCATTGTCGCTGCGAACCTTCTTGATCTTCACTTCAAATTGATTTTGGGCCTTCCTAGCGAAGTTTTTGAAGATCTTTTGAACCTGCGATTTATCATCGAGAAAGAACACCCACGTAAATCTCGAAAATTCATCAACTATAACTAGACCAAAAGAATTTCCACCGAGACTTTTGTAGGCGTTGGGACCAAAGAGGTCCATGTGAAGTAGCTCGAGTGGCCTCCTTGTGGTCATGATGTTCTTCACGGGATGTCTTCCTCCAACCTGTTTACACCTTGACAAGCTACTGCAAAGTCTATCCTTATCAAATATGACATCGTTAACGCCAAGGATATGATTTCCTTTAATAAGCTTGTCAAGGTTTCGCATACCAACATGACCTAGTCTTCTATGCCACAACCAGCCTTTAGAAGATTTAGCAATAAAGCAAGTTCTAGGTTAAGCCTTTTTAGTGAAATCAACAATGTATAGATCACCTCTACGTACACCGGTAAAGACTATTTTATGATTATCTCTACGAAACACTTGGCAATCTACTTCAGTAAATAGGACATTGAAACCGAAATCAGCAAGTCTAGATACTGAAAGTAAGTTGTAGCCAAGAGATTCAATGAGCATGACATTTTGTATGGAGCTATCATGTGAGATGGCCACCTTACCAAGGCCAACCACCTTACCCTTTGAATTATCACCAAAAGTGACATATTTTCGAGGGCCGTCGTTTTCAGCAAGCTCACGGAACATGTCTTTATCTTCGGTCATATGATCGGTACATCCACTATCAAGAACCCATTCCTTTCCTCCTGCCATATATTCGCGAAGATTTCCATAAGACCAAAGTGTCTCATTGCATCGTCAAGATCATATTCACTATCATCATCCTCATCATAGTATCCATGTTCAACATCATCTTGTGATTGATCAATTCCTAGAGAGGGTAATTCATTAGATAAATGACCATCACAATGGTCATCTTTATGAATTCTAATAACTTCGGATATGATATCGCTAATGATCCCAACATTTCCTATACACGCGTGAGATTCGTAAGCTCAAATAGACAATCACCAAAGCTAGGATCACTAGAATTCATCTTGCTCAAGGCAATAGACTTATGGACAATTTCATCTAAATTTTTCAAGGAATAATCTAGAAATCGTTCCTCAAGAAATTTCCATATAGTATAGGCACAATCAAGAGTAGTCAAACTAGCAATCAAGTTTTTGGGCAATCCTCTTATGATAAGATTGATGGTTCTAAGATTGCGAATCATGTCAAGATCCTCTTCGGGTGTGGGATACAAGGGATCAATATGAGGTGCACAAGGGCTAGCAATGTACTTGTTCAAATGATATTGACTGAAAATCACAAGCATCTCATTTTTCCACTCATGAAAATATTCTCCATCAAGAATAGGCACTCTATGTCTAAGAATCCCTAAAGTAGACACATCCATCTTCCTCCAAATGTGTTTAAACCAAGGCAATGGAGACCAAAGCTCTGATACCAATTGAAAGGATCGAGAAGAGGTGTCTAGAGCGGGGTGATTAGACACTAAGTGCCGAAAGTTGCAGTTTTTAACTCTTTAAGTTGGAGTGGAGTTTAGGCACAAGTTTAAAAAACACAACACATAATTCAAGCAAGCATGCAAAGAGTATATGAGCAGCGGAAAGTAAAGCATGCAACTTGCAAGAATGTAAAGGGAAGGGTTTGGAGGATTCAAACGCAATTGGAGACACGGATGTTTTTGTCGTGGTTAGATAGGTGGTCCCATCGTACATCCACGTTGATGGAGACTTCAACCCACGAAGGGTAACGGCTGCGCTGAGTCCACGGAGGGCTCCACCCACGAAGGGTCCACGAAGAAGCAACCTTGTCTATCCCACCATGGCCGCCGCCCACGAAGGACTTGCCTCACTAGCGGTAGATCTTCACGAAGTAGGCGATCTCCTTGCCCTTACAAACTCCTTGGTTCAACTCCACAATCTTGTCAAGGCTCCCAAGTGACACCTAGCCAATCTAGGAGACACCACTCTCCAAGAAGTAACAAATGGTGTGTTGATGATGAACTCCTTGCTCTTGTGCTTCAAATGATAGTCTCCCCAACACTCAACTCTCTCTCATAGGATTTTGATTTGGTGGAAAGAAGATTTGAGTGGAAAGCAACTTGGGGAAGGCTAGAGATCAGGATTCATATGGTAGGAATGGGATATCTTGGCCTCAACACAAGGGTAGGAAGTTCTCTCTCAGAAAATGTGTATTGGAAGTGTAGGTTCGTTCTGATTGCTCTCACCACAAATGAAGAGTGGGTGGAGGGGTATATATAGCCTCCACACAAAAACTAACCATTAACACAATTTACCAATCTCGATGGGACCAAATTGAGAAACTTGGCCGGACCGATTCAACAAATCTAGTGACTGTTAGGATTTTCGGTGGGACCGACATGCAACTCGGTAGGACCGATATGGTTAGGGTTAGGGCATAACGTAATCTCGGTGAGACCGATTACACAAACTCGGTGGGACCGATTTTGGTAATAAGCTAACCACAGAGTTGGTCAGGCAAACTCGGTGAGACCGATTACACAAACTCGGTGAGACCGATTTTGGTAATATGCTAACCAGAAAGTTTGCATTGTAATCCCGGTAATACCGATTGCTCAAACTCGGTGAGACCGATTTTGGCAATGGACATACACAGAGATTACAATCCCATCTCGGTGACCGAGATCCCTATCGGTGAGACCGATTTGCCTAGGGTTTGTGACAGTGGCTATGACATCTGAACTCGGTGGCGCCGGATAGAAAGAATCGGTGGGGCCGAGTTAGACTTTGGGTTTAGGTCATACATGGATGTGAGAAAATAGTTGAGGGCTTTGGAGCATATCACTAAGCACTTTGAGCAAGCAAGCCATTAAGCAACACCTCATCCCCTCTTGATAGTATTGGCTTTTCCTATATACTCAATGTGATCTTGGATCACTAAAATAGAAAATGTAGAGTCTTGATCTTGAAGCTTGAGCCAATCCTTTGTCCTTAGTATCTTGAAGGGGTTCCAAATCCTCTAGTCCATGCCGCTCCATTGTTGAACTTGTCTGAAACATACTAGATAAAAGTGTTAGTCCAACAAGAGATATGTTGACATTAATTACCAAAACCACCCAGGGAGCACTTGTGCTTTCAGTAATAGTAGTAGATGCAGAATTGTTTCGGTGTACTTGTCACGGATGTGATGCCTATGTTCATGATCATGCCTAGATATTCTCATAACTATGCGCTTTTTTATCAATTGCTCGACAGTAATTTGTTCACCCACCGTAGAATTTGCTATCTTGAGAGAAGCCACTAGTGAAACCTATGGCCCCCAGGTCTATCTTCCATCATATTAATCTCCCGCAAACTAGCTATTTCTGTCGCCGTTTATTTTGCATTCTTTACTTTTCAGTCTATACAACAAAAATACCAAAAAATATCTATCTTATTATCTTTATCAGATCTCACTTTTGCAAGTGGTCGTGAAGGGGCAGACAACCCCTTTATCGCGTTGGTTGCAAGGTTCTTTATTGTTTGTGCAGGTGCTAGGGATTTGCGTGTAGTCTCCTACTGGATTGATACCTTGGTTCTCAAAAACTGAGAGAAATACTTACGCTACTTTGCTGCATCACCCTTTCCTCTTCAAGGGAAAACCAACGCATGCTCAAGAGGTAGCAGATAACCGTACATATGAGTTTGGGGATAGTTGACATGTATGATTTTGTTAGAGGATGTGAATAATAGTAGTAATGATTGGAGTTGACCTATAAGAAATGATACTTTCAGTGGTGTAAGGTGATTTTGGTTGGGAGATTAGACCAAGAAACTGTGCTCAAGGATAAGATGATAAACGTTCACTCGTACCCTAGAATCCTTGAAACCCTTAAGCATTACCAAGCCACAACCTGGTCGTATTATGACCATGGGCTTTGACTCTAGGTCGAGAAGACCCTAACCAATACTCAACCGTGACCACCACTAATACCCCAGCCTACTTTATGTACCCCGTGGGAAAGTCTTCATAGAGTACTTGGACAAGTTGGTTGTCATCTTTATTTGGTGAAATACTTGTCTATCCAAAAACGGAAGAAGAGACGTTCAGCTGGTCAGAGAACATCTGAAGACCGCCATGTCAAGGAGGAAGAACTATACCAACCATCGTCGGCGAGAATTAAACTTCCGTGTCGAAGACCATGTTTATCTGCGAGCCACTCCTCTCAGAAGAACCAATCATCTCCATGTCAAAGGGAAGCTCACACCAAGGTTTATCGACCCCCTTCGAGATCACTACAAGACAAAGAGTAAATGGCCACCAGCTAGAATTGCCACCTGAGTTATCCAATGTGCACAATGTTTTCCATGCATCACAACTCCGAAAGTGTTTCCAACTTCCTGACAAGCACGATCCCTACAAGAACATCGATCACCAAGCCATCGACCTCCAGCCTGATCTGAATTACCGTAGGAGACTCATTTGCAACCTGGATCAAGCAGAACGTCATACACGAAGCCACACCATCAAATACTTCAAGTTCATTGGAGCAACCACACCGAAGAAGGAGCCACATAGGAGCGTGAAGACTACCGGAGATCCAAGTATCCACATTCCTTTCCACGCCTAGTTTGGGAATTTCAGGGACGAGATTCTTTTAAGGGGGGTAGGTCTGTCACACCCTGATTTTCATGACACAACATTTAGGATTAATTAAGCATAAAAATTGGGTCCAACAAAAACTTTTGTGTTGATTTGGTCTCTGCTTTGATTTGGATTTTGTTTGCTGTTTGCAAGTGCTCTAAAAATCAAATAAATCCTCAAACTCTTATACTCCTTCCCCTTGATCCAAAACTTTTCCCAATGATCATGCCATGCGTATAGGACAAAATTGTATTTTTCTTTTCTTGCAAAAATAATTTGGCCAAAAAGTATTTTCGAAATTAGGTTTTCCAAAAACCCCTGAGTTGAGGCTTGAACTACAAGTACTTAATTTGGGATGTGAAATATCTTCCAAAAATTATATTTGAATCCTATAAGATATAGGACTCCCAAAAACCACAAAAAAATTATTGTAAAAGTTATTTTGCTATTTTATTTAAAGGCTTTTTCATAAGGCCAGAAATGGTCTTTAATAGGTTAAAATTATTTTAAAGTTTCAAAAGTATTTAAGAAACTTTCAGGAAACTCAGCGGACATATATTTTCCATATATATGAGTTTCAACACATAGTCCTGTTCAAAATATTGGGCAAAACCCTCCAAAACCATTTGTGCATATCTCAAGCATTTGAAATATTTCTGTAAGAAATATTGTCAAATAAATCCAGGAAAATTCTAGAAAGTCAAATATGTCTAATGTGATGATCTTGCAAGGTTTCATCCCAATAAATATAGTTTTGGTTCACAAAAGTGCCCAAAAACCATTCCTGTCCAGATCCAAATTTGAGCAATTCTACATTGCCAACTGTCTCCTTTTGATCTCAAATTTTGTGGACATGCTCTAATCACCAAATGATGACACTACACCAAGTGGTGTATCAAGGAGAATAGATTTTCATAGCTAGATCTAGGAAAACACATTTTTTGTTGATTTCTAGGGTTTGCCAAAGTTACATTGGCAACTTTCTCTAAATGAGCTCAAAACTTGTGATCAAGCTCATTTGGTCCTATTCACTTATGCTGAATCTCTTGTCAAGAAGAAATATTTGGCTAGCTCAAAACCAGCACAAACACCTTCTGCTATTTTACCAAAACCACTGTGTTGACCTCACCTTCTACCTCTAGTAAAATTTGCAAGGCCATGGACCAATAATTGAGGGGTGAAATCTCACTTTCTCTCTCTGGACAACCCTACTCTCTCTCTCTACCCTCTCTCACTCCAGTGCCCCTTTAGAGCATCCAATGCTTCTCCCCCTAGTTTACACCTCTAGACCCCCTAGACACTAAAGGACATGTCCAGGCACCTAAACAATGTCGTATGGCGTGCAGTCAAGGGCTGAGCACGCCATAAAGGCGCCATCGCACTGTAGCTGCTCACTGCACAACGCCCCGACCACCGCAGGCCTCTCCAGCATGTCTCCCGAGATCACCTCGGTGTCCGTGACACGGCACGCCGCCAGCCCCCTCCTAACCCTCTCTTCTCTCCCCCCAGCGAGCTCACCCGAGCTCGTCCGTAGATGCTGCCCACGGTGCACCGTGGCCACGCCCATATAAGGCCACCCCCAGGCCCCTTCTCTACTCCGCTGACTCTCTCTCCCTCCCGCGCATCCTCTGGACCGACCCACTCCTCTTCCTGTGCTCTCCTTGCACCTCCATGGCTGGAGCAATGCCGCCGGCCTTCGCCTAAATTCACGCCACCAAGATCCCCTCCTCTCCACCCCTTTGTCCCAAAGCATCACCACCACCGCCGCCAACTCACTCCGCGCCCCATTTTCTCCTCCCCGTGCTTGCCTAGCCGTGCCCAACCTCGACCGAATGCCCGTCTCCCCACAGCGAAGACGGCCCAGCCTGAATACGCCTCCGACATCCCCCCTGCACGCGTGCGGCTGAACTCTAGGCCGGCCCAGTGTGATGCGGTGCTAAAGTGGGCCCAGTGCGCATAATAAGGGTAACTTCTTATTCTTTATCTTTTTCCAGGAATGTTAAAAATCCGTAAACAATTCATTTGAACTCCATATTTGGTGATTGAAAATCCTAGTGACTCTATAAATCATGATCTATCTCATGGTGCAGTTTGCAAATTTTTCTAGAAACATTTCCTTCATAATTATTTAGCAAATCCTACTTTCCCATTTTTGTGATAAACTTTAGAAATTCACAGATAGCCCATTTTTTATCCAAATTCCATGAATCAAATTCCTAGATACTTCTAAGTTCAAAACTTAATTTTGGAACATTTTTCCCAATAATTTCTGCGCCACATCAAATATTGCTCCATTTCTTCATGTATACCCAAATTTGCAAATCCCTAGGAAATTCATTTCAACTCCAAATCAAGTGAAACCAACTCCTAGATGCTTCTAAAATCATGCCTTGTTAAATGGGTGCCCTTAATCATTGTTAAAAATAATATTTCTGTACACTCCTTGCAGATCCATTAATCCCTAGATTCCATCATATTGAAATGTCCAAACATCCTCATTGATCCAAATCTAATGAACCCACTTTGGTTATTTTTCATATGACTATAGTTATCCTAGAAAAGTCAAATCCCTATTTTCAGAGCACTTCTTTTTTTCTGCCTTGTTGTGTTGCATAATCCAAGGAGCATAAGGCTTCAGCTCAAACGGAGAAAGTGCAACATTTGCCAGAGTCCTCATGAAGAAATCATGATAGTTGACGGGTATGCCATGAATGATGTTGAATACCAGATTCTTCATGATGCCAATAATTTCTTCATCAGATGAGTCGTGGCCTTTGATTGGACTCATAGTCTTCGTCAGAATGCGATAGACTGTCCTTGGTACATAGTTCAATTCCTTCACGAGGAATTTTGTCCTTGAGGCTTGACCAGGTTTCAATGGCTTCATCAGCACTTGCATATAGTGGTCTGTAAGCTCAGGCTCTTGGTACATGCAACGAGCTCCTTCAGGTGGAGGACTGATGGGCAGGGCATGAAGTAATTCAGAGGCCGGTGCCTTGTAGTGAGTGTTTTCGGTCATCCAGTCCAAAACCCAGGAGTTCACATCGTCAGCATCTCCTGTGATGTGCAGTGTTGCGTAGAATTGAAGAATGACCTCTTCATTCCAATCAACTATGTCTATGAAAAAGTTGAGGAGGCCTGTTTCATGAAGCACACTGAGGATAGGTGTGAAGCACGGCAGTGATTCCATGTCCACATGAGGAATATGCTCGTGGTCGAAGACTTTGTCCTTGTTGAAGAGCAGTGAAGAATAGAAGTTGGCCTGGCTGGCGGTCTAGAAGCGCTTCCTTCTAAGACGAAAGGTAATCATAGGGATTGTAGTCGATGAAGAACACGTGCTCGCCAAGAAATCATCACCTTGAATTTACGCTTCTTTGAGAATGGATCCGTTGGTTTGGGCTGAGGAGTGTCAGTCAAGTGCATTATTACCTCAAGAATCGCAATCTCAGGCTCCACAGGCTGAGGAATTTCAGCTTCTTCTTCAGTGACAGCCTGGGTCTTCAATTCTTCATTTACATTTTCTTCAGCACTAGTGGCTGGAATTTCTTCATGGACAGACGGTGTGGCATGTGGTTCATCAGATCCCATTTGTACTGTAGTTACTGGGGACTAAGGAATTTGTTGCAATGGTGTGAAGAGTGGAGAGTTTGGGTGCTGACTTTCCCAAAAGTCATCATTCAACACAGGTGTGGTACAGCCAATGTCCACATCTTCATCTTCCATTTCTTCAACGCCGGCCTCTTTAGCAGTAAACTGAGGCATAGGCGAGGAGACAACTAGTGTTGAAGGGATTTCATCCACTTCAATTTCTTCATCCAACTGCTCCGACGAAGCAGCAGAAGGATTTTCTTCATCGGATTCGCTAGGAATCACATATTCTTCATCATAAGGAACAAGGTCCTTTGATGTCATGGTTGAGATAGGAACAACATCAATGGGGTTTGCAAATGAGTTGGTCAGAGACTTCATCTTCTTCAGAGCTGAAGAATCTGATGAAACTGATGCCTTCCTTTTCTTCACAGCTGCACGCTCTGCAGCCTTAGTCTTCTTCACATCTGATGCAGATGGAAGGATTGGAGTTGGGGTAGGCGCAGGAGGAGCAGAGGAATTTGGTTGAGTTTCTTCAGGCACAACTGATGCAGTTGCCCTGACCTCTTCATTTTCTTTAGGCGCACTACTAGTGGATGCCCTGGCAATTTCATCAGCGGCTGGAATGCAGTCATCAGCCCTGGAACTCACATTTTCTTCAGCAGCCTGAATATCATCAGCGGTGCTGGCATGTTCTTCAGTCGGCTGAGCAGATGCTTCAGCCTGAGGAATTTCTTGTTGCGTTGGGGCTGCAACATTGGACGTGAACTTTTCAGTTATCTTGACAGATCTGACTTTGGCTCCAAGCCAGTCATCGTAGTAACGATCAAATTCATCACTCAGTTGCTTGATCTCAGCTTGCAAGGCAACGAGTTCTTCAGGTGAAAGCTTCAGGACATTTTGTTTCAGAAAGCGTTCTTTCTTGTACTGCGCTTTCTTCACTCTTCTTGTTCAAATTTCCACTTTTCTTCTTCAATGAAGGCAGTCAAAACATGACTTTGACCAGGAGTGAGTTCATCTCCGGCAAGGGCGTGTTGGGATCCTTGTGCCATAAGTCAATGAAGTCTAGGATCAGCTTTGGATCCAGAAGTAATGGCACATTGCTGCCTTTGGCTCTAGCGGCCTTCACTTGTCTGTCTCTGATGATTTCAACAAGTTCTTCATCATCAGCTTCGTCTTCATCAGACGGTACTTGAAAGGCGACCTACTTCTTGTGAGGACTTGGTCTAGTGCCTCGTCCAGCAGTGGCCTTTGTCTTCAGCAGAGAGGGTCCCGTTGAAGAGTTTGGTGCAGCTGAGGAACTAGCAGAAGCTCCTGAGGCAATAGAGATGCCTGTCGTCCTTTGGCACATGGCAAGATGCACAAGTGCTGAGGACTTGGTCGGAGCAGCTGAGGATTTTGGAGGAGGAGCTGAGGATTTTGGAGGAGCGGGAGCAGCGTGAGGAATTGGCCGTGAGGGCTTTAAGGATTCTGGCCGTGAGGGCATAGCTGAGGAACTTGGCCTTGAAGACATTGAAGGAGAAGCACTTGGCTTGTGCGCAGGCTTCTTTGACATGGCCTTCTTAGGCTTGACAGAGGCCTCAGCAGCAGCAGCGGCAGCAGAGTCTTCGTTGAATTTCCTCACTGCTTCTCTGGCTTGTCTAGCCAACTTGGCCTGGCGCTTGGCCCATTCATCAGGATAATCCTCACCGCGCTTGAGGCTGGTGAGATCTGCTTCTTGGCCAGGTGCCAATGGAGGTCTTGGGCATGGATGATTGAGTGCGAATTTCTTCATGTATTTGGGAGTAACATATTTGTACTCCCTCCACTCTCTTGCCCATCTCCTCTCTATCCTTTGGATGCGCACCTTGCGCTGATTCTTGTCCTTCTTTCCAAATTTGGCCTCATCAGGAGTGCAATAATCCTTGTATATATTATCAGGAATTTCAAAAGCAGTATTGATTTCAGGCCTCTTTCCTCCTTTCTGTGGCTTCTTTCCATCAGTCATTTTCTATAGTTGAGGAATTTGAACAATTGAATTCTCTGAAGAAGTATGCAACTTTTCTTCGAGGAACGCTGCAAATGAGTTATGTTGATGAGAACCTAGTGATTCAGCAGCGGACATGAGTACATGTGAACAGAGTATAGTTGCGAGGAATTTGGAGAGGTCATATGCGTTCTCAGAAGGTTTTGTAAAAAGAATAATTTTGAGGAATTTGACCAGATGAGTCTTGAAGAATTTCACTAAGCGTTCTTTGTCTTAGGTTCCAGAGTTGTATAGATTGAGAATCCACACAATTGAGGAATCTTGAAGAAAAGTATAGCTTTGAGAAATGAATCAAGAACAGATGACATGTGAGGTGTTTAGTGCGTGCGAATTTGAAGAAAGAATCAAGGAGGGCAGTAAAAGTAACTTTTAATTACCCTGGACGAAGAACACGACGAACTGTGAGGTAGAGATGAGAAGTTCGTCTGTGCAGATCTTCCATGCCCTAACTCGGCGGAGGAAGACAACTACAGCGGTGGCGGAGTGAAGACTTCCGCCACCGGCGCGAGTACGACGGCGACGAGGTCGAGGCAGTGAAGCTCTTCCTCACCGGCGACGATGAAGTAGCGGCGGCTCTAGGGTTTGAGAAGCTCGAGATATGACCATATGCATCATATGTATTATTTCCCAGCTTCAAACCTCTAGAAAGATGGAAGCATGATCATACCAAACATAAGCATCAAGGGTTGTTTGTTAGAACTACTATTAAAAGGCTTGTTTGTTAGTATGCTTCCGTGCAGATATTCTAGCCAAATACCGTTAGATAGGAGCATCCAAATATTTGCATCCACAGTTGATAGAAATTTTTTTGGTTTTATTTTTCAAAATTACATGCTTCCACCCAACACTAACAATGACCATTTTCATTATTATCCAACTTCATACCTTTGTGCTTCTACATTGTAATCATTTTTCTACGTTTCCTATGCTACAATCTATGTCCTAACTCATAAAAAATGGTTTGTTGATCACAAATTTTCTACACCTACACTTTGTGGCAAGTATGATAACATGCGGTTTCAAGTATCTATGCTTCCACTAAGTCGCATGTGTGTTGTGGTAGCATCACTTGTTTGCTTCATAGCTTTCATGCTTCCATGTAGAGGTACTACCACTACAACCATGCTTCTCAAATTTGTGCAATACATCCTATCATTTATGTTGTGGTAGAGCAAACCGTCTCTTATTTCTTATGTGTGCTTCCAATATACAATTGTTTTGCACCACATGATAATTTGCTTCCGTAAATTTTTAAAAGAACTTTGCTTCCATAGTTCAACTATATTCTGTAAACTTCTTGGAATATAGGTGATCCAACCATCTGTGAGTTCTGCTCAGCGGCGCCCTTGATGACGCAATGGCCATAGCCTCAAGCTGTATGTGCAACATTTATCGTGATGTGGATGACACTAAGGAGCCCGTGGCCATGCCATGCCCATCGAGGAGATCGTAGTTGGATAAGATTGTAGGTTGTTGATGATATTTTCCATAGTAGAGACAATGCGCTAGCATCTGGCTCAAGTTGAAGAAAATTGTGATTTATTTGAATGCAAAACATATTTTCTTCGGAAGCATATTCTAATATCACCAGAAGCAATGTCCTATTGTTGGAAACAACTAAGTTTTTTTTGTTGGGAGCAATTCATGTTACACTTGAAACAATTTATTGGTCCTTATATTGTCTATGCGCAGCATACAAAATGCACTGATATATTGTACATATTTACTAGATCGAAGCAATCATCCACTAGCATGAAAAAAAATCGGCGAGTAATGTGACTAAGCTACATTCTTTTTCTTGCCTTATACAACTTGTTTCATGCTTTCATGGACGCTTGCTTTGAGTACAATTTTTCTCTCTACACCACACAACTTGCTTTCACGTTTCAATGGAGTTTTGAATTTGATACGTAGTTTCATGACGCACTCTCGGTCCACATGAAATGTTGGCTTGTTCAGTGTATAAAGCATGTAAGGAAGCACATGGATAGCAGAGTCAAGGAAATATTATTGGGAATACATAACGTATGATTTGAAGCATGTTAATTTATGTTGATGTGTAAGCAAAAGTTTGGCGACCAGAATGAAGGAAATATTTAGGTCATTGGAAACAAAATATTATGAAACACTATGATTTGGTGACAAGAAGGAAGCAAATTTTTACGTCGTTGGAAACATGTTATACATACTCATGAAGCATATGCTAATTTTCAGTCGATGTGGAAGCAAAAAATAATAGTCGACATAAGCAGAATTTTGGTGTAGTGCAAATGAATAGAAGCACTTTTCTGGATGTAAAAGTAACTTTTAGTTGCACTGGAAGAAAATATTCGTACATTGGATGCAAAGTTTGCTTCATAAGGAAACAAACTGCATGGTGCAAAAGCTTTTTTCACCAGATTGATTATTTTCCTTTAGAATTCAGAATTAGTTTACTAATATTTGTTCTGCTTCCTAAAATCATGGATTAGTTCACTCAAAGTCTGTGACCTGTGCATAGTTATTAGTATCCACCAAACATGCATGGTTGTTCGTAGTTATTACTTTGGGAAACCATGCATGGGCCACTATCAGATTGCGTGGCTCCTATGCTTCTAATCCTACGGTATCTGCCTCGATGGGAAGCAATTAGTAGTAGTCTGATCATTAGTGTTGTAGCTAGCGCTCACTAATATATTTCTCTCAACATGCAAGCATGGCACCTATAAGTAACATGCATTAGAAAAGACCCACCTCAACATTCAATGAGTCATAGGAAAATTTTCACCTCAACATGCAAACATGCACGATATATTTAATAAATATTTTACCAAAATACGATAATCAAACACAATAAAACATATGTATTTTTTGTTTTAGCTCCCATATTATTTATTTGAATATTCTTATTTTACCATAAAATCAATATCTTTTAAAATATATTGCAAAATATTCCCGCAACAATGTGTGGGGCATCATCTGATTGAAAAAAACTGACATCAGATTTTTGAAGGATCAGAGCGAACATCTTTGTAGCGACGTAGCCGTCGCTCGAATATTGATGCCCTCCCCATGCCATGTCATCACTAGCGAATCGTTCGCGTCAACACCGGGTCCCCACACACCCCCACTATCTTCTCTCCTTGCAGCGTGGCACACGAGTGTGGTGTGCTGGTCGGGTGCGCGCCACCTCGAGGAGCAACGCGTCACGGCTGCCACGCTGCAAGGGCGGGAGTCGGCACCTCGCCGACCGTCTCCGAGGTTGGCGGGGAGGCCGGGACGAGCTGGCCACCATCGATGAAGGGGATATTCTATGGCTCACCAGGAATGACATTGTTTTTAACCATAAATGTGTTTCATATCCTATGCAGGTTATTCATATATGTTCGCGATGGCTCCGTATGTGGTCTATCCTGCAGAGGCCAGAGAACAGAGACCTTTTTATGATGGCATCTACTCGGCTGGAGCGTTCAGCCAGGAAGGTTTTCTACCCCCATGGATGGCGGTGTGATCTTCGGATAGGATCGGCCACATCATAGGCTTTATTTTGAGTTTGTCGTAGTGGTTGTTTGAGCCTTCTCTTTTTTCCTTTTCGACTTTTTGGACTTGTTGGTTGTGTGCATCTTGTTATGCAGAGACCGGGCGTTCTATGATGCGATTATATCAACTCGATATTTCAATTCAATGAAAATCCCTTTATCGACAAAAATGCATGGTGCCCAGGACTAGCTAGCTGCCAGTTCGATTCATTGCTTGCCTGCCACCCCCGCGCCGATGTTGGGTCCTCGTCCTTCATCTACCTGCTCCTCCAGATCCGCCCGACGAGCCTTCCTCCGGCAGTCGTCTGTCCTAGTCGCCGGGGATGGAGAGCCTAGCGAGGGGGTGAATAGCCCGATTGCTGGGGAGGAGCCAAGTGACCGACGTCGTCCGCTTGGGGCCACTCCTAGGCTTATGTGACGCCGCCTAGCCTCCATCCTAGTAAGCTCATGGCGTTTTACAGTTATCTTTGATTTTTGAGTTAGATGTGGTCTTCCTGTTTGACCTAGGTAGACATTGAGTACAACATGGAATTTTTTTTAAAATATTGAACATGGCAAATTGAGTAGAACTTGATATTGAGTACAACATGACAATTTGTTGAACATTAGTAGATTTCCCATCCGCTTCACTGAAACTTTTGTTTACTTGAAACGTTTATCTAGAACATGGCATTTGATCAAACATGTTTTGTATTTTATTTTTATGGCAAATTTAAGAACAAAACGTACTATAACATGGCAATTCAAGAACAAAATGCATTTTGTTTTTGGATTTGACCATGGCAAAAAATTGTATTCTCCATGGCATTTGTATTGTAGACACCATGGCAAAATGTCTCTACCACGCATTTTCATTGTAGATAGCATGTCAAGTATTTAAACACGTGCCAACTTTATCTTCTATTGCTTGTCAAATACTCCCTCTGTAAAGAAATATAAGATCATTTAGATCACTAGTAGTGATCTAAACAATCTTATATTTCTTTACAGAAGGAATACTTAAATTTGCCATGTTTTTTACATAAAAAATGCCTAAATTTTGCAGTGCAACATGGGAATTTCCTTAATTTGCTATCCTTTTTTCCCTAATGGACAATATAGCTGAGTTCACTAGCTAAATTTTTTGCCAAGGAAAATTCCTTTTTTCCCATGGAAAATCTCACGTTAGCTGATGGCAAATACGTTAAGGTTAGCACCAGAAAGTTTTTCCCCATGGCAATATGTTCAAATCTCTTTGCAATGGCAAATTCTTATTTTTAGCCATGGGAAAAATAAACCATGGCCCAATACTCAACTTAGCTCATGGAAAACCTGTAACTTTTTAGCACGGCAACTTTTTGTTCATGGAAAGTTGTTCAAACTTTTGCCATGAAAAAATCGTGTTTTCTTTGCCATACAATGGCAATATTTGGCTCTCGGGTCCCATGAGGTTTTACAACATTTTTGTTCTCATATCTCATAGCTAGACAGATAATTCTGCTGTGAATAATGCATTGCTTGGAGAGTTCTGTTACATAGCACCCCCCCCCCCCCCGCGCAGTCCCAACATCGTTGGCTAGGATATTGAGACTTGACCAAAAACCATTGAACACTAAGGTTGGTAGTCCTTTGGTAAAAATATCTGCAAACTGAGATGTCGTGGACACATGTAGAATGCGAGCTTCGCCAAGGTTGACGTGATCCCGAACGAAGTGTAGATCAATCTCAACATGTTTCTTCCTTTGGTGCTGCAGCGGTTTTGAGGACAAATACATGTCACCTACATTATCGCAATAAACCACGGTAGCTCGTGTAGGAGGGTGGTGAAGATCAGCCAAAAGTTGGCGGAGCCAACATGATTCAGCAATGCAATTTGCAACCACGCAGTACTCTGCCTAGGCATTGGAACAAGAGACGGGGCCCGAGCACGCCAACGACGTTTGGTGGCACCCACGCCGGGCGAGGAAGGGCTGCCCCATACGACACGGAATACCTCATCCATGGAGTGATGGCAGTAGGTTGCGGTGGGGTACATCCGCCGACGCCACGACCACGCCCTCGGCCGCGACCACGGCTGTAGCCGGCGGCGCCCTGGCCACACTGTGCGCCACCGCCCGGGTCGTCGCTACCTTGGCCTCCGCTGGATCTGTGGCCAGCAGAGGAGTCAGTGTCGCCATGTTCGGAGGAGTCGTCGTGGGTGCCACGAGCACCACCAGACGGGTGGCCGCTGCGAGCACCGGTTGAGGATGAGGAGCCTCCCAGCCGACCATGGATGACAAGGGTCGAGGTGCCCTCAAGCTAGGCATGTTGCTGCATCTTCTCCTCGGCCGCAGAGAGCCGGGAGACGTTGGTCTCGAAGTTGGGAAATGGCACCGTGTCGCTGATGGCGTGGAAAGGCTTGGCAAGGTGATGCAGAGCATCCTTCGATCATCCCCATGGACTCTACACCAACACATCAAGCCCCATGTGGACCTACGACAAGAGCTCGAGCACGCACCATTGGAAGCAAGGTGAATTCACTCCTATACGAGATTGATATGGATATGGATGGGACTTGGATGCTACCTCACCAAAGTGTGCTATGTATCATCAGGTACGAGGACGAACTCCGATAAGAGGTTAAGGAGTAGCCCCAAGGCCTAAGAGAAGGACCCCAAGACCCAAGAGCTGACCGGAAGTGTCAAGATGAAGAAAAGGAAGCGTGCAGAAATTGCACTACCGGATAGTCCAGTCCCCACAGCGGACAGTCTAGTCGCAAAGAAATTACATTACCGGGCAGCCCGGTCCCCACAACGGACAGTTCCGACGCACACCAAAATGTATCTGGACTCACCGAATTGTCCGTTCCATACCACCGGACTATCTGGTCGCACTTGAGCAAGCACCCAGCTACTCCTAACCTCACCGGACTGTCCGGTCGGCCGCACCAGACTATCCGGTCCGCCCAGTTTTGCTATGAATTGGGCTAAAAAGCCCATGTAACCACTGAGGCCCATACCATTTCGCCCCTAGACTATATATTCCATGCACGTCTTAGTTTCCAGGGTTGGCAAAGTATATGTGAGACATTGATAGAGCTTTGCTCCTTCTACCACTCCTCTTGGAGATCAAGACATCTTAGGAGGGGATCCCAAGTGGATATCAAGACCTCCTTTTGGAGAAGACTATCATCAAGACCTCACCTCCTTAGGAGTGGGAATAACCTTCCCTTTGTGCTTGTTTCCTTGGATTGTTCTTGTATTCTTGTGGATCTCAACTATGCTAATCTAGTGGATGTGTGATTGGGTTTTGTTTGAGTGAATTTCCTCTTTTTGTTCTTGTGTTCGTCCCTTTTCCCCCGCGAAGTGTGAAATGATCTCCACTTAGGGTTCCACCCTACAACATCTTCGTATCATGAGCAAGGTTGATTCACATCTTGGAGTCCCTACCCCCCATATTCTAGCCTAATTTTGTTGCTTTTTGTCCCAATTCGAAAATCCCCACAAAAATAATCTCCCCCAATTTTTTTGCGTTTGTTGGATCTTGTGAGATTTTTTTGATTTGGTCCATGAATTTGTTGTTTGGCAAGTGGATCTACCTTTTCACCAAACCCCCACACCACCCCCACCACGAAATCCACCAAAATTTTCTTTAACCCACCAATTTCGAGCTTGAAATCATTCATTTCCGCCTAAAAAGTTTCAAGTTTGTGTTTTGCCAGCCCGCACCAGACTGTCCGACCCTCGTACCGGACTGTTCGCTCCCATCAGGACCAAATCACTCTTGGACCGGACTATCCGCTCCCCAATATTGCACTTTTCGCTCGATTGAGAAGGTTTTTGGACTACGAACGGACTATCGGCTACCTAGGACTGGACTGTCAGCTAGTTCAAAAACTGCATCAGTTGATTTTTTTGTTTACATCATACCTTTCACTTCCGAACTCTGATTTCAGTGTTCTTCACCTCATTTTGTAGCTATCGACACCCCTCTTATAACTACATAAGTACCACCATCAATTTCTTCCATCAAAATTTACACACCAAAACCATCCACCCTTCCGCATTCAATTCGCTTTTCCCAATTTTCCTTGAGATTTTGAGTTATGGTTTCCGTTTCCTAAGGTGTTTCGGCTAATTAGGGACGATTTGACTTCGACAACACCGCTACTCATCTTCGCCCCGACAGTTCGACATCAACAAGGATTTCATCATCCATCCTTGCTTACAAACGAAAACCCACGGGATGGTAACCTCGGCGACATCTTGTACTCATTCCTTGCCATTGCATTGATAGCCTCGAGCCTTTTTGCGTCGCTTACCAATCAAGACTAGCGAGTTGAAATTGTCGGGCCACGCTCTTTGTGCACCTATAGTGATACGCCTATCCCGCATAGCTACATTAAGCGTGCAATCATCTTGCTATCATATTGGTGCCATAAGTCTATCCCGTGCATATCATACACTGTTGTCTCATATATTGGCTCGCGCATCAAGCATTGGGGCATAGTCAGAAAAGAAAGAAAGAAGCTTATACGTCTCCAACGTATCTGTAATTTTTGCTTGTTCCATGCTATTATATTATCATTCTTGGATGTTTTACCATCATTTTATAGCAACTTTATATCATTTTTTGGGACTAACCTATTGACATAGTGCCCTGTGTCAGTTGCTGTTTTTTGCTTGTTTTTTACTTCGCAGAATATCAGTACCAAATGGAGTCCAAACACAGTGAAACTTTTTGGAGATTTTCTCTGGACCAGAAGACACCAAGTGGCCCGTGGGGAGCACTACCCACCAGGGCGCGCCCAGGGGTTTGTGCCCCCACGGAGCCCCCTACACCGCCTCTTCGCCCTATAAATTGTCAAATATTCCAGAAACCCTAGAGGAGTCAATGAAACACAATTCCAGCCGCCACAAGTTCTAGAACCACGAGATCCAATCTAACATTATCACGGAGGGGTTCATCATCCTTATTGGTACCTCTCCGATGATGCGTGAGTAGGCCACCATAGACCTACGGGTACGTAGACAGTAGCTAGATGGCCTCCTCTCTCTCTTTCGATTCTCAATACAGTGGTCTCTTGAAGATCTATTTGATATAATTCCTTTTGCGGTGTGTTTGTTGGGATCCTATGAACTTTGAGTGTATGATCAGATCTATATCCATGAATATATTTGAGTCTTCTTTTGATCTCTTATATGCATGATTATTTATAGCCTCTTATTTCTTCTTCGGATCTTTGGTTTAGTTAGGCCAACTAGATCATTTTTTCTTGCAATGGGAAGAGGTGCTTTGTGATGGGTTTGATCTTGCGGTGTTCTTTCCCAGTGACAGAAGGGGCAGCAAGACACACATGTATCGTTGCTATTAAGGATAACAAGATGGGGGCTATTCCTTCATGAATATATCTCGTCTACATCATGTCATCGTTCTTATTGCATTACTCCATTTCTCCATGGACTTAATACACTAGATACATGCTGGATAGCGGTCGATGTGTGGAGTAATAGTAGTAGATGCAGGCAGGAGTTGGTCTACTAATCTTGGACATGGTGCCTATATATTAATAATTGCCTTGGATATAGTTATAATTATACGATCTTCTATAAATTGCCCAAAAGTAACTTTTTACCCACCGTGTGCTATTTCTCGAGAGAAGCCACTAGTGAAATCTACACCCCCCCAGTCTATTCTTTATCATATTTTCTTTGAGATCTATTTTTTATTTGCTGTTATTTTCAGATCTATTATTCCAAAAACCCAAAAATACACTGTTGCACTTTTTATTATTTATTTTATTTCATGTTTTATCTATCTTTTTGCTGGGGGAATCAAGTCAACCCTCCCGTCAAGTTGCCAATTTCTGACGTCGTTACCTAGAAGGGATTGGCAACCCCTCATAAGCGTCGGGTTGCAAGTATTTGTTCTTTGTGTGCAGGTACCGTTCACATAGTGTAGCCTGGTTCTCCTACTGGATTGATACCTTGGTTTCATAACTGAGGGAAATACCTACCGTAGTTGTACTGCATCATCCCTTCCTCTTTGGGGAAACATCGACGCAGTTTCAAGCGACATCAAAAGTAACTTTTGGCGCCGTTGCCGGGGAGACGTCATCAACATCTGTCAGGTTCCTAATCACAAACCTCATTTCCTTGCAATTTACATTATTTGTCATTTGCCTCTCATTTTCATTTCCCCCACTTCACAAAAATTTGTCTTTTTTATTCGCTCTCTTTTTCGTTCGCCCGTTTCTCGTTCGATCTTTTGTTTGCTTGAACTTGTCATCAAGAGTGATTTTGGTATGACAGAAACAGATGATGGCCTAACTCCTAAAATTGGATGATCTGGCAATCTGGATGCTAAAACTTTTGTTTTATAACAAGGGAATGTTATGGGAAAATAACATATCCAAGAACTTTTCAATTGTGTTGGAAATTTGACTCTTGATGATGCTCCTATACTTAAAAGAACTAAATCTTATGCGGAAGCTACTTCAGCTCTAGTTCTAAAACTTGAAAATAGATTTATCCGTACCCATCCTACCTGCAAAGATTATTTTATGAGCTCCCGTTATAAAGAATACTAAAGAAAAAAAGTTAGCTACCCTTGTTCTTATGAGTTACATAGTACGGGAAGCTAGGGATATTTTTTATTCTTATGGTATGAGCCGTGAAAAATGGGTAACAGATGAGATCCTTTATAATAGTGATTATATGTTGAGACATTTCCTTGGAAATAATATAATTTTTGATGAGAAACTTAAGAAGGAAATCCCCGTTTTAGATATTAGCCAACAAGTTTTCAATGATGTTAATTAACAATATTCTTGGATTGTGACCAAAAATCAAAGGAGATACGTAGATGGGCAACTTGATGATGCTAAAATTTCTATGGATATTGTGTTTCAAGTTATTTTTGCAAAACCTCCTAACAAGAACACATATATGGAAAATAAAACTAAAGATGACAATACTTGAATCTATGCATTATGCCTAGCTAGGGGCATAAAACAATAGCGCCTGTTGGGAGACAACCCAATGAATAAAATTTATTTTTGCCTTTTCTTTATGTTTTTGAATGTTTGCACAATTATGCTATTGTTATGATTGTGTTTCTATGCTTTAATTAGTTTTTGTGCCAAGTAAAGCCATTGGGATTATGTTTGTTGATAGTTGATTTGATCTTGTTGGAAAACAGAAACTTTTGTGTCTAGTAAAGCAATTCTTAAAAATCACAGAGGCGACGAAAAATTGTGACTTTTTACACAAGATCGATGTAAAAAATTGCCTTCGTTTTCCTAAGTTTTTAGAAGTTTTGGAGTTACATAAGTATGGTTGAAGTACATATTACTACAAACTGTTCTATTGCAGATTCTGTTCATTGCATTGTGTGCTTATTTTGATGAATCTATGGATTATATCGGCGGTATAAGCTGTGGTAAAATTGGAATACAGTAGATATAATGCAACAATAAAATATTAATGGGTTTCCACTAGTACTTAGAGTGGTGATTTGCTTTATTATACTAATGGATCTCACGAAGGTTTTGTTAATTTTTGTGTGATTGAAGTTTTCAAGTTTTGGGTGAGATCGCGATGGATGAAGGAATAAGGAATGAAAAGAGCCTAAGCTCGGGGATGCCCCATGGCACCCCAAGTTAATATTCAAGGAGAACCAATCAACTAAGCTTGGGGATGCCCCGGAAGGCATCCCCTCTTTCTTGCAACAACCATCGGTATTTTACTTGGAGCTATATTTTTATTCGTCACATATCATGAGTTTTGCTTGGAGCGTCTTGTATTATATGAGTCTTTGCTTGTTTTTCTTTTTAGTTTGTGTCATCTATCCTTGCCGGACACCTATCTGAGAGAGCCAAAATTATGCTATGATTTGTTATAATTGCTCTATATGCTTCACTTAAATTTTTTTGAGCTATGGAATTTCTCTAGTGCTTCACTTATATATTTTTGAGCATGGTGTGCTTTAATATTTTTGAAGAAATGCTCTCATGCTTCAGTTAGATTTATTTGAGAGTTAGTAAATTTTTTAAGAAATTCTCTCATGCTTCACTTATATTTTTTTGAGAGATGAAAATTCTTATGCTCATATTCTTCACTTATATTTGTTTGAGCTTATCAAAGGCAATTGCAACATATGAAATTAGTACCAAAGTGATAGATATTCAAGAGGGATATAATAAAAACTTTCATGAAGATCATTGAAAAAATAAACTTGGTTCCTTGTACTAGTTTTGAGATATGATGATAATGATATGTGAGTCATGTTGGTGAGTAACTATGCTTTAGTAATAATATTGGTGTTAAGGTTTGTGATTCCCTATGCAAGCACGAAAGTCGATAGTTATGCAATGAAATTACATCCTACTTATGGTGCATTATTCGGTGTTAGTTATGCTTAATGCTTGCTTATGTGATTTTTCGTTTCTTGGTTGGTTGCTTCTCAATCTATTTGCTAGCCTTCACTTGTACTAAGTAGAGATACTACTTGTGCATCCAAAATCCTTCAAATCAGTTTTGACATATGAGTCCACCATACCTACCTATATGCGGTATTTCGGTGCTGTTCTAAGAAAATTTGTGTGTGCCATCTCTAATTTTTCAAAATGAATTTCCTTTTTGTGTGCTCGTACCGCTCATGAAGTGGTAGGAGGTGGCCAATATTTTCCATGCTAGATGTGTTATTCTCAAGATGAGTATTTATTCACTTGTCCTTGCACGAGAGTACGGCGGTAGTAGGGATGCCCAGTCATGGGTTGTGAAAGTATGGTGGAAAAAGGAATAAACTTTATTTTATGTTTCGGAACCGCATATAATATATCTAGCATGGAAAGTGTTGGGAATTACTCGGTCATTTTCATTGACGGGAAAAGTATGCCTCTTAAAAAAAGTATCTCTCGATTTAAGCTTTGAGCTCTGGCACCTCTACAAATCCCTACTTCCCTCTGTGAAGGGCCTACATATTTACTTTATGCAATTTTTATTTTTGTTTGAGTCTCCAACTTCTCTTATAAAGCACCAACTAAGGAACACTATGATCATACTTGAGCATTGGATGTAGCTCCATGATTGAGCATGATGGGCTAGGGATAACTTTCTTTAGTGTTGATATTTTGAAAGACATGGTTGCTTATTGATATGCTTGAGTATTGAAATATTCATGTCAAAACTAGACAATTGCTTTGAACCATATAAAAGTCCAAATGTCCATGCTACAAAAGAAAAGAATATGGATGAACACGTTAGGTAGAATTCCACATCAAAAGTTCTGTTTTTATCATTTACCTACTCGAGGATGAGTACAAATTAAGCTTGGGGATGATGATACGTCTCCAATGTATCTATAATTTTTGCTTGTTCCATGATGTTGTATTATCATTCTTGGATGTTTTACCATCATTTTATAGCAACTTTATATCATTTTTGGGACTAAACTATTGACATAGTGCCCAATGCCAGTTGCTGTTTTTTGCTTGTTTTTTCTTTGCAGAATATCAGTACCAAACGGAGTCCAAACACAGCGAAACTTTTTGGAGATTTTTTCTGCACCAGAAGACACCTGGTGGGCCAAAGAAGTACCAGAGGGAAGGCCCATGGGGAGCACAACCCACCAGGGCGCGCCTAGGAGCCCAGGCACGCCCAGGGGGTTGTGCCCCCACGGAGCACCCCCCTGCACTGCCTCTTCTCCCTATAAATTTCCAAATATTCCAGAAACCCTGGAAGAGTCGACGAAACACAAATCTAGCCGCCGCAAGTTCCAGAACCACGATATCCAATCTAGCACCATCACGGAGGGGTTCATCATCCTCATTGGTGCCTCTCCGATGATGCGTGAGTAGTCCACCATAGACCTATGGGTCCGTAGGCAGTAGCTAGATGGCTTGCTCTCTCTCTCTCTCTCTCTTTTGATTCTCAATACAATGGTCTCTCGGTGATCTATTTGATGTAACTCTTTTTGCGATGTGCTTGCTAGGGTCGGACGAACTTTGAGTTTATGATCAGATCTATATCCATGAATATTATTTGAGTCTTCTTTTGATCTTTTATATGCATTATTTATAGCCTCGTATTTCTTCTTCGAATTTTTGATTTAGTTAGGCCAACTAGATCGATTTTGTGCTTTGTGATGGGTTCGATCTTGCGGTGTTCTTTCCCAATGACAGAAGGGGCAGCTAGACACACATGTATCGTTGCTATTAAGGATAATAAGGTGGGTCTATTCCTACATGAATAGATCTCATCTATATCATGTAATTGTTATTACTGCATTACTCCGTTTCTCCATGAACTTAATACACTAGATGCATGGTGGATAGCCAGTACTGCAGGATGCTGCTAACGCGCCACTATGATCAAAGACCCTTGACGAAACTGTGTGCGATGTATTAATCGCAAACGGGGATGTAAAAAACCCATAAAAAGGATGCAAAATGTTTGCGATGGCAGAGACATCAAACAAGGTTCAGATTTAGTTAGGTGTGCGATGCATGGCATATGCTTGATCCATACGAATTGTTTGCGATGAGACAAAACAACAGAAACTGGCAGCCATATCAATGTGTGTGTGATATATGGCACATAGTTCGCTCCGATGAACTGTTTGCTATTAGGGAATGCAATAGAAACAGTCAGACAGGTCAAGGTGTGTGTGATACAAGGCATACGGTTCACTCGGATGAACTGTTTTCGATTAGCGAACATAACAGAAATGGTTCAACTTAACAAGATGTGTGTGATATGCGGCATATAGTTCACATAGATGAACTATTTGCGATGAGCCAAAAGAACACGAATGATTCGTGTAAACAAGATGTGTGTGATATGCGGCAAATAGCCCACTTAGATGAACTGTTTGCACTGATGAATTATAACACAGACGGTTACTACAGTTAGTTCATATGTGATTTTTTTGTACAAAAAACTCTGAAAAATGCAAACTAGTTGCTTGCGGTGGCTAGGCGTATCGCACACGACGCGTCTGTGAGTACTCGTGTGCGATGATTAGTAACTTACACATACGTTTCCTTATGTTAACACGTGTGTGATAGATAACACATGGCACCGCATACGGTATTCGAGTTGTGTGCTCCACTTAATCTTCCCACGCTACACATGGGTGAATTGGAAAATCCCCGTCTCTTCCCTCATCGGTTTCCCGCCACCAGCTAATGGCTTGCTACATATAACCCAGGCGGCAACGCACCGTCATGACACTATGTGCAGATCTAGTCCTCACCCATCTACCATTAGTTATTCCAAGCATGACAGGAAACGACCAAAGCCTCGACGTTGACCCCTACCTGCGTTACATCTTCGGCGAGGAGAACGAGCCGGAGCACGTCAGGGAGCAAGAGCTTCATCAGCCGGTGCAGGCACCATGGCCCATCGGAGCGATATCGGTGTGATAATCCTTGGGCACACAATTGACATATTGCAGAGGAAGTGTGATGATCAGTTTGCCATCCACCGTGCAAAAGATACAGAGCTGCTCGGTGGCATGATCGACGACCCACCCGAAGAGCCGTCGTCACCAGTGCTCATCGAGAGCCTGATGCCCTGCAAGGAATGGGCAAAGGACGTCTATGATTCAGTCAAGACACATCCAGCCTGCTGCTTCATCATTGTCGGCGGCGGACGTGTCAACCTTGATCCCGATGATGTGGTGGCCAGGCTGGAGCGCATCCTTGGCGGAGTTGACGTCCCCGACGAAGTAGAACATCGCCAACATGGTATCTTGAGGATGTAGGTGATGGACGGAATTTGCTACCAGGACAGAGACATGGAAATGGAGCGGTTCCGTGGAGATGTCATGCGCACGATTGCACGCTGTCAAGCTCTTCTGGAAGAGGCCCAGCAGCCCCAAGAGCCTCCCAGCGCCAGCAGCTCCATAGGCACTTGGAATGAACGGCCACAAGGGTGCTATGTTGATCATGGAGTCCAAGAAGACCGTCCTCGGAAGGCTGCCATCTCAGCCTTTTAGTCTAGATTTTATTATAATTGTATGGATATGTAGGTCGTGGGTGTTTTGGGCGTTGCCGCATGTGGCATTTTAAATTATCCTGAATATGTAAGACGACTATTAACCGTTGCCATTGTAAATTTTCCTCAACTGCGAGCAGAGCGTGCGTAGGGACGCCAGAGCGGAGTGCATCGCGGCCGCTTCAATGGCGAGCAAAACGCGCGGACGGACGCGAGCAGAGTGTGCCGCGGCTGCCTCAATGATGACAGGGCGCGCCGTTGCCGCCTTAACGGCGAGCAACCACGTGGCCAACCTTCTGGAACCCCGTGGGAGGCGCGACGGTGCAACCATCAAACACGATGGTGATATGTGGACCGTGCGTGATAGTGGGCAGACACGTACATGTACATTCGAGAACGTGGGCCCACGTATGCCATCTAGGGACCGTTTCGGGCTTCCGATGCATGGCATAAGGTTGATCCATAAGAACTGTTTGTGATGAGCCAGAACAACAGAAACGGGCTTCGAGCGCAGAACCATCAATAAATTTTGACCTTGTTTCTCGTCACATTGTAGATTACAATGCAATAAGTAATTGCAAATCTGTTCACCCCGATCAAACCAAAATGTGTTCACACTTAGCACTGGGCTAGAAAAACTACCCACTTGAAAATTACTTCACAGCTCCTCTCCTCTTCACCCACAAAACTGGTCTTTCCTGTCAAGTCGTTCTGCCATGACCGGTAGGACGAGTTTTTGGTGGACATATAACCAGGGAGCAAAGACCAAGGCCGCGGAAGCACTAGAGAGGTTCCGCCGCCATGCGGCAGGTGCAGCAGAGATGTCCCGACGCACTGTGGAGCCCTCGAACGAGCTCTCACCGGCACGCTAGGGCTCTCACAAGCGCACTCGCCGCGTCGGCGATCGCGACGAGATGGCGTTGCTGAAGTCCTTGTCCAGCGACGATGACATTCTCGCTGGCCTCATTAATCAGCAGGAGCTGGTCAACGGCTTGATGAAGCTGCTCGAGATCAGTGAGGCCTCGGTTGAGAAGGCGACCAGCCTTGTCGAGCAAGTCATGGGTGACAATACGAAGCTCCTCAAGGTGCTCTCCGAGAAGGAGGAGGAGGTCGCCGGCTGGAAGATGTTGCATGAGCAGAGCAGTGCCTCGGGGATGACGCTGAAAGAGGTCATCAACGAACTGATGGGTAACTTAAGGAAGCTCTGGATTGAGCGCGAGCAGGAGGTGGAGGAATCTGTGGCTACTTGAAGCAAAGTCGTGAGGAATTGAAGGGGCTGGAGGATGTCGTCGCCCAGCGATCCATCGAGGAGTAGAGACAGTAGCGACCCAGATCATTGTCCGTGACTTCCTTCTTCTCTTGCCCAGAGTCTTCCGGGCTTTGCCGCATGTGGCATTTTAAATTATCCGGAATATGTAAGACAATTATTATCCGTGCCATTGTAAATTTGTCGCCGTATTATCCGTTGCCATTTTATTTGTTGTCGCATTATCCGTTGCCATTTTATTTGTCGTTGTATTATCCGTTGTCTTATGTGGCATTTTAAATTATCTGGAATACGAGTTGAAAACACGAACAAAAACAAATGCTAACGTTGAGCAGGGCCATGGGATCACAAGCAAACAACCTCCGTCCAGATGCTTTAATTAACCACGTGTTAAACAGCGGCTCGGCCGCCATTAATGGAGAAGTTGTGAGCGAGGCGGGCGGCTGGTGGATGGAGGTCAAAGAGCTCGCTTCCCGATGAGCATGGGTGGCCTTGCTGCTCGCACGTGTCCCGTCGATCCTGCGAGGTGGACAGGATGCACGCGTCTCTGCCGAGCTCAAGGCGGGCAGATCGCTCAGAAGGCCCCATCGAGCCTGCACGGCGGACTTCTCGCGCTCCTCCCGTCTAATAAAACAGCTTCACGCACGCCACCGAGTATGGTTAAATTTTGGCACAAAATACAAAGATGACCAATGAACGAGGACGGAGGTCGTACTATCCCATAAAAAAGAGGGACGTGTGGACGCACTTAAATGGTTACGGGAATACACGGTTCATATAATACAACCGTTTGCGATGTTAACGTGTCAACTATTTGTTTCAAAATGACTTCTTGGCTATTAATGTGTGCGCCTTGTCTCAAACTGGATGATTTTTTTACCACGGCATATATGTGCCATGTCACGAAACCATGCCAAGTTTCATGTTTTTTGTGTGAGTTTTTGATTTACTGGGATTTAAAACCGAGATTCTCAATGTTTCAGGACGACGACACGTTTGTAATTCATTCCCAGTCCTTCAGTGAGACCTAAACATGCACCCAATGACACATGTATGATTTCCACCCATTTTGCTTCACTGGAGCATGCGCTTGTAGTTAATATTTGAATTATGGACTACAGTAAATTCCTAGAAAACTCAATTAATATATAAGATGGCCAAACGAACCCTGAACAATTTCAAGTTTCAGCATGACACTCCTGTTACTCTATGTTGCCTGTAGAAAAACAAATTCAAGGCCAGAAGAGGCAACAATTATTTTGCCCACAAGAGGGGCATGTTTCCCTACCGGAACCACGAGGGTTGCGACAAACTTCGGTTTGTAATAGGCTTGTAACATAGTTTGGCCCAAATTGGAATTTTTTTTTACCACAACATATATGTGCCGTGTAGACACCATGCCAAGTTTCATGATTTTCTGGTGAGTTTAGGATTTACGGAGATTTGAAAACAGAGATTCACAAAGTTTGAGGCCGAGCCAGGACGCCGAGACGGTTGAATTCATTCTCATTCCTTCCATGGGACCTAAACATGCACCCCAAGGACACATTTATGTTTTTTCTAGCCATTTTGGTGCACTAGAGCATGTATTTGTAGTTCGGATTTGAATTATGGACACTAATGAATAAAAAAGATCAAACGAACCCTGAATAATTTCAAAGTTCAGCGCGAATCTCCCATTGTTCCATGTTGCGTGTAGAAGAAATAAAAGGCTAGAAGAGGGAGCGATTATTGTTTCTCCCACAAGGGGACACGTTTCCCTATCGAAACCACGAGGGTTCTTGCGACAGGCTCCAGTTTGTAAGATGTTTGTAGTAAAGCTTGAATTTATGGGGATTTAGAAACCAGGATTCCAAATGTTTGAGGACGAGCCAGGACACCAGTACGATTGTAATTCATTCCCATTCCTTGCATGGGACCTAAACATGCACCCAAGGACACATGTATGATTTTTCTAGCCATTTTGGTGAACTAGAGCATGTATTTCTAGTTTAGATTTGAATTATGGACATTAAATGCCTAGGAAACTCAATTATGTATAAAAAGGTCAAATGAACCCTGAATAATTTTAAATTTTAGCACAGATATCCTGTCATTCCTTGTTGCCTGTAGAAGAAAATACAAGGTGAAAAGAGGCAGTGATTATTGTTTCGCCCACAAGGGGGACACGTTAACCTATCGGAACCACGAGGCTTCTTGAGAGAAGCTTCAGTTTGTAAGAGGCTTGAAATAAAACTTGCCCCAAAATGGACAATTTTTTCCTTGATATATATGTGCCATGTCGTGACACCATGCCAAGTTTCACGATTTTCGGGTGAGTTTTGGATTTACGGGGATTTAAAAACAGAGATTCTCACGAAATGTTTTCAAATAGCACACGGTTCACTCGCGAAAGCCGTGTGCCTACCAAACCATGGCCGATGCCCCCTGCTGCACGCGCGATCTGAGTCGTGCGTTCTGATTGGCCAGAACCCAAACTCCACGGATCGTACATCTGCACCGTTGGATGCTCCCAGATTGAACGACAATCCTCATCCCTTTCGATAACACATGCAGCTCTGGTTGTGATTTTATTTATATGGGTAAGCACTATGCGCATGCGTCGTGCTAGCTCACGCTTCCTTCTCTACTAAGTTTTCCATATTAATGTTGTTATATACTCCAAACACGCTACCGTTTCCAGCCACTCCTCCCATCAGTTTCCCGCCTCTTCTCCCATTCGTTTCCTGCTGCTAGTGTCAGTTCTCATAGAAGGCTAGGAGGCGACACACCGGCCATATAAATATTGCACACGGTTTCTAAAAGCAAAAACATGTGTGATAGTAGGGAGTAGGTCCCATAGGGTGACCAGCGTGAAACGCCTTAAAGGGAAGGAGGCAATTCCTATCAGCAAGGGGCGGCTTCCCATCCGCTAGCCTAGTCGAATAGAACGCAGAAGTTAAGCGTGCTCGGTCTGGAGTAGTCTAAGGATGGGTGACCCGGTGGGAAGTTGCATATCTCAAGCTTCATTTAAACGCTATGATACGGTCATTATAGACATTTATCATCTAAATGTCTCTATAGTGACCTATCATGACGATTGTATAAACCTTGGGATTTTTGTTTTGCTAATTTGTAGAATATGTTTTTTATTGGTTATTTTTCTCTCTCAAAAGTCAAAGAATGATCGACATCTCTAGGCCCACACAAATTATCCCTTTGACCCAATGCACAAGAAGGGTGTACTCTTTGCTCCATGTGCTATGTTAGAGCAAATCAAGTTCTCACACATGCGTTGGACGGCACCCGGCCCCTACCCCCGCAGCCGCCTCGAAGTTGCGTTCCAGACATCGTACATCTTTAACCTGTCCGTGGGGGTACGATGTTTAGTTTGTAATGTTACTGATGTAGTTGGTGCCCCATCGAACCTGTGCTTTCGGGATTTGAACGAATCACACACCAGACCCATACATTTTTTTCGGGCCGCATGCAGGGTGTAGGGGACCCGGTGTTCTGATCGAGCATGTCTCCCTTGTGCTCGGTCTGGAGTAGTCTAAGGATGGGTGACCCGGTGGGAAGTTGCATATCTCAAGCTTCATTTAAACGCTATGATACGGTCATTATAGACATTTATCATCTAAATGTCTCTATAGTGACCTATCATGACGATTGTATAAACCTTGGGATTTTTGTTTTGCTAATTTGTAGAATATGTTTTTTATTGGTTATTTTTCTCTCTCAAAAATCAAAGAATGATCGACATCTGTAGGCCCACACAAATTATCCCTTTGACCCAACGCACAAGAAGGGTGTACTCTTTGCTCCATGTGCTATGTTAGAGCAAATCAAGTTTTCACACATGCGTTGGACGGCACCCGGCCCCTACCCCCGCAGCCGCCTCGAAGTTGCGTTCCGGACATCGTACGTCTTTAACCTGGTCGTGGGGGGTACGATGTTTAGTTTGTAATGTTACTGATGTAGTTGGTGCCCCATCGAACTTGTGCTTTCGGGATTTGAACGAATCACACACCAGACCCATACATTTTTTTGGGCCGCATGCAGGGTGTAGGGGACCGGGTGTTCTGATCGATCATGTCTCCCTTGTGCAGTTTATAGACGCCGCACATATCTATGGCTCCCCGAGGTATATATCTATACCCCTATATAGTGTGCGAATAAATTTGAAAGATGGTCGTTCGATGAAGCCAATTCGATGGTGTAGAGATGGCAAATCCGAGCACTACTAGCCGTTGGATATCATCTATACATTCCACCAGATTCTACCACATGTACAATCTAGAAGACTCCATGGTTGAACTTAAGCATAATCCACAAACCTCAAAACACAAGCACTTCTCCATTGTTCTAAAATCTTCCGCATCATAATTGCCCAATCTTTTTTACTAGATGAGTTGCCATTATTTGCTTTTACTTTATGCTTTACAACGCACAATTCCATGAATCTTAAAATAGATTAACTTTTTTATAAAAACTAATTGATTTTGAATGAGATGAACTATAAGAATTAAACAAACATCTACATCATGCATATATGACTCAAAGCTTACATGCTATAGTGTGGTATTTATTCATATTTTGGTTGCCAAATCTCATGCCTACAATGCACGTGTACCTTACTAGTATATATATCATCCTTGACCGATAACGAGGGGCCCCACACAATCTATCCCTTTGACCCAATATACGAGAAGGGTTTGACCATGATGGTTTCCTATTGCTATATGTGCCATGTTAGACCAAATAAAGTTTGTGCGCATGCGTTGGACGACACCCCCCCCCCCCCCCGCCTCGAAGTTAGGGCACCGACATCGTACGTATTGAACCTGGCTTGGGGTCGGGTACGGTGTTTGGTTTGTAATGTAGTTGGTGCCCCGTCAAAGTTTTGCATTCGGGATTTGTACATATCACACACCACCCATACATATTTTCAGGCCGCATGCAGTGTACAGGGGGTCTTCTGATCAACCACGTCTTCCTTGTGCGGTTTTTTGTGACGACACACATATATGTGGGCTCCCCGAGTGTATATATATCATCCCTTTGACCGATTACGAGGGGTATGTGTTGGCCATGAATGGATTCTTCCTAGTTCGTGTTAGGGCCAGTCACCATCACAAGTCGTTCAACCAAAGCTCAAGCTCATCCGTTGTCAGGATTCCCTCCCACACGCTCGGATTGTTGGGTTCGACCGACATCGTACCCTGCATATCTCGTCCTTAACTACCTGCCTTTCATGGTTGTTGTCTGTATCGAGAGGCAGGCGCCACATCTAAATTGTACATTATTCGATATTGAAAACACACATCACCCATTCCAACGTATATCATTTTGGGCCGCATGCAGGCGGTGCTGGTTTTGTGGTTCCTCTCGTGCGATTTTTTATGATGGTTCAATCTATTGGCCCAAGCAGTTTATCGACAACAACAGTTGTCATTTGACCAAGCGATAGATTCACTAGTATGTCTTATGGTAGGTCATGGAGACATGCATGTATGGCCAAAGTATCATTACGTGCATCCGCCTCGCTGACACGAAGTGGGAGGTGGATCAAGCACCCTAGCTAGGTAGCTACGGCATTATGACATTATAGATATATCCAAGGGTGGTTTTGGGTTTGTGAGGCAGGTGCCACCAAAGTTGATCATTGTGTATTTAAAGTTTTAAATATCACACCGTATATTCCTACATATATTTGGCCACTCTCATCGATCTTCTACGATGTGCCCAACCATGGGCCCGCACGGTCAAATTTGTGCATTGGAATTGAACATCACAGACTACCCTTTTCACTCATATATATTTGGCCCACATGTTGGTGTGGCTGTCTTCTGACCCTCCCCGATGTTTTTTGTTGCAAAGACTCGGATGACGCTCAACGGACACGGGTGTACTGGCTTAACCATGTGCAATGAAAGTGCGCTATGAAATCACCACGACTGCGCAAGTGCGATCAAGGGTGTAGGTAGTGATTAACCATGTGCGATGCTAGTGGGCTGTGAAATCACCATGACTGCGGAAGCACGGGTACGGGTGGAGGTAGTGGTTTAACCATGTGTGATGCAAGTGCGTTGTGAATCACCACGGTTACGTAAGTGCGAGCAAAGGTGGAGGTGCTGGCTTAACCGTGTGTGATGCAAGTGCGCTGTGAATCATCACGACTGCACAAGCGCGAGCAAAGGTGGATGTACTGGCTTAACCGTGTGTGATGCTAGTGCGCTGTAAAATCACCACCTGCGCAAGCTAAAGGCAGGTAGTTTATTTAGATTGAATTCCACATCAAATCTAAAAACAAACTACTCGCCTTGAGCATTGCAAAAATCAACGTTTCTGCCGCGCTTTTCCTTATTATCATGCACGCATTTTCTTATTGGACCGTGTGCGCTGTTGGGTACTCCCGCCCCGCACCAATTCCTTTACTTTAGTAGCCCCATACTTGAACCGTCGGCCCCACTCCTCCGACACCGACCTTATACTAAAGTTGCAGTAGCCGAGGCATTTGAACCGTCGCCCTCCCTCGTCCACCACCATCTCCACCCACCATTATTAAAAATTTCAATAGCTGCGGCGTATACTCAAACACCACCCCGACCACCCCCCCTCTCGCCCACACAGCCCCCCACCCGCCCCCCTCCCCCCTCAAACCCTAGCTCGCCGTCGGTACCGGCACCGCCGCCGCCAACCCCTGCCGGTATGCCCGTTCCTCCTAGCTTACATAATAAAGTTCAGGTTACCCAACGATTCCCATACCGTTGCCAACATCCCCTGCTCCAGAATTTTGTAGCCTAAGCTCGACCACGTATCCCCGGGAGCCCAACAAGCATTCGGCCAAGAAGAGGTTTATCATGGCCTCTCTGGCAGACGTTCGTGAGGTGGCCGCCGTTCACCCTGACGTGTCGATCCCGGAGCAAGACCTCGCCGCGGAAGCCGGAGAAGACGTTGACTATGTTGCCATGCCAAAGGCTTCATGTCAACAGGCTAGCGTATTACTGTATCTCCGGAAAGCTGGCTACGGCATCAATCTCGTCGACAACGATGGCTTCACACATGCCATGTCACAGGTTAAGTGGTCCATCATCAACCCCTCTGGTTCAACCGCCGTTGATCTCTTCGACGGCCTTGCCGGTGATCTCCTCCGCCACACGATCAAGGATTTGCGATCCTCGTACGCCATCAAGCCCATTTTGTCATTTCTGAAGGTGCCCTCTTTATTTGCATTTGCTTGTTAGGTTGGTTGCAGTGAGACTCTGTCCAGTTTTCAATGGCTACATTTGGTTGTTATACTGATCCTTTATGCCTTGTTTATTTCAGCCATTCACAATGTGATGTTCATTATGTGCAAGCCAGAACTGTGCCGCTCGATTGCATCAATACCAGTTTGAACTGCTATATTTGGTTCCAGTTATGCCAGGTGTAGTTAACACATGCCCTTTATTTCAGTTTTACACATTTATCCAGTGTGATGTTTAAGCATGACCTACGTTCTATTCATTTTCAACTATACTAGTTTGAATTGCAATATTTAATGGTTGTTAAGCCTGTTGTAGGTAACATTCCCTTCCATTTTATATCTGCTTTAACAGCATGCTGAAACCAATGCATTCTTGGATATGATGTTGTTTACCTTTTCTATATTTGTTTGACGTTAAGGTTGCTGTACTTATCATGCCTTTCCACTACTTATGCAGGACAACAACAGGAGTGGCCACCATTTTCCGCCGAGGTTAGTTTCATCCCTCGGCTTGTACTCCCCCCGTTGTTCCATAATGTAGTGCATATAGATCCAGGCCTGGACACTTGTTAGCTTCTAATATTGACTTGTTGCTTGTAGGTACATATGCCCTTGGCAAGGATCCATGCATCGACCCTTTTGCGTATGGGGCAATGAGATATCCATGAACAAGCATCAAGTGAGGAAACCGATAAGGATTATTAGCAAGAAGATACGAACGGTGGCAAGCAAATTATTTGTTTATGCTCTATCCAACACAATAGTGAGCTGTAGGATGGTAACTACAAACTCTGCAGCCTTCTCTTTTTACTACACATAATGAGTTGTTAATCAACAATGTCTGAATCTTTTTCGTTCGCAGTGGTTCCCGAAGTAGTTTACTCAAGATTACCTCGCAAAGTACATGATTGGTGGACACACAATGAAGGTTAAAGTATTTCTTCCAGAGTACAATGAGCATCGAGAACTCCCAATGAAGATAGTGAAGGATGGATGGGCAGCCATCACAAGGGGTTGGCCTAGAGTCGTGCGTGCATTACGCATGGAGGAGGGCACAATATGGGCATCCCGCTTCACCTTCTCCAGCAACCAGAATGTCTTTTGCCTCTCTCTTTACAGTCTTTAGTACAACTGTGGTTCATCATTCTTTACATGGTGCTTCTGTAGTTCTTCAGTGTATGTACCTGTGCATCGAATGGTTGAACATATATTTGTAATAAACATGGTTCGATATGAAACAAGTTATTGCCTAATTTCAAATTCAAAATATGTGATTTTTAAATGAGGGATTAAATTAGGGATTAATAAGGGATAGATTAGGGATTACACTGCACACAGTTTGCGAAAGCGAAACGTCTGCGATAGACGTGGAGATCAGACATGTTTCTCGGATCCACTACGTGTGCGATCGATCTCTACTGCACACACGATCAGCCAAGAGAAAACTTGTGCAATTAACAACAGAATCGCACACAGTTCCTTCTTATTAAATGTTTGCGAAAGTCACCTTATCACACACGCTTGGCAATTATGGACTGTTTATGATGTGCGCATCACAAACGTTTGGTCATAGAAGAACGCATGTGATAGGTCTTCATCCGACGCGGGTACGACGGATGAATCGTGTGGGATGTAATCAAGCTTCGCATACAGTTTTATAGGGACAACTGTATGCGCTCTTACATCGAATCGCATACAGTCGAGGAAAAGTAAATGTGTGTGATTGTCTGCTTCTATAATCTTGAACTATTTGTGATAGGTTGCGCATTGTAAATGTAGCACCACAGAATACCGACTGCGATGGTAATGCAAGCACAAATGAGTTGCAAGGATGATGCATTTCGAATATTCGAGATATCAGAAACAATTTATATTGGGACAACTGTATGCACCAAGGCTCCCTATCCCCGATGGTTTCTGGGTCGTGTGGGAAGGACCCCCCTATCGCACACACATACACTTGGCGACGGTTCAAAACACCATCGCGGAAAGGGGTAAAAAACCGTTTGTATAGCACCTCGTTGTACCAGTGAGCGATCTATGTGTGGAGTAATAGTAGTAGATGCAGGCAGGAGTCGGTCTACTAACGTGATGCCTATATGTTGATCATTGCCTTGGATATCTTCATAATTATTTGATCTTCTATCAACTGTCCAACAGTAATTTGTTTACCCACCATGTGATATTTCTTGAGAGAAGCCACTAGTGAAATCGACGGCCCCCGGGTCTATTCTTTATCATATTTGCTTTGAGATCTATTTTTATTAGCTTTTATTTTCAGATCTATTATTCCAAAAACCCAAAAATACCTTGCTGCAATTTTTTATTATTTATTTTATTTCGCGTTTTATCGAGAGCTATTTATCCAATCTACCACAAATTTATCTATCTTTTTGCCGGGGTGGATCAAGTCAAGTCTCCCGTCAATTTGCCAATTTCTGACGCCGTTAACTAGAAAGGATTGACAACCCCTCATAAGCGTCCGGTTGCAAGTATTTCTTCTTTGTGTGCAGGTACCGTTTACATAGTGTTGCTTCGTTCTCCTACTGGATTGATATCTTGGTTTCATAACTGAGGGAAGTACCTACCGTAGTTGTACTACATCATACCTTCCTCTTTGGGGAAATACCGACGCAGTTTCAAGTGACATCAGAAGCTTTTAAACAAAAGAAGAGGAACAAAGGGCTTGTAAGCAATAGCATTGAGCCATTTTGCATCATTCTATCATATTGGTCCATACACACAAAACATACTTGGGATTGAAGACGACACGTTTCTCTCATAGGTTGGTGCACAAGCATATCTTGCCCATTTGAGCAATCGAGCTATTGTCTCTCTAGCATCCGTGCAACAACGAGCATTTTCATGGTGTCACATTTTGGGCTCATTCCTTGGTTGCGCGGATCCCACTTATCTTCTGCGTGTGTGTTCCTAGTGATAACTTGGGTTTGATCTATTTGTCTTGCAATTTGTGCATCTTTTCAACATTTTTGATATCCTCACTAACATTTGATTGAAGTTTGTGCCACTAACTGTCTACTACAGAACTTGTTCTTGTAAACTCGTGTTTGGCCTCCAAGTGCAGAGTTCTGTAGGACGGTAGCAAATTTCCCTCAAGTGGATGACCTAAGGTCTATCAATCGTGGAGGCGTAGGATGAAGATGGTCTCTCTCAAACTACCCTGCAACCAAATAACAAAGAGTCTCTTGTGTCCCCAACACACCAAAAACAATGGTAAATTGCATAGGTGCACCAAATCGGCGAAGAGATGGATACAAGTGTAGTATTGTGTCGTGGTTCTACACGGCCACCTATGGGTCCATCGGCCCCTTGTGGTTCGATAGGGGGAAGGGCGCGTTGCAGAAAGAGCGGAGGTCGTAGGGCAGCACGGCGGTGATGACATAGGCAGTTTTTACGCAGGTTCAGGCCGCCGCGAGGCGTAAAAACTTACTCCTACTTTGGTGGATTGATGGGAGGATCGTGATGAACGCGCAACGCTCAAGCCCGGCAAGATCGCCTTAGGACGAGAGCAGGTTGTAACGACCCGAACCTGATAAGATTCGATGTCTCTATGCTCACTATGCTAGTCCCTGGATCGACTCGCTAGCACACACAATAGATATGAATATCAGATAACAAGTACATCATTCACTATAATGTATGATCTAGAATTCATAAAGTATTACAAACAGAGCAGCACATAGCTAACTTCATTTAATAATAACAGCGGAAATGTAACATAAGTAAACGATAAGTCCCATCACTGCCCACTTGCAAAAATGTTGAGTGAAGACTCGCGACCCTACTGTATCTCACTGATCATCTGAAAATCCTGCAACATGATAAGTTGCATCCACAAGGGTCAATATATTGAATGTATTGGCAAATTACACATAATGATAAAGCAAACTTACATCGACATGCAAGGTATGACAAACAATACACTCAAGTTGGTTTTGTGTAAAACTACCTTCACCTACCTCCACTACATAGGCAAGGTGCACACAAACACAGATGCCAAAGATCTTGAAGAAATCTCAAGCGCGCTCAGTCGTGGCGCATTCTCTAGGGATAATAGAGCGCTCAGCCATCAACACATTCACCCGATTTAAGCCCTGAAACCTCAAGTGCGCTTAGCCATGGCGCATTCTCTAGGGATAATAGAGCGCTCAGCCATTGGCGCATTCACCTGAGAAAAAGCCCTAAGCCTACAACTATAAAGACTCACCACTTTAATGGATCACTCGACACATGGCCACGTATACCACAACAAGCTAATCACACATCACATAAAGCACACTATCCACGAATATGACAACATGGAATACACAGATCAAACCAAATATATATCATAACACAACAACTACACATGCATAGCAGAAATATAGGATTAGCTATAATCAAAAGTGCAACTTGCCTTGAACAATGCTGAAGTACTCTAACGCTCAATTTTGATCCGCTTCGCACTCCAGACAATCTATACGATTAACAAAGACACTGATACATAAATCATACTCACGTAACGCCAAAATAAAGTAAACAATAAGGAATTCAAATAAAAACGTAATTAACAGAACATAACTATAGGTATAAATTATCTACATGCTAGTAGGATCACAGAAAAAATAATCAACTAATTTGGACCTATGGTTTGAAAGATATGGCCTCCGGAAGGTTTAGTTCAAATTTGAGCAAATTCAAATTTAAACAGTTCAAAAATGTGAAATTTTGGTTCTATGGTATTTTACTGGTCACTACGAGTACACAGGAAAAATAATCGATGAATTTGAAGTTACGGATTTCAAGTTATAGCTAATTGAAATTAGGCGAAAAATATGTACAAAAAGACAAAAGAACTCTCCATCTTTTTACTGCTGCAGAGGCTGCTGTAGCGAACTTTCACGTGGCATATTTCTATTGGCGCGGAAGTGCTCACTGCGGGCAAATTTGATAAATTTGACCTATAGACAGAATCAAATCATAGAATGAACTATCCGTGAAACTATTTCACGCGGCTGACATTTTTGTGTGACGCCCGACACGAAGGCGCCACACTACACTGTGCAACGCCTCACAGATAGGCGCTACACGACCAGCGTTGCACATGTGTGATAAGAAAATTACTAAGTCGTGTGCAGCGCCACACTATACAGTGTAGCGCCTAGCTCCTAGGCATTGCACTAGTGCAGCGCCTAGCTCCCAGGCGTCGCACTAGTGCAGCACCTGAGAGCTAGACGCCACGGGTCAGCCGTGTAAAATAGTTTCACAGACAGTTCATTGTGTGATTTAATTTTGTCTATAGGTCAAATTTGCCCTCACTACGAGGTCTAAACGGCAAATGGCCACAGCTTAAAGGAAAATGTTTTGGTGATAAAAAAATATTGCGAATCAATCTCGGCCGTCGGAGAGAGATCGAACGGACGGGGATGCTCACCGGAGAAACAGAGGAAGGCTGCCGGACTTGGGCAAGATGAAGCACGGCGCCTCGGACTTCGCCGGTGGAGACGTCTAAGGGTGGACTCGAAAAGGATCGAGTCGGATGCGGCGTGGCACGGCGCCCCAGGAGGTGCACTTCTCGGGATCGGGGACGGTCTGCAGAGGCGGTGCCGCTCGTCTGGAGCAAAGGCGACGGTGTTCGTCGGAGCGAGGTCGAAGTGCTCGGGAGCTTCCCTGTGCGAGTTAGATGGTTAGGGCGATAGAGGAGATCAAGGCAAAAATAACAGGAGGAAGAAGAGGTGCTGGGAGCAATGGAAACGACGACGGCGGAGGTCAGCACCGGCGAAACTCCGGCGAGATTCGATCTTCCGGTACGAGCGAGATAGGGCACGGGAGCAGGAGATTTTTGCAAAAATCAGAAGAGTCAGACTTGGGGAATATTTATATGGAGGTGGGAGTGCGAGAGGTGCAAGATCCGAGCCGAATCCACCGAGGATTTGGATCGGGATTGGTCTCCAGAAGAACACGAACCAGGGAGAGAGATGACAAGGAGGCCTAGCGGTCAAAGGGTGCAGTGGAAAAAGCGAAAAATGAAAAAGGCTCGTCATTGCTTGTTGGGCTGCCATTGCTGCGCTGAAATGGGCCGGTCGGCAAGCTCATGTCGCCTGCTCTAGCGCGCGCGAGCGGAAGATAGAGAAGGTCGAGGTTGTGCAGGCCCATATGGATAGTAATATCTGCGAAGATATACTGTACAGGAAATATCACATAGACTCCGAAAAATTCAAATATGCATAGAAATCAGGATGCAACAGAATGATGCTATTAACATTCCAAATCTAAACATTTGGGATGTTACAAATCTATCAGCCTTAAAATGAATCTCTTCCTCGAGATTCGAAGAGGTTAGAAAGAAAAGTCTAGGATCGGGGTCTCCTTGAATATCCATTGTTCATCCGAGAGTGTGGCGTACTACCACCCTTAGAGTAATAGTCATCAGTCTTCAAAAATCTTACTCCTTCGAGGAAATCCTTCAAACATATGCCTTACACTCCTTTAGAATTCTGAATCCCTTCTCAAAAGAGCAGTCTTCCATAAACTGAAACTTCATCGCTCACAGGTCTTGCGCCAATACTAAACAAATATCGATACTCTCATGGCGGTCATCAAGAATACTTCTACGGGGTTCCTGCAGAAAACGGTCTGGGTTCATCCTCACCGTTACAACCTACTATTGGCAACGGGTGCCTTGTACAAGGGTCAAACGTCATACCATTCTAAGGTCTTGGCTTAACATCGCCGTCGCAATTATAGGCAAGTCACTCTAGATTTACCATCCCACATAGCAAGAGTGAATAATGAGAGTAAGTCGGCATGGTGATCAATCCATTCCGCACCCAAATCATTACCTTGTGTATGGTTTAGAAAATCTCGCATTCTAACACTGGGACATCCTCACAAGCATTGCAAAAACTTTTCTTGTTCATGAAATGGGTTCAGATAATTCCATTGGTGTTGCATGCCCACAAAATAATTTAGCGTTCCGTTTAACTCTCGAGTTTGTGTAAACTACTATAAAACATATGTCGATGAATTGTAGCTTCCTCCAGGTTTCTTCCTTCAGTAAAATTGTGCTTGCTTCTTGTCAGATCTTGGCGCGTGTGGTAAAACTTAAACTCATTACTAGGTTGCAGCATGTATTAGGATATAGACAGAATAAAGACCTAAGGGGAAAACACTACCCATATGCTCATGCTAGCTGTCAGATTTCGGGTTCCGGCAAACCCTTGAGGTTCGAACACTAGGGTGCGCACGAAGATCTCTCTCTCCCTAGATCGCTCTCGCAACAATCGCAAGGCCTAGCTCGCCCGAAGAACGAGAGACACAAGAGTTTATACTGGTTAGGACCACCGATGTGGTGTAATACCCTACTCCAGTGTGGTGTGGTGGATTGCCTCGGGCTGAGGATGAACAGTTGCAAGGGAAGAACAGGCTCCTGAGAGGAGGTGCTCTTGTGCTTGGTGAACTTGTGTGGCTGAGGATGAACTGAACGATCCCCCTTCCTACGGTGGTGGCTAGTCCTATTTATAGAGGCCCTGGTCCTCTCCCCAAATATTGAGCGGGAAGGGATCCAACAACGGCCAAATTCGAAGGGAGACAACTAGTACAAGTTATCCTGACTAAAGGTGGTCTTCGCCTGCCAAAGGCTCTGGTGGTGACGCCGTCTTGGGCTCCACGGTGACCTCCATCCTATCGTCCGGCTGGTCTTGGTCTCGTTGCACCGATATGGAAACCTTTGCCTGATGCCTCGGGACTCCTCGCCTGCGCTTGCCTGTTTAGCACCAAAGAGGAAACGAGCACACTGCGCGCGCTGGCGCCCGCCTGGCTCCAGTCGTCAAGGCTTACGTCACATGAACCTTGCGAGGTACCCTTGCCTTGATCTCTCCGCCCCTCGCGAGCCAGCATGGTGAGGCTGCCCCCGAGGAGGTGTTGTGTCGTCCGCCTCGCGAGGGTCTTGAGTGTTTGCTGGTGAGGATGGGCCGTACAGGGCCGCTGGTGGAGCCACGATTTGGGCCGTAGGCAGTCAAGTCTGGGGACCCCTGTTCCCAGGACGCCGACAGCAGCCCCCGGGTCCAAGGCGCGCTCGGACTTGGCTTCGAGGTGAAGCCAAAGGGCAAGCACGGAGCGCCGCGGGACCCAACAGCCTGCGGCCCCACTTGACGCGTGGCGATTGATTGGATGTGGGCGTCTCCGCTTCCCCACGCTGCCTCGGCAACTGCCCGACTTGACGAGTCCTTGCTGCATGCAGAGAAAAATCATCATTACTTGTGATCGTGGGGATCGCCGGTTGGTCTCTCCTGCTATAAATGAGGACGGGGCGGAGCCCCCGTCGTCCATCTCTTCCAGCTCCGCTCGCTTCTTCTTCCTCGCTTCACTGCTAGTAGCGACTCCCGTGGCGCCTATTCAGAGGTTCTCGGCCGCAGAGAAGGGAAAAACCCCCCGCGACGAGCCCGGGCCACGTCCGCCGAAGAAGAGGCCTGGCCACCGCCGCGACATGGTCGTGAGGACGAAGGTGTCGAGGACTTGGTGCGAGTGGCCTCCTCCCGGGTACCCGCTGCCTTTGTACGCCCAAGCTGAGGGCTCCAGAGGAAGAGGCCACAAGCGTCGCCGCTCACGCCGGGGCCGTGGTTGCCGCGCCGCGGTGACGCACGCCGTCGCCCCAGGAGTCCACGCCGCGGACTCCTCGCGCAACTCTGAAGTGGGCGGCGATGCCTCCGCGCACTTGGATCCGCTTTCCGCAGTTCTTCTCCGCCGAGATGCCGTCAAGGGGCCCCCTTGAGCTTTGGCTGCAGCACGCAGACTGCGACGCCTCGGCGACTGGAGCAGAGGTGGAAGCCGTTTCCCCGGGCAAGATCTACATGACCCGCGACTGGGGCGAGGTCGCTCGGGTTTGCCACGCGGAAGGCGCCCTCGCCATCCACTTCAAGTACGATGGCGCCTCCATGATGTTCTTCAAGGTCTTTGACGCTGAAGGCCGCCGCTTGGAGTGCTGCCCCGGAGAGGGCCATCGAGTCGACGCAGCGGCCAGCGCCGAGCTTGCCGCTGGCTTCGCCAGCGGCTCTTCCAGCAGCAACGGTGGTGCATGGGAGTCCAGCGACTCTCCTGAGCCCTACGAGACCCCGGAGACGAGCGACGACAGCTACGTGCCCCCGAGCTCTCGCCGGTCCCGTAGCAAGGCCGCAGCGTCTGACCGCCGCCGTCACTGATCTGGATGGGGTTGGCACCGGCCTCCCGTGGCCCACTGTTGATGATGGCATCGGCTGCCCTGGCACGTGTAGATAGGGCTCCTAGGAACTCCCTTCTTTTTGTTCCCTTTGAGGAATCAAAATGGAACCCATGGGGGGCGTGTAAAGGGTCGATAATATCTTCTGTTCATATTATCCTTATTATGAAAATTTGCGAGCGCATGTCTTGTTTCGGCTCGGTCTCCCCTTTCCAACCCCACGACAGCTTGGTGCTCTACGCCAACAGGTCCCGGTCCCTAGGAAGGCTGCAGCCGTCGCTGGTATGCCAGGTCGCGATGCCGTGGTCAAGGCCAGGAGGTGAGCGGCCCTAGGTCCAGTAAGAGCTCCTGAGGTGCGATTCTCAAGAGGTCCCCTTTAGCGCTCAAGCAACCACCGAGAGGCAGGAAAGGGTGGCCATGTTGCCGTAACAAGGATGCCATAGGTGAGGATCCTATGCTGTAGTGCTGGGTTGATCCAGGCGCGACACTTATCTTGGCAGTCCAGAGCTGGTTCCTTGTATTGCGCCAGACTTGTGCGTCGACTGTTGTAGGGTAGCTAGGTTAGGTCCATGCGAGCCTCCCCCTCTTCTCCACATTCTTCCGTTTGCTCTGCGTCCTCAGGTCCCGGCCCTCGAGCGACCTCAGCCGCCGCTGGTATGCCAGGTCGCGATGTCGTGGTCAAGGCCAGGGGGTGAGGGCTGGATAGCCAGTAAGATCTCCTGAGTCGCGATGCTCAGGAGCCCCCCTTTTAACGCGCAAGCGAATAGCATGGGAGAAGAAGGAGCCCGTGGTACCGCCTGCTGTCGTCCTCAGGAGGTTCCTGCAGGTTAGCGCGAGGAGGGACACGGATTGCCACGACGATTGCTGGTCTGCCGCAGGTTGCTCTGCAAGAAGATGAAGGCTCTGAGGGCCTGGTGAGGTGACGTGCGCGGGGCGTGCCGCGAGCCAGAGCTCGACTGCTCAGATTTGTCGACGTTGCAGGGACGGACCCGAGCACAAGCGCCGTGCCAGCATGTGTAGCTCCCGTGGTGGGTGACAATCAAGCAGGAGATAACCATAGAGAGATCATGCATGGAAAGCGAACTAGCTTAGGTAAATGAAAGAACGATACACGCCATTGGGTAGGACCCGAGCGGCCTGGGGATGATGCAGCCCGAGGGACGCCCCCAGCAGAGTAAGCTAAAGACGTAAAAAGGGATACATGCCGCAGGGACAGACCCATGCGGCCTGGGAATGATGCAGCCCGGGGAGTGCTCCCAGCTAAATGAACTTAGAAAAATGTCACCTGGTTCCATTGTCGAAAGGGTGTTGGGGTAGCTGAAGGTGCGTAGCGGAGGGGTTGCTCCTCATGAGCCACCGGGGCCCTGAGCCTCGGGAGGCTTTGAGGGTCCAGGCGGCTCCTCGAGGACCATATCCATCTCCGCCAGGACTGCGTGATGCCTGACCTCCTGAGCCGCCAGGATGCTCCGCAGGTTGTGCCCCCGGGCCCTGCCCGAGGAGGTCCTCCAAAAGAGAGCCCCCGGGCCCTGCCTGAGGAGGTCGTCGGGCGCGCCTTCCTATGCGAGGGAGGGAGGCGCCCCAGGCGCAGGCGCCGGTCCTGATGTTGCACCGCCAGAGGCGCCGCTCCCCTGAGGCCCTGTGCGGAGTAGCTGCTTCTTCTTCGTGGGGACGGCCTCAGGAGGGTACTGCGCTCCATCGTTTTTGGGGTCTTCGATCGTTGCGGCTTGGAAGGCGCGCTAGAGGGAGCACACCACATCTCTTTCTTCACAGGGGACGATGATGATCCCGCCGCTTCCTGGCATCTTGAGGACGTTGTAACCGTGGTGGGTCACCGCCGTGAACTTGACTAGGGCCAGATACCCGAGTATGGCATTGTACGGCAGACGGATGTGGGCAACGTCAAAGTCGATGAGCTCGGTGCGGTAGTTGTCGCGCTGTCCGAGGGTGACAGGCAGGCGGACCTACCCTATCGGGGTGGTGGAGCCGTCGGTCACTCCTGAGAAGGGCTTGGTAGGCTGAAGCTGATCGTATAGCACTCGGAGGATGTCGAACGTCTCGACAGAGAGTATGTTAAGCCCTGCGCCACCGTCGATGAGGGTCATGGTGACTTGTACGTTGCTAATGACGGGTGAGCAGAGCATCGGGAGGGCGCCAACGGTGGCCACGCACTTGAGCTGGTCTGCCAAGCTGAAAGTAATGGTGCACTTGGACCACCTGAGCAGGCGCGTGGCCTCAAGCCCGGGAAGGGCTGCGTTCACCTAAGCAAGCAAACTTCTTGAAGATACCCTGAGAGGCTGGGGCCTGAGCTCCGCCCAAGATGCAGGCGATAGCACGCGGTTCCTGGAAGCCCCCAGCCCCCTTGTCCTGATGGTGGTTGTCGTTCCTTCTTGCCGGTGGCGACAGCGGAGGAAGACCAGCATTGCCCCGAGGGCGGTCCTCGCGAGGTTGGTCCCTCCATGCGCCCTCATGAGGCTGGTCCTGCCAGCGGTTCTCGCGAGGCCGGTGGCGCCACTCCTGGCAGGGCCGCGATCGTCCTAGTGTCCTCCGCCTCGTCCTCCTCCTCGGCCGTAGCCCCAGTCGTTGCGCTCGGGGCGTCGGCCGAAGCGTCCATCTCGAATGGCCCTGAGCTCTTGACAGTCATTGGTGTTGTGGCTGTGTACATTGTGGAAGGCGCAGAACGGCCGGCTGCTCCTGGACGACTCGGGATGGTCCCTGCCGCGCTTCGTATATGGCTCCGCCGCTAGCACGACTACTCCGTTGTGCTTCACGTCCTTGGCCTTGGCTTTCTTTTCCTCCAGGTCGGTAGCCGGGAGCTCGAGGAGGGAAAGGCGCCCCTCCTCAGCTCTCGCGCACTTGGTCGCCAAGTTGAACAGCTCCAAAGCCGTGCATAGCTCCTCGTGGATGGCGAGCTCCTCCATATTGACGACGCGGAAATGATGGCCTCGTCCGTCACCTTGGGGATCTTGAGGCGAACGATGTTGAAGCGTTGGATGTACTTCTGCAGGGTCTCTCCTGGCTGCTGCTTGATGCGGTGCAGGTCACCCGCGGCCCGAGGGCGGTCGCGAGTGCCCTGGAAGTTGGCGACGAAGTGGTCGCGCATCTCGTCCCAGAAGGAGATCGAGCTCGGGGGCAGGTTCAGGAGCCACGAGCGAGCGCCATCCTTGAGAGCCTTGGGGAACCATTTCACCATGACTTTTTCGTCGCCGTTGGCTGCCTCGATGCTCAGCTCGTAGAGCTGCAAGAACTCCGCGGGGTCGGGGGTGCCGTCATAGCGAGGAGACAGGTCTGGCTAGAACTTGCCCGGCCAGGCAACCTACGCAGCTCGGGAGTGAAGGCGCGAAAGCCTGCTGTGGCCACCAGGGCCCTTTGCTGATGCGGAGGCTGCCCTTGATGCCCGTGCACCACCGCTGCAGGCGGCACGCGGTCTTGTCGCAGCGGCACTGGGAGCGGGGCACATTCTCTTGCGGCTGGGGAACTTCTTGGCAGCTTCCTTCTTCTCGTGCGGGCGCCCGACGCGGTGGGTCACGCCTGGGGGCCACGCACCTCGGCGCCAGAACACCGTCTTGGTGCAGAGGTGGTGGAGGCGCTCCATGAGCCACGTCGCCCGCAGCTGGCGGAGGGCGAGGCAGCGAGAGGGACGGCGCGGGGGAGCCCCCTGCGGGGCTGACGAGCTCAGCGATGCAGTCCAGCCAGTCCTCATAGAGGTCGTCGACTGGGCGGTAGCGCAGGAGCTCACGTGCCATGAGCAGCGCGGCCTGCGCATCCGTGGGAGCGCGACGAGCCGGCTGGGGTTAGCGATGGAGTGGCGGTGCGGCTATCCCGCCACACAGAGGGGTGCAGTGATGAAGCTTGCTGCTCGTTTCCCCCCGGGCCAGTGGCGGCATTGGTGGCAGGTGACAGGGAACGACGGGGAGGCCCGCCGACAGGAGCAGTCTGAGTGACGCGGGCGGCGAAGGCGGCCCGACGCTCAGCGCGGGCTCAACGAGCGTCCGCCATGGATGCGACCAAGCGATGGGACACGGATAGGTGGGAGGAAAGCTTCGGCGCACCCCTACCTGGCGCGCCAAATATCGGATTTCGGGTTCCGGCAAACCCTTGAGGTTCAAACACTGGGGTGTGCACGAAGATATCTCTCTCCCTAGATCGCTCTCGCAACAATCGCAAGGCCTAGCTCGTCGAACCTGAAGAACGAGAGACACAAGAGTTTATACTGGTTCGGGCCACCGATGTGGTGTAATACCCTACTCCAGTGTGGTGTGGTGGATTGCCTCTTGGGCTGAGGATGAACAGTTACAAGGGAAGAACAGGCTCCTGAGGAGAGGTTCTCTTGTGCTTGGTGAACTTGTGTGGCTGAGGATGATCTGAATGATCCCCCTTCCTATGGTGGTGGCTAGTCCTATTTATAGAGGCCCTGGTCCTCTCCCCAAATATTGAGCGGGAAGGGATCCAACAATGGCCAAATTTGAAGGGAGACAACTAGTACACGTTATCCTGGCTAAAGGTGGTCTTCGCCTGCCAAAGGCTCTGGTGGTGACGCCGTCTTGGGCTCCCCGGTGACCTCCGTCCTATCGTTCTGCTGGTCTTGGTCTCGTTGCACCGATATGGAAACCTTTGCCTGATGCCTCGGGACTCCTCGCATGTGCTTGCCTGTTTAGCACCAAAGAGGAAACAAGGACACTGCACGCGCTGGCGCCCACCTGGCTCCAGTCGTCATGGCTTACGTCACATGAACCTTGTGAGGTACCCTTGCCTTGATCTCTCTTCCCCTCGTGAGCCAGCCTGGTGAGGCTACCCCCGAGGAGGTCTTGTGTCGTTCGCCTCGCGAGGCTTGGCCCCTCGTGAGGGTCTTGAGTGTTTGCTGGTGACGATGGGCCGTACAGGGCCGCTGGTGGAGCCACGCTGTGGACCGCTAGCAGGCAAGTCTGGGGACCCCCGTTCCCAGGACGCCGACACTAGCAACAAAAACTCCAACAAAAAAACCAAACACTAAATTCACACAATTCACACAAGTCACACCGCACAAGCAAAACCTACAGGTAAGGTCATATCCACAAGAGATATGATCTCGTCATACTACAGCAAATCGTTTATCGGACAAAAAATAGTAATGGTGGTCTGTCAACTAAAACTCCTTAAATGACACTAATACAATTTTAGGGGTCATCTATATTTGAAAGGAGAAAGTAATTAGCAAAGGAAATGAACACGACAATGAAGAATACTAAGTAGACAAAGATTGTAAAATAAGTTTTTCACTCTTATGGCTTTTCTAGTCCATTTTCTAGGGTCACGACCTATAGTCAACACACAGCTCTGATACCATCTGTAACGACCCAAACCTGATAAGATTCGATGTTTCTATGCTCACTGTGCTAGTCCCTGGATCGACTCGCTAGCACACACAGTACATATGAATATCAAATAACAAGTGCATCATTTACTATAATGTATGATCCAGAATTAATAAAGTATTACAAACTGAGCAACACATAGCTAACTTTATTTAATAATAATAGTGGAAATGTAGCATAAGTAAACGATAAGTCCCATCACTGCCCACTTGCGAAAATGTTGAGTGAAGACTCGCAACCCTACTGTATCTCACTAATCATCTGAAAATCCTGCAACATGATAAGTTGCATCCACAAGGGTCAATACATTGAATGTATTGGCAAATTACACATAATGATATAGCAAACCTACATCGACATGCAAGGTTTGACAAACAATACACTCAAGTTGGTTTTGTGTAAAACTACCTTCACCTACCTCCACTACATAGGCAAGGTGGACAAAAACATAGATGACAAAGATCTTCAAGAAGTCTCAAGTGTGCTCAGTCATGGCGCATTCTCTAGAGACAATAAAGCGATCAGCCATCAACGCATTCACCGGATTTAAGCCCCGAAACCTCAAGTGCACTCAGCCATGGCCTCTAGGGACAATAGAGCGCTCAGCCATTGATGCATTCAGCCGAGAAGAAGTCCTGAGCCTACAGCTATAAAGACTCACCACTTTCATGGATTACTCGACACATGCCCATGTCTACCACAACAAGCTAATCACACATCACATAAAGCACACCATCCACGAATATGACAACATGGAATACACAGATCAAACCAAACATATATCATAACACAACAACTACACATGCATAGCAGAAATACAGGATTAGCTATAATCAAAAGTGCAACTTGCCTTGAACGATGCTAAAGTACTCTAATGCTCAATTTTGATCCGCTTCACACTCCGGACAATCTATACAATTAACGAAGGAACTGATAAATAAATTGTACTCACATAACGCCACAATAAAGTAAACGGCAAGGAATTCAAATAAAAACTTAATTAACAAAACATAACAGTAACCATGCTCAAATATAAGGATGGAGACTCCCACCCACGCCCACCACCTAAACCCTAGACCCACCCACCGCTGGCGAACTCCATTTCCCTCCATGGGTTTTGGTTTTGGATCCGGCCATCATGTCCGGCGTCTCCTCCTCTCTCTCCTGGTTGTCATCTCCATGGCTGTCCATGCGGCCATCTCCCTGGGTTTGGATTTTTCCCCTGGGATTGACATGGCAAAAGCAATCTGGCATTCCCTTCATCGAACGGTGCACCCCTCGGACAGATCTGGGCACTTCATCATGGTGGTGTCCTTTGCATGCCACAACTTTTGTCTGGATGAGGAGAATGTGGCTCTTGCACTGGAATCTGTGATTGGTGGATATTGTTCTTCTCTCAAGGTATCTTGTCTACGCGACCAAGTTTTTGCCTTTCATGTTTCATGCAAAGAAGTCGGGTTTTTCATCTTGCACCAGCGCTCTTTTGTTTGCCCTCAATTCAAATGCTATTTTCATCTATGGGGCCATGGCTGCCCTGATTGGGAGAAAGAGTTTCATGCTTGGCAAGTTGAATGCCAAGAAGAATGGACCCTGGTTAGTCCATCTAAGTGTCGTGCATGCCTAGGCCTTCAGGCCATGAAAAATGCACCGGCTAAATCCTCCTCGCGTTCATCTACCCATGCTGCTAAGAAATCCCTGCAATTTGCTACCTTTTTAAATTATGATTCTTGCTAGGGTTATCGTTATCCGGCGACTGCCGGGGAAATCAATATTGTTACTTTAGATGCTGGTTATTCAGTTGATCCTCAGCAGTGTGCTGGACTCAATCGGGTTGATTTAATCTCGCCGCCGGCGCCTGATGTCTACTACGCAACCTTCTTCTTGTAGACGTTGTTGGGCCTCCAAGTGCAGAGGTTTGTAGGACAGTAGCAAATTTCCCTCAAGTGGATGACCTAAGGTTTATCAATCCGTGGGAGGCGCAGGATGAAGATGGTCTCTCTCAAGCAACCCTGCAACCAAATAACAAAGAGTCTGTGTCCCCAACACACCCAATACAATGGTAAATTGTATAGGTGCACTAGTTCAGCGAAGAGATGGTGATACAAGTGCAATATGGATGGTAGATATAGGTTTTTGTAATCTAAAAATATAAAAACAGCAAGGTAGTTAATGATAGAAGTGAGCGAAAATGGTATTGCAATGCTAGGAAACAAGGCCTAGGGTTCATACTTTCACTAGTGCAAGTTCTCTCAACAATAATAACATAATTGGATCATATAACTATCCCTCAACATGCAACAAAGAGTCACTCCAAAGTCACTAATAGCGGAGAACAAACGAAGAGATTATGGCAGTGTACGAAACCACCTCAAAGTTATCCTTTCTGATCAATCTATTCAAGAGTCCGTAGTAAAATAACACGAAACTATTCTTTCCGTTCGATCTATCATAGAGTTCGTACTAGAATAACACCTTAAGACACAAATCAATCAAAACCCTAATGTCACCTAGATACTCCAATGTCACCTCAAGTATCTGTGGGTATGATTATACGATGTGCATCACACAATCTCAGATTCATCTATTCAAACCAACACAAAGTACTTTAAAGAGTGCCCCAAAGTTTCTACTGGAGAGTCAAGACGAAAACGTGTGCCAACCCCTATGCATAGGTTCATGGGCGGAACCCGCAAGTTGATCACCAAAACATACATCAAGTGGATCACGTGATATCCCACTGTCACCACAGGTAAGCACGGTAAGACATACATCAAGTGTTGGGGATATAACTACTGAGTGTGAACCGCCCCGGGAGGGCCGGTTCACGCTCGTTCATGATCCAGGCCCATGTGGACACCTGGAGCCCAGAGACGAATTAAAGGTCCATGTATGTAAACCGCCTTAGCGTTATAGCTTGCGTTGCAAGACAGAAAGGAGAGATCAAGCCGGACTCTTGTATGAGCCGGATTGGGACTCAGAAACCGACCAAGGCGTCCATCCATGTATATAAGGGACGACCCGTGGCGAAGTTAGCAACAGAGATTTCGAGGCTAAGGCAAAGCTATTGCTCCCTAGTCGCGAAACCATATCAATCACATCACAATCGGACGTAGGTTTTACCTTCATTGAAGGGGCGAACCAAGTATAATTCCCGTGTCTTGTGTCCGCTTTAACCTCTCTAGGTAAACCCGCACGATGGCCCCACGACTAAGTCCTTTCATGAGGACATCTGTCGTGACAAGTCCACGACAGTTGGCGCCCACCGTGGGCTATCGCACGATGGTTTGATGATCTTAGAGGGCAAGTTCGAAGGACTTCGAAGGCTATCACGATGGGCGGATGACTAAGAGTCGTCGCGGCAAGCTCTACATCGACGATGCGGATCGGGGCCCCGAGGCCAGCTCGGTTGAGTACGGGTACCGGGTCCCCTTTGGCGGCATACACGTGTTTATCGGCAAGAAGATCGGCGAGCGAGCTGGGCCGGACGTCTGCCCGACCTCGTCGAGAGCGGCTCAACGGGCGAAGAAGAGTCCTGCCACCGCTAAACCGGGCGGTCAAGCATGTTTTCGTGGGAGTCGTCTGGAAACTACGAGGACGGATCAGCATCTGGTGACGAACCGTTGTCTACTCTGGCGACGAATCGTCGGCGGAGAAACCGAGTCTCTATACCAGCTACAAGATGGCGGATCGGGGTTGTTCCGACGAGAGAGTATTCGGACCTTCGATCTACCCCACCGGGTTGGGATCTTCATGGCCGGAAAGGGCGGCGCTTCACTCTTGACATGGCGCCCGGGTCGCCCGATTCAACAGCCGTGATGGCAGCCGGGAGGAGGCCTGTCGCCCGCCGCTCAAGTTTTGTCGAGCTCTTGACGTTAGGCGTGCTCTTGGCGGAAGCTAATCCGCCGGATCGTGACTCGCACAACGCGAGATTGCAAAGGTGAGGAACAGATCACTAATGCTAAAACGGACTGGCAGCCGCGGACGAAAGGATGGCAGCGAACGGGCCGCTTTGGATGCGCAGCTTATAGGCTCGGTGGACGAGCGCGTCACGAGAAGTCATGAAAAGGAAGTACAGTCCCGTTTACCTTCCGTTTTCGAGGAAGGGAGCTTTTCAATACCCGGGAGCAGGGACCAGTAATCCGCCGCCATTGGTAAGCCGGCGGAAGCACTGGACGGCCGCACCGGTCCAGCCCGTATGATAGATCTATCTCGCCATCATACCGTGCGCCCTGCACCGTGCGAACACCTCCGGGTCACTACTCCAACCCGATGGATAACCTCGTGGCGGCTGCGGCACGGTTGGAGGCGATTCCAATTGAAGGCGATTCACCACAGGCGGTGGAGACACGCCGGGTCAAGGAGCTCCTCAGGACGGCCTTGGCTCAGCAAGAAGCGTGCATCTGACGGTCGAGATCGGATCCACTCCACCCCCGCCGAGCCGGAGCTACAGCCGACGCGTCGATGAACCGGCCAGACGAGCAATGCGCGGCGTGGTCCGCCGCGGCAACAATCCGCAGGCGGCTTTGAAGATGCTCAAGTGGTAGTGGACCGCGCCAGGAACGAGGGAGGCCGAGTTAGTAGCACAAGCGGAGGATCATCCGCCCGCGCGGTTCGACCGACCACCTTCGAACCAGGGGTCACGTCCGGCTCTTGGGGGTGCCTTGCCTTGTCCCGCTTTGCGCAACGGCGATTGCCCAAGGACTTCAAGGGGCCACGCAAGGTGCCGAATTATACCGCCGACTTGGCTCCAGAGGCGTGGATAGAAAGCTACGAGATGGCCATGGAGATCCGGACGTGGATGAAGCCGCATGTGCGAAGTACTTCACAATGATGCTTTGGAAGGTACGGCCGGACTTGGTTAAAAACTTGCCACCCAACTCCATCAGCTCGTGGACCCAGCTATGGACCCGGTTCATCCAAAATTTCAAAGACACCTGTAAGCAGCCCATGTCGGTGGTGGATCGGCAGCTTGTGTCAGGCGGAGGGAGAGTCTACAACCCATTGGGTGCGCCTGCGTTTCGGAAGTTTTACATTCTTCAGACCGGATCAACCCCGATTCCGTGATCTTGACCTTGGAAGCCAATTGCGGTTCGAGCCATTGAAATTGAAATTGAAGTCGGTCGCATGAAGCATTTTGCCATGACATGGGCACTCTAATGGGCGTGTTGGTAAAATACGCTGATTCTCGATAGTACCAAGGATCCCGAATCTGATAATGATGAAGTGGGGAAGGGAAAATGTAACGGCAACCTGTGGTCCAGCAGCACCATTTGGCGGGCAATGGAGGGAACAAGCGCCAGTTTAACGGCAACACGGGTTTCAGTAGCCAACACCAATGCGCAGGACAAGGGTCGGTGGCCTTGAGGGCAGCAGTCAAACCGGGCGGTCACAATCCGGATCGTTTGAACTTCATATTAAATCAACCTTGTCCGGCACGGACGAAGGAGGTACCGCGAACCACCTTTGGAAGGATTGTTATATTATGCAGGAGTTTAAAAACTCCAACTCTTTCCGGTATGATCAAGGGACCGGCGGCGGTTCCGGATCCGCTCCGGTTACGATGGAGGAAATTCCGCCCGGATTCGGTGGTAATCCGGGCGGCAAGGCAATCAGAATAATCAAGGTAATCGTAATACCAGAACCAAGGGGCTACAATCAACAAGAAGAAAGTAGCCGGGTTATCGAGCAACCCAAAGCGGTTGAATGGGGCGATACCACGTCTTTACCACCAGTTTGGACCGACGGGACCGAAAACTTCGTGAGGCGGGCGGTCGGTGTTGTTGAACTGCGCGCCGCATTACCACGCTGGTCCGAGCAGCCGATTGTGTGGAGCAGAGAGGATCATCCTCCCGGTTTACAATCCGGCCGATTAGCCTTGGTGGTGGCACCCCGTAGGAGGGTACAAGTTTACCAAGGTTCTTATGGATGGAGGAAGCAGCATCAACATCCTGTACTACGAGACTTTCCGGCGTATGGGGTTATGAGATAGGCATCTTAGGCCGTCCAAAGACGGTGTTCCACGGAGTGGTGCACGGTAAGTCAGCGCATTCGGTCGGTAAGATAGTTCTGGAGGTGACCTTTGGGGACGAACATGACTCCAGAACAGAAACGTTGACGTTTGAGGTGGTAAAAATTCAAAGCCCTTACTAACAATGTTCCCTTGTACTAACAATGCAGCTGAGTATGAGGCTTTGCTCCATGGCCTCCGGATGGCCAGAGAAATGAACCTCAGCCGGGTTAAATGCTTTGGTGATTCGGACTTAGTGGCCCAGCAGGTATCCGCACTTGGGACTCCAAAGATCCACTCATGGCTGCATATCGTCGGAAGTGGACGTTGTTGCAGGACATTTTAAGGGTACCTGTGGACCATGTGGATCGTCCGGAAGAACGAGGCGGCTGATGCTTTGAGCCTACTGGGTCCCAGTAACAGAACCGGTCCCGCCCAACGCTTTTCCTTGACGTCTTTGCATAAGCCGCCGCTTAAGCCGCTCGATGAAATTGATTTGGCTATCCCCGATCCGGAGGCTCAATTGGTGGCGGCCTTGCACATCATTCCGGATTGGACGCCCCTTATTTGGCGTACATGAATCGGGGCGAAGTTACGGAGGATGAGACGTTGGCCGGCAGATAGTTCGGCGGTCTAAGTCTATGACCATGGTTAATGGCGAAGTTGCACCGCCGCATGACATGTCGAGGCGTTTCAGCGTTGTGTGTCCTCAAGAGGGCCGTGAGATATTGCGAGAGATTCATGAAGGATTGTGGTCACCACGCCGGTTCAAAATCCTCGGTGGCCAAAGCGTTCCGCCATGGCTTCTCTTGGTTGATCGCCCATGCCGATGCGGAGGATCCGGTCGACGGTGTGATGGTTGCCAAAAGTTCTCCAGCGCGTGCTCATGTGCCAGCCCAAGAATTGAGGATGATTCCAATTACTTGGCCGCTTTGCGACTTGGGGCTGGATATGGTTGGACCTTTCAAACGATCCAAGGACAAAAGACCCACCTGTTGGTAGCAGTGGATAAATTTACCAAGTGGGTCGAGGCAGAGCTCGTTAGCAAGTGTGATGCGCCACGGCGGTTCGGTTCATCAAGCGGGTGATTTTCCGATTTGGGTTTCCGCACGTATCATCACTGCATAATGGCACCAATTTGTCCAAAGGAGCTATGAAGGAATTTTGTGAACGGAGCACATCCGCTTGATGTTTCTTCCGTAGCCCACCCGCAATCCAATGGTCAAGCGGAACGAGCTAATCAGGAAATTTTGAAAGGTATCAAACCCCGCTTATGGTCCCTTTAGAAAGGACGCCGGGTGTTGGGTGGAAGAGCTACCATCGGTGATATGGAGTATAAATACTACCCCAACCGATCCACCGGATACACGCCGTTCTTTATGGTCTATGGAGCGAGGCGGTCCTTCCCATGATATCCGTCACGACTCGCCCAGTAGCAGCTTATGTTGAGGCAGATAAGCGAGGCAAAGACGGCAAGATGATTTGGACCGACCGGACGAAGAGCGCGATATGGCAGCAGCTCGCTCGGCGATCTACCAAATAGGACCTTCGTCGGTATCGCAGGCCGTGGTTAAAACCAGAACCTTTCAGAAGGAGACTTGGTGCTGCTCATTCAAGATCGTAAAGATATGCACAAGCTATCCCCACCTTGGGAAGGGCCTTTGTGGTCAAGAAGGCTCTATACAACGGGTCCTACTATCTCGATTGATGTTCGAGAGCGAAAAGACTCACGCACGCCGAGGAGGAGACCAACGTGCCATGGAACATAGCTCATCTTCGCCTTATTATACTTGAGCCATTGGCTCCACTTATGTACATATCAAGACGATGTATATATTATGAATAAAAGCAATAAACCGGATCCTCGGCTAAAGCGGGTATCTGCTCTGCATAAAGGACCTGTTTGGGTACATGGAGATGATGTCGTAAAGCGGCCTCGGTTTAACCCTTGGCCTTGTTTTTAGAAATTTTTGTCATTTGGGGGCTTGGTCGTGTCGAACCAATGCAACACCTCTTGGCAGCGAAAGCCACCAGATCATTTGGGGGCATGGTCACGCCCGAACCAACACACCTCTTGGTCGGCCTAAGGCCATAGAATCACTTGGGGGCTTTGGTCGAACCCAACCATCGCAATGCCATTTGATCGGCGTCATGCCACGAGTTCGCTTGGGGACCTGGCTGACTTGAACCACCGCTACACCGTATAGGGGGCTTGGTCATGTCCGACCATGGTAGCGCCATCTGATCCGGCTCAGTGCAGCCTTTCCTTGCAAAGTGATTTTCCTCATTGATTTTGCTTCCATGGGGTCTTTATGTCTGTCATTTGGTTTTTTGTTGGCCTTCTTAAACCAACAAAATTCTTTAAACCGGATTTATGTTCCGCATTCAATACCTTTTTCAAGCTGGCGATTTTTTGTTCCGGTTTGATTTTCCGTTAACATCCCATTATGGAGTAACAGGGGCTTATCATGTTCGACACGATTTACACGGTAAATCGGTTTTATACGCAGAAGGACTGTTCTCTGTGATGTTGATGGTTTATAAGGCCTTCACTTGGGCTTGACTAAAGCCAACCGTGTGCCTAATACGGGCAGGTATGTTCGTATCACATAGCTTTGATCATATACCTCGGTATTATCTCATATCATATATCAGTTTGGCTAGCGGCGTAAACCGCCAAGGCGGTTTAAGAACTTGTGATTGCAGGCAAAATATGTTGCAGGATTTACTACGAAAGCCAACGGGTCCCAGATCTTGCCATGCAAAAGTTTACAGACCGAGATTGTACCGCATTGTTCAACGAAAGACACTTGCTATCCTATTACAAAGCCTTTTGAGGCCCGGCGTTTCACGCCGGGTTATGCCTTGAAAATTTGAATATGTCGCCCGGCTTGGCGGATTACGCTGCTTCACCGGGTTGGCGCGAGGTGGAGGGCACGGCGCTGGCGCCGGTTCAGCTTCCTCTTCTTCTTCACCCAAAGCCCGGAAGTCATTGGTAGACCACCAATCCGGTTAAGGCCCGAAGACAGCTTCTTCACTTATCAGCTCAGCCGATCAACGTCGGCGTAAGTGTGCTTACGGATTGAGGAATCAGCTCGCACTTCCGGATGACAAAATCCACCCGCTTTGTTGTTTGCGTCATAAAAGATCGGTGAACTTCCAGATTGGCTTCAGCCGCCAGTTGACTTCGCCAATGACGCATTTCCTTTGTAATCCGCTTGTGGCATCATTATCGAAGGCTTCGCCGTTCTCTTGAGCGCTAGGAAAACCTTTAGCTATGTCACCGGATCAAGATCCGCTATCCATGCCTTTGGCACGAGTCGAGCGCAGGCGCCGCCCGGCTGCGGATCGCTTCATCTCTTCAAGCTGTCCGGAATCATGGACAGCCGGTCCAAAGCATCTCTCGATCGTGGACGGCGCCGTGTTGTCGTATGAACTGGCGCATATGGTTCATTGGGCGCCGGTATATAGCTGTTCAATCGTGGTGTACGAAGCTTTGAGCTTTTTTCGCATCGCCGAGCCTGAGATGAGCAATACGCTTGCCTGCACCAAATTTAGACAGCCCAAGTTAAACCGGCGGAAGCGTTAACACAGGCATCTTTAGTATAAACTTACTTACCAAAGACGGCAGAGGTCATGGCATGCACTTGGCGTTTGAGTCCGGTAAGCTCTTCAGTCACCGGTTTAAGGGCCGCCTCCGCTTCCTCCGCCCGTTTTACTAAACCGGCTTTCTCGGTGTCCCAGATTGACCCGCCGGATTTGTACCACTCCTTCAGCTGCTCCATGGTGGTCGGGCGGTCTTTAGCTCATCCTTGGTTTTGGTGGCTTCGCTATTTGGATTTCAGATTGGTTCGGAGGTCCTTGAGTTGCACAAATTTTGCTGGTGTATTTCATTCTGATGACAAATAAAGCATGTTAGTGGTTTCATTATACAAGTCCCAAGCTTAATACAAGTATTCAACTTGGCACTTGGGGGCTAATGGCTAGTTGATCTCAATTTGCTAAGGAGACGCAACTTAAGTCCCGGTTTAACTTTGCAAAATTAAACCGACCCTTGGGGGCTACTATGCAGTGAAAAGATGAGAAAGGTCAAATTATTACCTCATAGCGGTCCTTCATGCGATTTACTAGACCGGCTTCAAGGTCACGGCTTGTGTAAAGCCGGTTCAGAAAGTCGGAATGAAGTTCTTGGGCAGAAATTGTCGAAGCGCATATGTCGATCTTTCCCCTTGTCTTTGCCGATAGTAGTGGAACTTTCTTTGATGCTATGCTTGGCTAAAGCGACCGGTTGGCTAGGAGCGGTGTAGCGATTCGCTACAAGAACATCGTCATTTTCAGCGGTCTTGTTTGGGCTTGATGTCGTCTTGCTTTGGCTCGGCGGTTCAACGGTCACGATCCGCTCGGTGGACGGGTTTTGTGGAAGCAGGCTGTGAGGTTTCCACTTGGACCTCGGTTCAACTTACGGCGGGTCAGCAGTATCATCCTTGTACAACTCGCCAGAGCTTTCCTTGACGGCTTCAGGATTTTCATGTGGCTGTTCTGGGGTTTTTCCGGATCACCATCCGGAGTAGGATCAAGAGTTTTCGCTTTCTTGCTCAAACGAGCCTTGGTGCTGCAATATTCAGAGTTGGATCAAGACAAATTGACCAAATTAATAGGGAATCGAATTGACAGACAAGAATTACATACCGCGGGCGATGTTCAATGGAGGCAGTTGTGTGGTGGATGAACCGCCAGACGAGTTGGAAGAGGCCCGATAATTCGAGTCGACGGATTGAGAGAACATCGGAAGAAACCTTTAAGGGATAACGCTTTTCAGGAGAGCAAGTCACCTGGACGACGCTTCCGGATTGGGGTGTCTGGTAAACCGGTGAGGTAACCTGTTGACCATCGTGCCGGGTTGTACGGGCGCTCTTCATCTCTGTGTCTTCAAGAAAAGATTTGGATTCAAATAAGCACGGGAATGGTATTTTTTCACTTTCCGGACGGCGCGATTTAATTCTCTTAACAGCGCAAGCTCAGATTCGAAGAAAGAAGGATTACCTCAACAGGATTGGCATGACTGGCTTCAAAGATCATCCCGGGAAGAAAAGTGTCGGTAAAAAGAAGGTAAAGAGGCCAAGCATATGCAAGAAGAAATACAAAGCGGAAAGCCGGTTTATGGCGGCTCCTCGTAAATGTCAAAGTTTTACCTCGGCGTTCGATTCTTCGTCCTCCGTGATTCAGAGGACTCGGTGGTCTTTTTCTTGCCAGCTTTCTTAGTGGCCTTGGACTTTGCACGTGGCGCCCGGACCGTGCAGTGCGTTTCGTATGAGCTTTCAGCACAGGAAGCGGCAAGCATTAGCATATGTCAATGATATACGAGCACGAAAGAGCGAAGAAGAGCTTATCACGGGCGGTTTGTTGGCGGCACAAAATGGAGCCAACCCGGTGAGGCTGCAGACGGAGATTGGCTCATCAAGCATCTTCTTGACGATCTCGGTGGTCTCCTGTTCGGTTATGGGTAGCTCGTGACGCCTTTGAGGATCTTTTGAGGCTGCCGTGTACTGCAGCATCGATCCGGCCGGCGGCTAAGTGGCAACACGCCTAAGAGACCCAAAGAACGCACAAGATCCACGCCGGTTAAGCCATTGGCCATTAGAGCCCGGAGCTTGATTATTTGTGGCGCGAAGTTTTTCCGTTCCGCGGTTAAGCGTGAAGGCGGTGGATGATGGTTCTTGAGCCGGTGAGGACGGTAACCCGCAAGGGTTTTCGTTGGCAGGTAGCGGTGTTCGGGCAAGAGAACCAAGTTTGGTTCCAATCCTTTGGATGGCTGTGGTGCTTGGCGTGAGGGAAATCGGCTTCTTTCCTCTTCTGAATTGAAACGCCGCCCAGCTCCGTGTTGGGACCATCGTAAAATTGATGCGACGGTTCAAATGGAAAAATCCCGGAACAACTCCACAGACGGTTCTTCTTGAAGATAGACTTCACGAAGACTTGAAAGTTGCATATGTTCAAACGGAGTTCGGGCCGATATCCCGCGGATGGAGTTGCAAACCGGCAAGGACGTCCCGGAAAAACTTTGAACCGGGCGGCGTAACCCCGGTCTAGGTGCTGCATAAACACAATTACTTCCCCGCTCATGGCTCGGGAGAAACTTCGCCCTCGGAACACGCCAATGGAGGACGTCTTTTGGAGCCAAACCGCCCGGTGGTAGCGTAGCTGTTGAGCTGCGTCTCGGTGATTTTGGACCGGACCCGGTTGCAAGCAGCAAATTGAGGAGCCATTCCGGAAGATTAAGGCTGCGAAGAAAGGAAAACGGTTCACCATTGAACAGGTCAGAGTTACAGATAATGTTAAACCGCGATCCAAGAAACCGGAAATTCGGCTTAACTAAGGACTAATGGAGGACGGATTAGATATCAGTAGTTAAACCGCCAGAGGAGGCACTGACTGAAAAAGTTGCTAAGTATAGATAGAAACAGGTTTCCCATGCAAAAGGAAATAATCTAGATCTACCGGGTTCAAGAAGGAAAATTTGCGACCTATGCAGACCTCCTACAGCCTTGAGGAAGGTTCGTGCATGTTAAAGCGAAGGATCTGAACAAAGGGGAAGATGCCTAGAGTCGGGTAAACGGCGAAAGTAGCCGTCAGCATATGAGGAGCGGTATACGGTGAGCCGCACGGCCATGGTGGAACTGGTATGAAGAATCGGCATGAACGCCACGAGCTATGAGACGAACCGAGTTTCCAGATGAGATCTAGGGTTTAAAGAAAACCTTACTCGACGAAAGGGAACCACGGAGGAGCGCTTAAAACTCTGGTAAGATCAGGTTGATGCAATGACCCGGGAAGCGCCGGTCGAAGGTTGAGGGCGACGGCAAGAGCTTCGTGGTCGGCGGGTCGCGAGGAAGAAGAAGAGAGGAAGAAGAAGAAGAGAATGGCCCGACCGGTCTATTTATAAGGGACCGGAGCAATCAACGGGCGCGAGAATCGAGGAGTCAAAAGCGGCGGAAGGTGCAGCGCCTCGATTTCCGGAATGGCATTAAATGCAGGAATCTTACTGTTTGGATTTCTTTATTAAGGATGACGTCCAGACGCCTCGACACGCGAATCGGAAGATGACATCACGGCGGTTCAAGCAAATGGCGGTTTACGAAAGGAGGAAAGAGATCAAGAGTTTCTTGAGGGTGTGAAGATTAACATGAACCGTTCAAGTCAACTGGGGCCTAATGTTGGGGATATAACTATCGAGTGTGAACCGCCCGGAGGGCCGGTTCACGCTGCTCATGATCCAGGCCCATGTGGACGCTTTGGAGCCCGTAGACGCAATTAAAGGTCCATGTATGTAAACCGCCTTAGCGTTATAGCTATGCGTTGCAAGACAGAAAGGAGAGATCAAGCCGGACTCTTGTATGAGCCGGATTGGGACTTCAGAAACCGACCGGGCGTCCATCCGTGTATATAAGGGGACGACCAAGGCGAAGTTAGGGACAGAGATTTCGAGGCTAAGGCAAAGCTATTGCTCCCTAGTCGCCAAAACCATATCAATCACATCACAACCGGACGAGGTTTTTACCTTCATTGAAGGGCCGAACCAAAGTATAATTCCCGTGTCTTGTGTCCGCTTTAACCTCTCTAGGTAAACCCGTACGATGGCCCTACGACTAAGTCCTTTCATGAGGACATCTGGCGTGACAAGTCCACGACATCAAGTGTTCTCAAATCCTTAAAGACTCAATCCGATAAGATAACTTCAAAGGGAAAACTCAATCCATTACAAGAGAGTAGAAGGGGAGAAACATCATAAGATCCAACTATAATAGCAAAGCTCGCGATACATCAAGATCGTGCCAACTCAAGAGCACGAGAGAGAGAGAGAGAGAGAGAGAGAGAGAGAGAGAGATCAAACACATAGCTACTGGTACATACCCTCAGCCCCGAGGGTGAAGTACTCCCTCCTCATCATGGAGAGCGCCGGGATGATGAAGATGGCCACCGGTGAGGGATCCCCCCTCCGCCAGGGTGCCAGAACAGGGTCCCGATTGGTTTTTGGTGGCTACAGAGGCTTGCGGCGGCGGAACTCCCGACCTATTCTCCTTCCCGAAGTTTTTAGGGTATATGGATATATATAGGTGAAAGAAGTCGGTCAGGGGAGCCACGAGGGGCCCACGAGGGTGGAGGGCGCGCCCAGGGGGTAGGCGCGCCCCCTACCTCGTGCCCTCCTGGTTGCTTTCTTGACGTAGGGTCCAAGTCCTCTGGATCACGTTCGTTCCGAAAATCATGTTCCCGAAGGTTCATTCCGTTTGGACTCCGTTTGATATTCTTTTTCTGCGAATCACTGAAATAGGCAAAAAGCAACAATTTGGGCTAGGCCTCCGGTTAATAGGTTAGTCCCAAAAATAATATAAAAGTGTATAATAAAGCCCATTAATCATCCAAAACAGAATATAATATAGCGTTAAGCAATAAAAAATTATAGATACGTTGGAGACGTATCAAGCATCCCCAAGCTTAATTCCTGCTCGTCCTCGAGTAGGTAAATGATAAAAACAGAATTTTTGATGCGGAATGCTACTTGGCGTAATTTGAATGTAATTATCTTAATTGTGGTATGAATATTCAGATCCGAAAGATTCAAGACAATAGTTTAATATTGACATAAAAATAATAATACTTCAAGCATACTAACTAAGCAATTATGTCTTCTCAAAATAACATGGCCAAAGAAAGTTATCCCTACAAAATCATATAGTCTGGCTATGCTCATCTTCACCACACAGAGTATTTAAATCATGCACAACCCCGATGACAAGCCAAGCAATTGTTTCATACTTTTGGTATTCTCAAACTTTTTCAATCTTCACGCAATACATGAGCGTGAGCCATGGACATAGCACTATATGTGGAATAGAATGGTGGTTGTGGAGAAGACAAAAAGGGAGAAGATAGTCTCACATCAACTAGGCATATCAACGGGCTATGAAGATGCCCATCAATAGATATCAATGTGAGTGAGTATGGATTGCCATGCAACGGATGCACTAGAGCTATAAGTATATGAAAGATCAACAAAAGAAACTATGTGAGTGTGCATCCAACTCGCTTGCTCACGAAGACCTAGGGCATTTTGAGGAAGCCCATCATTGGAATATACAAGCCAAGTTCTGTAATGAAAAATTCCCACTAGTATATGAAAGTGATAGCATAGGAGACTCTCTATCATGAAGATCATGGTGCTACTTTGAAGCACAGGTGTGGTAAAAGGATAGTAACATTGTCCCTTCTCTCTTTTTCTCTCATTTTTTTATTTGGGCCTTTTCTCTTTTTTTATGGCCTCTTTTTTTTTAGTTTGGAGTCTCATCCCGACTTGTGGGGGAATCATAGTCTCCATCATCCTTTCCTCACTTGGGACAATGCTCTAAAAATGATGATCATCACACTTTTATTTACTTACAACTCAACAATTACAACTCAATACTTAGAACAAAATATGACTCTATGTGAATGCCTCCGGCGGTGTACCGGGATATGCAATGAATCAAGAGTGACATGTATGAAAGAATTATGAACGGTGGCTTTGCCACAAATACGATGTCAACTACATGATCATGCGAGGCAATATGACAATGATGGAGCGTGTCATAGTAAACGGAACGGTGGTAAGTTGCATGGCAATATATATCGGAATGGCTATGGAAATGCCATGATAGGTAGGTATGGTGGCTGTTTTGAGGAATGTATATGGTGGGTATATGTTACCGGCGAAAAGTGCGCGGTATTAGGGAGGCTAGCAATGGTGGAAGGGTGAGAGTGCGTATAATCCATGGAGTCAACATTAATACTTATTGCAAAAATCTATTAGTTATCGAAACGAAGTACTACGCGCATGCTCCTAGGGGGATAGATTGGTAGGAAAATACCATAGCTTGTCCCCGACCGCCACTCATAAGGAAGACAATCAATAAATAAATCATGCTCCAACTTCATCACATAACGGTTCACCATACGTGCATGCTACGGGAATCACAAACTTTAACACAAGTATTTCTCAAATTCACAACTACTCCACTAGCATGACTCCAATATCACCATCTTCATATCTCAAAACAATCATCAAGTATCAAACTTCTCGTAGTATTCAATGCACTTTATATGAACGTTTTTATTATACCCATCTTGGATGCCCATCATATTAGGACTAAATTCATAACCAAAGAAATTACCATGATGTTTAGGACTCTCAAAATAATATAAGTGAAGCACGAGAGTTCATCTATTTCTTAATAATAAAACCACCGCCGTGCTCTAAAAGTATGTAAGTGAAGCACTAGAGCAAATGACAAACTACTCCGAAAAGATATAAGTGAAGATCAATGAGTAGTTAAATAATTATGTAGCTATGTGAAAACTCTCTCCCATTTAAGAATTTCAGATCTTGGTAGCAAGCAAAGCAAAGGAAAATAAAATGACGCTCCAAGCAAAACACATAACATGTGGTGAATAAAAATATAGCTCCAAGTAAAGTTACCGATGAACGAAGACGAAAGAGGGGATGCCATCCGGGGCATTCCCAAGCTTAGGCTCTTGGTTATCCTTGAATATTACCTTGGGGTGCCTTGGGCATCCCCAAACTTAGGCTCTTGCCACTCCTTATTCCATAGTCCATCGAATCTTTACCCAAAACTTGAAAACTTCACAACACAAAACTTAACAGAAAATCTCGTGAGTTCCGTTAGCGGAAGAAACAAAACACCACTTCAAGGTACTGTAGTGAACTCATTCTTTATTTATATTGGTGTTAAACCTACTGTATTTCAACTTCTCTATAGTTTATAAACTCTTTTACTAGCCATAGATTCATTAAAATAAGCAAACAACACACGAAAAACAGAATCTGTCAAAAACAGAACAGTCTGTAGTAATCTGTAACTAACGCAAACTTCTGGAAATGAGAAAAATCTACAAAAATAGGAAGACCTATATAATTTTATTATTTATCTTCTTCAATTAGAATCAGTATTTTATCACGTTCTGGTGATTTTTAACAATTGTTTTCGTGAGAAGAAAGTTTCTGTCTTTTTCAGCAAGATCAGATAACTATCATCCAAGAAGATCCTATAGGTCTTACTTGGCACAAACACTAATTAAAACATAAAAACACATCTAACCAGAGGATAGATCAAATATTTATTACTAAACAGAACCAAAAAGCAAGAAACAAAAATAAAATTGGGTTGCCTCCCAACAAGCGCTAACGTTTAACGCCCCTAGCTAGGCATGATGATTTCATTGATGCTCGTATAAAAGATAAGAATTTAAACATAAAAAGAGCATCATGAAGAATATGACTAGCACATTTAAGTATAACCCACTTCCTATGCATAGGGATTTTGTGTGCAAACAACTTATGGGAACAATAATCAACTAGCATAGGAAGGCAAAACAAGCATAACTTCAAAACTTTAAGCACATAGAGTGGAAACTAAATATTATTGCAATTCCTACAAGCATATGTTCCTCCCTCATAATAATTTTCAGTAGAATCATGAATGAATTCAACAATATAACCATCACATAAAGCAGTCTATTCATGATCTACAAGCATAGAAAATTTACTACTCTCCATATAAGCAAATTTATTCTCATCAACAATAGTGGGAGCAAACTCAACAAAATAACTATCATGTGATTGAAAATTAAGATCAAGATGACAAGTTTCATGGTTATCATTATTCTTTAAAGCATACGTGTCATCACAATAATCATCATAGATAGGAGGCATGCTTTCATCTTAGTAAATTTGCTCATCAAAGCTTGGGGGACAAAAAAAATATCATCTTCATCAAACATAGCATCCCCAAGCTTGTGGCTTTGCATATCATTAGCATCATGGGTATTCAAAGAATTCATACTAACAACATTGCAATCATGCTCATCATTCAAAGATCTAGTGCCAAACATTTTATAGATTTCTTCTCCTAGCACTTGAGCACAATTTTCCTTTCCATCATTCTCACGAAAGATATTAAAAAGATGAAGCGTATGAGATAAACTCAATTCCATTTTTTTGTAGTTTTCTTTTATAAACTAAACTAGTGATAAAACAAGAAACTAAAAGATTCGATTGCAAGATCTAAAGATATACCTTCAAGCACTCACCTCCCCGGCAACGGCGCCAGAAAAGAGCTTGATGTCTCATCAAGCAACCTTCTTCTTGTAGACGTTGTTGGGCCTCCAAGTGCAGAGGTTTGTAGGACAGTAGCAAATTTCCGTCAAGTGGATGACCTAAGGTTTATCAACCCGTGGGAGGCGTAGGATGAAGATAGTCTCTCTCAAGCAACCCTGCAACCAAATAACAAAGAGTCTGTGTCCCCAACACACCCAATACAATGGTAAATTGTATAGGTGCACTAGTTCAGCGAAGAGATGGTGATACAAGTGCAATATGGATGGTAGATATAGGTTTTTGTAATCTGAAAATATAAAAACAGCAAGGTAACTAATGATAAAAGTGAGCGAAAACGGTATTGCAATGCTAGGAAACAAGGCCTAGGGTTCATACTTTCACTAGTTCAAGTTCTCTCAACAATAATAACATAATTGGATCATATAACTATCTCTCAACATGCAACAAAGAGTCACTCCAAAGTCACTAATAGCGGAGCATAAACGAAGATATTATGGTAGGGTACGAAACCAACTCAAAGTTATCCTTTCTGATCAATCTATTCAAGAGTCCGTAGTAAAATAACATGAAGCTATTATTTCCGTTCGATCTATCATAGAGTTCGTACTAGAATAACACCTTAAGACACAAATCAACCAAAACCCTAATGTCACCTAGATACTCCAGTGTCACCTCAAGTATCCGTGGGTATGATTATACGATATGCATCACACAATCTCAGATTCATCTATTCAAACCAACACAAAGTACTTCAAAGAGTGCCCCAAAGTTTCTACCGGAGAGTCAAGACAAAACGTGTGCCAACCCCTATGCATAGGTTCATGGGCGAAACCCGCAAGTTGATCACCAAAACATACATCAAGTGGATCACGTGATATCCCATTGTCACCACAGATAAGCACGACAAGACATACATCAAGTGTTCTCAAATCCGTAAAGACTCAATCCGACAAGATAACTTCAAAGGAAAACTCAATCCTTTACAAGAGAGTAGAGGGGGAGAAACATCATAAGATCCAACTATAATAGCAAAGCTCGCGATACATCAAGATCGTGCCAACTCAAGAACACGAGAGAGAGAGAGAGAGAGAGAGAGAGAGAGAGAGATCAAACACATAGCTACTGGTACATACCCTCAGCCCCGAGGGTGAACTACTCTCTCCTCGTCATGGAGAACGCCGGGATGATGAAGATAGCCACCGGTGAGGGATCCCTGCTCCAGTAGGGTGCCGGAACAGGGCCCCGATTGGTTTTTGGTGGCTACAGAGGCTTGCGGCGGCGGAACTCCCGATCTATTCTGCTCCCCGAAGTTTTTAGGATATATGGATATATATAGGCGAAAGAAGCCGGTCAGGGGAGCCACGAGGGGCCCACGAGGGTGGAGGGCACGCCTAGGGGGTAGGCGCGCCCCCTACTTCGTGCCCTCCTGGTTGCTTTCTTGACGTAGGGTCCAAGTCCTCTGGATCACGTTCGTTCTGAAAATCACGTTCCCAAAGGTTTCATTCCGTTTGGACTCCGTTTGATATTCTTTTTCTGCGAATCACTGAAATAGGCAAAAACAACAATTTGGGCTAGGCGTCCGGTTAATAGGTTAATCCCAAAAATAATACAAAAGTGTATAATAAAGCCCATTAATCATCCAAAATAGAGTATAATATAGCATGAAGCGATAAAAAAATTATAGATACGTTGGAGACGTATCAGCGCCTGATACGTCTCCATCGTATCTACTTTTCCAAACACTTTTGCCCTTGTTTTGGGCTCTAACTTGCATGATTTGAAAGGAACTAACCCGGACTGACGCTGTTTTCAGCAGAATTGCCATGGTATTATTTTTGTGCAGAAATAAAAGTTCTCAGAATGGCCTGAAACTTCATGGAGAATATTTTTGGAATATATAAAAAATATTGGCGAAAGAATCAAGACCAGGGGGGCCCACACCCTGTCCATGAGGGTGGGGGCGAGCCTACTCCCCTGGGCACGCCCCCTGCCTCATGGGCCCCCTGGAGCTCCATCGACCTCAACTCCAACTCTATATATTCACGTTCGAGGAGAAAAAAATCAGAGAGGGATTCATCACATTTTACAATACGGAGCCGCCACCAAGCCCTAATCTCTCTCGGGAGGGCTGATCTGGAGTCCGTTCGGGGCTTCGAAGAGGGGAATCTGTCGCCGTCGTCATCATCAACCTTCCTCCATCACCAATTTTATGATGCTCACCACCGTGCATGAGTAATTCCATTGTAGGCTTGCTGTACGGTGATGGGTTGGATGAGATTTACCATGTAATCGAGTTAGTTTTGTTAGGGTTTGATCCCTAATGTCCATTATGTTCTGAGATTGATGTTGCTATGACTTTGCTATGCTTAATGCTTGTCACTAGGGCCCGAGTGCCATGATTTCAGCTCTGAACCTATTATGTTTTCATGAATATATGTGAGTTCTTGATCCTATCTTGCAATTATATAGTCACCTATTATGTGTTATGATTCATTAACCCTGAAGTGAAAATAACCAGGATACTTACCGGTGATGACCGTAGTTTGAGGAGTTCATGTATTCACTAAGTGTTAATGCTTTGGTCCGGTACTCTATTAAAAGGAGGCCTTAATATCCCTTAGTTTCCAATAGGACCCTGCTGCCACGGGAGGGTAGGACAAAAGATGTCATGCAAGTTCTTTTCCATAAGCATGTATGACTATATTCGGAATAAATGCCTACATTACATTGATGAACTGGAGCTAGTTCCGTGTCACCCTATGTTATAACTGTTGTATGAGGAATCGCATCTGGCATAATTCTGCATTACCGATCCAATGCCTACGAGCTTTTCACATATTGATCTTTGCTTAGTTACTTTACCGTTGCCACTGTTACAATTACTACAAAACTGCTACTATTACTTTTGCCACCGTTGCCGTTACTTCCATACTACTTTGCTACTAAATACTTTGCTGCAGATATTAAGTTTTCCATGTGTGGTTGAATTGACAACCCAACTGCTAATACTTGAGAATATTCTTTGGCTCCCCTTGTGTCTAATCAATAAATTTGGGTTGAATACTCTACCCTCGAAAACTGTTGCGATCCCCTATACTTGTGAGTTTTCAAGACTATTTTCTAGCGCCGTTGCCGGGGAGCATAGCTCTATTCTTTGAGTCACTTGGGATTTATATCTGCTGATCACTATGAGGAACTTGAAAGATGAGAAAACCAAAATTTATCCCTCAACTACGAGGGGAGGGAAAGAACAGTTGACCAAGCTGAATTGCTATTGAATAATATGTTGACTAATGAAAATAATTGGACACTTCCTGAACCAACTCCTAAGCCAACTCCGAAGAAAAGGGGTATTCTATTTCTGAGTCCTGAAGATATGCAAGAGGCAAAGAAATCTATGAAAGAAAAGGGTATTAAAGCTGAAGATGTTAAGAATTTACCACCTATTGAAGAAATACATGGTCTTGATAACCCGACATAGGTAGTAAAGGTAAATTATCTCTATAGATTTGATGAAGGTGATATTCCTCGTTATAAGTCTACTAACCAATGCTTAGATGATTTTCATAATTCTATTTTTAAACAAGAAAACTTCAATGGTTATGTTGGTAGACAATTGAAACACAATGCTTATATGATTGAACACTTGAGTGATTATATGTCTATAGTTAAGGGTGAACTTAAACTCATTAGTAAACATGCTTCTATGGTTACCGCTCAAGTAGAACAAGTGCTTAAAGCTCAAAATGATTTGCTCAATGAATTAAATAATAAGAAAAATGATAATACTGTTAGAGTTATGACTAGAGGGGGTAAAATGACTCAGGAACCTTTGTATCCCGAGGGCCACCCTAAGAGAATTGCGCAAGATTCTCAGAGAACTAATGTTGATACGCCTAGCCCTTCTAAAAAGAAGAAAAAGAAAAATGATAGGACTTTGCATGCTTCTAGTGAACCTATAGTTGACACACCTGAGAATCCTAAGGATATTTCTATTTCTGATGCTGAAACACAATCTGGTGATGAACATGAACCTAGTGATAATATTAATGATGATGTTCATGATGATGCTCAGCCTAGCAATAACAATGATGTAGAGATTGAACCTGCTGTTGATCTTGATAACCCACAATCAAAGAATCAACGTTATGATAACAGAGACTTCGTTGCTAGGAAACACAGTAAAGAAAGAGAACCATGGGTTCAGAAACCCATGCCTTTTCCTCCTAAACCATCCAAGAAAAAGGATGATGAGGATTTTGAGCGCTTTCTTTGAAATGATTAGACCTATCTTTTTGCGTATGCATTTGACTGGTATGATTAAAATGAATCCTTATGCTAAGTATATGAAAAATATTGTTACAAATAAAAGAAAGATACCGGAAGCTGAAATTTCCACCATGCTTGCTGATTATACTTTTAAGGGTGGAATACCTAGGAAACTAGGAGATCCGGGAGTACCAACTATACCATGCTCCATTAAAAGAAACTATGTTAAAACTTCTTTATGTGATCTTGGAGCCGGTGTTAGTGTTATGCCTCTCTCTTTATATCGTAGACTTGATTTGAATAAGTTGACACCTACTGAAATATCTTTGCAAATGGTCGATAAATCAACCGCTATACACATCGGTATTTGTGAGGATGCTTTGTTGTGGTTGCAAACGTTACTATCTTAACAGACTTTGTTATTCTTGATATTCCCAAGGACGATAGTATGTCGATTATCCTTGGTAGACCCTTTTTGAATACTGCAGGGGCTTTTATTGATTGCAACAAAGGCAATGTCACTTTTCATGTTAATGGTAATGCATACGGTACACTTTCCGAGGAAACAACCTCAAGTCCACAGTATCAATTCTATTGGAAAAATTCCAACTATTACTATTGGAGGTTTTGAATTTCCTCTTCCTACTGTCGAAAAGAAATATGATATTCTTATTATCGGGGACGTGCATATCCCCATTGAGGTAACCTAGTGCTATTCGAAAATTCTCCGGTTTCATGCAATTCGAAATGAGTTTGTTAACAAGACTTGGTCAACCTTGTTAGTGGATTCCTTTTGATAAACATGAGATGGATGAAGTTAGAAAGCACAACTCTCTGTACCCTCCTTTTAACTTCTGTTATTTAGATTAAATAAAGAAAAATAGTATTTTCTGTCTTTTTTCTGAATTATCCTTGCACTAAGAAATACCCCAAAAATAAAAGTTCTCCAAATGCCCTGAAATTAAAATATGATTTTTTCTAGAATATTTAAGATATCTGGCACTGAGAACACACCAGGGGGACCTACCATTTGGCCACGAGGGTCCAGGGCACGCCCACCCCCCTGGGGTGCGCCCCCTGCCTCGTGGGCCCCACGTGGCCCCTTCCACTTATTCTTGCACCCACACACTCCTTCTTCCTCCAGTAAAAATCACCCACCAGCTCAAGCACGAGTTCTAGCTCATCTTGCTGCCATTTTCGATCTCCTTGCTCAAAGCTCCACTCACAAAACTGCTTTGGGGGATTGTTCTTCGGCATGTGACTCCTCGAGTGGTCCAATTAGTTTTTGTTCTAGTGCTTTATTTATTGCAAATTGTTGCTGCTTAGGTGACCCTGTTCTTGAGCTTGCATGTCAAATTTATTTGGTCCCAAGTAGTTCTAATGCATGATATAGTCTCTAGGCACTTGTGGGAGTAGTTGCTATCAATTTTGTTGACTCTAGTTCACTTTTATTTTGAGTTACTAAAAATTTCAGAAATTTTCAGAAAAAGAAAATGATGAAGAGATTGTTGAGAGGCTCTTCGAGCCGAAGCTCGAAGGATAAGCAAAGTGAAGAGAATAAGAAGCCCAAAGATAATCTTCCTCGCACCGCGGAGGTTCGGCCGTGTGAATGGCCTTGTGATGAGTTTTTGAGAGCAGCCGGGATACATGATGATTTTTATTACTTGGCTGAGAGTGCGGGCCTCACCGACTTCCTCCATGACCACCTTGAACAGTATCTCCTACTCACTAATATTTTTGTGCAAATTGTTTATTTCCATGCTAGGAGGTCACCACCTTCGGTGGATTTTTATTTATATGATGAGTATAGGGAGATGTCCCTCTATGATTTTTGTGCGGTTTGCAAGTTGCCTTTTGAGGGCAGCGTAGGGTTTTATTGATCTGATTGCTGTAGGGGAAACAAGAGAAGTGTCAGATGCAAGAACTACTAGCATACATTTTCCTATTATACGTTACTATGCAATATTTGCTAGTACATGTTTAATTGGCCGCGGGAACAGTGGGGGCCTCAGTGCTCCTGACCTCGCCATTTTGCGCCATGCTTTACTCCGTGATAGAACTTTCAGTTTAGGTGCTTTGGTTACTAAACGGTTGAGTCTAAACCGTACAAAGGGCCCCATTTTTGGAGGTATCTTTGCTTCGCGTCTTGCTAAATATTTTGAGATACCTATTAGACACTATGAGAAAGAAGAAAAGTTACTGCCCCTATTTTCTTAGACTATAAAAGTATGGTAGCACATGATTTCATTTGCGATGATAAGGAGAAGAGACTCATTTATAACCTGGTATTCAGTGAAAAGACTTGTCAGATTATTCCCCTGCCTGCACCTTCTTTGTTTAATATTTATTCAGGCACGTATATCATTTTGCCGGAGGCCATTCATGCATACTTGAGTATAACACCCGCTCCAGAGGCTGAACCGGAACCACCACTTGACCCTTATCGGCAGTCTGTTTATCAGTGAGATCCGGAGTAGCTCGCCAACCAATGGCACCCCGACGATCCTCCTCAGTACACCGGAGAGAGTAGCTTTGGTCCATGGGCATAGACCAACTTAGGCCAAAAGCCTAAGCTTGGGGGAGTATGTATTTCTCACCGACATTTCATTCATGTTCAAACACTCATTCTAGTTGTCGGTACTCGTACTTTTTCACTGTACTATCCATGCTAATTTATTTTCCTTTTTCTCGCTTTCTTCTTGTGTGTTTGAAAAACCTTAAGAAAAAAATAAAAAAAATTAGTTGTAGCTTTTAGCTAGTTTACTTTCCATGCTTGTAGTAGTAGTAAACAAAATAACCAAAAAGATTTCTCGTTCTTCTTTTGCTTGTTGGGAGCTTTCCCGTGTAAATAGTTTTATTTCCTTTCTTATCTTTGGGGGTCGAGAGGAGAAGACCATAATTAAAATGTTGAAGTGGCTCTTATATGCATTATTGTTGATTTAACAAAGAGCCCATGTCACCTTGTCTTCTCCTTTGTATTAAGATGCCTGCAAATTCCATCTTAGTCCAATGCACGTGCACTATTATTATTATCCACACCGTTTGGTCGTGCAAGTGAAAGGCAATAATGACGATATATGATGGACTGATTGAGATGAGAAAAGCTGGTATGAACTCGACCTCTCTTGTTTTTGTAAATATGATTAGTTCATCGTTCCTGATTCAGCCTATTATGAATGAAACATGTTTGCAATGACAACTAGAGACTATAGTTGCTTATGCCATGCTTAATTAGCTAGGAGTTTATAATGGTTTACCTTGCGTGCCAACATGCTATTAAAATGGTTGTGATGTGGTATGATAGGGTGGTATCCTCCTTTGAATGATTCAAGTGGCTTGACTTGGCACATGTTCACACATGCAGTTGAAGCAAAATCAACACAACCTCCATGATATTTATGTTCATGGTGGATTATATCCTACTCATGCTTGCATTCAATGTTTATTAATTTTAGTGCATGTTCATGACTGTTGTCGCTCTCTAGTTGGTCGCTTCCCAGTCTCTTTCTAGCCTTCACTTGTACTAAGCGGGGATACTGCTTGTGCATCCACTTCCATAAACCCCAAAGTTATTCCATATGAGTCCACCATACCTTTCTATATGCGGTATCTACCTGCCGTTCCAAGCAAATTTGTATGTGCCAAACTCTAAACCTTCAAATGAAATTCTGTTTTGTATGCTCGAATAACTCATGTATCAACTAGGGCTGTCTGTATCTCCCATACTAGGCGGGTTATTCTCAAGAGGAGTGGACTCTGCTCCTCACTCACGAGAAAATGGCTGGTTACCGGGATGCCCAGTCCCATGCTCAAATCAAATCAAAATAATTGCAAACAAAACTCCCCGGGACTGTTGTTAGTTGGAGGCACCCGTTGTTTGGGCAAGCCATGGATTGATGCTTGTTGGTGGTGGGGAGTATAAACTTTACCATTCTGCTTGGGAACCGCCTATAATGTGTGTAGCATGGAAGATATCGAGATCTCTCGGTTGTTATGTTGACAATGAAAGTATACCGCTCAAAATATTATTTCTCTCTATTTCAAAATCGAGCTCTGGCACCTCTACAAATCCCTGCTTCTCTCTGCGAAGGGCCTATCTATTTACTTTTATGTTGAGTCATCATCCTCTTACTAAAAAGCACCAGTTGGAGAGCACAGCTGTCATTTGCATCCATTACTATTAATTTATATTGAGTATGACTGGATCTCTTCTACCATGAATTACAATGTTTAGTCAGTCCTTGATCTTCAGGGGTGCTCTGCATTTATGTTTTGCGGTCTCAGAAAGCGCTAGCGAGATACCATCTTGTTATATCATATTATGATTGTTTTGAGAAAGTGTTGTCATCCGAGATTTATTATTATTGCTTGCTAGTTGAATATGACATTGATATGAGTAAATATGAGACCTAAGTGTTATTGTGAATATGGTTAGTTCATAATCTTTGCTGAAAACTTGAATGTTGGCTTTACATATTTATAACAACAAGAGCAAACAGAGTTTGTAAAAGTTTTTCTTTATCACTTTCAGTTTTTCAACTGAATTGCTTGAGGACAAGGAAAGGTTTAAGCTTGGGGGAGTTGATACGTCTCCATCGTATCTACTTTTCCAAACACGTTTTCCCTTGTTTTGGACTCTACCTTGCATCATTTGAATAGAACTAACCCGGACTGACGCTGTTTTCAGCAGAATTGCCATGGTGTTATTTTTGTGCAGAAATAAAAGTTCTTGGAATAACCTGAAACTTCACGGAGAATATTTTTGGAATATATAAAAAATACTGGCGAAAGAATCAAGACCAGGGGGCCCACACCCTGTACATGAGGGTGGGGGTGCCCCCTGCCTCGTGGGCCCCCTGGAGCTCCACCGATCTCAACTCCAACTCTATATATTCTTGTTCGGGGAGAAAAAAACCCAGAGAAGGGATACATCAAGTTTTACAATACGGAGCCGCCGCCAAGCCCTAATCTCTCTCGGGAGGGCTGATCTGGAGTCTGTTCGGGGCTCCAAAGAGGGGAATCCGTCGTCGTCGTCATCATCAACCTTCCTCCATCACCAATTTCATGATGCTCACCGCCGTGTGTGAGTAATTCCATCGTAGGCTTGCTGGATGGTGATGGGTTGGATGAGATTTACCATGTAACCGAGTTAGTTTTGTTAGGGTTTGATCCCTAGTGTCCATTATGTTCTGAGATTGATGTTGCTATGACTTTGCTATGCTTAATGCTTGTCACTAGGGCCCGAGTGCCATGATTTCAGATCTGAACCTATTATGTTTTCATGAGTATATGTGAGTTCCTGATCCTATCTTGCAAGTCTATAGTCACCTATTATGTGTTATGATCCTTTAACCCCGAAGTGACAATAATCAGGATACTTACCGGTGATGACCGTAGTTTGAGGAGTTCATGTATTCACTAAGTGTTAATGCTTTGGTCCGGTACTCTATTAAAAGGAGGCCTTAATATCCTTAGTTTCTAATAGGACCTCGCTGCCACGGGAGGGTAGGACAAAAGAAGTCATGCAAGTTCTTTTCCATAAGCACGTATGACTATATTCGGAGTACATGCCTACATTACATTGATCAACTGGAACTAGTTCTGTGTCACCCTATGTTATAACTGTTGCATGAGGAATCGCATCCGGCATAATTCTCCATCACCGATCCAATGCCTACAAGCTTTTCACATATTGATCTTTGCTTAGTTACTTTACCGTTGCCACCGTTACAATTACTACAAAACTGCTACTGTTACTTTTGCCACCGTTTCCGTTACTTCCATACTACTTTGCTACTAAATACTTTGCTACAGATATTAAGTTTTCCACGTGTGGTTGAATTGACAACTCAACTGCTAATACTTGAGAATATTTTTGGCTCCCCTTGTGTCGAATCAATAAATTTGGGTTGAATACTCTACCCTCAAAAACTGTTGCGATCCCCTATACTTGTGGGTTATCAGTGCCCCCTCCGGCGACCTCGCCGTTGTGGGTTTTGCAATCTCCGAATGTCACCTTTGGGTTGATATCTCCCCATGGTCTTCTCCCGGAGTTCTCAGTATCGGGTACGTCAGCTGGTTTGATTTTCTCCCATGCAAGTCATGTTGGGCCTAGGTTGGCCCCCCAGCCCACACCTCTTGGATCGGCCCAAAACCCGTTGGAGCTAGCGAATGATGATTCTGATTAGGCAAACGATTTTAACTTGCATGCTACGCCTGAGTTGCCTCAACCTTCTGTCCTATCCGAGGATACTTCTCCTAAATCATCGATTGAGTTAGTTCGTGACTTGCAAGGTCTTGATCATGTCGTGGAGGAAATTGTTGCCAGTTTTTGGGATTGTTCAAAGTGCCTTGGCATGGGTCATAGTTTGGTACGTTGCACTAATAAGGTGAGATGCCGTAAATGTTTCCGGTCCGGTCACGTTAAAAAGAACTGCACTCAGTCTCCTCCTAATATTGAACTCTGGGTTCCCAAAACCGGAGCACCCAGCATCCAGCCTCGCACCATCAACAGGAAACTTGACGCTTCGAGCTCCACCGCCTCCTCTACCAACTCTAACAAATCCCCACCAAAAACTCCAGCCTCCTCTGCTTCCCCACCAAAACCACCATCACCATCGCCGCCGAGTAGCACACCACACCAAGTTTCATCGCTGCCTCCTCCCATGGCAGTGTATGAGCTTGATCCTTGCCGCTTCCTCCCGGCGGGCCACGACATCATCGATGGTGGGCCTTTCGTGTCCCGAGGACATTCTACACGCCGGCCCAAGCTCCTCCCCGGCGCCATGAATCTTTCATGGTTGGCATTGTCGAACCTCCACCGCCACCTGAAGATGTTGCTGTTCATCGGCAACAGGTCCACGCCTTCATCACCAACCAGCTCGAGCTACCAGTACGATCTGCACAAACTTGATTTTAGGGAGTCGGTCTCTATGAGATGCAAGATCCTGTTATCCGTGCCGCTTTAGTTGCTCATCCACCTTGGCCGCTCGGATTAGACCAGCATGGCAATGAGTTATTGTCAGATCTATTAAGCATGATGATGGTGAGGGTTACTGTGCGCTACAAGGGCATAGAACAGGCTGGTTGATGTTTGTTGGGGTTCCACTGGATTATCACAATGAGGTTAATTTAGCTGAGGTCGTGGGTACTTTTGGTCAGTTTCATTATTGGAATCACCAGGATGACAGGCTTGTGCGATCTCTGGTTTATGCTTCCTTCCCTGACAATCAGCTTGTCCCGAGAGATGTGGTTTTCGTCAGTTTGCAAATGTTGGAGGCGCAGTGGTTTCTTGGACTGCATCTGTTTCTATCTTGGCTGCTGATTTTGCTGAGCAACTTCCACTTGATGAGGATGTCATGCCTTTTGATGGCAACCCACATCCAATGCTAGGTGAGCTCCAGCCGCTTGAGAATTTCTGGGCTCTGCCACCATATCCTGCTCTCGGATGAAATGATGTTCCTTGACCGGCTGCTCCAGAGGAACCACACCAGCCTAATCCACAAGATTTACATGGCTAGGGACATGACAATAATTTAGATGATGTTCAGCAAGTGCAACCACGGGTCCAAGAAGCCAATTATATGGTTTTAAACCCTTCTATGGGTTCTAATGAGTCTGGTGATGCTTTTGGCACAGTTGAGCCTGTTGATCTGGATGATGGGCCTAACAATGCTGTGGTTGAAGGCCCAATGTTCGTTTAGGAAAATCCCATGGATGGTGGCCCACATGAGCATGATGCAGAGGAGTTTCTGGCCCAACCTGAGCAGCAGATGGCTATGGAGGAACCTCACAATGTTCAGGAGGTGATCATGCCTGTTGATGAGCAGGATCAAGTTCAGAACAATCTTGCAATTGTTCCATATAACCCAATTGTGGTTTAGGCACCTCCTCTGCAAGTTGGATTTGTGAGAATTGTAATGGGCCGAGCTTTACCACCTGATTTTATACGGAGAAGGTCTTTTGAGTCTCTCATGCCTACTCTTCTAACTGCTCAGATCCCTAAGGCCATGCCTCCACCTGGCATTCTTAATATGCATAAAAGATCTTGGCTGTGGCATTTGATCCACGAGTTTCTTTCTGTCTTCCAGCTTCCAACAGGTCAGAGTCCACTCAGCACACTGCCAGGAAATTGTTTTTGGAAGACAACAACATCCAATGTTCATTACCAGAGACAGATGTCAGTGCCTCTTTCTCTGAAGATGCTACTCAGCCTACTGAATCTTCAGTTAGCATGAACTACACTTTTTCTGCCACGACCAAGCAAGCCAGAAAATCACGTGCCAGAAAAGCCCAAGACTTCTGTAGTCCTGGCAGCTTCAGACTTTTCTAACAAAAGGATGATGAGGAGTGCAGCAATATCCCAAGGTTTCAAACCTACATCTCCTTTGTCTCCTAAGCCTAGGCCCCTCAGGTAGCCTAGAGCCAAGAAGCTGAAAGCTGACAATCAGGCATCCACTCCAAGCAGTCAGGCTCAACCAGATAATGCAAGCACTCAGGAGCAGGTTCCTCCTCCAACTTCAATTGCTACACTCCAGCTGATTGGAGCAGCTCTTGGTGTCCCTTCTGACAAGATGATTGTGGAGAAGCTTATGGCTTCTTTAGATGCTGCCTCCAAGCCTACAGTTCCTCATGATGATTAAATCTTTTTATTGTTCTATAGGGAGGCATGTCCCTTGTCATGCCAGTTATCTGAACCTTGTTTCTCTTTTGTCTGCTACCTGCACTTTGTCCTGGGATGATGGTTTAATCTTTAGGCTTTTGTTTCACTGTTATGCAGTGAACTATTATATCTGCCTCCATATTATTGTTTCCTCATGAATTCACACCAAACTAGAGATTGGAAAGTGCTCTATTGGAATGTGAGAGGACGTAACTCTGAGGACATGCAAAGAAGTGTTAGAGCCAAAATTGAGGAAAGTCAGTGCTCTATTATTTGCTTACAAGAAACTAAATGTGATTTTTTTATCAGCATGCAATTAGAAAGTTTTGCCCTAGAAGATTTGACAATTTTGTCTATTCACCTTATGTTGGAGCCTCTGGTGGCATCCTTGTGTTGTGGTGCTCCAATGTGTTCATTGACACTTTAGTGGATATTAAACCATTTGGAATTATAGTTTCCTTCACATCTGTGCGCAATGCAAACCAATGGACCCTGGTAAATGTTTATGGGCCTTGTCAAGGGCAACCTCGAGATGATTTTGTTCAATGATTGTACAATTTGGAAATTCCAATGGATGATAATTGGCTCCTTGTGGGGGACTTTAATTTCATTAGAGCTCTTGAAAACAGAAACTTGCCTGGAGGAGATATAAATGATATTTTTCTCTTCAATGAGATAATTGGCCACCTTGGTCTTCTTGAGCTGCCTTTAAAAGGAAGATCCTACACCTGGTCTAACATGCAAGAAAATCCATTGCTTGAGCAACTTCATTGGTTTTTCACTTCCTCTACTTGGGTCAATGACTATCCCAACACAATGGTTCATCCACTAGCAAGAACAGCCTCGGATCATGTACCATGTGTAGTCTCCATTGCTACATCTATACCCAAGTCAAAGATCTTTAGGTTTGAAAATTATTGGGTGGATCTGCCTAGTTTCTTTGACTGTGTGGAGCAGTCATGGAATGCTCCAACAAAAAAAATCAAATTCTCGTACTGCCCTGACTGAAAAGTTTAAAAGGCTCAGATATGCTCTCAAACACTGGTACACCAGTCTGTCCAAGCTTAAGAGGGCCATTCAGGCTTGCAATGAGGTGGTTTTATTCTTTGATAATCTTGAGGAATTGAGACCTTTAACAAGACCCGAATTTAATTTCAGGAAAATTGTAAAGCTCCACATTGAGGAAATCCTCCATTTTCAGTTCATATATTGGAAACATAGATGTACCATTCGATGGATTAAAGTTGGGGAGGAAAACTCAAAGTTTTTTCAAGCAATGGCAACTGAAAGATTTAGGAGAAACACCATTTCTTCACTGCAGAATGAAGATCGTGATGTTGTCTCTGATCATCAGCAAATGGCTGGCATGTTGTGGGGCACTTTCAGAGATAGAATGGGTGTCTCTGAGGGGATTGATATGAAGTTTGATCTAGCTTCCTTGATTGATACAAAGTGGATGGTCTTGATAACTTGTCTGCTCCATTTACCGAGGAGGAAATAAATGAGGTTCTTAAGTCTTTGCCCACAGATAGGGCCCCTGGCCCTGATGGTTTCACTGGCCTGTTTGTCAAACGATGCTGGCACATCATCAAGCAGGATTTTTTGCAATTATTCCAGAATTTTTATGATGGAAAGATCACTATTAGCAGCATCAATGGGTCTTTAATCACTTTAATTCCAAAGAAGCTATCACCTGAGGGTCCCAATGATTTCTGACCTATTTCTTTGACAAATACTTGTCTGAAGTTTCTGACGGAACTTCTGGCAAATAGATTGCAAAAGGTGATTTTAAAATGCATTCATAAAAATCAATATGGGTTCCTCAAGTCCAGGTCTATTCAGGATTGCATTGCTTGGACTCTGGAGGACATTCATCAGTGCCACAATTCCAAGAAGCCCATCTTGACTCTTAAGGTGGATTTTGCAAAGGCTTTTGATACTGTCGAGCATGACCTAATTCTCAAGCTCCTGCACCACAAAGGTTTTGATTACAAATGGATTGGTTGGATTAGAGAGCTTTTATCCTCTGGGACTTCCTCTGTCATTTTGAATGGAGTGCCTGGAAAGCAATTTATTTGTAAAAGGGGAGTAAGGCAGGGTGACCCTCTATCACCCCTCTTGTTTGTTCTTGCAGCTGATCTCCTGCAAACTTTGGTCAATAATATGCTCAGGAATGGAGAGATTTCTTTGCCTATCGAAACTCATGACTCTGATTTTCCTATAGTCAATATGTTGATGACACTCTCCTCATTGTGCCTGCCGTGGACTCGCAAATTCTGGCTCTCAAGGAAATGCTACAAGATTTTCATGCCTCCACTCTCTCAGAGTAAACTTCCATAAATCATGTATATTGCCTATTAATGTGGATGAGGCGGAAACTGCTAGATTAGCTGCTGTGTTTGGCTGTCAAGTTAGGACTCTCCCTTTTACTTATCTTGGACCCCCTGTGGGCACCACTAAGCCAAGGATTCAGGATTTATTTCCTGTGGTTGATAGAGTTGAAAGAAGGTTATGTGCTAGCTCATGCCTTCTGAACCAAGGAGCTAGATTGCAATTGCTTCAACCAGTTATGTCTTCTTTGCCCATATATTTTCTTTGCAGTTTATGCCTGCCAGCTGGTATTGTAAAGCAAATTGAAAGAATTATGAGGCAGTGCTTATGAAGAGGCAATTCTGATACTCCCAGGCAGTCTCTTGCAGCTTGGCCTCTGGTTTGCAGGCCTAAAGACAAAGGTGGCATGGGGATTATAAATCTTAACATCCAGAACAGAGCCCTCCTTTCCAAGCATCTTTCCAAGTTCTATAACAAAGCTGACATCCCTTGGGTCTCTCTCATTTGGAATACCTACTATGATGGTGTTGTACCTCATGGAACAGTTTTATGTGGTTCTTATTGGTGGAGAGATATCCTCAAAATCAATGAAGTTTTCAGACTCTACTCTGAGGTCACCATAAACATGGGGGATTCTGTTCTTTTCTGGTTTGATGCTTGGATCTTTTTGGGATCTTCTGTTCCCCTCAGGGAGAGATTTCCTAGGCTATTCTCTTTTTCCATTGATGATAAGGTATCTGTAAGATATGTTATTAACACTCCTGATATGTCTGAACTCTTCCATCTGCCCTTGTTACCAGAAGCAATGGATGAGATGATCACTATACAGGCTGGTCTCCTAGACCTAAATGCTGATGAAAGGATCAATGATTCTTGGTCTTGGACACCTGGCAAAGGAAAATTTCCTGCCAAGAGTTATTATACAGTGATGCATGCTCATCTCCCTACTGATACACCAGCCAAATGGATTTGGGAAAGTAGGTCTACCATGAAGATAAAGGTGTTTGCGTGGTTAATGCTCAATGACAGGCTCAACACCAGAGATTTGCTGGTCAGGAGGCACTGGCAATCGCCTCAGGAGGACAACACTTGCCCCTTATGCTATACTCATGCTCATGAGGACAAAGACCACCTTTTCTTCACATGTCAATTCAGCACAAGAGTCTGGAACTACTTGCAAATTCAGTGGTTGGCTGGTTTGTCCCCCACCGAGTGTTTGATTACTGCAAGGGAGAGTTTTGGACAACTATTCTTCAAAGAGGTTGTTTATCTAGTTGCATGGAATGTATGGCTGCTTAGGAATGGACGAATCTTGAGGAATGAAAGGCCCACATTTGCAGCATGGAGGAGGAACTTCATCCATGATGTTACCCTGCTATCCCACAGATTCAAGTCTAGCCTAAAACCTTTGCTGTTGCATTGGATTAATTCTTTGCCCTAGCTGGCCCTATGTATTTATGTATCTTTACGTGTAAATATGTACATAGGTAAATTGGTAAGTACTTCCCCCTAGTTTACGTTCCAGAACCTTTTGTATTTTGGTGGTTGAGCTTTAATAAAATACTGTGGGGCTGTTGCCTCACCGTTTCTAGTAAAAAACAGAACATAACAGTAGGTATAAATTATCTACATGCTAGTAGGGTCACAATGCAAAAAGAATCAACTAATTTGGATCTACGGTTTGAAAGATATGGCCTCCGGAAGGTTAAATTCAAATTTAAACGGTTAAAAAATGTGAAATTTTGGTTCTATGGTATTTTACTGGTCACTACGAGTACACAGGAAAAAGAATCGCTGAATTTGGAGTTACGGATCTTAAGTTATAGCTAACTGAAATTAGATGAAAAATATGTAAAAAGACAAAAGAACTCTCTGTTTTTTTACTGCTGCAGAGGCTATTGTAGCGAACTGCCACTTGGCGTGTTTCTATTGGCTCAGAAGTGCTCACTACGAGGTCTAAATGGTGAATGGCCACAACTTAAAGGAAAATGTTTCGGTGATAAAAAAAATATTGCGATCTAATCTCGGCCGTCGGAGAGAGATCGGACGGACGGGGATGCTCACCGGAGAAACAGAGGAGGGCTGCGGGACTTGGGCAAGATGAAGCACGACGGCTCGGACTTCGCCGGTGGAGACGTCTAAGGTGCTGAGGTGGACTAAAAAAAGGATCGAGTCGGACGCGGTGTGGCACGGCGCCCCAGGAGGTGCACTTCTGGGGATCAAGGACGGTCTGCAGAGGCGGTGCCGCTCGTCTGGAGCAACGGCGACGGTGTTCGTCGGAGCAAGGCCAAAGTGGTCGGTTGGGAGCTTCCCTGTGCGAGATAGATGGTTAGGGTGATAGTGGAGATCAAGGCAAAAATAACATGAGCAAGAAGAGGTGTTGGGACCCACTGCAGGCGATGGAAACGACGACGGCGGAGGTCAGCAGCGGCGAAACTTCGGCGATATTCGATCATCTTGTGCGGGCGAGATAGGGCAAGGGAGCAGGAGATTTTTGCAAAAATCGGAAGAGTCAAACTTGGGGAATATTTATATGGAGGTGGGAGTGGGAGATGTGCAAGATCCGAGCCGAATCCACCGAGGATTTGGATCGGGATTGGTCTCCAGGAAGAACACGAACCAGGGAGAGAGATGACAAGGGAGGCCTAGTGAGTGGCAGACAGGTGGAAAAAGAGAAAAAAATGAAAAAGGCCCGCTGTTGTTGCTGGGCTGCCCGCTGCGCTGCGCTGAAATGGCCGTCGGGCTAGCTCTTGTCGCCTGCGTTAGCGCGCGCGAGCGGAGGATAGAGAAGGTCGAGGTTGTGCAGGCCCATATGAATAGTAATATCTGCAAAGATATCTTGTATGATGAAATATATCGCTATAAAAACTAAAATACATAATAAATCCTAAAATACTATAAACACACAGTAAAATATTATATATATATATATATAGTTAGAAAATAGTGAACATTTTTAAAACACAAATGCACTTTAAAAAATATATTTTATGCAGTAGGAGCAAATAAGAGTATCCAAACAATCTCCAAATAATTCCAATAATATTATAAACCTTTCTCAACTAGATTAATAGGGAAGAAGTTATGTTTTTCTTCTCTCAATATTTTTCCTTGAGTTGAAAATGATTTGAACATTTGCGAAATAAAAGTATGAGTCAAATGAGTATTCAGGAAAGTCCTTTTATTCCCGCTCGTTAGAATCTCACATAGACTCCGAAAAATTCAAATATGCATAGAACTCAAGATGGAACAGAATGATCCTATTAACATTCCAAATCTAAAAATTTAGGATGTTACACAGCTACGCGCGTATGAGTGTATGTCGGCGTCCTCGGAACGGGGGTCCCCAGACTTGTCTGCCTGCGGCCCACAGCGTGGCTCCACCAGCGGCCTTGTACGGCCCATCCTCACCAGCAAACACTCAAGAACCTCGTGAGAGGCCAAGTCTCACGAGTCGGACGACACAAGACCTCCTCGGGGGCAGCTTCACCAGGCAGGCTCGCAAGGGGCGGAGAGATCAAGGCAAGGGACACCTCCCGAGGTTTCTGTGACGCAAGGCATGACGACTGGAGCCAGGCGGGTGCCAGCGCGCACAATGTCCTCGTTTCCTCTTTGGTGCTAAAGAGGCAAGTGCAGGCGAGGAGTCCCGAGGCATCAGGCAAAGGTTTTCATATCGGTGCAACGAGACCAACACCAGCAGGACGGCAGGACGAAGGTCACCATGGAGCCCAAGACGGTGTCACCACCAGAGCCTTTGGCAGGCTAAGACCACCTTTAGTCAGGATAACTTGTACTAGTTGTCTCCCTTCGAATTTGGCGGTTTTTGGATCCCTTCCCGCTCAGTATTTGGGGAGAGGACCAGGGCCTCTGTAAATAGGACTAGCCACCACCATAGGAGGCAGCTCATCTTGGATCGGAGCCATTCCATCCATAGCCACACACAAGTTCACCAAGCACAAGAGCACCTCTCCTCAGGAGGCTGTTCTTCCCTTTTAACCGTTCATCCTCAGCCCAAGAGGCAATCCACCACACCATACTGGAGTAGGGTATTACACCACATCGGTGGCCCGAACCAGTATAAACTCTTGTGTCTCTTGTTCTTTGGGTTCGTCGAGCTAGGCCTTGTGATTGTAGAGAGAGCGATCTAGGGAGAGAGAGATCTTCGTGTGCACCCCAGTGTTCGAACCTCAAGGGTTTTGCCAGAACCCGAAATCTGACATTTGGCGCGCCAGGTAGGGGTGCACTGAAGTTTTTCTCCCACTGGTCCGTGTCCCATCGCTTCATTGCATCTATGGCGGTCGCTCGCCGAGTCCGCGCTGAGCATCGAGCCGCCCTCGCCGCCCGCGTCGCTCAGACCACCCCTGTCGGTGGGCCTCCACGTCGTTCCCTGTCACCCGCCGCAAACGCCGCCACCGGCCCGACGGGAAACGAGCAGCAAGCGTCCTTGCTGCATCCCTCTGTGCGGCGGGACGGCCGCACCGCCACTCCGTTGCTAACCCTAGTCGGCTCGTCGTCTCACGCTCGTCGCGCTCCCACGGATGCGCAGGCCGCGCTGCTCATGGCGCGCGAGCTCTTGTGCTACTGCCCAGTCGACGATCTCTACGAGGGCTGGCTGGACTGCATCGCCGAGCTCGTCAGCGCCGCAGGGGGCTCCCCCGCGCCGTCCCTCTCGCTGCCTCACCCTCCGCCAGCTGCGGGCGATGTGGCTCACGGAGCGCCTCCACCACCTCTGCACCAAGACTCTGGCGCCAAGGCGCGCGGCCCCTCGGCGCGACCCTCCGCATCGGGCGCCCGTGCGAGAAGAAGGAAGCTGCCAAGAAGTTCCCCGATCGCAAGAGAACGCGCCCGCTCCTCAAATACCACCACGACAAGATCCGCGTGTCGCTTACGGGCGCAAAAAGCGCAGGCATCAAGGGCAGGCTCCACATCAGCAAAGGGGCCCGGGGGCCACCGCAGGCTGCCGCGCCTTCACTCCTGAGCTGCTTAGCGTCGCCTGGCGGGGCAAGTTCAAGCCAGACCTGCCTCCTTGCTACGACGGCACCCCCGACCCGGCGGAGTTCTTGCAGCTCTACGAGCTAAGCATCGAACCGGTCAACGACGACAAAAAAGTCATGGCGAACTGGTTCCCCATGGCTCTCAAGGATGGCGCTCGCTCGTGGCTCCTGAACCTGCCCCCAGGCTCGATCTCCTCCTAGGACGAGATGCGCGACCGCTTCGTCGCCAACTTCCAGGGCACTCGCGACCGCCTCGGGTGACCTATGCCAGATAAGCAAAAGAACCGGAGAGACCCTGCAGAAGTACATCCAGTGCTTCAACATCGTTCACCTCAAGATCCCCAAGGTGACGGACGAGGCCATCATTTGGGCGTTTTCTGATGGCATCCATGATGTCAAGATGAAGGAGGAGCTCGCCATCCACGAGGAGCTATGCACGGCTTTGGAGCTGTTCAACCTGGCGACCAAGTGGGCAAGAGCTGAGGAAGGGTGCCTTTCCCTTCTCGAGCTCCCGCCTACCGACCTGGAGGATAAAAAAGTCAAGGCCAAGGACGTGAAGCGCAAGGGAGTAGCCGTGCTCGCGGCGGAACCTGATACGAAGCACGGACGGGACCATCCCGAGTCGTCCAAGAGTAGCCGACCGTTCTGTGCCTTCCACAATGTACACAGCCACAACACCAACGACTGTCAAGAGCTCATGGCCATTCGAGATGGACGCTTCGGTCAATGCCCCGAGTGCAACGACCGGGGCTACGACCGAGGAGGAGGACGAGGCGGGGGACGCTGGGACGATCACGGCCCCCGCCAGGAGTGGCGCGATCGGCCTCGCGAGGACCGCTGGCAGGACCAGCCTCATGAGGGCACATGGAGGGACCAGCCATGCGAGGACCGCCCTCAGGGAAATGCTGGACTTCCTCCGCTGCCGCCACGCCAAGAAGGAATGACGACCACCATCTGGACGAGGGGGTTGGGGGCTTCCAAGAACCGCATGCCATCGCCTGCATCTTGGGCGGAGCTCGGGCCTCAGCCTCCCAGCGTATCTTCAAGCAGCTTGCTCGCGAGGTGAACACAGCCCTTCCCAGGCTTGAGGCCACGCGCCCGCTAAGGCGGTCCAAGTGCGCCATCACTTTCAGCTCGGTGGACCAGCTCAAGTGCGTACACCGACGCCTCCGATGCTACGCTCACCGTCGCCATCAGCAACGTGCAAGTCACCAAGACCCTCATCGACGGCGGTGCAGGGCTTAACGTCCTGTCTGTCGAGACGTTCGACAGCCTCCAAGTGCCATACGATCAGCTTCAGCCTACCAAGCCCTTCTCAGGAGTAACCGACGGCTCCACCGCCCCGATAGGGCAGGTTCGCCTCCCTATCACCTTCGGACAGCGAGACAACTACCGCACCGAGCTCATCGACTTCGACGTTGCTCACATCCGTCTGCCGTACAATGCCATCCTCGGATATCCGGCCCTGGCCAAGTTCATGGCGGTGACCCACCATGGCTACAGCGTCCTCAAGATGCCACGAAGCGGCGGGATTATCACCGTCCCCTGTGAAAAAAGAGATGCGGTGTGCTCCCTCGAGCGCGCCTTCCAAGCCGCAGCGATCGAAGACCCCGACAACAATGCAGCGCAGATTCTCCCCGAGGCCGCCCCAAGAAGAAGAAGCAGCTACTCCGCATAGGGCCTCAGGGGAGCGGCGCCCCTGGTGGTGCAACATCAGGATCGGCGCCCGCGCCTGGGGCGCCTCCCTCCCTTGCATAGGAAGGAGCGCCGGGCGCCCTCAGGCAGGGCTCGGGGGCTCTCTTCTAGAGAGCCTCAGACTTGGTCAACATCACGAGGGAGGCGCTCGAGCACCACGTGGAGGCGTGCTTTGCGGCACATTTCCCTCAGGAGGATACCGGGCGAGGAGCGCCCGACGCTCAGGAGTTCATCACCAAGGCCACTCAAGAGCTGCAGGATGCAAGAGACATGCGCGGCGACCACCGCCCACCTGGCACGGCTCCCCATCCATGCGAGGATGGCGAGCTGCGCGTCTGCGTCGACATCCCAGGGCTCAACAGGGCCGCTTCTCAGGAGCTCTTCTGGCCTTCGCGCGTGGGACGCTGCGAGGGCCCACCTCACAGCTATGTTCGCAAGCCATTCGGCCTGCCGAGCATGACAGCCGCCTTCCAGCGCAACCTGCGGAGCATCCTGGCAGGACAGGAGGCCAGGCATCACGCAGTCCTGGCGGAGATGGAGACGGTCCTCGAGGAGCCGCCTGGACCCTCAGAGCCTCCCGAGGCTCAGGGCCCCGGTGGCTCATGAGGAGCAACCCCTTCGCCACACACCTTCAGCTACCCCAACATCCCTTCGACAATGGAACCAGGTGACATTTTCGAAGTTTATTTAGCTGGGAGCGTGGGCTGGTCCCTGCGGCAAGTATCCTTTTATGTCTTTAGCTTACTTTTCTGGGGCGCCCCTTGGGCTGCATCATCCCCAGGCTGCTCGGGTCCGACCCAGTGGCGTGTATCGTTCTTGCATTTACCTAAGCTAGTTCGCTTTTCATGCATAATCTATCTATGGCTATAACCTGCTTGATTGTCACCCACCACGGGAGCTACACACGCTGACACAGCGCTTGTGCTCGGGTCCGTCCCTGCAACGTCGACAAATCTGAGCGGTCGACCTCTGGCTCGCGGCACGCCCCACGCACGTCACCTCACCAGGCCCTCAGTGCCTTCATCTTCTTGCAGAGTGACCTACGGCAGACCGACAATCATCGTGGTGATCTGTGTCCCTCCTCGCGCTAACCTGCAGGAACCTCCTGAAGACAACAGCAGGTGGTACCACGGGCTCCTTCTTCTCCCATGCGATTCGCTTGCACGTTAGAAGAGGGGCCCCTGAGCATCGCGACTCAGGAGCTCTTACTGGCTCTCCAGCCCTCATCCCCTGGCCTTGACCACGGCATAGCGACCTGGCATACCAGCAGCGGCTGAGCTCGCTCGAGGGCCGGGACCTGAGGACGCAGAGCACACAGAAGAGCGTGGAGAAGAGGCGGAGGCTCGCACGGGCCTAACCTAGCTACCCAACAGTAGTTGACGCACAAGACTGGCACAACACAAGGAACCATCTCCGGAATGCCAAGATAAGTCTCGCGCCTGGATCGACCCATCGCTACAGCATAGGATCCCCACCTGTGGCAGCCTTGTTACGACAACGTCGCCACCCTTTCCCGCCTCTCGGTGGTTGCTTGAGTGCTAAATGGGAACTCTTGAGCATCGTGCCTCAGGAGCTCTTACTAGACCTCGGGCTGCTCACCTCCTGGCCTTGACCACGACCTCGCGACTGGCGTACCAGCGACGGCTGCAGCCTGCCTGGGGACCGGGACTTGTCGGTGTAGAGCACCAAGCTACCGTGGGGTTGGAAAGGGGAGGCCGAGACGAAACAAGACATGCGTTCGCGAATTTTCATAGTAAGGATAATATGAACAGAAGAAATTACAAACCCTTTACACGCCCCCACGGGGTCCGTTTCGATTCCTCGCAGGGAACAAAAAGATGGGAGTTCCTAGGAGCTCTACCAACGCTACGCCAAAGACAAAGACATCCAGATCGACGGGCGGCGGCCAGACGCTGCGGCCTTGCTCCGGGCCTGGGGGCACGTAGCTGTCGTCGCTCGTCTCCGGAGTCTCATAGGGCTCGGGAGAGTCGCTGGACTCCCAAGCACCGCCGCTGCTCGGTGTTGGCCGCTGCGCCGCCCCGACGACCCTCTCCAGGGCAGCACTCCAAGCGGCGGCTTTACGCATCGAAGACCTTGAAGAACATCGTCGATGCGCCATCGTACTTGAAGTGGATGGCGAGGGTGCCTTCCGCGCGGCAAACCCGGGCAACCTCACCCTAGCCGCGGGTCATGAAGATCTTGCCCAGGGAAACGGCTTCCACCTCCGCTCCAGTCGCCGGGGTGTCGCAGTCGGCATGCTGCAGCCAAAGCTCCAGGGGCCCCTCGGCGGTATCTCGGCGGAGAAGAACTGCTAGAAGCAGATCCAAGTGCGCGGAGGCATCGCCGCCCACATCACGAGTTCGCGCAAGGAGTCCGCGGCATGGACTCATGGGGCGACGGGCAGGCCATCATCAAGGGCGCGGAGACCGCAGATCCCTGGCTGCTGGCGGGCGGGCGCCATCGCCTCTTTCCACCGAGCCCTACCATGGCGATAAGGGCAGCGGGTACCCGGGAGGAGGCCGCTCACACCAAGGCCTCAACACCTCAGGCCTCACGACCATGTCGCAGCGGTGGCCCGGCCTCTTCTTCGGCGGAAGTGGCCCGAGCTCGTCGCGGGGTTTTTTTCCCTTCTTTGCGGCCGAGAAACTCCGAATAGGCGCCATGGGAGTCGCAACTAGCAATGAACCAAGGAAGAAGAAGCGAGCGGAAGCAGAAAAGAGATGAGCGACGGGGGCTCCGCCCCCTCCTCATTTATTGTGGGAGAAGGCCAACCGGCGATCCCCACGATCACAGGTAATGATGATTTTTCTCTGCATGTGCCAGGTGGACTCGCTCAAGCCCGGGCGATTGTCAAGCAGCGTGGGGAAGCGGAGACGCCCACGCCCAATCAATCACCACGCATCAAGCGGGCCGCAGGATGTTGGGGCTCATGGCGCCCGACTTGTCCTTTGGCTTCGCCGGGTTAAGTCCGAAGGCCGCTTTGGGCCCGGGCTACTGTCATGGGCCCCGGGAACGGGGGGTCCCTCAGACTTGCCCGCCTGTGGCCTGACAAAGAAGGCTCCACCAAATGGCCCTCAGACAGCCCATCCTCACCAAGCAGAACACTCAAGACCCTCGCGAGGGGCCAAGACTCGCGAGGTGAACGACACAAGACCTCCTTGGGGCAGCTTCACCAGGCAGGCTCGCGAGGGGTGGAGAGATCAAGGCAAGGGACACATCGCAAGGTTTCTGTGACTCAAGCCATGATGACTGGAGCCAGGCGGGTGCCAGCGTGTGCAGTGTCCTCGTTTCCTCTTTGGTGCTAAAGAGGCAAGCGCAGGCGAGGAGTCCCGATGCATCAGACAAAGGTTTCCATATCGATGCAACGAGACCAAAACCAGCAGGACGGCAGGACGGAGGTCACCGTGGAGCCCAAGACAGCGTCACCACCAGAGCCTTTGGCAGGCGAAGACCACCTTTAGTCAGGATAACTTACTAGTTGTCTCCCTTCGAATTTGGTCGTTGTTGGATCCCTTCCCGCTCAATATTTGGGGAGAGGACCAGGGCCTCTATAAATAGGACTAGCCACCACCATAGGAGGCATCTCATCTTGGATGGAGCCATTCCATTCATAGCCACACACAAGTTCACCAAGCACAAGAGCACCTCTCCTCAGGAGGTTGTTCTTCCCTTGTAACCGTTCATCCTCAGCCCAAAAGGCAATCCACCACACTACACTGGAGTAGGGTATTACTCCACATCGTGGTTGGTGTACAAAAGTAGGGGCCCTTTTGTACCCCTCTACTTGTGCACGGGCAATGTAGCCGCTACCAAGCGATCGCACTAAGTAGGGCAGAGGAAGGCGCGAGATGGGCAAGGCAACTCCAAGACCAAGAAACACAAAGAACAAGAGGGCGAGGTGGACTCCCCCGGCGAGGCCATGCCGGGGTGGCCTTCGCGGCCCCGGCAAGTGCCTTGCCGGGGCACTTGCCCAACGCCAAATAGGACGCCGCCACCCTTTGAGCCCAAGGGTTCCGACACCGCCAACAACCACATTGGAACCAAGGCTTGAGAGGCACCTCTGTGGTGGCATGCAGATCTTCGTCAAGATCATAAACACACAAGATCAGGTGGGGACCAGAAGACGACGATCCTCGGCAAGATCGCCGAGGAAACCCACGAGACCCCCGGCAAGATCCTTGGCTGGGATGATCTGACATGCACGCAAGGCGTCTCAGCTGGGGCCTCGCAAGGCCCTTGCCGAGGACACCTATAGGGCCGCAGCTGTGCCCACGCCCGCCAAGACTCCACAGTTTTCCCATGCAACCGCCAGCCCAACCAACCAAGTGTGCACTGCAAGGCGATGGCGCGGCTTCCAGGCCAACTCAGCAAACACCTACATGGTGGCATGGAGATCTTCGTGAAGACCCTACCACCACGCCATCTCAGCAGCCTGCCAGCCTACGTGGCACTGCATGCCTCGTCGGCCTGGACGCGTGTCGGAGCAAGACGGAGCGGCGAGGAATGGGATGGGCCTCGTTGCCGTCCCCAATAAAGCAACGTGACACCTAAGAAGCGCATTTAATGTGCCTTGTCCCGTAATGACAAAGTATAAGCTTGTACACCGTGACACCTTTCCACCATTGGCGTGTGCCACTGTGGCAGCCCCTTTTGACTATAAAAGGATGCCCGAGGCGTCCAGGAGGAGGATTCGGATCTTTTGGACTACACACGCACCGTAGCTAGTTGAACAACTCAAGAACACTCAAATATACACCAAAGCAGGACTAGGGTTTTACGCATCCTCGTGGCCTGAACCTGGGTAAACGATCTTTGTGCTGGCTCCTAGACCTGCTCTTTGCACAACCCCGCGCCCGCCAACCGTAGAAGGGATCCTGGATTCCATAGGTGTCGTTTCCACTGACATCTTTGGCGCCCAGGTAGGAGGACGCAGTGGTGTAAATCTGGTCTAGCAGTTAGTTTAGTAGTTCTTCATCGCTATGGCTCCCAAGAAGATGACGATCACGGCGATCGGTTCGTCGGGAACCGGACGACCCGTACCAGTGCGGGCGAGTGGCGGGGCGGTTGCGGACGGAAGCCGAGGCGCAGCTTGCGAACACCCACATTGCTCTGGTAGTCAAAGCTTGGCAAGTGGCATCGTTCGTGCGCGAGACGACGGGCCACACGCCGCCAAATCCAAAGACGGAGCCCTCCAGGGGCGGCGTCGTGCCACCTACGGGCGGCGCGGCAACTTCGAAGACGCCTACACCGGGGCCCACGACGCGCTCCTCCTAGGTTGTGCGCGACGAGCCACGTCACCAAGCTGGTGACGTTGGGCGCCGCCATGGGAAGAGTCCCGCGCTTCATTCGCGGGACGTAGAAGGCCAGCATGCACGCCGAGACGCTGGCGAAAATGGCGCACAGCCTCCAGGCCGTGATAGAGCTCCTTCTAACATGGTTAGAAGCTCCGAGCGCTTACAGCATACCATGCAGCTTAGCGCTGCCACCCACGCCGCCAGTAATCTTTTATGCGCTGCCGTTGCTCCTCGACTTTTCCTCCCGCCGCGGAAAAACTCGACGAATGGAGAGCTACCATCCGGAGCCTCGTCGGCGTCGCCAACAAAGATGAGCCACGACCAGCGGGGCCCTCAGGCCGACGCGACCAGCGGGGCCCTCAGGCCGGCGCTCCGTCGAACCACCGCATGCCAGCAGTGGAAGAACCGGGGGTGCTGCGGCCACGGTGCACTCTCCTCCTCCACGCCAGCGGCCGCGTGTGTCGATCCGTCGTGATGACGCTTGTGATAACATTTTCATAGCGTCGTCCGACCCACGGACCCACCGCAATCAGCGCCAAGTTCTTCGGGAGCGAGCCCATGAAGACGCTTGAACCACCATCAAGCGCCGGCGCGATGCACACCACCAGTCAGATAGGTGGGCGGGGCCCACTATGGACCACGCAGTGATACGTCTCCATCCTATCTATAATTTTTGATTGTTCCCTGCCAATATTATACAACTTTCATATACTTTTGGCAACTTTTTAAACTATTTTTGGGACTAACATATTGATCCAAAGTGCTCAAGCAAGGCCTCGCTTGTTGCATGTTTTTTGTTTTGCAGAAACCCCATATCAAACGGAGTCCAAATGGAATAAAAACGGACGGAGAATATTTTTGGAATATTTGTGAAATAGGGAAGAAGAATCAATGCGAGAAGGTGCCTGAGGGGGCCACGAGGCAGGGGGGCGCGCCCCTGACCCTCATGGGCCCCCCGTAAGGCGGTTGCTGCTCTTCTTTGGCCGCAAGAAAGCTAATTTTCGGAGAAAAATCTGGGCGAAGGTTTCAATCCAATCGGAGTTACGGATCTCCGGATATATAAGAAACGGTGAAAGGGCGTAATCCCGTAACGCGTAGAAACAGAGAGACAGAGAGACAGATCCAATCTCGGAGGGGCTCTCGCCCCTCCCATGCCATGGAGACCAAGGACCAGAGGGGAACCCTTCTCCCATCTAGGGAGGAGGTCAAGGAAGAAGAAGAAGGAGGGGGGCTCTCTCCCCCTCGCATCCGGTGGCGCCGAAGTGCCATCGGGGGCCATCATCATCACCACAATCTTCACCAACAATTTCATCACCATCATCACCAACTCTTCCCCCTATATGCAGCGGTGTAACCCCTCTTTTACCCGCTATAATCTCTACTTAAACATGCTCAACGCTATATATTATTTCCCAATGATGTATGGCTATCCTATGATGTTTGAGTAGATCCGTTTTGTACTATGGGTTAATTGATGATCGTGATTGGTTTGAGTTGCATGTTTTATTGTTGGTGCTGTCCTATGGTGCTCTCTGAGTCGCGCGCAAGCTTGAGGGATCCCCGCTGTAGGGTTTGCAATATGTTCATAATTTGCTTATGGTGGGTGGCGTGAGTGACAGAAGCACATACCCGAGTAAGTAGGTTGTTTCCGTATGGGAATAAAGAGGACTTGATACTTTAATGCTATGGTTGGGTTTGCCCTTAATGATCTTTAGTAGTTGCGGACGCTTGCTAGAGTTCCAATCATAAGTGCATATAACTCAAGTAGAGAAAGTATGTTAGCTTATGCCTCTCCCTCAAATAAAATTGCAATAACGATTTCCGGTCTAGTTATCGATTGCCTAGGGACAAATAACTTTTTCGTGACCAAAAGCTCTTTACTAAAACTAATTTAGTTGTGTCTCTATCTAAACAGCCCCTACTTTTTATTTACGTGCTCTTTACTATCTTGCAAACCTATCCAAGAACACCTACAAAGTACTTCTAGTTTCATACTTGTTCTAGGTAAAGCGAACGTTAAGCGTGCGTAGAGTTGTATCGGTGGTCGATAGAACTTGAGGGAATATTTGTTCTGATGCCTCGGGACTCTCACCCGCAGACTTGCCTCTTTAGTCTCAAAGAGGAAATCAGATCATACTGGGCGCACTGGGCTCACCGCCTTGGTCATCTAGGCTCACGCCATGTGAATCTCATGAGGTGCCCCCCATAGATATTCCCCACCTCAGAGCCACCTCAGCTAGGCCGCCTCGGGAGGTCCATGCCTTTCCGCCTGGGCCATGAGGCTTCGGGCCCCTCGTGAGGGTCTTGAGTTGTTGGGTTGCTGCTGTGGCTGCATCGGCCCTGGTGTAGCCATCACTGCTGGCCGCGCAAGTCTAGGCACCCCTGCCTCTGTGATCACGGACAACATTTTCCCCCAGGACTAAGGCGCTGCTGACCTTGGCTTCGAGGCGGTATGGGTTAAAGGGCAAGTGCGGAGTAATCAAGGCCTCAACCGCTCATGCGGGCTCGGCCGACGATGGCGATTGATGGGATCGCGGGCGCCTTTCGCCTTCCCCACGCTTCCTCGGCAACCGCCCTCAACTCGGCTGCGCGGCCGGGCGCGTCAAGGCAGTAGCCTTATATTGCCTTTGCTTTAGCCTTGCTCCAGATCCCCTTTCTTTCTCGGCCCCCAAGAGACTCCTTCTTTATCCCACCGGAAATCCTCCCAAAGCCTCGCACTGGATGGCGTCTGCCCGGATACATGAAGGCCACGCTATCACCCGGCTCCTGCACGAAGCCGCCTTGAGCGCTTCACGGTCTCAGAGGATAAGTTTCGCCACTGCCGCGCCGTAATGACAGCTTGGGCGACCATTTACGGCGCGTAGGGAAAAGAGCCTGCCCGCCTTCTCCGCCTAAGCCGGAGAGGCTCCGGGCAAGTACTCTTCCATCCCTTCTTTATGAATAAAGTGGTTTCACGGGCTGGTTGCTCCTTCGCATTTCTTCTATTGCCCAGGTTTCACCACTACAATCTCCACGCCTGCATCTTTCATCCCCAATTCCGCTTCTCCTAAGCGTCGCATCTTTGCCTTCTAATCGCATAGGCATTCGTAAGATACTATCCGGCGCTATGTCAAGGCCACTTCTTCTACCTCCGGATCAAGGAGGCCAAGTTGTCGGGAAGCCAACTTCATCGCTGCTAATGGGACCAACGCCATCTCAAGAGCCGGAATACAGGAGGGCTTCAGGAACAAATGGTTCCTCATGGATGCTGTGTGCTTCTATCTCTCGGCCGACAACATGGACGGGATGCCCTTAGCCTCTGAAGTGAAGGGTGGCTCAGCAGCGAAGCTCACCGAACCCGGGCGAGGTATGTGTCGGAGAAGATGGCCGCCGACTCTGAAGCGTATGGACCAAGAAGTGGCGAGAAGCTGACCGGGCCATGATAGCCAAGGAGTTCCTTATCGTTAACGCTATTCTCGGGCTTCCAGACGCGCTACTTCTATGGAAGCTTCGAGGACGAGGGGGCGGCCTTCCGCTATGCTGACTCCTAATTTTGTCTCGACGAGGAGCCGGATGCGGCCTCCGCCTCTCGGTCGGGGGAGGTGATCAGTGGTACTCTGCCGTACACTCCATCTTTCCACAGTATCGCTTCCTTGGATGGGGCGTAGGTTGCCGCCATGCCTGCCTTCAAACGAAAAGGGTTCGCGTTACGCGCACCACCGAAATCTTCATGGTGAGAATTGTCCTCCGGTGACTTCTCGGGCAAGGAGGAGGAGCCGGATTTGAGGTGACCTTGAAGGGGCGGGAGATTCACAAGCATGACCGATCTCCTTCGCAGACCTACCCCTGGATGCCAACGACGCCGATGATCATTCGGGTGAGAGAGTCCCCTGGCCCCGCCGATCACCACGAAGGTCAAGGAGGCACCCCCGGAAGAAGCCGCATCGAGTCCCCAAGTAGGGGTAAGTCGATGCCGATTTCTGGCGCGTTTCGCTTTCACCGGCCGGGCCGCCGAGTCAACAAGCGATCCAGTCACTGCGACTGCCGGGCATTGGGGGCTCACAGGTGACCCCAAGGCCACAAGAAGCCGCGAGGCCTTCTGGCTTGGTGCCCAGTAAGAGGCCGAGGCGTCAGACTAGTGGAAAGTGCTCATTGGATCTTGTCCCTGCTTTTGGCCGCTGCTTTCGACGCTCTTTGTACTGCCAGCCGGCCGGGCGGCAAAGAAAGAAGAAGAGGGAGGCTGGCCGTGGACCCTTAGGGCTCAACAGTTATCATCGCCGTCATGCTGCTTCTCCGGTGCAAAGGTAGTGATGGCGTGGGCCCTCGGACCCCAGCCGGAATCGGGTTCGCGAGATCCCTCGAGGCCCATCCTCAGGAGAAGGCGATCTTCATGGCCAAGCTAAGCCGCGGATACCCGCCTCCGTACCGCCTAATCGGTAAGGTTCTCGCCAAGGCCCAGTGAGCCCCCAAATTGCTCGGGCCTGCTGCAATACGCACTCTGGCAGGTGCCTTGGTGCTAAGGTTGTATCCTCCTCCTCCCACCACGCCGCTATTGCACCTTCTGGGTCTTCCGCCACCTGACGCCTAGAGGAGGCTTTCTCAAGATTGACCCGGCTTCAGGAGGACCTTCAGGTGCCAACTGCCGCCGCCGTCACGGGCTACCGAGTCGATCTTTTGGGGGTGGCTACATCCGGCTGCATCTGCCAAAGGTATTGGCCAGTCAGCCATATCAGCCTCATGAAGGTGTTGGCAGTTGGCCTGGGTTAGTCAGCTGCCACCTGCGTGACGCGGCTACTGGCGATGCCGAGATCACGAGGAGCGCCAACATTGGCGGAGGCTTAGCCGGAGACCATGGGCACGTCGAAGTGCGCCGCGGTCGAGGCCTCGTGATCTAAGGCGCGTGAGGAGAAGATGAGGTCACCGACCGTGACATCGAATGAGTTGGGAGCAGTCAAGTGGTGTCCGTACAAACCGTGGATCTCTTGTAGGGAGTCCAGAACTGCAACAAGGCGATGGTAACTTGAGGCGGGGGACACAATGTTTACCCGAGTTCGGGCCCTCTCGATGGAGGTAATACCTACTTCTGCTTGATTGATCTTGATGATATGAGTATTACAAGAGTTGATCTGCCCACTGAGATCGTGAGGAGCTAAACCCTAGAAGCTAGCCTATGATTATGATTGATTGTTGTTGTCCTCTGGACTAAACCCTCCGGTTTTATATAGACACCGGAGGAGCTAGAGAATTACCAGAGTCGGTTACAAGGGAGGAGAATCTACATATCCGAATTATCAAAGCTTGCCTTCCACATAAAGAAGGTCCCCACTCTGAGACACCGCAGGACAAAATCTTCAATCTTGTATCTTCATAGTCCAGCAGTCCGACCCAGAAGTATATATGGTCCAAAGCGACGGTCCGAGACCCCTAATCCGAGATTCCCTCGGTAGCCCCTGAACCCGAGCTTGAATAACTGATGGAGTCCAGCCCTTGGGGGTTGTCTTAACGCGACTCGGGGAGGTTCTTCCCCAAATTCTAGTACACAGCCTCGAAGATAGTGTCAAGCTTCCCCATAGATATTGCACTCCTTAGCTTATCTCGCGCCTAATAATGGCTATCCTCCGTGTCGGCGAATCACGGTAAAAGTGGTACATTTTACACCCCCTTGCCACCCCCTAACCATGTGATAAATAAATGCATTTAAAAATGAGGATCATTAGATCCAGATCACACACCATCCTCAAGCGGTGAGTATCCATCGAACACGCCCTTGGGAAAATCCATCCCATCATGGCCGTGACCGCCAGCTCACTCCTCTCTCCTCCCAAGTAGCTCTCTAAGCCAGAGGTTGGAAAAAGTGTTCCGTCGTCCTTTGCATCCAATTAGTAGAGATTCTGAGACCGGGGTTTCCTCCCTCCTGCGTATATGGTCCCAGTCCGAGCCGTGCATAGCCACTTACAATGGCGGGGGAGCAAAAGCGGAAACTTTCCCAACCCATCCATGAGGGGCGGGTAGTGCCTTATCCCTTACTTATTAAGGGGACTTGGATTTCCAATCCATCCGTTCTCAAATGGGCTCCACCTGAGTTCTCTGACCTCGGCTACATAATTTACTCCGCCTTCCATATTACACGCCGGCTGGCTACGTCGCCCCTTTGCGAAACCGTAGTTTACGCAGGATCTGAAGCCCATTTCGAGCAACTATGGCGAGATGCTAATACGCCTTATTGCCCGTACGGGAAGGGAATCCAATATATCAAGTGGGTGGAGCGAGGAATATATGGCGCGCTCGCCGGGCCAGGATACTGTCCGATTACTCGAGGAAGACATCCGAAGCGGCCTTCGGGTGGTGGTTTTATATGGAGGGCGTCCACTACCGGACCCTATTCGGATGGGCCTATCACCCGAGTTCAATAAACATGCCCCTTTGGAGAAAGCGCCGCATTTGCGCGCCCAGGAGCCCCTAGGAGGAAGTTATGAGAGAGGTCCTTTACGATGGGCGGGATAAAAACACTGGCCAAATCAGGGACTGGCAATGACCAGTGAGTTATCCTTCCAATATGTATGTCTGGTGGCGGGGGTGCAGCCACTTTAATATGGGGGACAACCCATGTAGCCACTTGAATGGAGAAAGCTGATGCCACCCGCTGCTTGGGTCATAAAGGACGAACTACAGCCATTTTGCTCTAAGCTGAAATATTTATCCGATTTATATAAATGAGAGGAAGAGGAGTTCATCCGCATTAAACCACGAGGATGGATTCTCTCCATGTACAACCTTTAAACTGGTTGAGCTGCTAACTTTTTATATCCGGACCTTCCGCGTTCTTTGTCGCAAATATTTACCTTGTTATTTCATAAGGCGCGCGAAAAACGTGAGGGGCGTCTACAACCGCGTCTCTCCGCAGGCTAGAGGATTCTGACCGGGCCTCCAGGCCCGGACTTGAAGAAGATCCAGGACACATTTGTGGAGCTCATTGATAGGGCCCGTTCTATATCGGCTAAAAAAGGCTGCGGCGGTTGCCTTGGTAGCCATCATGGCCTTCGATTATCCTAGGCTGCCCCCTTGCGCCATGCGTAAAGTAAACCCATAGTCCCCAACCGAGAAGGATCCCTTTTTGCCACTTCACCCCACGCGCGCATATGGTGTCTTCTGAGAGAAAGAAAGGCCTCGGGGACATCTATCATACTGAACCACTTGATGACTCGCCAACAAGGGGCACCGAAACGGATGGAAAGCTTAAAAGGAAAGAAGCGGTTCAGGCCCGGTTTCCGTGTCAGCGAGAGGTATGAAAAAAGAACCACACTCATGGTTAGCCGATCTTCTAAAATATAATACGCGTCCATATGTGGTTCTGATAGGGCGCTTGCCTTCATGCCGGACCGATATCCGGACTGTCGCTCATACGGCCGCGCCTCCACCAACCCGGGCTCGAGGCGGACTTAGAGGCAGGTGCTAACTTGGGACAGTTGCCGGATGGCCGTCCTCTGAGAGGATACTTGAATGGGCTGTCGCCCCTCACAGTTCGAAGTGGAAGTACCATGAATCCTGAGAGCATCGTCAGACCGTACTCCGACCCTGGTTTCTCTGGCGTTCGATGCCATCAACTCCCGAGAGGGCCATCGTACATCGAGCTGCCTCAAAATGGTCTTGCCGGAGCCCACGGACCTAATGCATTAAGGATATACTGAGTAAGAAAATCTGATAATTATGTATGTCGATAGCCCACTGAGACTTGAAAACAGTTGGTACAAAGCCGACTTAAGGATCATTATTTAACGTAGGTTCTTATGGAAAAGAAATGCCCAGTTGTCTCAGGAAATTGGAGGGTAGGAAAAGCCCTAGCTCACAGACTCTGAGTTGCCACAATGAAGAAGTCCAAGAAAGGTATATGGTAACACCTATTCCTGTCGAAAAGAAGCGACATATACCAGTTAGTGATTACCGGCATGCATGCAAATCTAAGAACAGATGCTGAGAATGATCCGGGAGTGAATCCGAATTAAATGCGAGGATGAGCAACATGCTCAACTTGATTAAAGGCTGGCGGCGTTAACGCTTCTGTGAATTAGGCGGGAAAGCGATCTCCAAGATGCCAATACCACATTGAGTGTTGAAGCGAAAGATGTTCGGGGCCCGGCTGGCGACTCAAGTAAAGAGGAAAATAAGAGAAACTTCGACGCGACATTTTTTAGTAAGTTCTTGAACCAAATTTTATAGAGTTAAATGAAGAAACCGAGCTATGAGAGTTATATCTCTGTAGGTAGCTATCTTGTGACGATGCGTCCGTAGAGAGAGATGCGAGAGTCTGCAGGGTGATCTTCTGTCAAAGCTCTAACCTGTTGCCGCGAACAAGTTGGCCCGGTGATGCAGGAGCATTACCCAAGCCTTGTGGCCCTCCGCCTCTCCTATACTTGAGGAGGCATGGAGAGAACTTGTGAGATGCTTTCGGGCCAGCGGCAGCGCTGATTATGGAAGATATCTACTGCCGACAAGCAAAGGTGCAAGGAAGCACAGGGCCATGGTGAGGACTTCGATATACCAAGGAGGCTGACCCGAACCACATGGCGAGGTCGGACACAGCGTAGGTACGATGGGAAAAGAGATACACTGTCATTTTTGTGTATGACCGGGTGAGAGTAGTATAAAAGTATCCCCAGCAGGGATTGTGAGGCTAAACGAGCACATTAGATGAGTGATAGAAGAAAATTTAAGTAGATTCCTAAGTGGCTATTTGTGTAGTTCAAGTGACATTATATTGTCCCTATAAGCCGGGATTATAAATCATTTTGTCATAAGCCCGGACCTTTTTCGCCGACCTTCCGGTCCAATGAGTCAGGAGTGTATCCAAGCCGGCTTCGGTTATGTTTAAAAGCCGAGAGTGCAGCGTGGAAACCAGGCGTAGGGGTCATAAATGCTTGAACAGACAAGTACCCAACTAGCTATGTTATATTACATGGATAGTAAGAAACATCTTCCAGTGAGAATAGTTCCATTAAGGGTTCCTTTCCCTGGGTACGCATGCATTAATGTGCATATGCTGGACTACCGCGAAAAGAGGCAGCATGATATAAACACACAGGGCTATTAATTAAAATAAGTAAAGTCATCTTTTGTTCTGCGGCCAAAGATATTCCCTTAAGAATGCTAGCTTTTCGGCTTCACCAGTCACGAGGTGGTACACATCCGGTTGACCCGGCGATGGCAACAATCAGCAGAGGTGCTCCCCTTATGCCCCTAAGCGGGTCGCCGGGGAGCGTGGGGCATGCAGAAACACAGAGCGAGCAACCCATCTTGGCCAAACCTATAAGTCATGTATGTCGGTGCGCATATAATGGTGAAGAAAAGGTACATGTGGAAAAAGTAACACATGTCTTTTGCGGGGGGCATAGAGGCGAACATAGCTATATTAAGCTTACGCACCAGAAGCTGAGGTTATAATATGAAACCGCATGCCTAAGCGGCGTCAAGATTGTGTAGTCAAGACACATTTTAACCTTTTAAGGCCGTGAAGAAAAGGGAAAGAAAAGAAAGAAAAAGAAAAAACGGAGATAAGCGGATATATACTATAAAAATTAGCGAGAGGTAGAGAGCCGAACACGAGTCGGCACTAAGCGTAGAACAGCCCAGAGTCTGTTTTTGCATTCCATGGGTTTTGGCTCTGAAGTCGATTATGTCCGATGCATCTCGCGGAATGGGTATGCTCCACGGTGAGAACTTTGTCAATAACGAAGGACCTTCCCATTTGGAAGCTTGAAACTTCTCCTTTTTTCTTCTCCGGTAGGCATAGAACAAGTTACATAAGCGTTATAAGTTTGGCCGTTCTTCTCCCGCTTTGATACATGGAAGCCTGGCTATTCAGCTGATAGAATCTGAAGCGGGCTTTTGCCACGTCAACAGCTCCTCCTCGAGGCGTCAAAGCGTCTTTCTTGCCGAGTCAAGCTCGGCTTCTTTCTCTTTCATACATATGCACTCGAGGTGGAGTCATGAATGATGTCATGCCCGAGCGATACCGCCTCTGCGCCGTGCACTATAAAAAGCGGTGTGTGTGTATTCGGTGAGTCGCGATTCGGTGTAGTCGCGGCCCCCATAAATGCTGGTCGAGCTCCTCGACCAAGTCGTCTCTGATTCCTTCAAGAGATCGCCACTAATCTGGGTTTAATGCAGCTCATGATAAAGACCGTTTGCTCGCTCGACTTGACCCGATAGTTTGGGGTGATAGACATAGGCATGTCGGGCTTAATGCCCATGTTGCTTTGCACAAGTTTTACCTCGTCGGATGTAAAGTTCAAAGCCGTTACATTTGATGATCTTTGTGGGGGCGCCCGTAGCGATTGTACAGCCCGGATATGAAGTCTATCACTTTGGATTCGATCGGCCGTTTTAAGCTGGTTTGGCTTCTATACATTTAATGAATTTATCTACCATGACCAATAGGTATTTTTTCTTATGGCTTCCCCCTTTAAGGGGTCCGACCATATCAAGCCCCCAACCCGTAAAGGGCCAAGTAATGAGGGATTGTTTGGAGAGATTAGTAGAGTGGCATATAGCTTTGGTTTTGCAAAAAGCTGGCAAACGGCACTTAACGTTGAGCGAGGTCCTGTGTCGCGTCTGCCTTTCAGACCCGTCGTGATAAAACCACTATGCGGAAGAGCCTTGCTTACAAGGACCCGAGCTTTCTGGCGTGGTATGGCCGCCAAGTCCGGCATAATTTCTGCCAAAGAAGTTGCCGAAATCCGCGCTTCCTCTTCGGAGAATGCACCTTTGAAGAGTACTCGGTGGCGCTTTTCTTATAAAGCTCTCCCTAAATGGACCTTATGAGCTTTAGAGCCGCCGCTGTTCCTGGCGATGCCTCGTTTGGGTCATCAGAGAGTTCTTGCCTAGTTAGGTAAGCCAAGAAAGGATTACGTCACGGGGCGGTAACCTTAGCCATATTAATCCGCATCGGCGAAGCGTGTTGTTGACCCCCGATTAGCGGGGAGGCCTCCGATTACGTCGAGTGTTAGGGATGTCTGGCGTTGTGACCCGGATCAGACTTGTTGTTTCCGGTCTCCCCCTTCCCACACCACGGATAAGCTTAAGCAACCTTTCCAAGAGGATATCAAACGCTTGATTGTTTTCTCAGGATACATGGTGGAATTCAAGCCCCTCGAACCCGAGCTGATATTTTGAGGGGCGGTGTTGTGGTTAGCCGCCATTTTTGGGTCGCCTTGGTGTCAAAGTCCTCAATTTATTTGAAGAGATATTGCGAGGTCGAATCCCCACAGCACCTCTAGAAAATTTGAATGCCCATGGAGAGCGCCATCGAGCGGAAGACCATGCACAATAGGGCCTCATATTTTGCTTTGCATTATTGTTGGAATGCATGTATAATATTTGGAGTATGTATTGGGCTGTATCTCCGGTGGGGGATGTCGGAATGACCTTTACGCCCAGACCAGCCCAGCATCTTGGGAAACGCGTCCAAAAGTGCTTGATCTCTGGTAGAATTGGAAATCCGTAGCCGTACTCTTTAGAGAGTCGGCTTCCGTCCATTAAGCGGCAATCAAACGTGCCCAGTACTTGTGACTTAATGGCTCGCCGTGGCTTTGTATGTTATGTCAAAGCGGGAGGAGGCTTCGATAGCCCATTTTGTAATCCAGGCAAAGTGGCATCGTGGATTTATTTATTATGTCGTTGAGTGAAGTACTTGGAGGCCAGTGGTTGAACACTCTTAAGAAAAGTAGTGTCGTAGTTTCGGGATGCCATGAAGACCGCATATGCTTTCTTTGTTGATAATGTAGATGCAGTGATTTGCATGGAGTGAGGGCAGTGGATCGTAGTATACCGGTTTTAGGCGAGAACATATGTCCGTCCGTCTCTCATTCGACGGCGAAACCTTTAAGCTTAGAGCTTGGTGTGTTGCCGCTATATACAACAGCGATGGTTACGCGCGACATTTGAAAGCGCGACCAAAGATTGAGTTGGTGGCAAAGGCGGCTTTTATCCCCCAAATCCCAATCCGACCGTGGCGCATCGAATCCCACTCGAAGTGTTTGGTGCGATAGAAGAAGGCGATAAAAGAGGTGATGTCTTTTCTCTGTCCAATCGGAGATATCAGCGGCTTAAAAACAACCACACATCGATTAATTTCTGGATTTACTTGGGGATCTGTTGGGGTAGCGATAGCTGTGATGAAGCTGAATTTTAGCGGATTTGCTTCAATTCCTCTATTGAAAGCGATGAAGCCAAAGAGCTTTCCGTGAACGCGCCCGCTGCCAGCACCGGTTAAGCTTGATGCCATATGTTCGGGAATTGTCGAGCGTAAGCCTCAAATCTCATCTATTAAAAGTGATTCGATGTGTCTGGTTTTGATGGCCACATCATCTACGTGTGCCTCAACATTTGCCCGATTTGTGTTTCCGGGCATGTCTACGAATCATGCGTTGATAAGGTTGCACGGCGTTTTTTGAGCCGAAGGGCATGGTGTTAAAGCGAAGGGGCCGTGTGGGTGATGAAATTAGTTGCGGCTTGATCAGGACTCCGCCATTTTAATTTGATGGTATCCGAGTATGTGTCAAAGAAACACAATGGAAGTCGATGTCCTGCGGTAAGCGTCGACAATTTGATCGATCGCGAGGAGGAAGGATCATTAGGGGCAAAGCCTTGTTAAGGTCCTTGAAATACGACACATAGGGCGCGGAGATTTGTCATGCACTGGTACCCATTACCAAGGGTTTATAGCCGGTCGAGATGATTTTATTTCCCTAATAGATAAGACCTCCGAGTAACCCCACGGCCAGCTCTTCTCCCAGCTTAACGTAAGCAACGGGCTCAGAGAGAAGCGTCGAAGAATCCGCCTTGACCGGCGAACCCTTTAGAATGTTGGGCTATGCTTTCGGCCAACTGCGTGGGATTCCTAGCATGTCTTAAGGATGCCCGGGGCAAAGATGTCCCAATTCTGCGTGCAAGAACTCTCCTGCAGGTCTGCGGCATCGGTTAATGGGGAGTTCAAATTTGTACCCCGATGGATGCCTGTTTTGTAGGGGTCCATTGGGTGGACACCAGGGGAGCTGGCTATTTAAATCCCTTGGTTTAAAGAATTGGACTTGGGTCTTTTGTCGAGTGTCCGTCATCCACATCCACCTATGGAGATGCAGGTGCGATTGGTTCCTTCGGCCCGCAAGGAGACTTGGGATATAATATAAAGGGCTAATCGCGTGATTTCACTTTTCGTGGCGAGTGCTATGTGCAGATCACTAGCTTCAAGTGATGATTCCGTTGGGCAGGGCATTTTTGGGCTTCATGTACCCATAATATGGGGTATAGCTTGGAAGATCGTTAGATGCCTCCACGCCCTAAAAGATGAGTATCCACATCTTGAGCAGGGCCACTTTGAATGTGTGATTTCTTGGGACCCTATAATTCTCCAACGTGCAGGTACTACATCTGGATGTGATTTTTCCCACACATGTCGTGCCTCCCAACTAGGGATGATCCCTCTGAAGGTCGTGCTTTGCTTTGCTCAATCTCGTCTCTTGTCTATTTCCATTTTGCTAAGAGTTTCCGCGTAGATGAGGTTTAATTCATTGCCACAGTCCATGAGCTTTGAGTGGCGGAAGCATCCACAATGGTGGACCTAAGGTCAGCGGCCAGTGGTCTTTCGGCTTTATTCGAGAATTGAGGGTTAAATCACTTGGCATTGAAAGGTTATCTTGGCCGTGTCGTTCCATGGATTTATTAATAACGCGTGGCAGACTTGACAGGGCTTCTTAGTGCTTTCGCTTCGCCTATTATTTGAGAGGCGAAAGGTCTAGAAAGACTGCATCAATACTGTATTTTTTATTTTCCAAGAGATGGTGCTCTATTGTATTGTTGATGAGGAGATCCTCGCACGCTCTTAACCACTGCGGAGTATCCAGCATGCTCTCTAAAAAGGGCTGTGTGTTTGGCATGTTATCTAGCTGCCTTTGTTATTAATTTGCATAACCCATTGAGCCATCCCTCCGATCTGATTCCATACCTTAGTAGACTTTGGTTTCTTTAACCAATTGGATTGGGTGACTTTCTGAGAGTGCACCCTTTTAGCATTGATTCGGACGGGGTTTTAGTGAGAGCGGAGGATCTGAAATTTTGTTTGGAGTTTTCGAGCGCTTTCCATCGCGCCATACGATACGCCACGTACTATAGCAGCCAAGTCAGCAGCGAAGTGGTGCTATGTCCGCAGCGACTTATAGGCGTTGAGGATTCCCTTGTCCTTACGAATTTTGCAAAAAGAATAGAAATTTTTGTCTTTCTCAGCGACAGGTCCTTGTTGACCTTGCTCATTCACGAGGAGGAATTTGGCCCAATAATGTTGTTATCTTGTCTCTTGGGGCTCTTGTCATCAATAGGAAAAGATCACTTATAATAAGGTGCTAGGCGGGTAGATTTGGGTCCAAGCCGACGACCGATCCCCGAGATCCAGGCGGAGGAGTTCCAGAGCTTAGCAGTTAAGACTCCGGGATGTTGCCTTATATCAGTTACGGCCTATTATTGTCTGATTCTAGGTTCGAAGCTTGGAAGGCCCATGTCCTCCGTGGGCAGGGTATCCATTTCGGAGAGGCTCGGGAA